>OX596139.1:0-1454490 GCA_951394285.1 Epirrhoe tristata | reverse complement strand
CGTTCTAGGTACGGAAGAAATGTGTGAGATTGTTATCCACGCCATAACTCGCCGAACCGACCAACGCACGAGTGGTTCACTACAGATTACAGATATAAGGAAATCTACAATCTACGAGTGTATAGCTTTTTAAATATTACTCTTTAATTTGAACATCTACTATGTAGACGTGTTGGCCGAATGGGGTTGTACCTCAACTTTTAATCCGAAGGTTGTGGGTTCGAATCCCGGCCGTGCATGCGTTTCGTAAAATTTATATGTGCTCTAAACGGTGAAGGAAAACATCGTGAGGTGGGCGGCGATGGGCTTGCAACCTGTCACGTATGGAATACTAACTTCTGCAAGATGTGGGCATGTATCAAATATGTATTTGAACATGCCTCTGACTACCCCCTTAGACATTTGCAAAGGATAAGTAACATAAAAAGATCTGAGAGAATGTCTACTGCACCTTGGGGATACAGTCGTGAACCTGTTTACTATATAGGCAGACCAAAAACCTTGCCCACAAATTTGAGAAAGCATAGTAGTGACGACCTCTGTGGCGCAGTGGGTGAAAGCCCACTTGGGACATGTTGTTTGTATGATCTGCAAATATTTATCTCGGGTCTGGGTATTGGATGTATAAGTATATATTTACAATCAAAAAAATTATAAGTAGTATATCCAGTTATCTAGTTGCCATAGTACGAGTACAAGCTTTGTCTAGCCAGTGAAATGTCCTTCATTCTTTATTTTTTTTTTATAAATAAAAAAATAGTATCAATGTAAAACCAATTGATATAACTGCTTTTATTTTGTGCATAATATATATTATAATACATAATTACTCCAATAATTACCTCACTGAATATAATTATTCTGTCAAATATATCCAATCACTGTCAATATTACCCTTTCTAATCAATTTACTGAACGAACCTCCCATTGAGGCGCTCAAAATGAGTTGAATGCTGAAATTTAATCAACCGCAATTTGATTGTCCTGTCACAAACGATAATTATCTTTTGACATGTGACAGAAGCGGTATGACGAAGTGTATTATTGTAGTACAAATACGACTCATCAGTTGAAAAAATCTGTGGGAAATTCAACCTTATTTCCATTGAATAAGAGTGAAGTTTTGAAAGTTGTGAGGTAAATTGGCGCTTCATGGACATTGGTTATTCGAAAATGGATCGAATTCGGACTAACTTGGTTATGTGTTCGTAATAGGGTATGCATATTCTTGATTTATTTAATTGAATGAGTATTGAACGAATTTTTTTTTTTAATTGCAATAAGTTTGAGAACCTGTTAGCGATGATGGTGCAAAATTTTACCTCATCGAGGGCTTTATAATAACTTAAAAGCTTTTGTAGTTAAGAAACTATAAGGTATTATAACTAAGACAGGTAGGTACACCGCATATCAGAATCTATCAAAACACAATCAGCCTAAAAAGTGACATACATACATACATAAAATCACGCCTCTTTCCCGAAGGGGTAGGCAGAGACCACGGATCTCCACTTGCTACGATCCTGACACACAACTTTTGCCCCATTCACTCTCATTAATAATTATTCATCAATAGTTTTATGTAGTACTTATCCTTAGGTACCTACACCAACGTTATTGTATTATTTTTTAAGAAACTTCGAATAAAGTAAATCTTATTCTTATTCATTACATACTTCATACATGCTCGCCGATTAAGGGTACTTTTGACCTGGCCGTTCTCCAAAATGTCGCCAATTTGATCCAAGAAGGTTCGCCTAGGTTTTTCCCTTCCAGCTGTCCCATACACGCTCGCCTCTTACACTTTGTCAAACGACTGTCATCCATCCTCTCTGCATGCCCGAACCGTAAAAAGTGACACTACAAAAAAAAACCAGTTGTTCAGGAAAAGCTTTCTAAAATAAAAATAATAAAAATTTTTGAAAAAAAAAATTGAACCGACTTCACAGAACACAAACAGACGAACCTTCTACACACTAAAAAGAGAAAAATAAGAATATAATTTGAAGTCGGTGCCAACTATTCATTTACATCTAAGAAATTCAAAAGAACTTGGGTGCAAAATTGTATCCTGGTACGCTATCGCTCGATTTCTTTTTTTTATAGGTACCTAATCGTATTCACTTGGCACCGACTTCAAATTATATTCTTATTTTTCTCTTTTTAGTGTGTAGAAGGTTCGTCTGTTTGTGTTCTGTGAAGTCGGTTAAATTTTTTTTTTCAAAAATTTTTATTTTTCACTTTTTAGTGTAAGTAAATAAATACTGTGTAAATAAAAGTGTGAGTGTAAATAATATAGTAAGCTACATTAAGACCCTGCTTATCGTAGTTTAAGTAGGAAAGGATAAGAGAAGTCATGGGCAGGCCTACTAAAGGACACACCGGAGTTCAGCAAGGGGGAAAACTATAAATCCTAAAAAATATTTTGGACCACCTCGGGTGTAATACCCTTTCAAACTATTTAATGTTTGACTCTGATTGTGAGTCAGGGTGTGTTGTGTAGTGAGAATGAGGTTTTTTGAATGTTACGGGAAAACTGTCAATCCCTCAGGAAAAAAAATTATATGGCGCCACCTTGAGAGTATACCTCTTTCTAACAAAAAAAATTTTGGAAATCGGTCCACAATTTTCTTAAAGTTCAGTGCTTTTTTTAGTTTTACGGGAAAAGTATCAAACCCACAGGAATAAATTTATATGGGACCACCTTGAGAGTATACCCTTTCAAACAAAAAAAAAATTTTGGAAATCGGTCCACAACTGACGGAAATATCGCTGTACATACATTAAAAAAAAAAAAAAAAAAAAAAAAAAACATACATACAGCCGAACATAGAACCTCCTTCTTTTTTTGAAGTCGGTTAAAAACAGTTTCACGCATGACTATCCCCGTGGTGCGGTAGACATTCTCATATCTTATTATGTATTCCGATTTCTTTGAAGATGTCTAAGGGGGGTAGTCAGAAGTCAAATACATAATTGATACATGCCTACATTTTGCAAAAGTTAGTTCCTAGAATGAAATTTTGAAAAAATAAAAATTAGGTTCCGAACAAAATGATGATCTTCGTAACCTATGGCATTTTTCCACTAAATAAACACAATATGAAACCAACGATAATCGTTATAAAATGTAAGCAGACCCTAACTGATATAGTTATGAAACAAACCAAATGAAATCACAGATTTAAAAACAAATATAATCCCAAGCCGACCCATACACCCGGAAAGTGGAAATAAAACCCAGCTTTTCTACTAATAATATAGTTTGAAAGTTTGTTTGAACGTTTCCACAAGGGTAGGTACTCGTATAACTAGTTTTACTCTGTTTCATATTTGATTATGAAAAAAAAAAAGTTGTGTAAAATTAAATGTGTTAAAATAAATTAAAAATATTTAAAGCAACTTCAGCAGTCGTGGGTTTGAATCCCAACATGTTCTTTATAATAATAATTATTATCAGCCATGAGAGTCCCACTGCTGGGCAAAGGCCTCCCCCCACTCCCTCCAGACATCTCGGTCCCCAGCAACATCCCTCCAGTCCGTTAGAACCTGGTCGAGTTCGTCCCGCCATCTCCGTTTTGGTCTGCCTCGTCGCCTTCTCGCTGGGTCAGGGTGCCACTCGGTGGCTACCTTCGCCCACAGCTCATCTGGCATACGGCAGACATTCATAGATTAAATTTTCCTTGATGCTCTAAATAATGAGGGAAAACATTGTGAGGAATCCAGCTAGTACAATTTGCTTATTTTTATATATTCTCTGTATAAGGTTCTCGTGTACAATAAAGCGTTAATCTATCTATCTAGTATGTATTATAAATGACAGCGATGACCTTACAACTTCTCGCATATAAATTGCTTGTCTGAAAAATCTTTTTTAATCTTCATTTAGCACTCTGTGACCTCTATGTAATGCGTTTATTATATTTTATTTGATCGCGTAGACGATAACACAGATTATAATGGATTTCATTAGTAATTAATGAAGTATTACCTATATCTATCTATCTATTCAGCCCGGTTGCACCCACTGCTGAGTATAGGTCTCCCCTCTATAACGCCACTCTTGGATTATTTATATAAAGGTTTATATGGAGCTGTTATTTTGAATACAAAATATCTATCGAGTACGTACGTAAAAAGCTCGTAAACTCGTATCTAATAGTACAACCAAAGCCGCACAAAACAGCTCGTAAAGGAAATAAATCACAGATTCTTCCAGATACGCCGAATGGTCGGAATAAGTTCTTACGCAAGAAGTATTCCCGTGTATTTTATATAATAGTGGCATGTGCCGAAAGGATCAGCTCAATAGTATAGGGGAATATTTTAATATCACGATTGAGTTGTTCTGCAAATAGTTTTATAAACTAAGTTTTTGTTTAAAATATTTTCCATAATTACGTTTTTATACTAAAAAGAAAACCGACTTCAATGTTTGTCTCGAAACGCGGTGTGACTCAGGGCGTCAAGCTGTCGATTCGATTTCTATTTATGACATGGCTAGGAGGGAAGGTGTTTAGAGTTTTACGGGGAAACTATCAATCCCTCAGGAATAAAAATTATATGGGACCACCTCTGGAGTATACCCTTTCAAACATGAAAATAATTTTGCAAATCAGTCAACAAATGGCAATGATACAAAAAAAAAAAAAAAAAAAACATACAGACGAATTGAGAACCTCCTCCTTTTATGAAGTCGGTTGAAAATCAGCTTTATTTACCTTTAGATGATTTCCCAAATACAAATATTTTCTGATACGCAAAGAAACACCATCATCAGCTCACAGTCTTCTTTGTGAAGTAATGGCAACTAACTGTATTATCTGTATAATTCTGCCAATGTAAATGTCATGTAAAGTGAAGTCTTTAAATAAAACATGGCGGCTTGTTTCTTCAAAACTCCAACGGAAATCTTTCGTCAAATGAGAAATCTTCTTATAGAAGAAGATTTCTCATTTGACGAAAGATTTCCGTTGGGTGAGTATAGACTCACCCATTCCATTTGCCAAATCTCTTGTTATGTATCCAAGGCTTCATTAGTAAAATGCCACCGAAATTACATTATAACACCTAGAAAACACGAGAATAATTAAATAAAATGGCAGAGCTGTAAGTTCTTCCAAAAATGGCGAAAAACAACCCCAGCTCACAGTCAGCATGTTAAGAAATTGTTGTTAGAACTTAACCGATTTGCCAAGTGTCAACCTGAAAATTTTTATACGCCCATGCAGGTGAAATCCCAACTCGTTGATGGAGAAAAGTAAACAATATTTTAATATAATTTTATAGTTGAAATACCTTCAACAAAAATACTATAATCTTTCATGCATTATTATCATCAAAGCCGTTATCACTACAAGCCGTGCATAGACTGCGTAAAATAATCCTGTACAGGGAGCCGCTCAGCGCCATTACTCCTACTTAGCCACTAAATAAAATAAATACGGATTACAGAGAATGTCTCCTTAAGATGTAGGGAGGGGAATTTATCGATCCATCGATATGATGGGTTATGTCCAGTCTAGCTTCTTCGGTATTGGTCGAAGGAACAGGAATAGAATCAATTAGTTCGTAAGACTATTTTAATCTAAGTAATAAGAGGTAATAGGAGTAAACCTTAGCGATAGTTAGATTTCACAGAAACTGTTGTCAAAAGTGGTAGACCACTTTCTTTGCTGATAGTACAAGAATATCTTGTGCATTTTAATGTAAATAAGGGTGTTTGATAGCATTCGATTTTATCTGCTGACTGGCTCTACTTTTTCCCTAAGATATTTAACAAATATTATCTTAATTATAATTTTAAGTAGAAGAACTATTGAATCAAATTGGTTTTAGTTTTATCAGTAATACAATTTAAACCGCCAAGCCTATACATTAAGATTACAATCACAAACGCTTGAAAGCGTTTCTTGGCAAAGTGTTTCAATTCCCTGGAGTATCCTAAATTACTGGCGATTCAGAGATACGTAGAGCGTTAGTATCTCTGCTGTAACGGGATTCCACATGACCATAATACAGCAGTATGACTAGAGAACAATGCAGCAACATTACAAATGTTATAAAATACTACTAATGAAAAGTCCTAAGAACCCAGTTTATTTGGTGTTACTAGAAAATGCTTTTGTAATAACATTGTTTATTCATCGTATACGGTTTTAAGGCTAGTAACGTTGATTTGATTTATTTCTCGCTTTTTTTCATCGATATCGATGTTCGTTGTCACACCCCAACACTACGAGGTACACGCAATTTTTTTATATTTCCCCGCGTTCTTCTGACGTGTACATCAATTCGCATATTACGGTGGCTCCGTAAGACCTTAATAGCCTTTGTATTTACTTAAATAGGGGTACAATGTGATACAATTTCTACTTGCAAAGCTTTGTGAGACAAAGTTGTTTTGTAATTATGAACATTAGAACATACTCGTTGCGTTTATGAATTGCAGACTATGCCTTTGTTCACGTTTAGCGCGGAACTGTGTCACCTACAGGATGTTTATTCTGATTTTGTGTGGAAGTGGTAGCATGTTTAATATAATTTAAGTAGTACATTGTTAGAGGTAAATGCATCTTATAATAATTAATTTGAAAATTGTATGGAAGATAATAAAATGGAAAAAGGTAAGGAAATCTTTTTCTCTGCAGTAAGATGCTGCAAGCTTTAAAATAAGTACTAAGATATCTTTACATATTTTTGCATAAGCGAATGGCGATATTTAATTCCCAAAAATATGTACAATTGAATCAGCCATGCCGTAGGTAGGTTTCTAAAGTTGGGAGTTCGCGTTGAATAGAGGTGGAAAACCCCGAACGTGTTTTGATTATGCTTATATATTTATAAACTCGCATCATTGTTGCAATTCAAAGTGGGTAAAGTCTCTTGAGGCAATGAGGTTCGTGTTTCTGTTAATATTTGTATTAAATACTATGTCCAACAATAGATTTTGACTACATAATAAGAACTAATTTTGGATGAGTGAAACATGGGACCAAAATGAATAGCGTAAGAGTTGGGCTTAGGATATTAATAATAAATAATGCTGGAGTTTATCAGTCATTCTAGTACCCATAACACAAGCTCAGCTTACTTTGGGGCTAGATGATGCTGTGTGAAAAGTCCAGCGTTATTTATTTATTTATACTTTTCACACAACATCATCTAGCCCCAAAGTAAGCAGAGCTTGTGTTATGGGTACTAGATGACTGATATACTACTTATATACCTTTTGTTTGTAAATACATACATACTATACATAGAAACACGCAAACCCGAGACAAATATTTGTAGATCATACGAACATTGGTCCCGCCGCGGGGACCGAACCCGCAACCTTTTGCGTCGCAGGCGGGCCTACGCCCACTGCGCTACAGAGGTCGTCAATATTATTGGTTACGGATGATGATATTGATGAGTGTGCGTAAAGTAGTGCGTAACAAATCGGCAATTTGGCGAGCGAATTCCCACATTGCAATAACAATTCCCAAATATCAAAATAGCATAAACACGTAATCTCGCATCAATATCTCATCATTGAGATGAGTCGGCGCGGTCTGATGGATGACGTGGATTCGGCAATTCTTCAATTGAAGGGTTCATTTCGTCGGGTCAACCTCTTGTTAGGATTGGGACGATTTTTCTGATTCGGTCTTCGATTTACTCAATGAAGACGATGGGCATGCAATCTGTCACAAAAATGTTTTTAGTAAGCACTTCTCCAAATATGAAACTGTGTTTTTTTATTTGGATGTCTACGACTATATAAAAATATTAAAAATACTAGATGGCAACACACAGCGAATCTGGTGGGTTATTCGCGTTCGCTTTTTTCGTTCGCTTGATGAATATTCGGATGCTTCTTACTACGAGCTACATTGTATTCAGTAGATAAGATCAACGTTAAAACACGGTCCTAACCTAGGACCAAATATTCCAAATCGAAAAATTATCCGTTGAAGTTAATAGTAAGAAACATGCGAATATTCATCAAACGAACGAAAATAAGAACAAGAATACGGCCCCTGGTCCTGATCAGATTGCACGATCGTTTTTTTAACTCCAATATTCTCTTCTCACTATTAGTAAGACAATACATCTGAAAAAACATTTAGCAATATAGACAAAGAGATAAAAATAGAAGATATTTTGAATGAAAGCATAAACAAAGAAGCGTATAAACGTAAGCTTCAGGATATCTTCAACAAAAGGTTTCACTCGTTCAAACAGCTCATAAATTACCTATCTTTATGTCTTATCCCTGGGAGTAAAGCTGTGAGCCTATTTATTTATATATCACTGTGTTCTAACATCTTCAAAGTATTTGAAGAACTTAAAACGAAAAGCACAAAACACAAAACAACAAAATCCAAACAAAACTATGTACACTCACTTGCAATAAAACTGGTTACGGTCAGGGCTGCTGCGTTTAATAAAGTAAAACTAGTTCGTATGTTCGAACAAGTACCTGACTCAAGCAATGGAGTTTATAGGGCTCGCAAAAGACCCAAAAATAAATAACAAAATGTATACAAAAATATATATCTCTCTCTATCAGCCGCTATCTAACCACCTAGTTTTTTTTTTTTACAAGTTTTATCTGCAATCAGTTTTCCAACTATGAGCAAATTTGCGGGTGTAATGTCAGGCAGAGTTCACTCCAGTAGGCACTCTTCATTGATTTAGTCACACATTTAGCTGCATGACATCTTTTCTTTTAAGTCGTCTCCTATAAGTAGGTTTTGTGAGTTGCTGGGCTAGTTGATTAGGATGGCTTTTCAGTTTTTCCTGATATGTTTGAGCAGTGGTTTTGATCTCTTCAGCTACTGTGTTGACATTAAGTATGTCATGCAGTTCCGTATTCTTTATGAACCTGGGTGCATTGGAGATATTTTTCAGGAGGCCATTTTGGAAGTGCTGAATGATGTTCACATTAGAGGTGCATGCTGAACCCCATAGTTGGATGCCATAAGTCCATATTGGCTTCAGTACAGTTGTGTAGATGAGTAGCTTGTTGTCTACTGACAGCTTTGAGTTTCTCCCAAGTAGCCAGTAGAGTCGTCTGTATTTTAGACTGAGTTGGTCCCTTTTAGATTGAAGATGTTTCTTCCACGTGAGGCGGCGATCTAGGTGCCACCTAGTAATTGCAATTTTACTCGTTGCTTTTGTTATCCATAATGAGTAAAAATTGAATTTTGAAAAAGCTATGCTTTGTCTAAATAAAGATAAAGTTAAAAATTCCAATGCTCATCTAAACAAAATAGGGTTTTTGTTTAATTTTCATCCAATTTTCTGTTCTTGACCTTTGTTATTTTCACCAATTGTTCAAAGATAAAGGTAGCTATAATAACACTATTTAAAACCTTGACAACCCTATTACCAAGTAAATTTAACATTACTATTCAAAGCGAGACACAAGCTAGGGCCTTTTTACACTGCGCGATACGACTTTATCACGACCGTATCCTATTTGTGATGAAGAGGGGCCTGATTATTAGAAATGTTTAATCTCAAATGCCTCATTTCACACAAAAGTAGTTCAATGTATTTTATACAATATTTTCTACGTTTAACCGAAGCATTAAAGTTCAATACTCTCAATATAGGCGCTACGAGTAATTATTTTTATTTTTCAGTTAGCGATAAAATCGTGTCATGTAAAAAACCTCGCACGCGATATAGTTGGGATTCGGGGCGCGATTCTCAGGTGCACCGTAGATTGTTCGAACGCCTTGTTCAAAGTGTGTACAGGTTAAGGTGCACTGATGTGTATTTATTGCTATAGACGTATACCTTAAGCTACCTTACCTTAAACTGAGAGGATGGTTTTGGTGCTGGGCAAGCCTATTTCATCTCAAACAATATTTCTGGCACTATAGCACTATACGTCGTGAATTTAATGATAATTCTCAGAATAATAATATGTAGAATACAATCTTCATTCTGATTTTATTTTATCACATCTCAATCTGATTTTTATTCTTAGACTAAAATGGAATACCTAGCTGTTCTCATTATTGTTGTATATGGTGTGGAAAAAATAAACCTTCTTCTTCTTCTTCTTTTTCATTATCTATGAATATTGAATGTAAATGTGAGATTAAATAATTATAAAAGATAATTTATGACGGCAAACGTTTAGATCTGAGATCATTCCTTTGATTCATTTGCGAACAAACCATAAAATTAGGAAAGCTTTGTCCGCAAAGGAAAAAAATATATTCCTTTAATTAGAACTAGCGGTTTAAATTGATTTTAACCACCCTACTAAAATAATATTAAATTAATGTGAAAGTTTGTACTTATTGTTTGAATAACGATGAAAAAAATTACGATAATCATAGTAATTGAAATAAAATATCAAGATTCCGTATCAATAATCGATTGTTGTGTTAGAAACCAGTAAAAACCTAATATAATACTTCAACATTAGTAACAACGCCTTTTATTTTCAACTCTTGTAAACATTACCGCGGAAAGTTCATTATACAATATACTACATATAGAAAGTGTTTTAAAGCACCAGCGTGTAAAACATGTAATTTACTACAAAAGTCTCAAACATATGCAACTATTTGCTACTTGAATAATTTACTGTCAGAGCAACCTTAAAAATTCAAAGTTGAAAAACCAAGGCAAGACGAACGTCTACAGTGTGGTTGTATTGCGAGCGATTGTTTCACACGCGCCGGAAAAAGCGATTTATCTCAAAAAGTCTGCATAAAAGATGGATCTAGCAAAAGGTTTTGTTTAAAAACATCAAGGGAAGGTCGTTTTCCAGCAGCAGTAAGACACTTAAATGATAAGTAATTATAAATAAATAATAATAAATAAATAATGCTGGACTTTTTCACACAGCATCATCTAGCCCCAAAGTAAGCAGAGCTTGTGTTATGTGTACTAGATAACTGATAAACTATACTTTTTGTTTGTAAATACATACATATTATAGATAGAAACACCCAGACCCGCGACAAATAACTGTAGGTCATACAAACATTTATCCCACGGTGGGGATCGAACCCGCAACCTTCTGCTTTGCAGGCGGACCTTCGCCCACTGCGCCACAGAGGTCGTCAATTAATTATTACTTTTCGTATGATTACCAAAACTCGATAGCGACAGACATCTGGACAGTAGGTATTTAACAGTTTCTGAATAAGAAGATCATATTCAGCTGGATGTAGGTACTAGTTTATTCTATTTTCAAAATAAGATCTAGATTTTTTTCCTATTGACTCGCTACTCGCGTTGTCTGGGGCATTGGTTTACACTTCCTTGCAAAAGTGTGGCTCGTGCAATTTCTGCATTTCGGTGACTGTTTGTGTACACAACAGTGATATTAGTTCCGTGGAATGTGAGACGCTGAGCTTATTTATTTAGGTTTCCGCAACATTCGAAAATTGCAGTTGGAAATGAAAATGGCAGTGTGAGTTTAGCCAAAAATGTATTTCAATGTCGTTTTTCGTGACAACTGGGACTGTTATATTCTTGTAAACGAAGTACAAAACATGCATTAAACCTATTTCGTCTTATTAAAAAATATGAACTAAAAAACTGTCTCTAGAAAAATGATTTTTAAATACTCTTACATAGAACGCTTTGTTTTGTTTTGACATGTGTCAACATGGTGTTAAACTAAGGTTTAACTTTTTTATAATAAGGTCAATTTACTTTAAAATATAAAATAGCATACCTAGTGCATGTCCTCCAAAGCGCACAAGCACTCAGTTGCCACTGCCACTATCGGTCACCATCAATTGTTGGATTGCACCGAACGTTGCTTTACTTGGTTGACCATTCAAGAAGAGATCCTATCAAGATATTTCTAAGGGAGTAGTCAAAGGCACGTCCAAATATATTTTGGCACCATATTTTGGTTCAATTTTTTAAGGATCATATACTCCAAAATCTGAACGAAAGTCTACAGTGCTCTTGGAAACAGTCTTGAATCTGTTTAGTTTACTTTGCATTGACAGCATTTTTGCATTGCATTACTACGAATTCTCTACAAATATTATGGATACTTTTTGTACCAGCAAGTGTAATCTCCTGAAAAATACATTCTCATTTGTGTAATGCGGTCGTGAGTACATCAACATCCGCGCTTGCATAATATTTACTTGCTCTGAATAAATATGAAGGAATTTATTACCTGAAAATGTGCAACTTAAAACCTTTGCATGGGGCACTGCTCAGGTGATATGAAGATGAGTAGTCGACATATGAAAATTGATAGATTTAGATGTTTTTGTTTGACTGACTTGAAAAGGAATGTAGGCGTGTGTTTTGGAACAAAGTTCCTTTTTTGACGGTATCGAGGATGGAGGCTAGAAAAATACCGGTCGATTCCACCGTCACGACACTAAGGTCAAAACATCACAGTGCAAAGTGCGCAGACGCGAAACTATCCATAGATTAATGCATTGTTAGTACGATAGAGCGTTTCTAGGATTTAAAAAGAAGAAAAAGGAGAAACCAAGAAGAAGACTAAGCTAAGATTTTACTGATTGGGCGGTATAGTCGCTCAGCGACAACGCCCTTTTCTTTTTTTTGTAAAAAAAAAAATTTATTTTTTATTTAACCTATACTGTCCCACTGCTGGGCAAAGGTCTCCCCCAATTCCTTCCAACCATCTCTCTCCTTTGATAGGTTCCACCACCCACTATCAAAGGAGTCGAGGTCGTCTCTCCAGCGCTGAGAAAAAAATATATTTGACAATAATTTATTTGACAAATGCCAAATGTCAAAATTGAAACTTCGTTCCAACCGAGTGCTCCACGGAGGTTCCAAGACACTTTTTTTTTCGGAGGGCCTAATACTAAATGGCCTATTATGAGGCCGTTTTAGTGTTACCGGACGACACACATCCTTCTATTTATCACGCTATACGCTAGTCATAATAAAAGGTTTTACTCATCATTCTCACATTCTCTAAATTATAATGTTATAAACATGCAGTCAATTAAGTATTTTTATACCTTATAGTAAACTAGCTGGTACCCGCGACTTCGTCAGCAAAATAACATAGGTACTTAATGAAAACAGAACTGAAAACTGCTGTTCAGAAGATTCTCTTCTGATACTTTTAAAAATAAAAATGCAATAATAGCGCCATCTCGACCTCAGCCATAGGACAGCAACGCCATCTAGTAGCCTTCAACTGGAACTTCACTTTAAGTCCCCATACAAAATTTCAACCCTTATTTCACGCCCTTCATGATTAGTTTTGAAAAAAAAAGTAGCCTATGTCCGTCCCTGGGACATAATCTTTGTCCATGTCATATTTCAGCATCATCTGTTCAGTGGTTTAGGCGTGAAAATGTAACAAACAGACAGACAGACAGACACATTTTACTACATAATAGATGGCGCCACAGGAAAAATTAGATCGCGCTATCGTTGCGTTTTGGGGAACGTAACATATAAACTCGCTAATCCTCTACTTTTCAGCTTTATAATATTAGTATGGATGTTAACATGTTTTATTAAAATGTAAGCAAGAAAATATCAGATGCAAAGGGTGTTAGTTAGTTTCCTTATAAAAGTATTAACAGGTACGGTAAAGTTCATTTTAGGGTTCTGCAAAAGAAATATAAAAAAAGTGATTTTACCATCATCATCATCATCAGCCTTTGTCATCCCACTGCTGGGTATATGCCTCTCTTCGCTTTTGCCATTCGCCTCTATCCTGAGCCAGTCTTGCCCATGTACGACCTGCGGAGTTAACGATGTCGTCGACCCATCTTGTAGGATCCTTTACATTCATATCATCTCTCACACAATCCAACCACTTCTTCTTCGGCCTTCCTCTTCTTGCATACCCAGCCATCCTACAAGATGGATTTTACCATATGGAACAAAAAAGCCTATTAGCTGGTGACAGTAGCCGTGTTGGCCGAATGGGGTTGTACCTCGACTTTCAATCCGAAGGTTGTGGGTTCGAATCCCGGCCGTGCATCAATGGATTTTGCGTTTCGTAAAATTTATATGTGCTTTAATACGTGCTATAAACGGTGAAGGAAAACATCGTGGGGAAACCAGTTAGTGTTCTTATAGGCGGCGATGGGCTTGCAACCTGTCACGTATGGAACTAACTTCTGCAAGATGTGGGCATGTATCAAATATGTGTCTGGAAATGCCTCTAACTACCCCCCTTAGACATCTTCAAAAGGATCTGGAATAAGAAAGATCTGAGAGAATGTCTACTGCACCTTGGGGATACAGTCGTGAACCTGTTTTACGTTTTTTTAGCTGGTGACATTAACTGAAATTAGAGAATTCCTAATAAGTAGATCATTATTTTAAACTACCATTGAACATTATGAAAATTTCAACATCTACATAATATAAATTACATAGACTCACTAAAATAAAGTTTTTATGAAAGAACCCATCACGCCCATGATCGACCCACACTTAGCCCCATTCCACGCATGCATTTCTTTATAATGCAACGTTATGTGCTCATAACAATACGAAGCTAATGAAAATACGATTGTGTTGCCTTTATGTGTGAATGAGGCTTTATGAATGCGAATATAAGAGCGTACAGTGCTATTACAATGCTGTATGATATTGAGTATGATGCTGGTTTTTTAGAGCTATATAAAGGTTTTAGTCTTTATATTAACATCCTATCAGCTTATTCGACTTATCCTGACTGTTGATAAATTAAATAATATTAAACCAAACAATAATATCAACCATTTACATCATCATCTGACCTTATCCCACGCTAAGTGAGGTCGGCACAACATGTCTTCTTCCACTCACTCTTATCACTTGTCAACTGTCCATCCACTCCTTTTACATTCATATCATCTCTCACACAATCCATCCACTTCTTCTTCGGCCTTCTTCTTCTTGCATACCCAGCCACACTCATATTCATAGCTCTTTGGGTAACATGGTTTTCATGAAAAAAAAATTAAAAATATCAACCACTTACAATTAATGTATTTGGACGTGTGTCGTGGGCTCGAATCCCGGCCGTGCATCAATGGATTTTTCGTTTCGTAAAATTTATATGCGCTATAACACGAGCTCTTAACGGTGAAGAAAGAAAAACATCGTGAGGAAACCCGCAGCTTATATAGTCAGCATCACACGTATTGACGTCGTCTTTCCTGTGGGCGGCTGATTAAGCTGAGAGGATGGTTTAGGTGCTGAGCAAGCCTATTCCATCTCAAACAATGTCCCAGGCACTACAGCGTCCCGTCACGGATTGCCTGCTGATGCTGTATAAATAGAATATTAAGGTCTAAGTTTTATTTTGGACGTGTCTTTAAATAACCATTTAAATATTTGAAAAGTATCTTGAATGTATTCACATTTCCAAACACAATCAAACACAAAAACAGTCACAATAAGCCTCTTAAAAGTGAAGCAACCCTTATCTCTTAAAAATATTTTTCTAAAACGGAAGCAACTCTTTATCTCAAAAAAGTTTTCCAACCTCCAAAGGTCACTGACCGAAAATTGTCCTGCTTTCAACATTTCCATTTAAACTCTCATAAACAAAACAAAACAACAATTAAATTTCATAACCAAAACAGTAACAGTTGTAACCAGGCTTCATTTGTAACATCTGGTCATTAAAAAGTTGGTCATTATTTCTTCGGGGACCGACGAACTACATTTCGGCATTTATCTATCCACCGCAGTGAAACCACAGACTAAAATTGAAATAGCTTGATTATTTCACTCAAAGTTTGAACTTGCATCACAAAGCTGAAAGTTTGTGAGTTTGTTTAGATGCTCGGATATTTGGATGTTTGTATGTTTGTGTAAGGATCAGGCCCAAACGACGAAACCGTTTACAATGAAATTTAGTAAGGTGAAAGGTATAACGCCAATTCTGGCGACTAAGCTACTTTTTATTCCGAAAAACGTTCCAGAAAAAAAATATATGTAAAAGGACAACGGGAATATTGCATAAAAACTTTAACAGTACTCTGTTTGACACAAAGAGCACTGCTCTAAGGTTGCCATGACAACAAATAACTTTTGACTTTTCAAAATGGTGATGTTATTTCGTTCTACTTTGCTTTGAACAATTTTTAAAGACAACAAATCCAAAAATGTATTCAGTGTTTTCATGGGTTGGATTGGAACAGGAAGTTCTATCTCTAAAGTTTGTATGGTGAAACAATGCGCAGACGAAGTCGCGCCCGGGTCCACTAGTATTGTTATAAGTCGTGAATTACTCACGCATAAAAAGGTTTTCTATTCTTGGCTACCACCATGTAGCTTTGAGTATTGTGTTCTTTGCTCTGTAGTAATCTACCTTTTTGCTTCAAATTAAATGTCGTTTTTACCTTATTCTAGCGCAGAGATGAGCTGGTCATAGCACAGAATACAGATGCAGTCATAGTAAGCAGACAGGATCAAAGGAAGAAACCTTAAGTACCTAGTCTTCTAGTCGACCGGGAAGCTGTCGTGCCTGAGACATTATTTGAGAAAATAGGCACTCCAATGAACAATCATTGGAGCAAGGTCTTGTCAGAATGGTGGCCAAGAGGACACTAGTTCAGGGAGACCAGCAGCAAGGTGGATGGATGACATTGGAAGGTTGCCTGGAAGAAATCGCTTTCAGCGATAAGGCCGCCCATTGTACTAATTTCGAACGTGTTTTATTTATGTGGTGTTTTGTTATTAATTGGTGTACAATAAAGTGTTCTTTCATTCATTCATTCATTGTGACTATTAAAGGGAAAAACTGGAAGAAACAGGCACAGGATCGAGTGAAGTGGTGTTTGAGCGGAGAGGTTTATGCCCAGCAGTAGGTGACAACAAGCTATACATGATGGTGATGATCATTGAAGATTTCAGCTCTTTAATTCTTAGCTACGTCCAAGCTGAAGTTTAATTAAGAATAATTCCATTGTGGCCGTAAATTGGACCGGGCAACATTTGTTCCGTGTTCTAATTGCGTTTTTGTGCTATTTCGGTTTTTGCGATCTAAGTGGTGAAATGCTGAGACCGATAGTGGTTTAATGAATTCGTTTAGATAGTTAGTGCTCTACAAGTGCTCTACTATACACAAAACCACTGACTGCAACATATAAACAGCTTCTTAGTGGCATCCATTGAGCCAATTTTAACTGGGTTGAGAAGGACCAGGCGTTTTTAGTGGCAATATCAACTGAGCGCTTCCATACATCGGAGGGCACGTTAAATTATCGGCCAAAAAACTCCGTCACCAGAGTTGCTCAACTATGTAGTTACTCAACGATTAGTTATGTACTATTCATCGCAAGAGAATCTGTACTAAAGTATTTAACACCGGTATTCACAAACATTACTATGAGGTCTCACAGTGCGCGCGGACGCACAGGGTCCCAAAAACCTACTTGATTTTGGGACCCTGGTGCGTCCGCGCGCACTGTGAGACCTCATAGTAATGTTTGTGAATACCGGTGTTAAGTTTTTTTTTTTTTTTTACGATGAAACACTTTATTTACAGAAACTAAGCTACTACATATTAACATATATTTACAAAATACAACAGGATTAGTCAAGCTATCTAAGGATCGTTAGAAACGATCTACAGATAGCTCTACTGATCCAGGTCACTGTCAGTAGGAAGCGTGCCCTAAACACTGGCGGCATTACCACGCTGGATGGCAATGCTGATCCTTTGACCCAAAATTGTGCCAGCTATCGGATCACGCGTCGCTTTGACCAGACGCCCTGAAAGAATTTTGAAAACCCGAAGGGCTCCAGAACCCCACGGACCTAGGGTCCCAACCATTTGGGGTTCAAATATATAAGCCCTATCAAGATTAATATATTTGCGCCTTTTGAGATCCTAAGCCAAATCCTATCGCCGCCGAATCTGTCCCCGGTAGATGTGAAAGCGCAAGGGTGTCTACGCCAGTAGCGTCCCACACCAAAGATCTTCTCCTCTCCCAAGGGACAAGAGTCATACCGTCGGGGAAATTAAATTACTTTGCATCGACATTTAACGTGCCTTTGACATAAATACATTACTACCCTAACATCTTTGTTTCTCTTCGGCTGACCCTCCATTCATCCTAAACTTAGTAAACAAGTGCTAAGTTCCACCTCGTTATACAAATAGAACTATTTGCAAACCTTCACCGTGCAGTCACATTAGTCCTGAATAAAACTTCACTGAACTAAAAAAGTTATCTTATCTACTACCAATTTCTTCTGTGCCCCTGTCTAACCCTGAGCAAAAATGTCCAAACATACACAAAATAATGTCTTATATCCCGTAAGGGTTGGAGATAAAAAAAATCCATTAGCTATATTGCATTCCTCATTCATAGATTTATTTGACTTAATTAGAGTAGAGACAACTATTAGGATTTAAACGAAATACGACATGGTTGTTGAATTTTCAACCCTCGATTGAAATGAATAAGAAATACTTTCCTTTAGCAAACAGATGGATCGTAAACCAGCTCATCCTGAATGCAGAACACCGATGGTAGTAAATTCACAAAATTAACCATGATTCACATACCTCACGGGGGTGAAGCATATTTTGTTGTATTGCGACTAGAGGCATAATATGGAAGACCTCAGACTTAGGCCTGAGGGTTCTTTATACTAGTATGAACAACTTGAATTCAAGATCCTAATGATCTTAATACAAGCAAAAGTGACTATGAAAAATAACAGTGCCTGACTCTATATGACTCTCAAAAGGGAATGCATTATCTAAAAGAAAGGCCCTATTCCACTCTGATCCACTAATCAAATCACCACTACTACGGTGGATTATATTCCACTCCTGTTTTTATTCCACTCCAATCCACTACCACGGTGGATTATACTACGACGTTTGTTGCTCAAGTTCTTCACGGCAGCACATAGCGGTAGAAGTGAAATCACTTAGTTTTTATGACTATTTTAATATCCTAGAAAATAATCTTAGCTTAAGTTTAGACAACAATCTAAGCTTCAGTACTTAATAAGAAGCATGCACACTCCGAAACAAATATTTGCAAATCATTCAAAAATTTATGTCCCGCGGTATTCAATATCATTCATTTCAGTACTTCAATATCTTGGTAAATATGACTCTAAGTAACGCGAAGAGCCACAGTAAAAGCCGGGAGATCGTAAAAGTGACAGAATTTTGTCGTGACGTCACCTTAATTGTGCCATTACTTGTTCCGGACGCTATCTGAGGCAGCCTCCAGTCGAGAAATATATAGCACCTTTTAGGAGACTGGAACCATAGAGTTTAGACATCTAGGTTTCCAATTTAATCATGAACACGAATCATTGCGTGTAAAAGCATAAGTCGAATTCAGAACCGCCTTTTTTTAAGTTTTGGTAAACCGGCTTCACGACCTCTGTGGCGCAATGGGCGAAGGTCCGCCTGCGACGCAGAAGGTTGCGGGTTCGATCCCCGCCGCGGGACAAATGTTTGTATGACCTACAGATATTTGTCTCCGGTCTGGGTCT
Organism: Epirrhoe tristata; assembly: GCA_951394285.1. Classification (NCBI taxonomy): domain Eukaryota; kingdom Metazoa; phylum Arthropoda; class Insecta; order Lepidoptera; family Geometridae; genus Epirrhoe; species Epirrhoe tristata. Next base: position 1,435,047 of record OX596139.1, on the reverse strand, counting down.
ATGTATAATATGTATGTATTTACAAACAAAAAGTATATAAGTAGTTTATCAGTCATTCTAGTACCTATAACACAAGCTCTGCTTACTTTGGAGCTAGATGATGCTGTGTGAAAAGTCCAGCGTTTTTTTTTTTTTTATACAAATACAGGGTGTAAAAAGACGTCTACCGAAGCCGAAAGGGGTAGGTACAGCATCCCAACACACAACTAAATCCTAAAGGATTTTCCGAAAAAATCATTACATCCGGAGAAAACAACGTTTGAAGATTACTGTTTGCGTATGTACTGGGCGCGTTTTTATCCGGAGATTGCTGGATTTTGAGTTTTAATTGTTTTTTTCTTTTATAAATTAAATTTTTAGGTAAGTATAGTCTTATTATGGTGTACTAGTAGTAAATAACTAGAAAATAAAATAAAATGACGTAGCTAAGTGAAAAAAAAATTTTGCGTTTTTTTTCGATAAATATGTTCAGAATCATGGTCTGATTGCAACCCCTCAGTTTTCGGTAGTAGTCTTTTTACACCCTGTATATTACAAGTATCTATAGCTAAGCACAGAAGAGAATAGAGAACCTTCTCAAGATAGTTACAAACACCAATGAAACGATACATACAACTATTGACTGATCTATGAAACCCGGTAAGCTTTTTTCAAAGTTTGAAGCTATGAACCCCTTTGAAGGACATGATACGTTGCAAGGCATCTTCTAAAATATTACAAACATATTTACAAAGCCTAAATATTATGTAGAATATCAACTGTTTAAAGTATTATATGTACAATGCTTGTGGTCGCATCTACTAGAATGTCAACCGTTCTTACCTCCACGGCTCTAATATGCACGGGACTTTCCGGGCACTTTAAGATTTCACATGTGCGCTCAGAGAAATTATCACAAGCTGTTCATAATGGGAGGTAATGTGGTAATTTGAATTAATTGGGGGGGGAGACTGTACCACTTTTGTGTTAAACTTTCAACAAGTTCCCTGCCACTCTAAAACTAAAAACAGCCCAATTTAAAACACTGCTTTAAAATGGTAACTCAGAATTCATTATTTATGCCATGCTCTCCAAAACGCTCGAATAAACAAATACATTGGAGTCTATAAAATTTAACATCACTGTCCGTTGTAATTTACCTGACGCATCACTCCACCAATGATGCTGTTATAGACCAAGAGACAACTGGAAGAACTTTGTATCATTTAGAACCAAAAAAGTAAGACCTGCATGAAACTATTTATTCTTCTATCGTGTCAATGGCTTGACCTTTATTTTTTTTAGCCCAGTATTTGGTGACTCTTACGCCTCTATCCGTGGCCCTGTATAATGTCCTCTCATGCAGGTAGTCGGACAGAAAAAGAAAGTAGGAGTACCATACTTTGAGAGAACGCTCCACAGTTACACCCGCTCCGAAGCGAGAGAGACAATAAATAAGGCGACAGCATTTTTTTCTTATCTCAATATCGTCAAAACTTTTCATTAGTTATAGGGTGGTCATAGTTATTGGGTGGTCATCGCTATTGGGTGGTCATGGTAAGCAGGCTGGTACACAATAACGTACGCTTCATAAAATTACCTTTCGTTCTATTCTCTCAGCAGAATTCCCTAGTGACATTCCCGTAAACCCCTAGCGTCATTCCCGTCAAACCTCGTGTCGTTCCCCAGGGGTGTGGAATAAACGTACAGTTACATCAGAACGATTCAGCGACGGTCATTCGGCTTGATGAAGTATATATGCGCTCGATTCCCGAGTGAGAAAAGCTTCCAGCGTTTTTATGTAAAACAAATAGGTAGTATTAGTTATTCCTAGAAAAATAATATAAATCTGCAAAAAACTAGTAATTGTAGAAATAAAGAATGAAATAGGTCTTGCACCTATCCAAAAACATCTGCATTTTAATTAAATACAGCCTAAATATTTTTCTCTTCTCCAAAGTCTGTTCTTTTTGTTCCAATGAAAAATTACATCAAGAAACTTGTGAAATCATCGTTTCATTTCTAAATACCAAGAATTCAACCAAACCTTCAGCTAAAGTAGAAAACACCTATTGCCTGCTTTCTCGAGTCAAACATCTTTAAATGGTTTCGCAATCTTCACGATCCGCGAATGAAATGCATTATTTACGATTATGTTAATTTAGTAGTCAGCTGATACGATGAGAGGGAAATGAAATTGTTTATGAATTAGGCACTTTACAATTTCATGAAAAATAATATTTCGTTTTCAAAAGCCAATCCAGACAACGTGATTATTTCAAACTGATACCAAAACTCGACATGAAGTACTGTTTTTAACCCGAAGTAAAGCTAAAGGGAGGTGTATATTTGTAACTTAATAAATGTAGTGAGAGAAATACTAAAAAAGTTACCAAATACCTAAAAATAGAGTTGTACCTCTTGTGAATATTAAAACATAATGATATTGTTTTTTAACATTTTGCTAGTACGGAAAACTTTTCGGTAGGTCCCATTTGTACTATGGAACATAACATAATATAACAATTTGAGAAAATATTGACCCTATTTGTACTATAGAACAGTTTGTACTTTTTTTCTCAAATTGTTCCATAGAACAAACTAAGTAAGTATTGTTAAACTGCTGTTTTGCTTTTATTTTGCAAAATAAAAATATTATGTAGAGAGTAGTTTTATTTTTTTGATAGTGAACTGTACCTGGTATTAACGTCAGTGACGTCTTATACGAGTATATCTCATCATGGAAGAATTTGGGAAAAGCGATTCCAATTTAGTTCTGCGCATTTACAGACAAATAAAAACAGGAGCAAAAGCTAGTATGTAGTTCTATAGTACAAATAGGGACAATATGTTCTCAAATTGTTATATAACGTCATGTTCCATAGAACAAAATGGGACCTACCGACTCTTTTCATAGAGTCCGAACCGCGCTTGGCTAGATTTTATTCAGTAATACAACTTGTACCAATCTGGAAAGGTACGTAAGTTGATTGCACTGGGCCGTGTGGGCATCCGCGAAATGACCTAATCTCAGTAAATACGCAAGGGCTTGTAACTCTCAAGATAATTTTGTTTACATGGCAGCCAATAAGACGAGCAATGTAAGTGCTGCTATTTGATTTAATATCCTAGTATTCTATCCTAATTAATTATAAATCTAAAATTCTGTTATGTATGTTTTTGATTCAATATCGCTCTGAATTTTAATGAAAAGTGGAATAGGTGTCCGTAGTACCATTAATGGTTCAACGGCAAATAAAAATTACCACAGTACCATCAATGGTACTATCTAATGGTACCACGGTAAACAAACGGTAAATAGTGACCTGAAAATTTAAATAGCATAATAATATAGGTTATTCAAAATGTTGGTCGTAGCAACCGACAATTTCAATCATATCGCGTCGACTGCCCATTAGCTCAGTAAGAAGAGTGCATGGCGCTGTCGTGGGTATGAATTTTGGGATCCATTTGAGAATCTTTAATGATGAGATAACATTGACGAACATTAACTCTATAAAAATACGAAGGACTCTAAGAAGCCTAAAAACTCCACCACCAGAATTTCCTAAAAACTACTCCACCAGAGTTTCCTAAAAACTCCACCACCAGAGTTTCCTAAAAACTACTCCACCAGAGTTTCCTAAAAACTCCACCACCAGAGTTTCCTAAAAACTCCACCACCAGAGTTTCCTAAAACTCCACCACCAGAGTTTCCTAAAAACTACTCCACCAGAGTTTCCTAAAAACTCCACCACCAGAGTTTCCTAAAAACTCCACCACCAGAGTTTCCTAAAACTCCACCACCAGAGTTTCCTAAAAACTCCGACACCAGAGTTTCCTCAAAACTTTACCACCAGAGTTTCCTCAAAACTTTACCACCAGAGTTTCCTCAAAACTTTACCACCAGAGTTTCCTAAAAACTTTACCACCACAATTTCCTAAAAACTCCACCACCAGAGTTTCCTACACATACAAATTTATTTACTTAGCATGAAAGCACAACAAACCTCCTATGATATTTATAATCATATAAAATTCGTTTAAGCATTAATTATTTACTATATTATATATTTACATATATTAGAGGTTCCTCTCGTTTTCGTTGTTATAGTCGCTGTTGGCGATAATAGTGGAGCGGCGGTTCGGATCGTATCGGATGTCGAGGCGGTAAGCCTTCGACTCCGCTCGGCTGATGATGTGCCGGCTCAGGCTGCGGGGCGCTTGGCTGCCATTGTACTGAAAATGGCTTATATTTTTGTATGCTAAAAAAAACAAGCGTTAAATGGGTTACCGTGGTGTCTTATACAGGGTGTAAAACGACGTCTACCGAAGCCGAAAGGGATAGGTACAGCATCCCAACACACAACCAAATCCAAAAGGATTTTCCGAAAAAATAATTATATCCGGCGAAAACCGACCTGGCACAGCTGGTTGTAGAGTTGATGATGTAAATAAATAAATAAAAATGAAATGAGATGGTTGAGCGTATGTACTGGGCGCGTTTTTATACGTAGATTGCTGGATTTTGAGTTTTAATTGTTAATTTTTTTCTCTTATAAATGAACTTATTAGGTAGGTATGGTCTTATTATGTTGTACTAGTAGTAAATAACTAGAAAATAAAATAGAATGAAGTTTTTTTTTTCGCTAAATATGTTCAGAATCATGGTTTGATTGAAACCCCTCAGTTTACGGTAGACGTCTTTTTGCACCCTGTACATAAGCTCAAAGGATATTTTACTGTTATTCAATGAAAAAATTCAGCAGCTTCTGACTCCATCATCAGATTATTTCATCCTCCGTTGCTGAATACTTTTGGCTTTTAAACTTTGTTCTGCAGAGCAAGGACATGAAAACAAGGATTGTAGATCTAGAAAAAATCACAGAATTTAATTTCAAAGTTTCTTTATTGGTATAAATATCTTATGAACTAGTACATGCCCAGTGTGGATTTATCCTAGAATGTAAAACAATGAATTTTAAGACCGTTTATTAAGCTTAGGTTAGGTGCTTCTCAAAACTTTTAGAATAATAATTCGATTGGTAGGTTAACAATAAATACAGAATGTCAGGAATAACTCTTATGCATAAAAGTTTTAAAAATATGCAAGCTTTAGTTGAGCATTACATTTAAAAACAATACTTACTTACATTGTTATAGACAGATGGCTATGAGCCGTAGTTATAATAAATGAATAAATAAATAAATAATGCTGGACTTTTCACACAGCATCATCTAGCCACAAAGTAAGCACAGCTTGTGTTATGGGTACTAGAGTGACTGATAAACTACTTATATACTTTTTGTTTGTAAATACATACATATTATACATAGAAACACCCAGACCCGAGACAAACATCTGTAGGTCATACAGGCACTTGTCCCGCGGCGGGGATCGAACCCGCAACCTTCTGCGTCGCAGGCGGACCTTCGCCCACTGCGCCACTGTCTACTTTTCATTAGTTTAGTAATAAGAGGAATCGCTAAACGAGTACACTTAGTTTAACTTAGAAGCTAGCAAACAGCAGGAACAATGGGACTACCCTACGCTGCTAACAGAACTGAAATCCAAATTTCAAGGTAGGTATACGTCCTATTCACTTCATCACTTGTAAATCTTAGGAAATCTTCTAATATTCTATTGTAACTACGTTATGTGAACAGAAAAGCCGCGTTTACAGAATGTAAGTGTTTCTAGTATTACCATAACCATTTTTTGGAAACATTCAATATGAAACCCTAGCATTGGTTTGTAGCGTTATCGAATTGTCTGCTCCCTGCGTCTTACGTCCGCGATCTGGACGCAAACGCGAAGCGGCGCGGTGCGGTGCGGAAACCACAAACAGTCGATTTACTATTGAAGTGTCCTACGTCACCGGTGCGCAGCGGCGCGGCGCGATTTGAAGCGAACGCAATCAGTTGGTTCGACATTTACGCGCGAACTGGTATACTCAATCTTGAAGTCTGTAGGAAGATTCGCGCGCACGTAGGACAGACGTGCCAGAATCGCATCGCTTCGCATCGCAATCACGTTTGCGATGCGAAGAAGTTTTATTTTGTTTATTAATTTAATTGAGTCGATAAAAAAATGCGGATTTCACAGCACATTAACTAGTGCTTTTGGCACAGCTACATAGCCATGCGTTAAAGTAAGTTAGTATGGTGAAGCTTTCTCTATCATTATATCAACGGAACCATTGAAATATATACAGGGCGTCCCACGGCTATGCCACATGGAGGGAAAGTACCTTAAATATTGTAGATGGAACATTTTACTGAAAGAAGACATTATTTTTATTTAAAAAACAATTTAAACTGCATTCACAGATATTTAAATAATTACATGTTTGAACCGGAAATCGAACCCGTTACATGAGAAAAATAATCATCCTGTAGCTTTATCATACCGATCGAAAGGCTTCATCATAAGGATTATTTTTTGCTAAATAACATAGTGTCACAAATAAAAGGAAGGCCATGAATTTTAACATTTGTGTTCAGAAAAATAAATACTTAGCTGACATTGCCGTAAGCACATACAACTGACATTATCATAAGTACGTATCACTAGTAAATGTACCCACTTGAGAAGTATAACCAGTGTGAAAGTGTCCACGAGCTACAAGCAGAACTTAGACGTGTTATTCGAAATATCCACCACAACAAGATCAAAAAATCGACAGGGAGCGAAATAATCAAAAGAGTTCGACTTTGTATTCAACAGGAAGGGAATCATTTTGAGCATTTGATAAATTGATAAATTTTGTATTAAAAATGTTAAAGTTCATGGCCTTCCTTTTATTTGTGACACTATGTTTTTTTTTTTTTTTTAGCAAAAAATAATCCTTATGATGAAGCCTTTCGATCGGTATGATAAAGCTCCAGGTGATTATTTTTCTCATGTAACGGGTTCGATTTCCGGTTCAAACATGTAATTATTTAAATATCTGTGAATGCAGTTTAAGTTGTTTTTTAAATAAAAATAATGTCTTCTTTCAGTAAAATGTTCCATCTACAATATTTAAGGTACTTTCCCTCCATGTGGCATAGCCGTGGGACACCCTGTATATATACACTAGCTGGTACTCGCGACTTCGTCAGCAAAATAACATACTTGAAATCATCTTAATAGAACTGAAATCTTCAGTATCAATAATAGCGCCATCTCGACCTCAGCCATAGGTTAGCAACGCCATCTAGTTGCCTTTAACTGGAACTTCCCCATACAAACTTTCAACCCTTATTTCACGCCCTCCATGATTTATATAGAGATTTTTTCTGTCATAAGAACCTTACAATAACAAACACAACAAAAAAAAAATTGTGAAATCGGTCCAGCCGTTCACGCGTGAGGCGTGACCAAGGGATAACAAGAAATAGCGAATGTCGCAGCGCAAGTAACCAGTGCTCTAGGCAACAACACAGCCGTAGCAAAGTGCCATTTACGCAAGCTGTAACACGTAATGTGGCTAACGGTAGCCGTAACGGCGCGTTACGCTAGATAGCGTAAAAATTACGAGTAACGTAACGCCACTTGCCCTTAGTTATTGAATGGGAAAATTGAAAAAGTCAAAATTAATGCTAGATATTGAAAATATTAACTAATAATAATAATATTATAAGATATAAATATTAACTTCTGCAAGATGTGGGCGAGTATTAAATATGTGTTTGGGCATGCCTCTGACTACCCCCCTTAGACATCTTCAAAGGATCTGGAATAAGTAACATAGAAAGATCTGAGAGAATGTCTACAGCACATTGGGGATACAGTCGTGAACCTGTTTACGTTTTTTTTATTGAAAATATTTTTTATTGAAACATCAAAAATTAAGTGCATACAAGGAGCCTCCTTAAGGCACGTTTCAAATCTTTTCACCACACTAGTCATGACGGAAATTGAATGACGTGCCCGCTGCAGCACGGAAACGCTCCAGTTGATAATGCCAGTAGCGGTCATCCATATGGATGGTTGACTGCTAGTTGCATAATCAACCTAATTCTATTCCTATTCCTAGTCTAACCACCAAGAATGTTGCTAAACATTGATGATCTATCAAGAACGAATAAGAACTAACCGTTCGAGAGTCGTAAATTTTTCGCAGTTGCCTTGTGTTGTAGTTCCTAGGGCCCCAGTCTTCGGTAGGCGCAAATAGACTTCTCCAATTCTAAAATTAAGATGATAAAAGACAAATATTAAATTGCCATTAAAAGGGTATGCCACTTCTTACGGTCTCGTGCTAACCTCATCCAGCGGCCCGCGACGTATACCAAATCGTCTGAAGTGGCATAAAGAAAGAGAAGCCTATACCCAGCAGTGGGCAAAGTCAGGTTGTGGATGATGATTATGAAAAGGGTATGGGGACAGGTTACCAGTGGACCCGAAACGAGGTCCGGCCTGTGTTGCGCGAGGCCTATTTTTATTGAATTTGCAATAATAAGGATAAATTACCATAGAAATGCTAGAAATTACATCCTTTAGGGGGGTTAATATGAACTACTATTGTCATTGTCCAAATAGCAAGTCAATTTCAAGTAACCCGGTTCTTAAAAGAAAAGTCACAAGTCGCAGAAGCCATAAACCAAGAAGTGAAGTGAAAAGATACGCCGCAACTTATCATATCTCGCTTGCATTTAAACAGTTCAAAAACTGATGATTGATGCGGTTAGTGTTTTTCTGAACGCATTGTTATCATGGCTAATTATCCAAAGAGGGAGATCACCTCACCCTGGTGTGGTAAGATATTAATATTCGCATTTCGCCTTTCATTTTTTCATTCGTTCGATGAATATTCGGATGCTTCTTACTACGAGCTACATTGTATTCAGTAGATAAGATCAACGTTAAAACACGGTCCTAACCTAGGACCAAATATTCCAAACCGAAAAATTGGCCCTTGAAGTCGGAAATCGTAGTAAGAAACATCCGAATATTCATCAAACGAACGAAAATAACTAATAAAAATAAACTGGCCCTGACCAGCAGCCTTGTCTAGCTTGAAATCCATTCCCAGTTTTCATCCCAATAGAGCTCAACCAATCACATAATAGGAAAATGACAATTGAAGTCCAGAATGGGTTTCAAATGTCAAAATGAAGCCCATGTCCATTGCCAGTTGAATTACACAATAAGGCCCCTGGCCACTGGCTGACCTTTCGGCCTACAGTCGATGTCGTATAGTTCTATATAGGCTAGTAGTCGAGAATTATGTCACAAGTAGTCTTTCTTCAACGTTCGCGATTATATACAGGGTGTAAAAAGACGTCTACCGAAAACTGAGGGGTTGCAATCAGACCATCATTCTAAACATATTTGGCGAAAAAAAAAACGCAAAAAATTTTAGACTTAGCTATGTCATTTTATGTTATTTCCGGTTATTTACTACTAGGACACATAATAAGATCATACCTACCTGATAATTTCATTTATAAAAGAAAATAACAGTTAAAACTCAAAATCCAGCAATCTACGTATAAAAACGCGCCCAGTACATACGCTCGACCGTGTGCGAGGTCGGTTGGTTGTGTGTTGGGATGCTGTACCTATATACAAATTCCGATACAATTCATCTCTCTCTGACCATTGGTTTAGAATTTTCCAGCTGGAGCAACGTTACCCTAGCTGGAAACGTTTTTTCCGTTTATTTCAAAAACTACAATATGCACAAATTTTTAATTTGGCGCACATTTATAGCTCACTAGGCACTCATTTTTCCTCATTCTCAAATCTCTCTAGGAGACACTTTCCAGCTAGGGTAACGCACACTACTTTACACCCTGTATTATTTTATTCTCCGGCACCTAGGCAAACGCCATGTTAAGGGGGCTGCTGTAGACCAATCCTTTGTGAGCACTGAGCATCCAGCATACCAATGATTAGTTAATTTTGAAGATGATTTGCGTTCGAGAAACCGGTCGTTAATCAAAAAATGATTAAACAAAGAATTTAACAAACCTTTTCATCTTTCCAAATATATTTATATATAACGTAGCTCATTCCGAGCAGTAAAGGTAACAACATCAATGAATATGCCAAAATGACCTCGATCAGAACAAGCCACTTCTCTTCCGTCAATGACAATAAGCTTTGGGTCAGCCCAATCAGGTCAAAGTATTTAACCTGAAATAAAACAAATTATTCATTACTAGCTGACCCGCGTGACTTCGTCTGCGCATGATTCATTTTTTCCGCGCAATTTTTTAATTTTTTTCTGTCATAAGAACCTTCTCCTGACAATAACAAACACAAAAAAAAAAATGAAATCGGTCCAGCCGTTCACGCGTGATGCCGTGACCAAGGGAAATATATATAAAAATGAATCCCTATTTCTCTATATAGAGATTAATAGTATCGCATATAAATAAAGAAATAAATATCACACAGCATCATCTAGCTCCAAATTATGCAAAGCTTGTACGAGTACCTACTATGGGAACCACATAACTGTTATACTACTTACTTATACAGGCTGGTTTTTTGAGATGGGCGGTGATGGCCAAGTCCGAAACCAAGAAAGTTTTTGTTACAAACAAAAAAGTATACAGGGTGGTATACTTTTTTTGTTTGTAATACATACCTATACAATATGTGGCGACCTCTATCTACCATCGCCTGAACTACAAGCTGAACCTGAAGAGATGTGTCAATGACAGCGACGTACTTCGGAGCTGTACCACTAGATGGCGCTAGGAACACGCAAAAAGTATAGAAAATTCTGAATCGCGCTTACGAAGTTATCTGGCCGCTTTAGCCTATATAGAACTATCCGACTATAACTGTCGGCCGAAAGGCCCTAAGGTAAGTGTGCCAGTTGGGAAAACCTTAGTGAGGCGAGTACTCCCTCTTTGCCATAACTTGGGGGAATACCATCTACCCCCAAAAATATACAAACACCCAGACCCAAAATAAATATTTGCAGATCATACAAACATTTATCCCGCGGCGGGAATCGAACCCGCAGCCTTCTACGTCCCAAGCGGGCTTTCGCCCACTGCGCTACAGAGGTCGTCAATGTAGTATTCAACCATCTTCAATAATATACAACTTTTCGCAGCGTCTGTAATTTCTACCTGAAATAGCATAGATGCGGCAGACATACTCTCAGATATTTTTATATATTCCATATATTTAAGGAGGTAGTCAAAGGCTTGTCCAAATCTTTGATACATGCCCATTTGCTGGAGATAAAAAGTAAGTATGTGATAGACATACCAGATAATATATGGGCACGACAGTCAATAGTTGAACTCTCAAAAAGTGAAGAGGCGTTCCGGAATGGAATTCCATATCGTCAACCAGTCTGTACACGGGGTACATGCAGTATATCACAATACATTCAAGAAGCGTTGCTGTACATTTGCTATATGCTGCGACCGAAGTTGTCACATTCTAAAAAGTTATTTTTATATTTAGTTTACTAAATCTTAAGGCGCGATGACCTGTGGGCCTATGATGAGCACCGTGACTTAAGTCGTTTTCTCGTTAAAAATCGTTATAACTGTGTCTGTTGTCATGCGCAGCCCGTTATTTCATATCGTTATGTCAAATTGTGAGATAGTGTGATTGCGCTCATATTAGCGCAAAATGATAAAAATGCCGGCATGACAAATTTTCTTATCTCACGCCGTGACAATTTCACTTTGCTCATCATAGCCCCACTGGACGCCTTTAGGAAGGATTGGGAAAATCGCGGAAGACCGCGAGGTGTGGAAGGAGGCTTTTGCCCAGCAGTGGGACAGTATAGGCTAACTAAAAAAAAAAATCTTAAGACAACTACGAAACCCCCTTTTACAGTCAGTAAAGAAAGCCGATTAGCATTCGATGTTTCACAAATCTGCATATTTCCACCAGTGAAATCCACCAGTGTCCAGTTTGTCAATTATAATTTCCCAAGAATCGTTATTCTTAGGACGCGAAAAGTAATGGCGGTTGAAAAATCAAACTCTTAATCGACTTTACCTGTGTTTGGGGATTTTACTCTTCCCTATTAAAGTTACGGCTTCGCTCACGTGGTACCAATATTTATTCATTTCAGAAAAAAATGAGAACTTAAGAGGGCCTTACTCTAAGGTATCATTTTTTTTTCTTATTTATTTTTTTATCATAAATGGAACCCATCAAGTTTAGGGCTGTGCAACAATTCATTAGTCAGCCACAAAAACCTTAAAATAATAGATTTTGAATGAGTTGATGGCCAATTCCCAAAACAAATTCCAATTTCACGAAAAAAAATTCAAAAAAGACGAATTCTACTCGGAAGTTATACCTACCCTTTTTACCCGACTAGGAAGGGTTATGTTTTTCGCGCGTATCTTGTTTGTTGGTATGTATGTACGCAATGCCTTAATATTCTTTGTACCATCTATCCATCTATATCTTCCAAACGACTGGATGGATTTCAATATTTAGGGTATCGTTCGATTTTTCTTAATAACCCGAGTGTCACAAGATAGTTTTTTGACATAAAAAAACAAAATGGCGGCTCTTATGTGTGAAATAGTAATACTAAAAAATGGGGTTTCAAAATCAAGATGATTAAAAGGTAATTACAAAAATATATATTTGTTATATTATCTAAAACCAAATGGCGGATCTTAGGAGCGAAATAGAAATATGTTAATTAAAAAAAATTAACCAATCATATCGAATGAGGTATCAAAATAAAGGAAATTGAAAGGAGATTACAAAAATATATATTTGTCATTATGTAAAACAAAATGGCGGATCAATAGAAATACGTTAATGAAAAAAACATAACCAATTACTTATATCGAGTGGGGTATCAAAATGAAGGAAATTAAAAGGAGATTACAAAAATATATACAAATCATATGTTTCAACTTAGTTTTGTAAAACAAATTGGACATTAATGCATGCAAATGATTTTACGCATTTCAAAATCTTAAAAATTGACATTCTTGGCAAGAATGAAAATTTTTTGCAGTCGGGTTTTTTGATTTTTTTATTGTTATACTTGTTTTGATCTTCGTTCACAACTTAAGCAAGTACCTAATACTAAGACTAAAATCTTTGTGGAAGAGTTATCTTTTTAGTTGATAAAGCAGTTAGCCTTACCTCATAGATTAAGGTCTTACAAACGAGTGCAAGAGTCATGATGATGACTGTAACCAACCATCTACTCAGCCTTGGCCACTCGCTGACGATTGCTTCAACGAGACATTGAAATGTCACAGACTAAAAAACCAAAAATAAAAAACAATAACCAGTTAAACATTAGCAACAAACAGCAATTAGATCGTCAAAACTTACAGTGGTCATAATTTCCATGGCACAATGGAACAACAAAAATATCAATGTATAAATATCGCCGAGAAAAAATGTCGAGAAATACATCGGCCAGAAATATAGCCAAGCGAAGTAAGCTGTGAACAAACGTATTTTTAAGGTAAGAAAGTAAGTTCGTAAGTTCGTATGAGTCAGTGGCCAGGATCTCTTCAGACAGAGATTTTAGGCTGCCTTTAAGGAATCAATCATGGTTTAAAAACTGAATAGCTGAGACCGACAATTCCTCGTGCCCTCCAAATCACGAAAGCGCTCAGTTGATAACTTCGACGATCTATGTGAAGAAGAAGTGGAAGAACAGAACTTACCTATGTCGGGCAACATAAGCGGAACTCTCGTGAGATTTTCACAATGTTGTCTTACGCGATATGAAAGCAATGCTCTGAACAAAAAGCAGATCGCATTTGATACGACTATTATAGCACTATCACTTCCTGGTTGAATCTAAAAAAATATTATTTGAGTTGTATATTAAACGTATTGGGAAAAGAAACAAAAAGACAAAACTTTAATCTATTACATCCAAGCCCACTATAATATACATATTCGTTCTTTAGCTCTCTGAAATAGCTGCGCAGAACCCATTTTTGATGACACCTAAAAGACGAAGACAGCTTTGTATAGCTGCCTCGCTCACTCGCTTAGTTTGTTGTATCGTGCTATCTCGCCTACTCGCGTTAACCTGTGCAATCACTTAGTGCACCTAATCACCTAAGTTCAGAGAGCTACAGATCCGTTGTGCGTATTATACAATCATGTATTTGCCCCTTTTCAAAATTTTTATGTGCAAAGTAGGATAAAAACGAACTTCTTGAGTGCTTCTTGCAGTCAGGACGTGGATAACAGGAGGGGCTGTTGTAGATTCTGATACAAAGTCAATATCTGCCATCTAAAAAAAATATATTTTTGAATGTCACATCAAAGTAAAATAAAATTAATTATTTTTAGACCGTCATAAATTTGGTTGGAAAATGCTGTAAGAAAGCTGAAATAATCGGGATACTAACTGTCATAGCTTGGTTTAGATCTGAATAGATACTTTCAATTTCTGCCACGTAGTTATCTTCGTTGAAATATGATATGGCTAGATATACAAACGACATTATATCAATTGAAAGCACACACCAATGGATTATGGCGAAAACCTGAAAACATACAATAAAAGACGAATTACGATAACAAGTCAAGTGCTGACCTATTTAATTAAAAAAAAAAAAAAAAAGTGTATTGGAAAATGATCACTTCCATCTACCATGGGTCTGTAATAGGCCCGTTTGGTAGCCAAGTATCCAAAAGAACATGATCACAATTTTTATATATTAGGAGCAACAAAACTTTCATATTTATAATAGGAGCTAAAATATAAAAAAGCGAAGAAATAACTCACCTTCCAAAAGTTTCTTTTGAAAATTTGATTGTAGCCCAAACTTATTAGTCCCCAAAGTAAACAGGTGTAAATAAATAGACCTACGTTTGAAATTGTACTAATCCGAAACCTAGAAACATAAAACTTTTTAACAAAAAAATTAACCGCCGAAAAGCAACAAATAATAGGTAAACCTTTTTTATTTTACCTTAATAACTAAGTTCTTAAGTAAGTATACATAAGTGATTTTGAGTCGGCGCCCAACAAGCAAATTCATTAGTAATGTCGCCTACTATGCTACTGGTTAATCCCGGTCTTCGTAGGCTTTTACTTGAGATATCATCAAGAAACGATAGGTCAATCCGCGACTATTTTCTGACGTTTCAAGTCTAGTCGTAACAAGAGCAAAATGATGTTACAGCAGTCTAGTTGTAACAAGTGCGTTGGTTACAACTAATTGTAAGAGGAGAAACTCCTTAAGAATCAGTCTAGGTTCTTACCTGAAGTACTCAATCTGTACCAACTGCAGGTATTCATCATCTTCAACAATATAGTAAAAATGATGTATAAACACAACTGTTTGATTGTGTACTCGTTTAGCGAAGTCCATGATTGTGTAGCAGTTCACTGTTAAATTAGATTCCTCACCTTCGTAGATGTATACACCGCTTGATGGACATCTGAAAAATAAAGCAGAGAATACACATGCCTGTAGCTGGCACACTTACATGTCAGCTCCTTGCACGTACCAGCTGTCTATGTATATAAAAAATCTTGATAGGGTTTATATATTTGAACCATTTGGGGTTGAGTTGAGTTTTCAAAATTCTTTCAGGGCGTCTGATCGAATCGACGCGCGATCCGAGAGCTGGCACATTTTTGGCTCAAACGATCAGCATTGCCATCCAGGGTGGTAATGCCGACAGTGTTTTGGGCACGCTTCCGACTGACCTGGATCAGTTGAGCTATCTATAGATCGTTTCTAACGATCCTTAGATAGATTGACTAATCCTGTTGTATTTTGTAAATATATTTATGTAAATACTTTAGGTAGCTTAATTTCTGCCACATTGAAGCGAATAAATGAATTATGAATTAGGATTTTTTAATATTATTCGTCAGACAATTGGAGAATGATGAGAAAAATAAACAACAAAACATACTTGTTCCAAGGATTTTTCAGGAAAATGCTGCCAATCAAGTAGTCAAGGAGCAGAATCAGTCTACCGGTGACATTAACCACTTCAAGAAAACCAGTAATTATAAAACTAAATTTTAGACCTGAAAGCATAGGGTGCAAATTCGATCGGTGGGTACCTATAGAAAAAATCTACCAACATCAATACTTACAAATAAAATCTAATAAAATAAATACAGGGTGTAAAAAGACTGCTACCGAAAACTGAGGGGATTCAATCAGACCATGATTCTGAACATATTTATCGAAAAAAAAACGCAAAAAAAATTTTTGACTTAGGCACGTCATTTTATTTTATTTTCGAGTTATTTACTACTAGTCCAACATAATATGACCATACCTACCTAATAATTTCATTTATAAAAGAAAAAAACAATTAAAACCCAAAATCCAGCAATCTACGTATAAAAACGCGCCCGGTACATACGCTCGACCAGCTGTGCGAGGTCGGTTTTCTCTGGATATAATGATTTTTTCGGAAAATCCTTTTGGATTTGGTTGTGTGTTGGGATGCTGTACCTACCCCTTTCGGCTTCGGTAGACGTCTTTTTACACCCTGTATATGCAAACATAATTATTTCTTGAGAACAACGGTTCGACTGATCTGGTTAATAAAGTTCGTATCAATTAGTAGCCAACTCTGACGGAGTTTTTAGGCCGTTCCAATGTGGCGTAACGACTTTAGCTGATTATATTTTAGGAGTATGCGTTATAAATCTGCATTAAAAGTGGACAATAGTAATGGGGTTCTTCAAAAAACATCTTCTTAGATCCATCACCAAGAGAGATACGTTTTGTATCTATCTGTTTTAAGTATGTGATTTGTAATATACTTACCAGCTTCTTCTCATCGTGTCACCAGTTCTTTCGAACCAGTGTAGTGTAAGGATTTTAAGTGTACTTATACTAAAAACAACGGATCTTTAGCTCTCTGAAATTAGGTGTAATTGCGCAGGTTTGGTAGAGTTAGCGAGATAGAATGTAGAATGGGTTCTGCGCAGCTACTTCAGAGAGCTAAATAACCATTGTGCGTATTGTACCATGCATAAGTGGAACCATTTTGGCGGCAAAAAAATGCTCCTCAGGCACGTAAGAGGCTAAGAAAATGTTCACAAATGTATGCTGCAGGCTTTTGAGCAACGTATAAAATATGTACTGCCAGAAAAATCTGTAACAATTGATCTGTATAGGCTCAACTGAGTATAACATTTTAAAATTGATTTAAAACTAGATTGGTAAAGATTGGTCTCGGTTTAAACTTTCTTCTTAATCGTAACACTCTTGGCTGTAGTCATCAGGTCGGGAAAAGTGTGGCTTCGCACTTCAGCGCCAATCGTCTCTGATGGTGGTATTTCTGGTGCACAGGGGAGCATTCAGCTTCATGTACCCTCGATTTTAGGTTAAGCATCCACAAACAACCACTCTCAACAAGTCTGTACAGACGACAGAGCGACTTTTCAACGATCTTTAAAAAATGACTAAGAAAGTTATAAGACAAGCATTTGCTACTACTTATTGAAACAATATTTACATATTGAAGTGCTTCTGATGCAAGCAGGCAATCTGGATCTTGTTTGGAGAAGACACATAGTTTCTGTAGTAGCACAGTCTCTCAGATTTTTCCGCTGGGATGATGCGCCGCAACGATGGTGGTTCTTTCTGAAAGCACAGTATTCCTTACAATACAGCGAATAAGAAAAAACTTTTATTAATATTTGGCACACTTTCACGCAAAAACTGCAGAATAGATTTGAATTCAATTGGCACAAAGATAATAATTATCGCTATAAAAGTCTGGATATTTATATTTATTATACTGGACGCAGCTTGCTTTAAAATTATTAAGTACTAGCTGCGCTCCCGCGGTGTGACCCGCGGTCCCTCGAGATTTTTTCATTTTTTCGGGATAAAAAGTAGCCTATGTACTTCCCTGGGATACAACCTTTAACTATGCCAAATTTCAGCTTAATTTGTTCAGCGGTTTGAGCGTGAAAGCGTAACAAACAGACAGACAGACAGATAGACAGACAGACAGACAGAGTTACTTTCACATTTATAATATTAGTATGGATATTAATAATTACTCGTCTTATCAAATAAAGATGATAGTTCCTGTACTTCAGGAAGAGCCTCGAAGACTCCCTCTCCAGGGACATGAGGCTGTCATGGTCGAGATGCCATTGTGATGATGACACTCTCCTCTCGTCTTCATCTTCATTGTTGATGTAGCAGAGGTTTTCATCCATGTTTCCTTACCTACACTAAACTAATTAATTATTAAAACTTTATTGATTGTAAGGCTATCAAAATACACTTTAGGATCGATTTGTGTGTAATCTAGGAATAAATCTTCTGAAAATAATGTAACTATAACTTTACCCGTATATATTATTATTCTCTTTGGGTTATAGCAAATTGGTTATATTCAGGGGGCACAGTTGTTTATGGACGGACCACAAAAAGGTACTATGCTAAATCTATGGGACGGACACCACGAAGTATGGAAAGCAGTGCCAGCTCAAAAAGGCGACGGAAACTTTGACGTATTTACTACGTCATATTAGTTACTCCGACCGAGTTCCTAACTGTTTTATTCATATATATATAGGTGTACCAAAAAGGTACCATGCTAAATCTATGGTTTTGTTCATAGATTTAGCATGGTACCTCTTTCAAACTAAAACTAACCTTCAAGTTCTTTTTTTATAAACAAAAAAGTAGCTGCGAAACGTGTTATTGGCCGTACAAAACACTACCATTGTAAAAGGTTCAAAAGATTAGGAGTCCCACTACGACTTAGTGGAAGAAGTTTCAACAATCTTTAATGTTTTTTAATTATATTAACATTCTATACGGAATTAACTATGTTTTTAATTCTATTTAATGATAATTCTATCTAATTGACTGAGCGAGCGAAGCGTCTTAACTTCGAGATTGGCCAAAAATGCTTTTGTCCTTCTGTCCGAGTGTCTGTCAGTAATCGCCGACAGGTCGCATTTTTCAACCGATTTTGACGAAAATTGGCACATAGGTTCCTTGATTGATTAGAAAACTTTTGTCGATTGCGATTTTTGATTGGGGTGAAAATAGCTTGGGGGGAATTTTGCTGTAACGTTATTTATCGACGGATTTGAATCAAATTTGAAAGGCATATTAAGGACTTCATTCTACATAAGATGTTATGAAAAAAAATCCAAAAGGTGGATGTGGAAGGTGGGATAGAGGCGGGAAGTTTGTTTTAGCGTTAGGTATATAGGAAGTTTTTTCGTAAAACTCGTACTAATCAGACTACGCAACCCCTATACCCGCATACCCCCTCCAGCTTTTTTTTTACGTGACGCGAACTATACCTACTCTTAAATTACAGTTGCAAACAGAATAGCATTAAAAAAGAAATAAAAAAGCGTAGTAAATAGTATTGTTTTTGGGATCTATTTAAAAAATATTCCTTGGTGTGGTGAAGTAAGCTTTAGCACTAGGTATAAAATGACTGTTTATATTAGTAAAGATATATTATATTTCTTGAAGTTTCTCGTTTTCGTTGTTCAAAACGTATTGGCGACAGTAGAGCGGCGGTTCGGATCGTATCGAATGTCGAGGCGGTACGCCTTCGACTCCGCTTGGCTGATGATGTACCGGCTCAGGCTGCGGGGTGCTTGGCTGCCATTGTACTGAAAATAAGAAACTTTTTCAATACAATCTTTAAATGATTACCATGGTTTTTAATGACCTCAAATAATATTTTACTGTTATTTAATAAGAAGTTGACCATTCGTTTTTTCGTTCGTTGGATGAATATTCGGATGTTTTTTACTATGATTTCTGACTTCAAGACCAATCGTTCAAACGTTAAAACACGGTCCGTAGAGAACCTAAAGAACGCGATTACGGCTCCAGATTTGGTGATGTCAGATGGTTTAAGGCTTTGACAGCAGCAGCCACTAACTTATACAAAATATAATTATCATGTTTGAAAGAAAATAATGCAATAGATACAAAAGAAAGTAAGTGCGTATGAGTAGCTAATTTTGGTGACGGAGTTTTTAGACCTTATTGGCTATTTATAGCCGAGCGAGACTGACAATTTGACGTGCCCTCCGAAGCACGGAAAAGCTCAGTTGATAATGCTACTATCGGTCACCCATCTACTTTTAACCGCCCATAACGTTGCTTCTTTAATGATTATCAAGAACAAATAAGAACTAACTGTTCGAGAGTCGTAGATTTTTCGCAGTTGCCTTGTGTTGTAGTTCCTAGGGCCCCAGTCTTCGGTAGGCGCAAATAGACTTCTCCAATTCTAAAGTGAAGGTAAATAATATAAGAATATTTATTTACCATAAAAGTATACAAAGGATATGGGGACAGGCTACCGGTGGACCCCGCACTAGGTCCGACCTGTGTTGCGGGAAGTCTATTACAAAATTTGGATTACCTTAAACATTCTAGAAAGTATATCCTTCAAGGAGGTTAACATGAACTATTGTCATTTTTCAAATTGCAAGTCAATTTGAAATAACTCGGTTCATTATAAAAACGTCGCAACTTATCATTATTATTATCTTGCTTGCATTTTACACAGTTCAAAAACTGATGATTGACACTGATCATTCGTACTGACCGTCAGGGGCGGTCAAAACGAATGGTCAGTGCGTAGTAGAATTGCGAGTTTTTATTTATTGTAGTATTGCTTATGCGGATGCCGTCAGTGTTTTACTGCACGCATAATTTTCATGGCCATAGGCTACCCAGACGACCGACAGAACTGACGGTCAAGATACCTAGCACTAAATAGGGCCTTAGGTTATTTTAATCAAACAATGATTAAACACGACTCAAGTGGGACTGGGCGAGTCACGTCAGCCGAATGAATCCCGATAAATAGGCGAACGCCATAACACCTTGGCAGCCCAATGGGACACGGGGTCGCGGTCGGCCGAGGAAGCGTTAGCGGGTCGATCTCGACGCCTTCGAAAGAGAATGGTGGGAGATCTCGAAGGAGAGAGATGATTGGAGGGATTTGGGGGAGACCTTTGCCCAGCAGTGGGACGAAATAGGTTAATTAAAAAAAAATGATTAAACAAAGAATTTAACAAACCTTTTCATCTTTCCAAATATATTTATATATAACGTAGATCATTCCGAGCAGTACAGGTAACAAAATCAATGAATATGCCAAAATGACTTCGATCAGTACACGCAACTTCTCTTCCGTCAATGACAATATGCTTTGGGTAAGCCCAATTAGGTCCAAGTATTTAACCTGAAATAAAACAAATTATTCATTGTTAATAGTACCTACCTATCGCTTATAGTACCTATTTTCAACCGTCTTCTTTAACCCTGGCGCCAGACCTAGCTTCAAATGTTTGAACGCATATTTAAACATATATGTGGCACGAGACTTTGACTACAAACTCTCATGCCACACTACGAGTATGTTCCACACTATGTGTATCAAATATTTGTTCAAGCATTCGCAAGTCTGGCGTCGGCTTAACATACAACTTTTCGCAACTTCTGTGATTTCTGACCGAAATAACAATTTATGATCGAAATACCGAAACAACAGTCATGATCACAATGTTTTTCGGAGACGCAGCGGACATTCTCTCAGATCTTTTTATGTATTCCAGATGTTTAAGGAGGTAATCAAAGGCTTGTCCACATATTTGATACGTGCCCACATTTTGCTGAAGATAAAAGTAAGTAAGTTCGTATGAGTCAGTGGCCAACTCAGTTGACGGAGTTTTTAGGCCGGCTTAAGACCACCGTCGTGGCGTAACGACTTAAATAGCTGGGCACGACGATTTAACGTGGCACGGAAGCGCTCAGATGAAAATGCTACTGGCAGTCACCCACTTAGTGATCGTTTCGAACGTTGATTAACTTGGGCGATCTATCAAGAACGACTTAGCAAGACCACGAGCGCTTCCGAAAAAGAAAGTAAGTGATAGACATACCAGATAATATATGGGCACGACGATCAATAATTGCACTCTCAAGAAGTGAAGAGGCGTTCCGGAATGGAATTCCATATCGTCAACCAGTCTGTACACGGGGTACATGCAGTATATCACAATACATTCAAGAAGCGTTGCTGTACATTTGGTAAGCGCTGAGATAAAAATTAGATCCTAAAAAAGTTTTTATTAAAATAATAATTTATTTCGGTAATATATTTACGGAACTCTCTTTTTTATTTAGATGTACAATCAGCAACAAAATTCAATGTTTTACACATCTGCATATTTCCGAAATCCATAATATCATAACAAAAATTTTATCCATAATAATTTCTCAAGAAAGTTCAATTCATTCTTTGATATCGAAAAGAAATGGCGCTTTGAAAATCAATCTGGTTTTCGATGCTGACTTTACCTGTGTTTTTGGATTTCGCTGTTCCATAATGAAGTTTTATTAATAACTAGAGGAACGCCCGCGGCTTTACTCACGTGGTACCAAAATTTTTATTCTTTTGAAAAAAAAACCCTGATGGGGTGCGGATTTTTTTTCTTACTTCTTTTTCTTTTCCCCTTAACATATTAAGGAACCCTCCCTTCATGTTTCTAGGACTTCCTTCTTATTACAAGAAAATGAATCGAGTTTAGACTAAGACTAACTAAAAAACTGTCCCTAGAAAAACGATCTTTAAATACTCGTACATAGAACGCTTTTTTGTGGTAACAGTTTTGTTTTGACATGTGTCAAGTCAACATGGGGTTCAACTAAGGTTTAACGTTTAAATATTAAACAACAGGTTTAGGCTGTGTAACGATTTCTCAGTCAGCCACGAAAGCCATATAAATAAATAGATTTGTATTAAGTCGATGGCCAACTCCGATGACAGAGAAATTAAATCTTTAACATCCAAGCACAGATGCAAAAGGCGCAAAAACAAGACGAATTCTATTTTTGTTTACAACTTAACTACGGTGAACCTTATACTAAAAAGTAAGTGAGTAAAATTTACAAGTGTAAGAGCAGCCTCAAGTAAAAATTTGCAGGAGGGTTATCTTTTTTAGTTTTTATAGCAGTTAGCCTTACCATATCGCAGAAAGCCTTACAAACGATTGCAAGAATCGTGATGATGATTGTAACCAACCGTCTACTCAACCTCGGCCACTCGCTGACGATTGCTTCCACAAGACATTGAAATGTAACTGACTAAAAAAACAAAGAGATTAAACAAAAACAGTCAAAAACTAGCATGTTATTACCCAACGGGTTTTGATAGCTCACAAAACTACATTAGTAGGTACGTTTTCTGCTGATACTTTGGAAAAAAAGTAAATGAATGGCGGATAACGAAACAAAATGTATTCGTAGTTCACGTAAACTATCAATAAAATATTTATTTATTTTCTATAATATTATTATTTATAAATAATATATTAGCCTATATTAGGTATCTGCCTACCCATTCGGGAAAGAGGCGTGATTTTATATATGTATGTACATACATACATTATATAAAATCCTTGTAAAATATTTTCTTATTTTTTTTTAAAGTAAAATATTTATTTATTTTCATCAAACCCCAGGGTAGTGAATCAAAAGCTTTATACAGCATTATCGAGAAAATTTCGTATAGGTATATCTGTCTCCATCAACAATTAAATCAACAAAACTTACAGTGGTCATAATTTCCATGGTAGAATGGAACAACAAAAATAACAATGTATAAATATCGCCAAGAAAAAATGTCGAGAAATACATCGGCCAGAAATACAGCCAAGCGAAGTAAGCTGTGAACAAACGTATTTTTAGGTAAGAAAGGAACAATCAAAACCTACAAATAAAAGTAAGTTCGTATGAGTCTGTGGCCAGGGTTTCTGGAGACGAAGTTTTTAGGCTGCCTTTAAGAGGAAAGGATACCCAGCTCTTTCTCCATACAAACCTATCGACTGTTTTCTCCCTGGATAATGACAGTAGAGCAAATATTTTTGTACCATAAAACCAAGACATAGGTGCATGGTCATGGTAGTTAAAGGTTTTAAGGTACAAAAATATTTGCTCTACTGTCATTATCCACGGAGGAAACAGTCGACTACGTTTGTATAGAATAGAATAGAATAGAATAGAATAGAATTCATTTATTTGCGTGAAGCATGGTACAATATAGTTCTTAATTAAAATACAAGTTCTTCATACTCCGTGGTGCAGTGACCTACATGCAAAAATTTAAACATTTAAAACACAATAAATTAAATAATATTCGGTAGACCAGGTGCAGTAATAATAATAATGATGTCATTCCATACAATAAAATAAGATTACATACATTTAATTACAACATCACAACAACAAAATTACAAAATAAGTAATTAAAATATTATTTATTGACTTAAACATTATCCAAAAATGCATTAATACTATAAAAACATTTATCACATAGCCATTTATATAATTTTCTTTTAAATTGATTTATTGGAAGTTCTCTAATAGATTTAGGAATTCTATTATATATTTTTATAATCATAATGTGATTGTTTTTATTTGACAAAGCAGTCTTGTGTGGTGGAATTAATAGTCTTGTTGGATCTCTGTACCTGTGCCTAGAGTTTATTGCATCAGCATATCTATCAAAAGCCGTACCGTGATCATTTACAAAACACTCAACCTGATAAATATATAAACATGTAAGTGTCAACAATTTTAATTTCTTAAATAGTGGTTTGCAAGATTCTAAAGGTCCAACCCCACATAACGCTCTAACACATTTTTTTTTGACAATAAAAGCTCTATTAATGTCAGTAGAATTACCCCAAAGAAGCAGTCCATATCTTAAAACCGATGCAACATAACCATGGTAAGCAGTAATTGCCGTTGCTTGACCTGAGATTTGTCGTAATCTTTTTAATGCAAATACAAATCTATTTAGTATACGTTTGTATGGAGAAAGAGTTGGGCATCATTTCCTCTTGATGGTATAACTTAATTATGGTTGCGCTGAAATACGAAGCGGTATAATAAATATGGTTATCCTTATCTGTGGAATGCATGTTATGAAGTAGAAAAAATGCAGAACTTACTAGTGTCAAACAATATATTAAGCGGAACTCTTATCAGATTTTCACAATGTTGTCGTACGCGATACGAAAGCAATGCTCTGAACAAAAAGCAGATCGCATTTGATAGAACTATTATAGCACTATCACTTCCAGGTTGAATCTAAAAAAAATATTAATAATATTATTTGAGTGGTATTAGAGCTTAGCTCTTTTTCAATTTTCATCATGATGAAACGTAATGGGAATAGAAGTTCAGGTACCCAATGACAGTAATGACATTAGCGGCTATCACACGACAGTCTATCGCGCAGGATTGAGCGTACAGACAGTATTGCGTGCGGGAAAGATTGTACCTACGCGCAATCACGCGCGATATTTTTTTTTAAGCTTAAAGCTACGCGTTCTTTCGCGCGCGATTGGCTGTATCACTCGCAAAAGATAGTGCGTGTGAAGGCCGCTATTAGAGTGTGGATAAAATTAACTTTCCGCGGATAAAGTGTCTAATGTCATTACTGACATTTTTATCTATTCTCCGGTACAAGGACAACGCTGTGCTAAGATAAAACTAACTTCTTGAGTGCTTCTTGCAGTCAGGACGTGGATAACAGGAGGGGCTGTTGTAGACTCTGATATAAAGTCAATATCTGCAATCTTAAAATAAATAAATAAAAAAAATATATAAGTTAAAATGTTCATTTTTGAATTACTTATTTCAAACTAAAATAAGGTTAAATTTTGAACCGTCAATAGCTTCGATTCGGGTGCTGTTAGAAAACTGAATTTATCAGTATACTTACTGTGATAGCTAGGCTTATATCTGAATATACACTTTTTATATCTGGCACGTAATTATCTTCGTTGAAGTATGATATTACTAGATATACAAACGACATTATATCTATTGACAACACACACCAATGGATTATGGTGAAAACCTGAAAATAAACGTTATAAGCAGTGATTTGTTGTTGTTATTAGTCCGCTACCTAATTATGTAACATTTTTGATCCCCAAAACGGCCCTAACGGAAGACCAGCGCTGGTTGTTCACAACCCAGCATATGCTGAGTTATGGCCTATTTTGCAATATTTATTTTCTTTCTTTTCATTATATCAACTCTGTGTATCTAACTATTTAAAATAAATAATAAAAATAATGCTGGACTTTTCACACAACATCATCTAGCCCCAAAGTAAGCAGAGCTTGTGTTATGGGTTCTAGATGACTGATATACTACTTATATACTTTTTGTTTGTAAATACATACAAAATATACATAGAAACACCCAGACCCGAGACAAATATTTGTAGATCATACAAACATTGGTCTCGCCGCGGGGATCGAACCCGCAACCTTCAGCGTCGCAGGCGGGCCTTTGCCCACTGCGCCACAGAGGTTGTCAAAATTTACTCGTATGTTGCAAAATAAAAATATTTTCTTTCTTTTCTTTCTTTCTTTCATTTTAAAAGGATTCGCTTCCCGTTTGGTAGCCTTGAAGTCAGCGTTAGATAAATTAGATTATAAAAATAAAACATAATTAGCATCTTTAAGAGCTAGGCGTTCCAATGTACTCACATGAATGTGTAGTAATATCCAACACGTAGCGTACACAGAAACGCGCAGTCGGCTGCGGTACTGCAGTTTCTGCGCGTTCCTGTATACGCGTACATGTGATCACCTAGTCTGTAGGTACAAGGCATAATAAAATAAAAAAACCGGACAAGTGCGAGTCGGACTCGCCCACCGAGGGTTTCGTACAAAGGCCTTAGTAGGTACGTATAAAACAGTGGAAACTGTTAGGTACTACCTACTACATAAACCAAAGTTATTAGGTAGGTATAGTCGTACATGAGAAAGAAAAAACATTTATTTTTCATTTTTCGTCTAAATATAATTAAAAATATATTTAAGCTGGTGCCAATGAAGCTTTTCGTATGAAACTCCACATGACACAGTTAACTCCCTTAAACATTTCGATTTACCTAACTAAAAATATTACGGTTTTCAGATTTTTTCCTGTACTTGTATCCTATGCATTTTGATTTGCACGAGTGTCGAAATACATAAAAAAACTTATACTTACGTTTTTTGCCGCATAAACGGCGGTAGGTACTTTTTTTTTGCAACATACAGTTTGAATTTTTCACAGCTTAAAGGGTACGGTACATATACCTACTTAAGTGTACGGTACACTTGAGTAGGTATATGGTTTTAATTTAACACAGTATTAATTTCAACTCGATACTTCCAGCCGTTCTCGAGATAAAGGGTTGAGAGACAGACGGACAACAAAGTGATCTTAAAAGGTTCCGTTTTTTTCCTTTTGAGGTACGGAACCCTAAAAGTTTAAGAAAAACTCACCTTCCAAAAGTTTTTTTTGAAAATTTGGTTGTAGCCCAAACTTAGTAGTCCCCAAATTAAACAGATGTAAAGTAATTTAACTGCGCCTGAAATTGTACGCGCTCGGTATCTAGAAACAAAATAAAGCATTTTTTTACAATCAGGCGTCGTCTTAATAGGACGCGATCTGCGATCATCGCGCGTTAGCGATGTGACCATCAAACACTTTTGCCGCGCGGCTAAAAAAAATTATGTTATTTTCGATTATTTACTACTAGGGCAACATAATAAGATCATACCTACCTGATAATTTCAATAATAAAAAAAACAATTAAAGCTCAAAATCCAGCAATCTACGTAAAACAACACGCCCAGCACATACGCAAACAGTAATCTTCAAACGCTGTTTTCTCCGGATATAATGATATTTTCGGAAAATCCTTTTGGATTTGTGTGTTGGGATGCTGTACCTACCCCTTTCGGCTTCGGTAGACGTCTTTTTACACCCTGTATAACAATCAGTCTAGATTTTTACCT
This sequence comes from Epirrhoe tristata, assembly GCA_951394285.1. Classification (NCBI taxonomy): domain Eukaryota; kingdom Metazoa; phylum Arthropoda; class Insecta; order Lepidoptera; family Geometridae; genus Epirrhoe; species Epirrhoe tristata. Next base: position 1,407,310 of record OX596139.1, on the reverse strand, counting down.
GAAGTACTCAATCTGTACCAACTGCAGGTATTCATGATCTTTAGCAATGTAGTAAAAATGATGATAAAAAATAATTGTTTGATTATGCACTCGTTTGGCGAAGTCCATGAGCGTGTAGCAGTTAACTGTTACATTATAACCCTCGCCACTGTATATGTATACACCGCTTGATGGACACCTGAAAAATAAAGCCGAGAATACACATGCCTGCCTCTTGCATGCCAGCTCCTTGTACGTGCTAGCTACTGTCATGTGTAAATACTACCTGGCATGCCTGTATCTGGCATGCAAGCAGATGGCAAGTAATTTTTTTTTTCCAGCTACTGGCATGCAATATGCAACATAGCAAATATGGCATGCAGCATGCAAGTTTTACAGGCATGTGTATATGTCATAGGCAAATCGATGAATTAGCCATTTCATGATATGCCTCTAGGCATATCGTTCAACGACGCTATTTCACGATCTGCCTAACTTACACCTTGTAAACATGAAATGGATAATTCATCGATCTGCCGCCGACATCTGTGTGCCAGTAAAAGTGGCAACAAAAAAATGTCTTCTAGTTCGTTCATAGATTAGTACAAAATGTATGGGGAACGTTTTTGTCGATTTCTGACTTTTCTAGTACTCAAACCTTAAAAGGTCCCATAGGATTTTTTAATTATTAATCAGATAATTGGAAAATGATGAGTAAAATGAAGAACAAAACATACTTGTTCCAAGGATTTTTCAGGAAAATGCTGCCAAACAAGTAGTCAAAGAGCAGAATCAGTCTATTGGTGACATTAACCACTTCAAAAAAACCAGTAATTATAAAACTGAATTTTAGACCTGAAAGCATAGGATGCTAATTTGATTGATTTTTTTTTTTTTTAGTAGCCCGTAGGGATCCCACTGCTGGGCAAGGGCCTCTCCCAAACATTTGGGAGGAATTGCCATAATCGCCACGCTTGGCAGGCGGGTTGGCGATCGCAGTAAGATGTCAAACGGTTCAGAGACGCTGCTGCCCGTCTTCTGTGTTCCTTTATTCCCTTTGATTTTAATTATTTTTTTTTAATTTGATCGATTGGTATAGAAAAAATCTACCAACATGCATGCAAACATATATTTCTTGCTACAACGGTTCGACTGATTTGGTTAATAAAGTTCGTATGAGTTAGTAGCCAACTCTGACGGAGTTTAAGGCCACTTAGGGTCGATTCACATCTAACGGAAGATGCGTCGAGCATATTCAGCGGTCATCGTTATTGTACAGTTCTCCCTTTTTGACGTTCTGTTATAAACCTACACCATAACACTACACTATAACTATATCGGCTCGGTACAAGCCCACCACGTCTATCATGCACAGTGGTTGATAGTTATCATACTCGTAATCACGTATCATCGGTCAAGCGTGAAAAGTTGAATGTTTTCTCTTATAATTGTCAGTTCTAGCGTTACACGACCCATTTTTTATAATATACAAGTATAGTTTGGCACAGTGTGAACGTGTCCATAATAAATGTATGGTGCGCGATATTGTTGTGCTATGAGCTATATGCTATGATGCTATGTGTAATCTAAAATGCGCTATAAAAGGAAAGGTAAGTTTTTACCTATCTGTTTTAAGTATGTGATTTGTGATATCTTCTTGTCACCAATTCTTTCGAACCAGTGTGGTGTAAGGATTTTAAGTGTACTTACCATGCATAAGTGGAACCATTTTGGCGGCAAAAAAATGCTCCTCTGGCACGTAAGAGGCTAAGAAAATGTTCACAAATGTATGCTGCAGGCTTTTGAGCAACGTATAAAATATGTACTGCCAGAAAAATCTGTAACAACTGATCTGTATAGGCTCAACTGAGAATAACATTTCAAAATTGATTTAAAACTAGATTTTCGCGATCACAATTCATCTTTAGAGATATATTTTGTAACAGGATTTTATCGCGTATTACCTTTATTATTTCCCGACGTTTCGGCTGTATCTGTATGTGTAATCGGCGATAGCTGAGCACGTAGTGGATTCAGGGCCTAATCACTGGATTGAGCTTCATGATCCGAAGATTCTTGCCAACGAAAGACAATATTACAAGCGAATGATTCGTGAGGCAATTGAAATCAAGAAGTACCCAAATTTCAATCGTGAGGATGGTTTCAAGCTCCCAACTGCGTGGAATCCCGTGATTAGTAGGTGCAAGGCGCGTCGTAATGTGACTTTTCAGTGTGAAGATACTGTTAGTGTAGTGTGCCGTGGTGGACGTGCGGCCGATCTTATTTCTGAAGATTAGTGGAGGGTACTTCTATATAACTACCGCCACTTTTCGTCGGCTCCGCTGACCTACCTCCAGTTCGCCCGCGACCAAGGTTGTTGCAATACAGCCGAAACGTCGGGAAATAATAAAGGTAATACGCGATAAAATCCTGTTACAAAATATATCTCTAAAGAAAACTAGATTGGTAAAGATTGGTCTCGGTTTAAACTTTCTTCTTAATCGTAACACTCTTGGCAGAGTAGCTGTAGTCATCAGGTCGGGAAAAGTGTGGCTTCGCACTTCAGCGCCAATCGTCTCTGATTTATTTATTTTATTTAAATACTTTATTGCACAAAAAACCAAAATATTGCACAATTGGCGAACATAATGCCGAAGGCATTCTCTACCTGCTGACCAACGTGTTGTCGGAGAGGTACAAAAGGCGTGCAAAATAGGTAACAAACAACATAATAAACCTTAAATTTAACATAACAAAGTTTTTATAATATATTTAGATATATATAAATATATAATATATAATTGTAAATATAATAATACTTGGTGGTATTTCTGGTGCACAGGGGAGCATTCAGCTTTATGTACCCTCGATTTTAGGTTAAGCATCCACAAACAACCACTCTCAACAAGTCCGTACAGACCACAGAGCGACTTTTCAACGATCTTTAAAAAATGACTAAGAAAGTTATAAGACAAGCATTTGCTACTACTTATTGAAACAATATTTACATATTGAAGTGCTTCTGATGCAAGCAGGCAATCTGGATCTTGTTTGGAGAAGACACATAGTTTCTGTAGTAGCACAGTCTCTCAGATTTTTCCGCTGGGATGATGCGCCGCAACGATGGTGGTTCTTTCTGAAAGCACAGTATTCCTTACAATACATCGAATAAGAAAAACTTTTATAAATATTTGGCACACTTTCACGCAAAAACTGCAGAATAAATTTGAATTCAATTGGCACAAAGATAATAATTATCGCTATAAAAGTCTGGATATTTATATTTATTATACTGGACGCAGCTTGCTTTAAAATTATTAAGTATAATAATAATTACTCGTCTTATTAAATAAAGATGATAGTTCCTGTACTTCAGGAATAGCCTCGAAGACTCCCTCTCCAGGGACATGAGGCTGTCATGGTCGAGATGCCATTGTGATGATGACACTCTCCTCTCGTCTTCATCTTCATTGTTGATGTAGCAGAGGTTTTCATCCATGTTTCCTCACCTACTCTTAACTAATTCTTTATTAAAACTTTATTGATTGTAAGGCTATCAAAATAAACTTAAGCATCGATTTGTGTGTAATCGAGGAACAAATTGGAATAAATCTTCTAAAATAAATGTATAACGTTTACTCCAAGAAATAGTACTTGTCTCTATGAATTAGTATGATTTTTGTCAATTTTTTTGACAGCCTAATACCTAAGTTTATCAACAGATAAACTATCCGCACATTACTACTAGTTTATTGTACAAATTCAATTGTAAACAGTTGGTTACAGTAACTAAGAGTAAATTTTTTGGTACAACTTCCATAACTGTCATGATTGTGTTTGACAGAGAATGCTTTACGAGAGGGATTGAAGAAGTTTTTTCTTTCAAAAAGGTTTTCTAACTTTTAGTTTACCAAGTAAATGTCGTCCGTTAGTCTAATTGGGGCTTATTACAAGAAAATGAGCCGAGTTTAGACCAAGTCTAACTGAAAAACTGTCCCTAGAAAAACGATCTTTAAATACTCGTACATAGAACGCTTTTTTGTTGTAACAGTTTTGTTTTGACATGTGTCAACATGGGGTTCATCCAAGGTTTTACGTTTTTATAATAAGCAGCTCTAGATTTATTTTATTATCATTGAATGTGCGTCTTTTTTATTTTGGAAGCGCTCAGGAAAAAAAGGTCACCATCTATTTTGTGATCATGCAGAACGGTGCTTCCAAGATCATAATAACGATTACCATGTACTTTATTTCCAAGTGCAAAGTGTACAAATGAAGTAACATTCCAACATTCATTACCATTACATTTCACATTTCAATTGCAGAGCAAAAATGGTTAAAAATTATCAAAATTCTTATGCGCAAAATGCGCTTTATTATTCTCTGTGCCATGGGAGACTTTAAACTATGTATGGAATGTTCATTAACTAGCTAGAATTACGTTTTGTGTAAATGTTTTTGAGCTGGATTTCAATATTCGGTGATTTTATTGCGAATTCATTTTAAATATTGTATTTTTTATTTCGTTTTTAGCAATACTTATTTTTTTATTTAAAATTATACCAGCTTTTGCCATAGTTTAGTTAAAATATACCTACATTCATATTGATGTATTAGTTTTTATGAAAAACTATTAGTTGTTATTAAAATTGCCGTGCAATGCTAAATCGTATCGCACCGAGTATATACTCGGTACATACATTGTATGTACACGGTGTAAATGTACCTTTAATTTCCAGAGGATTTGAATGAATGTATAAAACTAAGATATAATTATTTAATTTGAACCATTTGGGGTTGAGACCCTAGGTTCTCAAAATTCTTTCAGGGCGTCTGGTCGAAGCGACGCGTTATCCGTGAGATGGTACATTTTTGGCTCAAAGGATCAGCATTGCCATCCAGCTTGGTAATGCCGCCAGTGTTTTGGGCACGCTTCCGACTGACAGTGACCTGGATCAGTTGAGCTATCTATAGATCGTTTCTAACGATTCTAAGATAGCTTGACTAATCCTGTCGTATTTTGTAAATATATGTAAATATGTAGTAGCTCAGTTTCTGTAAATAAGATAATTAATTTGTAGGAATCTTGAAAATATTATCCTTTTCGTTCTTATACGTCAGCTGCAAAATAAAAAAAAATCCCCAGGCCGAAATTGTTCCATCTTCACAAACCATTTGTTCAGAAACAAAGAACTCGCATTGTTTTACGAAAAATATGCTTCTATACGTGAATGTACGACAAAAAATTTAATGGGGAAGATATGGCATTTTGAGTTCCATAGGTTCATTGGGCTCCGTGTCAAACTCTTTTAATCATCATCATCATCATGCCATCTAGTGTCCACTGCTGATCATAGGCCTCCCCCATCGATTTCCACAGCGATCGATCTTGTGCAGCCTGTACCCAACGGCTCCCAGCAACCTTTACCAGATCGTCTTTCCATCTAGTGAGGGGCCGTCCTCTACTGCGGTTTCCGGTGCGTGGCCTCCACTCGAGAACTTTTCTGCCCCAACGGCCGTCAGTTCTTCGAGCTTTCTGCCCCGCCCACTGCCACTTCAACTTGCTAATCTTGTGGGCTATGTCGGTGACTTTAGTGACTCTTTTAATAACATCATGTAAGTAGGTACCTACTAATCGTGCTGTTATATCAAAAGGTATAAAAACAGTTCTGTGTGTGTAAACCTAGACTCAGGCAAAGTAAGGCTTCTTGGGTTATAATAAAGGATTTGGGTAACCTAGAATAGCTGTAGCTCAAAATGTAAAAGCCTTATCCTCCCAAATTCTAAAGCCAGGTCTCAAAGTTCAGCGCCTCGGTAATATTATAACCTCGTCTTGTGTCGTTCTAAAAGTCCCGCATACCACGTTATGCAATGACATTGTTATGTTTTTCAGGCAAATATTTGTAACGGGCTTGGATTTGTACAATGGTACTCATAGCTTGTGACACCCACGACGTGGGAAATCTCAGATTATAATTAATTATAATTATATATAACGCAGAAGGTTGCGGGTTCGATCCCCGCCGCGGGACAAATGTTTGTATGACCTACAGATATTTGTCTCGGGTCTGGGTGTTTCTATGTATAATATATGTATTTACAAACAAAAAGTATATAAGTAGTATATCAGTTATCTGGTTCCCATAGTACAAGCTTTGCTTAGTTTGGGGCTAGATGATGCTGTGTGAAAATGTCCAGCATTATTTATTTATTTATTTATTTATTGATAATTTGTTTGTGGCTGTTATCTTTTTTTTTAACCGATATCAAAAAAGAGGTTCTATGTTCGGCTGTATGTATGTTTTTTTATTGTAAACTATGGGCTTTTTTAGCTTAGCAGGGCCACTAGGGCAGCAACTGGCGTCGCGGCAGACCCGAAAATTCATAACGCGACAAAATTGAGCAGAGGGACTCATGGGCTAGTTTGTTATTGTTCTCTACTTTTGTACACCGCTGCATTTCTGTATTCGACTATCCTGTCCATACAAATGGTTGCCAGGAAGAAATCGCTCTTAACTATATGGCCGCCCATTGTAGAATTTGTTTATTTTTATACATTGTCTGTATAAGGTTCTTGTGTACAATAAAGCGTTAATCTATCTATCTATCTATAATAGTAGCATCGATGTAGCTCCAGTGTACAAAATAGAGGTTTAATAAATCAAGAATATTTTTAATCTAAGTCTGCGACTAATCATATTTTAATTAGGACAAGAACTATTAAGCTACTTAAATCCGGATAAGCGTTCTCTGCAACTAATAAACCGGATATCATGAAGGTTCGACACCGGACGAATGTGCAGGTTTAATCAAAGTCTTGGCTAAAGTAAAGCTGGGTATACATTGGTTCTAGTTATTTTTTGTTATTACACTTAACATGAACTTTATACATAAATTATGTGCACGCCCTTACAGAAGTTAATCCGTGTAGACTAGACACGTGAATTTGCTTATTCGTTATAGATTGAAAAATGCACAATTTAATCAATTTTTGCTGATGTTCAGTGAGCTAAAATAAAACATAGAAGTACTTCTATCTTATATCTATCGTTTTTAAAAGAAAACTCAAAAGTTTCAAACCCGGTCCATCAATTGATCTGAAAAAAAAAGTATGTGAGTGTCTTGGAACCTCCGTTGAATTTTATATTTGTCAAATAAATTATTGTCAATTATTAAAATCCTAGTACTAACAGTGTAACAATTTATGGACTGTTTTGCGTCTGCGTACTTCGCACTGTGACGTTTTAACCAATGTATGTGTCGTGACCACGGATTTAGATTTCTTCTGGTATGTAGTCGTGACGTTTTTTTCTAGCCTCCATCATCTCCTCCATCAAAAAAACCTTAATGAAAAGGTCTCCTAGTAGCTTACTTTTAATCCTACGTTCCTGAAAAACTACTCCCGACCTGACGACCACGACCACTCTGTCAAGAGTGAAACGACGGAGTAGAAGAAGTATGTATTATTATCACAATAATTAGGGAGTGCAGTGCATGTATCACAGTGGATACCCACCCTAATCCCGGATAAAATTCCCGGTTTTACCCGGGTGCTGCAGGATAAGGAAACTGCAGTTCAATACAGGTAGTGAGGAATGGAGAAAGTTTAATTTAAATTGCTAAAGTTATTGGAAATTCCTTAGTTTCTAAATAGTGAAGGAAAGGTGAAAAAGCGACTTTGTTTTTTTTTTGTTTTCGATCCAAAGCAAAAAACGATCCACTAGTTTGGTTCTTAAAAGCGAAAAAAAATTATCGTGCAATTGTTTTCGCATTATTTTTGTGATTATCTGAAATTCATGAAAATGAAACTGCATCGCTTTCTTCTCACATTGTCTGAGATTAATTTTATTTGATTTTATTTTGAAACGTTGCTCGAGTATAAACTCAGTAACAACCAAATCTAATCTCAATTTGAACCAAACATTTTTTTCGCCAAACGGATCTATTGTCTAGGTCTGGCTGAATAACGCTTATTATTATATTACTGAAGATTGGTGGATTGGTGTTGCAAGCAATTACAGTCTGTGAGCTACAATGAGTGTAGTCTGCAGTTGTGTGATAGATGGCGACATCCAGGAGTAGTAGGATTCCTAGTATTCGTGAGTAGTCATAAGCTATATCGTCGATACACGGTAGAGAACACTGGTGGTCTAGTGGTAATGGCCTTCCGATCGTAAGGTCGTGGGTTCAATCCTGGTCGTGCACCAATGAGTTTTTCTGCCGATAAATGTATGTACACTATGCCAGTACTCTCAAACGGTAAAGGTATCGTGAGGTAACCGGCATGTCGTAGAACCTACAAAGTTCGAAAACATGTGTCAAGTGCACGAAAGGAGCTGGTTCGAAGAAACTGGTGAGTTGACAAGAAGAAGAACGGTAGACTTGCACTACTGTATTATAATTACGTATCTGATTTATTCAGTGCTGGAAGTACAGGTAAACCATTTCTCTCACTTTATTTGAAATAAAGTTAAAATACGGATTTCAATCACGCTTGTTGTTTTACTGGCCCATAAAGTATCTGCTGTGATACCTCCGCGTTTAGAGTTCCTCAAAAAATAAAACTTTTATCAACTTTAAGCTGCGGCCTGCGGTGTTATCCACGGTCTCTTAGGAATAAGTAGGTACTTATCTTCTCCTGGATATGAAGTTGTCAAAGTCCACTATAATAAACGAAAAAACAAAGTTAGGCTATGTATAAATTGATGATTTATACAGCGTCAGGAGGCAATCCATGCCTACACTTAACAGGACGCTGTAGTGCCTGGGACATTGTTTGTGATGAAATAGGCTTGCCCAGCACCTAAACCATCCTCTCAGCTTAATCAGCCACCCACAGGAAAGGCGTCAATACGTGTAGAGCTGACTAAGCTGCGGGTATTCTCACGATGTTTTCCTTCACAGTTAAGAGCTCGTGTTAAACTGCATATAAATTTTACGAAAAGAAAAATACATTTATGCACGGCTGGGGTTCGAACCCACGACCTTCGGATTAAAAGTGGCCACAAAAATAAATCCTTTGAAAAAACATGAAACAGTATGATCAGAATTATTGAAAAAAGAAAACAGAATCAGAACTGTATGTTATCCTAAAGCTCAATAGACTTTACAGGTTGTTTCTATGAAGGAAAATAGATTCGTTGACGAACATAGCCGTTAAAAACTGTACGGAACCCTCTGAGTCAAATGTATACTCACACATCAGTCGAGAGTACTGATGGAGTGCGCAGACAAGAGAAGAATAGTAAGTTTATTTTGCTCATATTTGACTTCTTTACGACTTCTGATACACATCCGAGTTTTAAATCCGTAATTGAAATTCTTTTCAAACACGGATAGAGACAAATGTGAATCTTTAGACGCCTTTTACACGATGCTATTCTGGTATATCATTCTTGCCTCTTGCCACAGAATATCAGCTCTTGCTCCTTTGAGTTTGAGCAAGCTAGAGGCAAGAATGGTATGCCAAAATGGCGTCGTACAAACGGCGCGGCGACAACCAAGCCTTCACTTGCACCTGGGTTTAATGTGAATATTATTGTAAATTTTAACTTTGTTTAAAAAACTTTTTTTAGAAGGTGTTTCTTATGTCATGTTAATATTTTACAAAATAAACGAATTGCTTGGTTGCGGTTGGTATACAATCTTTTGAGCAACTGTAACTTACTGTTGGGGAAAACAAAAGATTACAATTGACGCCGATTTTTCTCAAACCACAATGGACAAACATCGAACCTTTTCCTCTATCTCATCAAAAAAGATAGATCGGAATAGAAAAAAAACAAACTGAACCAAAACAAATCACTTCTCAGTAACATGTGAAAAGTTTAACAAATCCGGGTTGGCCCGACCTCAAATAAATATCGGTTGAACCCGCTGAGTCGCTCGGGTTAAAATAAACGCAAGATATATTTCATTATTCTGCTGTGTCAGCGGTGTAGGAATTGAAATTCGGTTTGTGCTACCAATTTGGCTGTCTGTAAATGCTTGCAATGGATGATAGCAACGTGGACTTTAAAAAAATCTGAATCTCGATCTCCAAGACCTGGTTAAAATTATCTAAAGCTTTTTATATATTCTAGATCCTCTGCAGATGTCTATGATGGTAGTTAGAGGCGTTACGAGTCAGAGATGGAAATTGCAGTGAGTAATACGCATACTATGTTATGAATAAAAAAAAATGTATACTTAATCTAATCGTGCATTACTTATACAATTTATTTTGATGACAGTATTTTTCATAACCTTGAAAAATCATCGTTCACGCGTAAAAAACAATGGAATTAAATGTCAAAGGCAACAAACCCACGACCGAGGCAAATTGATCCTTTATGCAAGTCACCGTTCACAGGCAACTCATTTCAACCCCCACTTACGGTTGAAGGGGTGAATACAATAATAGTTTTCAAAGGCCGTGCAGGCATACAATTTGCCGATAATGGGCGAAAACGTGACCTTAGGTTGCTTCAATAAATCCTTTCTACGACGTTTCAATCGATAGCTATGGTCTGGGACCAATCTTGATACTGGGTTTAAATTAACAGCAAATTGTTTTATGGATTTCTTGAATGGCTTGAAGCGCCAAAATATATTTAATTGCTAATTGGTAGCTAATAAGTACTTATTTTTTAAAAACCCGTTTGAAAACTTATAAATCTTTCGCGGAGGTCTTTGTCTTAACCCTTTGACGACCCTACCACACGCAATGACAACAATACTGCTTGCGTAGTGATCCTAAACTCAACATAATGATTTAAAATTCAATTAAACTATTGCTTTAGCTTGATTATATAATACGAACTGTTCAATACAGAACATAAATAATAATAGTAGAAATTATTATTTGTATGGCAACAATTTATAAATTTAAAAATGTAGTAACCACTTCCGGTAGCAAGTTTTTCTCTGTTGAACCGTGCTATGGCGGACACTATTGGAGTGCAAAAAGTACAATAAATTGGTAAATTACAATTTTCTTTGCTGTTTCATTACCACAAACCAATTAAAATCCTCAAAGTATTTAGCTACTAGCTTTTACGACACCATCTACCATAAAGCATAAAGTATCAAACCATAAAATCCAGCTATAATTTACAAAATCATTTACACTTTAAGAAGTACCACACTTACCCGTACCTCGACGTGATTCGCCGCGTTTCATTTAAATGAGACAGGCATTCGAAACTTTTTTATGCAGGACTTAAATGGTACGTCGAAGATGAGTAGAAACGGGAGTCGTTGGAAGTCCATCAAAATGAATTTGTCTGTAAAGAAAACGGAAGTTGAATCGCCGGTTTTGAAGAAAGTTTTGCATATTGCGAAGGACAAAGGTATTTATATGGTCTATTATAAAAGTATTCATAAATCACTTGATTACACTGAAGAATATTTATGTAATCCCACGCGTAAAAACAGAGATTTTTTATTTTATTTTCTTTCTTCCTCGTACTCTTTCTCTTTAGTGGCTATCGTGTAATTAAAGAAGTTAATAAAAGTAAGTAAATCCCGTTGAACTCAAATTTTGAAAAAAGGCATTCTGTGCCTCTTTGGTTTATTTTCCATCCAAAGGTTGCCTAGAAGAAATAGCTTTCAGCGATAAGGCCGCCCATTGTACTTATTTAGAACGTGTTTTATTTGTGTGGTGTTTTGTTATTAATTGCTGTACAATTAAGTGTTCATTTATTCATTAATTCATTCATGCATTCATTCTGTGTTTAAAAATTTTCCTCAGGAGTTTTCAATAGCTTTATTTATTTATCGCTTTTCATACAAAAATGTTCTTAAGGCAACTAAAATAAACTACTGTAAAAATATGCTATTTTCAACTCCTATTAAAACAAACCACGCGACATAACTAAAACAAGAAATTAACAAAACAATTCTAAACTACGTATAAAGTCTCTTAAACCAAGATTTTATTGTCTAAATGAGTGTCGGTATTCGTGTCTCTACATTCTTTCACCTTTTTATTGCAAGTTCACTTGTGCCTGTGACTTTTCTTGCTAACTAAAAGCATAATTTGATTCTCAAACCGCCATACTTTGAGATGTTTTTAGCGTAACTTTTCTAGTTACGTCCTAAGTATTTTAGTCTTGGACTGCTTAGTTTGAGACTAGAATGACAAAATACATAACTTTTTTACGAGCATACTAATCATTTGAAATAGTAAATCTAGTCTGAACGAATTGATATTTGAAAATTCTTAAAAATTAACTTTAAAAATTTGATCATTTTTTTTTTTTTTTATTTGACGACCTCTGTGGCGCAGTGGGCGAAGGTCCGCCTGCGATACAGAAGGTTGCGGGTTCGATCCCCGCCGAGGGACAAATGTTTGTATGACCTACATATATTTGTCTCGGGTCTGGGTGTTTCTATGTATAATATGTATGTATTTACAAACAAAAAAGTATATAAGTAGTTTATCAGTCATCTAGTACCCATAACACAAGCTCTGCTTACTTTGGGGCTAGATGATGCTGTGTGAAAAGTCTAGCGTTATTTATTTATTTATTTATTTATCATGTTTTTTCTCCAAGTCCCGTACCAACAAACAGCACCACTTTTATTAGTATGTGGTGTCTGAAACTTCCCGGCAGCAACTTGAAATACTTTATTGCTTGAGTCTAAAATGCCGACAGCGTTCACGTGGCACAGGCTTTTCACACTTTTGTTTTAAAAATTCGCTCGTGGCGATACGTTTAGCGTAACAAATATCGATAGTTTTGTGCTCATCGCGATAAATATCGAGTGCTTTGGAATTCGGTTCTTGATTAGGTATTTTTTAGTTGTTTTAGTTTTGAATAAACAGTTTTTTGTGTAGCTCAAGCTGTTAAACAAGGTATCAAAAGAACATTATTATTATAATATTAATTATTGTTTCAATTCCTCAATAACAAAAGTGGCTAAAAGGTTTATTCCTGCAGACACTATTAAGTATACTTAAATACGCAGAAGGTTGCGGGTTCGATCCCCGCCGCGGGACAAATGTTTGTATGACCTACAGATATTTGTCTCGGGTCTGGGTGTTTCTATGTATAATATGTATGTATTTACAAACAAAAAGTATATAAGTAGTATATCAGTTATCTGGTTCCCATAGTACAAGCTTTGCTTAGTTTGGGGCTAGATGATGATGTGTGAAAAATGTCCAGCATAATTTATTTATTATTTATTATTTAAATAAATATACTAAAAATGTACTTATAATTTTAATAAAGCGTCCATCTGTGTTTTTTGATAAAATATCGTAGTGTTATTGTCATGAGCTACTATGAAGCTTGTAGTGAACGTGAGAAGATGTTTATGTCACCGGTTACGAAGAAAAAGTGCAACAATCTTTATACTGCAGGTAAGATTTATCTTCTTCTTCTTATCGTGTCACTAGTTCTTTCGAACCAGTGTGGTGAAAGGATTTTAAGTGTGCCTCAAAGAGGCTCCTTTCGTGCACATGACACATGTTTTCGAACTATAGGTTCTACGACATGCCGGTTTCCTCACGATGTTTTCCTTCTCGATTTTCGATGTCTTTTTTCGGCAAAACTCATTGGTGCACGACCGGGATTGAGCCCACGACCTTACGATCGGAAGGCGGGGCCACTACCACTAGACCACCAGTAGTCTTCTTATAAGATTTATCTGTTTATAATAAACACAATTTCACCACAGAAAAATTAAAATATTTAGATGTAGGAGGAGATATAGATGTAGGATGTAGTATCACATTTGTATTTTTACTGAAATAATGCACCATATAAAAAAGTAAGAACAGTATAATGTGTCACATACACACAAGTTTACAAAAATATTGCCACTTTATAATATAAAATAATGTTACCAATGTTACCCATGTTTTGATGTTTTGTCTACATATTGTCACGCATAATGCAATTATTATTATTATTAATTTATTGTATGAAAAGTGCTATTATTTATGAATAGTGATTGTGTTCGATAGATGGAAACCCGGAACACTTCGTGGTACGGCCCAATTACAAATCATTCTAATTTTAAACGTTATGCAGTGAAACCAACATGCTTTGGTACTTTTTTAGTTAGACCTACAGTGATAAGAGTTCATGGACTGGAATCGAAAACGTTTTCCATACAATCTATTTCTTTTACAAAAAGTTTTATCGTACTTCATTGCAGTAACCTAACTCGGTAGATCAAGTGAAATTGTGCAGGCTAATATTATAAATTGGTGAAAATAAATCTCAGAAAGAAAAAAAGGACTGAGGCTGGAAAAAAAATGTTGATCCATTTTACCGTCACGACACATTTATGTCAAATCATCACAGTGCGAAATGCGCAGCCGCGACACAGTCCATAGATTGTTACATTGTTAGTATGGAAAAGCGTTTCTAGGATAACAAATTGACAATTAATTTATTATACTTGGAGTATGAAAATGAAAATGAAAAAATATTTATTTAAAGGCGAAACAATACAAATACATACTTAGCAGCGGACTCCACACAAGGCAAAGCCTGTATCGTGGAGACCAGTAAAGATTTTACACAGACGAAAGTTTCGGACTACTTAAAGTGAAATTGGTATTAAAAATAAGAACACACAGAGCTTCAGAGAAATTAAAAAAAAGGCTTTAAAGAACAGTACTCTTTGCTTCGTTCCAACCGAGTGTTCCACGACACTCACGTACTTTTTTTTTCGCATCATTTATACATCAAGCCGAAGCAACATAAATAATCATTAAATTTTCACAAATTCTGAAATATTGCAGGCGATCAAATTTTTTTGTCGTAGTATTTAAGCGTCACTGTCAAGGGGTGGAGGCGATAAGCGCGCAATGCAGGTGCTCGCTTTACATACGAATGAAACATTCCATTAATTTATGAATTACGAATTTAATAATTATGTAAATTAGAAATCGTAAATTCTGACAACTTCATTCGTTACGATAGACCGTGAGATTACCGTGTAATGTTTTATTAATTCTATTTGGATGGAATTTATGAAAGTCCAATTAGATGATTCTAGGCTTGTCAATATTCAAAATACTATTAATCTACTTATCAATACGTTTTTAGAATATTGTTCACAGAGCAATTTCATGTAATTTTCATAAGTATATTAAATTGAAGAAGACCGCAAGAATCAACCTCGCAACGATTGCGATAAATCAGCGCAGGTGATTAGACAGAAACAAAATGATTAGATAGCATAATTAATCCACCACTCGAAAACATAAGCCTAACATTGGCGGCATTACTACGCTGACTGGCACATGGATCATTTGGGTAAGGAAATATCGTGAACCCGCTGAGAATCAAAGCATGAACGAGTCGTGGACCTCTGGGAATAAGCCAATCCATCCAGCTTTCGGATCATGCGTCGCTTAAATTAAAAAGGTCATGAAAAAGTAAGAAAAGAAGAGAGACTATAATACCCTAAACCGTCTTCGGAATACCTACATTAACATACGTGAAATGCAACCTTAGATTTGCGTGGTATTTCAACAATTCCTAAGTGCTTTCGCCTTCACACGTCGCATGTCTCTAACTGAACTATATACCGCACATACCAACAAGCTATTTGCATTTTCAATCTAACCAAACACCTAAGAGCCTATGTCTTTCATACCAGTTCTATTGTGAACCGGTTCTGGTGTGGACACTTTTGAATCCAATCAAGGCATTATGTTTATTGCGATATTTGATAGATTTCTAATTAC
This sequence comes from Epirrhoe tristata, assembly GCA_951394285.1. NCBI lineage: Eukaryota > Metazoa > Arthropoda > Insecta > Lepidoptera > Geometridae > Epirrhoe > Epirrhoe tristata. Next base: position 1,391,640 of record OX596139.1, on the reverse strand, counting down.
TTATTCAAATAATCTTTAAGTAGAGATCGTGTTCACCGTGGATAGACTAACTTGACCCCATCTCTGTACAGTGGAACACGCTCACTAGAGAGAGAAGTAGAATAAAACACAGACAGGCGCACGACTGTATCCCCAAGGTGCGGTAGACATTCTCCTAAGATCGTTTTATGTTACTTATTCCAGATCCTTTGAAGATGTCTAAGATAGAATAAATAATTAATTTCTCAATTGAAATGTTTATATTAAAAATACAATTTTATACTGTGGAAGCCGATATTTTTATAGCTAATTATATCACTGAGCACAATATTAGGAGAGTAAACTTTTATTCAATTTTCATTCAGTAGAAAATTTAGATGACAAAATTTCAAACAAGCTTTGTCCCGTATTTTATTAAATTATGTCATTTCCATGATAAAATAAAACACAATACAAAAATAATAAAACATTTTTTATCAATCTTCTAAAATATCACATTTTACACAAAACCGAGGATACAGTAAGCAAAATAAGACTATAATAATAATAGTCAAAACAAATTTCAAAATGGATCAACTAACGCGGTTTCTTGTGTACAACACAACACCTCGAGCTGTTATGGACTATGAAGCTCTGGCGGCTAGAAAAAAAGAATTAAAAGCTAGTGGAGATGTAGATAGAAGACTCATGCTGCTTTCACCTGACTTTGGAAGGAACTATGGTATGGGATAATAAACATTTATGTTATTACATTTTTATTTACAGAAACTAAGCTATTACATCCCATCCCACTTCCCACTCATATAATAAAGCTGAAAGTTTGTGAGTTTGTTTGGATGTTTGTATGTTAGTGTAAGGATCAGGCTCAAACGACGAAACAGTTTACAATAAAATTTAGTTAGGTGAAAGGTATAACTCCAGAATAGCATATATTATAGGCTACTTTTTATCCCGAAAAACGTTCCTGAAAACCAAACAATATGTAAAAGGATAACGGGAATATTGCATAAATACGTACCTTTCACCTCACCAACTTTCATTGTAAACTGTTTCGTCGTTTGAACCTGATCCTTACACAAACATACAAACATCCAAACATCTAAACAAACTCACAAACTTGCAGCTTTATTATATGAGTGGGATACCGGGACTAAATTCATACTACCATGTTTTTTGCTTACCGATTGTTTTTTCCTGTGTCGCCATTTTATATTTTATAAGCTCTACTTTTAGCGATAACTGGCTTTATTCAAAGAACGTTGTAATTGGTCCGTGATGGTGATGGTGTGGTACTTCCTCGTATACAACCTTCAGTCGAGGCTTTCTCGTTTACTTTTCAGAATTGCTGACTCAACGGTTTTGATACTCGCTTTATTGATTTATTGGTATTTGCTTTGTTGTGTTTTAGTGGTGAACTTGCATAGAACAAAATTTGTATTAAACATAGTTTGTGGATCGAATTAACTAATATTTATTGAATGTATGCACACACATCAGTAGGTTTAACTTCACGTTCAATTGCAAGTGACATAATTCAAATAACTAGTTAGCTTACATTCCTGATTCCTTTATTTTTCAGGAGTCTTCAACGAGAACTATTTGATACGCGGTAATTTTGAATATTCAATGAGTGGATGGGTGATCGCTGACATTATCAACTGAGCGCTTCAGTGCTTCGGAAGGCTGTTTAAATTGTCAGTCTCGACTATTTGGTATTCAACTTGTCTGTTGGTAAGTTGTTAACCCATGGCGGAGGTCTTAAGGTGGCCTAAAAACTCCGTCACCAGAGTTAGCCACTAACTCAGACGAACTGCTTTTGCATGAAGTTTTGTCGACTGTCCTAGCTGTGTTTTAGCAAAACTCAAGATATCTTGAGCGAGTTATTCACCGCTTATCTTGTTGATTAGTTTGATGAATGCATAACTGCGCACTTTGTTGCATAGTATGGCGTAATGCATAAGCTATTGACTAGATATGGTTTAAAATAAGCCGATATGGCTGAGCAAAGTCCTTTAACTTCCACTCCCTGTACTCCAAGGCGTTTGTCAGTCTGGCTCGTATACATCAAATCGTCTTACAAACTTCTCTCATCGTCGTCTCAAAACAACTCTTCTAGGTCCGAATATTTTAAAAGGCTTCACGTATGGAATGCTAACCATGCGTAAAATTTTGGGGATACGTAGATAAGTAGAGTACGAGTGGAAGTGTTTTTACAATCAAAACACATTTAGATGTTGAGTAGATGTCGAGGCAACTAAAGATTATGGGGGCAATGATCTTATGGGGGTAAGTTTATACACAAGCTGAGACATTCGTGTTTCTAGCGATTTCTAAATCTTTAGTACAAATATTATTTCTCAATTATTTACTATCTCTTATCGTGTCACTTGTTCTTTCGAACCAGTGTGGTGAAAAGATTTTAAGTGCGCCTCAAAGAGGCTCCTTTCGTGCACTTGACACCTGTTTTCGAACTATAGGTTCTACGACATGCCGGTTCCCTCACGATGTTTTCCTCCACCGTTTGAGAGTACTGGCATAGTGCACATAAGTTATTCGGCAGAAAAACTCATTGGTGCACGACCGGGATTGAACCCACGACCTTACGATCTTAAGGCGGGGCCACTACCACTAGACAACCAGACCACTATTATTTACTTACGTTATATTATTATCATAAAACAGTTTATTTCTTCAAATAAATCTAGTAATTTTATTTCTTAGAAAAAAATATGAATTTTACAATAAGTCTATCTCTTGCAGACGTCTTTATAATTTCGGCAGCTGTTAACTTATCGGTTAGTACAATAATTGCCAGCTTGAGGAAAGCTCACATTTTTAAAGATTATTCCGTTTGCAGTCGTGAATAAATATGGAAGAAAAAAAAGAAATGAAAAGATCAAAAGGTAAATTGCTTTTTCATTATTTTGATATAAATGGAACAGCAGTCGGTGTGATATTTTTGTGCTTTGTAATTTTCTAAGTTATAGATAATAATAAAACATTATTGTTTTCTACGGAATTGTGAGATTCTATAGTGATTTTGGGGTGCCAATCGTAACCATTCTTAAACGAAATTTTCGATAGGTATTCTTATACTTTTGCAGGGGTCATAGTTCTCAACCAAACACTACCAGGACTTAAAAACAATCCAACAAAATAACGGTTTTAAAAATCGAACACGACGCCATTTTAAAATATGGCGGCCACACATTATTGCATCTTTGCACGAAGGCGCACCTCACACGCTCGCTGTCGGCTAAAAATAAAAGGTTAATTTCCTTTGCTTGGCACGACTTTAATCTTACCTACATGATTGAACATTGCAAGTGAAAACTACAAGATACAAAAATCAAATAGTTTTACAATATTATGGAGCTTAGAAAAAAGTGTAGGTGTGACTTTTTCACGTAGAAACTTGACGCGAGCAACTGACGGTTACGCGTACATTGAAATGCCTAGTCTGTTGGCTTTATACTTTATTCAGTGGCCGTTTTGAGACATCGATCTTGGCTATGGTCAAGTGGCAATGGACTTGCAACTCTCTCCCATTAGGTATATTTGTCTACCGCGCCTGGTTGTCAGGATTCTGCTTAATATCTCTCATAAGTTCTCGGCACGGAAGCTATAAAATCCTGTGGAAGCATAAAACCTTATAAGAAAAATGACTATGCTTTTGACACGCGTCTACAACAATGTTTCATTATTGCGAGCTTTTGATAGGAAATTAACTTGGGTTATTGTAGCATTAAAATCGAAATAGTTCTTTGAAGTAGTTTGAGAACCGTAAAATTCATTGTTTTCTGTTTGATTTGTTTTGACGAAAGTTACTTAGTTAGATACTTTGTTTGCTTTCAAATAAATGTGGTAGCGAAAAAGTTATCACTATGCTGTTTTTGAAAAATAATTACTTACCTACAATTTTCATCTATACACCGCTATTTTATGACTCATTCATTTTCCTGCCCTTATCCCGCTTATGCGGGGTCGGCACAACATGTTCTCTTCTTCCACTCTCCCCTATCACTCGTCATTTCCGTATCCACTCCTTTCTTACCCATATCTTCTTTCACACAATCCGCTATTTTATGACTACCAAAAAAAAATTTAAGGACGGTTGCAGTAGATGCAGAAAATGATAATAGCATGGTCAGATTTGTTTTTTATTTAACTATTACAAAGTTATCGAGGATTGTAGTCAACCAAAACCGAACAAAATTTTATAAAAACTGTACAAATAAGTTCTACAGACAACAGCCGCGTACGGATTCTCATTTAAACTATGCTCTCATATCATTCTCAGTCAGTAAAACCCCAGTAGCTATCATAAATCCATGTTTGACTCATCTCGTCTCCTTTTTAGGTTATAATTTTTTTTCTCTTTTTTTGAGTTTGAACTACATAAAAGCGCCAATCGAACAAGGCGTGGATCGTTAAGTACGCTCAACGAAGCGACAATTTTGTATGAAATGAAATTATATATATATAAATATAAAGACGTAAGTGTCACATTCTCCACCGTATTAACACGATATACAAATCCTTAGTTTTACATAAATAGAATCAGATTTTATTTTGTACTAGCTGCGCACCGCGGTGTGACCCGCGGTCCCTCGAGATTTTTTCGGGATAAAAGGTAGCCTATGTCCTTCCCTGGGATACAACCTTTAACTATGCCAAATTTCAGCTTAATCTGTTCAGCGGTTTAGGCGTGAAAGCGTAACAAACAAACAGACAGACAGAGTTAACAGGACAGGAAGTATGGATGAAAAAGCGTCTATTGCATCAAAGCGGCTAACTTCACCAATGCCTTGATCCGTGGAGCGTGATGTAAGTTTAGGTACTCTTGTAGAAAATAAAGTTATTTGCCTTCTCCATATTCTATAAACTGCATGTTCGATCACCGCCGACACCACGAGTCATTTACAATGCACCAAATGCCACCATTTCAAACCAATCACCTCTACCTGACTGACGTGTATGCTCTGACATAGTGCTTATTACAAAGTGTTAACAGTGATATTCCCCTGACAAGGTGAGCGTCTTTGATTGACAAGTTCGATTATCAGTGGCTTTGATTTGTATAGATGAAAATATGTATTGTGTAAAAGAAGATATGGGTTAGAAAGGTGTGAATACGGAGATGACGAGTGAAAGGGATGGGTGGAAGAGGAGAACATGTTGTGCCGTCCCCGCTTAAGTGGGATAAGGGCAGGTAAATGATGATGATTTGTAAAAGATTATTATGGCTTGTTCACCGGTACTATTTAACAGTCAAACATAATTTATTTTACCAGCTTTAAGAAAAATACAGGTGAGATAATAATTAAACTGAACTTTCTAAAGTATTCATTTCCGAACTATTTTATTCGCTTCAAATGAAAAAAATCTGGTACTTATTAAATTTTACTTGTTTTTTTTTCTGTTTAATTCTGCATTTTAGATTTTGAACCAAAATGCAACGTGGAATCCGACAGGCAACACAAACTAAATTGGAAGGTAACAAAATAATACTACTTAGTAGATAGGTTCCATTGGGCCACCGTTTTTCAATCGTAAACTAACAACACAGGGTCCCAAAAACCTACTTATTTTGGAACCCTGTGCGTCGGCGCGCACTTTGAAACGTCATAGTAATGTTTGTGAATACCGGTGTAAATGTATTTATATTCATAATACCTAATTCATTAAATTATAGACTATATTATAGTAAGGCTCTTCATCACCACACCGTTAGCTTATCATCGCTTTCATTTTATATTACTTCAAGAATTAATAAATGGAAACAACAACAATAAAATCATTACACAATTTTTTAAACAACTAAACTATAATTTAGATAGACTTACAAAAACTAAATGTAGTTTAAAATATCAATAGGAAGTTAATACACACTTACTTCCAATTAAAACGCAATCAAAGCACGTGATTGAAATGAAGACTATACCCACGGTGGCAAACCTTGAAAGCTCTCAATAATTCATAGAGTTGTGTGAATATTCGCACTCCGAAAACTACAGTACTCCGATTAAGCTCCTTTGGCAAAGATTAACCAGAAAAGCACAGACACGTTCATGAAAAGTTTCGGACTTGGACTGAAAAATAAATCGAATTATTGTATATATTTTTTAATTAATTTAGTCAAACATTAGAAATGTTACTATTTATTTCGTATTACTGAAAAAACTGCGAGATTCTACACGTTTGTTTTCTTCATCGCTTAGAATTTGGTGTGAAAGTAGGTATTGAAAGTTGAGCATACATCCCACTAAGTCAACTCGGCTATTAATAACTTTACGTCAGTAACCTATTCGTATGTGTTTTTTTATTATGTCTACGCCTTAATATTTTATCAGTCGGTCAATTTATCGTTCAACTTCGATTTCCGATTACTCCGAAAATATGCACAACCCTAGTTCATATTTTCTATTCTATCCATGAATGCCAATAGCACAAATGCAATTATTCTCTCATTTCAAGTTTTTCCTCAACTGTGAGAAGTTCAATTCAATTCATAGAAATATTTATATCGGTAAATTTGTCTTTATAATGAAACGTGTTCGTATTATGCTACTGGGCATTTGTATAACTTTTGATCAGGACTTTCATCTTAATAAGTTTGATGTTTGCATTTCAATGTATGTTATGATTTTTCAAACTACGCAACGGTTTTTATGCGTTTTATAGGTATAATGATTCAAGAAGGTTTACCGTATTTACCTACTTTAATTTTTGGCGCTACGAGCTGGACACCTTGAGCGACTATAAGTGACAGGCAATAGCGTTGGACCGGAAAGCTTGGCAAACTCGAGGGGAGGCCTTTGCCCAGCAGTGGGATAGTAGGGGCTAAAAACAACAACAACAACAACAATTTTTGTGCGAAAATGGGGAGTAAAAAAATAATACAAATAAATATCGATTTAAGCTTAGATTTATTCAGTCGAAAAATAAAACATTTTAGCATATAAAGAGGGGCTATAACTTTGCAAAAAAAATACGTTTCAATGGCTTGTATGCACGTCAAGATTTTATTCAGATTTTTGTGTAGTTTTCGGTTGTCGTATCTTATATGGCCGAGTACCATCCAACTAAAACTTGAATCTTTCGTTTTGACAAATGATACAACGAAGCATCCCTAACGACTCTTCCAACTGGAAGTGTGCTCGAGGTAACAAGAACTTGAAATTGAAGCGGGGTCAGTGGAGTGCCTCAACGTTCCGAGTTTACGTATTTTGATCAATTACGAAGTTTCTATAGGGCATTGGGGTCTATTTCTGTTCCTAAGATCGGTAAACTATTGAAAGGTTGAGTGACCCTTAGGCCTTTCTGCATAATAACTCAGAACTTTAAATTTTAGATAAGTTCGTTGATTTTAGGGCGGATTCAACCAAAATAGTTAGTTGAAGTAAGTTTTGTTAATCCATAATTATGTATTTTACATGTACCTAGGAATTTGATCTGATAGATCGTGGTTCTGTTTGTTTGTACAAAGTTGCGAGAGCTGAATTAGCTGAGGTGCCTCGACTATTAATTCCAACCGTTCATAGTGATTTGATTTTAATAAAATTATCGGTGATTGTCAAATATTTTATTGTTTATGGGTATATACAATCTGAATCTGAACTGCTCTTGGAGAGTTCTTTCGCCATTTTTGAAGGAGCTTGTGGCTCTGCTATTTTATTTACTTTTCTCGTGTTTTACTAGGTTTTATTATGTAATTTCGGTGGCATTTTACTAATGAAGCCTTGGATTACGTAACAGGAGGTTTGGTAAATGGAATGGGGGAGTATTCAAGTAAATTTCTCATTTGACGAAAGATTTTCGTTGGAGTTTTGAAATAACAAGTCGCCATGTTTTTTCAAAACCAAATTGACGTGACATACATAATACATATTTGAGAGGTGAAGATACTTGACATTTGCAGAATATACTGTTAAAGTTTACATTTAGTTGCCATTAATAAAAAGATGAAGAGGAAGAAGGAATAAAGAGAAGAAGAAGCCGGGGAGTGAAGTAAAACCAGAAGAAACCAAGAAGTGAAGTGATAGAGAAGATGAAGAAGACTGACCTAAGATGTTACCGATTGGGCGGTATAGTCGCTCAGCGACAAAGCCCTTTTCTTTTATGTTTAGATAAATAAATAAATAAATAACTGAACTGCTCTTGGTACTTCAAAGGAGGAGTTATTTGGTTTGTATATAATGTAGTAATTTTAGTCCCTCGGGAATACCTACATTAATTTTGTGGTAGACAAATTTGCTTTTCCAAACTACAATCTATCTCTGTGCTATTGCATCCAAAACCATTCAGTAGTTTTTGCCTAAAACAAACATACATCCATAGATAAATCCATCCATCCTTACATAAAGTAGAATTTTATTAGAATTAGATTTTTGTCTCAAAGAATCAGCATTGCCATCCAGCGTGGTAATGCCGCCAGTGTTTTGGGCCCGCTACCGACTGACAGTGACCTGGATCAGTTGAGCTATCTATAGATCGTTTCTAACGATCTTTAGATAGTTTGACTAATCCTGTTGTGTTTTTTAAATATATGTAAACATGTAGTAGCTTAGTTTCTGTAAATAAACATCCATTTGAACTAGAATTAGAATAGAAAGAATGATTATAAATTTTCTTTCATAGAACATCTCCTCACAACTCTTACCGCAATAAAATCCATGTCCGCAAATTCGCATCCACAACTCAACATTACAAGCAGTACCTGATCCCGAAAAATCCGACCTATCTCATAAATGGGCCCTTGGAATCCTGTTAGTCCCCCATTGTGGGATCACAATACGTTCCAATTACAGGACAGTCGTTACTTGAATGGGTAGGTTTAATTTTGTTAGGTTCCTCAGTTTTTGATGGTTTAAGTGTTATAAGTTATGTGGTATCGGGTCTGCTGGCGCATTTTTGGTTCAAAACAATGCCAGTGTTTTAGGCACGCCTCCGACTGATAGTGATCGATCAGTTGTGCTATTTATTGATCATTTTTAACGATCCTTAAATAACTGGTCCGGTTCTCATGTTTTTTTTAAGTTGATGTATGACATTTTATTAGCTTTGTATATGTTCATTTAAGGGTAACTTGCTTATAAGCAATTCCTTATTATGTTTTTCTCATCATCATCATCATCATAATTTCAGCCGAATGACGTCCACTGCTGAACATGGGTGCCTCCCCCATCGATTTCCACAGCGATCGATATTGTGCAGCCTGCACCCAACGGCTCCCTGCAACCTTTATCAGATCGTCTTTCCATTTAGTGGGGCACCTTTTTCCAAAATAAACCTATCAGAAAATGTATTAGGTATTTGAATAATAGAAACCCCAAAATCCATTAACCAACTTGGAAGGTCAAATAGACGTGTTCTATTACCTTTGGCTTCAGACAAAATTAGTCTCATAGGGACGTCACACACTGCTTAAGATATTTATATAGTATCGATATCGTATCGTTATATATTTACTTATCACAAAATGTATTTACCTACATCTTACTGTATGGAATCTTTCTATTTATTAAATAAAAATAAATATTTTATGGGGTGTTTCATAACAACTTTGAGCAAAATTACATTACTTCTTGACAGTACAAAATCGGAACTTTATAGCGACTGTAACTTGTTATAAAACAAACTATGTGTCTCGATATTCTTCAAAATTCTAGCACACACATTTTATCCTATTTTAGGACGGCAAATGTGATAAAATCTTATACCTTCACTGTGTAACGCACTTTAGCCTTTCGGTACTTATTGTAATTATTTTCTAACAGGCAGTGCTTAGGCTTACTCAATTAATTCAATTACCTCGTAAATTATGCTTTTGTTGCAGAGAGGGTGCTGTACGCTCGCAGTAAGCTCATAAGCGGTGCGCGTCCCGCTGTGGTCGGCGGGACCCCTATTACTGAGACAGTGGCTACGGTGAGATTTTTTACCACAAAATTTTGCAATGAGATGGACTATCAGTGATTACTGAATGGTGGCCCAGAGATGCTCAAAGAACACGTGTAAGACCATTCGCTTAATGGTCGGATGTTTTCATTAATGTAGGTGGGAAAGCATGAAAAAGGACTGCACGACTGAGAGTATTAGCGTTATACAGAGGAGGCTTATACTGCATTTCGTCAGGCTCAGCGTGTGGAGCTCCTTCGTCTGACCTAGCGCCCCCATTGAATTAGTGTTTTTTCACTTTAACTTTCAATTTGAAACATACATACGACCTGCCTGATGAGATGTAAGTAGTCACCGTCGCCTCGGCCGGCCATAAATTCAGAAAAGTAAAACACGCGCGTTGAGCTGACTTTGGTCAAAATGGGTCAAGATGTCAATAGTAGTCAGTAGATTCGAAAAGCCAGTAACTTTAGCGTTCAGAAACATATCTGATCAAGTTTTACGTATTTACCTACAATCTAATCTATTATACTTTTCAGGATCTACGCATAACAGCATTTGGTACAGCTTCATGCGCCCCAAGAGGCGAATGGGTCCGCACTCCGATTGTCATGCGACCGCCAGATCAACCGTTGAGCTATGGACTTGCTGCTCCAAGGAACGGAGCCAGGTATAGAAATCTTTAAAAGAGTTGAGATTACAAAAAAGTCTATTCTGTCTAGTCTGTAGCTAGCAATAGCTAGAAACAAACAAAAAAAATAGCTGTTCTTGGCCATTTTAAATTGCGAAATGAAAAGTCTTATCAAAATTTTCGATTCCGACGGGATTCGAACCCACGACGATCAGACGATCCTGCTTAAGCCGGAGTGCCTTCAACCGCTCAACTACGGAGCCACTATTCACTTTAAATTTGCTTTTGGATTTCAGATCCTTGTTGTCAGGGCTACAAGCTCACATCATCAAGTGGCTTCTCTTTGATTCGAGGCCTTTGACCAAAGACAATAAGTCTATCGTTCCTCCCGAGACGTAAGTGATAGTTTAAGATGATCGATGAGTCGATTTAAGCAAGAAGGCCATTCTACTTTCTATTTTCCTAGTAATATAAATTCGAAAGTTTATGCATACAGGGTGTAAAAAGACTGCTACCGAAAACTGAGGAGTTTCAATCAGACCATGATTCTGAACATATTTAGCGAAAAAAATAACGCAAAAAAAATAATTGTCTTAGCTACGTCATTTTATGTTATTTTCGGTTATTTACTACGGCTTCGGTAGGCTTTTTACACCCTGTATATGTAATGGACGAGATTGTGTATTTCCGGTAGACCAGTTTGAATGAACATCATAGCCTGAAAATAGTACAAGTACCTATAGCTAAAAGATATTGAAAATGTTCTCACCATATATAACGAAGCTAAGGGTAGGAGTGTCTTATAAAAAGGTCTCACAGACTACAGACTCGGCAACTTCGAAAATGAGCTCACATTTTAAAATGAAGTCCCTATTTCTTCAAAACCGTGCGTCGTTCAAAGCATCCAACACAAAGGCACATAACTCCGATCATAATTTCGCGCGCGCCACGTGTTTTGGCATAAATCTGAACTATGCACCGTCGGCCAATATTTTACAGAAAATGGACGACTATGGTCTAACGTTTCTAGGCGTTTATTTTAAACTGGTCTGAATATCGGCCGTTTAGTGAATGCTATATTTCATTTGATGGACGATTCTGTGTGGTATGTGCATTGAGAAAATTCGCTTAGGTTATCGTTACTAAGTAAATATGTAGTTGTACTTTTTTTTTAGTAAAATGTATTTTATTAATAAAACGTGATATAACCTAAGTTATGTACCTACATTATATTTAATAGTCTACGACTGTACGTATGTAAATGACATGTACACTCGCCTGCATTTAAATGCGTACTACAATTTAATTAAGAATAAATTCAATTAGTTTTTGTTACCTTTTATGATTTGATACCCTAATTGTACCATATTTACAGAGTTGTTGTTCTGTTCTCAGTATGATAAACTGTATTGTTTTAAATGTTCAAATGCAGCTAACTGCACCCTCTATTCCGGGCGACTGGTACCTTACATTCTTACGGGCCAACACAAACTATGTAATTCTTAAATCCATTACTTCTAGCTACCTCCGTCCATCTGAAGAACGTCAAGAAGAGGCTCTATGGCGAGCGTGCAGCGACGTCATCTGGCGTTGTGCAGGGGGATTCAACCAGGGTGGTGCAGAGTCAAAGGCTGTGGTGGTTTTGCCGAGCGAGGAGGTGTATGTGCAGCATGGGAGTCAGTATTATCAGGATGGGATCACCGAAAAGGTAATACTTGTATTTCGATAGACAGATTGCAAAGGAAATCATTCTGCGTTCATACATTTCTGGATCAAATATTAAAAAGTGTCGGTCAGAAAAAAATTATGTTAATTTATGGTAGAATGTGTCGTTACCAATATTTTTTCTATTGGAGCCAACCTGCACGTCCAATGGCTTAAGAGTTATTTACTAGGAGAGCGGTGAATCTGTACCTATAAGGAAATAAGGGTGTTATTGTTTAATTATGAGTAATTCTCCAAAATTAAACAATTTTCAAGTTAGGTACGGGCTAGGTGTCTTAGTAAAAAATGTTAGAAGTAACGTTCTTAAACTGGATATAATATTTTTTATTTCGGGCCGGCACTTTGAACTTTTTGGTGCAACATGATTTTTTTCCTTTGCAAAATTATTAAAAAAACAAGTGCTCACACAAAATCAATAAACAAGAAAGATGCTAACGCTGACACATAATTAAATGTTATAGGTACTTAAATGAGAATAATGAATTATTAATAATAATAATAATAAGGTACATCGATAATGAGTGATAATAATAATGAATGGTTGGAAAGATATGGGGGAGACCATTGCCCAGCAGTGGAAAAAAAGTACATTAATACTACCAAGCAACGAGCATTTTGATGATAAATATTCTCGCAATTTCATAATACTCGTATAAATTATGTGTTTCAGTTATAATAACAATGCTTTTGCGTTTCAAGCTGCATCTATTTGAATTCAAGAGCTTGGAGGACTTGCAGATATTTATCAAACGATATTTGTTTCTGGTGAGTTAAACTGTAATTATTACATATTAGGAATTCCGTAATTTAGAAACGTTTTACGCTACGCAAATTTAAACCTTAGCTTATACAGCATAAGACATTTTTAAGGAAAAAATGTTTGGTCGTGAATAACAGAATCGACACTATAATGTTTTATAAAATTGTTTTGTTGAGTTGGTATAATTTTTGTTGCCTTTTGAGTGTTTAGTTTATCTCCATCAAATCTTTTTAACAAGACATGTGCGAAGATATTTTACCAAACACATGATTATATTTTCCTAGCTATGCCCTGCACAGGGGCCTTTCTTTGAAGCGTTGAATCCATAACTTCGATGAATATTCGGATGCTGCCTACTACGAGCTACATTGTGTTTGGTCGATAAGATCAACCTATAAACTCTGTCTTAACCTAGGACCAAATATTCCGAACCGAAAAATTGGTCTTTGAAGTCAGATAACGTAGTAGCATCCGAATATTCATCGAAATTTCGGATTCAACGCTTCAAAGTAAGGCCCAGGTCTATCTGGATAGACCTGGGCCTGTTCAATGGCCTTCAACAACAGCTGTTGTTGAAAATCTTCGCATATTTTCATCTCTGGTGAAAACTTATACAAACGAAAGATCAGGATTGTATTTGGTATATGCTGCATAATATTTTGCTGAAAAACGACCGATTTACAGTCACGATGATTTACGTTTCATGACCTAATTAATATCAATTGAAAAATTTTATACTTTCTAAGAAATATACCTAAATAACACCTACAAATAGGAATGAATAATTAGGGGAAGTCTGAAAGTAGCGCCGGTGACTGAAAAATTGAAGAGCAATAGGTTAGCGTGGGATGGGCATGTAATGCGGAGGGATGAAAGTCACGTAACTAAAAGGGTGATGGAAATGGATGTGGATGGATATGTGAGTAGAGGTCAAACCAAAGAAGAGATGGATGGATTGTGTGAAAAAAGATATGGGTAAGAAAGGAGTGGATACGGAGATGACGAGTGGAAAAAGAGAACATGTTGTGCCGAACCCGCATAAGCGGGATAAAGGCAGGCAAATGATGAAATAGGCCAAAGTATAAGGCTTCATGTCGTCTAATGGTGCTAAGTAATATTCAACATGTATGTTGATATGAACATATTCTATTCTCATTCTTCACGGTATTGGTCGCGAAGGAACAGGAGTAGAATCACCTAGTTTTAAGACGTTTCAAAGTGGTCCCAGCGGTCCTACTGAATAAATGCTATTTGACTTTGACTTTGACTTTGACTTTGAAACATGGGCTTATACCAATGAAAAATAAATGTTTGTTTACTTTTCAGTTCCAAACCGAAGAATGTGCTGGAGCACTATTGCTGTTGTACTCTTGCATGCTGTCTCGAGGATGCGACAAGTAAAAAACATGTTTAATCGACAAGTTTATTGATAAAACATCTTCAGTTTACATTTTAATTCAATGTAGCATTTGTTTATCCAGTAGTTTAAAAAGTAACATCTATATATAAAAATGAATCCCTATATCCCTTGGTCACGCCATCACGCGTGAACGGCTGGCGATTTCACTTTTTTTTTTGTTGTGTTTGTAAGGAGAAGGTTCTTAAGACAGCAAAAATCTCTATATTAATCATGGAGGGCGTGAAATAAGGGTTGAAAGTTTGTATGGGGAGTTGGAAGTTCCAGTTAAGGGCAACTAGATGGCGTTGCTAACCTATGGCTGAGGTCGAGATGGCACTATATTATTATATTATTGCATTTTTAAAAGTTTCAGAAGATTTTTGCAGATTTCAGTTCTATTTAGATGTTCTCAAGTATGTTATTTTGCAGACGAAGTCGCGGGTACCAGCTAGTAATCTATAAAATATTTGCTTGTTTCGATTTTCAGTATTAAGAAAGACCTGGACGGGAAACTGACCCACCTTGTGTCAGCTCATGTGGAAGGTTCCATCAACGTGGCAACACTGGTGTTAACCGGCCGAGCTACTCCTTACCTCCACAACGGAGTGATGTATGTTGGTGATGAGGATCATTATGTAAGTTTACTAGTTTTGGACTCGTACAAACTCTACTCTGGACAATGTTTTGGACTTTGCAAACTGTCACGAAATAAGGCAATGATGAGGCTGGTAGAGATGCAATCTGAGGCAAAATCGTCACTCCTTGAGAGCACGAAAACAAAAGGCAACGATGAGGCCGGAGATAAGGCATCAGCGGGGTTGATCTTACTTACTTACTATCCTGGCGCATCAACGCCAAAGTGGGTCCTCTCCTCTGGTTCACTTGACAGTAGGATCGCTTATTGTAGCTCATACTGTATTTACTGAATCATTTTGTTTCACCAATAGCCATTTAAAAATGTTGGGGATATGACTGATAGACAGGCCTTACGTATACTTTAAGGTGATATCTAACCTTGCTGACACTGTATTTTTCCAGGCCATGCCACAATTTGGAGTACTCTCACGCAGTCCAGTCGGACTTTTGGTCTGGTATGGAGGTGACGAAAACTCGAAGGCCAGCATCAACAAGCAGTTCCCAGGGTCCAGGTTGAAGACACCAGCACTTCCTATATGGGTATTTTTGTTGAGAAGTTTTTGTCCCAAGGTTGTGAGGTCGACGACCTTCAGATTGAAAGTCAAGGCAGTACCAAAATTACTCTTAAAATAACACATAATTCTTATGTATTTCAGGTTACAAGCTGTTCAGGACATTATGGAGTTCTTTTCAATACCAATCGTGAGCTCCTGAGAAACTATCACGCTGAACGAAGGTACACCATATTTTCCTTTCATTTTCTTATGACTTTGATGAAACCAATTAAGCATTTGAGGTAAAGAAAAAAAATGAAGCATTTGCCTAGAAATCAAATCCAAAGATCATAAAAGTTTTTCAGTAAAATGACATCTATTTACTATTCCATAAGGTTCGACATCCATTACTACACTTGCGGTGGATGCCATGTCCTGTTGAACGTAGACACTCGTGCGCATGAAGAGGCAGCTGGTTCCATCAAGAACGATGATATCAATGCTACTCCTCTTGAGAAATTAATACACACCAAGTAAGAAATACATTTATACAGAAAGTAAACTAACATCATCATCATCATCATCATCATCATCATGTCAGCCATCTAGTGTCCACTGCTGTACATAGGCCTCCCCCATCGATTTCCACAGCGATCGATCTTGTGCAGCCTGCACCCAACGGCTCCCAGCAACCTTTACCAGATCGTCTTTCCATCTAGTGGTTGTAGTAGTAAACTAACACTTCTCGTTTATTTGATCCTTGATCCTTAGTTTTTGGAAGGTTTGATTTGGATCAATAAGTAGTACTTATGATATCACTGGTACTGATAGGCGTACAACACTTGGACTCGGAACAAAATATCAGCAGATTTAACAAATGGTTTAAACGTGAGAATCGAACTTTTGTGTCTAAACTCAGCGGAGCCATTGCTTACCGAAGTAACAAGACGTCGATTGCTTTTACAAAGTTCACTAAGCATTGGAATTGATAAAACATGATGTAATTTTTTTATCATTTACAGATGGCAGGATGCAAAAATCACCTGGACGGGTTCAACCCCATATGTTGGAGAAGCAGCAAAATAATTATGTAGAAAACCGCTTCGCATAGAGGGCGCGCTTTTTAATATTATTACACACCTTTAGGCTGTGTCCCCAGTAGGCAAACTGTTAGCGGCCGACTGAAAGAAGAGAAAGAAAAAAAGAAGCGGCAAACTGCGTACAGTGTGCGCAAATTAGCAAACTGTGGACACTCCATTTTAAATATATGGAAGGGCGTACTAAATCGATACGCCGCAAACTCAGTCGGCCGCTAACAGTTTGCCTACTGGGGACACAGCCTTAGAATAATGACTTCACCTTCCATAAATACCGATTTCCGCAAAGTTTAAACTCGGAAAAGTCAATTTCAGCGATAAAATAATTTATGCCTGTTTTTTCGGTACCTAAGAAAAATCGATTAATAATTACATACAATGAAATAGTTTTTACACAGTAACAGTAAAATCATACCTATGCACGAACTGGCGACTTAGCACCTATGCGATTGCTGCAATGCAATTGGTAATGTAGATTGTAAAGTAAAATAAAATATTGGGCTAGCCAGGCAATTTAATGGTGCACTATTTGAAATAAGAAGTGAATTAACATAGATATTGAGACTTATATCGATAGGTGTATCTGTGATGGATAAAATACGAGTGACGCAGGGTATTCTAGATTGTTCAAAATAGATGGATTCAACTTTAAAATATTGGAAAATATTACTGGTGTTTTTTTTTAATTATAATTTTATGATTAAATATATCAAAATGTCAACAGTTGCATAACCCACAAATGAGATCAATCGTGATTAAATAAAGAATCCGAGATCGTTACGCGATGATCGATGGATTGTGACAAATCCACCAATAAAAGTAATTTATCAAGCTCACGTCAATCGCAGAGCATCTCTTCGAGATATATTTTTACGATGTCTTTTGCTACCTCAATCAGTGTAGTATTGTCCTATACCTAAATGATTTATTTGTCTATTTCTTGGAAAATAATTCCTTTATTAATACTTTTTCTGTTCGTGTCCCTTGTCTTTTGATCCAGTGCCAGTGTGGTGAAATAATTTTACGCTTCAAAGAGGCTCCTTTCATTCAATCACATTTTAAACACTCTTTCACGATGGGTTAAATCACTCACGATTCCTGTCATAGTTATTTATCATTTGTTGTGTTATTTATCATTTTTTCATGACGACCTCTGTGGCGCAGTGGGCGAAGGTCCGCCTGCGATGCAGAAGGATGCGGGTTCGATCCCCGCCGCGGGACAAATGTTTGTATGACCTACAGATATTTGTCTCGGGTCTGGGTGTTTCTATGTATAATATGTATGTATTTACAAACAAAAAGTATATAAGTAGTATATCAATCATCTAGTACCCATAACACAAGCTCTACTTACTTTGGGGCTAGATGATGCTGTGTGAAAAGTCCAGCATTATTATTATTAAGTTGTATTCCATACATGTCACTATAGAATACAAATTGCAAGCCCATCAGTTGCAACTGCAAACCCATTATTTCCTTTAACAAATACTCCTAAATATGCCTTTGGATCGGCCAAACAGCGCTAGCTATAATTTGTTAACAAAAGTCGTTAGCCTGATGATCTAATCGGAGTTCGAGTTGAAGATAAAGTTTTCCAATGCTATCGATAAACAGCTTTGTGGAATAAACAGATAGATTTGTTTTTTTTTTTTGTAAAAACAGGCTTTGGATAAAGTTAGTTGATTATTTTAGTTGAATAAGGGTTTTTTCGTACTAATCATTGACTAATAGAGGGAGATCTTTGTCCTAAAAAAAAACTAATATAAGTAGGTGCTTTTATAGGCTTTTCCTTTCTGTCTTATAGCTTTCATCTAAATTCTAATCTTCTGAGAAATTCGCGCAAATCAGTGTATGACCGTGAAAGTGTAAAAAAAAAACTTAGGCCGTCATCATCTTTATTAGATGATTTATACAGCGTCAGGAGGCAATCGATGCATATACTTAACGGGACGCTGTAGTGCCTGGGACATTGTTTGAGATGGAAAAGGCTTGCCCAGCACCTAAACCATCCTATCAGCTTAATCAGCCACCCACAGAAAAGACGACGTCAATACGTGTGGAGCTGACTAAGCTGCGGGTTTCTTCACGATGTTTTGCTTCACCGTTAAGAGCTTGACCGTGAAAGTGTAACAAACACTTATCCACTTTCGCATTTATAATATTTAATAAAAAGACCTAGCAACTAAGTTCCAGATTGAATATTTCCAGACTTACTTCCTATAATTACTATATTCCCCATTTATCATTGAAGAAATCGGAGCCACCGGAATCCAGACCTGATTTACAATAGCAGTTCGTTGCGTCGACATTCATTGTTCCCACGAGTTATGATTACCATAAAATACGCGTATGGAATGACAATACCACCAAAACGACCTTATCACAGCGCAATAGAACCTATATTTGCACAGTGAAATTTGTATAATTGGGTGTAAAGGACAGTGTTTTGTATGGGCTCTTATTACAACGGATATTTTATTATTTTATTTGATTATTCGGATAAGGTTCAATTTGTTTGAACTATGGGAGCTTTTAGAGGACCTAGATATTAAGGCCAGCTTCCTTATTGTAATGGAGAAGTTTATGGTGTTAAACGTAAGATATTTTTGGGAATATTTTATGAATTACCGGACTTAGTGTCTACTAAGTCGTTGTGTGGTCGAGATTGATAATCAAAAATATCTGTCGATTAGCGAGAAAACGACTAGGACTTTTGACTGTTTTTATTTCTTGACCACTTCTGACTGTAACGTCAGTGAACCTCAACCACATCAAAAACGATCAAGCAAGAGCGTTTGTCAATAATATACCTAAACAGCAAAGCCCCAGTGTGGTTCCAAGGCTCCATCGTAGTATAATGTCACTTACAAACCACGTGCTATCGTTGGCGACCCTTTGCTTATAAACGCATTACCCAATTATCCAACCAAAACCAGCTATCGGATCTTACCCGATCTCTAAATAATGCGGAACCTTCGATAAAATCTGACTAGGCATAATTACGGTAAACTCTCGCATGTAAATATCAAGTTGCACAATAAAATTTTATTGCTTGTTATCTCATGGATCGGGGAGAGCTCTGTAATTGTTGGTTATTGTTTAATCGCGTTTATCATAGATTCTGCTCTGGTTTTAGTATTGGTCGAGTAAGTTGGTATGGTGGTCAATTCAAGTGATTATATCTTTTGTAGTAAATGATCAATGAATTGAATTCAAAATTTCAGTCAAAAATCATTCAATAGGACCACTGGAATTAGGTATAAAAACTTAGGCCTTTACATCTATATTAGATGATTTATACAGCGTCAGGAGGCAACCTATGCCTACACTTAACGGGACGCTGTAGTGCCTGAGACATTTTTTTTGAGGTGGAATAGGCTTGCCCAGCACCTAAACCATCCTCGCAGCTTAATCAGCCTGGCCCACAGGAAAGACGACGTCAATACGTGTGGAGCTGACTAAGCTGCGGGTTTCCTCACGATATTTTCCTTCACCGTTAAGAGCTCGTATTAAAGCGCATATAAATTTTACGAAACGTAAAATCCATTGATGCACGACCGGGATTCGAACCCACGACCTTGAGCCGTGTGGGTCGAATAGGGTTGTGCCTCGACTTTCAATTAGGTATAATAGTGTGATAATAGTCATAACCAGGTGATTCGTCTCTTTTTCTTTCGCGACCAATAACGTGAAGAACCAGGGCAATACCTAAAATTTATTTGAAGCATAGCTTTCTTCCATGTGAGTAAAGCTTTGTCATGGCTTAACAAATAGCTGCACAATTTAATGGCCGTGGTAGTGCCTCGACTTCCTATCCGAAGGTTGATTGAAATCCCAGCCGTGCATCAATGGATTTTGCGTTGCCTAAAATTTATATGCGCTTTAACGTGAGCTCGAAGTGGTTCCGAAGGCAAAACATGGCTACAAACCATTAACAGTTTTTAATATAAATTCAGGATTCTCCCCATGCCCCTCTGTGGCGCATTGGGTGAAAGCCCGCTTGGGACGCAAAAGGTTGCGGGTTCGATCCCCGCCGCAGGGTAAATGTTTGTACGATCTGCAAATATTTATTTTGGGTCTGGTGTTGGATGTATAAGTATTTTGAAACAAACCAAGAGTATAAAAGTAGTATATCAGTTATCTGGTTCCCATAGTTCCTATAGTACAAGCTTTGCTTAGTTTGGGGCTAGATGATGTTGTGTGAAATGTCCAGCATTATTCATTATTTGTTATTATTATTATTAATTTCTCCATTGCGTTTTGACGAAAACAGAAAGCAACACTTAAACAGAAAGAAACCTAATGAGGAAACCGTACGTATGCTGCCAGCCTTAACCAGGTTCATTTCTATGGGGTTTTGTTGAAGCCGAGATCTATAATGATACCATATTATATTACATCTAAGCAACGCCATCCCACTACAAAAACTTATCTTCATACCCTTTTCGTGGCCTTGTGCCATTGTGGACAATATCTTTTTATTATTTTTCGCGCTCTTTTCCTATTCAAGTTATGAGGAAAACAGCTTTTTTTCCGAACACCTGGCTGATAATAAGACGTCTTATACACGATACCATTCTGGCATACCATTCTTGCCTCTTTCTCAAAATCAATGGAACAAGAGCTAATATTCTGTGGCAAGAGGCAAGAATGATATGCCAGAATGGTATCGTGTAAATGGCGTTTAAACTTTCCTGAATTCTGTTCTTGGCTTTTTGATGTACTTACATGAAGTCAAAAACGATTTACGATTTCAGCAATCGAACGCCATACTTCATCAATTAATAATTTTAATGGTCAATTTCTCATGGTGAACTCTAAAGTCTCTTTCAAACCACGAACAAATACCGCCATTACATGACCGGGCCCAATTAAAAACGTTACCGTCGGAATACCCAGGAAGCCATTTTTGATTTATGCGAGTGGACGTGGGCCATTCTAACACGGCGGATAAGATATTTAGTAGTATAGTATGCAGTGGCGTAGCTACCGAATGGCTAGGCGGTGCAGTGGCGGGCCCCCAAGCTCAAGGGGCCCTCAGACTCTGAGTCCTGAGAGTCCGGAAGGTTTTGTTCTTAGGAATCTATAGGTATGATTTTTTTGAAAATAAAAACAACTGCATTATTATATTTTTGAAATAGTTACCAGAAAATGACGAATCAAATCTTAAGTTTTTACACAATAATTACGTTTTAATACTAAAAAGAAAACCGACTTCAATGTTTGACTCGAAACGCGGTGTGATTCAGGGCGTCAAGCTGTCGATTCGATTTCTATTTTGTGACATGGCTAGGAGGGAAGGTGTTTAGAGTTTTACGGGGAAACTATCAATCCCTCAGGAATAAAATTTATATGGGACCACCTCTGGAGTATACCCTTTCAAACATAAAAATAATTTTGCAAATCGGTCAACAAATGGCGGAACAATCGATACAAAAAAAAAAAACATACAGACTACTTGAGAACTTCCTCCTTTTTTGAAGTCGGTTTTCTTTTTAGTATTAAAACGTAATTATAGTTCACTTTGTTTACTTACCTAATGCATCCCACTAAAGTTTGGATTTTTTGAAGATTTTATTGATAAATTGATCACCAAAAAGAATGCTAGGCCATGAGCTGTGTTTTTTGTCCTGGTTCTTACAGTTTTGGTCGCAAAGAAACAGGAATAGGACCAGGTTAATCACTTAAAATCGTCTTAAAAACTGTTCCTACTCAATAAAACTTTATTGACTTTGACTTTCAACTATCAGATCTTCTACTATATAATTTTCCTTGAGTTTTCTATATACAAAGACAGAGGTAAGCGTAAACTTCAACAATATTGTGGTATTATTTACGAAACAATCAACTTAATCGTGAACTTACAGACAGTTTAAATTCAGAGTAACGTTACTATTTTCATGACTTTAATAATTACTTGATTTCTCCAGAGTCCGTCGCGCTCCAAGTTTAACAGAATTGAATTTTGTGTTTTAAATGCCATTTACACGATACCATTCTGGCATACCATTCTCGCCTTTTCCTACAGAATTTAGCTCTTGCTCCGTTAAGTTTGAGAAAGCAAGGGAAATAATGGTATTGTGTAAATGGCCTTTTATAATGTTGCCGTGTGTTTGAAGTTTCAGTTGTGGGAACCTAGGTGAGGGAAGAATGTTTTTTTCTAAGCAGAAAGGTCTCATAGTGAGTGTTTTTATGAATTCAAAAATTTTAGAAAGATGTCTACCAAAGCTATGAGTATTCCATTAATTTCTTTATTTTTCAAGTTTTTTAAATATGTAAGCTTGCAAGAGTCATGAAAAAATCTTTTAAAAAAACCTTTTACACACACACCCACACCACTTTAACATTACTTCACAAAAAGTCTACATGCTATCAGAACCTTACAGCTGACTACATTAGTAAGAAACTAAGTTTGTATGAGTTAGTGGCCACTAACTATTTACATAAAAGGGTGCAAAAGAACGCATCAATTACCAGGCCGGCTGACACTAAATTGCTCGCGAACAAGGTTGTATTCCAACTTTTGCAATTACGTTAGTCAGGATTTAAGTTGAGTTTGCAACTTCCGAAATAGGACGGATGGTTAGACGGTTTCGGACACAATGGTTTGGATGTTAGAATAGTGTTACTTGGTTTTAACTTGCAAAAATAAATGGGAAATAATTACGTTTTAATACTAAAAAGAAAACCGACTTCAATGTTTGACTCGAAACGCGGTGTCAGGGCGTCAAGCTGTCGATTCGATTTCTATTTGTGACATGGCTAGGAGGGAAGGTGTTTAGAAATTTAGGGGAAACTATCAATAATAATAATAATAATGATAATAATGCTGGACATTTTCACACAGCATCATCTAGCCCCAAACTAAGCAATCCCTCAGGAATAAAATTTATATGGGACCACCTCTGGAGTATACCCTTTCAAACATAAAAAGAATTTTGCAAATCGGTCAACAAATGGCGGAACACAAAAAAAAAAAAAAAAACATTCAGACGAATTGAGAACCTCCTCCTTTTTTGAAGTCGGTTGAAAAGCGTGATCTATAGGTGACTTAAATTTGTCAAGGACAGTCAAGTAACAAGTAGGTACAGTCAGTAGTGTAAACGGATAAGACAAGATTCGAGTCAGCTTTTTCAACCGACTTCAAAAAAGGAGGAGGTTCTCAAGTCGTCTGTATGTTTTTTTTTTTGTATCTTGTTACGCGATTGTTCCGCCATTTGTTGACCGATTTGCAAAATTCTTTTTATGTTTGAAAGGGTATACTCCAGAGGTGGTCCCATATAAATTTTATTCCTGAGGGATTGATAGTTTCCCCGTAAAACTCTAAACACCTTCCCTCCTAGCCATGTCACAAATAGAAATCGAATCGACAGCTTGACGCCCTGAGTCACACGCGTTTCGAGTCAAACATTGAAGTCGGTTTTCTTTTTAGTATTATTAAAACGTAATTATTATCTAGGCGCTCACCAGTTGTCACTGTACTTTAACCGGATCACGCGTCGCTTCGACCAGACGCCCTGAAAAATTTTTGAAAACCCGAAGGGCTCCAGAACCCCATAGCTAGGTCCGTAGGGTTCTTGGTCTTAACCCCAAATGGTTCAAATATATAAATAAATATATTAAATCAATTTGGAACTTATACACAATGAAGCTCTTAAACTAGACTGAGTATAATAAAGTAATTTAATAACAATATAACAAAATTATGATTTTAACTAAATACCTTAGTCAGGACACTTGACTTTAGAAATTGTTTATTTGATTAAAATTACCCAAAATTGTTTCAAAACTTTTGTGAGCCGTCTGTGAAGTTTTATGATAAGCTAAAATATAATTTAAATTCATGAACCTACTCTGAATGCTACAAAATAAGAGAGAAAATTGTATAATTTAATTAACATATTAAAACTAACTGCCTGCGTTTCACTTGTATAGAGACCAAAATTAAAACATACAAATATAAAATCACGCATCTTGGGTGTAGAAAGAAGGTTGCAGGTTCGATCCCCGCGGCTGGACCAATGTTTGTATGATCTACAAATATTTGTCTCTTTCTATAGTATGTATCTATTTACATAGTTAAAGTATATAAGTAGTTTATCAGTTACCTAGTTCCCAGGGTACAAGCTTTGCTTAGTTTGGGGCTAGATGACGTTGTGTGAAATGTCCAGCGTTATTTATCAAGATTTCCACTTATAACCATCCTGACACATATCTTTTTGTCTCACTTACCTACTCTTAATACATTATAAATATCAGCGTAGGGCTTTGGGGAAACCTGAGAAACATTTGAACCTTGTAATTCTCTGAAAAAGTATCTTTGCCTAAGCCTTGTCCCTTCAAGCTGTCTTATACACACTCACCTCATATACATAAACGTTTTTCGTTCATCTCTCTACATACACATAAAAGTTACAATGATCCATTTTCACGATCTAATTAATAAGTGGCGTCATGGCTCAAATATTTCGGAAATGTTATTTCATACGAAATCTTCACTTGTAATTAGTAATTGGTTACAAGAGCCTACATAAATTACCCGAGATGATTATCATAAAACACCGCGGTTCCTCCCGGGAGTGACCCTAAGCATCCAAAGGGAAGGTTTACCTTATTCGGTTTTCGATGGCCTAAAAGAAAAGCTGTACGACTTATGCTATTTTTATGACTAAAAGTATTACATAGCACAGCTAATTCATCTTTACAACTGACTTGAAAAAAGGAGGTTCTCAATTAGGGTGGGCTTATCCTCACTTGACGCCCTGAGTCACGCCGCGTCCTGAGTCAAACATTGAAGTCGGTTTTCTTTTTAGTTTTTAAAACGTAATTATATCTTATGAGAATACTACATTCGTTGAAAATTATTTGAATAAAAACTATAGGGTTAGTCACAGGCAAGCCCTACGCAACGCATCTTTTAGGAGGTTTGGTGTAGGTTCGTGCCATCGTTGCGACGCACGCTATTTCAAACTTTTTTTAGTTTCGTCGTTTTGAAAAGCCGTTGCAACGAAGCCCTTTTACTTACTTACTCACTTACCTTGGTTTAAAAAAAATACTGATGGACACAGCATCATCAATACCCAAAGTATGCTGAGTTTGTGTTATGGGTACTACATGACTGATGTTCATATTCTTTTTGTTTGTAAATACATACATATTATACAGGGTGTAAAAAGACTACTACCGAAAACTGAGGGATTGCAATCAGACCATGATTCTGAACATATTTATCTAAAAAAAAACCCAAAAAAATTTTGACTAGTACAACATAATAAGACCATACCTACCTAATCATTTCAAAGAAAAAAACAATTAAAACTCAAAATCCAGCAATCTACGTATAAAAACGCGCCCAGTACATACGCTCGACCAGCTGTGCGAGGTCGGTTTTCTCCGGATATAATGATTTTTTTGGAAAATCCTTTTGGATTTGGCTTTGTTTTGGGATGCTGCACCTACCCCTTTCGGCTTCGGTCTTTTTACACCCTGTATAATAGTATATAAATGTTATATAGTAAACAAATCCTCAGATCAAGGACGAATTAACACACAGTCCTCGCTACGTATAGAATCTGGCCGTAAATTGATCGATTGCTGCAACCAATCTGTTTGCGTGGACAGAAAAGGCGGGGTGAGTGATCGAAGCGAAAAGTTGACCTTTTCATCTGTTAGAAGAGTTAAGTGATTCTGAAAGATGAATTAGCACCTGTGTTGATCTTGTAGGAATCCTGAATCCGAAGGTAGTTTGAATCCTCGCCGTGTATCAATGGATTTTTCGGTTCTGAAAAATAGGCGCATTTACAGGAAATCTCTTTCCTTCAAGGATTGGTGATGAGGAAGCTGGTTTTCTATAACCAACAATCTTAACTCACTCTATAATAAGTATTCTTAGGAGGATGCGATGGATTTGCAACAAGATTAAAATGAAATGACACTTCAGCAAAACTGTCCTGTTTTTTGTTATTATACTTAGGCCTTTACAGCTATATTAGATGATTTATACAGCGTCAGGAGGCAACCTATGCCTACTTTTAACGGGACGCTGTAGTGCCTGGGAAATTGTTTGAGATGGAATAAGCTTGCCCAGCCCCTAAACCATCCTCTCAGCTTAATCAGCCGCCCACAGGAAGGACGACGTCAATAGGTGTGGAGCTGACTAAGCTGCGGGTTTCCTCACGATGTTTTCCTTCACTGATGAGCTCTTGTTAAAGCGCATATAATTATTTCGAAACGAAAAATCCAGTGAGGCACGGTCGGGATTCGAACCCACGATCTTCGGATTGAAAGTCGAGGCACAACCCCATTAGACCAACACGGCTCTTTTTTTGTTATTAGTGGAAGTGTAACTAAACTTTAAACACCTCATAAAATATGAACTGGTTCGCTCGTCACTTACACCACCTTGTTATATCAAACATAACTATAAAGATATTCATTCCCAGGAGGGGATTCCCCTAATTCGGTTTCAGAACGCTGTTATGGTCAAGTGTTTTTACAGCTGTGTTCGTCTCAAATGATTCTGTTTCTCTTGTAGCTTTCGTAACCAAGAAGGTACCTGCTGCATTAAAAAGTAATCTCTATACTTTTTAAAATAATCTCACAATAAAACCAAAACAGAAATATTATTTTACATTTTTGTGGCGTCATCAATATGCATAAGTATAATAATGAACTTAGTTTATTATACTTACCACAAAAATAAAGTAATACCTATATCTGTTTTGGTATTAGCGTGAGATTATTTTAAAAAGTAAGTATAGAGTTTGAGTCATCTCAGTTTGAACTAACCCTCTTTTTAACGTTTCTCCAGTGAAAGGAGAGTAAGGCGCGGGACAAATACAAGAGGCGCGGGCGTGGCGCGGCGCCATCAAAGAAGTGGCGGCACCATTTCTTTCAAAATGTATAGAAATGGCGTCACGCCCACGCCGCGTCCACGACACGCCTCTTGTATTTGTCCCGCGCCCATAACCTTTCAATAACATCATAGAGTTTGTCAAGGAGTAAAATAATTATCTAAATTATAATTATCTAAACTTATCGTCTCTTCTTCTGCGGTTGAAAAAACATTTAATTTCTTTGGTGAAAATCGTTTCTCTCTCAATACCTAAACATGTAAGAAAACACATCAAAGATAAAATCTCCAGTCAAAAACGCAAAAGATTAACATAACCTACCTTTATCCCGCATAAACATCTACAGGGTGTGCTTTTTTTCTGAAACACATTTAGTACAATAAAAACAACAATTTGGCTCAGTCAATAAGCAATAAAAAAATATATATATACTAGCTGGTACCCGCGACTTCGTCAGCAAAATAATTCTCTTCTGATACTTTTAAAAATAAAAATGCAATAATAGCGCCATCTCGACCTCAGCCATAGGACAGCAACGCCATCTAGTGGCCTTCAACTGGAACTTCACTTAAACCCTTATTTCACGCCCTACATGATTAGTTTTGAAAAAAAAAGTAGCCTATGTCCGTCCCTGGGACATAATCTTTATTCATGTCATATTTCAGCATCATCTGTTCAGTGGTTTAGGCGTGAAAAGGTAACAAACAGACAGACAGACAGACACATTTTACTACATAATAGATGGCGCCACAGGAAAAATTAGATCGCGCTATCGTTGCGTTTTGGGGAACGTAACATATAAACTCGCTAATCCTCTACTTTTCAGCGTTATAATATTAGTATAGATTAGTATAGATAATTAGACAACACTGGAGTACTTGCGTAGGCTGTATCTACGGCCATATTATCTCTTTTTACCATCCAACTCGATGAACGAAAGTTGGAAATATAATACAGTGAAACTTGGTTAAGTGGGACCTGGATAAGTGAGAAACCTCCATAACTGGAACTCATGCTGAGGTCCCAACACTTTGGCACTGAATTACCTCTGTTAGTGGGACGAGGTAAACCTCTATATCTGGGATTTGTTCTTTCGATTTATCATCATAGTTACCTCTATAACTGAGACAGCGAGTAAATTTTATATGCATAAACCTCTGTAACTGAGATATCATTGTTTGTTTACTCATTCTTATTCTACCCACAAATTCCACACGTAATACACACATAATTACAAAAGTAGTAAGTACGTAAGTACAAATTTTGAGCTTCAATTACCTTCAGTTTTAGTTTCGCTTTACTATCATACAGATGTTTATTCCTTTCCCTCTGTAAATGAGACAGATATTTATTTATACCTGTATATCTGAGACACTGGGTAAGTGGAATACCTCTATAAGTGAAACGACATTGCAGGTCCCTTGATGTCTCACTTAACCAGATTTCACGTACTTTGTGAGTAGATGAGAGTTTGGATGTTTCTGTTTCAATAAAATACTAACCAGTACAGATTTAGATTCAACTTACATTCATATCTTTGACGACCTCTGTGGCGCAGTGGGCGAAGGTCCGCCTGCGACGCAGAAGGTTGCGGGTTCGATCCCCGCCGCGGGACAAATGTTTGTATGACCTACAGATATTTGTCTCTGGTCTGGTTGTTTCTATGTATAATATGTATGTATTTACAAACAAAAAGTATATAAGTAGTTTATCAGTCATTCTAGTACCCATAACACAAGCTCTGCTTACTTTGGGGCTAGATGATGCTGTGTGAAAAGTCCAGCGTTATTTATTTATTTACTTATATCTTTAGTCGTTACGTCGATCTCGACTCAACTTCCACTCAACTGTCATCTCTACTGAAGGATTTTTTTGCATACCGAAATGCACTTGGACGTTGAGTGGAAGTTGAGGGTGGTTGCTCTGCACAGTCCAGCCGAGCCGAACGCGCCGAACTGTCAATAGAGAAAATGCTGCTGACGTCAGAAGTGAGCCGCATTTTCTGACGTCAACAGCATTTTTTGCATAGAAAAATGACTGCGGCGCGTACGGCGCGGATGAGTGTGCGATCAGGTTGAGTGTGCGATCAGGTTGAGTAGAGGTGGAGATTACGACTAAAGATATGAGTGTAAAGCTATTCTAACTTAGAATAGCTTTAAAAACGTAAACAGGTTCACGACTGTATCCCCAACGTGCGGTAGACATTCTCTCAGATCTTTTCATGTTACTTATTCCAGATCCTATGAAGATGTCTAAGGGGGGTAGTTAGAGGCATGTCCAAACACATATTTGATACATGCCCACATCTTGCAGAAGTTAGTATTCCATACGTGACAGATTGCAAGCCCATCGCCACCTATAAGATCACTTACTGGTTTCCTTACGATGTTTTCCTTCACCGTTTTGAGCTCGTGCTAAAGCGCATATAAATTTTACGAAACGAAAAATCCAGTGATGCACGGCCGGGATTCGAACCCACGACCTTCGGATTGAAAGTCGATGCACAACCCCATTCAACCAACACGGCTCCTAGAATAAATAAATAAATAAATATATATATAATCTGGACATTTTCACACAGCATCATCTATAATATATATATATCTATAGCAGAATAGCTTTAGATTGTGGAAAAACCATTTAAAATGCTGATCCAACGTGAGCGAAGCAACGGTTGAAGCTAGTTTAAAATACGGCTAGTCTTTATCTTTCTCCGTAACAATGAAAATGATCCCTCTGTCAAAACTTCCTGCTGATCCTGATAACAAAATCACCCTGTACACAAAATATTGGCGGGTACCGAACCCTTTTTCACATTTCGTAAATAATAAATAGCTACCTGAGCCTGTTTTGGGCCGACATAACTAATACATATTTATAAAGTTGATTTAATTCGATGAACGAAATATTTGATCCTGAGGGAAAGCTGGTTTTGTGACTCTATAGTATTTCTATCAGTTAAATATCTACTTTGCAGGTACAAATAAACAACCCTACGCTCTTATAAGCTCTTATAACGATCCAGTTTTGGTCCTTAACTGAACTGCTTTGCTATTTCGTACCGTAATTTCGTCACTTTTATTATAATACATCATGTATTATAATAAAAGTGACCTGGATCAGTAGAGCTATCTATAGATCGTTTCTAACTATCCTTAGATAGCTTGACTAATCCTGTTGTACTTTGTAAATATATGTAAATATGTAGTAGCTTAGCTTCTGTAAATAAAAGTTACTAATAATAACATTTAAGTAAGTACAGTCACGGCCAATAAGATGTATCCACATCATAATTTTCAAAAATATGTATCCACCACTCGTTTCTAAAATATGTAGACTTGTCGTAAAAACTTGAATCGTTTTGCAATACAATACTTTAGTAGCTAAAATAGCGTTCAAATAGATTGTAAAATTCATTATGACTCTGATTATTATATCTCTATGAATTGAATTCTATGGAATTACAAGTAGTGTGGGGCTAAATGATGCGTGTGGAAAGTCCAGCATTATTATTATTATATTATTATTCGCAAACAAGTAACAACCCCGTAGACCCTGCTACGAAAAAACGCTGCGAAAAAACGAAGCTAGTCAGATCCCCTCATCAACTAGAAAAGAGCTGATGATCTTCAAACGGCTGAACCGATTTTCATGATACATGGCTAAGAACACTCGGAATAAAGTTATCTATGACACAAAAAACTAAACGAAAATCGGTTCATCCGTTTGGGAGCTACGATACCACAGACAAATACACAGATACACAGATACACAGACAGACATATGGGGTGTAGATGTATGTAGGTAGGTCCTAGTGCGTGGTATGTCCTTATCCGGAGTTATAAAATGAAACTCACCGGTAGGTAGGTACACACAGAAAGTTTATTGTTCCACACACATATCACCACACAGTCAAAAGTACAGAAGGAGTATGAACAATACAATAGCGACAGCACAACACAAACTTCACGATCGTACGTATACGTAACTTAATTACGATTCGGTAAAATATTAGGCGATCTACAAAAGCTCCGCGATGGTAGTTAGATCGGGACTGAGGTGAGGAATTAGCGACGGCGAGCGCGGGTAGGTCGCTCGCATCGGCTGATGCATCGCCTACGTAGCTTAGCACATAGTTAGTATGGGCCTTGCCGGCCCGTACGTGTTTCCATACTACGCGGCGAGCAGCCGCGCAATAATATTAAAATGTGAAACATATTTTATGATAAGTAAATAGATAGAGTATATTGTGTGAGTTCTGTGTATTTAATAGTAATAAATATTTATGTAAAAATAAAATATTTAAATAACATAATCATCATCATCATCATCATAATTTATAGAAGTAAATATTATTATGTGAGATAGATAAATATATACAGGTTTTATATTATATATTTACATATATATGTTGATATTATATAATGTAAATATATAGGTTCACCACATCACTCCCCCCCAGAGACCGTGTTTAACGGGCGATAATAGTCCGGAAAGCGAACTTGACGCCCAGAGCGAGTAGTCTTAGGCAGAGTGGGAGTAGGAGAGGGGATGGGAGGTGGATCAGAAGTAGTGCTATTAGGGTGTGAGTGTGACAGTATGTAAGCTGGTTTTAATCGGTCTACCGATACTGTCACAACCTTACCTTTGACTTTTATTTTAAAAGTCTTAGCACTCCTTTCGACCACCTCATGGGGACCTGTGTATGCCGGTTGCAATGCACCTCTCAATGCATCTTCTCTCAAGAATACGTGAGAGGACGACGAGAGATCTTTATAAATAAAGATTTTAGTTTTTGAGTGGTGTGAAGTTGGGACTGGCTGTAAGTTGTTGGCAAATGATCTGATACGAGCAGAGAACTCGGTAATGTCAGTCGTACACTTGTCAACTTTTTCGCCAAAGAATTCGCCAGGAAGGCGCAAAGGTTCGCCATATAGTAGCTCGGCAGAAGAGGATTGAAGATCTTCTTTGAAAGAACTTCTTATGCCGAGAAGTACAAGCGGTAAAGCTTCGGTCCTACTACTATCCTCGGCGTGGCACATTATCGCCGCTTTTAATTGGCGATGAAATCTCTCAATGAGACCATTGCATTGAGGGTGGTAGCTGGTAGTCTTGCGGTGTTTGAAACTAACGAATTTAGATAGTTGCTCGAATAACGCCGATTCGAATTGCCGACCGCGATCGGTGACGATATCGGTCGGACATCCGAACCGGGCTATCCATCCCGACAAAAACGCTTTGGCCACTGATTCCGCGGTGATATTGGTGAGGGGGACAGCTTCAGTCCATCGCGTGAAGCGATCGACCGCTGTCAGGCAGTACCTAAAATCACCAGACGGAGGTAATGGTCCGATTAGGTCTAGGTGGACGTATTTGAATCGCGCTTTAGGTGAATCGAGTGTGCCTAAAGGCGATGATACGTGTCGATTTACCTTTGTGCGCTGGCAAGCCAAACATGCCCTAGACCATTCGCGACAGTCTTTCCTCATCAGTGGCCAGACGAAGCGCTCTGCTACCAGTTTAGCGCTGGCGTTGGCGCCGGGATGGCTGAGTGAATGCAAACTATCAAAAACGCGTTTGCGCAAGGGCTTGGGTACTAAGGGTCTGGGAGTCTGTGTGCTGACATCGCAGTACAGTTTAACTAGACTACCAGGTATTCTAAGCCTTTGAATGCGCAGACCGGTTTCTTGCTTCAGGAATTCCGCTAATTCGGGGTCGGAGTCTTGGGTTTTGGCGATCACCTCTAGATCTACAGGACTTTGAAGTTCGTCGACTCTGGAAAGCGTGTCGGCAACGACATTATCTTTTCCAGCGATGTGTTGAATATCTGTCGAGAACTGTGATATGTAGTCTAGGTGTCTATACTGACGCGGGCTGCAGTGTGCCTTCCTTTCATGGAATGCGAAGCACAGCGGCTTGTGGTCAGTATAGATTGTAAAGGTTGTTGCCTCTAGCCAGTGAAGGAAGTATTTCACACTCTCGTAGATAGCAAGGAGCTCTCTATCGTACGGTGAATATTTCTGTTGCGTAGGGCTCAACTTGCGCGAGAAAAAAGCTAGAGGTTGCCAATCGCCATCTTTAAATTGATGCAAGACTCCACCCATAGCGAAGTCCGAAGCATCGGTTACCAGAGCCAGTTTAGCTTTCGAGTCAGGATGGGCCAGTAATGCTGCATTACAAAGGCTATCCTTACATGCTTCGAAAGCTTTCAACGACTCACCACTTATGTCGACGGGCTGTGACGCTTTGATGGAGCCAGTCAGCAAGGCGTTCAAGGGAGCTTGAATTTGGGCTGCTTGGGGGATAAACCTCCTATAAAAGTTTACCATGCCCAAGAACCTCCTAAGCTGCTTAGCTGTTTTGGGAACAGGGAATACCTTGATTGCTTCGACTTTGCTATCCAGAGGCTTGGTTCCGTGTTCTGAGATGTGATAACCTAAAAATGTTACCTCTGACTTACCGAAAACGCATTTAGCTGTGTTTATGAGCATGCCGTAGTCCTTCATTCGGTTGAATAGTATACGTAGGTGCTCTTCATGCTCAGACTCGGTGTGGCTAAATATCAAAAAGTCGTCAAGGTAGGGGTAACAAAAGTCTAGGCCTCGGGTCATCTCGTCTACGAACCGCTGGAATGTTTGCCCAGCATTGCGCAAGCCAAAAGTCATGTAGGGAAACTCGAAGAGTCCAAACGGAGTCGTTATGGCACATTTTGGAATGTCCGCCTCAAAAATAGGTATCTGGTTGTAAGCTTTTACCAAATCAATGGTTGGGAAAATCTTACAACCAGATAAGCTGTGAGCGAAGTCATGAATATGACGAATGGGGTACTTGTCAGGGATCGTCCGAGCGTTGAGCATACGGTAGTCACCGCACGGCCGCCAACCATTATCCTTTTTAGGAGCTAGGTGCAGTGGGGATGACCAAGGGCTCTCCGACGGACGAGCAGTCCCATTGACTAACATTGCCTCGAACTCAGACTTGGCAATCTTCAGCTTGTCTGGTGCCAGTCTTCGAGGAGTACACGATACTGGAGGGCCTGGAGTGGTGCGAATATGGTGAACTGTATTGTGTTTGGGTGTACGTTGCGCGCCTACTGGCCGCGTTAAGTCTGGAAACTCAGAGAGCAAATTATGGTACTTAGAATCCCCAGTCACGACCTTTGCACTAGATATAAGGCTATCGTTAACAGAAACAATTGTAGCTACAGTTGACAAAGTAGTGGTAGCATCTATTAAGCGCTGATTACGAATATCAACAATTAAATGGAAGTGAGATAAAAAATCTACTCCTATAATTGGTTTTGTAACGTCTGCTACGATGAAACGCCACACGAAATCCCTACGGAGACCTAAGTTGAGGTTCATCTCGACCCAACCGTAAGTGTCAATAGAGGACCCGTTCGCTGCACACAACTGATAGTTCGATTTCACACGTTGTCGAAACGCAGATCGTGGCACGACGCATAAGTCGCTCCCGGTGTCCACTAGGAATTGGACGGCCGATCTGCGGTCTGTGACGAATAGGCGACCAGTAGTAAAAGGGCAATCTTCAGCCGCCATTACCGACTGCCCTGATCGTTTCCCGACTTGTAGTCGCAGGGCTGGATGCATCTGTCCGCTTGACTGCCATATCTGAAGTGGTACCAGCAGTTGGGGAACTTCCTGTAATTGGACGTGGATCTCCTCGCAGGTGTACGGCTTCGTCCTCCATTACCACGACTTCTTGATGACTGACGACTTCGGGGACGAGAGCGGGAACGGACTTCATGGACTTCAGCGGTGAGGGCACTGACCTGTCTGGTCAGCTCCGTGATCTGCCGGGCCATAATGTCTAATGCCGAATCCGCTCTGGAACCAGACGTCGCTGCAACTTGAAGGGACGCAGGAGCAATATCATGCACACGATCAGCCAAGTCAGCGAGTTCGCTGAGAGAGAGGCTCATCTGAGATGCGATGATAGTTTGCAGGTTACTTGGTAGTCGGCTCGTCCATATTGACCTCAAGAAGTCCTCTGGTATGGCGGGGCCGGCCAATTGCTGCAGATGTCTCAAGAACTGCGAAGGTTTACGATCACCTAACTCTTCCGATTGCAGCAGCTGTTTCACTTTCTTCTCTTTAGAGACAGACAGGCGTTTGATGAGCTCGCTTTTCAGTTTCTCGTATTTGCCCGTGGACGGAGGTGAGGTGATAATGTCTTCAACCTCCACTGAGTACTGCCGGTCCAAATGCGAGAGAACATAGTGGAACTTCGTTAGGTCATCAGTGATCCGCGCCATGCTGAACTGACCTTCTATTTGGGAGAACCATATTGTAGGTTTTTCAGGCCAGAAAGGTGGTATCCGTACGCCAACACGAAAAAGTTCCGGTGGATATTCGGGCGGGTCAATGGAAACGCGCTCTCGTTTCTTCGACTCATGGACTTTGACCCGCTGCGAATGTGTCGGTTGCGCTGTATCACTATCGTCACTGCTCATTTTCAGGATTGTTCGACTCGGGGTCACCAGTTATGGGGTGTAGATGTATGTAGGTAGGTCCTAGTGCGTGGTATGTCCTTATCCGGAGTTATAAAATGAAACTCACCGGTAGGTAGGTACACACAGAAAGTTTATTGTTCCACACACATATCACCACACAGTCAAAAGTACAGAAGGAGTATGAACAATACAATAGCGACAGCACAACACAAACTTCACGATCGTACGTATACGTAACTTAATTACGATTCGGTAAAATATTAGGCGATCTACAAAAGCTCCGCGATGGTAGTTAGATCGGGACTGAGGTGAGGAATTAGCGACGGCGAGCGCGGGTAGGTCGCTCGCATCGGCTGATGCATCGCCTACGTAGCTTAGCACATAGTTAGTATGGGCCTTGCCGGCCCGTACGTGTTTCCATACTACGCGGCGAGCAGCCGCGCAATAATATTAAAATGTGAAACATATTTTATGATAAGTAAATAGATAGAGTATATTGTGTGAGTTCTGTGTATTTAATAGTTATAAATATTTATGTAAAAATAAAATATTTAAATAACATAATCATCATCATCATCATCATAATTTATAGAAGTAAATATTATTATGTGAGATAGATAAATATATACAGGTTTTATATTATATATTTACATATATATGTTGATATTATATAATGTAAATATATAAGTTCACCACAGACACGTTAAACTTATAACACCCCTCTATTTTTGCGTCGGGGATTACAAATGACAATGAAAAGTCTGTGATGCCTACTCTGAACTCAGTGGCCTAGTGGCCTAGTAGAAGTGCTCGTGGTCGTCGTTCTTGATAGATCTTCGAATTTAAGCAACGTTCGAAACGGTCTATAAGTGGATGGGTGACCAGTGGCATTTTCATCTGAGCGCTTCCGTGTTTCAGTCGGTCCTATTTAGTCATTTATTTATTTACAACTTAAGCTAACATTACAGATATTTTCTTATCTAAGGCGTGAAGTCGTTAAGCCATGACGGAGGCCTAAAAACTCCGTCACCAGCCACTGATTTGAACGAGCTTACTTTTTTTTGTGGCCTAAGATGTTTTGAAAAGCTTCTACCTCAGAGTTAACCAAGTTCTCGTACCTCATGATAAACATCACGTAATCTTATTAAAACATCGCGCCATTAAAACGCACTTTTGAGACTAAACTAATAAAATTGGGAATAGATTTGAGAAACTCAATTTAAAAACATAATTACACAAACGATACATAAAACCTGATGGCGTTGCTCTCTCTTTCTTTTGGCTTAGTGTGAAAGAGATGAATGCCAATTAATTATTCAAAAGGGAACCGATCGTGATAGACTTTGACTTGGATGAATAATAATACAGAGAGTTCCGTGTGTATGAACAGAAAGCACACCAGAATCAAATCATTATCAAATAAAACTTCAAATTAATTAGTAATTATGATATGTTACTACACTATTCATTAGGTACAGCATTCATAGCTGTACCTAATGAATAGTGTCAGTACCTAATCAGTAAGTGATGTTTTGTTGGTTGAAAAATATTATTTGATGGCGTAATTTAACTGTAACGAAGTGTACCTACCTATGACTTTTAACTTTAAATTTCAATGATGTACTGTAACGATCTCGATTTTAATACAAAACATTATGACTGTAAGAAATAGTTTTCATCGCTCACATTAATTAGGAATGTTTATTAGCCCTACTTGAGAGAGAACTCTTAGTTTCAAGTATTAGGATATCTTGGTTTTGCGATGTTCACAAGCCAATAAATAACGATTCTAAATTTCACGTTCAAGTGCGTTGGCGACGATAGTTTTAAGTTTCTTGGAATTAAGAGGTTGTTTTTTATGTGTCTGTAACTGTGGGAAGTTTGAGTTAAGGTTTTAGCTAATTAGGCTACGCCCTTTATTTTTTATGAGCTCGAATATTATAAAGCTATTGGTGAAACGTGTGAGGAATGGTTACTAGCCACACCTTTGCTTAGGGAAGGGATGAGAACCACAAAATCACGGGACGCAAGAGATTCGGGACAGACGATCGGGGGTGAGGCAGTTAGAGGGATAGACGACAGAGGTCCAGAGGTCAAGGATATTTCAGACAGATTGTCAGAGAACGGGGAAATTAGCTTCAGTGTAGTTGAAAGTAGTAGAGTCCGTGTTATTTACAATTAAATCAGTCTAAGTATATTTCTAGATTTGAATTAATAATTAGATTCAGTGAACAATTCGGTAATGTATTTTTAGTATAAGTGATAGATAGGAGGCTGCTATTTCTTTTACAGGCGCAGAATTACTTATACGAATTTCCATAGGTTTTGTTCTGGTTCATTATTTCTATTTATAGTGTTGGTAATTATGTTTCTTTTTAGAGTCGCCGCAATCGAGAATTTATTAGTTATAAGTTAATTTACGCATGATATTTTACTTAGAATTTCACAGCGAAGCTGAGAACGAGATGACTGACTTTAGATGACGTTTGACTTAATCCTTTCCTTCCTAATCATATTCTGAAATCAATGAAATTAGTGTAACAAACACACTGAACTAACACTAATTTCTACACTAGAATCTTTATCTCATTATTATTTCTTTGGCTAGAGATCTATGGGATAAATCTTAGTACTTGGATGATGTTGCGATTCCTTTCAAGACAATGGTAGATCGCAGTCATGGTCTAAGTACTTCGTTTTTGTTTAAATCCCAGAAATCTAAGGTTCATTTATTGCTCGCTTGTCATTGATAGGTAGGTAGATTAGATCTATTAGGTATAAAATCTTAGTCCTTGGGGATGGCTGGCGGTTTCCTGTGATGCTGACCTTCGGGGACGAGCGGAGCTGTATTGAAAACGTGGCCATAAACGAGTTCTTTGAAATCTAATAGTTTCTAACAATAAATGAATCTGTCTTGTTTGATAGAAGTAACTAGGTTTTCTAAGGTTCATTTATTGCTCACTATTTTAGGTAGGTAGATTAGATCTATTAGGTACAAAATCATAGTGTTCGGGATGATTGGCGGTTTCCTGTGATGCTGACCTTCGGGGACGAGCGGAACTGTAATGAAAACGTGGTCATTAACGAATTCTTTGAGATCTAATAGTTTCTAACAATAAATGAATCTGTCTTTGTTAGATTGAAATCATTAGGATTTCTAAATGTAGGTAAATATAGGCGCCTTCCTTCCCTTTCCTCTCCTCACTGACGCGTAGGGTAACCGCTGGGTCGCGCCAGTTCGACCGGCCCCGGTCGATGGGAAACATAGGGCCAAATCTAGACTATTCCCCATCTCTACATCGGAACAAGCCATGAACTTGTGGTGTGAGAAGCTTTTTATGTGTTTCGTCATTGCTTGTCACCGATTAAGATAGATTCTAGTTGCGCAGGTTTTAAACTAAAATTTATTTTGGTTTCTAAACTGCGTATGAGTCGGGGTTGTTCATATCTCTTTAAATTTTATTTGACTGACTATTCATTGAATCACTTAGGACGACTTGACTTTGATTAATTAACTTTACTTTAGAGTATTTTAACTGTATGACTTCTTTATGGCTGATTTATAATATGTGTTGCATGAATAGATAAATTAATTTTGATAATTCACTAATGCAAACAATTTGTTTCCCTTTCAGCTCGCCGTGCACCAAATCTAGTTTAGTTATTTTAGTTTATGATTCTTAATTTCAATTGTATTTTAAATTCACAATTTGGGTATTAAACTTTTGTCCTGTTCAATGCTTAACATACTTAGGTATTGTTCATTAGAGTTCAGAAATTAATTGTAGATTGATGTCACTTTAGTTCTAAGAATCAGTATTAAATGTATTTATTGACGTAAATTATATTTTATTTCACTCCTATGACTTTCACACTATTAGGAATAATTATTTCTAGACGAATACTTAGAGTTTCCACTGTCAGGTAGTTTTCTTTAGCTTCAGATCTATTCTAATTCTAGCTTAGGGTGGGGTGTTGTTACAGTGGTGCCGTGACCAGGATATAGGCCATTAAATATTGAATTATTAATTTAATTCAATAGCCTGTAAAAAGATTTTGGGTTACTACAAAAAAAATTTAAAACACAACGTAGCGTATCTAGACGAGATCATGTGCCAAACTTAAAATGTGAAAGTCATTGAGTGAAATAAAATAGGAATTGTTAACAATAGAACAGGGCAGACATAAAACTCTTGCATTCATGAAGGTTATTTTTATGGGTTAGGAGATTGTGCATTTGCAGATGTTGGTCTATTTTTTGTTGGTGTCCTTTTGTTTGACTAAAACAAAGACGGACAGTTTAAGATAAATTTTATGGGGTATGTTCAGAAAGAGACGAGCACAC
The DNA here is from genome assembly GCA_951394285.1 of Epirrhoe tristata. Taxonomy (NCBI): domain Eukaryota; kingdom Metazoa; phylum Arthropoda; class Insecta; order Lepidoptera; family Geometridae; genus Epirrhoe; species Epirrhoe tristata. Next base: position 1,351,351 of record OX596139.1, on the reverse strand, counting down.
GTACTACTTTGTTTTTTTTTATTGGTTTTGCACAATTTAGGGATAGGATGTCATTAATTTAGGATATTATTTTTATTTGTGACATTTTGTTACTAAGCAGTACTTAAAGGGATAAGTAGGCTAGGGGCGTTTTTATATTGGTAGAGATAGATTATAAGAGGCCTAGGGATTAGGATGATGCTAGCAAGGTCAGTTTAAATAAATAGGTGTATTTATATACAGATAAGTAGATGAGGTTTGTCGTTGGATGTTTGTTTTAATCTAAAATATTAGGAAATAGTCAGGTTGTAGATAGGTATGTTCGTTTTAGTTAGTGATCGACTCTGATAATAGATGTTTAGGTCACCTGAAAGTTTTTTTTTACTGTGGTTTTAGTAAACAGGTTATTTCAGAGAAAGAGATAAGTTAGGTATAGGTTTTCGTTTTTAGCCAACAAGTAAATGTGAGTTCTAGATAATAAAGCACGGGGCAAGTTGTTCTAAATAGTCAATGTTTACCTTTATAGCATCGAATTTTGTTTTAATGCAAGGATCTTAGGGGCGTAGGTTTTTATTATTTAGTAGCTGATTGTTTTAGAATTAAATAACGGAAGAGAGATGATATAAGAGCTATAGTTAGGCTAGACAAAAGGTCGTAGGGGCGTAGTCTATAAAACATTTTCATGAATCATGTTTATTTACATGTAGTTTTATTTTATATATTTCAGTTCATTGTGAGGACCATAATTTGAGGCATCGTGAGGACCGAGGTTTTGAGACATCGTGAGAGCCGTCTCGTTTCGAGGTAGAGCAACTTCGGTTCTGCTGGGGTAATTGATATCTGCTCCGAAACAATGTCCTGAGCTAAGTAGACTTGTATTATGCTTTTAGATACTGAGTATAATGTTCTTGTTAGTTTGCCTGTCTGTGTGTTTGTTTAGAGGCGGTATTTCATGTAACATTTCAGCAAATTTTAAAGTTCACTAGATAGTTTTAATAAAATACTAGGCTCTTATCAGATTGGTTACTAAGGTTCTCAGAAATTATAGAATTTAACATAAGATATCGAAACGCTGAGAGCTTTGTGAGGACCGTATAGACATCTTGAAGTCATTAAAAAAAAAAACAACGTGGAGTTTTTTTAAATAGTCTTTCAGTAGATGCGTTTTAATTTTATTATTTATATCTTGGTTATACAGAAATTGAATTTATGTATCTATACATAAGTTATTTTGTCTCGGTAGAACAAAACCTCACATGTCATATTTAGTATCGACCAACACTTCATTTTGATGAGATTTATAAAGGATTTTTAGAATTAGGTAATTTTGTTTGTCAATATGTGAAACTGGGTTCGATTCCCAGATGTCAGTTAACATGTAATTATTGACACCAGAATAAGCAAAAATTTAACTAATGTGTGTATATTCATAAGTTTAGGTCATCCAATCTGAAATATAGGTGATATTATGCCTCGCATAGTATCGGATATTAACTTTTTTTTTGAAGGTTTGAAGGAATTTTTACTATTGCATTTTTGTTTGTCAATAATTGAAACTGGGTCCGATTCCCAAATGTCAACAAGTTTTGTTGGCAAACGTAACTCGTAACGTAAACTCTGTCTAGCTTTATAATCTGAGTTCGATTCCCAGATGTTTGTAAGCCTTATCGTATCTTTGATTCTGAATGTATGAAATAGTCAATTGTGTTGATTAAAATAAAAACATCAACCCGTGGTCGTTTGAGTTGGGTTCAATTCCAAATGCATCGGTTAAATTGTTTACTAATAAAATAAAATAATTCAAGATCTACATTTTCAGGTTATATTTTATTATACTGTTATTATTACATTAGGTACTAGTGTATTATAGTATTTGTTAAGTATAAAACTTAGTGTAGGGCAGATAAAAGACATCGCTGAATATTTCAGAGATCGTTTTAGTTATTAAAGTGAATTTCTTTCAGTTTTCTTGGTTATCACCTTTAAAAACCTCAATAAATTCAAGGGGCGACTGTAACGATCTCGATTTTAATACAAAACATTATGACTGTAAGAAATAGTTTTCATCGCTCACATTAATTAGGAATGTTTATTAGCCCTACTTGAGAGAGAACTCTTAGTTTCAAGTATTAGGATATCTTGGTTTTGCGATGTTCACAAGCCAATAAATAACGATTCTAAATTTCACGTTCAAGTGCGTTGGCGACGATAGTTTTAAGTTTCTTGGAATTAAGAGGTTGTTTTTTATGTGTCTGTAACTGTGGGAAGTTTGAGTTAAGGTTTTAGCTAATTAGGCTACGCCCTTTATTTTTTATGAGCTCGAATATTATAAAGCTATTGGTGAAACGTGTGAGGAATGGTTACTAGCCACACCTTTGCTTAGGGAAGGGATGAGAACCACAAAATCACGGGACGCAAGAGATTCGGGACAGACGATCGGGGGTGAGGCAGTTAGAGGGATAGACGACAGAGGTCCAGAGGTCAAGGATATTTCAGACAGATTGTCAGAGAACGGGGAAATTAGCTTCAGTGTAGTTGAAAGTAGTAGAGTCCGTGTTATTTACAATTAAATCAGTCTAAGTATATTTCTAGATTTGAATTAATAATTAGATTCAGTGAACAATTCGGTAATGTATTTTTAGTATAAGTGATAGATAGGAGGCTGCTATTTCTTTTACAGGCGCAGAATTACTTATACGAATTTCCATAGGTTTTGTTCTGGTTCATTATTTCTATTTATAGTGTTGGTAATTATGTTTCTTTTTAGAGTCGCCGCAATCGAGAATTTATTAGTTATAAGTTAATTTACGCATGATATTTTACTTAGAATTTCACAGCGAAGCTGAGAACGAGATGACTGACTTTAGATGACGTTTGACTTAATCCTTTCCTTCCTAATCATATTCTGAAATCAATGAAATTAGTGTAACAAACACACTGAACTAACACTAATTTCTACACTAGAATCTTTATCTCATTATTATTTCTTTGGCTAGAGATCTATGGGATAAATCTTAGTACTTGGATGATGTTGCGATTCCTTTCAAGACAATGGTAGATCGCAGTCATGGTCTAAGTACTTCGTTTTTGTTTAAATCCCAGAAATCTAAGGTTCATTTATTGCTCGCTTGTCATTGATAGGTAGGTAGATTAGATCTATTAGGTATAAAATCTTAGTCCTTGGGGATGGCTGGCGGTTTCCTGTGATGCTGACCTTCGGGGACGAGCGGAGCTGTATTGAAAACGTGGCCATAAACGAGTTCTTTGAAATCTAATAGTTTCTAACAATAAATGAATCTGTCTTGTTTGATAGAAGTAACTAGGTTTTCTAAGGTTCATTTATTGCTCACTATTTTAGGTAGGTAGATTAGATCTATTAGGTACAAAATCATAGTGTTCGGGATGATTGGCGGTTTCCTGTGATGCTGACCTTCGGGGACGAGCGGAACTGTAATGAAAACGTGGTCATTAACGAATTCTTTGAGATCTAATAGTTTCTAACAATAAATGAATCTGTCTTTGTTAGATTGAAATCATTAGGATTTCTAAATGTAGGTAAATATAGGCGCCTTCCTTCCCTTTCCTCTCCTCACTGACGCGTAGGGTAACCGCTGGGTCGCGCCAGTTCGACCGGCCCCGGTCGATGGGAAACATAGGGCCAAATCTAGACTATTCCCCATCTCTACATCGGAACAAGCCATGAACTTGTGGTGTGAGAAGCTTTTTATGTGTTTCGTCATTGCTTGTCACCGATTAAGATAGATTCTAGTTGCGCAGGTTTTAAACTAAAATTTATTTTGGTTTCTAAACTGCGTATGAGTCGGGGTTGTTCATATCTCTTTAAATTTTATTTGACTGACTATTCATTGAATCACTTAGGACGACTTGACTTTGATTAATTAACTTTACTTTAGAGTATTTTAACTGTATGACTTCTTTATGGCTGATTTATAATATGTGTTGCATGAATAGATAAATTAATTTTGATAATTCACTAATGCAAACAATTTGTTTCCCTTTCAGCTCGCCGTGCACCAAATCTAGTTTAGTTATTTTAGTTTATGATTCTTAATTTCAATTGTATTTTAAATTCACAATTTGGGTATTAAACTTTTGTCCTGTTCAATGCTTAACATACTTAGGTATTGTTCATTAGAGTTCAGAAATTAATTGTAGATTGATGTCACTTTAGTTCTAAGAATCAGTATTAAATGTATTTATTGACGTAAATTATATTTTATTTCACTCCTATGACTTTCACACTATTAGGAATAATTATTTCTAGACGAATACTTAGAGTTTCCACTGTCAGGTAGTTTTCTTTAGCTTCAGATCTATTCTAATTCTAGCTTAGGGTGGGGTGTTGTTACAGTACCTCTGGATTATCTACCTATGACTTTTAATTTTAATTTCAATTATGTACCTCTGTATTATTGACTTGCCAAAGTTATGAAATGTAACATAATGGTTAAATAAATGAATATCTGAATATCTGAATATGTGTTTCAATCACGCCTAAAATAGTAAACCGATTTTTATGAAACTTGGACTACGTGTAGATAGTGACCCGGAATAGCTTATAGGCAAAACGGTAATAACACGGGAGCGAAGCCGCGCGCAGAAGCTTTTTAGATCTACTTCCAACCTCCATTAATATACTTATTAGCACAATTTTCGAAATTCTTAAAAGCCAACAGACTTGTGGATGAGTTGACCTGCCTAAATACCATATATTTCAGTAAATTAGTAGTAAGTTAGTAGTTGATTTCATCGTCATCGCACGCAGCCTCTTTCTTCCAATTGCGGGGCAAAGGCCTTTCTTTGCTTGTACTAACCTCCCCAACCTGTGTTAGGTACTTGTGTTAATCTGCCATCATTTTGCGCCAGTCTGACCCATTTATTAAATAAATAAATATTATTTTAATTTATAAAACACACATTTCAGTAAATATCTTTTTACACGATGGTCAACGGGCTCTGCTGTTCATGATGTAGAATACCATCACGATGGTTTCTTTCATCGCTTAGCGCTCGTGCTAACAAATTAGTCGTTGAGGTCAACAATCGCAGCTTCTTAGTTGAACCCGAACTTTCAGGTGTGTCGTGTAAAAATAGAGGCCAGTACCATTTTATCCCTCTACGGTTTCGATCGAGATAGGCGTGCCAATTAATCTTATATTCATTGGCCCCTGCGAATCGACGGGGATTAGTGGAAACCTCTTAGAACGCGAGTCAAAAAGGAATTTCAACGCGAGTTACTTGAGTTAATCGAAACAGGATTTGTGTGAGATTTATTGGGAGTGTGGATGGAATTACTGAGCGACGGAGTTTTTACTTAAAGCTTTAAAATATAAGCATTATATCTTTACTAGATGAATTCGGCGCCAATAGAATTCAGGTAGCGGGACGTACAAAATAGTACAACCTGTTAACTTGTTTGACGACCTCTGTGGTGCAGTGGGCGAAGGTCCGCCTGCGACGCAGAAGGTTGCGGGTTCGATCCCCGCCGCGGGACAAATGTTTGTATGACCTACAGATATTTGTCTCGAGTCTGGGTGTTTCTATGTATAATATGTATGTATTTACAAACAAAAAGTATATAAGTAGTTTATCAGTCATCTAGTACCCATACCACAAGCTCAAGCTTACTTTGGGGCTAGATGATGCTGTGTGAAAAGTCCAGATTATTTATTTATTTATTTATTATTATTATTTGTTGTGATGAAGTGAAGCTCCATTATCATTGGCAGCTCAAATAATAGCCCACTCAAACGCCACTCTAACCCTGTGCTGATCGGCCATGTTTTTCTCTCAGTAGCAGTCTACGCACAATCTATCGCGAGTGATACAGCCAATCGCGCGCGAAAGAACGCGTTAGCTTCAAGCTTCAAAAAATGTATCACTCGCGATTGCGCGTACAGGCTTTCCCGCACGATTGCGTTTTGACAAGAACTAACGAGTAATCGTGCGCAAAAGAACGAGTAGCATCAAAATTATCACTCGCGATTGCGTGTACAGGCTTTCCCGCGCGCAATCCTGTACGCTTAATCACTCGCGAAAAATTGTGTGTGTAAAGCCCGCTGTCTCCTGTCTTCTTCTCTCTTTCTTCTCTTCTATCTTTGTTTTGACAAAAACTGTTTTAATTGGCCTCTTTGCTATCCACCCACCTGGGTAACTTGTCTGCCCCTGGATGTGAAGCTGTGAAGCTTACTAGAGTTAAATAAAATGGAGTTATACAATATCAAGGGGTGATAATGAAATATTTCTCAAGGCTGTTTGTCTAAAGAAGGTTTTCTCCGAAACCTGATACTATCTTGCGTAATGCAATGTGTTTCTTGGCGGAAAAAGTCTAAATCCTGAGCCTTAAAGACTACGTTTGTATAACCTTCTGGGTAAGCTCGCTCCATCGTAGACCTTATTCTTGCCTGTGTAAGTTTCGAGGTCAAGAGCCGACCCATTCATCATTAAAAAAAAAATACCGAAGCAAAGCCATGAGCTGAAACAATGTAGTTATTTTATTCATGTACAGGAATACTTTTCCTTGTGACAGCGCCATCTTGTAGTGTAGAAAGGAACCTTAAAAGTTACAAGAAGGACGAACCTCCCCCGGGAAAATTTGTTCCCGAAAAGAGATCCGAGCAGTGGTGTAAGCTTTATCCAACAGATGACGTTGTCACAAAGTTGAAAGATAATGTCATCCTTTGGTTTGTTATCCTGATTATTCACATATTTTTTTCATATTCGGAAAAAGAGAGAAATACGAAACCACCTAAAGCTCTTTATCTATTTTTGAATATCAGAGACCTAAAATATTTCAACACGAAAAGTTCATCGGTGCACCGCCGGGATTCGAACTAGCAATCTTCGGAGATGATATACTTAGTTTCTTAGCGATAAGGCCGCCTATTGTACATTTTTATCTGGTTTTTCTTTGTTTAAATTTTATTTATGGTGTGCAATAAAGAATTTTCATTAATTCATTTTACCAAATCGCTCCAAAATGGTTATGAAACACACTCACAACTTTATGGTTGATAGGTTTGTCACGAGATGAACAATCAGACAATCTCTTCAATCATAATATTTCATAAACAAGACAAGTAGTACCTATTAATTTAAAAAATATATGCACAAAACTGCAAACAACAAACATGCGCTCAAAACATTCAAATATAAGTTAATTTAGTAAGATAATTATCTACGTATTTACATATATTTACAAAATACAACAGGATTAGTCAAGCTACCTAAGGATCGTTAAAAACTATCTGTAAAACACCTCTCTTTGAAACCACGCTCAATAGCTCGAGATATTCAAACAAACAATTAAAACTACAAAAAATTATATTTCATGCGAAAAGCGTAAAAAAATTGAACAAAAGCGCAACTTTCCCGTAAAACAATGGATGACCTCTTTGCACTGCGGCCCGAATGTAAATAACAGCTACTTCACAGCCCTTGGCTTTCATTCCGAAGGCTGCGAGTTCATATCCCAGCTGTAGGTAGGTAGGTACAATCACTAACGAAAGTCGATTAACAATTCGACGCCCCAACCGAATAAAGCGGTAATATCAAACTCGTAATTTTACAGGAGAGCCAAATAACAGAAAAACTCATTTTATCACTTGTACATACAAGCTATATAAACAAATGTGGTATCATTGGATGCGTAAAAAAATAAGCTTTCAAATTTGATAAATTAATTTCTTGAAAAATGTCTAGATTCCTGATAAAATAAGAAAAACTATAATACAACTTTATTCGCCTGAGTTTGTACTTCGAGATTTTTGTTTATCCCTTTACGTCTTTATTCGCCGCAAAACATGAATAGACATATTGTGTAACAACTGCGTACCTACCTTTTATAAAGGTTTTTTGCTAGTAAGGGCTACGCGCACTAATCATTTACGCCTTTATTCGTCTACTGGTTAGATAGTATAAATTCTGCAAACATGTTAAACTGACTTTTTGAAAATACAAAACGACTGATAGTTTAATTTTATTGTAAAGTACGTATTTAATTTTTTGTTTATATAATAATCATCAGTAAATAACGTTTAATGTAGTTATAACTTTGATGTACTTAATCACAAATATACAATTTACTGATATTTAAAAAAAAACATGGCATTTTAGTAGTTAAATTACGTAGAAAATCGGCTTTAAGTTGAAAAACTTCCAAATATTGTGTTTCTACGTTATTATTGATTTGTGCAACAAAATACATGGAATCAAAACTTTTTTTGAATCAAAACTTTTTACAATAATGTTGATCAACTCAACTATTTACCAGAAACCAAGAATTTGCATGAAAATAATAAAAAAATCCACGTTTTACTACCTCTTACTCTCTGGGTATGGGCTGCAGTCAAGCTTTAATAGGTAGGCAACTTTAATTTGAGTAGAACCTAATAAATGTAATAAAAACAGATCAAAATCACATCAAAAGTGACGTGTGAAGTTATTCAAATAATAATAAAGTATTAATTTGTGTCTACCGGTGACTTTTGCGTGATTTAAATGCTGTTGGCTCGGTACCTCATACAACATTTCATTTTGTTATAACGCCTTATTTATCTACGATTATTTTTAAAAAAAAGTAGCCAATGTCTTTTCTTGGGATGAAATCTATATACATTATTGTAATCTGTTTAGTTGTTATTGTTTGAATGGTGTGAATAGGGAACATACATGCGTAATTTACCCTTGTATATTAGTAGTACATCGTAGTTGAGGGAAACATTTAGTTTATAATATCTATAACTATGGGTTACATACATAAATTAATAGTCTTTATTAATTATATTAAGAGATCTAAGTTTAACTTTCCCAAGGCTTTATCTGAATATGATTTATAGTATAACGACTGCTCACCTTCTAACATTCTGATAGCATTTCCCAATGCTTTAGAATCGCAAAACCTGATCAGTTATTGTATTATGGTTTAGGTACAAAAACCAGCTAATCGAAAGCTTGTTGCTGGCTTAACCCGCTTTCTGAGGTATTGTTCTTTCTGCGACGAAAAAATTTATTGGGTTGTGGAGTTTGTTAGGGCTGGGAAGATTTCGAAGGACCTAAGTATGTAAAAATTTAAGCTGTTACCTAAAAGAAAATACACCCCGTGTTTGGAAAACAGATATTTGCTCATGAAAGTAGATGAACTAAGTCTACCACCAACCTTTTTGCTTCCACAGGCCGTCCTCTGTAAGGGTGGCCAGCGCAAAGATCTTCAGTCTTCTAGATGCGGTAGGTAGATTAGTTTGTAACGACCAAAACACGGAGAAAGTAATCCAATAGCACAGCATAGTTTCGCGAGAACGTCTCACAGGCTATATTATCTGCACGGCAGCAATAATACGAAGAATAGAGTAATACCTTAATATCATGGATAGTATCTCAATAAACGAGAACACGACCGAATCAGGGCAGTAGCACAAGCATACTGAAGAGCGCCCAAGACAGGGTGCGAGGCGGGGGGCGTGTGTAGCCAACCACTGATTTTCAAACGACGGTAGTTGCAAAAAAAGCATAGGGCAAACAAAATTCATCTACATTAAAATTAACCAAAAACAACAAGAATATCTTGTTGTTTTTGATCGTTAATAATGCCTGATTTCCCGATGCGTGATAAACATTATCTTATAATATCATACTTGTTCGAAATCTTTTAAAGATGCCTAAAGGGTAGTCAGAGCCCAGATTCCCACAGGTTAGTAGGTACTCTTTAAGTGATAGTTTGCAAGCAAATCCATCACTTATACTTGGTAAACAACCTTTGCCTAAAAAGGTTTCATAGTAATTAGTTCGTAATAGTGTAAAAAATCTTATAAAGGTAATGTTTTATGGGCGAATAAAGAATCAATAATACAATACAACCATAACTTCGATCGTTTGCAGACGAATAATAGCGTAATATTTTATTACGCCTTTATTCTGCTGAATTGTATCTGTCTAATTGAGCGTAACAACTTGATGTGGCGTTATTCGTCTATTTTTTATATGCCAAATTTCGAAAGAACAAAGACGCATATCGTAATAACTCAGCAAGTATTATTATAAAATTCTGAATAAAATATATATCATGTATCAGGGTGTGTAGAAGAGTATTCTGCAAAAAAACTTTTTTGGCGTAATAGACTATTACCGCTTTATTCGGTTGGGGCGTCGAATTGAAGTTTCACAAATCGGAATATTTCTGAAATCTTTACCATCATGGCCAAAATGTTGAAAAATTCTAAAGACTAGGACTCAGTGTATAATAATTTCCCAGTAAAAGATTTTTATTTTTTTAGAAGTCGAAAAGAAATGGTGTTTAAGGAAATCTACTGTTAAATCGACTTTCGTTGCTGACTGTACCAATATCAAGTTTTTCTTCTTGTTGTGTCACTAGGTCTTTTGAACCAGTGTGGTAAAAGGCTTATTAGTGCGCCTCCAAGAGGCTTAGACCCTCTAAACAGTGAAAGGAAATATCGTAAAAAAACCAGTTAGTAGTGTCGCTAACAGAAACGAAAGTCTAGGCGGGGGCGCAGCGCGGGAGAGGCGCGCGTCCCTTCCGCGGCTCCTAATGAAGATGATTATTTATAATTAAAAGCCCTCTATGTCCCACGGCTGGGCAAAGGCCTCCCCCATTCATCTCTCTCCTGTGCTATTGTGGTCCAGTCGGCACGGAATTTGGCGAGTTCGTCCCTCCATCTTGTTCACGGTCTGCCGCGGCGTCGTCGCAACGTATTTGGGAACCACTCCGTGGTCAGTTTGACCCACTGGTCTCCCGACATGCGGTAGCCGCCCAGTCCCATTTAAGCTTGGCAGCTTTTGTGGCTATATCGAATAATGAAGATGATAATTATGTTGAATGAAAGAAACAAGACACCGCCTCAACGTCACCCGTCAATTCGCCCGCGCCTCGATGTCGCCCCGACTTTGCTGCTAGCGACCTGGGCCTTTAATCAGAGCAACCACTCACAGTGCAAGAAACGTCAAAATCGGATCAATTCCTGCACTGTGATTGGTTGCTGTCGGTCGATTCCGAACCGAATGCATTCCGCTGTATTAAGAATCAAGGCCCTGCCCTTGTATTGTAGACAGCCATGGGTTTGCAACATGTCAGTATGGAGTGCTTACTTCTGGCTCTTGACCGGACAGAATGGATTTATATAGAGGAGGCCCTGTAGTATATGCAACTGGATGTAAAATATAGATAGATAGATAGATAAATGATTTATTTGACACACATAACATTTTAACACAGACACAAAAACAAAGACAAGTAACAAGTAGGTAGGTGCATAAGTAAAAACAAACTAGAAAAAACAAAGAAAAAAATGAATGAACAAAATTGTTACAGTGCGTAACTAATACCACCTAATACGAGCAGTCGAGCACCTTCATAGGTGGGTGCAACAGTGGTATGTGTGCTGTAGTGTGCCAAAAAGGTCCAGTCTCAGCTTATTGTTACTCCATGCCCGAAGGCACAGAGTAACGCTGATTTTCAGATTGATAAAATAGACAGTGGTATTTGGGTACGATATCTTGATTTCATTTAACTGCTTTCTAAGAGAACCAGCTGCATACATTATTCCATCTTTAATTTCGTACATTCATACCATGGGTGCTTGCTTCGACGTCATACGTGAGACGTGTAAAGAGAATTTTCTGTTGTTTGTTTTTCGGACCTTCTTTGTGTTTGTTCCGGTCAAGTGCTTAGTCGCTATTTAATATATTATAATGCGCTATTTCATTTTATAAACTTAATACTCGTAGGAGTATGATTTTTTATCACAGAATGTATACCACAAGTACCGCAATTTATGTAAGGATACTTACTATGGTAAAAAGAATAGCCTTTTTTTGTATTAAAAAAAATAAAACAGGTTCACGACTGTATCCCCAAGGTGCGGTAGACATTCTCTGATATTTTTATGTTACTTATTCCAGATCCTTTGAAGATGTCCAAAGTAGTCAGAGGCATGTCCAAACACATTTGAATCAAGTATTTTTATAAATCAACTTAAAATGCGAATCAATGATCAGCTTAAATACTCTTTTGTTTTATACAAATTCAAATCATTAAGGGTACTTAAGACACCTTGAAGATTACTAAATAATTTATAAGTAATATAATAAAAGCAAATCGTGTGATTTTTCTCAGAACCCTGAGCTAATCTAGCTACCAAATAGGTTTCTCTGAGCCCGCTAGGCAAAATGCAAACATAAGGTACAGACACAGCGCCGCGACAAAGTTGCTAACATTATGAGGAAAAATAATTATACGTAGTAAATCGTATATCAGTGACGCCCGTTTACAAGATTCCAAAAATACTACGATAGGACATAGTCGTAGGTTTCTCAGTAGTAGTAGGGAGGTAGTAGCAAAATCCAAATATGCATTTTGTTTAAGAAAAATACAAAATTGACATAAAGTTATGTAGTGCATATATTTTTTTCTTTTTTTATGAAGAATGGGTCGGTTCTTGACCTCGAAACTTACACAGGCGCAAGAATGAGGTCTACGATGGAGTGAGCCTACCCAGAAGGTGCCTATTAACTCTCTTTTTAATATATATGAAGGCGCAGGAGGCCCTCGGTCAGTACTCTCTTCCTGTTACATTGGGTACAGGCATACAATTATCTCTCTTGAAACAAAACCATATAATTCTTCATTAAATTAGTTAAATAAAATTCACAGCGAATTGTCCAAACCGTGGTGCGCTGTCAACCCCCTTTTCGTTGGTACCGTCACTTTTTAAAAAGAAGAAAAGGATTGTTCTTCTTTTTAAAAAGTGACGGTACCAAGGAGGCCGCCCGCTACCATCGACAAGACACTCCGCTGAGCGATCCTGCCAGTAGCATAATCGCTTTTGGTGTTCATTCTACAGTCGCGCCGTCACGGCCAAACTGACACTCGACCGTCCTCGGGCGCATGATAGTTTCTGTAACAAAAAAACATCACTTGGACACCCGCTCGTCCATCCTACCAATCACTAACCTAGCCAAACATCTTCAACACACCAGAATAAGATAATAGCCACAGTAACTTGGCCCTGACAGGAGCATACCTCTCTAACCCTCTTTCCGACCAAATAACCTAATACTTTGTTATCATCTAGGCCAGATGTTGCTTCCTTTCAACCAAACTCCTCTTCTGGTGCAGCTCGGACGACTCTCTCTCAACTAGGATCAACTCACCTCTGGGCCGGGCAGTGCTTCCCCCAAACCCTGGCTACGGGTCTGGCCCAGACAACACTCCCGTCCAGGATCGACTCACACCTCTGAGCCGGGCAGTGCCTCCCCCAAACCCTGGCTACGGGTCTGGCCCAGACAACACTCCCGTCCAGGATCGACTCACACCTCTGGGCCGGGCAGTGCTTCCCCCAAACCCTGGCTACGGGTCTGGCCCAGACAACACTCCCGTCCAGGATCGACTCACACCTCTAGGCCGGGCAGTGCCTCCCCCAAACCCTGGCTACGGGTCTGGCCCAGACAACACTCCCGTCCAGGATCGACTCTTTGACAACGACAAAAATAGCATAATAATGACTTATGTAGGTACCTATGACAACGGAATATCCTCATCTGCTACAACTTCTACTTAATATTGTATATCCCATGTTTCAGGATCTGAGTATGTACTCAGAGTTTCTGAATCGGCAGTGTCAGTGCGAGAGTCAGTAGACAAAATATCTGAGCATACGGTCAAGGTGTCGTTGTCATCAACAGCCAACGTGTTATTCAAATCAGTTATGGTTTCATCTACTATATCATCCGGCGCCGTCTCGGCCTCATCGTAATTTATAAGACTAGTCGTAACTTGGAGTAAGCCATCGTGCCCTTGAGGTACTGGGCGCAAATTCTCGTGAGCGTACTTATAGATTTTACGAGAGCCACCTAAACTTTATAACTCATACCATCCAGTACCGCCGTTACAGCAAACGGGCCTCTAAATTTCCGATCTAACTTCGTTTGGTTCCGCTCACTGTTTTTGAGGAACACGAATTCACCTACTGAAAAAGGTTTTATATTTGCGCGTCTCTGATTGAATTGACATGCATCCGAAGTACCTGCCTTTTCAATGTTAGCCGACGCATCATCTCGTACAGTATCAAGATTAAGACGTTTCTGTTGATCGTTCACCTCTGAGTTAAGCCTAGATATACCTAGCGACTGTGGCCGAATTCCAAACATAAGTTCTGTAGGTGAATACTTTGTTACCGTTGATTTGGTGCTGTTAAGCGCAAGTTGTATGTTACCTAGTTCATCACGCCACGTTTTATTAGGGTCATTTTCAACATTGGTTAACAAACTTTTGAGGGTACGCATGACCATCTCTACTTGTCCGTTTGCCCTTCTAGAGCCTGTTGCAATAAAATTAATTTGTGTTTTGTGCTCAGCGCAGAAGTTCTTAAATTCGGAACTAATATAACATCGTCCTTGGTCCGCAATTACTCGTTTTGGCGCTCCAAATAGACAAACCACCTTTTGAAGCGCTAGTATTGCACTCCTGGCGTCGAAAGCGGTGGTATGCTCCAATAAACATATTTGGTAAAGCCATCGATAATCACCGAGCAGTATTCCTTTCGATCACTCTTCCCACTGAGCTTTCCCGTAAAATCGATATGTATTGTATGCCATGGCACACTGACCTTTGGGATTGGGTGAAACTGAATGGGTTGAGCTCTCGAAGGACCTTTCGATGCTTTACTGACGATACACGACTCGATAAACTGACATACGCATTTAGACATCTGGGGAAACCAGTATTGCTCATAAAGTTTATCTAACGTCTTGTCTCTGCCTAAATGTTGTATTTCATGATGGGTATGGTTAATTAGTGTCCAGATTAAAGAACGAGGCACTATTGGCAGCCACGATACCGTTTTGTTTTGGGCAACTTTCCTATAAATTATACCGTTCCTAACGTCATAATATGTCTGAGCTAACGAATCAAGAAAATCATTATTGCCATGTTTAGCGATAAGATCCTGTATCTCAGCATCACGTTTCTGCTCAACTGAAAGCCAATCTCGATGAAGCTCAATGTATTGAACCTTCTTTGTCTGCAAATTCTCAAAGGAGGTACCATCAACATTAGCATCATGATCTGGTGAAACCCCCTGATGCCATATCCAACGATGAGTAAAGACTAGCCCCGACAAGCTGATCTATCTGTTTCTCGGCCGGTGCTAACCTATACGGACACCGCTGAGCTATCTTGTTGGGGTATATAAGATTAATTTCGCATTCTTCCGTATTAACTCGGCGAGAGCTCAAACCTTCTGTAAAATAATTGGAATATTTATCCAATAAGGTTAGCAATTCCCTGTCCTGTCCTAGAAGGTCCGTGTCAACATTCGTAAAATCTATTTTGGTTGATTTTAGGTCACAGAAATTTGTCTGCTCCTTAGAATAAAACGAATAAGAGATAAGAATAAGATTATTGCTGTCAACCTTAACGCAAATTCTAAGATCTAAAATATCCCTACCGACTAAAATAGGATCCGAAATATGACTGTCGGGAACCACATGAAAAAGTAAACTTACTGTGAGTTGGTTAATTGTCACCTCGCTCTGAATTTGTGTTGTACATTGTAAGTCTTCACTGCCTATACCACTAAGGTAAACGAGACCCATACGCACAGTACCAACAAGTTTATAGCTATAACTTTCTTTCAAAAGTGAACAAGATGAACCGCTATCATTCATTCATTCATTCATTCAAAAAAACAGAAACTGGCTCACCGGATAATGTTTCCAGAGTACCCCTGGAGGGGTACTCGATGCTCACATTGACGGACTTCTCGCATCTCTATTTTTATCCGGACAGACAGTCGCCACGTGTCCAGGCTGACCGCACGCGTAGCAGGTAATAGTTGTCTTTCTCTACAGCATGTGATGAGTCGATAGTATCTTTCAGCTTCGATCCAAGTTCGCTACGTCGTTTGCGACAGTCACATACACGATGTCCGACCACTCCGCAGTAATAGCAAGTGCCAGTAAACCTCTCCATCGTCGCCATCGCTAGGGGTAATAGTGTTCTGTGGTCGCCATGCGAGTACGCTTAGCTTCCGGTTCATGTATTTCAGTATCCAAACGCCTCTTAAATGATATCCCATTAAGAATGCGGAATAGCCGGGATTGACTCCTGACATTCTGTGTATTCAATCACGACGAATGAGGCTGTCCTTCTGACATAACACGGACACAACAAATCCAGTTACAACTTCTTCCGACATCGTAGACTTAGGTACTCGCTCAACAAGATTCCACAGACGAAGAGCAGACTCAGCTGCCGACTCTTTGGCGCTTATTTGGAATCGTAAAATATCATCAAAGTGTTCCCGGATAAGCCTAGGCTTATAAAATCTTGAAATTAAAACCTCTTTTACTAATTTCCATGTAATCGCATTCAAATCTAGCTTTGTAAGGCATGAGGCTGCACGACCTTTTAGCGCACTCGTAAGAGCTACAAGTAAGTTCACTCCTTCCAAGCCTTTAGTTTGTACAATCACCTCCGTAACTTTAACTTTACACCAGTCATTGATATCCGAATCTGTTTCTTCCGGGTCAAACTTTAACAATAGCGATTTGTTAGTACCGGTACTCTCAGTGTATGTCTGTGTCTGTTGGACAGATATGACACGCGAAAGTAATTCTTCCATACTTTTCAAAAGACCTTCGGCGTGTGTAACATTTGGTTTCTTTGCTTCACTTTGCGTTTCGTCCATGCCCACTTCTGATGAAGGCGCAGGAGGCCCTCGGTCAGTACTCTCTTCCTGTTACATTGGGTACAGGCATACAATTATCTCTCTTGAAACAAAACCATATAATTCTTCATTAAATTAGTTAAATAAAATTCACAGCGAATTGTCCAAACCGTGGTGCGCTGTCAACCCCCTTTTCGTCAATCCTTTTCTTCTTTTTAAAAAGTGACGGTACCAAGGAGGCCGCCCGCTACCATCGACAAGACACTCCGCTGAGCGATCCTGCCAGTAGCATAATCGCTTTTGGTGTTCATTCTACAGTCGCGCCGTCATATATTATATTTGTATTGTTTATATTGTATGTTTATTTATAGGTTATGCATGACATAACTTTATGTCAAAATTAGTTAAGGCCTAAGTTATTATCTTTGTTTTCCTTACAATTTATTATTTTAGAAATACATAAACTGATTGTATTTTTGTGGGTATCTTTAAGATTTCACACCGCAATAGCTTTGTAAAATCCAGCTTTATTTAGTCCTAAGGTCGGGCGCTGGAAATTACGACACAGTTTTTACTACTGCAATTTATCTGCATTCATTAGTAATAAGTACAAAATTGACAAACTATTTAACAAATAAATAAATAAAAAAAATTTCTTGTCGCATGAGTGGAAAGCGCAGTTTATCATTGCATACAAAACCTCGTCTTCACCGTTTGATTAAAGCCTCAATAAAACCAATTTCTAGTCGCGCGGAAATCGCAATAAATAGGAATAAGAGATTGCACTCAATCGACGGAACTTGAATATTGCTGAGGAAATGTATTATTATTTTATATTTTTCCATGCAGTGCATATAATTCGTAGTGGAAGTAATGCTCTCTTATGATTTTAATAAAGATTGCAAAACATAATTCTACTAATTGTTAATACGAAAGTATGTATGGATGTTGGTTATTCTTTCACGAAAAAGCTACCAAACGGATTTTGATAAAATTTTATACAGATGTAGTTTTATTAATAAGTATTTTTATTCCTGAAAAGAGAAGCATGTCTGAGGTAGAACTAGTTAAATGAACCGTAATAGATATTTTTTGTTGTATTTGAACATTGAATATTACATGGATAATGAAAGCTAAAATAAATTCAAAATAGCCTACCAAAATTAAAAATTCATTTCCTCTAATGTGTATGTTTCGACCCTAACCACAAAGAGTCTTCCTGCTAAATTATTCTCAGCAAACTGTTTCAAATCGATCAGGGTCATCTTGACCCAATAGTTTATTTATATTCCAATACTTTGTTCGTGAGAAATTGCTTCGGTCCCGCGGAGACGTGACAAACATAGTGCTTTACGCATCAATGCTGATCGGGTAAGTGCGAGTTGGATTCAAACACGACAACCTCTGTGGCACATGGGCAAAAGCCCGCCTGTGACGTAGAAGGTTCCATTCACATGGATTTTTTTTTTACTATTAATTATCTGGTTCCCAAAGGCTCTCCAGGCTTTGCGGGTTCCGTTGATACAAAATGCAAATATTTCGTTTTATACTTAAACTAAAAAGAAAACTGAAAAATGCTCGACTCCAGTCGGAAATACAAGTGTGGGTTTTTTGAGTTTTACGGGATAAGTAGATAAGATGTTGCGGGGGACCGAGATGTCTGGAGGGAGTGGGGGAGGCCTTTGCCCAGCAGTGGGACTCTCATGGCTGATAATAATAATAATAATAACGGGATAAGTATCAATCCCATCATGGATACACTTTATATGGGTGGGACTTGGATAAAACCTTTTCAAACCAAAAATAATTTTAAATAAATCCAGGCGTCGGGAAACGGAATATAAATTATTATTTTTTTATTTCGGTTAAAAAAATTGTAAGTATACAATTCATAATGTTTTTGTTGCGATTTTGATTATTTTAATTGAAATGCATATGGGAAATCATAGTAAAATAAAAATTAAAGGCAAGCTTGGAGTAAGTACTTAAGTATGTAGTATTTTTATAGGATTATTGTATACATTTTCCGCTAAAAATACATTTTCTGTACTTTCTCGAGACGGTTGACCTTCCACACAATGATCACAATCATAACTTTCGACCTTATACCTGTTACAATACAGTCCCATTTCTCTTACCAAAAAATGTTTCAAATAAAAATTCAACACGGAAAAGTGTAGATAATGCAAATCCAAACGCTATTATTCTGAGAATAAAAGTTATTTTTGAAAACAACGTTCTTAATGGACAAATTTTTATGTTATAGGATAATATGTTTTGTCTCGATGGATATAAGGCAGGTTTTTGCTTGTAGGTTTTGTAAGATCTAAATTTAGATATAGGTCATTGCATAGAGCCTCATTAATTGTCCAGGGTGCGTTAAGAAGCACTATTAAGGCTTTTAGGGGCTGGTTTCTTTGGTAAACTGTTTCCACGCATTAGTTCCCATATTTTCCGAACAATTTATTTTGTACAGGGACAATAAAGTTTATAATATGTTTGCATGTCTCAAATCAAATTAAAATCAAGATAAAGTTTTGATTTTGTACGGTTTCGTAGCCGCTCCGTAGATCTGTAAGCAGTTTCGTAGCACATCATTATGTTCTGGGGCAATAAGGTAACATGTATTCGTTTGTCATATGAAGTTAGTTGAAATAATAATAGACTTGATTTTGTACTATAATCAAGATTATTAACTTTTCATGAGCAAGCGGTTTCGCAATTCGTAGATATATAAATAAAAATGTAAACTGACCGCGTCGATAAGTCAACGCGTTTTGACCAAAGAAAAATATGCTTCAACGTTTTTTTTTTTATTAGATACTAGTGGACCCGGGCGCGACTTCGTCTACGCATTGTTTCGTCATACAAACTTTAGAGATAGAACTACCTTACGCGAGGAGAAACATTCGCACACACATACTTTTTAATTTTACGACTTTGAGACTGCCTTGCACCACCCCTAGGGGTTTTTTTGAAAAAATAAAAAAATGGTTGTCTGTAAAGTCGGTTTACTGACGATAGTTGAACGTGACAAAGCGTAGGCCGATTGTGCTTCTTTGTCACTCGTTCCGCGCTCTCGCTTGCACTTCAAGCCTTACATGGAACGCCTCAGAGCGAGGTAACGCCTCATGACGTCATGTTTTTTCGTGCGTGCAGCCGGCTCGATCGAATTATAAGACGTAGTCACGTCAAAAATACAAATTTCATCATTTACTTTAAAGTATATATATACCGAGTTTGGAGTGGATTGGAGCAAGGATTTTTCTTTTCATATAAACTTTAACACCCTGTAAACACCCTTAGGGGTTGATTATCGTTTTTATACGCCTATATCTTATTCCAGAACTTAATCTATCTACATTCCTTTAATCACAATCGGCTATGTCGTCACGGAGATACGCGAAAACAAACATGCGCACACACAGACTTTCGCATTTATAGATATTAGTAAGAAAGTAAGAATAGTAAGAAAGATATTCTTAGGAAAGCAAACATACGAAATAAACAAATAATACACACATCGCTATCGTTAAGGTGTTGTAGTGTAACTTTGCGGTCGTAGCTGTCGCTCCCGTATCGGCCCTAGCCATCTCCGTAAGTGACGGACCAACCAAACAGACGCTGCATATATCATCTCTTGTAGATGTATAAGGCTATTGATATAGAAAGCCACACTAAAACACACGGTTGAAGGTGCTTTTATATTTTGAACTATGAAACTTTTATTTCAAAAATAGTTCTACCACAAAATGAAAATGGACCAGGCATAGCTCGTAAAGCCTTCAAATATATGAACTAGTGCAGGTTATTCGCATTCGTTTTTTCATTCGTTCGATGAATATTCGGATGCTTCTTACTACGAGCTACATTGTATTCAGTCGATAAGATCAACGTTAAAACACGGTCCTAACCTAGGACCAAATATTCCAACCGCAAAATTGGCCCTTGAAGTCGGAAATTGTAGTAAGAAACATCCGAATATTCATCAAACGAACGAAAATAAGAACGGGAATACGGCCCCAGGTCATTTCATAGCTAAACCGATTTTTATGGTTCAGTATTTTGGCACTGAAGTGTAATTTTAGAGCTACGATTTAATACGTATCAGGGTATATCGAGAAAAAATAGCATTTTATTACGTTTTTGTTTGCAAAAGAACGGTGTATATTAAGGGGCGACGTATTTTATACTATTATAGACCATAATTTTTTTCGACGACCTCTGTAGCGCAGTGGGCGAAGGCCCGCCTGCGACGCAGAAGGTTGCGGGTTCGATCCCCGCCGCGGGACAAATGTTTGTATGACCTACAGATATTTGTCTCGGCTCTGGGTGTTTCCTTGTATAATATGTATGTATTTACAGACGTATATGAGTAGTATATCAGTTATCTGGTTCCCTTAGTACAAGCTTTGCTTAGTTTGGGGCTAGATGATGCTGTGTGAAATGTCCAGCATTATTTATTTTACTTATTTATAATAAGAGACTTGTCTCTTCTATACAGGGTTATTTGTAAAAAACACCGGTAACCTCTCAGGACTGTATTACTATCAACATAAACAACAACTTTTGTTCTATTAGTTAATATATTATTGTTACTATTAGTTAATATATTATTATTTTCCTTCATTGATGTCGTACGTTTTAACACAATTCTAAAGGTTTGTTCACACTAATCCCTTATCTCCAGTGTGTTACAACCCTAAACCTCACTTTGTCGGTAACTATCAAAGCGCAAAATGGAAGTACAAAATGTAGGTTAATGTCATACAGACTGTCTTGAAAGGTCCAATTAGAGGACCATAAGCGGTTGGAATAAATTGAACCGTAATTTGTGAGTCATAGATTTCACATTTGCATATCAAAGTGCCAATTTCGAAGTAGGGATTTTACCTTTAGCCAGGTACGACTGATTAACTTTGAATGTATGAGCATAGGTAACTTGCCAACTATATATACAGGGTGTAAAAAGAAGTCTACCGAAAACTGAGGGGTTGCAATCAGACCATGATTCTGAACATATTTAGCAAGAAACAACACAACATTTTTTTTTGTTTAGCTATGTCATTTAATTGTATTTTCTAGTTATTTACTACAAGTACAACATAATAAGACCATACCTAGTACCTACCTACCTTCATTTATAAAAGAAAAAAAAAAACAATTAAAGCTTAAAATCTAACAATCTACGTATAAAAACGCGCCCAGTACACACGCTCCAGCAGTGCGAGGTCTGTTTTCTCCGGATATCATGATTTTTTCGGTAAATCCTTTTGGATTTTGTTGTGTACTTATTGGGATGCTGTACCTACTGTACCCTTTCGGCTTCGGTAGACGTCGTTTTACATCCTGTATAGGTTTGAAAGTCTCCGTCATATAAAAAAGTAAGCGAGTGTCGTGGAACACTCGGTTGGAACGAAGTTTGTACATTTGACATTTATGACATTTTGCGTACCTCGTTCTGTTTTTGCAGTTATCCTTTTATTCCCAGGAGACAGCGATATGTCGAGACGGTTTTTTTCTAGCCTCCATCCTTGATACCGTCCGAAAAGGAGCTTCTTTCCAAAATAAAAATAAAATATCACGACTGTATCCATAGCGCAGTAGACATTCTTCCGAATCTTTAGGCAATTTAGGATCCCTTTTGTCAGCGGCATAACCAAACACATTTATAAATATTCTTTTAGCTGGCCATGGGCTTGCAACCCATCACGTATAGAATGCAAACTTCTTCAAAATACGGGCAAATATTGGACATGCCTCTCACTATCCCTTTAGACAGTTCAGTATCTGGAAACCTTAAAGAATATCAAAAAAATCTGCAGCACACTCTTTAGTTCAATGTAACGTGTAATGTAACCCTTTCATTCAACCCTCGCCCTTATCACCACATCTTAAGAGCCATTTTCCGTTCCAGAAATAACGGAAACACATTAAGGAAGCGTGGGATGCAAGACGGAATGTTAAGCCGAGACTTTGGATTAGAACGTTATCTAAGATAGCTTCAATGAAACAGCTAGATCAAATAAGTTTTTGTTGAAAATATATTTTTGGAACGATGTTCCTTTTCGGACGTTATCGGATGGGGGCAAGACGAAAAAATGTGTTCGATCTTTGCGTCACGAACCATGTATAATGTCAAATCGTCACAGTGCGAAGTGCGCAGCTAAACAGTCCATAGATTGTTACATTGTTAGTACGGAAATCAACAATTTATTTGACAAATGTCAAATGTCAAAGTTGAAACTTCGTTCCAACCGATTGTTCAACGACACTCACTGACTTTTTTAATCCAAAAATGGGTAATGTGTTTCAAATGAGCTCAAAAACTTTCATGTACAGTTCGCCCAACGGATCTAGGCATTCGCAAAGTTAGCCGTTTGTCTGCGCAGTGACCGCTTTTTTATACAAAATCGTGTTCTGCGCAGACAAACGCCTAACTTCACGAATGCATAGATTCGTTGGAAGAATTGTAACTGCTGTTATTTACCGAGCTTGCACCAAACATCCTACTCCATCACCAGATCAGCTCGATGTAACTCTAATTTATTGTAACCGAAGACTCTTCATAAGTGTACCAAAAGTCAGCTCAATCGGCTTCAATTCAGCAAAATTTGGCCGGGTTAACAAACATAGACTTACAAATAAAAGTTTAAAAAGAAAACTATTACAAAAAAATCAACATTAATAAACCAGCTTCCTTATCACCAGACTGTCGCTAAAGGAAGTGTCAAGAAATGTATGTGTATAGATGTTTGCCTTTCATACGCTGCTGGCATGTAAGTGTTTATCAGTTGTGTTGATGTTCGTAATGTGTATATGATTTGTGACAATATTGATGTTTTCATTGGGAAAGTGAATTTGGTGGTAAAATTAGGAAGGACATATACAATTATTAGGAATTGTCTTTCACTTCCGGAGGAGGGCGTTATTGTCTGCGACACAGCTTCTAAAAGCTACCATGTATCATCGCTTTCATACGCTTTTGTACACATTCATCGAGAAAATGAAATGAAAAGAGTTATCAAAATTTTCGATGCCGACGGGATTCGAAACCGCAATGATACGACGATCCTCTCGAAAGTCGTTTCATTTCATTTTCTCGATGAAATACCTTAGTGTGGTAACACTATAAACATAATAAAAAAATTTGTACACATTGTTGGTATTCCTCACTAAATATATTTTGATTTTGATTTTGAAATTCATCATAATATGAAAAATACAGGTGGAACCAACAAGAGATATACAAAGGAGAACAATAACTAAAACCATTTTAAAGTTTCATCTACTAAATCTCTCATTTACTAAACCGATACCAATTGCCTTTTTGTTATTGACCCAAACAGAAATACAATTAACTATGAAGATAGAAATTTATCACAGAGGTACGGAACGAAAATATGAGTCTAAATGTAACTCTTCTGGCTTCCATTGAATTCATTGTCATACGTGCAACTGTAAGCTTGGCTGGTGGTGCAAGTTATAAGAATTTGATTTGACCAAAAATCACAATAATACCGACAACTTTTGACTTTTCAAAATGGCGATTTTATTTCGTTCTACAATGCTTTGAGAATAAAAGACTAGTTGTGGGGTTATGATGTTTTAATAAATAGCGAAACACGTATTTATAATGTTTTCAAAACTACCCAACCTCCTTTATGGGTACTTATTTATAATTATCAAAGACAGCAAATCCAAAAATGAATTCAGTTTTTCATGGGTTGGATTGGATCAAGGTAGTTCTATCTCTAAAGTTTGTTTGACGAAACAATGCGTAGACGACGTCGCGCCCGGGTCCACCAGTGATTTGATATTTGAAGTGGTTGAAGATGGCTAAAATAATAATAATTTGAATCTAGCAAAAACTATGCAACTTGCATAAATAATTCCGATATGCTCGTCTACCTTGAAGTGCAATTGAAAAAAACTTCTGAAACTAGAAAACTGCTAAACTAGACAATGCATCGTGAAAGCCTTGCGCCAGCCCCGGCTTAGTTCTTCGCGTCAGCTCCTGAGGCTTTGTCGACGGAGTGTCGTATTATAACGTACGGGAAACTAAGAATTATTGGAGCCTTACAATAGCATACGTGCCTGCAAAGTAATGCTGGCTTTGAACTATTGAAACAGGTCTTGAAAGAATATCCTTCTAAATGAAAATGAGAAAATTTTAAGCGCGCTACTCTGAAAATATTTACTAGAATCTAGTTTGAGGCCCTTTTGGTTTTGAAAACGTTTTGAACCTCTTAAGGCCTCTATTAAGTTCAATTTGACATATGTATGAGAATTATAGTATGTTAGCATGTATGAATAATAAGATGAATGAGGCAAAAGTTGTGTGTCAGGATCGTAGCAAGTGGAGATTTAGTTTCTTCTTTTTAGCATTTCATAAGTATTCATTTTAGTAGGTATTTATATATATTAATTATATATTAGTATATTGTTTTTATATTATTAGCTTTTACTAGCTGCGCTCCCGCGGTGTGACCCGCGGTCCCTCGGGATTTTTTAATTTTTTTGGGATAAAAAGTAGCCTATGTCCTTCCTTGGGATACAACCTTTAACTATGCCAAATTTCAGCTTAATCTGTTCAGCGGTTTGGGCGTGAAAGCGTAACAAACAGACAGACAGACAGACAGACAGACAGACAGACAGACAGAGTTACTTTCACATTTATAATATTAGTATGGATATGGATAGTATGGATGGCATGTAAAGCTGGAAAAAATATTTAAACAATCCTTAAGGATTTTTTTTTTCCAGCTTTGTTTCCCTCTAAATGAAACTTCTGTGCATTACCGTCCTTTTTGTATGCTTCTTTGGTTTATTTTCCATCCAAAGGTTGCCTGGAAGAAATCGCTTTCAGCGATAAGGCCGTTCATTCATTCATCCGTGGTCTCTGCCTACCCCATAGGATACACCAAGAGGCGTGATTTTATGTATGTATGTAGTGACAAATTCTGAAGGGACTGTAACTTATTAACATAAATGTTCTGGTTATGACCCGATTAAAATAAAATAATTACGAAGTGTACAGAATAATGCCTTGAAAATACTGCTTAATGTTCATTTACGATGTATACAAACAAAACGCTGCATTCAGAAATATTTTTCTAAATTGTATGAACAGCGTGAAATAAATATTATCTTTTCGCAACAAACGTAGTAAAGTCGTGAGCAAAAGCCGTGAAATAAAGGACGAATGAAAATGTATAATACCAAGGGTCCCGTACATTTTGTATACACAAATAAAAAGGTAAATATCATGTCCATGCGGCAAAAATAAGTACCTTATACTCACGTTTCAAGGCAGATTTTTTAGGATAGGTCAAAAGAATGGTAAATTATTTTTTTTAAATAAAGAAAAAGAAAACACAGTAAAAAAACCGCTATGGCTCGAAAGAAAAAATAAATTATGCGTTTTCTCGGTTGAACGACTTTATGAGGAATATCATAAAGCATTTTGAAGCTCCTGATTAAGTTATTGGGAGTTGTCTTTTGTCACCCTGAATAAAAATGTAGCTTTTATACATATTTAGCTTTTAGTAATATTTTAAGTAAAAATGTAAAAATAAACGATTATACTATAACGACGGATAAAATTACCAGTCCTCGTAGAAGTAAAGTAAAAGAAGGTAGGTAAGTAAAAGTCACTCAACTTTTACAACGACTTTCTACATTCTTTGTGTGAAAAGTAGGTAGGTTAGTGATAGTAGTGAAAGTAGTTTGTTATAAATTACAAATTAACAATGAATTATATTCCTAAATGTTGAGCTCAACGCCATCTATTATCAATTCCAAGAACTGATTGAAAAGCTCTCCCACAAGAGACTTTCCCAGAAGACCACCGAACCGCGAAAATTAGGTTCATTTCAGTAGCATTTTCAGTTGACGCGCAGCCGTTGTTGCGTGCGGACATCTCGCAGTGCGGTTACTTTTCAATTACCCACATTTCGTAAAATTCGATAATCGTAATTTGGAAAAATACAATTTTATTCGGGACTGTTTACTTTGGTTTGAGTTTGTTATTGTTAGACTATAAACATGTTTTTTCGTGACTACTGAAGCAAGATATTTCCTTGGATTTTATCTGAAACGTTTGGCAAAGGTAAGTGATAATTTGAGATAAAAAAAAGAATTACATCTGGTAATTCTAGTGTGATATTATGGGTCGAATTAATGTAGTTGTATTTTAAATACTGATTATGTAGATAAAACCTCCTTTTTTTAAGAGTAATGTCGGATCAAAGAGCTTATTCTGATTGATGAGGATTAAATTATTACTATTTTATAAGAGCATATTTCTTTCTTTTTAAATGTAGAATAAAATATAGAGAAAATAGCCAAATTATGAATATTTTTATACCGGTTATTTTAACACCACACAGACTCGGATCAAATATCTGCAGAGCATTCAAACATTTTTGCTTGTGTGATTGTCTCGCCGAGAGAATTGAACTCGCACCTAACACTCATCTGAGATGTAAATGGTGCGAATTCAGTACCTACCAGTCGCCAACTTTATCAGCTGAATAGATCAAAGAGATTTTTGGCTTTTGAATTTTATTTCAAAGGTTACCTTTGTATCCGAGACAACTGTTTGTAATTAATGAGAGTACATTTTTTTCTCTGCTCCCATCGAAAGCCGTCAAACAATATTTGAAGGGTTTTCTTGTTACAAGGACATCAAAATAACTACAGAGGTGTCGAATTGTGTCAAGCGATGAAGTATCAAATTATTATAATTTTGTTCTAAGTATCTTTTGGTACCAAATTATTATTATGAAAGAAAATATCTTTTATAAGGAAACCCTTCTACATAAATTCTTCTTATTCTTACCGTGTCACTAGGTTTCAAACCAGTGTGGTGAATGCAAGGTGAAAGATTTGATTTTTTTTTTATTAGGTCTACCAACGATTGTTACATTAATACATGAAGAAATACATAGTTGTTAGGTACATTAAGTACTGTCTTACGATTAATTCACAATCACTTATAGGTATACACTACATGCACTAAAATTAGAAGGAGTAAGTAGGTAGGTAACAAAAAAAGAAAACGGTGTTTTATAATTCTGAAAATATTTTTTTTATTTTTTATTTAACCTATACTGTCCCACTGCTGGGCAAAGGTCTCCCCCAATTCTTTCCAACCATCTCTCTCCTTTGATAGGTTCCAGCACCCACTATCGAAGAAGTCGAGGTCGTCTCTCCAGCGCTTCCTTAGCCGTCCGCGGCGTCGTCTCCCTTTAGGTTGCCAGGTTGTTAAAATGTTAGCCCATTTTTCGCTGTGCATCCGGCTCACGTGTCATAAATAAAAATTTAAAAAAAAGTTTATGATTTATACACTTAATAACTAATTTGATTGGTGCTCGGCCAGGTGTTGGTGGAGCTTACCAATGGTACGTGATAAAATGTCGATATCCTTACAAGCAGAACCTCAAGACCGGGGAGTTACTACCAAGCACTGTGGTGCGAAACGGTGGAGACAGCAGGGGCATAGCATAGCGAGGTGTAGTGTGTAGTTTTCCTGATAAACTCCTTTCGTGCACCTTACACCGTAATGTTTTTAAGACAATGCGTTCATGCCAACGAGAGGTTGTCACGCCAATTCCTGCCTCGCACAACAGACTTATGGAATCAGCTGTCGCCAGCGGTATTTCCAGACCGATACGACTTAGGCACCTTCAAGAAAAGAGCCTATTCCTACCTCAAAGGCCGGCAACGCATCTGCAGTGCTTCTTGATGCTGCAGTTGTCTGTCGGTGGTAATCACTTACCATCAGGTGTGCCACTGGCTCGTTTGCCCCCTCTTCCATAAAAAAAAAAAGAGGTCAACAGTACATGAAAGCCATTATTATGTGTTATATTAATTATTCGTGTTGGCCGAATGGGGTTGTACCTCAACTTTCAATCCGAAGGTTGTGGGTTCGAATCCGTGCATCAATGGATTTTGCGTTTCGTAAAATCTAAACGGTGAAGGAAAACATCGTGAGGAAAGCAGTTAGTGTTCTTATAGGCGGCGACGGGCTTGCAACCTGTCACGTATGGAATACTAACTTCTGCAAGATGTGGGAATGTATCAAACATGTGTTTGGACATGCCTCTGATTACCCCCCTTAGATATCTGCAAAGGATCTGGAATAAGTAACATAAAAAGATCTGAGAGAATGTCTACCGCACCTTGGGGATACAGTTGTGAACCTGTTTACGTATTATGACTATAAAATAAATCAGCTTGTTTACTTCTAAAAGAAAAGTAAGCCGTAAATTAAAAAGTTTCTTCATTTTAGTTCCTAGTTTTACTAAATGATCCAGCTTTAATTTTAACTACTCGTACTTAATCACGAAAAGGGTAAGTAAAGCTATGTTTGCCTATTTTTAGAGCCATGTTGGCCTAGTAGGATATACTTTCGACTTTCGATCGGTAGGTTGGAGTTCAAATTCCGGTCGTGCATCAATGGCTTTGCGATTTTTATGCGCATAAACCCAAGCTTTAAAGGCTGGAGGAAATCATCAAGATGAATATATAATATGAAAATAAAATATAAAATAAGTTCCTATGAGTCAGTGGCCAACTCTTGTGACAGAGTTTTTAGGCCGCATTAGGCCTCTGTCATGGCCTAACGGCTTAATAGCCCGGATTGATAATTTAAGCTCTCCGAGCTCTCCGAATCACGGACCGCAGAACTAATATAAAATAATAAATAAATAATTTTCACATAGCATCATCTAGCCCCAAACTAAGCAAAGCTTGTACTATGGGAACCAGATAACTGATATACTTTTTTTTTGTACATATACTCGTATATTATACATAGAAACATGTTTTCTGTGTAGAAACACCCAGACCCGAGATAAATATTTGCAGATCGAACCCGCAACCTTCTGTGTTCCAAGCGGGCTTTCATCCATTGCGCCACCGAGGTCGTCTATACGAGTATAATATAATAAGCAACCTATACCATGAGCGCTTCGTGAGGAGTATTCTTTGCTAAAAATACAAAAACTGAATAAAAAAGATATAATGAGAAAAAAATGCTTTTGTAGTTCTGTTTTGTATAAATATTTAAAATTATTCGAGAATCTACATGGAATATTCTTTCGATAGCGAAACGTGCCTCTGGGGTTATATCTACAGTACAAGCCGTGTACGACTCTGTTGTAGGTCGGGTTCTGGACATAATTATGTTTTCAATGGGATGAGATACGTGATTATTTACTCAGTTATTAGTTATAAGTTTTTACCTATGATATTTTTTAACTCTACACGTATCTCTATCTTCGATCATAATATATCAAAAAAAATTTAGTTGATATACGAGAATAACTAGTTCTCTTATATAAAAAAAAAATCGAGTATTTAATATGTGATTTGAGGAAACAGTCGGGATTGCTTGTTTTTGTTTTTTCAAGTAATTAATTAAAAATATATTTTTTTACTTTTCATAGACTAACTTGAATTTGTAAAGAATGAAGTAAAAAAAAGTCTGTAATTTTTGATTTCAGTTTACATTTTGACTCCAATTTATTGTTTTTGGGAAAATACAATAAAATCAAATAAATTAATAATGCTGGACTTTTCACACAGCATCATCTAGTCCCAAAGTAAGCAGAGCTTGTGTTATAGGTACTAGATCACTGATATACTTATATACTTTTTGTTTGTAAATAAATATTAAACATAGAAATACCCAGACCCGAGATAAATATCTGTAGGTCATACAAACATTTGTCCCGCGGCGGGGATCGAACCCCTCTCGAATTTATTGTATAGGAATATATATTTTATATATTAGGAATAAGAATTTGCATTACAGAGTACATACATTTTTAGAAAGCAAGACGTGGGCATGTATCAAATATGTGTTTGGACATGCCTCTGACTACCCCCCTTAGACATCTTCAAAGGATCTAGTATAATAGATCTCTAGTATAGTATAATAGATAATCTAGAGAATAAGTAACATAAAAAGATCTGAGAGAATGTCTACCGCACCTTGGGGATACAGTCGTGAACCTGTTCACATTATTAGAAAGCAGTAAATAGGTCGCCGTTTTTACTAACTTCTTTTGGGACCCTAAAAAAGAAAAAACTTTATGAAATTTATATTTTACTTTACAAATCTCGACTTTTTGCTGCTCGAGAAACATCCCGTTCCGGTTAATTAATTTTTGCCATTTAAAATACTTTTTCTCGCGAAAACACTAGAGTTTAGAATTAAATGAGATCCAACAAAGGAGGCCATTCACGCTCTATACAAGGCTGGGCCCAAAATGCAAAAGTGCCGGCCAATGAAAAAAAAGGCCTCACCACTATTGGGAATGTCAATCCGAGTATTTTTTAGTATGGCACCAAGTCTCTAACTCCACTTCTTCAAAAGATTTCTTGAGTTGAAAAATCTCGATTAAAATTATTGACTAACAAATTTTTTTTTTTTTGCAAATTTGCAAAGTAGTTGACTTAGAGACTTAGTGCCATATTGAAAAGTACACTGATTGACTTACTCAATAGTGGTGACACTTTTATTTTAGTTGGCCGGCACTTTTGACTTTTGAGCCGAATATGAATGACCTCCTTTGACCTTCAGAGTTGAATGGTGTGAAAAGATACTAAACTGCTTGTTTCAAGTGCAATTATTGGGATGCATTTTAAAATCGTAAGTTTAAATCTTTCTCTGATTTCTTCTTACTACTTCGGAAAAAAGGCGTAGTATAGTATGTTTCAATCGAAATAGGGATAAGACTGCTTAAAAAAACACAAGTCCATTTAGCAAATGGAACTCGAATTTATTGTCTTTTTCGGAGCACTCTAAACCTATCGTCAATAAATCGCTCTAAACGAAAAATAATAATTCGGTCCATTTACGTCTGCATTGTTCCATTTCATCAATAAAGAACAAAAATGGATTTTGGCACGCTTGAACCGAATGGTAAAGCTTCACGCATTTATTTTGTAGCATTCACCTAATCGCTGTAAAGGAAATATTGAAAGCAAAGTTTTTATTTCAAGATTTCTAGATTAAAAAAATCTCTACTACGTAAAACTTCCTTGGAAAATGTATAAAAAAAACATGAATGAATGAATGAGAATTCTTTATCGTACACCTTAAACTATGAAACAAAATAATTAAATAAAACAAATAATGACAATGTACAATGGGCGGCCTTATCGCTAATGAGCGATCTCTTCCAGGCAACTTTTGGATAGAGAGGAACTCAGTAAAAGAAGGATTGGTCAAGTGTATGATAAAAAGAAAATGAATTCAAAGCTGATATACATAATAAAAATACATAATACTAAATACATAATATATATAATTGACGACCTCTGTAGCGCAGTGGGCGAAGGCCCGCCTGCGACGCAAAAGGTTGCGGGTTCGATCCCCGCGGCGGGACCAATGTTTGTATGATCTACAAATATTTGTCTCGGGTCTGGGTGTTTCTATGTATAATATGTTTGTATTTACAAACAAAAAGTATATAAGTAGAATATCAGTCATCTAGTACCCATAACACAAGCTCTGCTTACTTTGGGGCTAGATGATGCTGTGTGAAAAGTCCAGCGTTATTTATTTCGAAAAAATAAAATTTATAAATAATTTTTTATTATTATAATTAACTTATAAACATGTAGACAACATTTATTTGAAATAACTTATAAACAAAAAAACAAAATGAAAACGTTTGATCTTTTTGGGAGCAGACAAAAATCACACACAAAAATTTTTCTCATGTCAAAAAAATTTAAGTAAAGCAATTTGAATCCAATTTCAAACATTTGAACTTGGAATACTGTTCAATCAACTTCAATAATTGCGTTGAAAAATGCATGCAAAAACTTTTTCAATTTGGAATGCATCGAACGGGTTAAAGGGCGCACTCGACCATAGCATTCCACTCGCTCAGTTCAACAGATTCTCTCGGTTACTTTGTCCGGGATTTTTCATTCAACATTCTGTGTAATGGATTTGCCCTTTGAATTTTGGTTACAAAGGGCAAAAGGTTAATAATTGGGCTTTTAAATTCTTGAAACTCTTGTTCGTATGCTCATGAAGGTTTTTTGTGTGCCATACATAATCCTTATACGACGATTTCTGTGACGCAGTGGGCGAAGGTCCACCTGCGATGCAGAAGGTTGCGGGTTCGATCCCCGCTGTGGGACAAATGTTTGTATGACCTACAGATATTTGTTTTGGGTCTGGGTGTTTCTATGTATAATATGTATGTATTTACAAACAAAAAAGATTATCAGTCATCTAGAACCCATACACAAGCTTTCCTTACTTTGGGACTAGATGATGCTGTGCGTTATTTATTTATTTATACAATAGGTACTAGGATTTTCTGTCATGAATATCAAAAAGCTTTTTGAAGCGCATATAGAATTCTTTCACCACACTAGTTCAAGAAGCTAAAGACACGGCAAGAACAAGTGACAACTGAAAACCGTGATTGATAATTATATTATGCTGTTGAAGGTAACGATAAAAAAAAACATTTATAATACAATACTCAGTATAAAAATATGGTGCAAAAGGATACAAAACATAAAATGATTTATTCTCCCAGTAAAGTTTCACATTCCCTCCGCGGATTTTATATGAAGCACCAAACGCAATAAAATGCTCCAAATTAAAAATCACAATATAAACTTTTTACAAGTTTTGCTGAAATCTTTGTCGTAAAATCGGGTTCTAAAACAAACGTGTCTAG
The DNA here is from genome assembly GCA_951394285.1 of Epirrhoe tristata. Lineage (NCBI taxonomy): Eukaryota > Metazoa > Arthropoda > Insecta > Lepidoptera > Geometridae > Epirrhoe > Epirrhoe tristata. The sequence goes on along the minus strand of OX596139.1, from coordinate 1,317,954 downwards.
ACTACCATATTTCTGTAATATTATTTTTACAGCATCTGTTCGTGTTACACGATTTTAGCCATAAATACAGTATTCGATTCAAAATCTCTATATATAAAAATGAATCCCTATATCCCTTGGTCACGCCATCACGCGTGAATGGCTGGACCGATTTCACTATTTTTTATTTTGTTGTGTTTGTTATTGTCAGGAGAAGGTTCTTATGACAGAAAAAAAATAAAAAATTGCGCGGAAACAATTAATCCCTATATCCCTTGGTCACGCCATCACGCGTGAACGGCTGGACCGAATAATGCGCAGACGAAGTCGCGCGGGTCAGCTAGTATAATATAATATCTCACTAGATAGATATAACTCATGTTGACGCAATAAATCCAGATGTTGGTTACATTGGGCTCATATTTTAGGCATAAAATAACCATGCACATTGTTTTTACAGAAATAAGGTTGATTTAGGTTTGTTTTTATTTTTGTTTATTTTTAATTCTGTTACTTTGTATTGTACCTACTCGTGTTGTCTAAATGTTTGATGTTCTTAATTTCATTGTATCGTGTTGTGTGTGTCAAATAAATATATTCTTATTCTTATTCTTATTAGGTACAAACTACTACGATTTCATATTAGGTAAATTAGGTATCGATTACGAAAACGCAGCTGACAGATAGTAAAATATAAAATGCAATACAATGTAAATAAGCTCTTCCATTGACCTCATTAACTCGCGAAATCCGATAATGCTCTGAATAAAAACCTGCATAATGGGCGTGCAGCTTTATTTAACTGCGCGGGATTATGCCTAATCTACTGTTCAGTACTTTTGGTTTTCAATATAGTGCGATTTTATTTACAGAAACTAAGCTATATTTACAAAATACAACAGGATTAGTCAAGCTATCTAAGGATCGTTAGAAACGATCTATAGATAGCTCAACTGATCTAAATTATAGTTATTTGTTTTATCTTACAAAGGCGGGTTGGTTGTCTTTGTGTGTGTAGATATGTTTCTGTGTACGTAAGCTTACGCAGAAACAACTTTGCATGTACATCTAGGTACTCACACAATTATGACCGCTACCTTCGAGAGATAGGGCCCATTTAAACGGATCCTCTATGACTCTCGTGGTTGTCCCATTAAATGTGGTTCACGAGGTATTTATACTTTTCCCATAAAATTTTAAAACCTCGTCCTCTTGCAATTTTTTACGTAGTTCGTTTTATTTCGAGTGTTCATTAAAAAGTCGACTTCAACGTAAAATTATTTGTTCGTCACAAGAAATCAATGTATATTCTGGCGAATTTCTATCGTACAACATCAGTATTTTCAACCGACTTAAAAAAAGGAGGAGGTTCTCAATTCGTCTGTATGTTTTTTTTTTTTTATCTTGTTACGCGATTGTTCCGCCATTTGTTGACCGATTTGAAAAATTATTTTTATGTTTGAAAGGGTATACTTCAGAGGTGGTACTATATAAATTTTATTCCTGAGGGATTGATAGTTTCCCCGTAAAACTCTAAACACCTTCCCTCCTAGCCAAGTCACAAATAGAAATCGAATCGACAGCTTGACGCCCTGACTCACACCGCGTTTCGAGTCAAACATTGAAGTCGGTTTTCTTTTTAGTACTTATTAAAACGTAATTATTCTGAAAAGTATTCAGTGCGTTCCTGGAAATATCAATAGCGTTCTGAAATTCAAAAATTTCGACAACGATTTTATTGTCGCTATACATTTTTAAACAAAGAGATGCTCGCATAAAATATTAAACAATTCACTCTAAAAGCTTTTTCTATTGCCAATTTTTTGCATCAAGCTTTCGGACTAACCTTTTTAAGTGTCAATTTAGCGGAATTGAAAACAATACTTACTAGCGTCGTTCGTTCATTGGTACCAGGGTGGTGAAAGGATTTTAAGTGCGCATCAAAGAGACATATTTTAGATTTGTGCTACTACTGTAGTAACAGTGCCACTATTCTATTCTGTGTACTTTGTCTACCTACTGAGTGCTTCTGTACTTCAGATTTACATTATTAAAATCAATTTATAAAATTACAATATAATAAAACACACAAGTCGAATGCAACTACGTATTTTAGTTTCAGTTATCACCGTCAAAGAGAAATCCAAAGTTTCTCAAAGTTTCACGTTGAATCGCATCTTGATAATTCCCTATGAATGGAAATGCACGCCACACATCGCTGAGACTGATGTAAGCAGAATTTATAACGCCTCAATCGGATGAGGCGGTTGCAGAATGAATTTGCTATGCATTGCGAAGAAAAGTTGAAGATATTTGTGATTGCGTTACAGTTGGTTACAGAATGGTTTAGGTGCAACGTAAGCCTTTTCTATCTCAGAAAAGGTCCCAGGTTACAGCGTCCGTGTGCAGCGTGAGTGTAGGCATAGACACCTGCGGCTGTCATCTATTATAGATGTGATGGTCTTAGTTTTGAACTTAGGTATACTTACTTTTTTCAGACTTTTCAGTGTGAAAAAAACAAACACCTATTCAATCAAACTTTCATAACATTGGTACTAAATATTTGATATAAATCAGATAGATATTTGGATAGCTTTAGAGTTTGAATAGTTCGAGCAACTAGGTACAAACAATTGTAGTAGCTCTATACAGTACTATTTAGCTAAGAACGGTGTCAAGCCAGTTTCGCACAGTTCGAAGAAGGTTTAGACAGGTGTTTCTATTGCTGTTCAAAACTTGAGTTTGTGTTTTGAGGGTAGGTACCTACAGTAAAGTTAGAGAAACTGTGGAATTAATTTTGATTGGTTATTAGTATTCATAATTATATTTTTTTTAAACCACTACAATATGCAAAAGAAAGATTTATTGAGTCCCCTCTTTCATATCAGAACTAACTGCATTCTTAACTCATGAAATAATTCATAATAATTATGTTTTTAAATACTATTATAACCGGGGGCATGTCCAAACACATAATATTTGATACATGCCCACATCTTGCAGAAGTTAGTATTCCATACGTGACAGGTTCTCTGCCTACCCCTCTTAGAATGTATACCGCACCTTGGGGATACAGTCGTGAACCTGTTTACGTTTTTTACCGGGGGTGGTTTGATAACAGCAAACACGAGTCCACAGTCGCACAGAAAGTTTATTTACATGAAACAACAGAAGAAAACATACAAAATAACTAAAGTTCGGGCTTGGAAGACTAGAAAAATTTTCCCGCGCCGTTACGGCTCGACGTAGGTATCTGATTTACTGAATGTCAAAGTATCTCCTATCTCTCTTTCCCGCCTAATCTTTCATTACAACCATAGACTAGAGATGTCGGAGACCACAGACGAAAACAATAATTATTGACATTCTCGATAGAGTTAAAAACTACAGAAACCATAAACAATATTTAAGGGATGCCATACACCATTCCTAAGGCTGGTTTTCCTGTTACGCGTACCGTCAGCGCTGATAGAAGCATACTCTTTATTACAATGAAGTAAGGATACTAATGTCTCAGCATAATTGGTATCGCTGATTTTTTTCGGCACTGCTGTACAATCAGTATCCTTACTACATTGTGATAAAGATCACTCTCATATCAGCGCTGAGGGTTAGCGCGACTCTAAAACCAGCCTTACATACACTATTAGTTTAAATAAGTTTAAACCGCTTTAGCTGTAAACCCCGAAAACAGATCTAGTATTGGTTACATACATTTGGTACATTACAACAAAGCACGTGCGCAGAAGTATTTCTAAACTCAAAACCAACTTTAAAATGTACGTGATTAGAAATGAAATTCAGCTAACAATGTACGAAAAGTACGCCATGTTTGATTATTTGAGAGTATTTTTTTAAAACTTCCAATTTTATTTCGTAAAAATTTTATGCTTTGACGGAGTATACAAAGTTTATGATCCTTTTAAAATGTCAAATAGTGTGGTCAGAGGCAATTCCGAATACATAATTGGCATATGATCATATTGTGCAGAAGATAGTATTGCATACTTGATTAGAAGTCAAAGTCAAATTCAAAAAGCATTTATTCAGTAGAACCGCTGGAATCACTTAGAATAATCTTAAAACTAATTTTACTCCTGTTCGTTCGCGACCAATACCGTGAAGAATCAGAGCAACAAACACGGTTTGGGGCCGAGCATTCTTTTGGGTGATACATCTTAAAACGAAATAGCCAAGCTCCAGTGGGGAGCCAGTCAAACAAAGATTGGCTGCAGGACTATCGCCGTCGATAATATTAGCTACTAACTGGTTTCTTCATTAGATCCACTGCACTGTTTGGAGCTTGTGCAAGTTTTTTCATAACGGAAAAAACATTTTTCGTTATGAAAAAAATATCGATGCTTGCTCATGAAATCCAAATTTTTCATGTGTGTTCTATATTTATTTACATCGTCTTATTTTTTAAAGCATTTCCTGCACTAGGAAGTCTCTGTCACAACTATCAATACTTCTAAAGGCACATCGTTTCAACTCAGTGGGTTGAAAAAGAGGCAACCTGGGGCATTTAAAATTGTATTGTTCCCATAATATTGGAATTTTCTAGAAACTGACCTTTTGCGGAATTTCAAAGCTTCTTAGGGACGAACAAAATTTTAAACAGATCACTTGTTCCGATCGAAAATGCACATTTTAATTCGAAATTCTTCGTTTCGTTATTTACATAGAGTTGTTTAGAAATTATCTTTACATTATTATTGTGATCTCTGTAAATAAATAAAATGTTATTCCTTGTAACTAAGCTTATCAGCTCAAAAAAGCTTTAAAGAAGAGAGAGAGAGAGAGAGAGAGAGAGAGCTTTTACAAAAGAGAAGAGTCAAAATCCTGTTAAAAAAAGGTAGAGGATATGTAGAGGTTGTTTTCAATAAAATTAGAGAGTTAATTGGCACCTTCTGGGTAGGCTCGCTCCATCGAAGACCACACTCTTGCCTGTGTAAGTTTCGAGGTCAAGCTGCTTGGCAAACCCATTCCATCTCAAACAATGTCCAAACCTTCCAACGCTGTATAAGGTATAACGCTGCTTTTTAAGTGAAGAAGTAATTGATTCAAATCAAAATGGCATAAAAATTCTGCTAAATAAAACTAGCTATAGTTCAATTTGCTCAGTTACCAGAAATTGAATGTCCCAATTTGATAACAAGCTCGAAAGGGCACGGCTATTCAAACTACAGGTGAATAGTTGACCCGGCGAAGGTCTTAGGGCAAATAATTCTACGTTATAATAAATACTTGCTGACCCGTTCGCGACTTCTCTGTGCATTGTTTAGTCATACAAACTTTTTACATACAAATTTTGTTGTTTGTTATGAGTCCGCTACCTAATCATGTAATATTTTCGGTTCCAAAACGGCCTTAACGGAAGACCAGCGCTGGTTGTTCACAACCCAGCATATGCTGAGTTATGGCCCGTTTTGCAACATTTCTTTTCTTTCTTTTATTATATCTTCTGTGTACTTACCTATTTACTCATATGTTGCAAAATAAAATATATTTTCTTTCTTTCTTTCTTTCTTTCAAACTTTAGAGATAGAACTACCTTGTTCCAATCCAACCCATGAAAATACTGAAGTCTTTTTTGGATTTGCTTTGTCTTTAAAATAGTTCAAAGCGTAATAGAACGAAATGACATCGCCATTTTGAAAAGTCAAAAGTTATTGGTTGTCATGGCTACCTTAGAGCTTTTTGTGTCAAACAGAGTACTGCTAAAGTTTTTATGCAACATTCCCGTTGTCCTTTTACATATTTTTTGATTTCAGGAAAGGTTTTTCTGGATAAAAAGTAGCCTACATGCTATTCAGGAGTTATACCTTTCATCTTACCAAATTTTCTGTAAACTGTTTCGTCGTTTGAGCCTGATCCTTAAGCCGGGTCCACATTTGTAGCATTTTGGTGTATCGTATCTCCGTTGCGTGGCATTAGCGTGTATCATGATCGCTAGTTTGGACGCAAGATGATACACGGTAATGATACGCTCCGTATCTGATACGGCCCGATCCGCACTGATCGCGTATCTTGATACACCTCGTATCTGATACGCGTATCACGATCGGTGGTATGGACGTATTATGATACCGTATCTTCATACTGTATCGCGATACGAATACGCGATACACCGCGAACCATCCCTGTGTCGGTTTTTCTGCGATCATCAAAGGAGATACGCAATGCCAACACACGATTAGACAAGTTTGCATTCCCGTGTGTGCAGTTGAGCGCACGGCACGCAACTCCTCCGGCATACGCGATCAAGATCATAAGTGTGGACGTGGTTTTTGGCCGAACCGTGGCTCACGCGATAAAAGGTACGGTATGGTCAAAATGGGCGTCCACACTTAGGATACGCATACTCGATACGATACGCCTGATACGGATACGATTACTTGATACAAATGTGGACCCGGCTTTACACAAACATACAAACATCCAAACAATCTCACAAACTTTCAGCTTTGTTATACGAGTGGAATAATAATGTACAGGTGCGAGTTACTACGTATACCAGTATAAATTATTAAAAATTTGATTTATTTGTAGACAGTTTTTGTGAAAAGGAAAGAAAAAACACTGCTTCAAGGTACGGTAGGAAATCTTTCAGCTCTTTAGATACCTAATTAAATCCTTTGAGATTCCATGAAAATGTACTCGTATAATGTTTATGTTTTCATATAAAATAATATATTGCAAAATATTTTGTATTCGGCACATTTTTAGGGTTTCGTCCGTACCCTATAACCTACTAGTAAGACTTCGCTGTCTGTCCGTCTGTCATCAGGCTGTATCTCAGGAGCCGTGATAATTATACCGTTGAAATTTTCACAGATGATGTATTTCTATTGCCGCTATAATAACAAACACTAAAAAACGATATAAAATAAATATTTAAGGGTGCTCTCATAACACAATCGTGAATTTTTCGCCGTTTTTCTAGATAACTAGCTGCGCTCCCGCGATGTGACCCGCGGTCCCTCGGGATTTTTTCATTTTTTCGTGACAAAAAGTAGCCTATGTCCTTCCCTGGGATACAACCTTTAACTATGCCAAATTTCAGCTTAATCTGTTCAGCGGTTTGGGCATGAAAGCGTAACAAACAGACAGACAGACAGACAGACAGATAGACAGACAGACAGAGTATGGAAGTTTGGATGGTAAGAAACCCTTCGTGCACCCACGCACGAAGGGTCACCGACTCTCACTTGGCCGGTTTTTTAATTTTAGGCCTTTGTTTAAGCAATCAGCTATTCTTCATAATCATAATCATCTTACATTTTTTTTTTAAATATGTGGAGTACAAGATTCTCCTTCCATTTTCCTCTTTTAGCCAGTTTATAATTTCAATAAATAAATAAATTCTTTAGGCGAAGGAAGATTATCTAAAACAAAACCTTCCTTTGCCAATATTAGTTAAATAATACAAAATATTTCGAACAAAAACTGATTGTATTTGATCGTTGACCCATTCATCGCAGGTGGAAATTTCGTTATCGCGGTGTCAAATTGAATTAGTGTCAAAAAGTCAACACATAAAATGGTAGGTATTATAATATTAAACGCTTGGTTGAGTTATTCAGAGGAACGCTTTATAAGATTTATTTCGGCATTATATCAAAATTTATGCACATAATAATTATTGTTGTTTTGAGAGTCTGGAATATTCAAAAGATGTGAAAGATTTTCTAGAACGATTCGAGGATACAGTCTTGAACATGATATCTTAGTTTTGTTCAAAGTCACTAAACTTTTTTACATTTTACTATTAATCGTAAATCGTAATAAATTAAACTTTTAAGCCCAGGAGTTAAAAGTTGGTCAAATTCTTGAACAATACAGAGAGGACCTGGTGTCCGTTTTATCGGAATTTTGTGCATGCATTATGTGCATTGACCGTTATTTTGAAATTGAGTTAGTAAAAGTAAACAGGTTCACGACTGTATCCCCAAGGTGCGGTAGACATTATTTCAGATCTTTTTATGTTACTTATTACAGATCCTTTGAAGATTGTCTAAGGGGGGTAGTCAGAGGCATGTCCGAATACATATTTGATATATGCCCACATCTTGCAGAAGTTAGTATTCCATACGTGACAGGTTGCAAGCCCATCGCCGCCTATAAGAACACTAACTGGTTTCGAACCCACAACTTTCGGATTGAAAATTGAGGTACAACCCCATTCGGCCAACACGGCTTTTCTATATATAGAGTAAGTTCTTAATCAATATAGACCATTAGACAATATTTAGATCGTGTCTTCATTCTGTATATCTGTAATTCTTTATGACTTTACACAAGAGTAAAAAAATATGCATCAAGACGAAGCAAATAAAAAATCCTTGATAAAAAATGAAAATATTTTTCTTTTTATGGGCCGTTAAAAGGTGTTCTTTATCAAAAAGCATGTTCATTTTCTTTTCTACGTAAAAAATATTTTGGTTCCGCATTTTATTTATGAAGCTGACTTTACGTGTGCCACAAAACGAAGTACGAAAACATAATGAATAATTATAAATACACTTCACCGTCCCAGTGAATACCATTTCTCAAAGAAATCACGCATTTTCTTATATTTTCAAGTGTACAGCTTCAAGCGGGCATTTCTTTAGAAATTATGTTTGAGTTATTAGATTTGAATGGGAGTTTTGAGGTGAAAGGTATAACGGAATAAGGAGAGTGAGGGATTCTATAAGTTACACTCGGGGATTTACCTTTGAATTTTGTTCGGGTTAGGTTTGGGTATGGTCAAAAGTAATATTGTAGTCGAATTTTGAAGAAGATTTTTTTTGTAAGTATAAGAATTTTAATTTCAGTTTTTCACTGATATTAGTGAAACATAATTAAACGTTTTCTTTTGTGTTTTATTGATTAATTAAAAAAAATTATATCTAAATAGAAATTGTTAGCAACGTAAAAAAGAATACTATATAACAAAACAAAGAGATTTGTTTTATAATTAAAGTAAACTGACTGTTTTATTATTATTTAGTATTATTACAGCTATTTTTCAGACGCTGGATTTTATTTTATTATTCAAGGCTTAGGCTCATTTTCCAAGGCCAAGGTAACCTAAAACATTAACCCAATTCAATTCAATAAAAAAAACAAATCAAGCTCTGTTTCTCAGTGTTCTATAATGTTCGTCACTGAGAAAATGAAAAGTCTTATCAAAAAATTTCGATTCCGACGGGATTCGAACCTACTAAAGCCGGAGTGCCTTACCATTCGGCCAAAGAATCCATGTCGTCACAATCGAAATTTTTGATAAGCTCATATTTTATCGGTTTTAGCACCGGTACATTTACCAATGAAATACCTAAGTGTGGTTTAACACTTTACAAAAATTCTTGTTTGTTAAAGAATCTATAATTTCTAAATTGTTCTTACTGAATTCCAACAAAATAAACTTATTCCCTGATGAAACTGAATGGTCCCAAGTAATTTTCAATAGAGCTTGATGGCTCTTTGTGGTCTGAGTCTGAAGAGATCTTTATGACTTCAATTGTGATTTATACCCACTAGTTTCTAGACGGTTTACGTAAGAGATATTAGATAAAATCAATTTGAATTTATTAGTTTTATACCAAATAAATTAATTAATATAAAGACATTTTCAAACTGGACAAAATGCGAAACGTGCAAAGACGCGAGTTGAAAACTAGCTTCAATAACGTTGAATTTTCAATATCTTCAGAGATCGTAAGGTTGCAACATTTTACTTTGCCTATCAATAGTGTAAAAAATATACTATTTTACCACGTAGCATAGTGAAACTTCTATCTAGGTAAAAACTCTCCAATGAGTCATGATCATCTTTCGCTGACTATATTCACCTATACCTAAGATTTATCACGGTTTTTTGGTACAATTTTAACTTTTAATACCAACTTAAACTTAAAATGGAAATGAAGCAATTCAATTTTCATAGCATATTCAAGACGACCGAAAGGTAGAATCTAACGAGCCCTTCTTAATGGAGGGACTTCATACAAATGAGGCGAACCATTCCTCAGGGTCTCATACATAAGAAACATCTTGAACACAGTGTGTTGAAAACAGCACGCTCAGTCCAGACATGAAGTGCTGTAGTTTGATTTTCTTGATAAGTATAGCAGTTTTGTGCGTTTACAATCACTTGTATCTGATTATATGCATCGATTGATATGAGATTGTTACTCACTATAGTAGTATCTATTAGTTACTCTGTAATGTGTAATGTCTGTAATGTGTGTAACTGTTGGTTTCCCATATTTAAATGAATGAGCATTGTATGAATCTAGTCTCAAGCATTGGTCTTATTTCGTTGATTATAATAGATCAGATGAGCAATCTCTAAACACTTTTATCGATCTGTAGATGGCCTGATTGATTCTATTCTGTATTTTATGCTAAAATTATTAGTTTTTTTTAAACTTTAACTAAACTTCTAACTAAGATCAACGGTTGATAGAATTTGTGAATGCTTATGAATCTAATCAAATCAAATCAAATTGTTTTATTGCGTATTATAGGTAAATATGTAACAGGTGTTAGTGGTGCAGTAACGGTCAGCCATAATCAACTTCTTGCGCGTGCAATATGTACATTTTATATTATATTTCATTAAAATAAAATTATACAGGGTGTAAAAAGTCGTCTACCGAAGCCGAAAGGGGTAGGTACAGCATCCCAACACACAACCAAATCCAAAAGGATTTTCCGAAAAAATGATTATATCCGGAGAAAACAGCGTTTGAAGATTACTGTTTGCGTATGTACTGGGCGCGTTTTTATACTTAGATTGCTGGATTTTAAGTTTTAATCGTTTTTTTCTTTTATAAATGCAATTATTAGGTAGGAATGGTCTTATTATGTTGTACTAGTAGTAAATAACTAGAAAATAAAATAAAATGACGTAGCTAAGTCAAAATTTTTTTTGAGTTTTTTTCGCTAAATATGTTCAGAATCATGGTCTGATTGAAACCCCTCAGTTTTCGGTAGCAGTCTTTTTACATCCTGTATAATAATAAGTTATAATAAGTTAGAGAATATGAATAACAAGTCTTACAATATCCCTTGCAAAAGTCTTATTTGCTAAGATGAACCAGCCATCCTACCCAACTATGATCCCATATAATTAATGTAAATGCTAAGCACCGTAACGTCACAGGTACGGTCCTCGCAATTAATTGACGAGTGGCTTTAAGGGCCTTGAGATGGCTTAACCCAAGGTACATACGTCTTAGTACTTACTTTGTATAGAGACTTTTGTCTTTCTTTGACAGCTTTGTTGGCGGATATCTCAACTATCAAGAGGGTTCCAATTTCTAATCCAAAATTGAATGGAATTCCTCATTTTTTATTTAGAAATATTTGCACGAAACAATAAAAATAAAAATACATAAGTAGGTACATAATTAACTAAACTAAAGATAAAAAACAGTGTTCAAATCACCGCAGGTAATGTGCCCAAAAGGCTGGCAGCATTACCTCCTTGGATACTTATCCTCTGTCCGAGGTAAGCACCAGCCCTTTGGTCAATGGTCTTCAACCTCGTCCATCAACCTCTTGGATAATTCTCTCGAGCCACGCCTCTGGACCTCATGGACCTAAGGTTTCCACACCAAAAGACAATATATCAAACTGGTGATTATTTTAACATATCTAGCTGTTAAGATTAAAAAAAAGTCCAAAACGTGTTTGTTGCCCTTCTTCAAGGTAAAGTCACGAAAGAACATGATTGAGTAGAATCACCTAGCTTTTAGAACTCGAAGTGATTCCAGCGACCCGTATGTATTCTTTTTTATGTTATAAAAAATAGGCAATTTTTCCACAAATACTGATGAAAATGAAGCTTTAAAATCTCCAATTCTTCTTCATGAACTTCTGTCGCTGACTGTACCTATAAAAAATATAAAGATCAAAAAATTAGTTGCTCTTAGACACAACTAGATTTATGTAGTAAAGTAAATTATACTGCATTAAAATGCTTAGCTTATGCTTACTTTTATTTAAAAATATGAAAAAAATAAGAGTGCTACGGTATGATAAAAACCTACTCATATGAGAAGAGAATTGCCATGTGAACGAAGCCCATACATAATTAACATGGGTAAACTCATGTGTAAACGATTCCTTTGAGTACTGCAGAGACATGGTTTTAATGAGCTTTACTTTTGTTTCGGTTTAATGAGACAGTTTTTATGGAGTTCTTATGAATTACATTTGAACAAACTATGGTTTCCAGGATTCAACTTAGCATTCCCCAAGTGCGCCATTGAAAGACTTGGCAAACGTAGTGTAGGACGCCCTCCGGCCAGGTGGAGTGACGCGAAAGGCTGCTGGCAGAAGCTGGAGGCGTCGAGCTGAGGACAGGGCGCAATGGCGCGCACTAGGGGAGGCCTATGTCCAGCAGTGGACTGCCATAGGCTGATGATGATGATGATGAAACTATGGTTTTATGTTTTAAGTTGTAATGACTCGACGTTGATAAAAACAAGCTCTGAAAGTAAATTCGTATGCGTGGCCAACTCTGGTGACGGAGTATTTAGGAAGCTTCATGGCTTAGCGACTTTATAGACGGTATCGACAAATCAACGTGCCATCCGAAGCACGGAATGAAGGCTTCCTTCATGGCTTAGCAACTTTATAGCCGGCACCGACAATTTAACGAGCAATCTGAAGCACGGAAGCGCTCAGTTGATAAGTCACACATCTACTTTTGTGACTGCACGGAATTTGTAATGATCTATCAAGACTGAAAAAAGATCTGAGAGAATGTCGACCGCACCTTGGGGATACAGTCGTGAACCTGTTTACGTTTACGTTACTATCAAGAGTACGCAAGCCACCATTTATGTTCACCACAAGTGTCACTAAAATATTACTAGTGTTTTGCGCGATTATTCGCCTTTTCAAAAAATTTCTGATCTCTAATTTACACTATCACTCGAGCTGAAATCTTCAACTGGCTAATATGAAATGTATATTAATTGAAATATTCCAAAATGTCAACACAATGTCAGCCGTTTTGCGGTAGAGTGCTCTAATAAGTTAATACGCATGCCCAAATACATAAACCATACAGCAAATGAAACATACGTATAGGGTGTAAAGGATCCACTCATAAAATCGTAAATATTAAAGGTGACAGATATAAGGATTTGTCATTATCATCATCATCCCCATCCAATAATATCCCACTGCTGTGTAGGCCTATTTCCGTTCACAGTACCTATTTATCCCGGTTCTGTGCCTTAGGCATCCATAATTCATTGTTCTTTTTGACATCGTCAACCTCTGTTTCTGTTTTCGGTAATATTTTCCTGACACCCTGTATACACTTACCTGTAATCAGTTTGGCATCACCTGTTACTATATTACGTCGTAAAATTGCTACCACGTTGGGCGCCAATATGCTTCAACAATAAACGTATTTCACGCCTTTTCATATAAACACTGAGTGAAGACCGTAGCTAACCTTTTGTCCCTGTGAAGTCATGAACGGAAATACGACATGGAAGCGTTCCTTCAAAGAAAACAAACTCATATTTGTAGAAATTGAACAAACTATACGAACACCGTCACTCATTTTCCAAGATTTTTATAACTTTATTGCATTACATGCTCTTTAAAAACCGATCTCATTTATATTCCAAGAAGGAAAAAAACAATACCTACGTAGTTTACCATGCGCGTAGTAAACACCTCAGTTTTTTCAAAAGTCTCAATAACGAAGGGTTAATACCATTTGCCGCCCTAAATTCATCTCCCGAACAAAAACGATGCCATATTAAATCTCGAATCCATCATCATAAAGAACTTCGCGAAATTAAATAAGAAAGTCAGCAGTGACAGACACCTGCGAAGCAAAAAAATATTAAACCGAAGGTAATCCTATAAGCTTCTTAAGGGGAGAATATCTGTATGCGACATTTGCTGCTCAAATTATATTTACTCCTACTGAGTGTGCGACATTGATAAGTGAAAGCACTTAGGAATATTTTTAAAAATGACTAAGCCTGATTAAATAAAAAAAATGCTTTATTTTGGAACAACATTACTTATGACCAAAGATACACAGTGAAAACGTTGACTGCCGCAAAAGTTTTGCTGCTCAAATTATATTTACTCCTACTGAGTGTGCGACATTGATAAGTGAAAGCACTTAGGAATATTTTTAAAAATGACTAAGCCTGATTAAATAAAAAAAATGCTTTATTTTGGAACAACATTACTTATGACCAAAGATACACAGTGAAAACGTTGACTGCCGCAAAAGTTAGAAAACTAAGTAGCGGAGTCAGCGCTCTTCTCCAAATAACAGAAGATTAGTGGTTCCAACATAGCTATGTAGTAAATATTATTACAAAAGACTAAAGCTAAACAGGAAAGTTACATCTAAGTTAAAATAACAAGATTAAGAACTAAATATACTAGGTAGCCAATCCTGTGAAGTTCCTGTTGAAGTGGCAGTGAGCGGGGCACATAGCTCGTAGAACTGACGGCCGTTGGGGCAGAAAGGTTCTCGAGTGGAGGCCACGCACCGGAAACCGCAGTAGAGGACGGCCCCCCACTAGATGGAAAGACGATCTGGTAAAGGTTGCTGGGAGCCGTTGGGTGCAGGCTGCACAAGATCGATCGCTGTGGACATCGATGGGGGAGGCCTATGTTCAACAGTGGACACTAGATGGCTGACATGATGATGATGATGATGATACTAGGTAGGTAATACCAGAGTGGGATTGCTAGTAAGTGTATAAAATGGATGTGTGTGTGTGTGTGTGGGTTTAGGTGTGAGTGTGTGTGTGTGAGTGTGTAGGTAGTAAAATCCTCAGTTGAAATTGCTGCTAAAATGATATAAATTGTGACAATGAATACGAGTAAATCATTAAGTACCTTCTATCAGCCGTTCTTCTCATAAAGTTTTTTATGTGTTACAACTATTAGGTTATCAAATTAATAAAAAAATATGTTGGACTTTTCACACAGCATCATCTAGCCCCAAAGTAAGCAGAGCTTGTGTTATGGGTACTAGTACCCATATAAGTATTATATCAGTCATCTAGATGACTGATATAATACTTATATACTTTTTGTTTGTAAATACATACAAACATTGGTCCGCCGCGGGGATTGAACCCGCAACCTTTTGCGTCACAGGCGGGGCTTCGCCCACGCCCACACATTTTGACGACCTCCATAGCATATAGAGGTCGTCAAAATAAAAATAACTTTGAAATCGGTTAAGTTTCGCTCTAGATGCTCATACATACCTAACAAGCAAACTAACAAACTAGTGCATTCTAATATTGAATAAGATCTATTATTTAGACTTAAGATGGACTTAAGCATAAAAGCATTTATCATACTTCGCAAGAAAGATTCTGGCCCTTAAACTGTCAACGTAACGAAACACGAGATTATGAGATATGATGCAGACGTGACCTTCGCAAACAGACGGACGAATATTTAAATTTTCGGATTAGTTGTTTTGGGGGCTGTTACATTTTGCGCGTGTCGGTTTGAATGGACGCTGGGATTAGTGTAATCTGGTGATGCAAACTGATGTTCGGATTACCTGGTCTTAACTGAAGCAATTTGATATGACTTATTGTTTTTGTTGTAGTAGCTGTTTGCAGACATAGATGAGGTCAGCAAAGGGCCGATTAGAGTGGCTTTTGAGGGAGGAGGCTTATGTCCAGCAGTGGGCTATTATTTGAGCTGCCGATGATGATGATGAACTTTTTGCACCCATTGGATGGACCTATTACAGCATAAAAACCAGTACGTGATAGGTTGCAACTTTGCAAGCACATCGCCGTTTAAAAGAGCTGGGGGCCTAAAGCGGCCACTTTGGGTGAATCATATTATGAAACATAAGCAGTTTTGTACCAGAATCTGCTACAAAACTGCTTACATGTTTCATAATATGATTCACCCAAAGTGGCCGCTTTAGGCCTGGTCCCAACACGATGTTTTCCTTCACCGTTAGCTCGTGTTAGACTTTTGACCACATTTTTTCAAAGGACATTTTAAGGGATCTTGAATTTCATTTAAAAATGGAAGCGCTCGTGGTCGTGCTTGCTTAGTCGTTCTTGATAGATCGTCGAAGTTAAGCAACGTTCTAAGCGGTCTGTATTTGGATGGGTGACCGCTAGGGCATTTCCATCGCTTCCGTGCTTCGGAGGGCACGTTATATTGTCGGTCCCGGCTATTTAAGTCGTTAAACCATGACGGAGGCCTTAAGGCGGCCTAAAAACTCCGTCACCAGAATTGGCCACTGACACATACGAACTTTTACTTATTTAAAAATCGGAGACATCGTTTTTGTTCGTTCTCCAAGTTTTCTAGTCATAAAATAATTTTGATTTTGTCCATCTCAATTTCAGCGCTAGCTTCAAGCAAATGGTGCAGAAGGCAATATTTCCTCAATTTCACAAGTTGACAGCTCGGATTTAATATCTTAGGTGAAGGTTAACATAGTAACGTTTTGCGTGACCCGAAAATATTATGCGAAATAAATCTTACTTCGATCACTTCTTATAGTTAACCTTCATTGTTACTTACGTAAAAAAAATGCTTAGGTCATCCATTCTAATGTCGGTTACACCATTTTGTTTTCGTTTCAAAAAACTTATAGGGTCTTTTATTTTAAACTAACATAATTCAGGAATTGGGTTCAAAAAATAAATTAAAAAATATTTATTTAATATAATAATTAATATTTATGTAATGTTTTTTTTGTTTTGTTATTAAAATCCCGATAAAATCGATAAAGACTATCCTTTCAATTGATTGTTGCTTCTTGTATAACTAAGCCCATTCGTTATGTAGCTGCGCTGCGATTGGTGGAACGTCTGTTCTCCTTGAAAATCATGATGCAACAATTCTAAAAAATCAATAAATGATAAATGAAGTGAAAACTTAAATGGGCTTAGGAATTAAATTGATACAGTCAAACGTCTATATACAACACAAAAATGAGGCCCTGTCACTGTTTGTGTAGTATAAAGTGAAAGACCATATTAGATGATTTATACAGCGTCAGGAAGCAACCTATGCCTGTAGTGCCTGGGACATTGTTTGAGATGAAATAGGCTTTCCTATTTTTTCGTTTCAACAGTTCAAGTATTCACAAAAGTTTGATAATTTTGTACCTTATTCTTAAAACAATAAAGCTTATTTTACATCGAAAGAAGGATTAAAATGTGGATCAAGTACTAGCCCACATATCATTTCTGCATTATTGAATCAAGAGATAGCTCAAACTTAGAAACCCGGAAAATGTTTCCCCACGGATGACGAGGTTTGATAATTATATTTTGGGTTATGCGGGCTCAGAACGTTTTACTCCCAGTGAAAATAGGTCAAAATTATAATCATAGGTGTTTTTATTGTATCCATCCATATCTCTAAATTAAAAATGAATCCCTATATCCCTTGGTCACGCCATCACGCGTGAACGGCTGGACCGATTTCACTATTTTTTATTTTGTTGTGTTTGTTATTGTCAGGAGAAGGTTCTTATGAAAAAATCTCTATATTAATCATGGAGGGCGTGAAATAAGGGTTGAAAGTTTGTATGGGGAGTTGGTAGTTCCAGTTAAAGGCAATAGATGGCTTTGCTGATCCTTGCAGATTTCATTTCTATTTAGATGTTTTCAAGTATGTTATTTTGCTGACGAAGTCGCGGGTACCATCTAGTTATTAATATTATAAATGTGAAAGTAACTCTGTCTGTCTGTCTGTTTGTTACCTTTTCATGTCCAAACCACTGAACAGATTAGGCTGAAAGTTGGCATGGATGAAGGTTGTATCCCAGGGAAGGACATAGGCTACTTTTTATCCCGAAAATCCCGAGGGACAGCGGGTCACACCGCGGGAGCACAGCTAGTGTTGTAGTGTTGTGTAAAACACGTATGTATTTTAGGTACTTAGTTCCCATATTACAAACTCAGCTTACTTTGGGGCTAGATGATGGTGTGAAAAAGTCCAGCATTATTTATTTATTTATATTCAAAGTAATATTTTATTCCATTTTATCCTCTAGTATTGAAAAACTCCGAATATAAAGTTTGTCGGGAAATTCGATATGGAAATTGATTTCACTGTTTTACCACTTCCTTGTTATTACATCTCGAGTGACTGACTCTGTTGTTATTATAATTTTCCATGGAAAAAAAACAGTTATACAGGGTGAATTTTTGAGCTGGGCCACGGAGGGCAGGTACCTTAACCGTTGTAGCTACAGGAAAACGCTCTTAGGATACCTTCCCTAACTTTTGGAGATATTTTGAACTACATTCACAGATTTTGAAAAATAATTACAGAAAAAAATGCCAAAAGTTTTGATGCCAATCGTTTCAGTTTCATGTAGGGATCAAAATACTCTATGCCATTTAAGATTTGAGTACCTTCCCTCCATGGCCCATCTTAAAAATCCACCTGTATAATGTTAGAAATAAATAAATAAATAATGCTGGACATTTTCACACAGCATTATCTAGTCCCAAACTAAGCAAAGCTTGTACTATGGGAACCAGATAACTGATATATAATATATATACTACATATATACTTTTTGTTTGTAAATACATACATATTATACATAGAAACACCCAGACCTGAGACAAATACCTGTAGGTCATACAAACATTTGTCCCGCGGCGGGGATCGAATCCGCAACCTTCTGTGTCGCAGGCGGACCTTCGCCCACTGCGCCACAGAGGTCGTCAATAAATTATTTTCGTTTCGAAAATAAAATGCGCCCTATAAAAGGTGAAGAAAACCAGTTATTTCAGTTTATTTCGCTTCAAAGAAACGTAATGACAAATTACTTCGTTCAGACCATTTTAAAAGTCGTTATACAGTTAAGACTGTCAAAAGCGACAAAAATAAAAACAGGATATTATGTACTTACTTCAATTATTTTAACTTGACATTGTTCCATTAAAACGTCTTTTGTACTGAACCCAGTAATGGAGAAGGCAACTCCACGGTTTTAAGACAATGTGGCGCAGTAGAGAATAAACAGTGATGCATATAGTTTACAGTAAGTTGGAGGATATATAGAGTTATTTGTAAAACACCGGTAACCTCTCAGGACTGTATCATAATAAACAAGCCGTGTTGGTCGAATGGGGTTGTGCCTCGACTTTCAATCCGAAGGTCGTGGGTTCGAATCCCGGTCGTGCATCACTGGATTTTTCGTTTCGAATATAGCGGTGAAGGAAAACATCGTGAGGAAACCCGCCAGCTTAGTCAGCTCCACACGTATTGATGTCGTCTTTCCTATGGGCGGCTGATTAAGCTGAGAGGATGGTTTAGGTGCTGGGCAAGCCTATTCTATTTCAAACTATGTCCCAGGCACTACAGCGTTCCGTTAAGTGTAGGCATAGGTTGCCTCCTGACGCTGTATAAATCATCTAATATAGATGTGATGTCACCCTGTAAGGCCCAGTCTGAAAATCAGCGCTGTCTCCCTCTCCTGGGAGCAGCACTAAAGCTGAGACTGGACCTTTTTGGCACCACACAATGGATAGTTTGTTTCTTATTTTTGTTTATTTTTTTATTATTATGTTTCTTTGTACCTACTCGTCTAAATGTTTATTGTTCTTAATTTCATTGTATTGTGTTGTGTGTGTCAAATAAATTTATTCTTATTTATTTATTTATGTAAAAGGCCTAAATAAACAACAACTTTTGTTCTACTTACCTAATTTATTTTTAAAATTTCTCGCAGAATGTATAAAACCATCTATTTGTTTATTTAGTAACACCTATTGTACACTACATTCCTGCGAATAAATGATTATGATTAAGATCATGGCAAATAAATCTTGGCCAAATTCTGTAAAAAGATTCTTGGGTATCATATCATAAAAATTATCCAGTTGATATTTGGTCCAGAAAATCAACGCTTTGAGAAAACTTTCAAAGACATTTTGAAATAGCACCTCCGTTTGAGTTTTGTTTAGATTTATTACTCAGTGTATTTCTCCTTGTTCTGAGAGTTAATCATAATGTTGGCTAAATGCCAATATCAATTGATACTATAACATACAACATGACTTCTACAGTAAAACTTGCTTGTATTGGCTCTTACTTAACTTCACAATAACTTTGTTAAAGTTTGTATGAAAAATGCACAGACGAAGTCGCGCGAAGGGATATAATATGAATAATATGGATAAAGATGAATGAAATTGTGGATACGAACTTTCTTGTGACGCTATTTTAGTACGTTTGTTAGACATTACTCTATGTATTGCGATCGGCAAGCACTTCCTTCCAGTCAACAGTCTCCTTTGTGATACTGTTTAAACTGTACTATGTACTCCTTTGAGCGGCATTGTCCTGGTCCCTTTGAGTAACGTTGTTTTACGTTGAGTTATTTGTACACATTGTTGTCTCGGAGTACCAATTTTGCGTGCACTAAGCTGCTGACAGTGAACTATCTTATATATATATCTACTGCGTAGTCTGTGTAGGTTCAATGAACTTACTGTTTACTTTACTTTTTAATAAGCAGCTTTAGTATATAATAATAATAATAATAAAAAGCTTTATTTAATTCCATGCAAATGTTACAATTATTTATAATAAAATAATAATTTGATTCATATTAATAATTTAGTTCAAAATAATAATCGTGGATAAAAAAATATAGTCTTTGTTAATTCATTTGAATGGACCCCTTTCGGGTAAAAGCCTCCTCCAAGGACTTCCATCTATCTCTATCCACAGCTGTGTCTAGCCAACTGCGACCCGCCAATGCCACTATGTCATCTGCCCATCTAGCGTGTGGCCTGCCTCTCGCTCTAGTGCCTCGAAGACCTGGCCATGTGACAGCTCTTAATGTCCAATGAGCTACATACATTGGTTTGATTATTTACCATCTACAAAGCACCACAAAACATGATTCTTGAATAAAAATATTATATTTCTTAGACAAGTTTCATTTCCATCAGTCTTACATCTATAAAAGCCAAACACTATCGTAAACTTACTTTTGCGTGCAAACTAAAACATATTTTCGTTTGAGGCACAAATGCTAAGCAAGTGGCGCCTCTAGCGAGCTAACCGGGAACTTTGCAAATTTATTCGGAATTTTATCGTACTAGCTTCTTGTTATGAGTGAAGGGAAAAAATATTGGATTTATTTGTGAGCTTTGACGACACGAATGCCTAATGCATGGGAATAAGTTTTTGCGCGGGAATATTTTTTGTTAGAAATATATAATGCTGGACATTTTTCACACAGCATGATCTAGCCCCAAACTAAGCAAACCTTGTACTATGGGATCTTGATAACTGATATACCACTTATATACTTTTTGTTTGTAAATACATACATATTATACATTGAAACACCCAGACCGATAAATAATTGCAGATCATGCCAACATTTATCCCGCGGCGGGGATCGAACCCGCAACCTTCTGCGTGCCAAGCGGACTTTTACCCACTGCGCCACAGAGGTCGTCAAGATCAGCACAAACTGAGCTTATCTTGTACTCTAGCTTATACGGGTGTTTAAAAAAAGCTAGAGCACTTAGTAAAACCTCATGTACTTGAAAAGGTTGCCTGGAAGAAATCGCTTTCAGGGATAAAGCCGCCCGCTGTACTAATTTCGAACGTGTTTTTATTTATGTGGTATTTTGTTATTAATTGGTGTACAATAAAGTGTTCATTCATTCATTCAAAGTAAGGAAGAGGTCCTTCTTTCTGAGGTTATCTTCATTCCTTGATCAGAGTGTTGATTTTTTTGTAGAAGAAAAAATATACTTAGGTAACATATTTTTTAAGTTGATTAATGCGCCCACTAAATCCCAGATGTCCAACTGAAAGTTATTTTCAACTTTGATTGAGGAAACTCTCAATTTCGATTAAAACCATATAAAATGATAAAAAATGTATGTTGAAAGCTTTACAAACAAACAAACAGGGTCTGTTTGTTCGAGGAGGGTGCAATTGACGCGTCTGGTAAACATAGGGGGAGGAATACCTTTCATTTTTCTTATTGATTTTACGGAAAAACAAATAAGTTTTTCATGAAAAAATATTTTATAATAAGTTTTGATAGGTGTGCTGATTCAAATGAGATTATTTTATTATTATATATTACTAGCGGAACGCCCGCGACTTCGTTCACGTGGTACATATCAACATAGCCCTTATCACTTGAGTAAGCTTAAGCTTTTCATCACATTAACTAAACTGAGTGACTGTGACTGCAAGTTCAACTTTGATGACTGAGTCTGAGTCCTAATCTCACTCTAAATCTGACCCTCAATCTAACCCTTATCTCGCTCTCACTCTTAATGTGACTCACAATCTCACTCTCACATTTTAATCTGCCGCCCCCCCATAAACTCACAAATCCATAAATCCATAAATCCATTAACCCCACTTCCAATCTCACTCCCACTTAAGAAATACCACACATACTAAATCACCGCCAACACCCTGTTTCAGGAATTATTTACAGCCCTCCCTTTCAACCCACCCCCTAAATACAAAAGTTCACCCCACCCCTACGAAATCCTAAAATGCAGCAGAAGAAGAATGTACCCTCCAAGTTTCAAGTTTTTAGGACTTATGGTTCTCATAGCAACTGTTACTCCCTCTTTCACCCCCTGAGTGAATAAAAAAATCCCCTCCTTATAGTGGAGTAAAAAAAATATATATAAAATATTACTCAGTACTCACACATAGCGAGTTTCCAGCGAATCGGACCACGCATTCAAAAACCCCATACAAAAATTAACACCCCCTTCTAGGAGTAGTTTTTTTTTTTTTATGAATGCATACATTTTGTAATTACACTAATTAATACTCATACCGAGTTTCAAGCGAATCGGACAACGCATTCGATAAACCCCATACAAACATCAACACCCCCTTCTAGGGGTAGTAAGTAGTTTTGAAGCTTTTTGAATGCAGACTTTCATTAAAACTGTTGAACTATCATAATTCTAAATTTCATGTCTCTAAGTGCCAGGAATATGATTTTATGATTTTTTCCCGTTATTTCCCACTTATCCCACATTATCCCATTTCCCCCCACTTTATCCCGCATCATCCCATTTTTCTCGCTTGATCCCGTTTTTTCCTGCTTTTTCCACGCTTTATCCCGAATTATCCCGCTTTATCCCACATTATCTCGTTTTTTCCCTGCTTTATCCCTCTTTTTCCCAGTTTACCCCGCTTTTCCCGCATTATACAGCTTCTTTCCGCTTTATCCTGCCTTTTCCCTGCTTTATCCCGCTTTTACCTCACTTTATCCTGCATGATCCTGTCTTTTCCCAGTTTATCCCACTTTTTCCCGTTTGATCCTACTTTTCCCCCACATTATCCCACTTTTTCCTGCTTTTCCCCCACTTTATCCTGATTTTTCCCAGTTTATCCCGCTTTTTTCCCACTTTATCCCGCATTATCCTGCTTTTCCCCAGTTTATTTCGCTTTTCCCCCGCTTTATCCCGGTTTATCCTACCTTTTCCCCACTTTATCCCACATTATCCTGCTTTTCCCCAGTTTATCCCGCTTTTCCCCAGCTTTATCCCGTATTACCCCACTTTTTCCCAGTTTATCCCCCTTTTCTCCCGCATTTTCTTGGTTTATCCCGCTTTTTCCCAGTTTAACCTGCTTTCCCCCCGCTTTATCCTGCTTTTTTCCAGTTTATCCCGCTTTTCCCCCGCCTTTTCCGCATTATCCCGCTTTTTCCTGGTTTATCCCGCATTATCCAGCTTTTTTCCTGTTTATCCCGCTTTTCCCCCCGCATTATCCCGCTTTTCCCCCGCATTATCCCGCATTCTCCCGGTTTATCCCGCTTCATTCCACTTTTTCCCGCTTATCCCTTATACGTTATCCCTTCCCCAAATACCCCACTTCCACTCCCAATGGACTTATGGCTCCCATAGAATCTGTACTGTACTTCCCCTTTTTCACCCCCATTAAAGGGTAGATTTTGAAAAAAAAACATGCAGCTATTTTTTATTACACTACTGCTAAATACTCATACCGAGTTTCGACCAAATTGAACCACGTATTAAAAAATCCTACGCAAACTTTAACACCCCTTTCACCCCAGTTTAGGGGTAGTTATGAAATTATTAGAGTGCGGAAATTTTTTATTTACATTTTTAAATAATCATACAGAGTTTCAAGCAAATCGGACCACGCATTCAAAAAACCCCATACAAACATTAACACCCCCTACATCCCCTTCTAGGGGTAGTTTTGAATTTTTTTGAATGTAGACTTTCATTAAAAGCGTTGAACTATCATAATTCTAAATTTCATGTCTCCAAGTGCCAGGAATACGATTTTTCATACAATCGTTTTTACCCCTTTTCACCCCTTTAGGGGTTGAATTTCAAAAAATCCCTTCTTAGTACACCCCTACGCACCATGACGGACATACCCTCAAAATTTCAAGTCTCTACGACCAGCGGTTTAGGCTGTACGTTGTCTATCAGTCAGTCAGTCAGGACAAAGATTCTTATAATAATAGATTAATTAGTTATTGCGGAGTTTCACACAACAACGCTTCAATCCATCACCAGATGAGCTATCTGTTACCTTTTTTTTAATTATTTTAAAGACATAAATTTGAGACCTTTGCCCAGCAGTGGGACAGTATAGGTTAAATAAAAAAAAAAATATTTGATTGGTTATCTCTAATTTTCATAATCGTGCCATTATGAGCATGATGATGAAAATGAGGGCATACCAAAAGTGTATTTAGAGTTTGGACATGCCTGTGACTACTCTTTGATATCTTGACTCCTGATTGGTAATACAGTCGAACACCAAAAGCAAGATTAATTATAATAATAAATAATGCTAGACTTTTCACACAGCATCATAATTCTAGCCCCAAAGGCAGCAAAGCTTGTGTTATGGGTACTAGATGACTGATATAATACTTATATACTTTTGGTTTGTATACACACATATTATACATAGAAACACCCAAACTCGATACAAATATTTGTAGATCTTACAAAAATTGGTCCCGCCGCGGGGATCGAACGCGCAACCTTTTGCGTCGCAGTCGGGCCTTCGCCCACTGCGCTAGGTCGTCAAGATTAGCTAGTTCGCTTCAGAAATTGCAGTAAAAAACTTTAGCTATTATAAACGTAACAGATCCCTGGTCTCCGGGGTTACCAACATAACCAGGCAAAAAGCAAGTACTAAACTACAACACATTTCATCAAACTTTACACAATTGTGTACAGTCAACATAAAAAAAAGTACGTGAGTGTCGTGGAACACTCGGTTGGAACAAAGTTTCAACTTTGACATTGGCAATTATTGTCAAATATAATCCTAGAAACGCTCTTCCGTACTAACAATGCAATCTATGGACTGTTACGCGTCTGCGCACTTCACTGACGTTTTGACCTATGTATGTGTCGTGACGGTAGAATCGAACGCTTTTTTTTCTAGCCTCCATCATCGATACCGTCCGAAAAGGAACTTCGTTCCAAAAATATATAAAAGTTGTCACATCATTACTAACATCCTTCACAGCCAAAAATATCTCACTGCCGGACATTATCACAATATTATTGACCTCCCTATGCCATCTAATTCCTCACATGATGAGCAAGTCATCAAAGCAATAAAAAAAAAATACTTGTATATACGAGTAGATACTGCAATAGCCAACGCCTCCCTATTTCATTCCGGATGAGTCAGTGGCCAACTCTGGTGACGGAGTTTTTAGGCCGCCTTAAGGCTTCCGTCATAGCTTAACGACTTAATTAGCCGGGACCGACAATTTTACGTGTCCTCCGAAGCACAGAAGCGGTCAGATGAAAATGAACGTTTCTTAACTTTGACGATCTATCAAGAACGACTAAGCAAGCACGACCACGAGCGCTTCTAATTTCATTTCGGTGCCAGTATAACAATGATGTCTTATTCTGACTGTACGTAGTGTACGTGTCTCTGTAGAGCCATCTCGCAAATTGGCTCCGCATGTCCCGGCCTTAAAGGATTTACTAGGCGGTCCGTAATTACATAATTCGTAGTTTACCCAGCCTTCTTTGTGATTGTCGCAATAACTTATTGTTTGGTGTTTGAGAACAGTGGGTAAACTCACACAATGAGCTATGATGGCTGAGTGGCTTAACTCGATCGTTTAGAACTTTAGTCGTGATCTGATGATGATGCACTACGTCCTCTTAAGAGTGATGGAAATCATCACAAGTAAACCAATGATAGGCGACGATGGTTTTCAATCTGTGAATACGGAATGTTTATGTCTGCAAAATATGTGCATGTTTCAAAGAATTTTGAACTCCCATACTAAAAGAATGTCTATATACCAAAGGAAGCCAGTCACGATTTTTGTTTTGTTTAGTTTCTAGCTGAGTGACAGGTAGGATTTTTATTCACTTTCTTCGGGGTCACAAAACGTTACCTTCGAAGAAATTCAATTTGCAGTAATCGTTCCTTCTAATTGCCGCCTACTTCGGAAGTTTTCAAGAAAATTCTAAACACAATTTCGCCACCTTTTTCCAAAAAGACTTGAATGAAATAAGAATTAATAGTTTACGTGTTGAGATTCGTTTTGGATAACAAAGTTAAACAAGAATAACAAAAGTAAACCAGGCTTAACCTATTTTAGAGATAAGTACTTGATCTTAGAGTTTTGCTCCAAAGATTTATAAGAATCGGTCGCGTTAAAAAACTCAATAGTATTGTGGTAACCGTGTTACTTAACTGAAAAAAGATATCATACCTACGCCATGAAAGACAGGTTAATTTTAATATACGATCTTCATGATTTTTTTCATCATTGTATAGTTGTAAAAAAAAACGTAAACAGGTTCACGACTGTATCTGTATCTGTACCCCAAGGTGCGGTAGACATTCGCTCAGATCTTTTTTATGTTACTTATTCCAGGATCCTTTGAAGTTATACAGGTGTAAAAAATAATGCTACCGAAAACTGAGGGGTTTGAAAAAGAAAAAAATGATTAAAACTCAAAATCCAGCAATCTACGTATAAAAACGCGCCCAGTACATACGCAAACAGTAATCTTCAAACGCTGTTTTATCCGGATATAATGATTTTTTCGGAAAATCCTTTTGGATTTGGTTGTGTGTTGGGATGCTGTAGCTACCCCTTTTGGCTTCGATAGACGTCTTTTTACACCCTGTATATAAGATATATCTAGTGTTGATGCGCATGTAAACCAAGACAAAATTAAAACCCGAACATAAAACGTTCATTAAGCATTATTTAGGACTGACTCTCATTCACGTCCTTTATTTAATTTATTACACACTTATTTTACCCTTTCACAAATCTTGGCATTTAATTTTCCTTCATTTTGTGGGTAAAAAATGTCTGACAGAAGAAAACAACGGCTTAATTATTTAAGCTAACGTCTTAAGAATGTTTAAGTCAATTTGAGGAAACACAAAATTATGTTAGAAGGAAACAAGGCTCAATGATTTAAGGGCTTTTGACAACTTGAGTTTTTTAAATATAATTTTTACTATGACACCGAGGAATGGAAGAACATTCATATTTGTATATTTATTTTTTTAATTAAATAGGTCAGCATTTGACCTCTGTTCATTTGTTTATGTCGTGACTTCTCTAAACACACTAATCAATGTCTAACGTATATAAATAATGGTCCCTCAGGTCCGGGACCACCATTTGTTAGCCCAAACCCATCCTGGTCATCCGAATGGCCTCTAGCGATGAATAAATTTCCTGTTTATTTTTTCCCGTTTCCCATTTAACATTCTCGTTCGATTGTTCGTTCTTTGAAGAAAATTTTAATTCAAAATTAAGTTTAGAAAGAATTGAGTCGGCAACTTTGCTAATTTGCGCCTCGGAAGATGAATGTTGCTGATGTTTTGACGCTTTATGAACTAACTTTCGCCCGTGGTTTTGCTGATATATTACCAACTATTTAAATAGGTATCTTCTATTGTATTTCAGAGCCGTGTTGGTCGAATGGGGTTGTGCCTCGACTTTCAATCCGAAGGTCGTGGGTTCGAATCCCGGCCGTGCATCACTGGATTTTTCGTTTCGAAAAATGTACATGCGCTTTAACTCGAGCTCAAAACGGTGAAGGAAAACATCGTGAGGACACCCGCAGCTTAGTCAGCTCCACACGTATTGACGTCGTCTTTCCTGTGGGCCAGGCTGATTAAGCTGAGAGGATGGTTTAGGTGCTGGGCAAGCCTATTCCATCTCAAACAATGTCCCAGGCACTACAGCGTCCCGTTAAGTGTAGGCCTAGGTTGCCTCCTGACGCTGTATAAATCATCTAATATAGATGTAAAAGGCCTAAGTTTTTTTTTTTAATTGTATTTCAAACCACTATGCTTTCAACTGATATTTTAATGTCTAATCTTAAGTCGAATCTTAACCACCAAAAACGGCTTTTTACAAAAATGCGTTTAGAGCTATCAGTGTAATATTCGTAGTAATTCTGTTAATAATAGCAATGATGTCGCATATTTAAATAACTCAGTGAACCATAGAATCGACTCCATTAATAGGTGAAACCTACATTAGTCAAGCCAAATGTTGTTCCTTTGATCCCAAACTTAACCTAGAGTAGCGCGGTGACAAAGGAATCATTCTGAACAAACACAAGGCTCAGTTAACTGTCCCTGTTTGGGGTCACATCAAGGTAAGGCGACATCAAGATTGTATTGTCTCTGAATCGCAAATTAATCTATTCAAAACAAACACATTCGCCTGAATTCTGTAATGTATCTGTTTGCGCAAGCACTAATATAAACCTTACGTCTACGGAATAAGGGATAGTGCTGTGAGTTCTGCTATTGTTTGTGGCATCAAATCCTTCCATTTGAATAGGATACGTCTATTTCTAGGCACTTGTACGTGTATAACGTTGGTTTCGGTATGCGTCAACTGTGGATAGTTTACTTTATCTTCTTCAATGTACAACATTTATTAAACTGACTTCATAAAGGAGAAGGTTCTAATGTTTAGCTGTATGTATGTGCTCGTGTTTTTTATATCTCTTTCAATTGTGGTCAAAGGGTCTCTGAGGGATGATAGTTTTCCCCTAAAACTCAAAAAACCTTATTCTCACTTGACGCTCTAAGTTAAGCAGTGAGTCAAACATTGAAGTTGTTTTTTTTTTAATTTTTAAAACGTAAATATTATTATTATTACAGCATCTTATTGTATTCCGCCATTTTCACCAGCCCATTAGCAGATGGAACGTGAACTGAAATAAGGCAATCAAAAATCAATCAAATCAATATCACATGCCGTGAAACTTTATAACGAATCACCGGCGGCAAACTTCGAAACTGAAGATTTATCATTTCAGCGAATTGGGCTGTTCAAGTTCAGTGAATATTAGTCTTTAGTGCTCTAGTTTTATTATTCAGTATTGCTTGAATTTAATTTTATGTTTACTGTGGCATATTTCTGAATGTCTTATCACACAGAAACACTCATTGTTCAATAGTATTGTATATTAGGTATAGCTGTTTTATCTCGAGAAGGCGCGCTGGTCATAATTGTATGTAGATACACATGCACGATGTTTCTGTGTGCGTATGCGTCGGAACGCTCCATGGACATGGATGAAACAAATCTACACACTCTCTCTACGATTTGGTAACGAAATAAAAGATCACAAGGTTACTACAGTGTATTTTTAGCATGCATTAATCGAATACAAGATAAGGGCATGGACACAAGGCTAACAAAATTTTTGGCTAAGTCACGTACGGATATAGATAATACTATGTCTTGTGTAGACTAGGCTTTATTTGTTACGGAGTTGACACATCCATATACTAACGAGATTAGATTCGGTTGAATGAAGACAGAGAATCTATGCCACTGGTCACCGCCATCACAGTCTAGATACTGTGATGGCGAGTTGGTTGCAAGCTCGTTGGCATATTTTATTTGACTATTTACTGTTCAAATCAATTTCCATCATATATATGATAGAATTACAATCTGATTCTAATTCTCTAGCCTCAAAGGTTTATATGTTTTTTTTACGTGTGGCTTTTGTTCATATCCTAGCTTTGTGTTTTTGTTTTATTATTTTTCCTAGTATTACTTGTATAAGCTAACATCCATAATAAAAGTAACAAGAGGTTTTGAAAAATGCGACATGAACTCGAGTAATGAAATTAATAACATACTAAAAATCAAGAGAGCTATGGACCAAAGAAGATAATTGTCTTTTCACATCCCAATGATTTATATCATACCACAGAAATTGGTTTCTCGGAATTCTTAATTAGATTTTAATTAGAAATCCGTTCGTGGCTTGGCTGACAATATTTGTTATCAGAAACATATCTTACATCTTAATTTTCTACGGAAGTTATTTTATAATGGAATTTGAATGATTTTTTTCATAAAACAATGTGGACTAGGTTTGTAACTGTTGTGTTTTTTTCCGAGTAAATAAAAACTCTGGGCTTCTTTGCTAGTCCTATTAGCAATGTACTGCCCAGAACATAGTAACTAGATCTATGAGACTACAAGGTTCTAGGCATTTTAAGCGTCAAACATACAACTCATGAAGGATGCATGTGAGTGACCCTCGTAAACCAACACGAACAAACATTTCTAGAATCGCTTAACCATATAAAATGGTGTATCAACCTTTTTCTTGACACAGTTCGCTGGATTCGAACCGACTATTTATTCAGTAATTCCCGTACATCCTTATTCAAAAATGTTAGGTTGATAAATGTTCGAAAACGGAAACTAAAGTTTTAGACCACACTTTCTGGTAAAGAATTTTTTTTCCACGGATTCTGAATAAAATTTAGACATGGTTTGGTATGTTGTGAAACATCACTATGATCTAACTTTTTAAACTATCATGTTTATCAACACTATTAACAATATTCACTGGATATAAATGGTGCATATCACTAGTATAACTATGATCCCTCTTGAGGTGACCATCGGCAATAAGGACTCTTCCGACTCTACAATTATTTTAGTAGTAAATGAACATTGTATTTTTGTGTATCTATCTTCAAAAACTCTCCACAATCTCTACCAAACCATAAACATGATGCAGTATTTTTATTCGCTCCATTAATTATTGAAACATGAAAAGGGATAGCGTTGTCGAATAGGGTCAGTTCTATGCCTTGTATCCTTTTTACGCTCTATTAGATAATGGGGCGAGTCACCTTTGTTTTTGTTGGGTCGATCAATTGACATTATCGGGGTAGTTCATCGATTAGGGAGTTTTTATTGTTCCCTTGTTAAGTTTTTGGTGAAAATAGGTTGGTTTTGTAATTATTTACTCTGACTGGTGTAGTTTTTGTTTTGTATTTGTAGTTTTGCTACACACACACACAAACACATACACAGGTTCACGACTGTATCCCCAAGGTGCGGTAGACATTCTCTCAGATCTTACTTATTCCAGATCCTTTTAAGATGTCCAAGGGGGGTAGTCAGAGGCATGTCCAAACACATATTTGATACAAGCCCACATCTTGCAGAAGTTAGTACTTATTCCATACGTGACAGATTGCAAGCCCATCGCCACTAACTGTAACTAAGTAATGTCAAAAACATAAGCCTTCCTTTGACAGTCGGGTAGAAAGTACTTTATCTAGTCAAGAACCTCAAGTATACACAAACCACCAGTCATTCGGAGTCAGACTCGTAGTCACAGAATACGTCCGACAAATTACGTAAACTTTTAGGCCTGGGGGGGGTGTAAAGTTACGCCAGGTTTAAACTCTAAAAATTGTATGGTCACTCCGTTTATTAATAAGGGCCATAAAGAGCATGTCTAATCAAAAATAATATAAAGTAATCTTTTAATATACCAGTTAACGAATACCAAGAAATGTTGAGAGTCTGATGAAATGGTATTTCAATTTCCTCAATGCTAATTATAAAATTTGAATGTCAAATTTGTTGGCAAATTTATTTTTGAATTCAGCTTTGTCTTATAAAAGCGGCGCTGGACAATAAATTAGGAGCTCGGGGAATTGATGGTAATTGTGTTACTTGTGATAAAATATTTTTTTTATAAATGTTTAGTTATTTAATGAAGAATTTCATTTAAAATTTTCATTCCAATAGACTTTCATGAAAAAAATAAAGTATATTTTTTTGAGTTGCCCATAGATGACTTGTCTATGGGTATCTTAAAAAAAATCACATTTGCATTCAATGATTTTCGGGAAGGTCCCAATTTTGATGCGGTTTTCACTATTGTATTTTAGTACACCCGGATTCATATTTTTTTTCATCAAAATAAAAAAGATAAACGCCGAAATCTTCGAATATTACGTGGTATATACTGCAAAGCTCAGCTAGTATTATGATATAAAATATCACTAGTAATTATGATATTCTGTGGTACATTCACAGATGTTGGATCCCACGTACCGAACGCTCCGTGCCCCTAATCGCTAGTTCTATCGGGGTTACTGAAAACCGGTAATGGGTTATTTTGTTCACAGGTGCCGTTGTTTCTTTGGAACGCGCTTTAGATTGGTCATTACGGCAATCTGTTTCCAATACTTTGTATGTATTATTTTAATGGTTTTAGGAATGCATTTAGAACTTTATCTCTTTGAAGTCTCTTTAATATCTCTAGTGAACTGTAACGCTTAAAATATCTTTCTTTTTTTAAGTTATTTTAGAGATGTTTTTGGGGGTAGTCAGAGGTCATATCATCGACACTCGAACTCCATAACCGTCATCGATATCTTCGTAAAATGTGGACTGATTTTTAAAATTTATTTTGTTTTTAA
The DNA here is from genome assembly GCA_951394285.1 of Epirrhoe tristata. Lineage (NCBI taxonomy): Eukaryota > Metazoa > Arthropoda > Insecta > Lepidoptera > Geometridae > Epirrhoe > Epirrhoe tristata. The sequence continues at coordinate 1,285,212 of OX596139.1, read as the reverse complement.
TATAGTTATAATTATGTAATTTTTTTTTTCTAGAGAGAAACGAAAAAAAAATTGTTGTAATTTTTTTTATTGTTATTCTTAGTGGTAAGGTCGGGCGCTGATAAATGCGATACAGTTTTTACTACTGTAATTCTCAGCGTTCACTAGTAATACTGCCAAACAATTTCACAAATAAATAAATAAAAAAATCTTGTATATACTTTTCAGATAAAAAGATCTGAGAGAATGTCTACCGCACCTTACGGATACATTCGTGATCCTGTATAAAGTTTTTTTATTTATCGCGTAAAACTTAAAAACGTAATTTTCTTTTATTTTCTCTACCTGTCGTTTTTTGATTAAATGTTTTTTAACGTTTTTCAATAAATAAAATTAAAACTGTGGTTTTGCATAGAAAGTGAATTTAACTTTTTACCTGCATTCGCAGTCGAGCTGAGACTAAGTAATTCAATCAGCCCGACACAAATTGCAATTTGCTTGATTTAAAACTTAAGTGGGTTTAAAGATTTTCTACTTTACGAATTAACGTAATTATCGTATTGATTTTAGTCGTGTTAATAGTTTCTTCGAGCAAGTGTGGTAAATTTAAAGTGCACCTAAAAAAAAAAACTTGGGCCTTTACATCCATATTAGATGATTTATACAGCGTCAGGAGGCACAATCCATGCCTACACTTAACGGGACGCTGTAGTGCCTGGAACATTGTTTGAGACGAAATAGGCTTGCCCAGCACCTAAACCATCCTCTCAGCTTAATTAGCCTGGCCCAGAGGAAAGACGACGTCGATACGTGTGGAGCGGACTAAGCTGCGGGTTTCCTCACGATATTTTCCTTCACCGTTATAAGAGCTCGTGTATAGCGCATATAAATTTTATAAAAATATATTGATGCACGGCCGGGATTCGAACCCACGACCTTCAGATTAAAGTCGAGGCACAACCCCATTCGACCAACACGGCTAACTACGTACAAGTGCCTAAAAATACTCCTATTCGATGGCTTGTCATTTAGAATTTTGAATCATGATAATGATTCAAACTATTTGCCGGTGATAGCTAATATCAAAATCTTAGGCACAGTCAAACACGGCCATGGCAGCTTTTAAAATTTCCTTACAAAGTGACTTTTTCTTGATGATGTATTTTGGTTTCTTTATGGTACCTATTGCGTCCCACTGCTGGACAAATGTCTCTCCCTGTCCCTTTAACCAGATGGTTGGTAATCACTTTAAAAACCCTAATACAAGATCTCTTATTTGTATTCCAAGTTTTGAACAACTTAAAATCGATATAGATGTTCTTCTTCTTCTTAATTAAGAAGTTACTCTTTGTCGGCACAACTGATGAATCCCTCTCCATGTATCTCTTTCCAGGGCTGCTTCCTTGACCTCTTTTTACGACATGACAGCTACTTTCTCCTTCACTTGGCACATGTAACTTTTCCTCGGTCTTCCTCCTCCTCTCCTTCCTTCCACTTTCCCTTCTATAATAGTCTTAATGAAACTGTCATGTCGTATAAGATGGCCGATCATCATCAATAGCGATCTTTAGTGTAGGTATTATTAATCAGATAATAATTAACAGTTCCACCAATAATTTGCCAGACATCCATTAAGCAGTGACCACAGCAACCACAACAACAATAACCTTTACACGTACACGATTAACCGCTACCGGACGCTATGCGATTAATGCGAGTTCGTAAAGCTATTGGAAAGACGCGATAAAAATAGTGTAATTGCCAAGATCATGTTACTCGCTTTTGCAAAGACGATCGTCTAGCGGGGATATTGTTTTCTGGAGAGTAAAGGGGATAGCGCGATAGATGTTCAATGTTATAGTATGTCTTCTCGTATTGTTTTACAAGCTTTTATTTGTTTTTGTTTAACTTAACAGCTTTAAATTCATTTTCTTTTCATTATACACCTGACCAATCCTTCTATCACCGAGTTCCTCTCCATCCAAAGGTTGCCTGGAAGAGATCGCTTGTTAGCGATAAGGCCGCCCATTGTACATTGTCATTATTTGTTATACTTATTATTTTGTTTCATAGTAAAATAAAGAGTTCTCATTCATTCATTCTAACTAAATTTTTTGCATACTGAATTTGAACTTTTTCAGGTGGTAATTGAGCAATACAATAAATTTGTAACAGTGAGAATCATGCACGATGTGGTAAGGTAGTAGCTGTTCAATATACCTACTTGTAGATTTATCTATAAACATAAATAAGTAAACGTAAGTGTACTCACTTCATATTAACATTATAAAATAAACTAGCTGAGATATTTGTTCATGTTGTGTTCTTAAAACATGCGCGTACCACGATTGCGTATCGCGATAATTCGTGTCTATGTAAATTTACCATTATACACGTCATATGACACATTGGCTGAAAGCCAATTTAAACCGACGACACACTATAATGACCTAAATCAGGGAGTAGGCGCATAGCTTGTTTAACACGATAACCTGATATCATCGTAAATTATAATAATAATTGTTTTATACCCTATTCTGGGAAAAGGGTTAAAGGGAAAAAAATATATAGAATGTCTACTTCGCCTTGGGGATACTAGTGATCATCGTTGTATGACTGTATCATGAAATTTTTAAAAAGTTACATTACAATTCACATTATTATTATTTTTGTGTATGTGTCTAGCTCGGACAATATCTGTTGGATGCCAATATTTTAATTCTGCCCATACAAATATTGACCCAAAACATGAACCATGTCGTCCATCTTTCAATACTGTATTATTGGGGTAATAACTAACTCACAGAATAATCCCCGAAACAACTCATACTTATCTGATTTCGAGTTTTTTATGATGAATGGGTCGACTCTTGATCTCGAAACTTACACAGACAAGAATGAGGTCTACGTCAAAGTCAAAGTCAAAAAGCATTTATTCATTGTTGTTTTTAACGCGACGAGATCGCGTAATGGTTTTAGATAATAATCGAACTATTACCTTTCCTTTCCTCGACGTTTCGACCGGGTTGCACCGATCGTGGTCACGAGGGGAAAAAAAGAGCATTTATTCAGTAGAACCGCTGGGATCACTTTGAAACGTCTTAAAACTACGATGGAGTGAGCCTAGAACGTGCTTATTAACTCTCTTCTTGAAAACAACAGGGTAGCTCAGTGGAAATACATTATTTACTCATTCACCAATGCACCATTCACATCTAGCCATACTAAAGCTTGATAGAAGACGGGGCTAAATGACGCTGTGTATCTTGTAAATTTTGAGTCCAATAAATAAAATACAAGTTTTCGCTTCCGCAATCATCTTCTCTATTACAAAGCTTGTCAAACCTAATACCACGCATCTCGATCGTATTGCCAAAGGCATGATCCCCTACACGCGAGTTGACCTCCTAAGTGACTCGAAACGAACCTTTGTCCCACACACAGCATCTTCAACCTTAGTACCCAGGCTTTAAAATTGAAATTTCAATACACTTCAACCGAGACGTTATAAGGTTGTCAAAGGAATGGGAGATGTCTCGAAAATGCGTACTTAAGGGTCCTTCATTAGTCTTAGTACGGTTTACATAACTCTTAAATTATGTAGGGAAGTTGAAATTGGGTCGTTTTCTTAGAAGGGAGCTCTTTACGGAGTATTTTTCTTGAATTTGCAGGATGAGCTCGAGAATATACTTTAGGCAATGTCAAATCAAAAGACTTTTATCTATGTATATGAAGAGTGGTTGGAGTTAATCAATTGAGTCAAAGCCGCCTCTAACTACCCTCTTAGACATCAAATTATATTGCTGAACATTTGACCATTAGTCCATAATGCTTGATCGAAGAGACTGGTCTTGATTCGTTTTTATTGAATGAATGAATGAATGGGAATATTTTATTGCACTCCTTAAAAAAATAAAAATAAAACAAAACAAACCAATAAAATAAAAATGTACAATTGGCGGCCTTATCGCTAAGGAGCGATATCTTCCAGGCAACCTTGGGTGGAGAGGAATAACCAATCATGGTTATTCCTTTTTATCAAAAAAGGACAAGTTATTGAATTTTATAGCAACAAAACTACTTAATATACAAAAACCTTACATACACATCGTTTTCATTGACTGCTTTCTTTCAAAATAATATTTTGTATAATTGATTATCCATACATTTAGTCTACAGGGTGTAACATTTAGAACGGTCAGTATGAAAAGTCTGAAACTATAAGAGATACGAAGATCTGTTCCTAGGAACCATGTCATCGATTTTAGTAAAAATGAAAACTGCATTCACACATTTTCAAAAAAACTTGTACTTACTCAGCTCGAAAATCGAACCCAGATGTATTGAAAAATTAAACTAACACTATTTCTATTTAAATATCGATTTTGTAGGTCCAGTACAAGTTTTTTGGAAAATGAGTTAATGCAGTTTTCATTTTTACTAAAATCGATGACATAATATGGTTCTTAGGAACAGATCTTCGTATGTCTTATAGTTTGAGACTTTCCCATACTGATCGTTTTAAATGTTACACCCTGTATATTCATTGTTCCCAATTTTATTCATATTGTTTTTATTGCTTCAATCGTGACCCTAAACAAACTCATAGACTTTCAAATGAGGCGATTAATCCCAAACCCTTGACCCACAAACTTTATCGGCACTAAAACATGAGTGTATTCAAAGGTGAGCAAGCAAAATTGGTGGTTATTTTTGAACCATTTTTATTCAACGAACTTTCGCTTATGGAATTTGACAAAAAATGACGTCTCCTCAAACAAACTTCTGAAAGACTCGTAGTGTTACTCGAAGTCCTAGAATACTTCACTTTTTCGTGATCAAAACCATAATGTGTGTATGGTATAGGTAGAGCATATTGCATGAAAATCTGATCGATCGTTTCAGCGTGAAGGAATAACAAAAGAACACGCACACCGAACAAAGGACAATGTAAATAATAAAAAAAATCAGGCCCAGCGCAAACGAAATGTAGCTCAAATTAAGGGCAAGAATGAGTAAATAAATTCTGCATAGGGGGTGAAATTGCTATTTGAATCCTCACTGGGGACATTTTTATTGTTTTTCTAGAAGGCGAGTAGTTATCTTTAAACTCGGCACATATGTCATGTTTCTTGAAAAATTTAAAAATATGGTGTCAGTTTGACTTTTGACTTTTTTGAGTTAGCACATCGCTCCAACTCTATATACAATTAATAGATATGGTGACAAGGAGCTGTTCTGATGATGGAATCAGGTGCTGCTTAATGGAACTCCTAAGTTAATTACAGTAGAATACCCCTGTTAGGGCTCATAAGCATCAGCTGACGGCAATCTATTCAAAACTTTGTACTTAAAAAAAGAACATTTAAAATACCTATAAGAAAATCATAAGAGTGATCTGACTGATCCATCTTTACTTACTAGACAGCAAAAGCTGTAAATCGTAATCTAAAATTAATTAAATACAATCGAAAATTCCAACATTCTATTTCGTAAAACTAAATAATTTCATTATGAAGCAAAACGGGTCAGCCCCTCCCTTAGGTCGGCCCTTATTACCAAACCCTCTCATTCAATCCGAGACAATCGCCATTGAACACATCCATCGATCGATATCAATTCTCACATGTGTCTTTAGTATAAACAAAAGGAGCGATGTAAAGCTTTATTTGGAAATTGTTTTCTCTGTATTGGAGAAAGCGTCAGCGTATTTACGTAGAATAATCCTGTATTTTGTTGGTTGTGTTTGGGTCTAGATAGGGTGAAAATGGTTTGAGAAACGATATTATAATTTTATCAATTCTTTTCGCATTGTTACTGTTGCCTCAAATGATTATATCGCTTCAAACGCTATTACAGAAAGCAATATTCGCTTCAATTTTCTTTATTAATTTTATATAAAATCGAGGATTTGGTAGTTTGAATAGAAATAGATTTTATCTTATTTTATTTTCATAAGAGTTTTATTGGTTAAATTGTGAATGAAATTAAAACATGGACGTAACGTAAATGTGGATAGGAGCCTACAAAATGAGCCAAAAGCGACATTTTACAATGGTCTATCTTATAAAACTTTTTTGAATAAATTCAAGATTTTAATGTGTCAACTCTAACTTTTCATGAGACACACTAAGTATTTTGATCTGTTTCATAAAAAGTCTTCTAAAGTCTTCGCTAGCTTTGGTATTTTTTATGAGATAGACCAGTTGACTCAAACATAAAAACGACAGCATTAAGTAACAATAGTCTTCAAATACAAAGGAACCCGGAAAAAATCTGTAGCAATAATATAAAATGTTCAATAAAAATAGCAATCACGGTCGCAAAAAAATCATTTCTAATAATATTCATTCTTATATTGAAATTGCCGAAACATTTCCCTTCTACGATATTGCGTTCCCCATTTTGCCCCTTTATGTTTTCGCGCGAAAACTCCACTGTTTTAGTATCCTACGTAATATAGTTTATTTATAAATCAAATGGAGGAAGTTGGGGGAGGCCTTTGCCCAGCAGTGGGACACAAAATGCTGAAATAATAAATAAATCAAATTGTTACTAGATATGATGATGAGTTTCATCATTGTTGTATCATAATTTACTTAATATTTAGTTACTTTTTAAATGTCTTTACATTAAGTAGGTTAAGGACTTGAATATTATTTTTTTCACTATACTTAATTGCACAAGCACCCACTGTTACAACCCCATCTCTCTCTCTCCTATAAAGGTTTGCTGTAAGAGAACTCTTTTTAGGGTTAAGCTCGCCTCTGCCATTACTTCTCTTTAAGATTCTATATATGTAATTTCTTTGTGCAATAAAGAATAAAGAATTGTTTTGAAAATAGACGATTTAGTAGATGATTGCAACGAGGGAGCACATAGAATAGAATAGAATGTAATTTATTTTCAACATACTTATAAAACATTTGTTTAGTTACAAACTTCAAACTAATTTTATGTTACTTCTAGAAAACTAAATAGGTATGACGTAAGTATTTGTTTATGGCTGTGTTTTCATGCTACTTCAATTTTTCCACTAAGCCAAGCGTAAAAAAATACATAAAATTATGGCAATTTACAATAAAAAAATATGATGGTTTATATCCTCGTCTAATAATATGAAACATCAAAATTTTCATTCACAAAAAAATTTAAAATATAATTATTATTTTTTCGATTTTGCAACACAAAAAAATCTCGTGTCATTTACTCTCATTACATTCTTCATACAAACACCAGACCCTTTTCAAAAATCACAAATTTGTAAATATGCGTGCTTACGCCTTCCCCTTTGAGCTTTTCATACACATTCACTATACAATACCGTTATTATGAAATTAATACGAAGATTAACCGTAACATTGAGATGCCAACACTGGCATGTCAATATCAAACTGAAGCTCACATAGTTTCATAGATCTACGTAGATGACTTAACTAACAGGTGCCGTACCATGACCTACTATTCAGTTTGGATGCTATCCAGTTTAGGTTCCTTATCTGAATCGCAAAGTTTTCGCACCGTGACAACGTGACGTTTCAAACAGAAAATTGTTTTGTATTACTTAGGTATTATATTGTAAAACGATTCAGTTTTTACAAGTCTAGTAAATTTTATTATTAGTCACTTTTATTATCATACGTCATGGTAGGTTATATCGAAGCAGTTCCGTTTAGGACCCAAACTGGATCGCTATAAAAGCTCATAGTAGGGCTCCTGAGCTTCTAAGCATAGAAGCTTAGCTGGTGTGAGGAATTGCTGAGGAATGGCATGATTAGTTGGATGTGAAGAGATTTAGGGAAAGTAGGTCTTAGCAATCAAAAAGCTTTGCCTACTTTTATCGGAACGAGTATAAATTTTATACGAGGTATCTTTTTTTTGTTTTTTTTTTGTACTAGAGTGAAAGTAATTACGAGTATGTGTGTGAGATATATAGATAGTACTGTTTCTTCACTACCAATACCATGTAAAATCAACAACATATACGGGTCGGGGCCTTTCTTTTCAACCGACTTCAAAAAAGGAGGAGGTTCTCAATTCGTCTGTATGTTTTTTTTTTTTTGTATCTTGTTACGCGATTGTTCCGCCATTTCTCGACCGATTTGCAAAATTATTTTCATGTTTGAAAGGGTATACTCCAGAGGTGGTCCCATATAAATTGTATTCCTGAGGGATTGATAGTTTCCCCGTAAAACTCTAAACACCTTCCTAGACATGTCACAAATAGAAATCGAATCGACAGCTTGACGCCCTGAGTCACACCGCGTTTCGAGTCAAACATTGAAGTCGGTTTTCTTTTTAGTATAAAAACGTAATTAACGGTGATTTATTTTCAATGTCACCCAGATAGTATAGACTATTGTGACTAACCCGGCAGTTGGTAGGACTTTTATATCCAGACAGCATTGTTTGCGAACCCTGGTGTCTAATAAACAACACCTGTCAGTGCAGCCAATTTCAATAAATTCTCTTTTTGTTCCAGATGTCGAGTAAAAAACCGACCGAATTCGACCGCAGCTAAAAATGAAAATGTCACAAAAATGGTAACATGACGAAATGTTACAAAACGGACAAATCCATGAACAGTGGACTAACTTTTATTCGAGTATGTGTTTTTATTGTGATGTTAAAAAAGTGACACGACACAAACCTAATGCGTCATGTTTCAACCTATATTGCATTCTTATAATGACTGGTCTATCTATCCGATCGGTCAATTCTAATACGACAAACATGAGACATTTCAGTGAAAGTGATTCTAAATTCGTAAAGAGTGATTTGTTAGGCGTAAAAAGTGATTCTATAGCCAAAAGTGATTCTAAATTTAGTCATAGTGAACAGAAAGATAGTCCTAGTGAAGATAATTACGAAGATCATGATACAGATGATTATACTAAAGTCAATTTTGAGAAACTGTATTATAATAGTGAAGATTTCCTACATTTGAATAGTAAATTTTACAGTAGTGAGAACGCTTATAGTAATTATGAAGTGTATAAGAAGTTTTATTTGAATCCGGGTGATCCTCTTCCTAAGAGTAGTGTGAAGTTCAAAATAAGCAGTAGGATAGTGCAGACTAAATATGGGAAGCTACAGGGGTTTGTGTTAGCGATGGATGAACACAGATATCTGAGTCCGCTCGAAGTTTTTTTAGGTGTTCCGTATGCAACGCCGCCTGTGGGGTCTAATCGGTGAGTGTTTCTTTTTCTCTTAGATTAGGTATCATACAAGAAAGTATAAGTAAAGGTAATAAATAATAAAAATACTGGACATTTTTCACACAGCATCATCTAGCCCCAAACTAATAACTGATATACATATACTTTTTGTTCGTAAATACATACATAATTATACATAGAAACAGACCAGACCTGAGATAAATATTTGCAGATCATACAAACATTTATCCCGCGGCGGAGATCGAACCCGCAACCTTCTGCGTGCCAAACCGGCTTTCACCCACTGTGCCACAGAGATCGGAATCTGAAAGATTGCGCTCTAGCAGATATTCAGTTTCGATTTTTGTATCTCAGACAAGGGCAAGAATGAATGTGTTTATTCGTTCTTAGTCATCAATTTTTCTGGGCACCGATGCCAATCACTTATTACCAGAATTTATGTTGTTTTAAAAAAGTTTTGGAAATACAAATGCAATAATTTACATCAAAAGCTAATCTACGAACAACTCACGTGAATACAAAACAAACAACAATGAACTCTATCAAGCCTGATTGCAACCTGATTGTGTGTGCATGTTACGATATAAAACCTTCGTTGTTTGTTTTTTTAATAAAAATAATAATAATAAGTTTTTTGCATAGTTTTTCACATGACTCAATTTGTTTATGGGAACTTGTTCTTAAACTTTACAGTGTCCTTGTACAAGCAATCTAATGTCTGTAACGCGCTCTTTGCTTAAGAAAGTAATTGAGAACTTAATGTTTTGTATAATCTGTACTAAGTATATCTATAAATAAATAAATAAATAATGCTGGACTTTTCACACAGCATCATCTAGCCCCCAAAGTAAGCAGAGCTTGTGTTATGGGTACTAGAATGACTGATAAACTACTTATAAACTTTTTGTTTGTAAATACATTCATATTATACATAGAAACACCAGACCCGAGACAAATATCTGTAGGTCATAATAAAAACATTTGTCCCGCGGCGGGGGTCGAACCCGCAACCTTCTGCGTCGCAGGCGGTTCTTCGCCCACTGCGCCACAGAGGTCGTCTATGATTTTAAAACACAAAAGTGAAATATTAGTAGGTACTATAAAATGACTTGGATAGCCCAAAACGCCACAAAAAGCAATAGCTATATCAGAACAAATAGCTGTTGTGTGAAATGAAGTCTTATCAAAATTTTCGATTCCGACGGGATTCGAACCCGCAACGGTCAGACGACCCTCTTAAAGCCGGAGTGCCTTTCCATTCGGCCACGGAACCTTTCTTTTTAATTAAAATTTTTGATAAGCTCAATGTGTGTGTATTGTATAGTGTGGTTGAACACTTTAAGAATAAAAAAAATATAAACAATTGTGTGTTACCATCTAGTTTTAATATGTTTCTAGATTCAGTCCAACCCGGACACCGTCACCATGGGACGGGGTTCGAGTCTCCGACCGACCCGGCCCAGCTTGCCCACAGAAGCTACCAGACTTGGACGATGAAAGAACCATTTTAGAGAAGATGCCTAAAGGCAGACTAGAATATTTGAAAAGACTGATGCCGTACCTTAAGAATCAAAGCGAAGATTGCTTGTATTTAAACATATTTGCGCCTTTGCAAAGTAAGTATCTTATCCATTGATCATAACATATTCACTGTCATTACTCATCACAGTGTGGTATTAAAAATCCTACATTTTTTCAGTGACTGCCGTCACAAAAAAAATTAATTACATCACATTATTCGATACTATCGCTGACTCCGCTACTCAGTTTTTTAACTTTTGCGGCAGTCAACGTTTTCCACTGTATTTTTGCTCATATTGTAATGTTGTTCCAAATAAAGCATTAAAGCATTATCTCACTTTTTATCAATACCGAGTACCTAAATATATTAAATCACTATGAGTTTATTTATAGGTCGAGTTTCATTCTTATAGCCATTTTGAAATAGGAACGGTTCCGTGACAAGGCTATTTTAATTTCTGAAATTTTATAATAGGAAATAGACAAAAAAAAAATTGAAGTTGTATCTTTTAGTAATATCTCTAGATTTTATTTATTTCAAAACTTTTCGTTGTTGTACAGCGTAAAACGTAAAAGTTTTACGTGTCAGAGATACGTATCCTGTATACGTATGCTTAATGATTATAAAATAAATTATAAAATGAAACATGTATATTCCCACTCATCAATACATCTAAAGTTAAGAATTATTTGATATTAAAATACTCATTCCTTGGCTTTGGTTAGAACGCCATCTATATCGCCGAGGTCAAAACTGCTTTTGACTTTTTTTTTAATTTCCTAGGTGGCGTTTCTACTATAGCGGAGATATTTCTACTATATTATATCTCGACAGATACGATCATTTTGAGTTTTGAAAAGTTAATGGAGATTTTTTACGTAAGAACGTTCCTACGTGAAAAATAGTATTAAAGCACTACTACTTTGTTATAATGTACAAATGCCGCAGTAAATGTAAGCTATGCTTTATGCTTTTAAAAACCCATAAGTTTTTTCGGTTGGATCAAGACACAAGTCAATTGATAGCTTTTCTTATTAATTATTTCATTTTGTCGTGCCACTAGTTTCAAACTAATGTTTTGAAAGGATATTAAGTGGCATTGTTGCAAAGAGAACATCTTAATGCAGGCGACTGCACATTCACAAGACCGTACTCCATTTATATAAGAGCACTCAAGATGCCTTTTAAGATGAATGCAGTTATGAATAATGTAGTAAATAAGTCTTAACATATTGAGGTCGCATTTTCTTTGAGTTAAACTGGTTCAAGTAACGCTTACACAAACTCAATGAATTTCATGAGTTTCTGAGAAAATACCGGGAAACATTTCAGTTTCTACAGCTTCTATCCAATACATTTTCCTTAACCTGTGAGGAATGGAAGAAGAACACAATGTTGTGCCGACTCAACATAATGTGGAAAAAGGGCAGGAAGATGATGATAATGATGAATGAAAGAGTTCCTTTGACTTACAGTAAATTAGTTTAACAAAAGTTATTATACCCACTGACGGGCAAAAAAGCCTCCTTTCCTTTCTTACACTATTCTCTATTTGAGTTAATGGTCCAAGTGGAGAGTGAGAATCAAGTTCAATAAAATAATCCATACTAATATTCTAAATGTGAAAATAACTCTTTCTGTCTGTCTGTCTGTCTGTTTGTTACGCATTCACGCCCAAACCGGGCAAAGATAAAGGTTGTATCCCAGGGCCTTCCCTGGGATACAACCTTTATCTTTGCCCGGTACATAGGCTACTTTTTATCCCGAAAAAATGAAGAAAATCCCGAGGGACCGCGGGTAACACCGCGGGAGCGCAGCTAGTTTCACATATTATAATCCATACTTACTTAACATTATAAATGTGGAAGTAAATCTGTCTGTCTATCTGTCTGTCTGTTTATTACCTTTTCACGCCCAAACCGCTGAACAGATTAAGCTGAAATTTGACATGGATAAAGATTATACGTCAGGGACGGACATAGGCTACTTTTTTTTGTAAATAATCATAAGGGGGCGAGAAAATAAGGGTTGAAAATTTGTATGGGGAACAAAGTAAAGCAACGCTGGGCGCAGTCATAAAGATTATGGGTGACCGCCACTTTTTGCAATCCAGATTTTTTGGATTTTTTTTTATTTTGCATGATTAATGATTATAAAATAAATTATAAAATAATAATAATAATAAAAACTTTATTGGGCAAAACATTGTTACAGAAGTATACCTACTTACTTTACTACCTTCGAACGTACTATCTAAGATCTAAGCCTTATTTTAACATTCTGTTGGCACAACTTACCTAATAATAACTACAAAAACTACAAAAAATGAAACATGTATATTCCCACTCATCAATACATCTAAAGTTAAGAATTTTTTGATATTAAAATACTTATTCCTTGGCTTTGGTTAGAACGCCTATATCGCCGAGGTCAAAACTGCTTTTGACTTTTTTTAAAATTTCCTAGGTGGCGTTTCTACTATGGCGGAGATATTTCTACTATACTCTCGACAGATACGATCATTTTGAGTTTTGAAAAGTTAATGGAGATTTTTCGATAATTTTTATAGGTTTTCAAGTACCTACTAATGTTATTTTGCTGACGAATATGCGGGTACCAGCTAGTTCATTATAATTAAGATAGCAAAATAGTTGTGTTATAATTTCAAGATGTATACGTACTTAGACTAGACATATTAATTTGCTTCGCGGCCTTCAACTAAGCCTCAGTATTCAAATTCTTCATTATTCTCGTATAATTCAAAATACAGACACTAATTACATAACCAAGCTAAGAGAATGTTCCAGACATTGAATAGATTATTCACGAGATTAAATCCACATCGTAAGATAACGTTCTAACAGAAATCCATTTCGATAAGCTCCCTACCTTGACTGCCGGATTACTCTGCAGCATGCATACATTCATGTTTCAAAGGAGAATTTCAAACTGGACGCCAGAATACTAGCTTTTGCCCGCTTGAATATTAACAACAATATTATAAACACATAATTATGCTACGATTCACATCTATTCCAAGTTTCACCTAAATCAGTCCACTGGTATATGCGCGATGGATGGATACGCTAATATTTTCACTAATTTTCATATTTATATTTATAAATTATAAGACTGGATCTCTTTTTCACTAAGTAGTCCTGCGTCTTACGTGGGCGGTGTGACGCGAACGCGATTGCGAAGCGAAGCGATGCGATTCGACGGGGCGCGGCGCGTCTGTCCTACGTGCGCGCGAATCGTCGTACATAGTTTACGTCAATCATACCTAAGACGTTACATTACATGCTTAGCCAATGACTCTATGGAAAACAATAGCTTTATATTCGAAAGAATCAAGGAAAAATAGATGATTGGTCGGTCATACTACCTACCCCTTATAGTATTTTGTCAAATAGGGGAGGGATGTTGTATATCTATACATAGTATACATGTGTGGCTGCGACCACCACTCGCCATTACGAAATAAATTAGTGTGTCTCTAGCCCTGACGTCTTTCACTTGTCCCTACTTAACAGTTACCAGGCGGCGCTGCGTGCGACGCGGCAGGCGACGCGGCAAACGCTAATGTCTAAAATGTATGGCGCTGTTCCTTTGTTTACGGAGAGACGTTCACGGCCTTACATACATACCAAGGTCCCCTCTTAAATTTTATAGCGAAGTCTTTAAGTTTTCATCAGGCAAATACAAATCTTTGAATATGAAAAAACAGACCTGAAAATTTGCCGTCCTTTGTCAATTGGTTTAGGTCCACAAGTCTTTTCATGCATAAATGAACTTAGTGTCCCAGAAGTTGGTTTTGCATAACGAAGTAAGTTTTACGTCCAGTGTCAGTATAACCAAGCGAGGTTTGCATATGACACCCAGAGGTCGCCACAGAGGTCACGTTGACAATGTTTTAAAAACCACAGGTGCATTGAATAAAAATATAGTATCGATAAGGATCAAGGGTAAAAATATTACATCGGGTTTAAAATATAGTATTTATTTAACAAAAATAAAATATCCATACTAATATTATAAATGTGAAAGTAACTCTGTCTGTCTGTCTATCTGTTACGCTTTCACGCCCAAACCGCTGAACAGATTATGCTGAAATTTGGCATAGTTAAAGGTTGTATTCCAGGAAAGGACATACTTTTTATCCTGAAAACATGAAAAAATCCCGAGGGACCGCAGGTCACACCGCGGGAGCGCAGCCTTTGCAAAAGCTCTATCAAAGTGACTATAACGATTTTACTATCATAGAGCTACACAATATTTCGCTAAGCACAGACTAGGCCTTCAGGTAAAAATTCTGTCACCAGAGCTTACCGCAACACCAACCATAAGAACATACTTGGTAAATTCCAAGCTATACTTGACCTTTAAATCTTTAATGGAAGATTTATACAGCATCAGGAGGAAGTGCCTACACTTAACGGAATGCTGCAGTGCTTGAGACATTGTTTGAGATGGAATAAGCTTGCCCAGCACCTAAACCATCCTCTCAGCTTAATCAGCCTGGCCCACAGGAAAGACAACATCAATACAACGTGTCGAGCTGACTAAGCTGCGAGTTTCCTCACGATGTTTTTCTTCATCGTAAAAAACTCGTATTAAAGCGCATATACATTTTACGAAATGAAAAATCCATGAAAGTCTAGGCCCTATTTGACCAACACGCCTCAAATTTCAAGCTATAAGCTTGATAAAATATGATAAAATTACAATCGCCCCAAGACGTGACTGCTATATTGAATTGACCTGCACTACCGCGTGCATAATGTATTTTTGGGTCCAGAAACGAAAGCACCAAGTGAAAGAGTACAGAGTACATACAGGCATAGTTGTCAACGCCTGCTAAGTGGACTCTTTTGACATCTGGTTAATCTTCAACATCGTTATTTTTGCCTTTTCACGAGCAGTTTTGAATTTAGAATTCACGTCGTCTGAATACGAAAGCATTTTGGTAGGAAACATGGTTATTTCGAGCAATTTTCAGAAGTAGGTTTTTCAAAGTACTTTTTCTTTATGGTAATTTTCTTCCGTTATTATTTCGAATATAACAATGAATGGTAATTTGAACCTTTATATTTTTATATAACTTGTTTCAACGTTTCTAAGGAAAAAGTTCATTAAATAGATACCTTAAACAACGCTACGTACCTAACTTATAATTGTGATCAATAAAAGCTACAAATATTACTCCCATGCTTAAATCTTGTGCTAGTTTCCGATTCTTCTTCTTATCGTGTCACTAGTTCTTTCGAACCAGTGTGGTGGAAGGATTTTAAGTGCGCCTTTTCGTGACACTTGACACATGTTTTCGAACTTTATAGGTTCTACGACATGCCGGTTTCCTCACGATGTTTTCCTTCACCGTTTGAGAGTACTGGCATAGTGCACATAAGTTTTTCGGCAGAAAAACTCTACGGTGCACGACCGGGATTGAACCCACGACCTTACGATCGGAAGGTGGGGCCACTACCACTAGACCACCAGTGCTCTCCGTTTCTGATAGCCACGACACAATCTAAATACATGATCAGGAAAACATACAGTGTTTTTTATCACAATCATCAGCTGTTTATAAGCTAAATGAATGAATGAATGAATGAATGAACACTTTATTGTACACCAATTAATAAAAAAACAACACATAAATAAAACAAGTACAAAATTAGTACAATGGGCGGCCTTATCGCTGAAAGCGATTTCTTCCAGGCAACCTTTGGATGGAAAATAAACTAAAGAAGCATACAAAAAGGACGGTAGTGCACAGAAGTTTCATTTTGAGGGAAACAAAGCTGTAAAAAGTATTTAAATAATCCTAATACATGCCATTAATAATATAAAAACAATATACTAATATATAATTATAATATATAAATACCTACTAAAATGAGTACTTATTAAATGCTAGAAAGAAGAAACTAAAAATTAAGACAACTGCTGAAGATAGTGTTGCTTCAATTTCAATTTAAAAGAGTGGATTGAAGGCTAAATGTAATTTCACAAGCTTTACGGACTGATGTACATCGGTCATCATTCCTTCGTTGATCAAAATATACTTTCAACAATATAAAAACAGCTATATCATACCGGGGTATCTAAAATCAATCAATTTCATTTTTATCTACCACAAAAACCAGATCAAACGAAACTAACAAAGTTTCCTTTAATGTGGTTGAAAAGTTAATCAAAACGAAAAGGCTAAAACACTGACGGCCTTACTAATAAACGTGGTATAAAGTTATTCCTGAGTGTAAACTGTCAAAATGTATGGTTATTTCTATTTTAGTCCGAGGAATAACTTTACACCACGTTTATTAGTGTAAGGCTGAGCTGTTAAAATAGGAATATGATCCTATTTAAAAACCTTCTATACAGGGTTATTTGTAAAACACCGGTAACCTCTCAGGACTGTATTACTATCATCATAAACAACAACTATTGTTCTATGACTTTTTACAAAACGTAATACATTTACCAAAAACAAACCTTCAAGATTTCGTTGTCCTATCTAACACATTTCAACGTGAACCTGTTTACGTTTTACTAGGAGATGCTTGATCTAAACAGACACTGTTAAACCGTCTGGAAAACATGCATAATTTTAGAGTTAACTAGCTGCACTGCCGCGGTGTGACCCGCGGTCCCTCGGTATTTTTTAATTTTTCGGGATGAAAAGTAGCCTATGTCCCTTTACTACCTTTAACTATGCCAAATTTCAGCTTAATCTGTTCAGCGGTTTGGGCGTGAAAGCGTAACAAACAGACAGACAGACAGACAGACAGAGTTACTTTCACATTTATAATATTAGTATGGATTTTGTATGATCGTTGTTATTAAAATACCGATTCTGCCATCTACTCAACATAGGAATCACTTGTGCATTCACAATCATACAAACCACCTTTAGGGTCGTTTCACATCTGACGGAAGATGCGTCGCGTATTATTGGTCGCGTAACGCCAGAACTGACAATTATATGAGTTCGCCCGCGACCACGGTTGTTGCAATACAGCCGAAACATCGGGAAATAATAAAGGTAATACGCGATAAAATCCTGTTATAAAATATATCTCTAAAGATGAATTGTGATCGCGAAAGTTTAAGAAAGACTATTATATGAGAAAACATTGAACCTTTCACACTTGACCGATGATACGCGATTATGATAACGAAGACCGCTGAATACGCTCGACGCATTTTCCGTCAGATGTGAATCGAACCTTACCACCCTCATTCCACCTAAATTTTATTTATTATGTCAACAAAGCAAACGAAACTACAATTTAAATTACGTAACATATCACTATACGATGCTACTTCTTATTTCGATCCTTTTGGAACCGAAACAGAGATCAAAGCTCTGTATTGTACGGACTGTTTGAGATACATTACGTTGTTATTTGCTCAGTGTTTGATAGGAGAGTGAAATAAATCTGTAAAATTTATTTCTTTTTTTATTTAGCTTTGGATTTTTCCTTTTACTTGACCGAAACTTTTCTGAAGTTCCTTTTCTTCTCGTGTGCCTGAGATAGAGAGAGGTATTTTGATTAATTGCTGAATGAATATTTTTCATTTGTTTATTCATTGGAATGTGCAGTCGTAATCATGTTGCCTGCATGCAGGTTGAATACCGTAATCCTAGCTACATAAGATCCTCACATAATGTTGTCATAATATTTTTTTCGACTTGGGTCTTTAATCGTGGAAGCATTTAACTTTTGACACTCACTTTTCGCGCGGTGATTTTGGTATTTATTCTTTCTAACGCAGTTTAAACGATGCCATTCTGGCATACCATATTTAACTCTTGCTTTCTCAAACTCAAAGGAGCAAGAGCTGATATTATATGGCAAGAGGCAAGAATGGTATGCCATAATGTCATCGTATAAATGGCGTACAAAAGAGAAAAACAGTTTCTTCCGAAAACTTACAGTGACCTTTTCCAACATTATTGCCAACAATAATGGTCGTAAAAGTACCGCCACAAAACAATGGCGCTATTTTATGATACACTCACGTTCACGGGACAGAATGTAAAATCGGGAGACAAGACCTTATTCATCTTTATGACCTCGTTTTTTCCAGACGACATTGTAAAAGTCAGGGAATGTCTGGGAAACAATGTGTTGGGGAATTGAAAATGTTCTTTAGACTGTCATTAAGCGTTGCAATTTAGCTTTCTATTGTAAATGAAAAATTATTTATTTTCGTACTAAAATAGTATAATGACATTTGTCATTACTAGCGCCATAGTTAGCAAAGCTTGTGATACCGGAATCACTTGACACACTTTCTTCGATCATATGATCGAAGATTCATTTGATTGTTCGATAGAAACGGGCGCAGACGCGGGCCTTCGCACAGAGACTGTTTATTAACCAAGATGTCTTTTACAGTGGATGAAACGAAGCTAGCTCTGCCAGTGCTGGTGTACATCCACGGAGAGAGCTACTCATGGGGCTCAAGTCATCCGTACGATGGAGCTGTTCTCGCGAGTTATACAGACCTCATTGTGGTCACTCTCAACTTCAGACTTGGGGTTTTGGGTAAGTGTGTATACAAAGTAAAAAATACTGTATTCAGGTAGGGCAGTTTGATTGCTTTGAAACTTAATATGAAAAGCTGGTTCTACTCCTGTTCTTTCGTAACCCTGATTCTGTGATGAATAAGGGTAACAATTTATACTGTTTGTAGTTTACCATTCGTTTCAATGATCAATATTCTTTCGTCAAGTTGGAATTTAAATAATTGTAATTTTCATCTTCAATCTTGTATATCCTAAACATACAAACTTTTATTTTTATATTATGTACATCTCTCGAAACTAAATTTTTACTACTTACCACCTCTAAGCCAAAATTTACAATTTGTGATTTTCTGTAGCTAATTATAAGCCCTAAAATATTTATACTTATTCAACTACATTTTCATTTCGACATTCGCTATACCCATGGTCAGTAGTTTCAAACTTTAAATCAAATGAAGGTAGCAAAGTTAGGCGGAAAGTTAGGCATTGAGTCAACTGCAAGTCAAACGCAGTGAAAAGTTTGTCAAAGCTAGTATGCGGAGGAATTCGTAGTCTCGAATTTTGCATTTAATTTTTTTTGTGTCCAATCCATTATGAGTTGGCAGTCAACTGTACTTGGATGTCAAGACTTTTTACGCACTTTGCTTTTAGTTTTTATTTACCAAGAACTTGTTAAACACCTTTTCTTGTCGTGTGTCGTTATGTCCAATGGTAGTGAGAAATTATGTCTTAAAGGCTCCTTTCGTGCATTGCCACAAGTATGTGTGTCGACTTTTAAGGTTCTAGGAATTATAATATGATATAAGTGCACATATATTTTTAAACATAAAATCTCATTGGAGTAGGACTGATTTGAATCTTTGACCTAGAAATCTACAGGTGTGCCTGCTTCCACTACACCATCAGTGCTCTCACACCATCGATCTTAGATCGGGCTTCATTTGACTAAACGAATTAGACGGACGACATCATTAAATTATTTTGATGAACTTAAAATTTTTGAAAAAAAAGTTAGAAGGTAACTTTTTAACTCTGAAAATTAGGAGCAGTGGAAACGAGAAGATAGTTTTTGTTATAAAAATTGCTGATTATTATGAACGTGTATTAATCCCAGCTGTCACATTCCACATGATTGGATTTAGTAAGTTGCTGATAGCAAAACGATTGATAGCTGTGCCACAGTCAAACCAACATGATAAGGTATAATAGCTAGTTGCTACCATGTAAAAATTGTACTGGCTGAGAGCACCAACCAATTGTGTTCGTACAGGGGTGTAGTATACAACGCATTCGGTCGCATTGAGCGCACAATAAATTGCGGCAAAGTGACCATCACGTCATCCACAAGCCATTCTATTGGTCATTCAATACGCTCAAATGGTCGACTACACTCGCCACGAATTTACAGCCTAGTTTCCATCCTATGTACCTATGCTCTCATGAAATACGCCTTGCAAAATGCTTTGTCAACTCTCGGTGCCTTAGTGCTCTCAGAATATTGTAGAATGCCCAGGCCAATTCTTGTGACGTCACTCCATTGAATGCTACGTCTACAAGATTTTGAGCTGATTTGACAGATCAAATGCTTTGTCCAAGTTTGAGTTAAAAGCTAGGTGATTTATAAAATTGGATTTCTCTATTTTAGCCGTTTGTCGTTTATATTGTTCATACGAGGATATGCGATCTGAATTAACTTTTTGTTACAGTTTTTGTGTATGTTTGTATTTTAAGGTTAAATCACGCTTGCGACAATATATATTTAAAAGTTAGTACTTAAGTGAAATCGAAATCTAAGATACAAAATATTAGACATGTACTTTATTTCTGTATTCTACTTAATATTGGACTGAAGCCATTGTATATTAGGCTACTATCTTCGTCTGAATAGCCATTATTCCGTTTAAACACTGTTAAACCCTCACAACTTTCAAAGTTGAGTTCGGAGATGACATCGGAGTAATTTAGTTACTGCGGGGGAAATATGGTCCTCAGAGATTTCAAATGTAGATATGTTCAAGCAGACCGAATGTCGAGTGAAGTGGAAGTCACGTTCAAAGTTTACTTAGTCTAACCGTTTCTACTAGTCCCAGTATTATAAATCTAAAAGTTCACAGTTATATGAAAATGTACCTTACTTTAGTTTATAAAAATAGAATAGACGTTTATTTGTTTGGAACAAAAACAAGAAAATGATGACCAATAAGACTAAAAATTTAAAAAATAATGATCACTTTGATAAGTTACTTCCCAAGTCAAAAAGCATATTCAGTAGGACCGCTGGGATCACTTTGAATCTCAATAACATAATATACCTGTCTACATAAATACAGAAGACACTCAAACAATGCGAAGCTCTTTAAATGAAAAGGATAGTCTTATCAAACAGTTTCTCGTAGATGTTTCAACCTTATAAAAGGACCATTGTCTACCACAAAACAGAACGTACAGTCCTTGAAAAGGCACGAGATTGAAAGAAACGAAAGTAAAATGGTATGAAAGGACGATCTCTTGTTGATTTAGTTCTCTATGGGTAGTCTGAAGTAAAAAGCAAAGCTTTTAAGCAAAACGGCCTTAAAGTTCTCGCAAAAGCTAATTATCTTATCATTTTCAACGATATCAAAACTGATAGCTTTGTACCTAGTGAAAGGCAGACCAGGTGCTTAGTTATACACGATTTCTTGGATGTCCAAGGACGGACAGCCAGACGACCTTCTCTAATTTTAATTTCGTTTATTTAAATGTTTCGTTTTTGCTATAATATTTGCAGCTGTTATCAGTAAGAAATGAAATAACAATGAGGTTATCAAAAATTTCGATTGTGACGACATGGATTCTGTGTCCGAATGGTAAGGCACTCCGGCTTTAGGAGGATTGTCTGATCGTTGCGGGTTCAATCCCGTCGGAATCGAAAATTTTGATAAGACTTTTCATTTAAAAATACCTAAGTGTGGTTTAACATTATAAAAAAATTATAATTAAAATATTATAAAAAACATAATTTTCAACTAAAACGTACGAAACCGTCAGTGCGCAAAGCAAAATCGCAACTGACCAATAAAATTTTGAAAATAAAAAGGGCAGGTCATAAAATAAAATTGAAATCGAAGCGTATATTGGAGGGACTGAGTAAGCAAATGTTTGTGTAATTGTCATCGGCCAATATTTTCAATTTCATTTTACGGATTTCATTTTTGGTAATGCGAGTTGTTCTACGTTTTAAAATTATAAAGGTATAATATGAGAGCTAGAATTAAGAAAAAAATCTATAAGTACTTACTAAATTATTTCTTAGATACCTTTTTTAAAACGTAGAATAAAAAGTTTTGTGGTTTCGTGCAAAAGAGCGTTAAAAACCTTCAACGTCAGAAGATTTAAAAAAAATTTAACATGTCTTGGGACACATAGAATCACTAGTTAACTTAGTAAGACTAGAGGACTACTGAATAAATAATTTTTGACTTTGACTTTGACACAGGTCTAAACTCTAAATTATTGATATCGTGTTTGTCTTGTAGGTTAAAAGGACACTTCTTATTGCAACAATTAACTCTAGTTTACAAAAGTTTTAGAGATGCCAATTTCGTGTTATTGCATTATATAATTGGAAACAAATCTTCAGCAAGTAAAGTTGCTATATTCTTATTTTCGATAGAGAAAGGGTAATTCGATTCGATACAAACTGTTTTTCAATATTGTTACAAGTTTTGCTCTAAAAGTATTTTTTACTATAATTAAACATTTAAAATTCGATTGTTTAATTTAGTTTCAACGAATCAGCATTGGAATTGTTTGTTTTCAATTTGAATGAAATGTTGTTTAAACTTGTACGCTCTGGGTTGTTTTTAGTTGCATTTGCATAGTGTATTAACAAAAAGGTATTTTTACAATGAAACTTAGCTACTATTTACAATATAAGCTGGAATCAGTAATTTATATTGATAAATCCATGCTAATATTATAAATCTGAAAGTAACTCTCTCTGTCTGTCTGTCTGTTTGTTACGCTTTCACGCCCAAACCGCTGAACAGATTAAGCTGAAATTTTGCACAGTAAAGGTTGTATCCCAGGGAAGGATATAGGCTACCTTTTATCCCGAAAAAAATTTAAAAAAATACCAAGGGACCGCGGGTCACACCGCAGGAGCGCAACTAGTAATATATAATGACAGAATTATTTACAGAAACTATGCTACTACATAACATGAAAACGAAATACTCTAGATCAGTTGAGCTATCTAAGGATCATTTAAAATGGTCTAGATTTCAAAGGATCCATATCTCTGTTGATCGGAAACGTGTCCAAAACACTGGCTGCATGTACAGTCAGCGTCACCAACACACGACATGTTGATGAAAACGCTTTTTAACCAACTTGTAACTTACGTGGGCGATCTGAACGCGAACACGAATCAGCGCGGTGCGGTGCAGAAATAACCGTCGGTTTACTATTGAAGTGTTCTACGTCACCCGTGCGCAGTTGCGCGGCACGAATTGAATCGAACGCGATCAGAATGTTTGCAAATTTTTACACTTGGCACTTTGTAAGATTTGACGTAAACTATGTAGGACCATTAGCGCGCACGTAGGTCAGCCGCGCCGCATCGAATCGCATCGCTTTGCTTCGCAATCACGCTCGCGTCAAGCCTCCACGGGTAACCCCCCTTTACCAGTAGGTGACACCGCGCTGACTGTACAATTTATTCTTTTTACAGTACTTTCCTGAACCAAGTAAAATTTAAGTTTCATTCACAGGGTTTCTAAACGCAAACCCATCACCACATCTAAAAGCGAGAGTAGCGAACTACGGCCTCATGGACCAGATAGCAGCTCTCCATTGGGTGCAGCAGAACATAGCGCTGTTTGGAGGAGACCCAACCAATATCACTCTAATGGGGCATGGGTCTGGAGCCGCGTGTATAAACTTCCTTATGATATCACCTACTGTTATGCCCGGTAAGACATTTGTTCATTTTTCGTTCAGTATGTTCAGTTCGTTGACAAAATGTATCTTTTTAAACCGATAAAGACTCAACACCATTTGTAATGGCTTTGTCTTTACTATACTTTTATCTTCACAATCATAAAACCTAAGTCTGAAAGAAACTTACTTCTAGACTTTTTTTATTGCCGTTATTGGTTAGCAATAGTCTGATAAACAAACGATATATTTTGCTGTTGGCACTAATCTTTATGTCGAGAGTAAATATTTATTTGGGAAATAAAGGACCGGTAAAAATATTCAAAGCATTTTCCTTGTATATTTGTACGAGTGTGTTGAGTACAAATAGTTTATTTATTGTATTTAGAATAGAATGGAATAGAATAAAGTTTTATTTTCTCCACATATACACAGTTACAAAATAGGTACTTAAATCTACACAATTTTATGTGGGTGAAAATACGGCTACCCCTCAGCATTTGCTCGAACAGCTCGAGAGTGCTGGAGCGCTGGTTTTCAGTGGCGCCATACCCTTTGTGGCGCAGCACTTGCTGCGTCACGCGTCTTATTTAGAGTCGATAAGCACCTTGGAACTAAAGAAGTGATGTGGGCTAGCATCCTTTTGCCATATTATAAATAAAAAAAAACATTGTTTCAGGTTTATTTCACAGAGCTATCCTTTTATCAGGCTCTGCACTTAGTTCCTGGGCTATCGTCGATGACCCCGTATACTATTCCCTAAAACTAGCAAAACACATGAACTGTACCATACCAGAAGACTTATCAAAAGACCACGAAGTCATTGTAGACTGCCTCCGAGACGCAAGCATAGAAGAACTACTCTCAATAGACATATCACCTCCAAACTTCCTAACTGCCTTCGGTCCGTCGGTAGATGGCGTTGTTATAAAAACAGACTTCGCTAAAGACTTCCTGACAATGTACTCGACAGGGGATTTCCCGAGCTTCGGACCATTAAACAATATGAATTTCAATTTGAATATGCATAAGAAGAGGAGTGATAGCGGGAGAAGATTGTTCCAGAATAAATACGATCTTATGTTTGGGGTTGTGACTAATGAGGCGCTTTGGAAGTTTTCAGCGCATGATGTACAAAATGGGATTGAGCCTGACAAAAGGGATAGGATGCTAAGGTAAGTAATCATAAATACCACCTATGCTATACGGCATTCAATTTTATACCATACTCGCTTGATGTTAAGTTTAGATTTCAAATTACTAAAGTTCACTATTGATACGAAAGAAGGACTGTATTTTTTTACGTTCTCTCTTTTGGCTTACTGGATTACCGGACAAAATTTTGAACTTGAAAGTAACTTTTAGTAGATTAAGCAAAACGGATATCAAGAGAGTCCTTTTATGATACAGGGAATCGAGGTGTGGGAAATTTTGTGTGACTGTTGGGTCTAATACTTTTTATTTATTAATGTAAATGCTTGTTCTACAGAACCTACGTGAGGAACTCATACACGTACCACCTGAGCGAGATATTCTACACGATCGTCAACGAGTACACAGATTGGGAAAGAACGGTAGAGGTTTGTTTTATTATTAAAACGTAGGGAGAATACCTTGGATTAAGGCCTTGGTTATGGTGAACGTGTAAGCGGTAATTTACAAACATTTTCAGATCACTACGCACATGATCTTTTGTAACTATACGGGGCTTATTAAAAGAAAATGAGCCGAGTTTAGATCAAGTCTAACTAAAAAACTGTCCCTAGAAAAACGATCTTTAAATATTTGTACATAGAACGCTTTTTTGTGGTAACAGTTTTGTTTTGACATGTGTCAACATGGGGTTCAACCATAATAAGCAGCTATAGGTTTGCATTTGACTTCTCTCTTCCTGATGATGCAACAGTGAGATCTTAGATTTTTTTATATATTTTGTGTTGTGTGATATTTTCAGACAAGCTCACTATCTTAGGCAATTCAAGAATAACTTTAGTTTAGTTTTTTTAAATTTTCATCGAATTTAGTAAGTATTTGTTCTCCCCAAGAAGTAAAATAAAATAAACGTTCGTATACTTGAAAACCCGCTTCTGTTTCCGCTCACTATGACTGAGCCTTTACGTATTCAGAACAATAATGTACATCTGGATAATACAAATAACAATTTATATCCCTTAACAAAACAGAAAAGATGAATACGAACAAAGTGACTTCTGGCTATTATGTAGGTATATTGTACAGTCAGCGAGAGATATAAGAATTTAAATTATTTAGTCGTACAAGTTAGTAGCTAACACTTTAACAAGAATTTTGTCACTGATTTGCTAGCATTTTTGACGTCACGTCGGATACAAGCAGTTCAAAAATGGATCCTATTTCATGAGAGTTTGAGTTCATTTCTATCAACATTCCCCTGCCCTTATTCCGTTTCATGGTGTATGTCAGCACAACATTTCTTCCTCTTCCATTTATTCCTATCACTTGTCAACCTGTAAATCCCTTCCGTGCAGATTCTTATCAATTTTCACACAGATTCTCAACACCACTTCTTCTTCGGCCTTCCTCTTCGTGCATACCCCGTCACACTCATATTTATAATTTTCTCTTGGCGTAACATGATTTTCTTTACTTTTTTCCTTTTTTTTAACACATCTAGAATGAAAAAATAACATTTTGAAAGCTATATCAATCTCACGCTGATTGTACAGCAATAATCGAAAGATAAATTAATATTTAACATGATACAACCATATTCGATTTTGTATCATAATGTTAGTGCATTACGGTTTAAATTACCCATGGGAAGGTAACCTCATTATCATACGTATAGGTATTTACATAATCCCATTGTTGTACAATATTGTGATTATATTATGGTATTGAGTCTGGTTTCCCAATGGGAATTCGCGGCGTTTGCCAAGGGCTATTTCTAAATATGAATTTTCCAACATGTCTGAAAATGGCAAAGAAAATTATATTCGATAGAATAATATTATAATGATCCAAGTTAATTTATTTTTAATTGATTAGCTTTTACGTTTATTTGTATGTTTGGATGTAAGAGGCTCTAAAAATTTGATCTTCAGAACAAATTAATCGATTACATTCACTGGTGAACATAACTAATAAATTCGATTACAAATAATTGATCAAATAATTGCCGATATTTCCGCAGAATCCCATCAATACAAGAGACGCAATGATATCAGCCTTATCAGACGCACAATACGTAGCACCGCTGGTACAAAGTGGAGATCTACTGAGCGGGGGACCGAAACCTTCGATGTCTGATGATGAGGGCCCTAGAAGACCAACCAAAACCTACTTCTACGTGTTTGACTATCAGACAAGAGATAGCGTTTACCCACAGGTAAGTCTTCTTCTTGTCGTGTCACTATTATTTCGATTGAGTGTGATAAAAAGATTATAAAATTCGCCTCAAGGAGATGCAGGTACAGTTTAGTAAACTAAGGACTCTTTTTTTATGGTGAATGGATCGACTTTTGACCTCGAAACTTACACAGGCAAGAGTGAGTCTACGATGAAGCGAGCCTACCCAGAAGGTGCCTATTAACTCTCTTCTTAAAAAACAGGGTCGTAGCTCAGCGGAAATACAGACGCTGGAAGCTGATTCCAAATTTTGCAAACAGTAAATAACTGTCCTAAAGATATCTCACCATGGTGACGAAGCCAAAGAAAATCGACACGACCATGTTGCAATAGGACGGAGCGAGTTTTTTTTAAGTTTGTTCATACTAAAACTCTCTTTGTGCTACATGACGAGATTTCTGTTTCCACTGATCGTAAGGTACGGGACCCATTTAACACGACTCACAACCCAAAATTACGCTTAATTGGCCTCACAATAAGATAGATTACTTAACTTATTCAAATCAATAAGTAAATTTTTACTCAATAAACCAAATTTCATGTAAATTTGAACTGAATTATACGCAAAATGAAAACAATTCTGTGTGTCCGTCGATAATTTTATTACTTCACGCAAGATAAGTGCTATCATTTTGAATAATGTTTTAATTAAAATGGTTATTGGGACACGTCCCGTAATTTCCAAGTGGTTTGGTATATTAAGTGTGAATTTACGATCTAAATTTGTACTTTACTGATTGGGTCTTGCAATTTGTTTGGTCACTAAACTTTTCGGCTTGTGTCAGTAGTACCATTGATGGTACAAGTGACACAACTTTGTATCCTTAGTACCATTAATGGTACTAGTGACAATTATTTAGGATCAGTAGTACCATTTTCAATGTAAATTACCATTTTGTTTTAGGTATTGAGAAAATTAAAATTTCATTCAACTATTGCTCTGCTGTCATATTTTTTGTGAAATATTTGTACTCATATTTTTTTTTATTGAAAACTCGTGTCGTGCAGAAAAACATTGATTTTGAACATACCAGCGTGTCTTGAAACCTATCTATTTTTGATTAAAATTCTGAGCAGATTCAGCTTATTGGCCATCCCTGAAAGTTAATTCCATTGAGTGGTATGCTTCATTGAGTGTGAAACACTCTTAGAGGGTGAAAGAGGGCATTTGAATTTCGCTGGCTTAATTTTATTATAATATTAATTAATTTTGCCTGTAATTGAAAAGTAAGCGTCCTGAATAGTTTTCAAAGTTATTCCGTCAAATTATAACAGACTAGCTGAGCTCCCGCGGTGTGACCCGCGGTCCCTCGGGATTTTTTTTTTCGGGATAAAAAGTAGCCTATGTCCTTCCCTGGGATACAACCTTTAACTATGCCAAATTTCAGCTTAATCTGTTCAGCGGTTTGGGCGTGAAAGCGTAACAAACAGACAGACAGACAGACAGACAAAGTTACTTTCACATTTATAATATTAGTATGGATGGATTTAAATAATTGTGTAAAAATTAAATTTGAAAAAAGCAGAAAATTGAATTAAAGTTGGTTGCAGTATGTACATAAGCTAAACAAAATAAGTAAAAATGTAGGTAGGTACCTATAGGAAAATTACTATGTTATTAAAAAATCTATTTCAATTTTGTGTCACCATCTCTTTTGTCACATCCACTGAATGTGACAAATGTACAAGGTTATTTTTATTGAAACAAAACCTTCTTGTCCCTAGAGATCAGGCACAGTCCACGGAGAAGAGCTGCCATACATCTTTGGAGCCCCACTAGTGGAAGGCTTCGGACACTTCCCACAGAACTACACGAAAACCGAAGTAGCGCTGGCTGAATCTATTATGCTGTTCGTGGCCAACTTTGCTAAGTCTGGGTGAGTTTGAAGTTGATGGAGGTAGCTAAGTTTGACGACTTTAAGCGACAAATTGTATTGGTCAATCTAACAAGAAAAGTACGTACGTGTATTTTTTTTATAGTTAGTACGACCTACAGTTTTTTATGGGTTGATTTTTTTAAATTTACGTGTCGATTTGTAGAAATACGATAAACATCCGCTACTAAGTATTGCAAATAAGTAATTTTATAACAGTTATGGCTTTTCAAATGCGCTCAATTTGATTTTTGACGTGACAACGTCTTACAATTCGATAGAGCCGGCTGCACGCACGAAAAAACATGACGTCATGCGGCGTTACCTCGCTCTGAGGCGTTCCATGTAAGGCTTGAAGTGCAAGCGAGAGCGCGGAACGAGCGACAAAGAAGCACAATCGGCCTTTGCGTTCGGCAGCGTTCGACATCCGTCTCTCTCCTACTTGAGTGAGCGATGCGTAGACGTTGTCACGTTCAACTATCGTCAGTAAACCGACTTTACAAACAAACAATTTTTTTTTTATATTTAGTTTTCTATACGTGACAGAAGACCGTGACAGATGGAAGGAATTGGGGGAGACCTTTGCCCAGCAGTGGGATAATATAGGTTAATAAAAAAAAATAGTTTTCAAGTTATTATTATACTTGTCAGGTTATTAATTATAAATAAAAATAGCTTTATTTTGCGTCACACACAACAAATACTTACACATTATGAAATTAAAAAGAGCCAGATAAATATGCAATACAATAATTACGTTTTTATACTAAAAAGAAAACCGACTTCAATGTTTGACTCGAAACGCGGTGTGACTCAGGGCGTCAAGCTGTCGATTCGATTTCTATTTGTGACATGGCTAGGAGGGAAGGTGTTTAGAGTTTTACGGGGAAACTATCAATCCCTCAGGAATAAAATTTATATGGGACCACCTCTGGAGTATACCCTTTCAAACATAAAAAGAATTTTGAAAATCGATCAACAAATGGCGGAGCAATCGCGTAACAAGATACAAAACAAAAAAAAAAACATACAGACGAATTGAGAACCTCCTCCTTTTTTGAAGTCGGTTGATAAAAATAGCTTTATTTTGCGTCACACACAAAAAATACTTACACATTATGAAATTAAAAAGAGCCAGATAAATATGCAATACAATAATGGTCGCCACTCAGTATTTTTGTAATAGTAAGCAAAGGCTAACTATTGCGCTTGTTATTAAATAATATTTCTCATCCATTTTCTTACCAAACTCTTAAAAAATACTTCAAGTAACTGCAATAACTATTTGCATTTTATGATATCAGAACTTTCATTTCAACTTTCCCGTGTAGGTAACTTTAAAATAGTTTTGTATCTGCAAGCCAAATTGGAATTTACTGAAGTTTGTTTCAATTTGTTACACTCCTGAAGGAAGAAAGTTATCCGGACTTTGATCTGTTTCTTATTTTACACTTTTGCAATTATTTTGAATTCATCATCTCCCTGACCTTATCCCACGCTGTGGGGTCGGCACAACATGTCTTCATCTTCCACTCACTTGTCAATTGTGCATCCACTCCTTTTACATTCATATCATCTCTCACACAATCCAAACACTTCTTCTTCGGTCTTCCTCTTCTTGCATACCCAGCCACACTTATATTCTAAGCTGAATAGTTTCGAAGTTCAAACTAAATAATTTTATTTTGAATTGTAAAGACTGTACAAAAATTATACTACAAACATACAAAGTTGAAAAATTATTCAAAAACAGGTCAATAGTTGTTTTTATGAAGATAATGATCACATTATACTATGTTAAAAAAGTACCCAAGTAACATTGAACCAGTTTCAACAAAGTCGAAGTAAGCCGTCAAGCTGTTCTTAATTATCCTCAATGCACTAATCAAGTAACAATGATCCAAAGTTTTGATGACTATATTCAGGCTTTTAGCCAGCATCATTACATTCCCAGTTTTCGAAATTGAACTCTATTCCTTATCCACTATGGCTGGTTTCAGAATATAAAACGTTATGTCTTGTTTGGGCTGTTACATTTGATAGCTCTTCAAAGTTTATGGAAATAGGAAATTATGAGAAATAAACTTTATATGTTCATGTCGTAAGGTCTTATTTCGAGGGTTATTTCGTTTTATTGTGTCACATCACATTTTGTTTATAATACACTTGAGTTTTCATTGCGAGATGACTGTACAAGTTTTTGATACCTGCAATAGTTTTCCTATAACGTGGAGGCCAGGCCATACACTTCTATTGTCCAATTGGCATGAAGCTGCCGATTGGATCAACTAGAACTGACCATGAATGTGTGGGCGTAAATTGGCTTACTGTCATGCCTAATCACGCCCAAACACAGGCAGTTCAATTTGATCCAATCGGAGCTCAATGTGTGGCTATTAGCTAGAGTCTAATACTGCGACTTCGGTTCTACTTCGTGCCTAAAAGTCAGCTCACACCGAAAAAAACGTGACAAGACTTTTAATCCACCTGTAACGTACAAGACCTAGGTAATATTTTTTACGAGAAACCCCTTGGGCAAGCGTATTTAGTTTATTGAAATAGAAGCAATACTGTACCTACAAGAACATACCACGCCAACCCGCCCACACGCTGACACTAACAAATTGAGCAAAATACATTGCGCGTTTTGTACGTAGCTTTTACATTTCATTACTTGAACTGTGTCATTTGTAAACATTGTACATTGAATGAAATAAAAGTTAGTAAATTTTTTATAATTTTGAAACGTTTGTGAAATGAATAATATTTACAAAATCATTTAGGGCTCATCGCAAAATATTTTTAACGAAAAAAAATCACAGTAACAAAAATATGAATATCATTGCTAACGAAATGCACACAAAATTGATTGTATACAATCCTCGCAGGGAATATTAAAATTTTGCAACACATCGACGTGTCGTTAACGAAACGCACACAATACATTGCTTGCTATGTCCCCAGGAATCCGAACGACAACGTGCGCCAGGAAGCATTGCTCCCAGCCTCGCGGGAACGGAACCGCTTTCGTGGGATCAGCTGGGAGGAATACGATTCCACGCATCAGAAGTATTTGGAAATAGGTCAGTTGCTTTGTTACTATTTGTAAGGATGTCTGAGGGTTTTGTCAGCTGCCTGTTATTTTCACACATGGTTATGAATATGTTTTCACGGAAAGTGCTTTCCAGTTTTAGGTTTATTTATAATTCGGAACTAAAATCTACGTGTGGTATGATTATATTTTTCTTTCATCTTCACAATATTATAAAAATGTTACGAGTTCTTTAGGTACTTTGATATTTTAACATTACTTCATAATCTTTTCATTACATTAAGGCGGCCTAAAAATTATATTACTTACACATTCCAGCTCTTTTTTATTACTTCTAAATAATTAAATAATAATGTTATTCGAGAAGCAATTTAGTTTGAATATAAATATTTCTTTGGACCTAAGCTGATCTAAAATAATATTCACTTGGTCACACAAACTGAATTCTTAACTTATTAGTTATTATCTTAGAAGAAATTGCTTCGTAAGTTTCTTCTAAATTGATGTTGGAAAATCTTACACTTAGAAAATGACATCTCAAGTCCTAAAAATACATTTCATTTTGCAGTTTCATCTTTAAAATGAAAATTACATTTCTTCAGCGAAATTTATATCACACTATCACACCACTTAAAGAAACGTTTGCAGAATTTTCTACACTTGGCGATACTAGAAAGTTTAACGACCGAAACATTTTCACAGCATCTCCGTCATAATGTAGGTCGTCAAGACGCTTGACACATACAAAACACTCAAGATTTTATAGCTACCTATGTCTGTTTTTTGTTTTTATCTCGTGTTATGACGATCTGCATACACGTTTCAGAGCTAGATACTTTCCTGATGGAGGAGCTGTGTTGGCCTAGTCACTAGGACAACCTTCGTGTAGAAACCTATACCTATTTTCACATTTTCACTGGGCCCTAGTGAAATGTACTGCAATACGAAGATTGCGAGTTTAAAACCAGGCAAACAATGAACCCTGTTTCGGAAAATATGCACATTATAAACGCTAGCTCTAAAATGTAAAGGATAACATCGTAAAACAATCAATTAATATTCTAATATGCGGTAGTGGGCTTGCAACCTGTCATCTCAACATTCACTCCTTTCTTGTCCATTATCATCTTTCACACAGCCTATCCATCATTTCTTTGGTCTGCCCCTTTTGCCACATCCCTCCACATTCTTGGCCTAGTATCAGTAGTCCGAGGATCGGACTGATGAGACTTTTTAGATATGATGCTGATGATTTATTTATTTATTTAGTACCACTTCTTATCTATTTTTACAGGCTTAACCTAATGCAATAATGTGGCCAAATTCAAACCTTAATAGTGTTAAAAAGATTAATATTAATAGTGTTAATGATGCTGATCAATACAGATCATCGGACTGCAGAGCCTTTTAGTCTGATATTTACACATAACCTAGCATTCTTCTCGTCACATGACACTCTTCCTTCTTCAGGACATGCCCATACCACAATTTATTTCTTCTTACTCTACATATTTTTTGTATAACGTTAAGTTTAAAAAGTGAATTGCATCTTATCAGCAATACACACCATGCCCAAATGAAAATGATGACACCTTCACTCAATTTATGTAGCGGTCAGGCCCAATGATTTATCGTCGTAATGAATAGTAGAAGTGTCTGTGGGAATTAATGTTTGAACGTAATGTGCCGTGAGGCGCTGATGATAAATTGGTTTGACTAGACCGGATTATAGAATTGAATAGATCCTTGGAAGATGTCCCTGTGTCTTACCTTAAAGACGTATTTTGGAACGAAGTTCCTTTTCGGACGGTATCGAGGATGGAAGTTAAAAAAAGCGATCGATACCGTCACGACATATCGCTGTCCCCGGGGAATAAAAGGATAACTGCAAAAACACAACTTTACAGGACAAAAGACATGTTTTCGTTGATAACTTCACAAATTGTGCAAAATAATGCGCATAGCAGTGCGCAAAGTGCAAAAAGTCGTACACAAGGTGCGTACTTTTTATTTTTATTGAATAGAGCCTTGGAAGCTAATACGTCTAATGTTTCCTGTTTCTAATCTTAGGATGTCACGAAAATCTTTGTTTTTTCAGCCTCCTAAATTGCTAAAGCGAGTTTAACTGAGCTTTTTCTGGCAGATGGCTATTACGTAAACAAAATCAAATTATGAAAATAAATATTTTGGAAGAACCAAGCTTCCGCACAAAAAGTCGGTCGTCTACAAAAAGAAGACACCTGAGCTTTTATCAGATGCGTTGCTAAAAGGTTCGTCGAAGTAAAAAGGTTTAAACAGATCATCATACCGCCGACGTTTTAAAAATTGATGTAACCTAATAAGACCAGGAAGATAAAAGCCTTTTATGAAAACAAAACAAATTGTATTATGTTTATATTTTAAAATGCTTTTAATAATTGACAAACAAATACCTCTCAATTTGATTTCACTCTGACTAAATCCCAGGAATATTATTCAGTGTTTTACGTTATCGATATCCAAAATGGATCACAATTTTCGGGAAATCACACTTTCCCTGTCCCAAACAAAAATGCAAAATTGAATGAAAAGTCCAACATACTTTTTGCAAAATACTGTTATTATGTTGTCAGAGTAATAAAAAAAACAAAAAAAAAACCGGAAGTAGGTATTACTACCCTGAAACACATATGGCTCAGGAGCGTAGAGAGTCATTTTTGTTTCTGCACGTTCATGACCATATGTGGTTATAGTGGTTTTTATAAATATTTATTGATTTTTTACACTTTATATGTACAAATTATACATTTATACAACTTATGGTAATACCTACTTATCTACAAACATGTCAGTGTCACATATTTTTTGATGTCACTGTCAATGACATCAAAAAAATCTGTCCGTTACTTATTGATTTTCATTATTGATTTCTGTGTTGCGAAAAGATGGTAAGCTGGGAAACTGCTGCTAAACAAGTCAAACGCGTAGATACAGAGTGTTTGCAATGCAAAAAAACCTTTTGTTTGCCATGTTTCAAAAACAAGCATAATTAGTGTAATTTCGTAAAAAATTAAGATATTTTTCCGTACGTCTTGGCGTTTTTCTTTACTATATGATTGTCTTAGCACGTCCCAAGCATATTTAGAACAGTACCAGCGCGTCCCGCAGAAATAATCGCTATAGAAGTTGTATGTGTCCCCTGACACACAAATGGCTCAGGAACGTGTTAGTGCTTTCCAAGGGCAAGTTTCCTGAGCCATATGAGGTTCAGCGGACAGGGAACGTGTTAACACTAATAATAGTTATTATTATGAATAATTTATTTAAGTTGTAGTTCTAAAAAAACCGACCAAGTGCTAGTCGCACTCGCGCACGAAGGGTTCCGTAGTATTCATAAGTATAAGATATAAGAAATCACGTTTGTTGTATAGGAGCCCCCTTTAATTAATTGATTTTATTCTGTTTTGTTGTATTTTTTGTTAAAACGGCAACATAAATACACCATCTGTGAAAATTTCAACTGTCTAACTATCACGGTTTATGAGATATAGCCTGGTGACTGACGGACAGACAGACAGACAGATGGAAGGAC
The DNA here is from genome assembly GCA_951394285.1 of Epirrhoe tristata. NCBI lineage: Eukaryota > Metazoa > Arthropoda > Insecta > Lepidoptera > Geometridae > Epirrhoe > Epirrhoe tristata. The sequence goes on along the minus strand of OX596139.1, from coordinate 1,249,192 downwards.
AGCGAGGTCTTGCTAATAAGGTCCCGTTTTACCCTTTGGGTACGGAACCCTAAAAAATTGTTTCTGATATCCACGACACAGGGTCAACCCGAGTATAGGGACAGAACTATGTACATATGTGACAGTTATTATTATATATATAATAGGGTGTTATTTATTTATTTTATTTGTATCGAGTCTCGGTTTTGTATCATTATTGAAGTTGTTCTACTGAACAAAGTGCTAATTGATAATTTAAATTACGCTTCTTTCCCGTTGAGATACGCAGAACCTGCATTGATTTATCTCGGGTCTGGGTGTTTCTGTGTATAATATGTATGTATTTACAAACAAAAAGTATATGTACATAGTATATCAGTTACCTGGTTCCCATAATACAACCTTTGCTTAGTTTGGGGCTAGATGACGCTGTGTGAATTGTCCAGAATTATTTATTTATTTCTACTTGCTACGCTCGTCACATACTTACATCTTTCGCCTCATTCACTCTCATTACTTTCAGTGTGTAGATAAATTGTATGTAAATCATTCTCGAAGATCCACATTTGAGGTCGGTTTCTTAACATCCGTAGGCGCTGAGCAGAAAATACGAAATGAGAAAATATTTCACCTCTATTTTCCCCGTATTTGGCTTATCGCGTAACTCTGCCACAGAATTTCTAATAATAAAACGTTTACAATGGACACTTTTCACAACGCATCAATCCAGACTCCCGGAACTTTGAGTTCTAGATTGAGTTCGAACAAACTAACAGCGTTACAACACATACAGGTGCATTGGTACAAAAATGACACTGTGAGAATGTGTGTGTGTAAGAATGATACCGCGGCGTTTGTATGGAGTTCTTTCAAGTGTCCGGGCTGTTAATCCGCTAGGCATGTTTGCTTAATCCGTGAACGAGATACAATACACCACGCAACATAATTTACTGGAAGGCATTTTCGTGATCACAGAGTATTCATTATTAAGCGTAGCTCACATGTTTTGCATTGAATACTGAACAAAATTTTGTACTGTTTCGAAATGTGTTTGATGTTGAGGCAGTATTATTTTAAATATATATAATGGCTTAAAGCGATATTGGGATTATTCAAGCTGAAATGGTTTTGGGATATTGTTTAATAACATGATGTTTCTCTTATTCGCAAATTACTATTCCGTTTCCATTGATACAATTCTCCTACAATAATTTTGCGTAATACAAGCGTACTACGGAAATAAAACGTTGTATTTATTGCAGGTTTGAAACCTCGCCTGAAAAACCACTACCGGGCGCATCAGCTATCTGTCTGGTTGCGACTAGTCCCTGAGCTTCACCGAGCTGGTATGGAAGATGTCGCAGCACGTCACAACCTCTTCAAAAACCACAACGAACAGGACTTATACGAAGGAATCGTAAGACCAGACCCACTAGCGAGAAACGATAATGAACAGATACGCAGAGCTAATGGATCTATGTACGAAACAGCGCTCACAACAGTCGATACAATCCTCGCAACGTGTGCAACCATCCTCCCCGGGAAAGATATCCAAACAGCGAATACAACTGAAAACACTCTGGCTAATTTAGAAGCCGCCGGCTACGCTGCCTACTCCACAGCGCTCAGCGTCACGATAGCTATAGGCTGCTCCCTCTTAATTCTCAACGTGCTAATATTTGCGGGCGTCTACTACCAACGGGATAAAACTAGGTCACGCGGCAAACAGCAGCGCTTCAATGAAAAACATTTCGAAACTATATCGGGGAAGCATTCGCATTACCACATGGACCCTACACACGCGCCGAGTCTTGTTGTTGATGTGGAGAGGCACAATCGGAAGAAACAGATGATGGGTAGTGATGCGCATTTATCCGCGTTGAACTTCAAAGGACCTTTGGATGTCCCAAAGTCCCCGCCGAGCCCGAGTCTGAGCATGGACAATATGATGTTGCCGAGTAAACTGGGCAGCCGAAATAGCAGTTTCCGAATACCGAATGTGAGCTACCCGCAGGTCACGAGCTACGCAACTATGCCTAAGAATGTGGGCCAATTTCATAACTCACCGCCGATGCAAGAGTTAAGGCAACAGAAATACCAGCCTCCGAACGGTGCGACACAGAATTCCCCGCGGGAGGAGGGAAGGGGCGCCCCTCACGCGACCCTCCGTAGAGGTAAAGGCGCCCTTCACACCAACCTCCCACAAGCTGCCATTGATGAGATGAGAGTGTGACAGTTAATTTCTCCGAACTATGCATTTCAGGATTAAAAGTGTATCGTATTTGTAAATAGTCGAAAGCGTCAGTTTTTCTAAGTGAAATGTTATCGATTTTCTCCGAATGGAATATGATTATCGAATAAAAATCAATGGTATCATTATGCTCATTTTATTTCACATCACTAGCAAAGTGGAACTACATAAAGGGATGTCAAAAACTTTTGTCGATATTTTAGGAATGTTATCGAACAAAAGTCGATAGAAATATCAAACGGCTGCTCAAAGAAACTTTGCAAGTGGTAGCTCAAACGAACATTTTGTTAGGAATGCCTTGTGGTGGACGATAAACAAGACCGTAAAGGGTCTTTGTTACGTTTCCCGGCCGCATACGTAATAGGACCTGCTAGTGTTGGCACGTAAGTATCGATGTGAACGTATCGATGAAATACGGTTTGATTGAACCTTGGTGAAACGTTTCAGTTGATTAACAATAAAACTGGCAATAAAAATACGATGAACGAATGTCCTATCAAATGTGTTTATCGAAGACTTGCTAATGGTATTGCTGAGCATTTGGTGACATCGTTATGGCTACGAGGATAAAAAAGATAATATTTTATGAGACGGCTTCAAATTATGGTTTGTATTGGAGTGACAGTAAGTATTTTGTTATCGTTTTCCTTTGATAACATTACTATTTATGGTTAAAAAGCCAAAGATGAGTATTTCTGCTGTTGTGTGAACTTCATAAAATTTATAACGAGGTTCATATCTAGTGGACCGTAGTGGACACCGTAGTTATTGAGCAGGATGATGTAAGTCTAAACTTCTACTCGACTGTTTTTCGAGATATCCTGTAAATAGTGCTGTTCTACCAAAAAACCGTTATGGTTCCACAACAAGAGTTTTCAATACGTTTCTCTAGCATGTATTATGCAAATTCAATAGGGTCGTCTACTTTTTGTTTACTGTATAAACCAACAATTTTGCCAAAACATTTAGATTTTACGGTAACGATTACCCTTATCGATCATATTATGAAGGGGTTACGTACTAAAAATAAATGTTACTGAAATATCGATATGATACTCCTGAATAGGTGCTATAGCCATCACTGTCTTCAAACTCATCTTCATATCTGAGGGGTGGAAGCTAAGTGACATCTTAAGGGTTTCCATTTGATAAATCATTTTTACCCCCTTTTCTCGGATTCGGGTTCATAATTCATATTGTTGAGATGCTTATGAAGTGCCGCATTTTGTAATAAATCAAACAAGAGAAGTTATTTGATATTGTCGACATCGAAAGTTAATTTGTTTTGGAAACCATGTTGTGCGATGCCGAAGCGAATCGGGAACTTTGTTTGATGTCAAAATAATTAATAATTATACAAGATACGCGCGAAAAACATCACCCTTCCTTTGAGAGTCTGGTACATTTTTTTATCTGTAACCATTGATTTTTTGTCTTCTATAATCCATTTTTTATTCAATTGTAATGTATGAAGTGTCAATATACTGATGCATTATTCAAATTCTGAAGGAAGCTTTAGGTAAAGCTGATAATAGCCTTAGAAGCCTTGTTACCTACCATTTTAATACTTTACAATCCCATTCTGAGTCCAGTTTCAAGTTATTAGCATTTTAGATTCTAGACAGCTTGCAAGTTTAAGCTATTGATTGGTTTACAGTTTATAATTACTAATTAACTAATCAACGGAAGAGCTAGCAACAGAGATGGATAACTCGAAAGAAACCCGGCTCGGTGCAAGCCGTTATGCACCTGCAACCAAGCCATTTATTACGTGCGGAGTCCGCACGTAATGACTCGTCATTCCTGCGGATTCAGTCGGTGAGGTCGAGAGAGTGGTGTGGGTTTTGGGCATCGCGTCCCAGGCAATGCAGCGTCCGTGGAGAGTTCACTTCACCCATTTTGGCTTGCTGAAGTGGAAAACAACACGGAGAGTGGCAAGTACCGGTTTTAAGTCCAAAAAGATAGTCAACTTTGCGGTCGTAGCTGTCGCTCCTGTATCGGCCTTACTAGCCCTCTACGTAAGTGCCGGACCTCCCAAATGAACGCTGAACCATCTCTCGTAAATGTATGAGGCCATTGATGATGATGATGATAGTTATTAATATGAAACTTAGGGATAAATCAGCATTTTTTTCATAAAGATGTCAATTTAAAAGGCTTTAATTTCCATGTTACTTGAAACGACAACCTAAGCAGCTCATTATAAATGACAGGATAAAGATACACCGAAATTAACTTTAAAATAACTTTGGTAAAGGAAAATATTGTGAGGAAACCAGTTTAGTTTGAAAATTATGTCTTGTGTTATAACCTTGTCCTGCCTGATCGAAAAATTAAAAAAACAGAATCATGACAAATTCGCCACCTATTACAATGTAGGAATAGAGAGAATCGGCCAAATTGTTCTAGCCAAATTCCATACACAGTTTTTTTCCACGTAGATTACGTAGATTAGGTCGTGGGACGTTTGAAGTAGGACTGGACAGGACACTGGAGCCGTGAGCCGGATGCACAGCAAAAAATGGACCAAAATCTTAACAACCTGGCAACCTGAAGGGAGAAGACGCCTCGGACTGCCAAAGAAGCGCTGGAGAGATGACCTCGACTCCTTTGATAGAGTGGGTGTTGGAAAAAATGGGGGAGACCTTTGCCCAGCAGTGGGACACTATAAGAATAAAAAAAACCTACGTTTCATTTTGAACTAGACTAAACCCGTTAGATTAGGCACAAATAAGATAAATCTACAGTATTTAAAGACCCAAAGAGCCACAATCTATACCAAAGCACAGCCGTCCTCCACTACAGTAAACACGCTTGGACTGCGGTTTGCTTTAGTAGCACAATTTCCGTATTACCAGTGAACGAAATGCGAAATGCTGAACATTGGAACGTTTGCCATACTAGTAGAGTTCACATAAGTTATGGTTCAAGAAATAATAGTCTGAACAAGCTTTAAATATGTAGGTAAGTGTAATGGAAGCACTGAAATACTCTACAATCGTCTCTCTTCCTTGCGATCTCCCACCACTCTCTCATGAAGTTGTCAATGTGGTTCCTCCATGCATGAAAATTTTGTATGAGTTTGAAACGTGAAAGATTAAAGCCAGGTTTTAATCCCATACAGAGAGATGAATGTATGTTGTCTACTCGACTACTGTAAGTGACAATTTGTGTTGGCCTAGCCTTAAACTATTCTAGATGATAATGGTAATGTTCTAAGCTCATGTATTTTCGAATACAATTATTACTGAAAATAAATATTAACCAAAAAGGAAAACATCAAAAAGCAATCAGTAGCATAATCATATAATAACGCCTTTATTATCTAACCACACAATTTCTACAAATTATACATAAAATCTCAGAAAATGCTATTCAAATGTCCAAACTGGTTCCCAAAAGACTTATTTACATATCTGGAAGAGGAACTGCCATGTCTTGCCAAGTGGCCAGAGCGTTGGCAAGCCAAGTCGGAAAATCGATAACTAAGTGCCGGGGCAACACTATAATGTATGGTTTATCTGTACAAGTGTGCAATGCGTTATGCTTAGTCTCTGTATATATTTTTACCGTTAAAAAACAACCGCTTCAGATAAATGGTGAATTTATCAGTCACAGAAACTAACTGTAGAAACTTTAGCTCCATGGGGTCCAGAGGCGTGGCTCCTTTTCAGAGAATTATCCAAGAGGCTGATTGACGAGACCAATGACCAAAGGGCTGGTGCTTACCTCGGACAGAGGATATGTATATCCATCCAACGAGGTAATGCCGCCAGATTTGGGCACATCACCTGCGGTCGGTGATTTAAACACTGTTTTTTATCATAAGTTTAGGTTAATTATGTACCTACTTATGTTTTTTTATGATTATTGTTTCGTGTAAATATATATAAATAAAACCCTCAGAAGAGTAACAAAAACTATTAAACAATTTCTATAAAAGCTAACCTACGATACATTTAAACAACTGCTGACATTTAGTAAACTGGATAAGTAGTACTAGCAGTAAACCATCTAAGGATCGGTACTACTCGTATACATAGATATCGATTCTTTGAAGTAGAAATAGTAAACCGTCCGGTTTCCTGTTGTAAAGTTATTAAAAAAGCGCTCGTGGTCGTGCTTGCTTAGTCTTTCTTGACGTCGAAGTTAAGCAACGGTCGAAACGGTCTTTAAGTGGATGGGTTACCGCCAGTGGCATTTTCATCTGAGCGCTTCCGTGCTTCGGAGGGCACGCTAAATTGTCGGTCCCGGCTATTTAAGTCGTTAAGCCATGACGAAGGCCTTAAGGCGACCAAAAAACTCCGTCACCAGAGTTGGCCACTGACTCATACGAACTTACTTACCAAACTGCTTAAGAAAGCATGAAATTGGTGGTAAAATTGTACCTCAACATGACAGTACCGTATTTTCAGAAAATCTCTAACAGACTTGATTCATTGCAGTGATCAGTTCAGCTAAACTGTTTCGATGTGTCAGAATACATTTAGATAATTGTGATTTGTACTGTGTACTTTGTGATTTACATGAACGTTTACCAAGTTTACAAACCAGTTTACCAACTTTGTTAAGATATTTTGAACCTTTTTGAAAGAGTGAGATAGTGATCGTTGATATCCTGCATCGATGTTTCATTTTTGATAATGTATTGCAAGATCGATCGCTCTGAAAATCGATGACTAGGAATGACTATGTTCAGCAGTGGACGTCATTTGTCTGAGATGATGATTATTCTATACAAAAAATATGTATAGACACTTACATCTTTATATGCTATCTACACTCAATGGCTTGATGCACGAAAGAAGCTTCTTAGAGTCGCACTTATAATTTTTCACCATACTGGTTCGGAAGAACTAGATAGATAGAGAGAAAATACTTTATTGTACACCACATGGGAATCACAAAAAAACAAGCAAAGATACAGGAGAATATTTAAAGCGAAGTACAATGGGCGGTCTTATCGCTGTGAGCGATTTCTTCCAGTTCCAGTAGCTCCAGAACTAGTGACATGACAAGAAGAAGAAGTTGCTTAATCATTGTTTGAGATGGAATAAGCTTCTTTAGCACCCAGATCATCCTGTCAACTAAATGCAAGGATAAAAAGAAACGCTTATAATATAAAGTTGTCCTTCCTGTAAGGGCTTTAGGTACATCTCCGTTTAGATGAAAGATAAAGTGACTCACCAAGAAGTTTATCTCGGGGCCATAGTATAGTGCAAAAGCCCTTGTAATTGAATAACGGGTTACATTTATGGACTTTGCATAGACTAAACTTAGTTTGACATATATAGGGTCTTTCATTTTATACTAACTTAATTCAGGAATTGGGTTCAAAAAATAAATTAAAAAATATTTATTTAATGTTTTTTTTTTAAATTAAAAAATATTTATTTAATGTTTTTTTTTTTCTTGTTATGAAAATCCCGAGAAAATCGATAAAGACTATCCTTTCAATTGATTGTTGCTTCTTGTATAACTTAGCCCATTCATGACGTAGCTGCGTTGCGATTGGTTGAACGTCTGTTCTCCTTGAAAATCATTATGCAACAATTCTAAGAAATCAATAAATAATAAATTTTGAAGTGAAAACTTAAATGGGCTTAGGAATTAAATTGATACGGTCAAACGTCTATTTACAACCCAAAAATGAGACCCTGTCAGTTTATGAAGTTTAAATTAAAGACCCTATATTTGATTGACGTACCTACTGGAGCCATTTAGATTTATGCAGAAGGTTAAAGGTAGCTAGGCTTCAAACCGTGTTTGTTGTCATTTCTAACATTGTGAATGAATAGGAGTAGAATTACCTATCTCTTGAGACTAATTATAAGACAAGAATTACATATGGAATAGTATATAATAAATCTAGACTTTCGGTCTGTCTCATAAAAAAGGGGGAAAATAATGACTTTTTAAAAATCAACTATTCGATGAAGAGACCATTCGACTCAATTTATAATTTACCAAAAAAATTTCAAACTGTGAGAAAAACAATACTTACTGTAATGTAATCCGGCTTACACTAGTCCCTTTTAGGGTTCCTTATCGCACTGTATAAAACAGAAGCCTTCGACACGTTTATCTGTCACCGACAGACAAGCGGTTGGGAATCCTTTGCTCGACAGCATTTGTTACTCAGGGCTCTCGACTGCGAAAGCCCTTGTACGCCTAGGGTGGATTGTGACGATCTCTTTATTTGGTTGCCTTATATTTTCGTAAATTAATGTCATTTTGTAGCTTAGTTGCTAAAATGAATTGTTATTTTTGACGTCTTATAATTCGATAGAACCGGCTGCACGGCCTGCACGCACGAAAAAACATGACGTCATGAGGCGTTACCTCGCTCTGGGGCGTTCCATGTAAGGCTTGCGCAAGTGCAAACGAGAGCGCGGAACGAGCGACAAAGAAGCATAATCGGCCTTTGCGTTGTCACTTTCAACTATTGTCAGTAAACCGACTTTACAGACAACCATTTTTTTTATTAATAGTTCAACTCACTCTATTGGCAATCCGTTCTATACAGGGTGTAAAAATACTACTACCGAAAACTTAGGGATTGCAATCAGACCATGATTCTAAACATATTTAGCGAAAAAAAAACGCAAAAATAAAATTAAATACGCTACGTCATTTTATTTTTGGTTATTTATTACTAGGACAACACAATAAGACCATATCTACCTGATAATTTCATTAATAAAAGAAAAAAACAATTAAAACTCAAAATCCAGCAATCTACGTAAAACAACGCGCCCAGTACATACGCAAACAGCGTATGTACTGGGCGCTGACTTCAAACGCTGTTTTCTCCGGATATAATGATATTTTCGGAAAATTCTTTTGGATTTAGTTGTGTGTTGGGATGATGTACCTACCCCTTTCGGCTTCGGTAGACGTCTTTTTACACCCTGTCGTTTAAGAGTGGCTGCCTCGCGAAGCGACCACCAGCATTATCAAATGTTCCTTATCTGTATCTGGTAATGGCGGGAAAATGGTGAATGGACAAAATAAATCATCAAGCAGGACAAAAACTATTATTGACGACCACAGATGGCGTGGCGGTAAATTATCGCCTAGGACATGCGAGTTCAATTCTCATTGCGGGACAAAATGTTTGATCTGATGATATTTTGGGCTGTTACCATGGTATTTGTAATTATTGATTTTAAAAACATATAGGTGGAGATGATATGAATTTAAAAGGAGTGAATGCACAATTGACGAGTGATAGAAGTGAGTGGAAGAAGAAGATATGTTGTGCCGACCCCACTTAGCGTGGGATAAGGGCAGGGAGATGATGATAGGTGTCCTGCCATTTTATAAAGAAACACACATAAGTGTTCAGAGAATTTTAGTTAGTGCTTCGAACATTTTATTTCCAGTGCACTGTTGCAACGTTCTGCTAATTGGATTCACAGCGTTAAGGGACGTGCTTTTCTACATCCACAGTAAAATGGATGCAATTTGTTTTTTTTTTAGAATGGAGGGCATGAACATGAATGCACTTGATTTTATTCTCGCTTCATAAAAAAATACTTTAATGTGCATCCTCTTTAGTTCATAAATCCCTCTATCATTTGCATATTTTCTATAAAAATATTGCTTCTGTAAAAGCTTACTACCAATTGGAGTGAAAAGTATCGTTCTCGCGCGATGAATGTAGTGACAAGAATCTGTAAACCTACAAAAATGTGACTGGTTCACGACAGTAAAAACTTAGGCCTTTACATCTATATTAGATGATTTATACAGCGTCAGGAGGCAATCCATGCATACACTTAATGGGACGCTGGTGCCTGGGACATTGTTTGAGATGGAATAGGCTTGCCATATTACTTCGAAAATAGCAAAACGGGTTAAGAAAAAGTTCATTGGAGCATAGCTCTCTATGGATGCGAAACTTGGACTCTGACACAGCGGGATAGAGAGAAGTTGGAGGCTTTTGAAATGTGGTGCTGGAGAAGGATGAAGAGAATTAGCTAGACGGATAAGGTTACCAACAAAGAAGTGCTGAAAAGAGTTGAGGAGAAACGGATTTTGATGAACACCATTCAAAATCGAAGAGGAAAAATGACATCTTATACGACATCACAGCTTTATCAAGAACATCATAGAAGGAAAAGTGGAAGGAAGACGAGGAAAAGGAAGGCCTAGAATAAGTTTCATGAGTCAGATAAAAGAGAAGATCGCTGTCATGTCGTATAAAGAAGTAAAGGAGACCGCATTGGAATGGGAGAAGTGGAGGAAGTTGCATCATTGCACCGACAAGAGCTGAGCTCTTAAATTTGATGATGAGGCTTGCCCAGCACCTAAACCATCCTATCAGCTTGATCAGCCTGGCCCACAGGAAAGACGACGTCAATACGTGTGGAGCTGACTAAGCTGCGGGTTTCCTCACGACGTTTTTCTTCACCGTTAAGAGCTCGTGTTATAGCGCATATAAATTTTACGAAACGAAAACACACGACCAGCAGTTAATAAATAGCTATCATTGGGTTATTTTACTTTGAAAGTTCTCAAGAAATAGCTAATCCAAACTTTAGAAATAGTAAAACAAGTAGTCTAGCAACTCTCAGAGGAGGTGAGAAACATCCCAACTACTTCCAATCGTTGCCAAACAAAAAACAAAGCTTTTGTAAAACACGTTTTGGTTTCTAAAAACTTTTAAACAAAATAAGTGATGTTCCAGGGATATTCCGAAAAATCCCATAGAGACAAAAGTACCCACACGAGCGTGGATTAAGCTGTAATAACATGCAAATTAGTCTCCTTTTCTTGGTGGCATGTAAGCTGAAAGATGTCGAGGGGCTTTCTTATACTCAAGGATGCAATCTTCTCCGATGCTCCCAGGGCTTAACACCATGGTGCATTCTAACTTTGGAAGGCGCTATATTTTTTTGTTGCTGAAACTCTATCTTGCCAAAATCGTACTCCATGGAATTGAAGACTCGAAATGTCAAAATAAACTCCAATAAATATTTGCAGCCAGAATTCGAACCCACGACTCGTCCGCTGTGTGATCAAGTGGTGATCCATTATTGCTTATATAAATTTATAATAGTGGTTAAAATGGACCTCGGGCAAACTTTAAAAGCCAGCATGAATGTTTGAACGAGACTAATAAAAATTCGCTTCAGCTTATTTCGTACACTGAACATCCACTCATACATAATTCAGGGGTTGTAAGTTTCAGTTTTACAGGTACGGATACAACCTGTGGGCTTGCACGTTAACCGTTTAATCTATGCCTGCCGAATCCTACTGTGTTTATTCATAGGGTAGATGAAGAATTTTTTGTTAACCAATATCAAACTTTACCACTTTGCAACAAAGGTGAGTTTTAAATGAACCCAACAGAATGAACGATGAGGGATGGGATACAATGTATGCGTCTTTTGGGAGCGTTCTAGTGATTCAATATTTAAATTCGTCATACGAACGTCTGTCCTGTAGGCTTTTACGTTAACAGTTTAATATTTATATCCAGAATTGATTTTGTACCTTGATGGCTCGGGATAAGGTTGGAATTTAAAGAGCAAAGATAACACGCAATGTATGTGTCTGTTGGGAAAACGGATTGAGGGCGTTTTTTTCCGAGACACAAGATTTTGTATCACTTACATACTTTTGTGATATGCTTGCAGATAAATATTGTAGCAGATTTTTTTATTTGACCATTACACGACTTTATTTATAACATAGAAAATATAAGAATAATAAAATTATTTTGAAGTACTTATTACATAGCGTCAAACTGATTTATGAACAGGGTCCCAAGCAGCCACTTTATCATTTAAAAATCAAACCTAATTTCACACAAACATGCTTCAAATTAAAAAAATCAATTCAAATTTTTATCATCGTCAGGAATCCCTTGTCATAGTCAGCTCCACAACGTATTGACCATGTTTTTTCTGTGAATAAGGTCAAACAAGCTAGAATGATGGCAATTTAAAAACTGTGTTGAGCACGCTCTGTTAACGCCAACCCGTACCTACTTCCTACCTACTTAAACTTCAAGACGCCTGCCGATCACATCGGAACAACAGAATGGTGCAAGCCCTCTGTCTACGGCTGGCACGCAACATCATTCCACATTCATTCATCGCAATCCACCGGTGCGAGCACACGTCACTGTAGAATAAGCTTTTACTCAAAATCAGAGTGGTTTTCTAAGCCTTAATTATCAATACAGTATTATAAACGTCTCGCCTTCTCATTTATAACACGCTCTGTTAAGCAGCTCGTTTATTCCAAATATATATATATGCCATATGATGCCCCATGAGGTTCAACACACGGTCAAACCAAACTGGATTACAGCATTCAAAATGTAGCTTGTATGCCAAAAGTGTACGAGCAGAGAACACCCATCTGAGTTTCTCCTAACCAAAATCTTTTACGAGTAAGTATAAGTACCTCCTGTCACATACATCAAGGCTTGCCGTCATCTAGGTGTCCGACGTCTGACGAATTATTTCAGCCCAGTGCGTCAACAATTCCTGCCAGATCAGTCCTTTGGAAATAATTTATAGCTCTGGAAGACGTAGGAAAGGTGATAAAGGACGGAATGGGTAAATGTGATTGGCAATTTTTTTCTGAATGAACGAAGAACATTTTCTGATACTACTTGTCAAATATTGGTTCATGTTTCTTTGATCTATAGCTTACAAAGAAAAAATAAATGTAAGTATTGAAGTTTATAACATTTTATTATTTGGCGATGATGGTGGCGCATCTTTGAATCCAAATGGCAAACTCATAAAATAATAACGACTTTTTGCAAAGTTTTTTCGTTTTTTGGTAAAATCCCAATAAATATTTTCTTACCCCTATTAATCTCACAACCCCAATATTTTTACACCGTCTTAAAATGTTTACTGTGTACCCAGAGGAGAGATGGGTTCTCCATTTATTGTTTTAGCATTACTTACTGTCACTGCAATTATGTTTTTTGCCATTAGATCCATTGTCACTGCAAAGGTCAACGTTTCGTATTTCACATCAATGTTTGGTATTACTGAAACCCCTAAAATTTCTTGGTCTCGTCTTTCCTCTACACTTTGAATATTTTCGTAAGCGTCAACAAGTCAAACCATTTACACCGTAACGGCAGCCTTCATTTTGCGATAACCAAATCCTACTATTTCAATGTGAAAATATTGTAATGGTACATCGTTTGAGTGCGGTCTACGGCTGCGATTTTGAGAGTCGTGTCGAAGAAATATTGGCGGTTTGGCTCTCGATAAAGGAAACCTGTCGGTTCAGGTAGATTTTTGTATGGATTTTTGAATTTTGGCACGGGATTTTGGACGAAAACGGTAAGTGCTTCGTATAGGCTATTTGGATTTTTATTCCTGTTTGTCATAGTGATGCAAGTATGTATCTAGATGTCTGTTTGAGAACCGTAAAATGTTATTTTCATGTGACTCTTACCCATAAATAATGTATAAATAAATATCGTTCTTTATGCTTCACAGAAAATTTCAAGGATAACGAAATGAGAGATGGCAAATAATTTACCTATTTTGAAATTATCATAAACTAGGTATCTTTGATAGCAGGCTAGTAACGGCTACCGGGGCAACCAGTTAAGAGATAAAGCTATCATTTCCATTCATATTATATTCAAAGTTCTGCATTCCCTGTACTTACTAGGTCGTTAGTCTCGAGGCTTATGGAAGCTCCTTCAAGAAGATCTGGCCGAACAATAGGACCCAAGGCACAGTTTACATAATACTTACCACCTGTGGGACGAGATACAAGAGGTGGCGAAAGTTTTGATGGAAAAATAATATTTTGAAAGGACTGAGGGTAGTTCGAGAAGTTGGATTAAATGTTATTATTGAAGATGAATTTGCATTAAGGTTCATCTATTCAACGGAGATAATGAAGTAAGATCCTCAAATCTTTAGTACCAAGCTTCATCCAGCGGCTTCGTTCACGTCAAGACTTTACATAGGTTTCTTCAAAAAGGAAAATGTAAGGTTCTTTGCTGCTTACTAGACGTCATCATCATCCTGCCCTTTTCCCACATTATGTGGGGTCGGCACAACATGTGTTCTTCTTCCATTCTCCTCCATCAGCCGTCATCTCAATACTCACTCCTTTCTTATTCATGTTATCTTTCACACAAATATAAATATAATGGCGATGGATTTAATACCACTAATATAATAAAGCTGAAAGTTTGTGAGTTTGTTTAGATGTTTGTATGTTTGTGTTTCAATCACGCCTAAACCAGTAAACAGATTTGGATGAAACTTGGAATAGGCGTAGATAGTTACCTGGAAGCAAGCTAGCAAGCTGAAGTGGCAGTGGGCTGGCCATATCTGCCGAAGAACCGATAACCGTTGGGGTAAACGAGTTCTTGAGTGGAGACCGCGACTCGGCAAACGTAGTGTAGGACGCCCTCCGGCCAGGTGGAGTGACGATCTGCGAAAGGCTGCCGGCAGAAGCTGGATGCGTCGAGCTGAGGACAGGGCGCAATGGTACTATGGTACTATGCGGGCGAAGCTGCGCGCAGTAGCTAGTAGTACTATAAAAACAATTTATCACCTTTTTTAACAAAGATATGAATTTTTAAAGATTAATCGTCGTAATAATAAATTATAATTTAAACATAATTTTATTAAGTATTAATTCATTTGTATTGAGTACCATCGAAGTAAAACAATAAACTTTAAAATAGAAGAAACTTAGACTGATAATATTAGTTCTAGTAGAATTTCAAACTAACCACGATTTGGCACATTAACTGCCATTACCATTGTACAAGCCATCTGGGATCCAAGACCGATTCCCATAGCAGTTAACCTGTATCATTATTAGCTTGAACTTTGAAAGCGTAAGGTCTTGGTATTGCCACAGACTACAGATACACTGTTCACGCTTATTAGAAAGATAATGTAACATTTAATGTAACATTAATGTTTTAAATGATAAAAACCAAACAATGACGTTATTATTTATTATAAAAGAGTAAAATGAAATGAACAAATGAAATAAACAAAGTATACCTTCTCTACCATTTTTGAAATTTGCGTAGCTAGGAACTAGATGGCGTTAAAAATAATAATGTTATAAAAGTATTTGCTTAGTAAAAGTATTTGAAATGCTTGAAGTTTCTGACTTTCACGAATCATAACAAAGCCATGACATGTATATATAGATATAATAAATAGGCTCCGTGTGTAATCCTTTATCTTGGTAGGACCTCTAGACTCAAGACCCTTGAAAATGTTTGAAGGCTTATTCGTTTGATATATTGTTTGAAATAACAAGAATTACAATATAACAGTCGTAATCGAGATAGCATATATTATTATATATTATAATAATTTATATTAATGACAAATTCGCGGCCTGATGTCGCTCTGCCCCTCGACAGCTGATGTGTGCATAATGCCTTTGCTATCTTGCTTAGCTTTTTTTTTGCAATTGGTTGGTACCAACTAAGTTAGCTAAGAAATTAGCCTTAGCTTTTTTTAGGTGATCCATCTTAGATCTGAACATCTAAGATGGATCACCTAAAAAACGCTAAGCCCCAAACCGTGTTTGTTGCCCTGGTTCTTCACGGTATTGGTCGCGAAGGAACAGGAGTAGAATCACCTAGTTTTAAGACGTTTCAAAGTGATCCCAGCGGTCCTACTGAATAAATGCTTTTTGACTTTGACTTTGAAATAATAAATATAATTTTAGTAGAAAACGGCCATTCGGTTATTACTTGTAAATATAGAAAAAATTATAAAATAATACCAACATTTAAAATTGTCTTTTAATAATCCGTGGATTATGGAATCTCATGGTTCAGTTCAGGGATATTATCCTTCGATTAAACTGACTTGATGAGAAACCATCTTGTCTCCTTTTCAACCGGGTTGTTTGAATATAGCTTCTAATTCCTTGTAATGAAAAGTAATATTGGTTTGGAAACGGAGATTATTTATTTAAATAAGTTTATACCACATTATTAGTAAATAATGAGGTTGATTTTGTATAGGTATCTACATTGCGGCTTATTTAATGAACTAGATGGCGCTATTTTTTTATTGTAAGTCGTCAAAATCATAGCCGTCAGTTATATTTTAATCTTAAAAACGAAAACTAGTCATGTTCGGTATCAAAACAATCATCCGAATATTTGAACCTTATAAGAGTCGTGTGAACTGAACTTTCACCACTTGCGTCCAACTTTTCTACGAGTGCCACGCTAAGGTCGTTAACCCTTATTATTTGAATAACATCTTTCAAGTATTCGAGTTGTAAATTTATAACTAAAGCCCTAAAGTTTCTAGGGCAGACATTATTTAATTTAGTCTGTCTATTGTCTGTCTGTTGTAGCACTCTTCAGAGTTTAAACATTGGCTTTGCAAACATGCAGTTACATAACTGTCTTGTAATGCAAAATAATTAACAAGTGTAATTACACTTGTTAATTGATTAATTTGGAAGCACAGTATATCTGCTGTTAGAGTAATTACTCTAACAGCAGATATACTGTGCTTCCAAATTCAGAAGAATTTGGTGATCAGTCATTACTCGACCGAATAGTCGTACTTCTTTGATTTATGAAGAAAGGCTGTGTGCTCTCCAAAGCACAGAATCTCATTTGATAGTCACCCAATTATTAACCGGATAGTCGTACTCTATAGCCGAATAGTTCCTTGATTTATGAAGAACTATGTAAGCTACACGAGCGCTTGTACGCGGTAATTGCGGAATACCGCGCGGTAATGCAGAGGCTTCGGATACCGCGAAGAAGAGAGCAACCGACACTATTTCGCGAGTTAGGCACGCGATGTACTGAGCACTAAATGTGCAAATAACTAACACCAGGATTTTTTTCAATAATTGAAGTAACATTCAATGTTACAGTGCCTTTAGGTATTCGTTGGGTGAAATTACGAGTTCTAACTCACTATAAAACCAGTTTAATTAGAGCTCCGTTTTGTATGTGTTTGTATGAGTTTGAGGGTTCAATTTAGGTTCATTGTGTTAAAATTCAGCGAATCTTTTTTCGGCACTGACGTCGTACACCAGTGAAGGTAGAATTATTGTTTTTTTAATTGTTTTTGTCGTCATTTTGTTATCATAGTAGCATTGATTGTAATTTTAAATGTAGTGTCATAATTGTTTTTATATCAGATTTTCAATTGCATTGTCGATATGGATGGCTTCATCGATGAAATGGTGGTAATCAATCTAGTGAATAATGAACTATTTAGTTACTTCTGTGATAAAATTTATCGAAATAACTAATGAAGATCTTCGTACCGTAAGTTTTGTATATAAGTACACGGTCTTCCTTACGAATATTTTCACAAAAAATCCGTCACCAGATTGGTTACGATATAGTATACGAAATTACATTCTTCTATTTAACATCTTAATCGTATATTTATTAAATTATATCAAATCTAGATATCCGTCTGGTTAAGTCATATAAAAAATTTAATAATCCTATTGACCGAACAAATAAAAATGAGCTTTAAATCTATTAACTTAAGGTATTCTGAACAATTAAATTGAAACATCCCGAGACGATCAAAAGTAACACTTAATTGAACTCAAGAATTTTCTGAGTACAGAATTTCGAATATTTCAATACAGTGGTTCTCAAAATGTTCTTTTTGTGATATTTCAGGATTTCTAAATGATAAAAAAATTTGGGCATTTACCTACTCTAAGAGCATTTAAAGTGCCTCCTCCAGCTTGTTTGAATTGTTTTGAGTTGTTTTCAAAGATTCTTAGGTTCTCAAAATTCTATATCTTTCCGTCGGTTGCGATACGATTTACCTATTTGACCTGTTAGCTATATTAGTTAAGCAATAAAGAATTTGAACTTCCAATAAAGTGGACTTGCAAACATTGACATGTAAAAGTAATAAAAATTTATTTTTTTATTGTTTTAATTAAATTATTAAAACAATAAAAAAATAAATTTTTAAAAATTTTGAAAAGTTAAAAAAGAAAAGAGAAAGTCCGGCCAGGTGGAGTGACGATCTGCGAAAGGCTGCCGGCAGAAGCTGGATGCGTCGAGCTGAGGACAGGGCGCAATGGCGCGCATTAGGGGAGGCCTATGTCCAGCAGTGGACTACCATAGGCTGATGATGATGATGATGATGATGAGTGAAAAGTTTGAGATCCTCTGCTCAGGCTTTGAGTGATCAATTAATATTATTACAGTACTGTTTAATATTAGGCGGACGTGTTAAACAAACGACGAGGAATCTGAGGACAATGCTTCAAGAACCTTATGATAATTATTGTTTACTTCCGAATGCTTTGTCTTTTGCATTTGTGTATAAAATTATAAAGTCCATTCAACTTCATAACAAATCTAAGTTGAATAGCAAATAAAACTTAGTTTTGCAAATTCTGCATTTTTTTTTTAGCAAATTCAGTGTACTTGTACCGTCTTTAAACACAAGGCCGAGTTTCTTCCAATCTTCAATCACTGACCATACTAGCGCTCTGTGAACTAGTCCAAATGGCTAGTTGCTCCTGCTGCACCCCTATCCTAAAGTACCCTGGCCTACCGCCAACTATATACCCTTGTATTAGCGTCGACTACCGAGGCTTGCGCTAATTGTTTGTTTCTTATTTATTACTGCGAGAACTTGATTTTTATATGAAACATTTTTCTACTAAGATATTTGTTACATAGTTATAAAAGTCGATGAATCCAAACTTTGAGATAGATTGAAGCTGTCTTCATAAAAACTTCAGTATGCTCAGACACACAAACAATGTTTCATACTACATTTTTGTTCCATCTCATGATGGCAGTATGGTCATAATTGTGTGTGTGAGATGCATTTGCATGTTGTTGCGGCCTGCGAAAGCTCGAGAACGCTCCATGGACGAATGAGCGCTAAATATTGCTGCACACAGAAACAAATCTGCTCTGCTTTCGTGACATAGAATAAGGCATCTGCCAAATCTAGTTTTACCCAAGATCGAATGAGGTATAGGCCTTCTTTATGCAAGTGTTGCTATTGACTTTCAATCCGAAGGTCGTGGGTTCGAATCCCGGCCATCAATGGATTTTTCGTTTCGAAAAAATTATATGCGCTTTAACACTAGCTCTTAACGGTGAAGGAAAACATCGTGAGAAAACCCGCAGCTTAGTAAGCTCTACACGTATTGACGTCGTCTTTCCTGTGGGCCAGGCTGGTTTAGGTGCTGGGCAAGCCTATTCTATCTCAAACAGTCCCAGGCACTACAGCGTCCCGTTAAGTGTAGATATAGATTGCCTCCTGACGCTGTATAAATCATCTAATATAGATGTGAAGGCCTAAGTTTTGCTATCATAACTTATCAAATGTAGAGCTATAACTGAAAATAGAGTATCATAATTTGCGCTGTATTTACGGAAACCAGTGAATATTAAAACATTCAATAAAAATGTTCGAGTAAAAAGCTTAAAGTTTTTATTGGACCAGTGCCAAAGCTAGTAGGTAAATGTTTTATCCAAGTTAATGCCTCTCATTACATACACCAGTGTAAAGTCTCTGACTCTGCTTATGAGGATTTCACGTTATTGGCACTGAAAAGGGTTTGACGAGAAGGCTTATTTTCAGCTGATTTTAAAAGCCGTTCAAATTATGATTAATTTAGTTGAAAATTTAAAATATTATGTAACTTTTTTTAATGTTGGTTTTTGACGTATTTTTGAGAATCAAGGAAATCAACAGATCTTGATAAACCAACATTTTACATTTTGTAGGGTTTTTCCTATAATTTCGGTTTTACCCCTAATTTAACCTATTTAAATTTTTGAACTCTTTGTATGGTTAAATTCGTTCATGTATTTGTACTCACTTTATGCTTTCTGATTGTCTAGTCTATGTATGATGTCATATGTTTAATGATTTTTACAATAAAAAATACCTAAGAATTTTGTCCATTTTTTATTTTACCCTAATTATCTTTTTTCAATTTATACTAAGGTCATTGCTTTACCCCTAAAATACGAATGCGTTCTTTAGTCAGTCAAATTCAACAACTTGTAAAAATTGTTATAGATAAAGATAAGCAACGCACAAAAATGGTAACTAAGCTTAATGTACTACAAGAAACGCCTGAGATAAGTAGGCTGGGTTTTGAACAAAGGATGCTTTGGTTTGGAGATAAATGGGACAGATAGCATTATATTATATTAAAGGATTTACATACCTTATCTAATGCGGTTGTGCCTTGACTTTCAATCCGGAGGTTGTGGGTTCGAATCCCGGTCGTCTATCAATTTTTCGTTTCGTAAAATTTATAAGAACCTTGTGAGGAAACCCGCAGCTTAGTCAGCTCCACACGTGTTGACGTCGTCTTTCCTCTTGGCCCATAGGCCAAGAGGATGGTTTAGGTGCTGGGCAAGCCTATTCCATCTCAAACAATGTCTACATCGTCCCGTTTAGTGTAGGCATAGGTTGCCTCCTGACTCTGAATAAATCGTCTAATAAAGATGTAAAGGCTTAAGTTACATACCTTATACTCGTAATACGTATAGGGTGGGAATCCCTGCCTCTCAAGTCCTCGATTGCGTTATAAATCAAATATTTTTATTTGGAACAAAAACAAATGCGAGTAAAATACAATAGGGAAACGTTGACTACTGCAAAAGTTAGCAAACTGAGTAGCAGAGTCAGCGCTCTCTTCCAGACAAGAGAGGGATCAAGTTCCAACTTAAATGAGTAAGTTATTACAAATTAATCTTAAACCAATTACTAAATAAATATTATCCTGTAAGTAATAAAATAGGTGAACCATCTCACGAAGACATTTTTTAATAATGACGTGGTTTGATGCCGGTTGATGAGGTGATTTAGATGCTCTTAAAAAAACGAAACCGTGTTGTTACTAAATAGAACTACAATATTTTTATATTCACGTGTTATTAAAGTGTCAGGTAGTATATTATTAGTTTCCCAGGTGGAATTTCGAGTTTATTGCGTGTCATACTAAATTTGGTTTGATATTATTCTGATACATCACCTGACAACGAATTTGTTAAAATTTGACTATCGATTTACGAGTAGCTTATGATGCTATATAGTATATAGTATTATCAACCAACATATCGACTTATTATTTTAGTCATATATGGAGTGGAATATAATCCACTGTGGTAGTGGATTAGAGTGGAATAAAAAGTGGAAATGGATTTGATTACTGGATCACAATTTATAATTCATCATAATTCCCGATAGTAAAGCTTCAAATGAAATGAAATGTAATTTATTTGCACGAACACATGTCATGTGATACAATAAGATCTTTAAATTATATTTGTCCATTCTGTGTCCTACCAAAATATTAGACATGCAAATTTTAAATGTCAAGATAAATGATAATAAGTAAAAAAAATATAATTGATGTCCCCTAACCATTTCAGTATTCATTTACGGAGTAACATTTGTCGATAAGCCATTTGTTTAATTTATTACTAAACAAATGGCCATTTAATTCTTTAAGATCAGTAGTTAGCTTGTTATAAACCATAATGCACATGTAATAGACTTGACACAAAGCTTAAAAGCAGCCATAATACGACTAGGAATTTGATTCGACAAGGTCAAAGATAAAGGTAAGGTTACGTGCGTCAATTCTTATGGTTCCCAGCCGCCCAGGAATGCGTAGCCATTTATGGGTGAAGGTCACTTGTATACTGAGCCTTATTTCGTGCCAGAATTTGGTGATTTTTTTTACTGGTTTATCAACCCATGGAATTTTATGAGTTACTAACCAACCTATGTATAGGCAAACGTAACATATTATGAGTTTCAGGAACTACAGCGTCCCGCGCAGTGTAAGTACCTATATTTAGACTACAAATGTGAGAATAAAATAATAGTAGTTAGGTAGGCACTCTTACGACTGGCAGTTACCCGGATCAGTTACACTATCTATAGATACGTTTCAATGATCTTTAGATAGATTAACTTATTTAAGTGTATTCTTTTGAAATAGGTAGATTATTTTCTGCGGCAAAATACTATCATTCCCAATTGTTAATCTTGCCTGAAGCTGTGTGAAATGAAAATATCTCCTTAATTGTGATTATAGCCGTTAGCCTGTTTACGTTTTAATGTAATTTCCGTGTACATACAATTGTCTATTTACAAAAGCCACCAGAGAATGCGAAATAGGCCGCGGGCGGCAAAATGTAATCGACGTAAGCTGTAAATGAGTGGAGCGGTTGCTTTTATGTTGAGGTACTTTCGGCGACAAAAGTTGTTGAACACAAATTACTCTACAACAATCATTTAGCCCTAATGACACTTCACACACACTGGAGTTTCCTGTGCCTTGGGTTACTTTGAGCGGTTTCAGGGTTCAACACCAAATCTTAAAAAAAACATTTTCAATTTTTTTCCACATGACTTATTCAATAACTTATCTACAATCAATTCCTTTAATTAATTTCATTCTTGTACGTTTAAAGCTGTAAAAATCTCGCGCTGCCTACTTTTTTTACTGCTAAAAAAAAACAAATTGAAAACGAAATATCTTTTTGTAAATTTACAAAATTCTGAACAGTATAAGTAAGTATAATGTTTTTGTTTTCTTGCATTACCAAAGTTCAGTCTACCTATCATTAAGTTCTGAGAATTATGTCGCTTGAAAAATTAAACAGAAATATTCTGCAGTCAACTGTACCATTGAATTGCCCTCTCTACGTAATAAAAAGAGAGATTAGATTGCTAGTCTGAACCTACACAAGTTTTATGTTAACAAACAAATAGGGAACATGTTGTGTAGCCAAGTGGGGGACACAGCACCAGCCAGACAACTAGCCAGATAGTCTGATAATTGTTTCATATGATTTTCTAAAGAAAGGCTTATTATTGACGACCTCTGTGGCGCAGTGGGCGAAGGTCCGCCTGCGACGCAGAAGGTTGCGGGTTCGATCCCCGCCGCGGGACAAATGTTTGTATGACCTACAGATATTTGTCTTGGGTCTGGGTGTTTCTATGTATAATATGTATGTATTTACAAACAAAAAAGTATATAAGTAGTATATCAGTTATCTGGTTCCCATAGTACAAGCTATGCTTAGTTTGGGGCTAGATGATGCTGTGTGAATATGTCCAGCATTATTATTTTTATTATTTATATATACTATCTCTCATCTAAACTGGGCGGGACACACAGCACGAATGCATAAAAATAGATGGGACAACAGAGTCACAACCTGGAAAGGACCAACAGGAAAAAGGAGAGTAGGTAGACCGCTCGCTCGTTGGTCAGACGAACTGGAAAAGGCATCTGACACCCCAAATTGGGCAGAAGACCGAGACCATTGGAAAGAGCTGGAGGAGGCCTTTACCCGTAAGGGGTCCTAAGTAATAAGTTTACTTTACATACTCTCTGTCTCTTACATAAAATTATTTAATTTGTAAGTACTTATATTTAAGGAATAAACAGGCTTTTTTATTTTATTTATTTATTTATATCTCACATCTACGCTTATTCCAAGTTTCATCCAAATCGGGTCAAAGGTTTAGGCGTGATTGAAACACAAACATACAAACATCCAAACATCTAAACAAACTCACAAACTTTCAGCATTATTATATTAGTTGGATTTGTTAATTAACAAATTTCACTTTTAACGATATTCTTGGTGCAATGGACGAAGGAGTTCGATTCTTGCAGCTTATGTTAATAATTAGCAGCGTAGGGTAGTCCCATTGTTCCTGCTGTTTGCTAGCTTCTAAATTAAACTAAGTGTACCCGCTTTAGCGATTCTTCTTGTTACTAAACGAATCAAAAGTAGCCAATTATTTATTATAACTACGGCTCATAGCCATCTGTCTATAACAGTGTAAGTATTGTTTTTAAATGTAATGCTCAACTAAAGCTTGCATATTTTTTAAAACTTTTATGCATAAGAGTTATTCCTGACATACTGTATTTATTGTTAACCTGCCAATCCAATTATTATTCTAAAAGTTTTGAGAAGCACCTAACCTTAGCTTAATAAACGGTCTAAAAATTAATTGTTGTACATTCTAGGATAAATCCACACTGGACATGTACGAGTTCATAAGCTATTTATACCAATAAAGAAACTTTGAAATTGAAATTGAATTGATTCTTGCAGCGGTAATGTGTACATAATGATTCGGCAAATATTCATTTCAGGCGTGGCTTGTTTGTAGGTAGGTAAAGTAGTAGGTACCTCGTATGTCAACTAAGTAGTCTAGTTCCCATAAGATAAGTTACGTTGAGTGTAGATAATGATTTGTAAAATGGCAACATTATTTTATTTATAAAATGGGTTGTTTTAGAATAAAAATGTTTCTAAACAATGAGTTTTAAAAGACATTTTAAAAGACAATGAGTAAATCGGATTTTCTACCACGCTGACAATAAGTACACTTCCGAAAATTAAGCCTATTATGTTTAAATCTGTGAAAATTTAAATTAATACAGATTTTGGTACGATAAAGAGGAAATAATACTCTATTTTAGAGTATTATTTACGTATTTATATATTTTAAAATTGTTAAAGATTAGTAAGCGCATATTATTAATGTTCCATACTAAAATATACATTAACTAGCTGACCCGCGCAACTTCGTCTGCGCATTATTAGGATTCAAGTGCAGGAGTGTTACCTAAAGTTTATTTACACTGTGTTGGCAGTGAATCAGACCAAGGAATCAAATTTTCCATTCTAACTTTAACACCCTGTAAAACATCCATATGGGTTGAT
Organism: Epirrhoe tristata; assembly: GCA_951394285.1. Taxonomy (NCBI): domain Eukaryota; kingdom Metazoa; phylum Arthropoda; class Insecta; order Lepidoptera; family Geometridae; genus Epirrhoe; species Epirrhoe tristata. The sequence goes on along the minus strand of OX596139.1, from coordinate 1,224,239 downwards.
TTTTTTAAATTAAATAAGCCTATATTCAAGTAGGTACTTAAAGCATCTACGTTCCAAATTTCATCACAATCGGTTAAGTCGTCACGGAGCAACAAAACAAACATTCACTAACACAGACTTTCTTTTCGAATCTTACGACTTTGAAACTGCCTTACACCACCCATAGAAGTTGTTTTGAAAAAATAAAAAACTATTTATATTCTCTTTGATAAAAATACATAAATAGAGATTTATTTAATAAACTTTAATTAATAATCTTCGATCAATTAATAATTTTAGTGGGATAGGATTATTTTAGGAATAAGATCAGAGAAATAAGTTTAAGCTAAAGCACAGGCTAAAGTAAACTTGACAAAACGCAACGATAGCGCGATCTAGAAAACGGTCAAAATTAGCAGCGCCATCTAGTTGCGTTAATAATTAAAAATTGAAACTTCGGATGTATTGATGAGTAGATTTATAAATGATTACCTACATGCTCATCATTAATTTTAAAATCATTAAGTAGGTAGGTACTTCAAATTTTAATTTCCAAAACGCTAAATGATCTGCATTTTTGACCTCGCAACGCTACCTGGTTGTGAAAATGAAAACATAGATGGCGTTGCTAACCAACGCCAACGCCAAGGAAAAATATTTTATTTTCTAGCTGGTTGGTGTCCGCGACTTTGTCAGTAAAATAACTTATGTAGGTAGGGTACTTGAAAACCTATAAAAATTATCGAAAAGCAAAAATCTCCAATAGCTTTCAAAACTCAAAATGATCGTATCTCGACCTCCGCTATAGTAGAAACGCCACCTAGGAGAAAAAAGTAAAAAGCAGTTTTGACCTCGGGTGATACTGATGGCGTTCTAACCAAAGCCAAGGAAAAAGTATTTTAATATCAAAAAAATCATAATTTCGGATATATTGATGAGTGGAAATATACATGTTACATGTTTATCATTAATTTAAAAATCATTTACCATGCAAAATGAGAAAAAAACAAAAAAATCTGCAATGCAAGAACATAGAAAAAAGTGGCGGTCACCCATCATCTTTATGACCTCGCCCAGGGTCGCTGAACTTTTTTCCCCATACAAACTTGTAACCCTTATTTTCACGCCCCCTTATAAATATTTAAAGAAAAAAGTAGCCTATGTCCGTCTCTGGGGTATAATCTATATCCATGCCAAATTTCAGCTCAATCTGTTCAGCGGTTTGGGCGTGAAAGCGTAACAAACAGACAGACAGACAGACAGACAGACAGACAGAGTTACTTTCAGATTTATAATATTAGTATGGATGCACGATCGGGATCGGAACTATAATAATATATAACTAATAATAATATATATAACTAACTACCCCTCTTAGACATTTTCAAAGGATCTGGAATAAGTAACATAAAAAAAAGATCTGAGAGAATGTCTACCGCGCCTTGGGGATACAGTCGTGAACCCGTTTTTACGGGATCGGAACCCATGACTTTCGTAACGAAAGTTTACTATTAAACAAAGCCGGGAACATTCAACTCGTGTTCGCTAAGATTTAAGTGAATTTTGTACTAGGTTCGAGATAAATTTAATGTGCGTTGTTTAGTGACAATATAGGTGTGCTAGCACTTGTTAATAACATAGAGTCACAAACATTTTAAAACCATGAATTAATGAATGAACACTTTATTGTACACCAATTAATAACAAAACACCACATAAATAAAACACGTTCGAAATTAGTACATTGGGCGGCCTTATTGCTAAAAGCGATATCTTTCAGGCTTCAGGCCATGTTTTAGGAACTATTAAAAAAAATCTGGTGACTTGTGTTGAATAACATACTGAACAGATTTGGATACTATCATAAATGCTCAGCGAAGACCATCATTTTCCTGCCTGATTATAGTGCCTGGTATATTGTTTGAGATGGAATAGGCTTGCCCAGCACCTAAACCATCCTCTCAGCTTAATCAACCAGGCCCACAGGAAAGACGACGTCAATACGCATGGAGCTGACTAAGCTGCGGGTTTCCTCACGATGCTTTCCTTCACCGTTAACCCTCCGTTAGTCGCGTGGGGTCTTTGAAAGCCCAGGTTTTGGAAAAATGAAAAATTTAAGCAATTAAAACAATCTCAGCAATTTAATATTTTAGGTACCCTCCTAAGTTGGATTGTATTGGCCGCGTATCGCTGCTAACTTAAGTTCGCGCATAAGCTCAGTGAGATACAGAAGTGTTTTGTGCGGACGGGCTTTGAAAGACCCCACGCGACTAACCGCGTAAGTAAAATTTAATTGTTTATTAGTTTAGACTTTTTTGTAGCATGTTTTTTTAGTGTTTTTTTTTGTTGTTTTAGATTTAATTAACTAGTAAAATGGTTGAAGAACAACAACGTCGTATATTAAGCTGGTTAGACGATGAAAGTAACGATGTTTACGGTGGTAGTGATGATGAAGAAGGTGAAGGCGGTATGTAATGTACCCGGATGAAAGGAGTGAACATAACACTGATTCTGAGCAGGAATGAGAAGATGAACCTACAGAACAGCATGAGGTATATTCGGACGAACTGCCGGAGAATTTGGAATCTCTGCACGACCATCGTCAGATTCTAGAATCGTTGGGCGAACAGCATGAAAATTAGTGAAAAGTTTACTGACTTCATCTGGTAAAAGTTTGTGTGTTTTTTTGTTGGTTCTTTCCAAATTTTACGTAATTGTCATCGTTATTTTAGTTTAATCGTATATATATTTATAAAAAGGAGAAGTTCCTACATTTAGTTTGTTAAAAACCTTTTTTTTGTGATTGTGATCTCAAGGAGAGAAATTTAAGTTCCTTTTTTTAGATTGTAAGTTCAAATAAGAAATAAATGAATATGTTTACGTAACTTTTTGTAGTTTTATTGTAATTAAGTTATTCGTCAATGACTTGCTTAGATAATAACGAAAATATTATTAAAAAGGTGTTTTTTAGGCTGTTTATTTTTGGGGTCTTCAGAAACCCCACGCGACCAACCGTGTAAACTAAAAATGCGCGACTGACCGAGGGTTAAGAGCTCGTGTTATAGCGCATAGAAATTTTACGAAACCAAAAATCCATTGATGCACGGGATTCGAACCCACGACTTTCAGATTGAAAGTCGAGGCATAACCCCATTCGACCAACACGGCTCACAGGCTCCCGTAAAGTGTAGGCATGGATTGCCTGACGCTGTATAAATCATGTAATATAGATGTAAAGGCCTAAGTTTTTAATATTTACAAAAAAAAAGCAGCGACCTTTTGCGGAACAAGGCTAGGAAAATAATAATCTTTTCAACTTTCAACTGAGTCTGAAAACTTTTACAACTGAATCGCTAGGAACTGTAAATGTAACCAGTGCTAATGTTCTAGAAAGACGGCAAAATGTGGGTTTTGTCGTAATATACTTCTATTAGTTGGATTAGCTTTACAACAATAGCGAGAACGACTGAACATAAAGTGATGACGAGAAACGTTGGCACGTCCGTAACTAAAATTTTAACTAGTATAGACATACTAGACTACCTTATCTCTACATAGAGGAAACTTTAATTTTATTTGAGTGTAGACAAAGTTTGAATCGTGAACTGAATGTGACTCAAAGAAAGAAAAATTGATTCAGAGAAGTACATGAGTATAAAATGTAAACGTCAAAAAACACATCGCATTTCTACCTATTTGTGTTCACTAGAAATACTTAGACAATTTATAGTATTAGCTATATTTCTTTTTCTTCTTTTTCCTGCCCTTTTCCCACATTATGTGAGGTCGGCACAACATGTGCTCTTCTTCCATTCTCCTCTATCAGCTGTCATCTCAACACTCACTCCTTTCTTATTCATGTCATCCTTTACACAACCCATCCATCTTTTCTTTGGCCTACCTCTACTCGTAAATCCATCAACATTCATACCAAGCACTCTCCTAGATACATGACATTCTTCCCTTCTCATTATTAGCTATATTTCTACTGTACAAAATTATCCAACATTTAACGGTTATTCTTGGAAATGCCAAGGAGCAAATTGCCACCGATACTGCAGCCTTGATAGTTCGCTACGTGATTTGAAATATCAAGTCACAATTATAGCAATTACTAACGCTCCAGATTTAATCTGATAGTTGGTGCTATAAGTGTTGAAAGAAAGAAAGAAAGAAAGAAAGAAAGAAAGAAAGAAAATATTTTTATTTTGCAACATATGAGTAAATAGGTAGGTACACAGAGTTAATATAATAAAAGAAAGAAAAGAAATGTTGTAGTTTCTAACCGACAAAAAGGAGGTGGTTCTCAATTCCACTGAATGTAGAGACAATATAATAAAGTATGTGATACTGGTGATACTATTATCTATAAAATTTGAATAAATAAAAAAAAACATTAGATTTACAAAACGTTACACATACAGGAGAATTAGTTGAGCATTGATATTCAACTGATTCAGGTCACTGCCAGTCGGAAGCGTGCCCAAAACACTAGCAATACTGGATATAGCAATGGTCAGTGTTTATAACAATGTAACCATTTTACTGCGGCTTTTTCAGTTTAGTCTAACTTCTGCGAGATGTGGGCATGTGTCAAATATGTGTTTGGACATGCCTCTGACTACCCCTCTTAGACATCTTCATAGTATCTGGAATAACTAACATAAAAAGATCTGAGAGCATGGGATGCACCTTGGGGATACAGTACCTGTGTGTGTTTAGTTAAAGTTATTTGTTCACCTTAAATTATCATTACAGTACAGATATTTTTAAATCTAGAGAGCCGTGTTGGTCGAGTGGGATTGTGCCTCGACTTTCAATCCGAAAGTCGTGGGTTCGAACCCGGCCGTGCATTAATGGATTTTCGTTTCGAAAAATGTAAATGCGCTTTAACACGAGCTCATAACGGTGAAGGAAAACATTGTGAAAAAACCCGCAGCTTAGTCAGCTACACACCTATTGACGTCGTCTTTCCTGTGGGCCAGGCTGATCAAGTTGAGAGGATGGTTTAGGTGCTGGGCAAGCCTATTCCATCTCAAACAATGTCCAGGGCACTACAGCGTCCCGTTTAGTGTAGGCATAGGTTGCCTCCTGATACTGTATAAATCATCTAATATAGATGTAAAGGCCTAAGTTTATTTTTAAATGTAATCTTCTACACACACAAACAAGAAATACACCATCTGTTCACCAATCTTTGACCCACTAAACTGTTTCCAGTAAAATTTCACTTCCCATCCTAATGGGTATATTGATTAGAGTTTTGGAAAGCCATTATTATGTCCATTTCACGGATGAGTCATCAATTCGGTCCATAAGGAGTGAGTTATTTGAGTGAAGTTCGTTTTATGTTGTAACTTTGGCTTTTACTCGTAGTTTAAGCATGAACCATTTAACATGGGGTATAATTCTGAGCTTAGTGTAAAAAGTTGGGAGTGGCGTTCTGGTTGATTACTGTTTCGATGGTTATGGGATATTGAGTAGAATCGAAAGCTGAATAAGAGTTATATAAGAGGTATTTGGAATTTTTACACCTGGATGTTAAACGTTGTCCCTCCAGTTTATTTATTCACACACAAAAACACATTACAACCACATACATGTATAAACCGAAGAACCGATAACCGTTGGGGTAAACGAGTTCTTGAGTGGAGACCGCGACTCGGCAAACGTAGTGTAGGACGCCCTCCGGCCAGGTGGAGTGACGATCTGCGAAAGGCTGCCGGCAGAAGCTGGATGTGTCGAGCTGAGGACAGGGCGCAATGGCGCGCACTAGGGGAGGCCTATGTCCAGCAGTGGACTGCCATAGGCTGATGATGATGATGATGATGACATGTATTAAAACTAGGTCAGTTCCTCCTCTTGACAACCTCTGCGGCGCAGTGGGCGAAGGTCTGCCTGCGACGCAGAAAGTTGCGGGTTCGATCCCCGAAGCGGGACAAATGTCTGTATGACCTACAGATATTTGTCTCGGGGTCTGGGTGTTTCTATGTATAATATGTATGTATTTATAAACAAAAAGTATAAAAGTAGTTTATCAGTTATCTGGCTCCCATAGTGTACAAGCTTTGCTTAGTTTGGGGGCTAGATGATGCTGTGTGAAAATGTCCAGCACTATTTATTTATTTATTATCTTTTGATGATAATGGGCGTTTCCAACGCCCAAAAAATGTTTTGTTAACTGTTTAATCTGACTATTCTCCTCAACGGCTACTAATAAACAATTTCCTTATCCAGAATAGTTTAGCCGTTTCGACTTTTGGTCCATTTATCCAAACTACCAAGCATCACAAGACATCAAGTGCATCGGTCTCGCTGTATATCATCTAAATGAACAGAGCGTTGGAAACAGACAGCCTGACTGTTAAGGCTAAGCTGAGCAATATCTAATAGCACTGCGGATAGGATAGGTATAGGACTATGGACACTCTTCCCCGTACCAATCAAGTCTCCCTGCCCCTCAAGTTCTTTGCATCCTCACGAATAAGGAGCGCGGTAGTCATACTAAGAAAGTAATCTTCTTCTTTTCGTGTTACTAATTCTTTCTAACACGTGCTGAATGGATTTTAATGCTGTTTCGTAAACATAACACGATGAACTTTTAGGTTCTTGGACGGTTTTCCGAACGATGTTTTCATTCACCGTTTCAGATGGCTCAATTATTTGAAAGGAAAATCTCATTGACTGGACACCAACCCACATGGATCGGATTCGGAGCCAACTTATACCACCAGTGCTTTATCAGACAGAAAAATACCGCAACACTTGTTTAAAACGATACCATTCTGGCATACCATTCTTGTTTTCTCAAGCTCAACGGAGCTAATATTCTGTGGCAAGAGGCAAGAATGGTATCGTGTTAATGGCGTTTTTGTGTCCAGGATATTTAGGAAGCATATTGTTGAGTGGCCACCAACGGTGACTAATAGAAGGTCAGTTGCGGGCCCAGTCATTAGTGAAAATGAGGGTTGTGTCATTTTGTGCGCACGTGAATTGTAGCCGAGATTTCTGTTTGTGAGCGTTGAGTTGTTTGTAAACTACAGCTGACTTTGACCTGAAAATTTGTCGAAGCTTCTGAGGCGCTTGTAGAGTAAAGACGTTCATGATTGATAGATAAGTTTTGGTCTTTTTAGCATACATACACATATAGTACATATACACATATATAGTACATATAGTATCTTTATGCCCAGTTTCTATATTCAACGGTGAAAATGAGCCGTGTTGGTCAAATGGGGTTGTGCCTCGACTTTCAATCCGAAGGTCATGGGTTCGAATCCCGGCCGTGCATCACTGAATTTTTCGTTTCGAAAAATTTATATGCGCTTTAACACGAGCTCATAACGGTGAAGGAAAACATCGTGAGGAAACCCGCAGCTTAGTCAGCTCCACACGTATTGACGTCGTCTTTCCTGTGGGCCAGGCTGATTAAGCTGAGAGGATGGTTTAGGTGCTGGGCAAGCCTATTCCATCTCAAACAATGTCCCAGGCACTACAGCGTCCCGTTAAGTGTAGGCATAGGTTGCCTCTTGACGCTGTATAAATCATCTAGTATAGATGTAAAGGCCTAAGTTTATATTCAACGGACAGTCATAGGTAAAAGCTACTAGTTTCCAACTAACCAATAACGGATGGTAAGTTTGACAGCTAAACTGACGTTTGAAAATGGTTATAGAAACACCACAGAGTGTCATTTCCATACAAAAAATGTACGGAGCGTTGAAGGTAACCCTCCAATCCGTTAGTAACAAACTGTTGGTAGTTAGTAGAAACAGTTAACACTTACGCCTGGTATCATATTTTACTGTACGTAGGTAAAGCGAACCGTTTCATTTTTATAGGAACAAGGAATTATCGACTTTTATAAATCGTCAAAGTTAAGCAACCACATAGCGGTTGAGTGACCACCAGTGACACTACTACTACTACTACTACTACTACTACTACTAGTGAGTGTATCTACTGAGCGCCTTTGCATAGGTCATTTATCAGCCACGGCTAATAAATAGTGTATAGCAAAAATGGCAGGAATAGCCCGAGTGAACGTTATCAGTGAGAGATAAGTTATTTTACAACCAATTACAATAACTGAATGTAATCATAACAAATCCACTCTTGAATCCCCTACTCAGCCTTCCACACTCCCGAAACTTAATAATTTATTAGGGTAATACTGTCACAGTTTGATAATTCCCCATTTTTATGGGTCGAACCGCTATAAAATTTATGTCCCAGTTATATGTATCTACAGCGGTTCAACGTGGAAGTTTCATCCAGATACCGATTTGTCAAAGGTCACACAGGTCAAACGATGGATTGCTGTTTCAAAAAATATGTTACAATTGATACCATTTAAATAAATAAAATAATTAATTTTAAATACTTCTCAAGGAAATTTCACTCAAAATGAATATTAATAAAACAAAAATACTAACAGCATCCAAAACAGATTCAACATTTCAAACTATAACTTTAGAAAACACAAATTTAGAAAGAGTTAAAACATTCAGATATTTAGGCAGCCTAATAACTTCAGATTCCCGATGCACACCAGATATCAAGTCAAGAATAGCCATAGCTAAACAGGCATTTAACAATAAAAGAAGCATTTTCACATCAAACTTATCCAAGAAAGTTAAAAAGAAATTTATAAAAACATATGTTTGGAGCATAGCTCTATATGGGTGTGAGACGTGGACAATAACAAAGAAGGATCGAGAAAAGTTGATGGCGTTTGAGATGTGGTGTTGGCGTAGATTGGAAAAAATCAGCTGGACGGAGAAGATAACCAATATGGAAGTTCTGCGTAGAGTCAACGAAGAGAGATCGCTATTGCAAGTTGTCGAGAACAGAAGGGGAAAGATGCTCGGCCATCTTATACGACATGACAGTTTCATCAAGAACATTATAGAAGGGAAAGTGGAAGGAAGAAGAGGAAGGGGAAGACCGAGGATAAGCTACATGAGCCAAGTGAAGGAGAAGGTAGCTGTCATGTCGTATAAAGAGGTCAAGGAAGCAGCCCTGGAAAGAGATACATGGAGAGGGATTCATCAGTTGTACCGACAAGGAGTAAATCCTTAAATAAGAAGAAGAAGAAGATCCAAAATGCTATTTCGAGCTAAGATCAACATCCTTTTCAAAATAAATCCTGGTCCGTCATCAGCATGATTAGTTAATTTGGGGCTAGATGATGCTGTGTGAAAATGTCCAGCATTATTTATTATTATTATATTTATTATTGATAATCAAACATCCAATAGTATCATTAGGTAGAATTTCGGAAAATCAAAATCAAAATATCAAAATATTAGTTTGGATAAGTAAATTGATAACAGAAACCCAGTATGCTCTATATTCTGTGATATGACACAAGCCTTTGATTATGTACATCACGAAACCTTACTTAATAAGTTAGACAAATATGGTATCAGAGGAGTGTCTCTACAACTAATAAAATCATATTTGGAAAACAGGAAACAAATTACTGAAATAAGGAAAGTTAACTATAAAACTAAACTTGAAGAAATTTATCTTTCCAACGAGCGTATAATGAAATATGGTGTCCCACAAGGGAGTGTGCTAGGCCCTTTATTATTTATAGCTTATATTAATGATTTGCCCAAAGCAACAATACAGCATATGTCATTATTCGCTGACGATAGTACCGTGACCATATCATATATAAATAATTTAAAGACATACGAAAATGACATAAACTTAGCATTGGAATCTATAATAAAATGGTTAGAAAACAATAACTTGAAGATTAATATAAATAAAACTAAAATTATACATTTCAGACAACGCGATAATGCTGCATTTCCTAAACTTGACATTCAACATAATAATATTATAATCGAAGAAATTGACTCTACTAAATTCTTAGGACTACACATTGATAAGCAAACTAACTGGAAAACACACATAGAACACCTCGGCAAAAAAATAAACAGTCTAGTCTATATACTGCACAAACTCTCCCTAGTAGTCAACATAGAAACAATTATCATAGCCTATCACGGACTGATTGCATCCAATATTCGTTACGGAATAATATTTTAGGGGAATTCAACTAATGTCGACAAAATATTTAAGCATCAAAAACGCTGCATCAGAGCGATGTTCCGTCGCAAAATGACCGATTCGTGTAGACCTTACTTTATGGAATATAAAATCATGACTGTCCCTTCCTTGTACATTTTCGAGACTGCAATGTTTGTTAAAAATAACCCTGAGCTGTTTTATCAGGTGTCAGAAGTAGTCGTTCGGAATAGACGAGATCAAAGTAGAGTATGTGTTATAAAATCAAAGACTGAGTTGATGCGCAGGAGTATCTTCTGCATGGCTCCTTCTATTTACAACAAGCTACCTAAACAATTAAGAGAGCTACCGCGTTCGCTGTTTCAGAGGAAGTTAAAATCGATACTGGAAACTAAATGTTATTATTCAGTAAAAGATTTTTTTGAGGATAGAATCTCCTACAGTTAAAATAGATATATAATTGGTAATAATTAGAATCTTAAATGTGACATGTTATTTTATATAATGAATTAATAATCCATGTATTTTAATTAAATATTGCACGCCATAACATGGCAGAATACAATGGACATGCTGTGAAAAATAACATCTATAATATCATGTATTTCTTGCAATAAATTCCACTTTACTTTACTTTACTTTACTTTACTAAAAATAAGTAATTTATTTAAAGAAACTAAGCTACTACATATTTACATATATTTACAAAATACAACAGGATTAGTCAAGCTATCTAAGGATCGTTAGAAACGATCTATAGATAGCTCAACTGATCCAGGTCACTGTCAGTCGGAAGCGTGCCCAAAACACTGGCGGCATTACCACGCTGAATGGCAATGCTGATCCTTTGAGCCAAAAATGTGCCAGCTCTCGGATCACGCGTCGCTTCGAAAAATTCCCCTACCTTCTTATGATAAGCTATCAACATAATTTGAAGTAACTTCTTCACTGAGTCGACCTATATTCAACATTTGGGTCTTCGATCATATAATTGATATTCTAGTATCGTGCTGGTACATTGTGACCCTTTGAACGGTTATCTGAACGCGTTTGATGTGCGATAAGAATATTCTATTTTGTGGCCGGCATTGACGTCAACTTAGGCCTTTCTCATCCATTATGAGTGATATTCAACGTAAATAGAGGAGGTTATGGAATTTTTAAGTTTATTAAATTAGTTATTTTTGAAATAAAATTATATTTACTAATTAAAACGCCATTCACACGATACCATGCTGGCCAATGGTATTTTAAATTAACTATTCGAATTTTAGCTCTAGCTCGCTAGCTCCGTCGACTTTGACAAAGCAAGTGGCAAGAATGGTATGCCGGAATGGTATCATGTGAATGGCTAAATTAAGCAATTTTACCCAAACTCACTCATATTATGAACTTAGCAACTCCTAATTTTATTTACTTATGTAAAAGAATATGTAACTCTTTTGTCTACACTAAGATTCTTATTCTGATCTTTTACATGTCCTAAATGAGACCAATTCTCTAATCTTAGATACTGTCTCTTAAACCACCAGTTTTATTATCCCGTGGTCAGTTCCCGCTATTTTCAAGAAAAACAATGTTGTAACTGTATGAACTAGTGGCCAAGTTAGCAGACGAAGTTCTCAGAATGTCTGAAGAGCTGACTTCACAAAAACTTGTTTATAATTTCGGTAAATATAGAATGAAGATTATCTTGCCCTAACAAGGTCCTAGAGACTTGAAATTTGAAGTGTGTTGTAAAAACAAAGTTAATTAAGCATTCAATGGCCCGTTTTGAGAAGTAAATTTATTTTAATTGTGCTCTCTGCCCACTCGATGTACGTCATTTTGTTGTTGACTTTAATGTAGGCATGTGCAAATATAGGGTCTTTCATTTTAAATTGCACAAACTGACAGGACCTCATTTTTGGGTTGTAAATAGACGTTTGACCGTATCAATTTTACTAGCCCATTTAAGTTTTCACTTCGAAATGTATCATTTATTGATTTTTTAGACTTGTTGCATAATGATTTTCAAGGAGAACAGACGTTACACCAATCGCAGCGCAGCTACATCACGTATGGACTAAGTTATACAAGAAGCAACAATCAATTGAAAGGATAGTCTTTATCGCTTTTCTCGGGATTTTCATAACAAAACAAAAAAAAATCATTACATAAATATTTTTAACATATTTTGAACCCAATTCCTGAATTAAATTAGTGTAAAATGAAAGACCCTATATCCTATCGGACGTGCCCCTTACACATCTTAAAAGGCTTAAATGGCGAGAATAGTTGCGTCTTATTTATAAAATAGGAGGAATTCAAAAACAAGATAATTCTTCTATTCCTTCGCAACTAATACGAATAATCAAGGCAACAAGGGTCTGGAACCTAGCTTTCTTTCGGTAATCAATCTTCTGAAAATACATAATAAATAAATAATGCTGGACTTTTTACACAGCATCATCTAGCCCCAAAGTAAGCAGAGCTTGTGTTATGGGTACTAGATAGGGAAAGTCCAGCGTTATTTATTTATTTTTACCAGGACACAATTTTGCACCCAAGTTCTTTTATTTCAGAATAGCCAAGTTTTAATGCGGATCGAAAAAATGTTGCACGCCATTTACACGATACCATTCTGGCAAGTCATTCTCGCTACTTGCTTTCTCAAACACAACGGAGCAAGAGCTAATATTCTGTGGCAAGAGGCAAGAATGGTATCGTGTAAATGGCGTTTTACTCAACTAGATAAATCAATTTTATAAAACGAAATAGTAGGAGACACCAAAACAAAATATGCTATCCTCGTAACACAACCACTTTGCTTAACGAGAGTGTGGTTTGTATGGCACCTCGCTTGTATAATCACCTGCCTCAATCTATATTAGATGCACCTAGCCTTAATTTGTTTAAAACGAAACTAAAAAAACTATTAATTGAAAAGGCATACTACACCACAAATGAATATTTAATTGATAAAGAATTGTAACATAATTTTATTTTAGTAGATAAGTAGTTACTTAATTTCCTGACATACCCAATGTTCATAATTTATTGATTTTTTTTGTTTATGTTGGTGCTTAATTCTCTTTTGTATTATATCCCTAGTTATTTCTAATATTGCATGCGCGTGACGCTGATTATGGTCGAACTACATCTGTATCACTAACCATCTGTTATTTACCCATAATACGCAATAAATAAATGAATTGAATTGAATTGAATCAATTCCAATGAATCGTGGAAACATCTCTAGGATCCAACAATGAACCTTTTTGTTTTTCTTGCACTCATAGAAGTTCGGAACAACGCTTCGCTGAGCGCAGTTTAACTGTTTGTCTTCTCAACTCTTTGTTGTTTCTGACTATTGTTACCATTCAGTATTTTGATAGATTGTAGTGGTCATTGTAATAGAAAGCCCACGTTTAATAGGTTACATCTTCTCTTCTTAGTCGTTATCTTCATTGCTGAAGGTCGTGTCGTCTGGACTGGTTGATTACTCGATGCATTATGCCTTTCCATTTCTCCATGTCTGCGGCAGCCTTAGAGCTTTAGGTATTGTTAGGCCGGTAAGTTTCTTGACTGTGTCTGTCCAACGGGTAGGTGAGCGACCGCGGGGTCTTTTGCCGTCGACTGACCTGACCATCAGCTTTTCCAGGTTATCCGGGTTCCTGCGAGCAATGTGTCCAAAGTAGCTTAGGAACCGCTGGAAGCATATAGTGGACACCCTTGTCTTTATTCCGAGTTCTTAGAGAATTGAAATACTCGTGCGGCGCGCGGTCCATGGGATACGTAACATGCGCCTCCAGCACCACATTTCAAACGCGTCTATTTTCGCTCTCTCTTTTTGTCGTATCGTCCAGGATTCAGCGCTGTAGAAGAATATTGCGAAAACCAACGCCCCAACCAGCCTCACATAGGTTACATCAATATGTTTGTTTTCAAAAAATAAATAAAGTAAGTTCGTATAAGTCAGCCCATTCTAGTGACGAAGTTTTTAAAGCGCTCAGTTGATCATGCCACTGGCTGTCACCCATCCACTTACTGACCGTTTAGAACGTTAACTTCGACGATATATTAAGAACGAATACGCGAGCTACGACTACTAGCGCTCCAAAAAAAAATTCGTTTACGCATTTTCCTATACAAAAAATCCATTGAAGTCGAAAATTGAACTCGCAACAATCATATTGAAAAGTACCTACTTATATTTCTTTTAGCCAAAACGCTAACCAAAATGTTCCAGACGCTGTATAAATCATGAAGTAGGCCTCAGTAGTATCAAAACTTAGGTGGTGAGAAATAAAGCAGTGACGCGACACGAGATTAAAGCTGATCGCACAAATTTGTCCGCGCCGTACGCGCCGCAGTCATTTTTCTATACAAAAAATACTGATGACGTCAGAAAATGCGGCTCGATCCTGACGTCTCAGCATTTCTTCTATTGAATTGACAGTTCGGCATGGATAAGTCTGCGACCACCTTAAGGCCGGGCGCATACATACTAATTCCTGATCAGGTTTCCGTATCAGGGTTTCAGATTCGGACACCTGAATGGTCCGCGTGCATACAAAATGTTCGAGAAGGCGCACACCGTTCTTACTTTTTCCGGACAGAAAAAAACCTGACGTTCGGTTCGGAATTTCTCCGTAAGACAGAATCAGTCCCCGTACAGCGAAAACAAAAGTTTTAATACCTGTTCTTATACTTTTTCCTTCAAAAAGGCTAATATGCCATTCTATTCTAGGATCTATCATGATACAAATAGAGTTGGTTTTAAATATTAGTTTGTGGAACACTAATCTAATGAGTAAGTAATTAAGCTTGTGATCTAGATAGTGTAAGTTCAAACTTAATTCGAGAACAATTTGAAACTAACGTATTTTTTAGAGGAGTTTAAATGAATTGAATTTTATTCATGTCTGTAAAGAATTTGGTTTTGCACTAATAAAAAATGGTTTGGCTAAAAATGGAAGATAATACAGAAATTTTTAGTTGCATAAGTAATGGTAAAAAAGGACGTGAGTACTTTGTCGTGGAACACTTTGTTGGAACGAAGTTTCAGTCCCAGCCCTTCGACCGTTCGACCTTTTGACCATTCGACCTTTCAACAGTTCGATCTTTCGACCATTCGACCGTTAGACCTTTCAACATTTTGACTTGATGTACTTAGGTACTTGATTTATAATTAATTTTTACTTATCCTAGAAACGCTCTTCCGTACTAACAATGGAAAAATTTATTGACTGTTTCGCGGCTGCGCACTTTGCACTGTGACGTTTTGACCTATCTATGTGTCGATAAAATCGAACGCTTCTTTTCTTTTAGCCCAATTCTCGATACTGTCTGAAAAGGAACTTCGTTCTAAAACATTAATAAGAAGGACCGCTGAAGCAGTCTAAAAGCTAAATTAATCTAATCCTGTTCCTTCGCGACCATAAATAACCAGGTCATCCACAAAAGAATTTGTCACAGAGATGTTAGCCTGCCTGACGAAGAAGTTTTATGCAAAACCTGTTCCTTCAAACTACAGACTATTTCAAGTCTAAGCAAATACCCATCAAGACATGTCCCAATTCAAATACAGGTAACGAAATTAGAATCTAACGCCGAGTTAGTATTAAAGGAAACATCACACTGACGCGGCGTGAGGAAGCTTTAGCGAAAATGTCACGGGAGAGATGGTCATTGACAGAAGCACATTATGTTACTACCGTCCATAAGTATAAATAATGATTTGATTTATTCGGTCATTCAAAGTCAAAGTTAAAGTCAAAGTCAAAGTTAAAGTCAAAATCAAATTCAAAGTCAAAGTATTTATTGCATTCATGTGTGTGTACATTATAATATTTCAGAGTAAATACAGTAGGACTACTGAGTTTCGTAATTACAGTTAGGCATTTCTATTCCTGTTCCTTTGCAACCAATATCGTATAGAACCAGGACAACAAACTGTTCAAACACGGTGTGGGAGCCTAGTTTGTACAATGCACTCCTTTAAAGTAATCTAAAAGATTATTTAAGAAATAAGCTTCGGCATTTCCCAGGGTTTTTGATAACATACACTATTTGAACGACAAATAAAATCCAATTTCTAATGATTTAAGTGCCTGTATGACACCATATTTTATGACACGCAGAAGAGGACAGCCCCCTACTAGATGGAAAGACGATCTGGTAAAGATTGCTGGGAGCCGTTGGGTGCAGGCTGCACAAGATCGATCGCTGTGGAAATCGATGGGGGAGGCCAATTTTCAGCAGCGGACACTAGTTGGCTGAC
Organism: Epirrhoe tristata; assembly: GCA_951394285.1. Lineage (NCBI taxonomy): Eukaryota > Metazoa > Arthropoda > Insecta > Lepidoptera > Geometridae > Epirrhoe > Epirrhoe tristata. The sequence continues at coordinate 1,207,954 of OX596139.1, read as the reverse complement.
ATGATGATGATGATGATGATGATGCTGACACCATCATCACCATAATTCGAAGCCCATTTCATCCGAACAACAAATTCAAATCAAGCAATTCATATTTATTTTGAAACGTTTTTCAGTCGTTAAACCGCGTCAGATTAATTACACCGTCTGTGAGTAGCACTGTTGACTTCTAATTAGTCAGCTGATTGACTTTTAATAAAACATTAGCAGAACCTGACTTGAATAACTATGTGGTTGTGGATGCAAGATGCTGTTACTCAAAAAGGAGGAGGTTCACGATTCGACCGCCCGATTCGCAGTCGCTTCCCGCGTTACTGACGCGCAGGTTTGGCCGAAGCTTTATTGCTTAGATAAATTTTCGAATTACAGACCTCAATAAGGAGTTTTATTACAGTAGGATTCTCTGATCTGGCCATTTTGTACGTGTCCCAGAACTGCAGAGCATCGTGAGCAGAACATAGTAATTTGCACTATTGCGAGACGTGCTCCGAAGATTTACACTGCTAGACCGAGAGATGGAGTTTGTAAACTTATGTTTGGGGATTACAGATTGCATTAATGAGGGTCAGCTGGGCTTTGTCGACAGCTTTGATATACTTATGTCAGGAACAGAATTGAGACAATTATTTATTGGTTTTCAGACAGAAAAAACTGAAAAACATATTATTTTACTCTCTTAACTTGTCATTAGTTAATAAGAGCCAGTAGTTTATCAAAAATATTTTTTATTTTTCCTCATAAAATATAGACGTAGGTAAGGTAAAATTACTATTATTGATTGTGCATCAATTAATTTAAGTTGTTTTTAGAATCAGAATCATTTTTATTGTAGAAACAGGTAAAACATGGAGATGGAATATGTAAGCAATTGTACCACTATGTTACCAACAATAATAAGTAGGTATTCATATCAAATATATATTTTTTACATGATGTCATCCTGTTATTTATAGGTTCAATATTTATAAATTTTGTATAGCCAATATACAAATGAACTTAGCTTTTGTACAATTTGTCTTAAAGCAAGATTCGACATAAATAATTTATTTTGTAGTACAAAAATTCTTCTAGAAACTATTTCTAACATTTTATAAGATAGACCATTCATTCAGCAGTATGCAAATTAGTCACAGCTCCTATTCTATAGCAAAGCACACGTGAATTTGGTAGCCTTTGCTTGCATATGAGACAAGAGAAGTTTGATTGATCGTTATACCTATGTGTCTGTATTCCTTGTTCAAAATCTCTGAAATTCAGAGCAGCATCTTTTACGGTCTGTTGACTTCTGTAAGTCTTCTATAGCAGGCATTTTACATGTTCCGGTTACTGCTGAAGATTCCTTCTTCTTCCATGTTTTTTTCACGCAATTACTTTTAACCTAATCGCACACTCATCCGCGCGGTACGCGCCGCAGTCATTTTTCTATACAAAAAATGCTGATTACGTCAGAAAATGCGTCTCACTTCTGACGTCAGCAGCATTTTCTCTATTGAATTGACAGTTCGACGCGTTCGGCTGGGCTGGACTGTGCGACCACCCTTAATAAGTTTTTTTCTCGTAAATGCTGTCTCCTACTGTTTCTTGTTACCCATGGTCATAGATCATCATTTTTTGACTCACCCTGTTTCACTGTGGGGTATTATAATTCGTAGAAAATAATTATACGAGTAATGTATTGTAGTTGTAAAAAAAACTTTTTTATTGTAGTTGTCAAGTTTCTGTGCGTAAAAATGTATAAGTCGAGAAAAGTGTTCTTATGAGTGGCCAAGTCTGGTGAAGAAATTTTGATTCGCGCTCATTATGTCAGAGCTATCCATAACGTACAGTTGCACGCAAATTCTGGCAGTACGTTGTAGGTACTCAAAATCTGTCAATGCGCTGCGACCCGGCCCGTCACTAATGTGTTAGGTAAGAATTTTGCGCTGCGCTGCGGCCCGCCCCGACACGCTGCGGCCCGGCATAATGTGCGTGAACCTTTAGTGTCCTAATCGGGAATTCTAATAAATATTTCTAACCGGTATTGGGTCTGAATCTAGTTTCAAAAGAGGTATACGCAATTTGCTTATTAGTACAAAGTACAGTCGCGGAATTAAAAGGTTGACCAGTTTTAAAATTACGTTTAAGCGTTGCAAGCACATGTTACCTTTTTAAAATGCGTACTAGACAAGAGTGCGTACTTAAAATTATGTTTAACTGTTTGACTACAAAGTTTTAATTCACTTAGACATTCATTATGACAGAATGTGTCATCGGTCGATAAAGCAGATAGAAATGAACAAACGAATACCTACTGAGCAAGCAATAACAGGTATTACGGTGGTCAACCTTTTCATTCCGCGACTGTAAATAGGCTGTTACACTTATAACCCAGTAGCCAGTAATAAGCTGAATAGGCAAGTATCAGTGGAAATAGTAATTCCGATCGCGTGGCACACTGCACTGTCGATGTGTCGATGCATAGCCTGTCAATGGTATTGAGCATTCTCAGCATTGACTAAATTCCAGGAACAGGGGCCCTACTATGAGCTCTTATAGCGATCCAGTTTAGGTTCTAATCTGAACTGCTGCTCTATAACGTACCATGATGTATAATAATAATAGTTATTTATAATGAAATATACTAGACTTGTCGTAAAAACTTAATCAATTTGCAATAAAATACATAATTCTGCTTAAAACGTCACGTTGTCACGGTATGAAAACTTTGCGATTCAGATTAGGAACCTAAACTGGATAGCACCAAAACTGAATTGTAGATGTACGGCACTTGTACATCCCATTTGCTCTTATAATTAGGGTAAAAAAAATAAAAAAAAAAATTGTTTCAGTAAAAAAAAAAAATTTGGGTAATATTCACTAATCATTTAAATGAATGAGGTAAAGATTATTTGTTCGTTTGTTGTAGGTCGCTTCTTATCGTGTCACCAGTTCTTTTGAACCAGTGTGGTGAAAGGATTTTAAGTGCGCCTTAAAGAGGCTTCTCTTTTTAAATATTTTTTAACCGACTTCAAAAAAAGGAGGAGGTTATATGTTCGGCTGTATGTATGTTTTTTTTTTTTTTTTTTTTTTTTTATGTATGTTCACCGATATTTCCGTCAGTTGTGGACCGATTTCCAAAATTTTTTTTTTGTTTGAAAGGGTATACTCTTATAGTGGTCCCATATAAATTTTATTCCTGAGGGATTAATAGTTTTCCCGTAAAACTAAAACAATCACTGAACTTTAAGAAAATTGTGGCCCGATTTCCAAAATTTTTTTTTTTGTTAGAAAGAGGTATACTCTCAAGGTGGCGCCATATATTTTTTTTTCCCGAGGGATTAATAGTTTTCCCGTAAAACTAAAACAATCACTGAACTTTAAGAAAATTGTGGACCGATTTCCAAAATTTTTTTTGTTAGAAAGTGTAAAGGACACACTCTCAAGGTGGCGCCATATATTTTTTTTCCTGAGGGATTGACAGTTTTCCCGTAACATTCAAAAAACCTCATTCTCACTACACAACACACCCTGACTCACAATCTGAGTCAAACATTAAATAGTTTGAAAGGGTTCTTATTTTTCCCTTTTTAGTGTGTAGAAGGTTCTTCTGTTTGTGTTCTGTGAAGTCGGTTCAATTTTTTTTTTCAAAAATGTTTTATTGTTGTAGGTAATCAAAATCATCGACACTACTCATTTAATTTTGTATAATGAATGGCCAATTGACACAAGTATAATTTCTTGTTTGTACTCTAATGTAATCTTTGAAAGGTATACGACCCTATGCATCCGATTAAAATTTATATATTTTTTATTTTACCAATACTAATAAGCAAGGACTAGGATTGACATTATGTAAGCTACAAATATATAAATCTTGATAGGGTTTATATATTTGAACCATTTGGGTTTGAGACCCTAGGTCCGTGGGATTCTGGAGCCCTTCGGGTTTTCAAAATTGGCACAGGGCACCAGACGCCCTGAAAGAATTTTGCCCTGCCTGGTGCGACGCGTGATCCGAGAGCTGGCATATTTTTGGCTAAAACGATCAGCATTGCCATCCAGCGTGGTAATGCCGACAGTGTTTTGGGCACGCTTCCGACTGACAGTAACCTGGATCAGTTGAGCTATCTATAGATCGTTTCTAACAATGCTTAGACAGCTTGGCTAATCCTGTTCTATTTTGTAAATTTATGTAAACATGTAGTAGCTTAGTTTCTATAAATAAACTAGCTACAAATTGTCTCATTTTGGTTTCTCAGTTATTACGACAATTTAATATCCGAGACCAGTAACTTTTACCAGTCACCCATCCACTTTTGTCGGCGATCCGTCAATCATCCCTCCCTTACGCTCTCCCTTAGTTCAATGAAAAATGCTGAACCAAAGGGGTTTTCCATTATAGACTCAGAAACGTTTCTAAGAATACTTACTCCACTCAATTATTTACGTTCCGTTGTACGCATTAATTTATTTCAATTACGTAGCTCGGTGATAAAACAGAGTTTCTTATTTAAATAGGGACTGTTTTGCGGAATTAGAAAATGGTTAAGATTTCTTTGTGAATGGAATTTTCTTGTTGGAATTATCCGGAATAATTTATTGGAAATTTGTGAATTGGAAATTATGACCGAGAAAGTCCAGTTTAAATTAAAGAAAAACCGTATTTTAATGACTTTTTAGTGTTGTTGTTTATACTGTCCCACTTCTGGGAAAAGGCCTTCCCTCACAACTAGGTGCGCCTGCCATTGATAGTAGCCTAACCCTGCGTCGCACGTGGGCGGCTTGACGCGAACGCGATTGCGAAGCGACGCGATGCGATTCGATGTGTCGCGGCGTCTGTCCTACGTGCGCGCGAATCGCCCTACATAGTTTCCGTCAAATCATACAAAGTGTCAAAATTCCCAAACATCTGCGTTAGCTCCGTTGTCATCTACCATCAGAGTTGTGATCCAGTTAGTAGATTTGCAGTGAGTTTTATTAGCTGTTTTCCTAGTAGGTGTTATTCTAGAGGCTCACATAGCATTATTTCAATATTCATTATCATTTTTGCCTCGACTGACCGAATCATTCTATTTACGACTGAATTTTATTGGTGCATAAATTCAACATCACTGCCGCTGAATCCGGATTAACAAAAACCGACCTTAGTCCGACGTGATAAAACCTTAAAATGACTGCAGTTTATTATTTCTCTAGTTATTAAAAACTGACAGATATTGAACTCTATAGCGTGGAGATAGAGGTTAGGTTAGTTATTGATGCCCAAGTGCAAATAAAATGGACCTGACTGTAGAAAGCTTCATGAAACAGGTGTTTGATTTTTTACAACTCAGGTTAAACTACCCAGGATCTTTTGAGGTATAATGGGGTAAATTTATAATTGAAGACGTTCCCTGACTACTCCTCACCGAATAGGAATATTAGGCTCAAACATTGGTCCTTCGAGCCGGATTTCGAAGACTGCGGCCATGTCCGGAACGGTTGTTTCACATTTTTCGGAAGTAATCATTCAAAACAAGTTTAATACAGTTATTCAATAGTATTTTGTAAAAAAATTGGTTGTCTGTAAAGTCGGTTTACTGACGATAGTTGGACGTGACAACGTCTACGCATCGCTCACTCAAGTAGGAGAGAGACGGATGTCGAACTCTGCCGAACGCAAAGGCCGATTGTGCTTTTTTGTCGCTCGTTCCGCGCTCTCGCTTGCACTTCAAGCCTTAAATGGAACGCCTCAGAGCGAGGTAACGCCTCATGACATCATGTTTTTTCATGCGTGCAGCCGGCTCTATCGAATTATAAGACGTAGTCACGTCAAAATAGGTTTAAAAAACAGTGAAATGATTTAAAACCCATATAATGTAGCAAAATGAACAAAATAATATTTTCCTCCTGTAAAAAATATCCGACGTTTTCAAAACTACTCCAGTTCTAATGCATTGAATATTTGACAATGAGAATCCTAAAATTTTCAGCCTAAACGACAAGGTAAACATAGCTCAGATTTCACTTAACTGAAGACTCTATTATGAAAGGAATAACGTTAAAATTTGTTTGTTTTGTTGAAATGAGACTGTATGAGCGTTTTAGGTTCAATGTATTTTTACCGGCAAAACGGAGAGAGTTGTTTGCTCATTAGAACTGAAACGCTAAAACTCAATTAATGTTCTAAAAGGCTCATCAAAATTCATATCAAACCGAATAAAATTAATTTTTAATCCACAAGGATTAAAGCTTCGTATACATGTTTTAGTTTTGTTTTTGATTTGGTGTAAAACGAAATCTATTTTAAAGTTTTAGTACGTACTTACTTTACTTTTTTACTTGTATTCCGTAGTTTAATTTAAATTTGTATTTTAGGCCCTAGGCGAACTGTGAGCGGCTGACTGTTCGCTTCAACTAACTGGACGCGTAACGCCGCGCGGCGCGGGCGAAGTGAGCGAACTGTGCTGCCGACCGCGAGCATCATCGTTCGCCGTGACCGAATGCATCATCATTTGTTTGCCCTGATCACGCTTATGCGGGGTTGGCACAACATGTTCTCTTCTTCCACTCTCCCCTATCACTCGTCATCTCGGTATCCACTCCTTTCTTACCCATATCTTCTTTCACACAATCCATCCATCTTTTCTTTGGTCTACCTCTACTCTTATATCCATCCACATTCCGAACCGAATGCATACCGCTGTATTATGATTTTTTTTTTATTTTATTAAAAGATGGGAACCAGACAGATCTATTTTTTTATTAAAATCTAACTGCCAACAGCTTATAACAAAATTCCTAAAACAAAGCTGTCACACATCAGTAAGTTCTGTCTCTTTGATCTTGCAAATAATTTCCGGAATAGAAAATATGTATGAAGGGTGTGCTCAGGGACATAGATATGAGAACCGATGTGACGTGTTCAAGTGGAAGTCACTGTGGAACGGCAATTCTTCAATGTGGATCTGCAAAGCATAATGCTTTTATTGATATTGTTTGACTGAATATGTGCGATGAAAGTTATTCAAAAGATATTTTTAAGAATTAATTGTATTGTGTATGTAACTTATTCATGATCGTCCTTTGCAGATCCACAATGAACTCTCAGAAAAATTTTTAAAATAAAAAAAGTTTTTTTTATTAAAAAAAAAATATAATAAAATAAAAGATTTCATTTAAGAAGAGAGAGACTGAGCTGTATGTAGCATTTTCACGAAGCTAGTTTTTAACCTATCACGTAACATTATAAAAATCTAAATTTTTTCCATGTGGAAGAACAGAGAGACGCTTCGGAAAGAATTTTTTTATACGCGGGGATAGTTTGCCATAATTGTTACCGTCTGCCACTTCGTGGGGGGAGTTTGTGGGGGCAGACGGTAATAGTTCGAAAAATAGAGGAAATCGTACCATTGTACCGACAAGAGCTAAGCTAAGATTATTGTAACAACAGAATTATGTTTTTGTATGAAAAGCATATTTTTCTGTTTTATACTAATAAAAATATAATCCTCCTGACCCATCAACTACGAAGGCTTGGCTTAGTATTTTTAAACTATCCATGGGCTTGGTTGCTTAGCCCACATTGATCTGTGTTTCATATTACATGTTTAGGGAAGGTATGCAAATTCCAATCCACGCCTCACTCGCAACATATGGGTTAATCGACCCACGCAAAGCGAGAGCTTTAACAATTTGGTTTCTAATTGAATATGTCACATTTATGTATCATTTTCTCGTTATTCCTAAATGGAGAGTTAAGATTGTATCAAAAAGAGGTTAAACTTTACAATTGAATTTGGAGTATTTTAAGTTTTACAGAAAAAGTGAACCAAAGGTATAAAATTCCTAAATAAAGAATTTGGAAAATCGATCCATCAAACGTACACGCTACGGTACAGCTGAACATTGAACCTCCTTTTATTTACGTTGGTTCAAAATCGGGTTGTAGTATATTATATTTTAACATACGATGTTTAATTCATATTCATATCAACCGTTTTAGATACCTTTAAAGTAAAAGTAAAAGTAACCTAAACATTAAAAATGTAAACAGGTATGTATACAAGTATACATTTTTAATGTACTTACTTTTCCCAAGTCATCATTGTGTCAGTGGCCTCTCCGATGCCAGAAAGAACGAAACGGGCCAAATAAAGCATTATCAATACCAATCAACCCTTCCCCGTCACTACAAATAGGCCATTTAATAAAGGATGGACCACCACAATACACCGGATAGAACCCAAAAGAGCACAGAAAAATAACAAAAGAAAGTACCCATAGCAAAAGCAGTAGAGATTCTTATGGAAGTTAGTGGAACTCATCTATAAAACCATTGATGGATTAGAGTGGAAGAAAGAGTGGAAACGTAAATCATTAAAATAAAAATCTACGTTATACAATTGAAGACGCCGAATGTGTTACAGATCAAGTTTTTCGTTAACCTATTTCATCCCACTGCTGGGTAAAGTTCTCCCATATCTTTCCAACTATTTATCTCCTTCGATATTTTAAACAAAAAAAAATGTCAAAACAGAAAAATGACATTCATAAATCCAAGCACTACTTTGACCTTTAGATCTGATAACCTCAATACTGTGGGATCAGCGTGTTATTAATCTACTGCTCGAAACTTTATTAATACTGTGCAGAGTGGTCCCGAAAGGGGATAGTTTATCAAAGGCACTATTATTGGAGGCTTTTGTTACGCCGAGTCACTTGTTATTGAATTTAATTCTGAGGGTAAAAATATATTGTGGAAATATGATAAAAATAGAGGTGCAGTACGATCGTGATTTTGAAACACATCTGGTAAATATATTTACTTATTTTATAAGTCATTGCCTTGGTGCACAGGAAGTGGAAGATAAATAGAGAGAGGAAAACACAGAGGAAGTGAAAGGTGGGAAAAAGACAAGGGGAGAGTAGAGGAGGAAAGGGTCCTCCCTTCCCAGGAAAAAAAGGAAGTAAAGACCTTTGCCCAGCCCTGGGACATGATATTAAATGTATTTTAAAAATCCTTACAGAGCCGTGTTGGTTGAATGGGGTTGTATCTCGACTTTCAATCCGAAGGTCATGAAATGAATTTTTCGGTCCGTAAAAATGTATATGCGCTTTAACACAAGCTCACATCGTGAGGAAACCCACAGCTTAGTCAGCTCCACGTGATTCAGCTGATTAAGCTGAGAGGATGGTTTAGGTGCTGGGTAAGCCTATTCCATCTCAAACAAAGTCCCAGGCATTACAGCGTTCTGATAAGTGTAATCATCTAATAGTAAAGGCCTTTTTAGAGATCCTTAAACTCAAGTATTACTAATAAACCTAACCTATACATTGTAGACCTAGCATTGTAACAGGCTGTACGCAGTTAATTCGGCCACAGAACCCTCAAACCAGACCTAGTACAGAGCTCATTACGGGCAAAGTTTCAAGCATATCTGAGCCTAGCACCAGTTTAATATATCCACACAGTTCTTTTAATTCGATATTTGGCTTCCTATGCGCAGAGTGCGAAAAGTGGTGCACAAGGTGCGCAAAATGTCAAATGTACAAACTTCGTTCCAACCGAGTGCTCCACGACACTTACGTACTTTTTTATATTTAGATTTTGGATCACCTAAAATTCAGGCTACAAGTCACGGATTTTACGGTATTGACTGTGAATCTCGAGAAGGAATAGGAGAAAATCACCTATGTTCAAACAATTTACCTATGTATTTAAGGAAAATTTTACAATAATGTATAACTTAAAAATTTATTTACAGAAACTAAGCTACTACATATTTACATATATTTACAAAATACAACAGGATTAGTCAAGCTATCTTAGGATCGTTAGAAACGATGTATAGATAGCTCAACTGAACCAGGTCACTGATCAGGTGAAAAATAAAACTGTCATCTAGCTCACTCACAAATTTTATTTGTGTTTTGGGCACGCTTCCGACTGACAGTGACCTGGATCAGTTGAGCTATCTATAGATCGTTTCTAACGATCCTTAGATAGCTTGACTAATCCTGTTATATTTTGTAAATATAGGTATAACTACTATCAATGATAAACAAAATCAATGACGTCACAAACTAGTGCCTGCAGTGCAGATCCAGCTTAACATGTTCTGAAACTAATTAAAAACTTGAAACGCGTCGTTTTATACTTTATCATACAAGTGCAGATGTTGGATTAGGTGCAGTAACAATGCTGGGAAAGTTTGTGATCCACTGTATTAAACTATAATATTCCCAATAGCTATCAAACTGTAAACAAAGCTCTTACTATAACGTACTTATTAGTAGATACATTGGTAAGGGCCTAGGGAAAGATAAACTGCTGCTAATGCAGATAATGTACATCATCATCATTATCTTCCTGCCCTTTTCCCACATTATGTGGGATCGGCAAAATAATGCAGCTATATGTATAACAAATATGTCGAGTGGTAGAAGAAAATGGAGAAGGGACAATTTCGTGAGTCGTCACAACGACAAAGATGTAGAGATAAATACTCACACACTAGGCTTTTTTGAGTCGTATTAATAAATAAAAAAAAAATAATAAGCTTTTATTATTTCCCATCCTCGGTAACATTATAATCTTTTTCTATCACTGTTCTTCATCTTCTTGGGTGGGAACCCCCTTAGCCTCCTCCAGACTAATCCATGTTTCTCTGTCCCTTGCTTTTTAACCGACTTCAAAAAAAGGAGGAGGTTATATGTTCGGCTGTATGTATGTTTTTTTTTTTTTTTTATGTATGTTCACCGATATTTCCGTCAGTTGTGGACCGATTTCCAAAATTTTTTTTTTGTTTGAAAGGGTATACTCTTATAGTGGTCCCATATAAATTTTATTCCTGAGGGATTAATAGTTTTCCCGTAAAACTAAAACAATCACTGAACTTTAAGAAAATTGTGGCCCGATTTCCAAATTTTTTTTTTTGTTAGAAAGAGGTATACTCTCAAGGTGGCGCCATATATTTTTTTTTCCTGAGGGATTGCTAGTTTTCCCGTAAAACTAAAACAATCACTGAACTTAAAGAAAATTGTGGACCGATTTCCAAAATTTTTTTTGTTAGAAAGTGTAAAGGACACACTCTCAAGGTGGCGCCATATATTTTGTTTTCCTGAGGGATTGACAGTTTTCCCGTAACATTAAAAAAACCTCATTCTCACTACACAACACACCCGAGGTTGTCCAAAATATTTTCTTTTCCTTATGGATTGATAGTTTTCCCCCTTGCTGAACTCCGGAGTGTCCTTTAGTAGGTCTGCCCGTGACTTCTCTTATCCTTTCCTACTTAAGCTACGATAAGCAAAGTCTTAATATACTCGTAGCTTACTATATTATTTACACATACACTTTTATTTACACAGTATTTATTTACTTACACTAAAAAGTGAAAAATAAAACATTTTTGAAAAAAAAAATTGAACCGACTTCACAGAACACAAACAGAGGAACCTTCTACACACTAAAAAGAGAAAAATAAGAATATAATTTGAAGTCGGTGCCAAGTGAATACGATTAGGTACCTATAAAAAAAAGAAATCGAGCGATAGCGTACCAGGATACAATTTTGCACCCAAGTTCTTTTGAATTTCTTAGATGTAAATGAATAGTTGGCACCGACTTCAAATTATATTCTTATTTTTCTCTTTTTAGTGTGTAGAAGGTTCTTCTGTTTGTGTTCTGTGAAGTCGGTTGAATTTTTTTTTTTTCAAAAATGTTTTATCTAATCCAGTTCCTGCTGTAGCTATGATTTCATCACTCGATCGCTTCATAGGACGTCCTTTTCGTCTCTTCCCATTAGGTCCTTTCCATTTTGTTACCTCTATAGTCCACCGTTTGTCGCCGTATCTTGCCATGTGGCCAGCCCATCTCCATTTTAGCTTTAGACTGTAGTGTAAGGCGTCTATAAGTTTAGCCTTCTTGCGTATCAGTTCGCTTCTGACTTTGTCTACTCTTCTAATTTTTAGGAGGCTCCTTTCCATAGCTTTCCTTTACTTTTGAGTTTTATTAGAGTAGCTTAATATCAGTCATGGTTATGTCCAAAGTACAAGCTCTGTTTTTTTTTTTTTTTTATGATGAATGGGTCGGCTCTTGACCTCAAACTTACACAGGTAAGAGTGAGGTCTACGATGGAGCGAGCTTACCCAGAAGGTGCCTATTAACTCTCTTCTTAAAAACAATAGGGTCGTAGCTCAGCGGAAATACGGACGCTGGAAGCTGATTCCAAATTTTTGCGGTGCGCATAATAAATGTTAGTTTGTTACTACGTGAAATGTTCAGTATTTTTAATTTAGAGAAATAGAAATAGAAAAACATTTATTTTGTGTTTCATAGAGTATACGACAGGTTCTACGACATGCCGTTTTCCTCACGATGTTAACCTTCACCGTTTGAGAATACTGCCATAGCGCATTTTTGACCTAATAATTAAAATGTTATCTCCGACACTGGAGCACTGGTTTATCCAGTCAGCGAGATAATATTTTACGGAGTTTGAACACGGCGCGTGACAACGAGCCAGTCGCTGCAGAAAATATTTCATCGCGTTCAGGGGATTCTGATATAATTAAAGAGTACCTATTTATCTAGTTCTTAAGATCCAAGCAGTTTATTTCTTTGTAGTTTAAAATGCTTTCTGTAATAAACTTCCTTGTGTTGATGGTTCCTTTAAAAGTTTAAAGTTAGTATACTTGCTTATGTGATGGGCAATAATATGTTCCAAGCACAAGCCTAGTGATGATCATTTTGATACAATATTTTTAATTAAGACAGGCATTAAAATAGATGAAAACAAAGCCATTAAGGTGCTTTCTGGTAAGACCGGACAAGTAGTAAGTCCGGATAAGTCATGTAACTACTAAATTCAGCAATATTTTTAAATGATGGCAGCATCACCGTACGCGCCATTTTGTTATACCCCTCCCTACAGTCTGCTTTTTACGCTATGCCCAGCAGAACGTGTGCTATTGTCGTTCAAAAAAAGGATGTACCAAAAGTGGAAAAAGACATGATCCGATCTTCCACCTGAAACGTTCTGTGAGCAATTTGGTAGGTAATTTTTGTTTATTTTTGAAGTTTTGCTGTTTTATTACCATTTGCGATGTAAGACTAATTGATTAGTACTATACAATCATGTCTACGACGTTTGTAGACAAAGATCCGATCTTTAACCTTGTAGGTTAAGATCGGACATAATCTGCCGGTCTTTCACTTTAAAGTGTTTCTCAAACTTTTTACTTTACATGCTTTTTATTTTACTTTCAATATTCGATTTGTTTGTATCAAACGTCTCACTTTCGCAAGCTTTTGTACGGATGTCTTGGCTGTTTTCGCCTACAAGTAAGTAAGTTATCAAAGTTACCTAAATTTATGATGTTTAAAATGTAACTTGTTTTACTAATAATGTTGTAAAAGTACTTACTTTTTTGTTTTTACTTAAAGAAGTATTTGTTATGTTTAGTTGTTGATTGTTATTGATTTCTTGTTTGTTCTGGATTGTATAAAATACGTACGTATTAAGATTTATTGACAGAACGTGCTATAATACTGCATATTTTATATTACTTAATAATAATTTAAGTGGATTGACCGAGTTTGGAATACCACGCTGCGTTCAACGACTGGTATTGTCGACGTAGGGCGCAAAACAGTCAAGTTGAAGTGGGACTGGGCAGGGCACGTGAGCCGGATGCACAGCGAAAAATGGGCAAACATCTTAACACCCTGGAGACAACGCCGCGGACGGCCAAGGAAACGCTGGAGAGACGACCTCGACTCCTGCGATAGTGGGTGGTGGAACCTATCAAAGGAGAGAGATGGTTGGAAATAATTGGGGGAGACCGTTGCCCAGCAGTGGGACAGTATAGGTTAAATAAAAAATAATAATTTAAGAGTAAAGTGCCCACCTACAGACTGAAATGTTCGTCCTATTAAACAGTAGGTATTTAGTTATGTTCAACTTTACATAAAGTTTTTTGATTTTTTGTTTATTTGTTTGTAGATTAAAATTTAAGCTTATAATGACTAAAGTTGATTGATAATAATTTTTTTGTTATTATTAGAGCTTGAAAATGCAAGTTTCAACTTAGAAAACTGACTTCTATTTTGTTAATTGTCTGCCTGCTGTAATTATGAGTCTAATGAGCCTTTAGATGTAAAAGTTTGAGATACACAAAAATCTATGTTTGAAGCATGCGGGGTAAGATCGGACATTTGGAGTAAAAAAATGTATTAAATCTTCGCTAAAACTTAAATTTGAAAACCAATTCAATAACAATTTTTACTATGTTTTTTATTAGGTAAGACCGAATATTTTCCTGTGATAGAGCTTAGTCTAGCTGTTACAGAGGTGATTTTATAAGGTAGTCCGGTCTTACCTTAACACGGTCCGATCTTTTACTTGCCATTCTGAAAAATTTTGCTCTGTTTGATCATTCATAAAACATCAACCGTTGTGTTTATCTAAACATTACAAATAAGAAATGAAACCTCTGTATTTTTGCAACAGTTTAGTTGCTATGGCGTTGTAAAAGAGTCACTAGAGGCGATACAATAAAATATTTTCTAAGACTCTTTAGGTTTTCTCAAAAATAGTCCGATCTTACCAGAAAGCACCTTATTCCCTTTGGTACAATTTAGGCACAAAAGACTTAAAACCGAGAGTATAATTTTATTTATTTCTGCGTACACACAATCGGGAAGAAACAAAAATAAAACTTAACTTTTTGTCCCAAAACGCTAATAAATTACACGAATGCCATCTAAAACGCAAACACATTAGAAAATTCGACTTTCAGATTTTCCCGCTACCATAAAACTAAATTTATTCTCCGGCTTAAGTATAGCTTAGCTGTAATACGATGAGCGTCATATAACTTCCAGTAAAATTTTATGATTGAATACTTTACAAACATTGGATTTATAATCTGACTAAACCGGTGCTATAACCGATAAAATATGGATTCTGTGGCCGAATGGAAGGCACTCCGGCTTTAGGAGGATCGTCTGATCGTTGCGGGTTCGAATCCCGTCGGAATCGAAAGTTTTGATAAGACTTTTTATTTCTCAATGAAATACCTAAGTGTGGTTTAACACTATTAAAAAATATTAATTATTGGATTTTGATACGTCACTTAACACTTTAGGAAACATTTAGTTCCGCAGTAATTCGCTGTTTTGTATGCCTGCACTAGCAACTTGAGTTGGCCACTGACTCATACGAACTTACAACTTGGACTAATCTTATTCCTAGTTTTGTTACTTCGTCCTAGTCTCGTTCTGTTGAATGAAGACAACGCGTTATTTATATTAGTGGTAGGTACTTTATCGACATAGACAAAATATCTCGTGGCATTCGTGATAATTATCACTCTTAGCGCATGCTAGTCATCAACTGGTAGAATCAAAAATGTTCGTGACATCACTCCCACCTCTCTTTCGCCCCGAATACGCGCACGTACGTACATAAATGATACGTCTTCCATCTAATCTTAATCAGTCCCCGGGTAGGTATACATGCCTCCTCTCTGGTAACGCCACTGTCCGGTCTTGCAATCCTCATGCTTTCTCAGCTACATTGACAACATCATTCAACCAATCGGATACGTTTGGTGAACATAGTTTTTCAAGAAACCGTTTTAATCCCAAACCGGTCTGTAAGGTAAACGGATGGGATAAGACCGGTTATTTACAAGGATTTCCGGCAAGTCCCCTACGCAGGTGGGGAAGGAAGATTCAAATAGTTTATACGTTTAGAGGAAATTATATTTACTCAATAATATTATAAAACTCGTTCAATTATTTGCTAATTTTTTTCATCAAATTATTCTTCTAAAAGTAACGGTTCAAAGTCAACGTCAAAACTTTTGGGATCACATAAACCATTGTTCCCATAATTGAATGAATGAATGAACTAACACTTGATTGTACACCAATTAATAACAAGACACAACATAAATATAACACGTTCGATATTAACACAATGGACGGCCTTATCGGTGAAAGCGATTTCTTCCAAGCAACCTTTAATACACTTTACATACATTTTTGAATAAACGTTGATCCTACTCTAGCGTTCCCCATATCATTAGTATGAAGAGAAAAATCATCATCATGAGATCAATAAAGTCAAAGTCAAAAAGCATTTATTCAGTAGGACCGCTGGGATCACTTTGAAACGTCTTAAAACTAGGTGATTTTACTCCTGTTCCTTTTTTTTTCGCGACCAATACCGTGAAGAACCAGGGCAACAAACACGGTTTGTGGCCTAGCTTTTTTTAGGTGATCCAATAAACCAAATAAGATTCAATCTTGCACCTCTTACATCACAGTCAAGAGTTATCCTGTCACGGCACGGCTGGACAATGTAGCGTGATGCTAAAAGATTCTGATACCCACAATATACCTAGTCTTGCAGCTATTATTTATTGAGACGGGGGTTACTATGAACTCCTATTGCCTGGCAGTTTTCGAACTAAATGTCAATTTCGAATAACCCGGTTCACTAAAGAAACTTCGCAACTTATCATGTTCTCTCGCTTGCACACTAGTACAGTCACAATGTGTAAGCGAGGGAGCATGATAAACGCCGCAATTTCAGATTTGTTTCTTTATGTCAGAATTGACAAGCAGTTCAAAAACTGCCTGGCAATAAGAGTTCATGCTAAGCCACCTGGTGTCGAAAATGTGCCAGTGATGCGGCACAAGTAGTAGGACGAGGTATATTACAACGAGTGCATTTTACAGTAAGCGTGCACGCGACGCTCGGTTCGAGATTACTCTACAAACGTGATGTATGGCGCTTGCAGACACGAACAGAAGTATTTGAAATATAGAGGGTTTTGGCGGGTATTCGGATATACCAGGTTGTTCTGTAGCACGATCGCGGGTTGGGCTTCGTGTGTAGATTTGTATATTGACAGTGGCGTAGCTACCGAAGGGCTACGCGGTGCAGTGCACCGGGGCCCCCAAGCTCAAGGGGCCCTCGGACTCTGAGTCCCGAGAGTCCGGAAGGTTCTTAGGAAACTATAGATATGATTATTTTGAAAATAAAAACAACTGCATTAGATTTTTGAAATAGTTACCCAGATAATGACGAAGCAAATCGTAAGTTTTACAAAAAAATCAAATACGTTTACATTTTGCCACATCCTGCATATTTTGACTTGATAAGACTTAAACCGTTTAGTTAGGACCCCGGTTTATTTCGCACCAGGGCCCTTGGCTACTTAGCTACGCTGCTGTATATTGAGCGCTCATCATGGAGCGTTCTCGAGCTTACGCACACAGAAACAACCTGCATGTGCATCTACACAATTAAGACAAACCCGCCTTCGAACTATTAGCTGACAGTCAGATGTTGGCGTTTTTAAGCTTTTGCTCTTAATTTATTTAATCCAATTTCTTAAATAACAAAAAGTCATTACAAAGTGACTACGCACTCTCAGAAATTACATTTCCATCAAATCACACGCAGGATAAGTTAATACATCAACTCCTAGAAGTGATATTCAGCAAACTATGTTTATATGGGCTATTTGATTATGTATTTATATTAGTATGAACTTCACCTGTCCTTTGTATAGTAACCGTAGGAAGTTTTTTTACGTAAAATTTAATAGTTTCCAAGACCTCGCAGTTTTTAGAGTTTAAAATAATTATCAACACTATCTAGTCCAAAATATTAAGCGAAACGACTAGTAGAATTAACTAAGTCATTGTATAGTTTTAGTTTTATAACATTTAAATGATTTTTTTTTTAAGAAATCTAGAATTTATTTACAGAAACTAAGCTACTGCATATTTACATATATTTACAAGTTATAATATTATTATTATTACAAAATTCTTTCAGGGCGTCTTTTCGATGCGACGCGTGATCCGAGATCTGGCACATTTTTGGCTCAAAGGATCAGCATTGCCATCCAGCGTGGTAATGCCGCCAGTGTTTTGGGCACGCTTCCGACTGACAGTGACCTGGATCAGTCAGATCTATAGATCGTTTGTAACGATCCCTAGATAGCTTGACTAATCCTGTTGTATTTTAAATGTTTATATAATATAACAATTTCTAACACACACACTAACCTTGTCGCGTCTTTTTACATGCTACTAGTACAGTTACATTTATTACTCTTACATCATGAGTAAGCCTTACCTCGGAAAATCCTTTTTTTAATAATGCACAATGCCTTAGGGAGCCATAGGCGCGTTGTGTAATTTTTCTACTCTTTCATTCCAATGTTCCATTATGCTGAAATGCTAACTTCAATATTATGATGTTGGTATGTGACAAAATACAGGGTGTAAAAAGACGTCTACCGTCAACTGAGGGATTGCAATCAGACCATGATTCTGAACATATTTATCGAAAAAAAAACTCAAAAAATTTTTTGACTTAGCTACGTAATTTTATTTTATTTTCTAGTTTTTTGTTACTAGTACAACATAATAAGACCATACCTACCTAATCATTTCATTTATAAAAGAAAAAAATAATTAAAACTCAAAATCCAGCGCCCAGTACATACGCAAACAGTGATCTTCAAACGCTGTTTTCTCCGGATATAATGATTTTTTCGGAAAATCCTTTTAGATTTGGCTATGTTTTGGGATGCTGTACCTACCCCTTTCGGCTTCGGTAGACGTCTTTTTACACCCTGTATAATCCTTTTAGGCATCAACATAATTTTCCTGCTTGTAACCCAAAATTGTATTGCGACACGGTATTCTTCTTCCACTCCGCTCTATCAGTCGTCATCTCAACTAATAAATACTTAGGAACTGAGTGAATGAGTGAAAAATTGAATAAATAAATGTATTATTCAATTTTGCTCTCATTCACCGAAAAATGCGTGTAGGTTATTCCCGTTCGTTTTTCGTTCGTTTGATGAATATTCGGATGTTTCTTACTACGATATTTGACTTCAAGTGCCAATATTCCAGTTTGAAATATTTGGTTAAGACCAAAACCGTGTTTTAACGTTTGAAAAATTGAGAATATGGTTTTCTCGCAATGATATTCTTCAACACTTAGGGAATTTTGTATGTATCTACGTAATTTTAACCCTGAACTATGTTTTGTTAGCTCAATAATTTGTTATTGCGTAGGATAGTATTGGGTTGGTATTGGGTTCAAATTAAGATGCGTCGGCGGCGGGGCCGCAGTGGAAGAGGAGTGTCGGTGTTACGTTGCCGCTCTCCCTGTCCTCTGCGGCCGTTTTTGGAGGCTTCTCCACGCGCACCTCTTTAATTAGAGTGCGCGGTGGACGAAGGGAGCGGAGAGCTCTGGTGGTGAGTAGCGGACGCAAGGTGTGGGGGCACCTTCGTCCGCCTTGCACTACTCACCACTATGCGGGGCCGCCTTAAGGGCGGGGATCGCCAGAGGGGGACTGGACGTAAAGGCTGTGCCGGTTTCCCAGACCCCCTCCATTCCAGGCGACGCCGGAATGACGCTGGGTCGTTTAGTGGGTATACCGGGAGTCCCCGGGGAGTCCCACATACCCCTCTCGCCCCCCCGGCGGAGGGGATGCGTAATGCATTTTTCCCAGCGAGAAAAAAAAAAAAAAAAAAAAATGGGTTCAAATTGCAATGTTTGATTTATTTCAAAATCTTAAAAAATTCCTAATTAGTGAAAGCACAACTTTGTCTTTTAAGTTATTTATAGTACTTAATCTAAGCAGCCATTCCTTTAAACCCCATATCAAGCAGCTTTCAACATACATCTTGTTTAAATGTTAATACCACAGCTGCTCCAGTACCTAATTTATGTTACGGCAACAAAGAATTTATTCCATTAAGCACCTCGCCATAGAATATCAAACAGTTATTTCATGATCGGACACAAAAACTCACAGATCAAGTAATAGTTACTATTAAATTGTTCACGGATAAGAAGTAGTTAATATGGAAATGTTACTGAATAGGGAAGAGTATGTAAGAGTTTATGGCTCTTCGTTGTTGTAATTGAAATTTATATTGCTTGGAGTGTTGAACGGAGTTTATTAGTGAAATTGCTTGAGTTGATGGAAAAAGGCAGACATTTGACAACATCCCATTGGATTCTCTGTGATATGTATTCTTTAGTGCTTATTTTTGAGCTATAACTTGTAAAACTTTAAAGTTTTGTCTCGTACTACGGAGGGCACGTTGATATGTACCTAAAGCCGTCAGTTGTCTTACTATAAGTTAAGTGTATTTTTCTTGTACCTATGTCGTGGAAATCTGTGGAATGCGCTTCCTGTGGATATTAGGAAAGCTCCTTCAATCCACTCTTTTAAATTGAAATTGAAGCAACACTATCTTCAGCAGTTGTCTTAATTTTTAGTTTCTTCTTTCTAGCATTTAATAAGTACTCATTTTAGTAGGTATTTATATATTATAATTATATATTAGTATATTGTTTTTATATTATTAATGGTATGTATTAGGATTATTTAAATACTTTTTACAGCTTTGTTTCCCTCAAAATGAAACTTCTGTGCACTACCATCCTTTTTGTATGCTTCTTTAGTTTATTTTCCATCCAAAGGTTGCCTGGAAGAAATCGCTTTCAGCGATAAGGCCGCCCATTGTACTAATTTTGTACTTGTTTTATTTATGTGTTGTTTTTTTTTTTATTAATTGGTGTACAATAAAGTGTTCATTCATTCATTCATTCATTCATTCATTCATTCGTTTTTGTTATGTGGTATGCAATCTATCTAATTGTCGGTCCCGGCTATTTAAGCCGCTATATAAGGCTGCTAAGCCATGACGAAAGCCTTACGGCGGCCTAAAAACAACGTGTGAGTGTGCCCAGGAGTCACACGACCTTGTTGTTCAATATTCGTTTTTACAAGTTTTATCTGCAATCAGTTTTCCAACTATGAGCTTTGCGGGTGTAATGTCAGGCAGAGTTCACTCCAGTAGGCGCTCTTCATTGATTTAGTCACACATTTAGCTGCATGACATCTTTCCTTTTAAGTCGTCTCCTATAAGTAGGTTTTGTGAGTTGCTGTGCTAGTTGATTAGGATGGCTTTTCAGTTTTTCCTGATAATTATGTTTGAGCAGTGGTTTTGATCTCTTTAGCTACTGTGTTGACTTTAAGTATGTTATGCAGTTCCATATTTTTCAGGAGGCCATTTTGGAAGCGCTGAATGATGTTCACATTAGAGGTGCATGCTGAACCCCATAGTTGGATGCCATAAGTCCATATTGGCTTCAGTACAGTTTTGTAGATGAGTAGCTTTTTTTGATTTTTTGATATTGTAGATTCTTAATTAGACGTAATTTTAAACACTTTTCTTCATAAAAGTACGTCACACAGGCCTGCCATCGGCTTGTAAAGAATCTAAAGCATCTACTTGCAAACTCTTTCCTGCAACTGAGATTCGAATTAATTTAATTGAAGAGAGCTCCGAAGATGTTCTATATGAAAGATAATGAAATAAGTTTTTTTAAAGTTGAGAAACTAATATTTGTAAGAATTGTATGCCAATATGTTTTCTGTCTGGGCGTTCTGATAAAGTACAAAATGGGCGTTTTTTTGTTTTCACGCAAACAAATATTAATTAAATTACAACAATACTAAGAACGTAATTGGAATGTCACAATGAAGTTCTAAGCACCGAAAATCCCAGATTCATTAAGAAATGTAAAATAGGTGTCTTCTTAATTAACTCATCTAATTATCGTAATTGCCTTTTCACTAACTGGTTATCTTATTTTGAAATACAACAACGTGCTAGAAGTAAGTTAGCATCATCATCATCCACAGACTTCACCCATTGATGGAAATAGGCTTCTCAAGCTTGTGCCATCCACCACCGATTCAATGCTAATCTGACCCATTGACGGCCGCGGCAAGGAAAATTTCCTACCCTTTTCGGCTTCGGTAGACGTCTTTTTACACCTGTATAATTTATTTAATAAAGGCAATTGGTGGGTACCAACTAAGACAGCTAAGAAATTAACCTAAGTTTAGATCTAAGATGGATCTGGAAATGGAAAAAAGCTAGGCCCCAAACCGTGTTTGTTGCCCTGGTTCTTCACGATATTGGTCGCGAAGGAACAGGAGTAAAATCACCTAATTTAAAAACGTTTCAAAGTGATCCCAGCGGTCCTACAGAATAAATGCTTTTTGACTTTGACTTAGAAGAAGAAGAAGAAGACTGCGCCAAGATGTTACTGATTGGGTATAGTCGCTCAGCGACAAAGCCCTTTTCTTTTTTGTTCATATAGATAAATAAATAAATAAATAGGTATCGACATAATCTCTTCTGAAATATAGGTAGTTATTACTCTGATTCATTATGTCACCTTAGAGACAAACAAGTCATAGACGAAAATAAATGAGTAATTACAGGAAATAAATGGTTATTATTTCAGTGAAGGGCCACATGAGGTCAAAGACTTTTTATATGTTTGCGACTTTTGCAAACAACTTTTGTAATCTTCAATTCTATATTAGGTCCTATTTAATTGTATAGTGGTCTTCTTTTTCTTATCGTGTCACCAGTTCTTTTGAACCAGTGTGGTGAAAGGATTATGGTGGTAGGTAATATGGATCTCTAAAATTCTTAAGTACATCCCAAAAATTGCATGCTCGTTTTGTCGTGTGACATCTATGTATAGCAACGTTCTAAACGGTCCTTAAATGGATGGGTTTCATCTGAGAGCTTCCGTGCTTCAGAGCGCACGTTAAATTGTCGGCCCCATGACGGAGGCAATAAGGCGGCCTAAAAACTCCGTCACCAGAGTGGCCACTGACTCATACGAATTGACTTACTTTTTACTTATGTATGACTCGTCACAAATATCTTCTATTCCACAATGGAAACTGATATTGTAATTACATGTGATATAACAAGAGAGAAGAGTCTTTGTCAAAATTTAGTAGTAGCTAGAAAGCTTTAATGATAGTGGTTGGATTTTGTGAAGTGAAAGATCTGACTGTGAAAGTGTGTGTGTGAATCCACTTAGAAGTGGATTCACAGTTGACGAGTGATTGAAGTGAGTTGAAAAAGAAGCAGCATGTGAAAAATGAGGAGAAAGCCTATGTAGTTGATAATGTTATCAACTGGGTTCAACATTGTAAGCGTGAACTATAGTGAATGCAGAACAGTTGAACTAGGTATTTGAGAATGACGTCACGTCAACTATTTGCGATTTTATGTCGTGCGACGTCATGCGCCACGCCGTTGCTTGAATTCCTTATCTCGCCCACCCACTTTCAATAGGGTAAGGCTGTGTTCATACAAATGTATCAGTTTCATATCAAAAGGCATACGCTTAAGAATGAAATATAAAAGCAATTTTTATGAGGTATCTATAATGATCACCACATCAAGGAAGGACCTCACTGACGCCACGGACGCTGGAGTGATGGTGGCGGGGTTCCATTCAACACACATCTAAATATCGATGTAGGTACCATTGACACGAAAGAAGAAGACCACCACAAACAGAATCACGACTGTATCTGACTTGAGTTTGTGAACTCAGAACCACAGACATGATTATTTACAAGATGATAGGCACAGGACCGGAAGCAGTGGCGTGAAAATGAGGAGGCCTATACTCAGCAGTGGGTGGATGTGGGCCGATTAGATAGATAGATAGATAGATGCAAGCAACTAACTTCTAAATGTGGCATGCCTCTGGGTGCCCCTGTAGTTTTATGGAACTAGAAATCCCCAGTTTTAAAATAAAGTCTATTATGCCCTAAAATACAATACTTCTAGTATTTTTACCACTAGTCTTTCAACCATGTGCGTACTGCTCTTAACATGAAAACCCTGATCTACACAAGCGCTTATCTTCAACATTGTATACACGCCTTTACTCGAAGTGAACAAACAGAGCATCATTTTTATTGCAACGCAGAATCATATCTCTTGAGCATTGAATTATTCAGAAACGCTGCTTGGACGGTTTTCAATAACGGAGGCCTTTGTTTGTGTAGAGTATTTGAGATGAAAAATAATTAGAATTCGATGTACTATAAGTTTTTCTTTTAAAATGAAACGATGGGCTGTATTTTTATATAATTCTCTTCTACGATTCATGTAAAATTATGACACTATATATACAAACATATTATTAACTAGCTGCGCTTCCGCGGTGTGACCCGCGGTCCCTCGGGATTTTTTTATTTTTTCGGGATAAAAAGTAGCCTAATGTCCTTCCCTGGGATACAACCTTTAACTATGCCAAATTTCAGCTTAATCTGTTCAGCGGTTTGGGCGTGAAAGCATAACAAACAGACAGACAGACAGAGTTACTTTCACATTTATAATATTACTAGCTGGTACCCGCGACTTCGTCAGCGAAATAACATACTTATTAGCAACGCCATCTATTGCATTTAACTGGAACTACCAACTCCCCATACAAACTTTCAACCCTTATTTCACGCCCTCCATGATTAATATATAGATTTTTTTCTGTCATAAGAACCTTCTCCTGACAATAACGAACACAACAAAAAAATTTTTAATGAAATCGGTCCAGGCGTTGTTGAGTTATGCGCTTACCAACACATTTTGCGATTCATTTTTATATTATAATAGATATAGTATATTATAGTATATAGTATGGATTCAAATAAAATGATAACCTGGATATATATAAAGATAACCAACCTGGATTAGTTGAGTTTTAACAGATCCTTTTTAAAAATTCTTAAATATCTTAATAGATTTTGTAAAAAATTTAGGTAATGCCAATAAAATAAGCATTTTAAGATATGAATCTGTAAGCCACCCTGTATGGTTGAAAACCACAAGACCCTACCATTTACTTACGTAAATTACCGCTATACAAATATCCTTGGTTCTACGCAAACAGGCTTGTCCTATTAAACAGTGCCCCATATGTACACACGCCTCAACTGCGACACAGCGAGCGTGCCTTGTATGGAGACAATTCGAAAATGTCTTATCTATTTATTCATTTATGATGCCTCTAGATCCGTGTTGGCCTAGTAAAAAATAAATAGATTACCTCTGTTTGGGCCACCAAACAACCATTTCCGAACGCACGCGCCGGTGACATTTCCGAACGAAGTCTGAAACTTCAAGGCGGCTGTCAACACAGCGAAACTGTCTCTCAACAAAAAACCATCCGTCGTCACGTCTTTCATTTATAAGTTTAATATTGTAAAAAGCTGAATATAGCTTAGTTATCAAAAATACACGTTTTGGTAATTAAAGAACCCGATATACTCAACAACCGATTTTTGAATAAAATTATATTCCTCCCCTCAATTAGGCCCTCCGGCCAGGTGGAGTGACTATCTGCGAAAGGCTGCCGGCAGAAGCTGGATGCGTCGAGCTGAGGACAGGGCTTAATTTCGCGCACTAGGGTAGGCCTATGTCCAGCATAGGCTGATGATGATGATGATGATGAATAATGAAGTTGAATTTTAATGCACATTCACACAAATTATCTCAAGCGTGAAGGAAAACATCATAAAGGAAATCCACAGCTTAGTCAGCTGTTAACCATTCAAAAGCTGAACAAAATATCATTGGATTGAATTGAAACAATAACAAAATATCTAATAGGAACTTCGACGTGCTTTCGTATGGAGCAAAACCTTTAAAGCTTCTAATTGGTTATACGAAAACTTTGTCATAGTTAAAGTTTTACTAATTAAATGAAGGTGTTTGTGTAAGACTAGCTTTATTTTGTTTTTTTGCAGTAATAATTAAAAACGAATATTTCCAGGGTAATTCAAATACAGCTCTTGTGACAAGCGTCACATCTAAAAAAGCTCTGAATAATTTGGAATACCTAACCGAAAATCAGAAGGTTTTCATCCTGGATTGTAATCCATTTTATTTCCATTGCTCTATGGTCATTTTTTTGCATTCACGAAACTATTTTTTTTTTAATTAATTAGGTCAACATTTGACCTCCCTCTGCCTGATGTTAAGCAGTAGTGAGGTCTAAGATGGAGCCTGCTTTCCTATAAGAAACCTATTTACTCTTATTTTTGTTATTGTCTTATATATTGTACTTTTCGGAACAGGAACAAGATCAGCTTGAAGCGCCGCGGGACAAATGATTGTATGACCTACAGATATTTGTCTCTGGTCTGGATGTTTCTATGTATAATATGTATGTATTTTCAAAAAAAAAGTATATAAGTAGTTTATTAGTCATTCTAGTGCCCACACACACGCTCTGCTTACTTTGGGGCTAGATGATGCTGTGTGAAAAGTCCAGCACTATTTATTTAGTATGTCTACCATGCAGTAATTCAGTTTGCTTTCTTTGGTTAACAATGTAACCAATTTTATCATAGAGATAAACACATGTATTTTACAGTGTTTTTACATCCCCTCGTAAAGTATCACGTTTATAGTTTGGGAAGTTCGTGAATGAAATTTTATAGTTTTCAACTTTGACTTTTGTTTAGTGTTCTGGGTAAATTGAAAATGTTAGGTGCGTTACAAAGTTTGAAACTTTGAAGGTGATTTTTTACTACACTGCAATGACTGCAATGTGTGACACAGGGTGTAAAAAGACGCCTACCGAAGCCGAAAGGGGTAGGTACAGCATCTCAACACACAACCAAATCCAAAAGAATTTACCGAAGAAATCATTATAGCCGGAGAAAACAGCGTTTGAAGATTACCGTTTGCGTATGTACTGGGCGCGTTTTACTACGATTTTCGGATGTTTTTATTATGTGTTAACTTATTATTATGTCTTATATTTATTAACTGTGATGATCTGGAATGTCTGTAATGTCATAGTTAAGTTTTTTTTTTATTAATAAATAAATTACGTAGGTATTCGTAGATTGCTTGAGTTTTAATCTAACTATCTAATCTATCTCATCGTCTTTCGTCTTTTAACACCCTGTAGAAGATTCAATAATATCAAAATGTTATCATGAACTTTTGTCGCCGCCGTTTGTACGACTGTGCAGTCGTAAGTCTGTTTATATATGCGATATAGAGCATAAAGGTTCTAAATGGCTATATTAATTTGACACGTCCCACGATATCCTCTACTAACACCAAATTACCACTAATTAGGATCGTTCGTAACCTTTATTTATGTTTCTTATAAGGTAAATGTTTTACGTTTGTTGGAATGTTTCTATTAAAAACGTAGCCGTGAGCTGTTGGCTATTTTGTTGTTAATAAATACATTAAATCACGCCTCATTTTTCGGTATTTCGGTTTCAAAAATTTCCACTTGCTTCATATCAAGGAACAAGAGTGACCATCTAGTTTTAAGGCCATTCTAAGTAATACCAGCGGTCCTATACTCATTAAGTGCTTTTTAACTTTTATACCTTGCAATCCTGAATCACATTTTTTTTGGATAAGGTCGGTTGTATGTACATTGTTAGAGTTTTTCCTATTGTATCCGATTTCTTAGATAGTAAATAATAAATAAATAATGCTGGACTTTTCACACAGCATCATCTAGCCCCAAAGTAAGCAGAGCTTGTGTTATGGGTACTAGATGACGGGTAAACTACTTATATACTTTTTGTTTGTAAATACATACATATTATATAGAAACACCCAGACCCGAGACAAATATCTGTAGATCATACAAACATTTGTCCCGCGGCGGGGATCGAACCCGCAACCTTCTGTGTCACAGGCGGACCTTCGCCCATTCTTAGATATTAAGATGTACAATAAAGTATTTCCAATTCCATTCCTTCATTTTTCACCTCATTGGTTGTTAGTTAATGGTGTTATTTATTAAGTTTTCTTATAAAATCTTAATACAAGTGAAAACGTTGACTGCAAGTTAGTTTACCCTTATTTTAATCCCTTAAGACGCAGCAACTTTATGGGATGCTTAAGTGCTACTTAGTTTTATGTATCACTTAAAATTTGAGGATTATTGCTGTACATAGTATAATGGCCTGTAAGGTAAAAAGGTTAACATTGTTTGTGTAAAGTCGTTAAAACAGGACCACGACTGTATCATCATGTCAATTCAATAGAAGAAATGCTGAGACGTCAGAAGCCAGCTGCATTTTCTGATGTCATCAGCATTTTTTGTATAGAAAAATGATTGCGGCGCGTACGCGACCAAATGTGCGATCAGGTAAAGGCACCGGTAAACACAATTTCTGATCAAATTAATATGACCAAGATGGTTAAAGATACGTCATCAAACTTAGATATTTAGACGAGCTCTGTCGAGGCACAGTGAGCAAAGACCTGCTTGTGAGGCAGAAGGTTGTGGGTGCGGTTTCCGCTGCAAAATATATGTCTGAAATACTTGGCTCAGGTAAAGGTGTTTCTAAGAATAAGTGTATTGGTATGTGATTGCCATAACACAAACTCTGCTTACTTTGTGACAAGCTGATTCTGTGTGTCCAGCATTATTTTACTTTTTTTTTATTTCACAGACTATACAGACATAGGTACTAACAGATTGCAAGTCTATCACTGCGTAGAATACTAACTAAAATGCTAATGGTAGGTACCAATAGTACCTATTAGCAACAAAGCAACAGTTCGAAGTAGCCACTCCTAGCAATATATCACATTAATGATGATATTAATTATCGCAATGT
Organism: Epirrhoe tristata; assembly: GCA_951394285.1. Classification (NCBI taxonomy): domain Eukaryota; kingdom Metazoa; phylum Arthropoda; class Insecta; order Lepidoptera; family Geometridae; genus Epirrhoe; species Epirrhoe tristata. The sequence goes on along the minus strand of OX596139.1, from coordinate 1,179,448 downwards.
CGAAGCAGATCGCTTGGAATTCGTTATCTAATTGATTACAAGATATTACCTAAATTGCTTTTGTATTGACAGATAAGTTATGCACACGTCTTCGTTCACATGGTTTATACGAAATACGGTAAAGTAATATCGTGTGAGTTAGTGGACAATTCAGGTGGAAGTTCGGGAAGCCGCTCAAAAAGGCCTCCGTCATGGCCTCAGGCGCAGTCGATGGGGGGGTCACAGGGGACATGAACCCCCCCTCCCAAAATCGTATACGTCAAATTGAAAAATCTTTTAAATATTACAACTGAAAAAAGTGGTTTCATTATAGTAAAGCAGATCGTTTTGAACCACACGCAGCGTATGTTGCGTCACGTAAGAGCGTATACGCAGCGCAAGTTACGCTCAATGTGGCCATAAGACATTGTATTGACATGAAGCTACCTATGTAACTTACGCGTGGTGTAAACGGTGTGTAGAAATTGTATGAAACGCAACAACAACGCAAAATGCAATGATAAGATGCGTCGCGCATCATGGACTTTGCATGTAGTTTGACACTTGAGTGGTTTAAAAAGGTACATATTTTTGTTTTTTTTGATGCATAAAATGCGGCGCTTTTGGTGCGGGTGGACAGTGCGAGCTTTCATACAAATTTCACACAAATAATTAAAAATTCGGCGCATACGGCGTGTAAATATGGGCAAAAACCTTAATACGTTCATAGACCTGCAAAAATTGCGCAAAAATTTACATTATTCAAGCTACGATAGTAAATGTTAATTATGTTCCTGATCAAAATACAAAAGCATTTTCGTGCAGCATAAAGACTACGCTGGAAATTTTAACCACAATGTTCTGTTTAAGATTCTTAAAAATTAATGACCGCTGTTTTTTAACCCAATTTAAGCGAAAAAAAAATTGTGTGGGACACCGATGTGTCATAATATTAGCGAATGACTTATGGTGGATGGATGACAAGCTTAGGGAGGCATACCCTCAGCAGCGGGTGAAGTCAGGCCGTTGATGATGACACTTCATTCAAATGCATCGATTCGGATTCATTCGAATGGATTGTTTTGGTGTAATGTTTTTTCATTGTTCGAATTTTTTTATTGAATTGATGAATCCAAATCAAGTCTGAATCGTAACGTTGGTTGCAACTTGTAACGCTCTCGGTTTACGTCGACTCACTTTATAAAATCCGTGACTTAATTGCAATGTTGTTTTATATTCAAGACGAAATGAACGGACTATAAAGCAGAATGACCAGCTGAATTTTAACTCGCTGTAAAAGTTTTATGAAGTTTTTATGAACTGAAAATGTACGGTTTGTAAGATAATCAAAATCTGACAATAAATGCACTTGAGAAACCAAATAGAATCATGACTCAGAGCATTGTAGACATTTTTGGACCTTTATGGAACTCAAAACTTGGACTCAAAACTCCCTCGTTACACTCGATATTTGACTCTAGCATTCTTCAGTGCACTTGGAATACAAAACAGCGCCCGCGGCATTAAAACTGAATAAAATCTACTGTTATCGTAGAGACAGTGTCCGTAAAAAATTGCAACTGAAAAAATCTAAGAAAACTTCATTTCATAACTTTCTCCATAAAATGTATAACGTATCTAGAATACAAGGCCAAAACTTTCTGCGGTTGTTTTGTACAAAGGTCACGAAATAATGAGCAAGTGCGGCTAGTCGCCGAAATTACGTCATCAGACCTTTTTGGTGCTAGACTGACTTTTATGAAACCTTTTTGTTACAAGTTCTTTACAAGCCTTTACTTGCTTCACCTGTTATGTTTGGGATACAAAGTAGATTATTAATCAAAAGACTTAGAAAGATTAAGAGAGTAAAGGTTTGGGACCAATTCGGGACATTTTGAAAGATGAGCTAACCAATTGGTTTTCGGTAACCGTATTTTCATCTCCTGTCCCTCCTTCTTTCAAACCAGGGTGGTGAAAGGATCGTAAATGCGCTTACATGAACCACCGTTACAAGGTCAGATGTTGGAAAAAGTAAACCGGCTGTTGAAGTCTTCTGGGTTTCGTCTACAAAATATTTTACGACGGTTATAAATAAACAAAACGAGATGTTAACTGCCGATTTGATTGCAAGTCGCAACAAGATCTTTACGAGTTTTCAAAACGAGATCGTTGAGTTACCTATTAAAATGAATCAGGAATACATTTCCTGTTTTTGAATAGACATTTTTAGAAAATTATTACATTCTTCACCCAAACGCGAAATAATACCTAAGTTATCTTTAGCCACAACCTATGTGGCTAAAGATACTGTATTAGAATTACTGAGTGTTAATAAAGCCAAGTGGAGCGTTCGTGGTCGTGCTTGCGATAGATCGTCGAAGTAAAGCAACGTTCTGAACGGATATAAATGTATGGGTGACCGCCGGTGGCACTTTCATCTGAGCGCTTACGTGCTTCGAAGCGCACGTTAAATTGTTGGTCCCGGCTATTTTAGTCGTTAAGCCATGACGAAGGCATTAAGGCGTACTAAAAAATCCGTCACCAGAGATGACCACTGACTGACTCATACGAACTTACTTTTTAATTGAGTCAATATCGTTTAAAAACTAATAGGAGTATGACTGTATTTCCAAGGCTCGATAGACATTGCATTTTATCTACTTGTTTTAATTTCCATATATTTATTTACAGAAACTGAGCTTCTACATAAATATGTAGAAGCTTATTTTCTGTAAATATATGTTAACACATATATTTACGATACAACAGGCTATAGATCGTTAGAAACGATCTATAGATAGCTCAACTGATCCAGGTCAATGTCAGTCGGAAGCGTGCCCAAAACACTGGCGGCATTGCCACCCTGGATGGCAATGCTGATCCTCTGAGCCAAAAATGTGCCAGCTCTCGGATCACGCGTCGCTTTGACCAGATGCCCTGAAAGAATTTTGAAAACCCGAAGGGCTCCAGAACCCCACCTGAGGCCTGGGTCCAGCAGTGGACTACCATAGGCTGATGATGATGATCCAAATAGAGATTATTAATAAAAGTTTAAACTACACTTGTGTGAATAGTCATAATAGTATGAGCTTGAGTTACAAGTACCTTTTTAACAGTTTTCCTAAGGAATTAATAGATAGTATTTCGGAAAAAAATATCAAAATCAAATTGAAAAAGTTTTTTCTTCTTAATTTAGAACACTTTATGTAAAAACGAAACTTTTGTTTTTGTAATTAGACTATTTTGGCATAATTACCTATATTAAAGTAGACGTCTTATTAGTTTTAGTACAAACCTCCGTGGTTTCTTAGAACTAATTTAATTGTTTCATTATAAGATAAACAAATAAAAAAAAAAAGTAAACCACAAAATGCTTAACCGTTTAAGTTACAATGGTAGTAGTAAGCTGTGCCTTATTAATGATCATAATACCGTAATTAAAATACGAGTCTCTTGTTCGCTACAATTAACGCTTAGTAAAATAAATTGCCCCTATTTTATATTTATGATCACGTGGTATTTTCACATTAATATTCTTGTTAGAATACTGTATAATTATGATGAATAGTTAATGTTTGCTAGCTAGTTATTATGGCCCTTATTAATAAGCGTGGTGTATAGTTACGCCGGGTGTAACTTAGGAGTAACCATACAATATTTGAAGTTTAAACCTGGTGTAACTTTATACCACGTTTATTAATAAGGGCCTATGTGTTTACTAAAATTGTAGGTAGTGAAAATTGTAAAAATTACTGTTTTGCTTTACTTACTAATACTGTCTTTTCAACCGACTTCAAAAAAGGAGGAGGTTCTCAATTCGTCTGTATGTTTTTTTTTTTTTTTTTGTATCTTGTTACGCGATTGCTCCGCCATTTGTTGACCGATTTGCAAAATTCTTTTCATGTTTGAAAGGGTATACTCCAGAGGTGGTCCCATATATATGTTATTCCTGAGGGATTGATAGTTTCCCCGTAAAACTCTAAACACCTTCCCTCCTAGCCATGTCACAAATAGAAATCGAATCGTCAGCTTGACGCCCTGAGTCACACCGCGTTTCGAGTCAAACATTGAAGTCGGTTTTCTTTTTAGTATAAAAACGTAATTATAGTCTATAAAAAAACAATTAGATAATTGATTATATAACTTCTTACTTTATTAGCACCTGCCAGTCACAAATTCTTTTTGTCGTGTCACCGTGTCTTTAGAACCAGTGTGGTGAAAGTATTATAAGTGCGCCTCAAAGAGGTTCCTTTCGTGCACTTGACACTTCTTTTTGAACTTTGTAGGTTCTACGACATGCCGGTTTTCTTCACCGTTTGAGAGTACTGGCATAGTGCATATACATTTTTCGGCAGAAAAACTCATTGGTGCACTACCGGGATTAAACCCATGACCTTACGATCGGAAGGCCATTACCACTAGACCGCCAGTGTTCTCACCCGACGCATAGTAAGTCTTGAACCCACACTAGGATTTTCTATCTCGTGGTGTTCAAAATAACTAGTATAGCTTGGAATTACAATCTTCTAAAATAATATAATAAATTCTAATTCTAATATATAAAATTCTCGTGTCACAGTTTTCGTTGCCATACTCCTCCGAAACGGCTTGACCGATTTTGATGAATTTTTTGTGCTTATCCGGTATCTATGAGAATCGGCCAACATCTATTTTTCATCCCCCAAAATGTAAGGGGTAGTCCACCCCTAAATTTTATTTTTTATTTTTTAGACAAAATTTTTAATTTCTATTTTTTTATGATACAACATACAAAAATACATACAATCCTCAATTTTCACCCTTCTACGATCAACCCTTATTTTTTAATAGCGATATAATGGAAAAACAACGCACGTTTGCCGCGGGTCAGCTAGTAATATTATATTAGGGTACTTACAGGACATCCGTTGCGGGAACTGAACTTCTACCTTTTGTGTTTAGACGCAATAGTATTTTATAATATTTTTTCTGAAATGTTAAAAAAGTAAATATCAAAAATACATCCGTATCTAGTCCATTGAATATTCTAAGGATATTAAGTTGGTTGCAGATCAAATTGAAATGAACAACTTTGGTAACTAAATCCAATGAACAAACTTACCGAGATAAGGGTATCAGTTACTAGGTTCCTCCTGCCGTTCTGGACGATCGTGTTTAGCTCTATAGTGTTCAGTTTAATCTGGATGACTTTATACCCACCCATGAAAACACTGAATTCATTTTTGTATTTGCTGAAGGAAAGCTTAGTAGAACGGAATGAAATCGCCATTTTGAAAAGTCAAAAGTTATTGGTTGTCATGGCAACCTTAGAGCAATGCTCTTTGTGTCAAACAGAGTACTGTTTTTATGCAATATTTCCGTTGTCGATTTACATATTTTTTGGTTTTGAGGAACGTTTTTCGGGATAAAAAGTAGCCTGTATGCTATTCTGGAGTTATACCTTTCACGTTACCAAATTTCATTGTAAACTGTTTCGTCGTTTGAGCCTGATCCTTACACGAACATACAAACATCCAAATATCCAAACATCTAAACAAACTTACAAACTTTCAGCTTTAATATATAAGTGGGATGAGTGGGAATGAGTGGGAAGTGGGATTTCGTAGTACCAACAACATTTCATTGTTCGATAGCGAGCATTAACAGGAACTGGCACGTAAAACAAAGACAATAAACAATTTAAGCTTCCTGAAAACAGGCAATTTCTTTTATTTACAGTGCCTCTGCTGAAATTAAAATAGGTTAATTTGTTTTATAAATTGCTGTAGGCCTTAGGCTGGGAATAGATGGACTGCTTGAGCAGATTATTGCTCAAGCACTGCTCAAGTTGCAGTATTTTTCAACCGACTTCAAAAAAGGAGGAGGTTCTCAATTCGTCTGTATGTTTTTTTTTTTTTTTGTATCTTGTTACGCGATTGCTCCGCCATTTGTTGACCGATTTGCAAAATTCTTTTCATGTTTGAAAGGGTATAACTCCAGAGGTGGTCCTATATAAATTTTATTCCTGAGGGATTGATAGTTTCCCCGTAAAACTCTAAACACCTTCCCTCCTAGCCATGTCACAAATAGAAATCGAATCGTCAGCTTGACGCCCTGAGTCACACCGCGTTTCGAGTCAAACATTGAAGTCGGTTTTCTTTTTAGTATAAAAACGTAATTATTATACTAAAGTAGAGATAACTTTTTTGTTTGTTTAGGTATGAATTGTATTAATATAGGCACTACGGCAAACCTATTTGACAACCTCTGTGGCGCAGTGGGTGAAGGTCCGCCTGCGACGCAAAAGATTGCGGGTTATCCCGCTGCGGGACAAATGTTTGTATGACCTACAGATATTTGTGTCGGGTCTCGTGTTTCTATGTATAATATGTGTGTATTTACAAACCAAAAAGTACTTATATAAGTAGTTTATCAGTCATCTAGTACCCATAACAGAAGCTGAGCTTACTTTCCAGAGTTATTTATTTATAAATGTATTTATTACCAGTTAGACAACGATATTTCTTCATGCAAACTCAAAGATTAATCTGATTTAAAACTAATAAATCTCGAATGTGATCTGACTTTAGACTGTTCCTAAAATCCATTTGAGATATATTCAAAGGTCCCTGAACTAAAATGCCTAAGTTCCTAAAACAGTCGTGATCCCGTTTACTTTTAACTGATCGTGTATATCAGGCCTTAATAGCTTATTTTGGGTATTACTAGCTTGCAGTTTGGAATATTTATGCGCAGTTACCAATTTAATTGAAATGTGAAATTAGAATGTTTCTACTAACATTTGATACAATAAACGTAAATTCTTGAACATTAGGCTTAGTATACACTTTACGACAAGTGTATACTATTTTGTTCACTTCAACTGAAATTAATTATTTAATCTCTATTTCGGTTTAACTTAAATTATCGTGTGATTTACCATTTTTGTTTTTTAAGTTGTGATTGCAGGCAATTTCAATAATATTCTCTGTTTGAAATTTGAATCAAATCTCAATTATTGGTCTTATTTTGGCTTACTCAAACTTAGATCTATTGCCAAAAACTAAGTTAAACTTTCGTGATTTGGTGACATTACATATTTTTTTATTTTCCCGACGTTATTTAAACCGTTAACGTTATAAAACTAAGATATTTAAACCAGCGACAAAACCTCAAGTCCAATCATCTATGGCATATCAAAGTGTGGCTTGCTTCGCTCGCTCGATAAAATCTGTATTTCAATAAGAAGCAAACAGTTGAAAACTCATCAATCTTCCATCTAGGTAGGTGCAATTATCTGTAGCTCAAACAATTTTCGCGTTGTTAAACTCATATTAGTCTTCGCTTCAAACTTTCAGGTGAAACCACAACTGAAGGCTAGCATCAGTTTGCTGTACAGTCAGCATGAAAATCAATTAACATTAATTTGATGTTTATAAAATGAGAACATTTCTGAAACCTTCTTTAACATCATAATCCAAAAAAAATGGACGATGTTTAAAAAAATCAAACTGTTAATCAATTTTTGCTACTGTCTGTACATGAAGGTAAGGTACAAAAGAGCCTAGACATCAATGTGAGCTCCAATCAAAGTTTCAAATCAGATTACACATCACAAAGATTTCACATAAAAAAATCTTTAAAAGCTCTTATTCAACATCTTCAGTTCAGCCACATGACGGACGTCCGCTGCGAAACTAGGCCCTTCATTTTCCGAAGCGATCGATCTTATCCGGCCTGCACCCAACGGTGCCCAGCACCCTTTACTAGACTGATTGTTTTAATGCTCTTAAAAGAACTGTCATAGTCAATAAATTATTACGATTCCATAGCTCTCAATGTGTTTTTGCGGGTGGGGAAACGTCTCTAGAAAACCCGCTGCGAGAAATTTCAATATTGCCTCTATGGTAGACACATGCATTGCCCCTGTGGCGAGCGTGTAAGTAGCTGCTTTTAAGCTGAGCTCAGCTAATAACTTTCTATAAAGGTAGGTATCATGGGCGTAGATGATGTCGGGTATTAATATATGTCAGATATTTAATCCTAAAAAACCTATCTTCATACTAATATTGCCCACGATGGGCAAACTGTTGATCCCTTACTAAATTTTGTGCAACTCAGACAATATTTTTTTCTTATTTCTAAAATTATTTCATAATTTGGGAAAAGGGCAAGATGATGAAGATTTCATATTTCTAAGCTTAGCTAAACTGGCATAGTACACTTCAAGAATCATACAGTCACACACTCACCTCGATAAAGTACCGCGTTGTAAGCCTTTTAAACACTAACACATACAAAGAAAAGCTAATTTTCACTTCTCACAAAAATCTGCCCGCGATAATTTTAATTAATTTTATTTTGCGCAGTGAAAGCGACTCAAAACTTTTTGTTTTTTCTCCGCTTGAGGTTGACAGAGTGATATGGGTTCTGTGAAAACCTCTTTTTTTGAAGTCGCCTGAAAAGGTCTGTCCATTAACAAGGACCGGGTCGGGATGATCCCATACACTCGCAGTTGTTGGATAAAAATATAGGGTCAGTAGGAATCGGTATGCGTCATAATTAGATGACGAGGCATATTTAGGCCACCTTACGTCACCAGAGTTGGCCACTGACTCACAAACTTACATACTTACTTACTTTTTTACCTTAAGATTATAAGTCCGTCTTCTCGATGTGAAGAAAAATCATTTCATCCAGTAAATGTTATCTTTAGTATGCCGTAGAGGTCATAGTCATGGTGAGTAGGCCAGGGCTTTATTTCATACTTGAAACTTGCATGCTTTGCAGGTGCTTTTTTGAGGCGCACTGGTTAGTTCGAATGGACTACATGATATAATTAAAAAGATCATTATTCCAGTCCGGCAATACAATGCTGCGTTACTGGCATTATCGATGTTGGAAGAAATATAGCCCAGCTCAAATGGAAATAGGCTGGTCACGTTAGCCGGATGCAACCTGAGAAATAGGCAAACACCGTCACTCCTTGGGCCCGAGAACGGAAAGCGACGACGAGGCCGGCCGAGAATTGGCGGGACGATCTCGACGGGTTCGAGAGAGAGTGGTGGGAGATCGCCAGAGATAGGGACGTGTGGAAAATTGTGGAGGAGACCTTTGCCCAGCAGTGGGACACAATAGGTTGATTCCAGTCTATAATTTTGTGATCGTAAAAGAGCACATTCTAATGTATGAAAGTGTGGATGACCGGACTCTTTGAGCTTGCAGACCGACAAGTCGCGAAAACAGTAGCTTATTTGGGCTTTGTGGGGTTATAACGTTTTTGCGGATTGGATGAGGCGACCTATGTCGTGAGTTTAAGTGCTTATTTGAGAAATTTGAGTTTGAATTTGTTTTTACAACGAAAATTAAACATGGACTTTTAAATGTGTAACATTGGACCAAAAGTAGGGTCGTGTGGAACGAATTATTGAAAGCTTGTTGTGGGCTGGTTTTGGTGACACAAAAATTGGAGATAGTTCAAAAGTTTAAAAAGTAAAAATAGCAAAAAAGTTTTATTCGTCGTAGTTACAGCAGTACCTATTGTTTGTTTAATAAAAAAAAAAGGTTAAAAGTTAAGTACAAAAAGCGTATCTACTAAACATTTTCGATAGCTCCATTTATTTTTAGGTAAAAATACAGTCTTTCTTTCAAAGCCCTGCTAAGTAAACTGAACTAAAATCCCTTACAAATTATTTCATCCCTACTTACGTACATTAACTAAGTATAATAAGTCCGGGATTATCGTGGCGCATTAAATAAGACGTCCCTAAAGCTCAAGTTCTCGTTCCTAAGATGTAGCTTTGGCTAAGGGTGAGTAGAGTCGGAGAAAAAGTAAGATTTATACTCTTAGATAAACTAGTAGTGCTCTGAATGAGTGATACGAGTTTTCGCGGTTAAAAAATCAACTAGGACAATAATCAAAGCGGTTATAAAAGGTTGTCAGAAAAAATAGTAGTCTGGTACTTACGTTTGCAACACCACTGCAAATACTTCATTCGAAATAATAGGATTTATTACGACCGAACTGTAGAACGCAGAAGGTTGCGGTTCGATTCCCGCGGCAGGACCAATGTTTGTATGATCTACAAATATTTGTCTCGGGTCTGGGTGTTTCTATGATGATAAGTATGTATTTACAAACAAAAAGTATATAATTCAGTCATCTAGTACCCATAACACAAGCTCTGCTTACTTTGGGGCTAGATGATGATGTGTGAAAAGTCCAGCATTATTTTTTTTATTTTTTTTTGACTACGTCTTATAATTCGATAGAGCCGGCTGCACGGCGCACGCATGAAAAAACATGACGTCATGCGGCGTTACCTCGCTCTGAGGCGTTCCATGTAAGGCTTGAAGTGCAAGCGAGAGCGCGGAACGAGCGACAAAGAAGCACAATCGGCCTTTGCGTTCGGCAGCGTTCGACATCCGTCTCTCTCCTACTTGAGTGAGCGATGCGTAGACGTTGTCACGTCCAACTATCGTCAGTAAACCGACTTTACAGACAACCAATTTTTTATTATAATAATTTAGTTAATCTTGAGCTAGTCTTGCCCATGTACGACCTGCGGATGTAACGATGCCATCGACCAATCTTGATATCTTGATTGTCTCTAGCTCAAGATAGAAGTAAAAGGCAAAAGCGAAGAGAGGCCTATGCCCAGCAGTGGAATGAGAAGGGCTGATGATGATGATGATGACTTTAGAAAATCCATGGAATCAGCTTTCATTACTTTTCGTCAAATTCGTTCAAACGCCAATAAATAAATAAATAAATAAATAATGCTGGACTTTTCACACAGCATCATCTAGCCCCAAAGTAAGCTTGAGCTTGTGGTATGGGTACTAAATGACTGATAAACTACTTATATACTTTTTGTTTGTAAATACATACATATTATACATAGAAACACAGACCCGAGACAAATATCTGTAAATCATACAAACATTTGTCCCGCGGCGGGGATCGAACCCGCAACCTTCTGCATCGCAGACGGACCTTCGCCCACTGCGCCACAGGGGTCGTCTTATAAGATTATATATTAATAATTGGTGCTTATGAATATATTAAATTGTTAAGCCATGTCTTTCAGACTTTAAAACACTCGTACTTTTACCCTTAATGACTAACATGCATGTGCTGCCATGTAATGTTATGCGGTGTGCTAAGTAGGATAGGGGTCCAAGCAATATTTAAATTAACTATATAATTGACATGATATGATCTTATTTTATTTATTTTATTTGATTACTTACTAACATTAGGCTAAGCATTTTACTAATATAATATGGTGGACTTATATATGGAAACCGAAATAAATAATTTGAATTGAATTGAATTAATGGATTCAACGTTAAACTTTCAACTGTAGAACAAACTAAATCATTCTCGACAAGATGAACAAAAAGTCCTCTAGAAATTGTATTCAAGTACCTACTAGAGGTACCCAAAGGTACTTCAAATGGCCTTCAGTTTTAAATGGAAGTATTAAAGTTTTACTATTGAGTTCTACAATTGAAGTGACAGGGGAGGTTTTTGTCCAGCAGTGGGACAGTCAAGGTTTTTTTTTAATCAATATTGGTACCATAATATGGTATTTATTACGCTGTGTTTGCGTAATAATTAGCATGCATAAAGGAGTTTCTCATCTAAAAATAAGTGGTTCCGTATCCACTCAGTATTCCACGAATTGCAATAAAAAAACGTTTTTTTTTAACCTCGCACACATAATTTCAAAAAATTGCTATTCTAAAAAAATACAACTTCAAAAAGTAATGCAGCCTTTTCTCAAAAGTAACTAAATAATATATTTTCTAGATATTTTTTAAGCGCAAAAAAAGAATAACTAATATTGGGAACCATAAATGCAATTTAAAAGAATAAAACAACTAATTCAAAACACGAAATAATAAAATCAAAACTTTTGAGACCCAACTTTCTCTCAGTATTATTAAAAGTAATCTTCCAACCCAAAAAGTTCTACAAACGGTCTTCTTCAGACTCAACACAAAACATTTGTCACAGTTTGTCGGGGAGGAAACTTTTTCAGTTACAACGCGAACTGTTAAACTCGACAAAAGAGTTGGCGTTTCGCAGTTTCAATGCGGAACCCTAAAAAGCTCGCAGTCCGCGGTTTCAATTATTACCGCGCGCTAATGTTATGCAAAAGTTGTGTTATATACTTTGTAACAAGGATTCCTGCAGAAATGAGACTAAAACTAATGCATAGTTTTTTATTAAAGGTTGCCTGGAAGAAATCGCTTACAGCGATAAGGCCGCCCATTGTACTGATTTTGTACGTGTTATATTTTTGTGTTCTTTTGTTATTAATTGGTGTACAATAAAGTGTTCATTTATACATTAATTCATTCATTAACCTGTCACAGTAATTGATACTAAGTATGTTAAATTTGTTTTATACTCGTATAGAGGTTGATTAAGCTGGGAGGAAGAGTCAGTACCTTTTCTACTAACTGTTTTTTCAAAAAATGTCCCAGGACATGATTCAATAATGTGGCAGCTTTTCACATTGCTTAGTATTCAATGCTAATCCATTGGATAATCCCAAGTTTCATCCCTTATCCACCTGTGAAGGTGTGATCGAGACACAAACAAACATACCCACAAACTTTCTATTTGTACGTAGGATGTAAGTAGCTTTCGTAAATAAATATATGTATACAGAGTGTAAAAAGACTACTACCGAAAACTGAGGGGTTGCAATCAGACCATGATTCTAAACATATAAATTTAGCGGAAAAAAAACGCAAAAAAAAAATTATTTAATGTTATTCCGGTTATTTGCTACTAGTACAACATAATAAGACCATACCTGCCTAATAATTTCATTTATAAAAGAAAAAAAACAATTACTTAAAACTCAAAATCCAGCAATCTACGTATAAAAACGCGCCCAGTACATACGCAAACAGTGATCTTCAAACGCTGTTTTCTCCGGATATAATGATTATTTCGAAAAACCTTTTGAATTTGGTTGTGTTGGGATGCTGTACCTACCCCTTTCGGCTTCGGTAGACGTCTTTTTACACCCTGTATATGAATAATTCTCCGAAAACCCAGCACACCCTAGTTATAACGAACTTTGTTCCACTGAGTGTCACTTGATGCGACCGCGGCACATGTAAATGAGTTGAATACGGAATATTAACCCTTGGAGGGTCCGCTTAGGGCTGGCTTTTGAGAAGTTGAGGGGATTTTGAGAAAATTTTGATTGCGAGGAAGGTAAGTAAGTACATAGACAGGCCAAATCATGAAAATAAAAATGTGATTTCTACTGTCGAAGTTCAGGAGTGAAGAAAATAAATTAGAATATTAATAATTGTGTGCATGTATGCATGAGTGTGTGAGTAAGTACAAAAGTATTCGCATAACAGTATGCCACACCACGAGCACTTTTGGTAAAAATTCAGGTGAGTTGGAATTGTCTATAATAAGACATTTGTATAGTGAGTATGTGAATTATGTTAAGCTGGTCATAGAATATCTTCAGTTTGTTGATAGGTTAAAGATTACATACATATTATCAAATGGCACTTCACATAAAGTTATTGTAATATTTGTTAGTATGAATGAAAGATTGAATGAACACTTTATTGTACACCATTTAATAACAAAACACAACATAAGTAAAACACGTTCGAAATTAGTACAATGGGCGGCTTTATCTCTGAAAGCAATTTCTTCCAGGCAACTTTTGAATGGAAAACAAACCGAAGAAGCATATAAAAAGGACGGTAGTGCACAGAAGTTTCATTTAGAAGGAAACAAAGCTGAAAAAAGTATTGGCATTTTGCAGAAAAAAAAAACTTTAAACCAGTTAGGCAGCTTTTAAAGTAGAGTGCAGATAACTGGTTTTAAGAACGACTAGAGCCTAGTTATCATTTTCACAATTTGCAGATTCGACGACCTCTGTGGCAGTGGGCGAAGGTCCGCCTGCGACGCAGATGGTTGCGGGTTCGATCCCCGCCGCGGGACAAATGTTTGTATGACATACAGATTTGTCTCGGGTCTGGGTGATTCTACATATAATATGTATGTATTTACAAACAAAAAGTATACAGGGTGTAAAAAAGACGTCTACCGAAGCCGAAAGGGGTAGGTACAGCGTCCCAAAACACAACCAAATCCAAAAGGATTTTCCGAAAAAATCATTATATCCGGAGAAAACAGCGTTTGAAGATCACTGTTTGCGTATGTACTGGCGCGTTTTTATCTGTAGATTGCTGGATTTTGAGTTTTAATTGTTTTTTTTTTTATAAATGAAATGATTAGCAAAAAACTAGAAAATAAAATAAAATGACGTAGCTAAGTCAAAATTTTTTTTCGATAAATATGTTTAGAATCATGGTCTGATTGCAATCCCTCAGTTTTCGGTAGCAGTCTTTTTACACCCTAGTATATCAGTTATCTAGTTCCCATAGTACAAGCTTTGCTTAGTTTGGGGCTAGATGATGCTGTGTGAAAATGCATTATTTAGATTATGTGTATGACAGTATCTAGCTTTATATTTACAAAAACATATTTTTCCGTTATCTCCCAAGTTTGAATATTTGCAGCCCACTGCAATTTTCGTGCAACAGCCCTAACATGGTTTGATCCTGTTCACAATGTAATCTGCTCATACATATTCATTCAGGGAGATTTTGTACGATTTTTGTACAGTTTCAGAAAGATGTACCATACCAAGATACTCAACGTGGGAAAATGAACATTATTGAATAATGATTCGAGTTCATTTTTATCAGTTCGAAATATTTTTTTTAAATCATCACTATTTTTTACATAACATCTATTTCAAGTTTAATCCATATTAGACAACTCGTTGAGGTGTGATTGAATCACAAACATGTCACAATGATGTCATTCCACTGTAAAATACTACTAGAAAAAAAGGTAATTTATTTTTCCTACATTTTTAAAGCCAGTATCTGTGAACATTCTCTCTCTCCATGTCTGGTTACTGCTAACTGTTCGTATTGTTTCATTGTAGGTTAGTTAATAGTAGGTTTGCTATTCTTCAGTGCTCTATGTGTAATTTGTGTGTTGTGTGTGTATAGGAAGGCACTTAGTTTGTTACTGTTCTCTACTTTTGTACACCGCTGTATTTCTGTATTCGACTATCCTGTGCATACAAATGGTTGCCAGGAAGAAATCGCTCTTAGCGATATGGCCGCCGAATATACAATTTGTTTATTTTTATATATTCCCTGTATAAGGTTCTTGTGTACAATAAAGCGTTAATCTATCTATCTATCTATCTATCTACATTAATAATTCCATCTATTTTCTTACGTAAGCTTCTTAATCTAAGGTTTATTAGCAAACTTAAATTCAACATCAAAATACTATCAATTGGTAGGTGCCCTATTTAAACTAAGATGATTCTACCATACCATTATACACCGTTGCATGTTACACATTTGAAACTAGTTTACAACACACATTAACAATCTCCTATAAGACTGTTACTGTGCATTTACCTAAAGTGCAATAGTATACTCACTCACCTTAATATACGAAGACATCCTGCATTATCTTCAGGCTCACCACATACCTACTTTGAAGATTCTGGGTATGTTTTGTGGCAAAATATGGCACTAGCCATATTTAGCAAGAGGGAAATTTATTTTACACGAGTAATTACAGTACGCACAACCAATTTTAAACTCTCTGAAGTAGCTGAGCAGAAATTTTTGATGACGCCTAAAAGACGAAGACAGCGTTGTATAGCTGCCTCGCTCACACGCTTAGTTTGTTGCATCGTCCTATCTCGCCTACTCGCGCAAACCTGCGCAATCGTTTAGTGCACCTAGCTTCAGAGAGCTAAAGATCGTGTGTGCGCACTGTACTAGCTTAGCAAGAAGAAAAGTTGAAAGTGGTGACACATTTTGCAGATAAAAACCTAACAGGTTGAAAGAAAATCACTGCTTGCATGATTACAGTATCTACAAACTATAAGCTTCGAAATCTCGGTTATTTGAAATACCTATACAAATTTGTTTATCAGCAATTTAATTTCCGTAACACAAGCTTTAATTTTGGCGCTATGTATATATGTCATTCAATCCATTCTGCAAAATCTCCAAACAGCGAAAGTTAAGAGAAAATATGCGAACACGGAAGCATTCATCAAATATTCACAGAATAAATTCAAACATCCTTCATAGGGTCACCAGAAAACCGAAAACAAAGTTGATTTGTCGGAAACGAGAGATATTTTGAAAGATTGCGTACGATTCCTTTCGTGAAAGGTTTTTGAAATATAACTCCCGCAGTTTTTTCTGTTCTCTGAAATATTTGACTTTTTCGGGATAAAACGCCTATGCGTTAATCCAGGATATAAGCTATCTCAAATCCATTTAGCTAGTTTAAGCTTAAAGTATCAACAAATATGAAAATGCCTCTGACCAACACCTCCAACATCTTTAAATGATCTGAAATATAAAAAAGTAGTGTAAAAAAAGTACGTGAGTGTCGTGGAGCACTCGGTTGGAACGAAGCAAAGAGTACTTTTCTATACTGGGAATATAATAAATTAATTGTCAATTAGGTATCCTAGAAACGCTCCTCCGTACTAACAATGTGACAATCTATGGACTGTGTCGCGGCTGCGCATTTCGCACTGTGACGATTTGACATATACATATGTCGTGACGGTAAAATGGAACAGAATATTTTTTCCAGCCTCAGTCTTTTTTTCTTCGATACCGTCCGAAAAGGAACTTCGTTCCAATAAGAGATAAGAGAGAATGTGAATCTTGCTTAGGAAATATCGTTGTGATCATAATAATTTATTGTTGGTTTCGTTTTTTCTTATCAATAAACAAACATCCATCCAGAAAGATATTTTGTTTACATGAGAGATTCTCACAAGCGGTTGAACCGCGGGGCGGCTAGCCGCTCGGCTATTTAAGTACAATTTTGTATGACAAGCGGTTGCATATTAAAACTGGTAAAGCGGCCCGCCACGCGGCTAGCCGCCGCGCGTTTCAACCGCTAGTACGTAAGAGGGAGATAGACATGATTGATTGTATTGTAATTAAGTATCCAACAACGAACCCGAATTTTAGCGTAACATAGCCCTTAGCAAACGGATGTCCCTATATCCCATTTTTTTAATAATTATTTCCAAGTTCAGTTTACGTAGAGGATATACAAAAGAGCGTTTTACCTTTAATACGTGTAAATCGCCAAAGGTTTGTCAGAAAAACAAACATCACAGCACTTTTTAATAAAATAAAATATTTTTTTGTCTACTGAACTGAGCAACAATGCTGCGGCAGCATGCTGTCTGCTGCTGAGATGATACTCACACCCTAATGCTACGATTACTCGCTCGGCAAGATTCAGCAAACGTCCACCTAATAAAAAAACTTGTAAATGCGATGCTAGTCGTAAGCAAGTTCGTAAGTTCGTATGAGTTTTCGCTTCATTTCGTGCTCTGTACCTGTACATTCTGTTTGAACTAGAGGTAGTTTCTAACAATTGTGCATTTTTCGATGAAAAATATTTGAATAACAAACAAAAAGTAAAGGTGCGTTTACACGGTGCGATTTTTCGAACGATTTGCCAAGCCCCGCCCATTGAACGTGCCGACGAGCGTCTCGCTAACTATGACAAATCGCATACGATGAGCGTTTACACGTGAAAAATTGCTGTGCGATACGATATCGTATGGGTTGAAATCGCATCGTGTAAATGCACCTTTAGGCATTTTGTGACATGTTCGTTCAGGTACTCATAAAAATGAAGATAGAATCATCCAATAATAAATGGTTTCTTGGCTTTAAGAAGATTTAGGAGCCGTGTTGGTCGAATGGGGTTGAGCCTCGACTTTCAATCCAAAGGTCATGGGTTCAAATCCCGGCCTTGCATCAATGGATTTTTCGTTTCGTAAAATTTATATGCGCTGTAACACGAGCTTCTTAACGGTGAAGGAAAACATCGTGAGGAAACCCGCAGCTTAGTCAGCTCTACTGTCACCTACCCTAGTAAGGATAGTGAGCAATGAGGACGTATAACGTATTGACGTCGTCTTTCCTGCGGGCCAGGCTGATTAAGCTGAGAGGATGGTTTAGGTGCTGGGCAAGCCTATTCCAGCTCAAAACAATGTCCCAGGCACTACATCGTCCCGTTGTGTAGGCATGGATTGCCTCCTGACGCTGTATAAATCATCTAATATAGATGGAAAGGCCAAAGTTCTTGGCAGATTTCTACAAAGCACTTGTTTACGAGAATTTCATCCGTTCCCTATAAATGTCTATAAACGGCTATTATATTAAGAAAACTATCAATCTGAGTCATTCAATAAAGCCATTGTCAGAGGTGTCACGGGTGAAAAATGCGTGAATCCGTTTAGCCGGAGGACGCAATCAATCAATGGGAGAAATTGAGATCGTTCAGAAAATTTGGGGCAGGACAAAGCTTTGAGAGATTAGTTTTAGGTGCATTAGGAAGGCAGGTTTTTTAATGGTTGATGATGAACGAACGAATGAACGAGTGAACGAATATCCGAATGAACTAATGAACACATGAATAGATGAACGGATGAATGAATGAACGAATATCCGAATGAACTAATGAGCACATGAATAAATGAACGGATGAATGAATGAAAGAATGAACATACAAACAGACGCGATCGATGAATAGAAAAATACATCTGTAAGCTTATTCCTTGGGCCATCATGGGTCATCAAACATACATTTCCGCCTGTAATTAGTCCAACTAGAATGAACGAATGTCCGAATGAACTAATGAATACATGAATAAATGAACGGATGAATGAATGAAAGAATGAACCAAACAGTCGCGATTGATGAATACAAAAATACATCTGAAAGCTTATTCCTTGAACCACCATGGGTCATCAAACAGACATTTCCGCCTGTAGTCAGCCATTAGTCCAAATATTTTTCTGCCGCTAATTTATTAGAAAAGTAAACAAGCACTTGATTCTTTCGACGGATTCATTTACAACCTTATTGGAACGTAGTTCTTTTTCGGACGGTATCAAAAAAAAACAGGCTGGGGCTGGAAGAAAAATTTCGTTCCATTTTACTAACACGGCCGTCACGTCACGAAATCGTGCGCGCAGCCGCGAACAGTCCATAGGTTGTTACATTGTTAGTACGAAAGAGCGTTTGATTTAAATTTGAAATTGAAATTCCCAGTATAGAAAAGTACTCTTTGCTTCGTTTCAACTGAGTGTTCCACGACACTTACGTACTTTTTTTTAATAATGTGTCTCTAATTCAGTGAAAGGATTTCAAGTTCGCATGCGCCTAAGTGGGTGTAGATGTTTGGAAAAGGATCATTATTAGTTATTATAAAATCCGGTTTACATTATTCCAGTCCTTTAAAACTTATAAAACTGTGAAATAATGATAATAATATTGTGCTACAAAAGAAAACATATTTTAGAATTTTCCGCAAAGTTTAATTAACTCTGAGCTTTTGAGTCGTAAAGTGAATAAAACTAAAGCTATCCTGTTTTACTTTAAGGCTCAAATACTTTTAGTTTCAAAAGGAATTTTAAACATCCAACAAGGAAGAGTTTTATTTATTGCCTTAAGTTGGAAATGGTTAAAGAATTTTAAAGGAATTCTCTACCGATAAATACTTTGACTGGCAAGACGTGGTGACGACAGGTGGTGTAAAAGGATGACAGAATGGTGGCCCAGAACTGGCAAGAGAAGTGTCGGACGTCCGGCAGCGAGGTGGGCGGACGATATCATTAACGTCGTAGGCCGACAGTGGATCAGGCTGGCACAGGACCGGGAAGAGTGGCAAAAGCGAAGGGAGGCCTATACCCAGCAGTGGGTGAAATCGGGCTGCGGATGATGATGATGATGAAATACTTTGAACAATTGCATTTTACAAGCTCATCCTTAGACGCCGTTTACGTCACGATACCATTCTGGCATACCATTCTTACCTGTTGCCACAGAATACAACTCTTGCTCTTGAGTTTCTGAAAGCAAGAGGCAAGAATAGTATACCAGAAGAGTATCGTGTAAATTGTAACACACAAGTGTTATTTAATTAATAATTACGTTTTTTATAAACTAAAAAAAACGACTTCAATATTTGACATACAGGGCATGGAGTATTTCACTGAGGAAGACGTTTTTTAAGTTTTACGGGAAAACTATCAAACCTTCAGGAATGAAATTTATATAGGATATTAGATTTATATATTTATATAGAATGAACAATCAAATTATGATATCCTTAAGTATTTCCTGAAGTTAGCACTTCATCATCCTCTATCATACATTACACTCGAAACTAAGTCAACCTACAAAAATATTGTTATCCCATGGGTTCTGAAGTAATCAACAAAACAACTTTCTCATTTATTATATTCATTAAAGCATTGCCATTACTCATTAATTCTTAATTAACTTAATTTTTATCATCTCTAAAAAGTTTTATAAATTTTGGCTACATGTTCTTCAGAGGCTTATTAATTTATATTAAAAAGTAGCAGCAATTTTCCTTGACCGTTAACTAAAGGATCCCTGATTTTCTATCGAAAAAATTTGTGTGTTTTTTAACGAAAACCTTTATCAAAGGCATTCGCAAAATACTTATCCAGCGATGGATACATTGATAGAAACTAAGGTAACATAATTATTTACAATAGCTTTAAAAAAATACATATGAATCTGTTGAGCCATCTTCGAATTAAAAATTAAAAATAAACAATCACAAATAAGCCCTTTGTCGTGAGAGTCGGAAACAACACACATTTAAAAAAAACTGTGTTCGAGATCTTATTTATGTTTCGCCATTCACTAAATCTTATTGACATACGATACACAACAACTTTGAAAAAAAAATGTGTTACTGATTACAATTTTATTTTGGTAATTTTTCGACTTAGCAGCTTTTAGCTTCACAGCGACGATCATTATCATCACCATCTTTCTTTACAGCGACGATAATACCGTCGGTTCATAAAGATATCACTGCTTATTATAAAAACGTAAAACCTTGGTTGAGCCCCATGTTGACACATGTCAAAACAAAACTGTTACCACAAAAAAGAGTTCTATGTACGAGTATTTAAAGATCGTTTTTCTAGGGACAGTTTTTTAGTTAGACTTGGTCTAAACTCGGCTCATTTTCTTGTAATAAGCCCCAGTATGTTTTATTTAAAATGTGCATGACATATTTTACAGCGAATTACAGCGGCTTTTCTAACTAAGTTGCAATGAAAAGTAATTGAACGGAAACTTCGTCCGGTATTTCGCTCCTGTAGCTAAATTGTTACATCTCCTATGAAGTTCGGCGTTATTTAAAAGTTATAAAGCCTTAAGCACGCTTACGGGCTTACGCTTGTCGATAAGACTTTGCGAAAATTAATAATTTCGGTTCGCTTCGCTATTTAACTAGCTCTCGTGTGCAGTTTCACTCTTGTGGATGTTAATAATAATACAATTTTAAATATACTTGTGACCACCAGTGGCTGTAATGCCATGTGAAACACAATTACTTACTTACTATCCTGGCGCATCAACCTCAAAGTGGGTCCTGGCCTCCAACACAATAGAACGCCATCGGTCTCTGTCTAGCGCCGCTTCCACCCAGTCCGGTGAGAGGATTTGATGTGAGCGAAGGTCCTTCTCCACTTCATCCTTCTACCATTATCTGGGACGGCCGACTGGCACCCATGAAAAGCCCGCCTAGCTCTCAACACAATTACATAAAAATAATAAATTTTAAAAATTTTGTTTTTTTTCTATAAGTTATGTACTTACCTCAAAATGGTCCTAATAATGTTTCTTAAATAAATGTTTTTTTTTACTTAGTACCTACTTATAATATGCCTGCCTATAAAATTCTACATTTGAGAATTATTATTAAATACCATTAATTTACACTTCTTATATGTGTGAACCGCAATGCAACAAGAATACAGAGTAACCAGTAGATACAAAAATATTTATCAAAATTATTCTTAGAAGCATAACTAAAGTCCCTTTGAGGCACTCGCTTGAAAAGGACGTCTGTTCGTAGAAAACACTATATTTCCTCATCCGGTGATAAAGTCATTAAAAATAGGTGTTATGGAAAATTTGCTATTTTCCCGTGAGATTCTATTTTCTTTACATTTTCGCACGTCAAAGGCAAATTATTCCAAAATTGGCAGCGTTAATAATAGGAGCACAGTATAGATTTCAAACAGTAAAGTTACTTCAAGTTACACACCAAAATAATTCCTCATTTGGGATGAAAGTTTTTTATTTTTTTATTTTTATTTATTTATTGATTTATAACAATTACATTGTCTTAACAGTAGGGACACCAAAGCGACAATGGAATTACAAACAACACAAATACTTAGTAGCAGCGACTGTGAATTTCGCCAATGTAGTATTAAAAACATCTATATCCTCTAAAGTGCATAACCTATTGATAGCACTTAGGGCTCGCGTGAATGGTGCTTTGCTGAGGAGGTTAGTCCTTGTGTTCGGGATCATCAGCAGCCGAGGCCGCCGCCGCGCGCCCACATGCTTGTCCGGCACGTACAGACTGACACACATCAACACCCGCGGATTGTGCACCATACCTCTGAGCAAATGCACAATATACATTATTAAAAATAACTCCCGCCTCACTTCCAATTTATTGTAACCTAAAGTTGAACATCATTCATCTTTAGCCAGTATATCTACGTCTTTATTTTAACTTTAGTCAGGTGCTTTCGTGTAGACCTGCAAGTAGGTATAGCAAAAAAAAATGACATACTAGCATTTTTATTATTCGGATGATAATATTATAGTTCTTGACTTGAGCTTATTTCATACTTTTACTCATATAAGAGTTTTCGTGATATCCGTATGCTACTAAAAAGAAATCATTAGTTTTTTTGAGGCACAATGAATGGCAATTTTTTTTTTTTGAGCTACTGTTTGATTTTATACCGTGCTAGCTTTTCGGGAAGCTCATTTTGTTGCATGACTTGTTGTTATTTGCATGTGCCCTTGGCGTCTTGAGTTTCATAGTAGAAAAGGTTAAAAACTTTAGTTTTTGAACTTTAGTGAGAGTTTAGTACTTCTTTGACACGTCATCTCAAGCAGAGCTTCAAAAAGTAAAGTGAGCTTTAATAAATAATAAATAAATAATGCTGGACATTTTTACACAGCATCATCTAGCCCCAAACTAAGCAAAGCTTATACTATGGGAACCAGATAACTGATATACTACTTATATACTTTTTGTTTGTAAATACATACATATTATACATAGAAACAACCAGACCCGAGACAAATATCTGTAAGTCACACAAACATTTGTCCCGCGGCGGGGATCGAACCCGCAACCATCTGCGTCGCAGGCGGACCTTCGCCCACTGCGCTACAGAGGTCGTCAAATCGTTTAAGCCGACTACTGTGGATACACATTTAAGTAACCTAGACGAGTGGTCTTATAATGGCTACCCCTGGTTTTTTTAAGTAAAGAAAGGGATAACCCATTCTTTAAAATAATAAGATTTTAGCAGTATATTATACTTTAAATTGCCTGTAAGAGCATAGTGTATGTACAAATTGTACAATGTATATCGTAGCGTCTAAAATACTCATCCGATTTCGATGAAAATGCTTTTCGAATGGTTTGAGTGATATAAGCAAATATTTTATATCTTTTTCAGTAGCAAGCTCTGAGTAGTACCTACATTTTTAGATTAAATAAATCTCTTGGATTGCCTGGAAGATCGCTTCTTAGCGATAAGGCCGCCCATTGTACATTTTTATATGGTTTTTATTTTGCTTTTGTTTGTTTTAATTTTATTAATGGTCTGCAATAAAGAATTTTCATTCATTCATTCATCTCTTATTGTAACAAAGGTCCCGAACACAACAAAGTCGTGTGCTCAAACTATATCTACACACACACACAACTATGTAAACAAGTTCAAAAACCATTGCTTTTGTGTTCAAACAATTAAATTCGAATTGAGTACATTGTATGAATGTAAATTGATTATTTAGTGGTCCAATACTTATTGTTGATTTTGCGTAGGCAAATGTTTGGTGCTAAATATTTGATATAACCCCGAGAGGGGTCACCTGTGTGGTCATGTTTGGGTAATTTGTGGCTGTTTCTACGTAGTTATCGAATTATTTATGTACACTTTGAGATAAGGCTTCATTTGTATAGTTTCTGGTAAGTTCGTTTTAAAGGCCAACTTTGGGAATTTATACGCCAAAGCCACTGACATGGCTGGGACTGATAAATAAACGTGCAGTTAATATTGCTTCTGGTCACCCATCCATTTTTGTAACCGCATAGAACGTTGCTTAACTTTGACAGAAAGAAGTGTATGCATTTGGTTTTGGAGGTTTTTTCAACTTGAATTCTTCACCGCTCTACATGTCCCTATTCAAACCGTTCGTGTCCTATTTTTTCACGAAACCCAATTTAACATGAAGCTTTTACACAGTAATAGCCTGTGTACGGTCCGCACACCCTGGCTAGGAAAGTTATCTAATAATTATCAGTAAAACTCTGAGATAAATTTTAACTGATGTAATTAAAGAAAACTTATGATATAAAATGATAATGAGTCGCGAGGTAAGAATGATGACCGAACACGAACTGAATTGCTGCTAATTATTACTGGCGTAAAGTGCTGAGAGGACACAAATTAAGTAGGTCGGTGTACGTGCTCGTACATTCTCCCGGGCCAGAAATTAAAGATGATGGAATTCTGTCAACACTGATGGGTGAATGACGTGAATTACAAGATGATAAAACAATATTTTTCTTAAAATTAAACGATTGTCTTTGATATGATTAACGCGATTATAACGTGCGATCTAACT
Source organism: Epirrhoe tristata (assembly GCA_951394285.1). Taxonomy (NCBI): domain Eukaryota; kingdom Metazoa; phylum Arthropoda; class Insecta; order Lepidoptera; family Geometridae; genus Epirrhoe; species Epirrhoe tristata. The sequence goes on along the minus strand of OX596139.1, from coordinate 1,154,637 downwards.
TATTTTTAAAAAATACGGGTGAACTAGCTTTGTTTGAGAAACGCGCACTATCAGAAATGTTTTCTACCTCCCTACGACCACAGCACTGATTCACTGCACTTTCACTAACACATCTAGACGTAGAAGGAGGCTGGAAGTTAATTTCTCTAAGTTCAATGTCTAGTCCCGCTGCACGCGCTGGCGAGGTCGGCGCCGGCGCCACCGCGGGCGCACTCGGCGACGCTGCTAGCGCCCGTCGGCGGCGCCACACGAGGATCAGGAATCCGACGACGGCCGCAAACAACACCAAATAGATGACGACATAATGATGGACGTCATGAAATGATACGTGCTCAATTAGTCCTCCAGCTGATGAGCTTTCTTTCAGTTGCTTAATCTGTCTGTCGATTTCCTCAAAATACTGTTGATTCTCTGAGTAAATGGATTGGTTTTCGACTGTTAGAGTAGGCATTGGAATGTTGAGGATATTATTAATTGGAGGAATCGCAATCTTGATAACATCGGCTTCTTTTTGTAAAGAGTTTGATTGGGTTTTGTGAGCATAGATTGTAAAAGAGTTTGTTTTGATAATGCATTCTTCGCTTATTTTAATAATTCCATTGTTAAGTAGTTGTTCATTGGTAATTTGATCCTCACATATTATGCGAACAAGACAATGACCGCAACAGGTAAACAATAAAGTGTTTTCATTATTCAGCTGAATCCAGGAGTCTTTACAAGGTGATATCCTAGTTTGGCATTGATTTGGAGCCTGATCTTGGACACACATATTCTCTTCTGATCTCATGTGATGAATTGGCTGTTTTAAAGGACATAAATGAGAGTCCTGATCAAACTCGATACAGTTTTGTACGTCTCTTTCAGTGAGGGGTACAAATGAGTCCTTTTGCATGTTTACTGCTACATAATCTGATATTGGTACTAAGCTAGTCATTTTATTCTGGATTTGCTGTGGGATAGGTATAAGCTTATAAAGTTCAAAGCTATCTCTGCTTACTAAAGGAATTTTTATCTCAAATATGATAAACTTATTTGAAGCTCTCGCTTTCACGGAGAGAAGGTGGTACATCTTGGTTACATCTGATTGAATGTTAGTCAAGGGCAATGTCATGTCTCTTGATAATAAACCAGTGATAACGTTCATCTCGTCTCGTAATTGCTCAGGGGTGAGGAGATGAAAGTTCATTTTGCCAGCGTAGACATTTGTCAGGGAATCGATAATCGTTTCTTGAATGGTTCTTAAGTTCGCTAGTAAGCCTTGTGCAATAACAGCGAACAAAGTGAAGTCACATGAGGTCCTTACTAGTTTCAGATTATCAACCTGCTGGTTCAGTGATTTTTCTAAGTTGTTCAGATGTAGGTTGAAAAGCTTGCTTTGTTTATCTATAGATGTTTCCACTCTCTTGATAAGATTGAATTCTCCCTCGACTACAGAAGTCTGATTCTTCCATAGTGCCGCTAAATGTTTTTCATTCAGTCTGATAGTCTCAATGTCCTGTTCGTACTGTTCTGCGAATTCTTGATCGAGTACGCCGAATAGTTTGTTTGCAAGCGACCCGACACCGTTGATAAGGCCGCGCCGAAGTCGCGTGCGCGCGCTCCGTGTGAATTGCTTACCGAGCAAAATACTGTTGTAGTGCCCGAGTTCATTAAGGCCATGATGTAATTGGAGCAGGATGATATCACATTGCGCTATCTTTTTATTCGTTTTATCATAGCATATACCGTCTAAATGATTAATATATTTTTCAAGTAGTTCCGCGCTTTGCCAATATGGAGTCATGTCGTAGTAGATGACTAACTTCCATTGATCTCGCTCCAAGTGTATGTTAGAGATTCGATCGAAGTAAAATCCTTGACTGATATTAAGGCTGGATATTTGATATTTGCTGTGTACAAGAGTTGCCAACATAAACAGAAACATGAATAGCATGACAGCAAAGTTATACAAAATAGAGCCGGGTTTCTTTGAACGATTTATATTTGAGGAGATTTTTTCTTGTCTCTGTTGAGACTTATTGTCTTGCTCGATTGGCTTGCTTTCGCTGACGGGTAACTTGGAAATTTTAGAGATTGGTCTTTTGATCTCACCATTCTTGGTTTTTAAGCTGACTACGCGTACGTAGCCGTCTTTGCCAGGATGTAATGATATGATTCGACCTAAGGCCCACTTCCGTGAAGGTAGATTGGCGTCGTTAATGATGACGACGTCATTGATCTTGAGGTTGTCTTTAGACTGGCGCCACTTGCTGCGTGCTGATAACTGGCATAGATATTCTGACTGCCACTTCTTCCACACATCTTCAAATATTTTCTGAGTGAGTTGCCATCTTGTTCTCTGGTCTCTTTCTGTTTCAATGATAGTCAACGTGGGACCAGTGGCTAAGAAGTGAGCTGGAGTCAGATAATCCAAGTCTTCGGAGTCCTCGGTCAACGGACACAGCGGTCTGGAGTTTAAACAAGCTTCTACCTGAGATAGTAGAGTGGTGTATTCCTCGAAAGTCAACTTCTGTTCGCCTATGACTCTCTTAAGATGATACTTTAGGCTCTTCACTGCTGCCTCCCAGAGACCTCCTGCGCTAGGCCATCCTGGGGCGTTAAAATGCCACTGGATCTTCATATCCGTGATCGATTTGAAGAAGTTGGTATCCAATGTTGCTTGGAGATCTAGATATTCTCTGTTGAGAATCTTATTGGCGCCTACGAAATTGGTACCATTATCACTGTAGATGTGATTTGGGGCTCCTCTCCGAGATACCATCCTACGTAAGGCTGCCAAAAATGCTGATGAAGTCAGGTCGGAGACCAGTTCGAGATGCACAGCCTTGGTCACCATGCACACAAATACTGCAATATAGCCTTTACTTGATTTTACACTTCGGCCTTTACTTGATTTGACGTCTACAAATCCGGTGTAATCGACGCCAGTATGTTGGAAAGGTCTACTAGGCGTGGTCCGAGCAGCAGGCAAATCACCCATTATCTGATCATGTTTGACAGGGTCGTGGCGTCTGCACTTGACGCAGTCACGTAATTGTTTCTTCACAATTTTACTCCCTCCTAAGAGCCAATATTTATTTCTTAGAGAGGCTAATGTGAGCCTAGCTCCTCCGTGATAGGTAGCTTTATGAGCTTGATCGATTAGAAGCTCTGCTAGGCGACTCGACCCTGATATGATGATTGGGTGTTTCATGTCATAAGGTAAGCTGGTGTTTCTCAGCCGTCCCCCTACTCGAAGGATTCCATTTTCATCGAGAAATGGATTCAACTGTGCTATATTGCTTTTGGGGTGCACCTGATTACTCTCCTGGATACTTCTGATATCTTTTGAAAACTCAAACTGCTGAGTTTGTTTTATAATGATATTTTCTGCATGATTTAATTCTGATATTGATAGATATTGATTTTTGTCACATTTTTTGATAACTCTGAACATCCATGATATAATTCGAATAACTTTGTGAATATTGCTGTGATTAGAAAGCAGCTGATAGATTATGTTGTTATCCAAATCTTGTTCAGTGGCGACGTTGACTTGACGAACTTTCTTTACTTCCTGATTGGTCATAAATTCGGGCTGTTCGCATTGTTCATCGAAGTCTGGTAGCCAGGATGGTCCCTGCCACCACAAGCTATGCTTAGCCAATTGCGAGGCTGTCAATCCACGGCTGGCACAGTCTGCCGGGTTCTCTTCTGATTTAACATAGCGCCAACATTTAGGTGGCATAACATTCGTAATCTCTCGCACTCTGTTTGCGACGAATGTTTTCCACCTTGCTGCATCTCCGTTAAGCCATCCTAGGACAATCATAGAGTCTGACCATCCATATGTTCTTATTTCGTAAGTACTCAAGCACTGTTGCACTTTGAGTACTAACTTTGATAGAAGATGAGCAGCGCTTAACTCCAACCGAGGAAGAGTGATGTTTTTTCCCTTTGGCACAACTCTTGTTTTAGCTACCAGCAATGTTATAATAGTTTGTTCACCTCGTTTTATTTTACAATAAATAACGCAAGCGTAGGCTTTAATCGATGAGTCACAAAAGCCGTGTAACTCAATAACATCGCGTTCATTTGTTGATAGCCACCTCGGTATTTGCAATTTGTTTATGTTTGCGATATCATTTTTGACTGTAATCCATTCTGATAAAATATCTTCCGGTAGTGGGTCATCCCATTTGATTTCGGCTAGCCACACCTTTTGGAATATTATTTTTAATTTAGTTGATATCGGTGCCAACCAACCGAGAGGATCAAATAATTTTGATATATCTGATAAAAGTGATCGTTTTGTTTCCTGCTCGTTGGTAGGTACAATTTTAGATTGGAACATGAACGTGTCCTGCTGGTGATTCCAGCTAAGCCCCAGGGTTTTGGATGTTTCCAATTGCTTGAAATCGAAGCTTTCTTGCTCACGATTTTTTATGATAGCGTCTGATAATTCTGGGACATTTGATTTCCACTTTCTCAAATTGAAACCAGCCGATTTAAGTAAATTGATAAGTTCTTCGCGCAATTGCTTTGCGGTTGATAATTGATGAGTCCCATGAACTAAGTCATCCATGTAGAATGAACTCTCAAGAACATCGGCGGCACTTTGATAGTTCGACCTCTCGTCGGATGCTAGCTGACGGAGGGTCATCATAGCTAAGAATGGAGCAGCTTTGGTTCCATATGTCACTGTAGTCAGCTCCCATTCCTTGATAATTTGATTTTCTGATTCTCAAATTGATTTGTTGTAAAATATGAACTAGACTTAGTACCAAATCCACACAGCTTGATATGATTTGATTGATATTCACTCCAGTAACCATCTAGAGTGTCTAATATTTTCTTGATATAGTCAGGAGTTTTTCTATCCGAACCGTCTTTCTTAAAATTCGAATAGAGTTGTTCAAATCCCGATGCAATTTGCTCTTGAACGGATAGTAAGTCTTCCATGCTCGACATCTTGACAGATTATGATAAAGTAAGCAATATGGAAAAATCTTACTTGATATCTGATGATACTTGGTGAGCGGCAGTGCTATCTGACCCGCTCGCCCCCGTTCAGTGGTAGGTAACTGTTGCTACCCTGCTGCTGCTTTTGTGGTCGCAAGCCAGCCTGGCTTACGTCCCCTTGGTGGTAGCTGTTGCTGCCCGTTGATATGATAGGGTGTGAGCTGTTGCCCACTATGATAAATCCACTTGTTAGCGGTTGTCCTCACTTGCGTCACAGAGCCACGTATTAGGTTAACACGAATCACTGAGTCACACGAGGTTTTAAATCAGTTTTAAAATTTAAAAAAAAGGATGTACGGTCCGCACACCCTGGCTAGGAAAGTTATCTAATAATTATCAGTAAAACTCTGAGATAAATTTTAACTGATGTAATTAAAGAAAACTTATGATATAAAATGATAATGAGTCGCGAGGTAAGAATGATGACCGAACACGAACTGAATTGCTGCTAATTATTACTGGCGTAAAGTGCTGAGAGGACACAAATTAAGTAGGTCGGTGTACGTGCTCGTACAGCCTGATTACACCTACCGAGTACAGTGGCGAGACAGCAAAATGTCAGTGGGCTGAGACAGTGCTGTGGCCGAGTGAGTGTTTTAGTCAGTCAGTTCAGCATAAACCCTGTACTGATATGGCGAGTATCGCCGAGTGCGCGTGGTCAGAATCACCGAGTGTGGAGAAGCGGGTGGCTGGGTACAGTGGGTACTCGGCCGAGTAAATAGAATGGGGTCCGAGTGACTCTCTCGGTCTGTTGCTAGGCCGAGCAATCGCCAATGTGTTTACAAATACCGAGCGCTCGGCCGAGGGCACTGTCTTGCCACTCTACTCGGTAGATGTAATCAGGCTATTAGGTAGAATATATTCAATTTGTCACGAGGCAAGCGGAGGGAAGCAAGTGCCACTTATTAAGATGATGTATTGTCTTTTTTGCGTATTTGCATGGCTCGCGAATTTGTCTCCCTAACGTTTGCACATTGCGACTCGCAAGAGTAAGACATTTGTGATTGTATCATGCATGTTTGAAAAAGTTGAGAATGAAAGAAAATTCTTACGAGTTAGTAGTGGCCAACTCTGATGACAAGGTTTTAGGCTGTCTAAAGACTTCAGGCATGGTTTTACGACTTATAGCTAGGATCTACAATTTATTTCGAAGCACGGACGCGCTCAGTAATGATATCACTAGTTGTCACTCATCCTTTTTGTGACTGCACTGCACACATATCAAGAACGACTCAGAAAACAGCACCACAAGTGATATAATTTATTTAGCACTTTAGGTCTGAAAGTCGGACAAATGTTTGCAAACATGAACTGAAAATTATTTTGCCAAACTTTTGGCTGTCTCTCCCGTTATTTTTCAAATTCCATTTCATTAGGCTAACCAATGACTAATCATTGTGGTTCGAAAAAATAGCTCACAAATGAACGAAAATCTTTTAAAATTTTTAATTATTTAACTGAATTTAGCCTTCTTTGTTGTCAGCTAAGAATACTTTAGTACTTTTGTTCCCTAAAAAAATATTGTTTGTTTTTCGCTCATCCCCTTTTCAACGTAAAAGAGATCCCTATTCATAAACTCCCAAAGCGTGGGTCTTTGATATTAAATGCGATTTTTGGGTTCACTCGGGCTATTAATTTCGGTACCTATATTGATATAAAGACGGTTTGATGTTCTTTATTATGTTCCGATATTAAAATCTAAATCCCGGCTTCTAGGCTTACGGATTTGTGATTTCTTCTCATTTTATAACCAATCAAAGTAAAGGTTATATTATTTAATTGTGTATGTTTTTATGTTCACTGATACCTCCGTCAAATTATAAACCGTTTCAAAAAGCATATTTTTCAAAAGCCCTGCTGGTGCGGCTTGCTTAGTCGTTCTGAGTGGTCAGTAAGTGGATGTGTTACCGCTAGTGGCATTATCGTGCTTCGAAGAGCATGTTGAATTGGAATTACATAAAAAGTTATTATTGTGAAAGCTCCCAATTTTTTTATGTAAAGATTTTTAAGAAATTGACACATTTCCTGTAAGTACCTAAAACTGAAAAAACTCATACTAAGTTGTAATTAAAAAAAAAAAAAATAACAAAAAAACATACATACAGCCAAACATATAACCTCCTCCTTTTTTTGAAGTCGGTTAAAAATTGATTGTTACTCGTGATTTGACCGTCCTTCGATTGTTCATAGAGATCTAATGAGGCCTGCGTCATAAATTCCAAAAATCGGACTAAAGACCTTTTTGCCCAGTTAATCATTAGCAGATAACAAATGTAAATCTATTTGTTCAGATAAGTTCAGACCCAATTTATCGCTGTTGTAAATCACTCGGTGGTTTTGTAATAATTTCATGCGAATTGAAGATATGTGCGTATTTGTTTTTGACGTGAGTAATACGATTCACGCAATTTATTACTTAGGCCTTTAGATCTTTTCTAATTGATTAATTCGGCAACCTTATCATGATCATTATCACTGGCAGTTCAAATGATAGCCCATAGCTGGACATAAGCCTCCTTCCTCCAACTCAACCTTTGCTTACCTTTGAAGCCTTTCTGAATTTACTGCAGTTGTTTCTTTACGCTTTTACCATTGTTACACAAGTTGATTTGCTGTACACATGTATTTTCTCTTCAATAATCCAACAATCTCTGCTCGAACTTTTCTTTGATACGTTTTTTCATCTCGTAATACTTAGTACAGTAACAGCTATATTTCATTCGGTCCATTACATAGAATCGCTATTCTGCTTGATAGTACGCATTATGTAACACATTCCACTAAACTATCTTGTAACGCCACATTTTGGGGCGGTAATGATGCTTACACAAGTACTGCACGCGGTTTTCCTTGTGATAACGCAAAAATATACACCGCTATTCTGTAACTACCAAAAAAAAATTTAAGGACAGTTGCAGCATATGTAGAAAATGATAATTAAGGATTGTAGTCAACCAAAACTGAACAAAATTTTGTGAAAAATGTACAAATAAGTACTACAGACAACAATTGCGTATTGACTCACATTCAAACTATGCTCTCGCATCACCTCAGTGAGTAGAACCGCAGTAGCTATCATAAATCCATGTCTGACTTGATTTTGAGTTTTAACTACATATATGTGATCATAACAGAAACCAAGACCAGGTTTAAAATGTTTTTGGTAATTGAAAAAAATAGGGGTCTATAGGTCGATAACGAATGATATAGATTGTGGGTTCAAATCTTCCTTGGTAGCAATTTTTGCATGCATTTTTGATTTGTCATAGCTTCTCTTCTCTCTTCTTAGAAAAAGTCAATCTATAATGTCCTAAATCCATTTGATTACCCAGCAATACATTATCTGTGTTAGTCTAGCTTAGAAGACGCATCGAGTGATGGATGGGACCTAATCTCTTACAAGATGTTTTTGTAAGTAGCTTTTTCTATGCATGATTTAGTAGGGAAACCCCAAGTTTCTAAGGTACTGATGACGTCATTACATCCGTTATAAACTATGTTTTTTAGACCATGACTAAAAGTGACTAAATTATTTTATATCAGTCATTTGATTTCAAAAATACAAGCTCTGCAAAATAAAGTCTAGCAAGATAGAGTTATGGCGGGAGTAAAAACAAGTATGTAAAAACGAGTATGAGGAAGAGCGCCGTTGGACTTGGCCGTTGGTTTTCGCCGTCTGGACAGAAAACGAGATGAGCTAAAAGCCAGTCCACCTGTGGCCATTTCGTATAATTACATTAGCGGGGTACTTACATGCCGCAAGTGCGTACGTACCTTCACTACATAGTATAAAACAAAGTCGCCTTTTCTGTCCCTATATCCCTATGTGCGCTTAAATCTTTAAAACTACGCAACTGATTTTGATGCGGTTTTTTCCAATAGATAGAGTAATTTAAGAGGAAGGTTTATATGTATAATACATGCATCATATACTAAGGCAACATTGCTAATTTTAGAGGTTTCTAACGTGATGTCGTAAATTAACCTATTTTTTTGGGCTTATTTATGCCCGTGCAAAGTCGGAGCGGGCCGCTATGTTTTTATATACAACGTTCATAGTTTTTCTGTAGTGTATTTAATTTAGTATCAGCATTGCACCCGTGCGAAGCCGGGGCGGGTCGCTAGTCTCCAATAAAATAGGGTACTCAAGTCACGAAAGAGCGCACCAAAGGGCAGATCAAGGGAATAAATCAGTTGCCGTGGCCGAAAGCGGCTAGGACGTCATCATCAATACCTAAGTAATGTTATTCGATAAATAGAAGCAAGAAAGTAATACATTCATGACAAATTGAATTGTAAACGAATATAATAAATTAGGTTTATGTACCATTTTATGGCTGTCATGTAGCGCGGAACGTTTTCTAGACAACTGAGTCTGATTTATCTGTTCCATGAAATCTAGAGTATTGACCTTGTCGCATTTTTATAAGGAACTAGCGCGATGTTATTTGTAAATACTTCACATTTTTGGGATGCAAAAAGCATGTTACTTTTATAAAAATAGTGATGAAAGTCCTGCATTAGTATTGCCTATATAGGGTCTTTCATTTTATACTAACTTAATTCAGGAATAGGTTTAAAAAAAAACATTCTATTTGAAAAGATAATTTATTTACAGAAATTAAGCTACTACATATTTACTCGTACATATATGTAGCTCCTTAGATAGCTTGACTAATCCATATTAAAAAAAAAGAAAATTATGTAATTTTTTTTTATTTGTTATGAAAATCCCGAGAAAATAAATAAAGACTCTCCTTGCAATTGATTGTTGCTTGTTGTATAACTTATTCCATTCGTGATGTAGCTGCACTGTGATTGGTGGAACGTCTGTTCTCCTTGAAAATCATTATGCACCAATTCAAAAAACTCAATACATTATTTTTCAAGTGAAATCTTAAATGGGCGTAGGACTTAAATTGATACTGTCAAACGTTTATTTAGAACCCAAAAGTGAGGCCCTGTCAGTTTGTGTAGTTCAAAATGAAAGATCCTGTAGTTTCACCATAATTTTTACGATGTGTCGCTAATAATTTGCCACCACTCAGCCAACTACTAGTTAAATAAACACGAGTTTAGAAAATACATCTAATTTAGAAAAGTCAAGCATTAACCGCAGAATTTTGTGGCGAGTAGTCTGCTGCGACTGACTCGTCAATTAAACTTGATGGATGGTATATACTGAGGCTGTACTCAGGACTGTACTGACGATACTAGCTATAGACACGACAGTAAAAACAAAATAAAATCATAAAACGCAGTTTTGTATACAAAACGACAAACATGATTATGTAGGTAGAAATGCAAAGGCGCGGTTGACACTCTCTCCTAAATTTCAGTGACAATTCTCTAAACAGTCAGTGACAATTTTTTTTTAAGTTTTCGGTTGTTTTCGAACACAATAGAAAACATAGATAGTGTTGAGGAAACATATAAGCCGAAGACCAGCCCCCCAGTAGCTGGCTTACTGTGTAGAATCGACCACCCAGTCACCCATTCAGTAAATTTCTTTAAAGATTTCTAAGAGGGTAATCAGAGGCATGACCAAAAATATATAACTGGCACACGCCCAAGGCCCACCACGTTGCAGAAGATATACGACCACCATACTACCTTAGTAGATATTCCTTGCTTTGCCTACTCACCCTGACTTCCTATATCTATACGTAAAAAAAATCAGTAACCCCCCTTAAGTCTTACGTGGGCGGTGTGACGCGAACGCGTTTGCGAAGCGATGCGATGATTTACGTGCGCGCGAATCTTCCTACAGACTTCAGATTGAGTATACCGGTTCGCGCGTAAATGTCAAACAAACTGATCGCGTTCGCTTCTAATCGCACCGCGCCGCTGCGCACCGGTGACGTAGGACACTTCAATAGTAAATCGACTGTTTGTGGTTTCCGCACCGCACTGCGAGCTTGTATCTAAACTTAAATATCATTTTACTCTATTCTACCATAGACAAGGTAGAAAACAAAAGAAAGAATAGCTATAAAGTTCCTTCATTACGTCCACTGCAGTTGCCCAGCGAAACTAATTGATTATTGCTGATTATGACTCGCTGTGATGGATCACAACGAATACATTCGGCGTGAAACTGATTTCCTGCGATTATGAGCATTTAGCATTTCATTAGGCCTGTGATACTCTAGCCAGTTACTAGGCTAACGTATCGCAAACAAACAAGTTGGATGGAACATAAAATGATAGTGATATCTAAAAGTGATTTAATAATCTGATCAAATCTAAAAAGTCTCTCTTCTTACCCACGATAGAACGGAGATATAACACATTTTAAACTCTTGCGACTAAATAAGTTTGGCCGCACCGTACGCGCCGTAGTAATTTTTCTATACAAAAAATGCTGATGACGTCATAAAATGCGACTGGCTTCTGACGTCTCAGCATATTTTCTTCTATTGAATTGACAGTTCGGTGTGGATAAGTCTGCGACCACCATTAGTCTCGTATAAAATTTAAATATAAAACGGAGATATTTTGAGGTGAGCTGGTGTGTTTTTATGTTTACTCATTGAACACGCTTTTTTTCTATTATTTATTTGTTTTATTTTGTTTCAATCTGCATTGGCCCACTGTAGTGATTTATATAGTTTTATTAATAGGAATTCATTAAAAAAAACGATTACAAGGCTGTGAAATGTTTCTTATTAAATGGCATAATAGCTTTACTGAATAAGTAACTTGCAAGTATATTTACTAACACGACAGTTTGCTGGCTTCGTCTATCCCGAGCCTAAAGTTCTTGCAGTCATTTCAGCTCATTTCATAATGCGTTTCAATTGGACGTTTGTCAGTTTTGTGATAAATGGATGAGAACGCCGAATGGTTTTGAATAGTCACAATATCAAATTAAATGGCCAATAATCATTGAGTGCATCTGTGGTTTGCATTTATTTGGGGACTAGCTGCCCTCCCGCGGTTTGACCCGCGGTCCCTCGGGATTTTTTCATTTTTTCGGGATAAAAAGTAGCCTATGTCCTTCCCTGGAATACAACCTTTAACTATACCATATTTCAGCTTAATCTGTTCAGCGGTTTGGGCGTGAAAGCGTAACAAACAGACAGACAGACAGACAGAGTTACTTATCATTTATAAGTAAGTAAGTATAAGTATTAAGTATGGATATGGATTATTCATAATTTGCTTATCACTTAAAACTTAATGATTGGTCCACGTTTTGAGGTATTCAACCGTTGATTATACTTTTCAATATGATAAGTAGGATAGTAAAGTAAGTTCGTATGAGTCAGTGGCCAACTCTAGTGACGGATTTATTAGGCCGCCTCTAGGCCTCCGTCATGGCTTAACGACTTAAATAGGCGGAAGCGACAAAGGTAAGTAGAGGTTACCGGTGCTATAACCGATAAAATATGAGCTTATCAAAAATTTCGATTCTGACGACATGGATTCTGTGGCCGAATGGTAAGGCACTCCGGGTTTAGGAGGATCGTCTGATCGTTGCGGGTTCGAATCCCGTCGGAATCGAAAATTTTGTTAAGACTTTTAATTTCTCAAAGGTAAGTAGAATGATAAAAAACGCATTCATAGCTTGCATCCATAATAAAACACATAGCTTAAAAGGACTCCTTTCCACCAGAATGCTATGCTGGACCAATGAATGTTAGTTAAATTATAGAATAGAATAGAATAGAAAAACACTTTATTGTACACAAAAACACATTACAGGAAATACACGAAAATAAGTAAGTAGGTACAATGGGCGGCCTTATCGCTAAAAGCGATCTCTTCCAGACAACCTTTGGATGGACTGGAAAAGTTACACAGAAAAAACGGCGGTGCACAATAAGTACGTTAAATAAAATAATAAGAATATAGTACTTACACATACTATTAAATACATATACCTACATAAATAAACCTCAACATAAACATAAAATAAGCACATGGTCATTTTAGCATTGTAGCTGACATGGACAAAAAGTGTTCATAGACTTTAGATTTAAAGATGTGAATGGATTTAGATGAACGAATAGAAGAAGGCAATGAGTTCCAAAGAGCTACAGCTTGTACCGTGAAGGACTCGCCATACATGGTGGTAGTATGTACAGGGGTAGCCAGCTGCAGAGTATCAGAGGATCGCAGATTACGATCATTTGCCTGGTGCAGGTACTCAAAACGCTCTTTAAGATAGAGAGGAGAGGTAGAGAGAAAAAGAATGTTATAAAGGAGGGCCAAGATATGAGCATTACGGCGCAGACGGATGGGAAGCCACTTGAGTTTTGCACGGAATTCAGACACATGGTCAAACTTACGTAAGCCAAATATAAACCTGATGCAAAGGTTTTGAAGGCGCTCAAGTTTGTTAAGCTGCAGTTCTGTAAGATCCAGATAGCTGGCATCGGCATAGTCTAGTATAGGTAGGAGAAGAGATTGGGCCAGCGTAACCTTGGTAGCGGTGGGCAGGAAATTACGTAGTCTCCGAAGAGACGCAGATGATGCAAACATTTTGCGACTAATTTCACTGATCCAAGGAACCCAGGAGAGTTTGGAGTCCAAAATGATGCCTAAGTTTTTAACTGAGGGACTAATTGGCACTCGAGTTCCATCAAAAATAATGGGAGGTAGAATCGAAAAATCTAATTTAGCAATTTGTCTCGAGCTACCAATTATAATGGCTTGAGTTTTAGTTGGATTAACTTTAAGTCCGAAAGATTTACTCCAGTCGCAAACCCGAACCAAGTCAGAGTTTAGGAGGCTTATGGCACCGTCAATGTTGTCTGGCGTAGTTTGACAGTAGATTTGTAAGTCGTCCGCATACAGGTGGTAGGAAGATGAAAGATTATTGGAAATTGATTGAATAAATATGGCAAACAGAAGAGGAGAGAGGACGCCGCCTTGTGGGACACCAGCAGTCAGGTTGCACCAAGATGAGAAAATGTCGTCAACACGGATACGCTGCCGGCGCCCATATAAATAGCTACGGAACCAGTCAACTGCCGACGACGAGACGTTAAGAGAGCTAAGCACACCCAAAAGAACGTCAAAATCAACATTGTTGAAAGCACTGCTGAAGTCAAGGAGTGAAAGAATAGTTACTTTACCACTATCCATTCCAAACCGAATATCATCGGTGATTTTGACTAGAGCAGTAACTGTGCTGTGGCCCGGACGGAAGCCAGACTGAAGTGAGTTTAGTAAGGAGTTTTTAGAAAGGAAGTGACTTAATTGTTGGTGAATAAGACGCTCAAGGATTTTAGATAGGTAAGGAAGAATAGAAATAGGTCGGTATTCAGAGAAAACAGAAGGATTAGATTTTTTGGGCAAAGGGATTATCTGAGCTTCCTTCCAGGCCCGCGGAAAGGTGCTAGACATTATGGACGCATTAAGTATGTACGTGATGACATGTACAATTTCATTAAGTATTGGTACAATCATATTGCGACCAATACAGTCGCTGCCTACAGCACTTGAGTTGAGTGCTGCTATGCTCTTCCGAACATCCTCGTCGGTAAGTTGACTAAAGTGAAAAATAGGAGTGTGAGGAACAGGCAAAGAGGAGAGATAATTTAAAGTGTCTATTTTAGATGAAGAGGCAATGGGAGAAGTATTAGAAAAATGTTGATTCAGAAGATTTAAGTCAAGATTTTGTGAACACATCTGCTTAGATTTGCCAATTCCTAATGTTCGAAGAAACTTCCATACTTTAGATGGATCAGTGTTTGTTACGGAATCATGGATATGTCGGCGTTGCGCGTCTCTACACAGCCTGTTGCAGTGATTACGACTCTCATTATATTTTGCCAAGTTAACATCAGTGGGCTTACATCTGTACCGCACTTTAGCAAGATCTTTCTTGTGCATAGCTGACCGGATTTGATCAGTGATCCATGGAGCCGGAAGATACTTAAGCTTAACAACATGGATGGGGGCATGCACATCATAAAGTTTTGTGAGCTGATAGTTTAAACAGTCCACCATGTCATCAACATTTTCAGCATCAAAAAGATCAGTCCAATCAGTTTTAAGAGCATCCTCGCGAAGGACCTCCAAGTCCATTCTAGCAAAGTTACGCTGGAGAACAGTTTTGGGCTTGGATTTTGGTGGGCGGACTTTATAAGATAGTAATATCAAGTCATGGTAAGAGAAGGCAGGAGCTGGAGTTTGACCGTGTTTAGCAACATTGTTAGGAGAGGAAACAAGTATCAAGTCAAGAAGAGAAGGAGTACACTTTGGAAAAAAGTGTGTGGCAGTCAAGGGAAGGATAGTTAAGTTGCTTGCTTTAGTAACATTTTCAAATGAAGAGGAACGATAATCTTTTTTGAGGAGGCAGGTGTTAAAGTCGCCCATTAAAATAGTGTGGCTATAGGAAGGAGTGAAATCTTCAAGAAGCTTTTCAAAGGAAGAGAAGAAGTTATTATCAGAATTATTGCTGTAGTAGACTCCGAGTAATAACTTAGTGTGACGGAGAGATATTTCAATAAATAAGTGCTCACCCATACCAGGTGATGGGGGTTGCGGAGAAGTGCTAATAATGGAAAAAGGAATGTGAGCTCGTAAATAAATAGCAACACCTCCAGCGCGCCCCTCAACGCGGTCATTCCTGATTAAAATAAAACCAGGAAGTGAATAAGAGATGGTAGGTAGGCATGGTTTTAGCCATGACTCGGAAACCAAAACAGCATGAATATTTTTATTATCAAAAGATGCCAGCAAATCTGAATAATGTGCCGGAATGCTCTGAGCGTTAATATGTACAACGTTGAAATTTTTTGAGACGTCAGAGAACTGCGACTCAAGAGTGTGAGATAATGTAGGCAAACTGCCAAAACTCTGACCACTGCTGCTGCTATCAGATGTAGAAAGAGAAAGAAACTGCTCAGCATCACTACCAAATGACATGATGTGCTTATCACTAAACAATTAAGTATCTAAAAACTAATAAAATTTACCAAAATACAATAACTATGTAAGTACGTACCTTATTCACTAAATCTACACAATACAAATTAAAATTAACGAATGTACCATGCCAACTGTGTTTCTAAAGAAAACTATAAACTGAAAAACTATATACACACACAGAACTCGCAGTAAAGAAAACTTAATAAAATAAAGTAAGAAATGAAAAACCAACACAGAAACTAACTAAAGTAAACAAAACAAACGTCAATCAAAGCAATCAAAAACACAGAGGTAGAATAAAATAAAGTTTGCATCACGATTGAAGTCCTTTCGGTGTGGCGCTAGTATCTATGTATCAAGGTGAATTTATAGAGCGTGATTGTTAGTTCTGCAATCCGCCGCAAGACTTGAGTCGTGGTGAGTACTCAATGCTAAAAGTATGGCTAACAAAACTGTAACAAAATATTATTATGACAGCCAAGTGACAGCAAAATTGAAAGTTAGGCTATGTCACAATATGACAGCATCAGTGACTTGACATTACATAAAAAATACAAACAAACAAGTAACAATTTTTGTTTGTTCAAGAAACAAGGTAGAAAAAAGAATGATTATTTTGAAACCAAAGTGGGTGTTTACAGTTCTTGTCATCCCGGACACTCGCTCGATCAGTGCTAAAGAGAGACAGACACTACTTCCTTGATGTCACATTGCGCCTCGTCTTCGATGCCGCAGGCTCCTTGACCGTGGTAGGCAGCTTCGCAGCTACCAATGGAGAAGACGCCGCCACCGGTGTCTCTTGAGGGCCCGCGATCTTATGAAGGCCAGCAAGACAGCTAACACGATGCCGGGTGTCGTCTGGCCCCACCACGTAGACATAACCTTCACGCGTCCAGCTCTTAGTGACGCCAAAACGTTGTCTAGCTTGCATGAAGACTTCATGACGGGCTCTAGTCAGGAACTCTGAGATCGTTAAGCCAGAGTTCTTCAGCAATGTCTTTGCAAACCATATCTTGTCACGAACGGATACATCCCTAAACCTTACAAGAATGGGTCTAGCTCGGTCGGATGTCAATCGGCCCATCCTTTGGCAGCGATCAATATCGTTTGATGCAAAGCCATCCAATTTCAACTGACTAACAACAACTTTGACGACTGTAGCTCTGGTATCTTCATTCTTCTCCTCCGGCACCCCATGCAAAAGCAGATGCTTGCGGCGGCTCAGCATTTCTAGCTGATCCACGGCCTGGGCAGTGGCCTGAATTTGATCCTGCAGCACTTTCATGGCCGACAGGACAAAGGTCTTGAAAGAAGAGAATTCACTGGCAAGAGATGCCACTGTTGCCGAGCTTGGCGACTGCTTTTGCAGCTTACCTTCATAAACCGCCATCTGCTCAGTGAAAAGTGCTTGCATTTGAGCCATAGAGCCTTGGATAACTTTGATTTCCTCCATCTTGTGATTGGCAGTGATACCAAAAAGTGCTTGTGTAAGGAAGGTGAGACTTCTTGTGATAATATAGCAGTGAAGCAGGAGATAACACTTGGTGGCAGGTACTGTTATTCAAACTATAGAATTGTGGCGGTGTAGCCACAAGTACCTACTCAATAAGCTGACGCGTATATTTCCAACAGCGTGTCAGACAGTCGCATCGAGTCACGCTAGCGAGAAAGTCGCATTGAGTCATACTAGTGAGAAAGTCGCGTCGGTACTCCCCTCTCGCTAGGTTCAGATATGTAATTGTTTTTATCGTAAAAATATAATTCAGTATCCGGAATGCAGTAGTTATTATTTGCACCATCTCCACCTTGTCAGATAAAGTAGGGACATAGCGCACAACCCCTACATTGGTGACCCCGGACATTTGGACATTTTCCTTTGTGCTGTAACTCAGTGAAGTGTGCAACAATGAATCCAGCAACTCCTGCAACTTCAGTGATACCCGCGACTCCTGCGACTCCTGCAGAGCAAAAGTCACCGCATTCCTCTGCAGAAACCGACAGTAAAGATCACATAGACCTGGCAGCAGTATCGCTAACATCCAAAATACCTGATTTTTGGCCTGATCAACCAAGGGTCTGGTTTATTCGGACGGAGGCAATCCTGGCACCACAGAAACTCGGAGACGAGTCAAAATTTAATATAGTTGTATCGAAGCTTGGCAAAGAGGTGATACAACAGGTTACCGACGTGTTGGTTAACCCGCCCGAAAAAGGGAAGTATGACACACTACGAATGAGACTCCTAAACATCTATGAAGAATCGGAAAATCGGCAGCTCCAAAAGCTTATAGGCGAAATGGAGCTAGGGGAACAAAAACCCTCACAACTGCTAAGACAAATGAGAGAATTAGCTAGAGGTAAAGTGCCGGATGAAACGCTACGCATACTGTGGCAAGGCCATTTACCTCAAGCGGCACGAGCAGTCTTATCTGTCACCGAAATAAAAGAGTTAGAAAGCCTCGCAAAAATTGCCGATAAAATCCTAGAGACAACTCGATCCACATCAAGCACAGTTGCTGAGGTGACTCAAGCCTCACCGAGCACCAGCAAAATCCTGGCGGAAATTTCAAAAATCAATGTTCGCCTTAACAACATTGATCGCGCAAGGTCAAGACAGCGCGGAAATAATGGAAACGGTTATCGCAATCGCTCGTGGTCAGCACCGGCATCGCGAAGTGCATCCCAGCATCGACGCACTCCCAAGTCGAACCGGTTATGTTTTTACCACTTCCGTTTTCGTGAACGAGCTCAGAAATGCAGCCAACCCTGTGCATGGGTGGACAGACAAGAGAAAAAGGAGAAACGTGAGGAAAACTAAAAATAGTGCAGCCTGCGGTGGAAGCCTGCACTATCCTACCGTCCCACCGCCTCTGCGTAACCGACCGACAAAGTGGTTTACGTTTTTTGGTAGACTCGGGAGCAAACGTTTCCGTCATTCCTAGGCAAAAAAGACTATTTCATAATAACAAGTGCTCCGAATATAAACTTTATGCAGCTAACGGCAGTGAAATTAAAACATACGGTACTAAAACTCTCGAACTTGACCTAAATCTACGTCGTTCTTATCGATGGAATTTCATCGTGGCGGATGTGAAACAACCGATTATAGGTGCAGACTTTTTAGCGCATAATCGGCTTATAGTGGACTTAAGCGAACGCAAACTAATCGACAAGGTGACAAGCTTAAGCGTTATCGCTACGCTAGTGAATCATAATGAACTTCCTATCGACACCGTAGATAGTGATCATCCGTACTCTGAACTCTTGCGCAAGTATCCGGAAATCACTAAACCGATGTCATTCAAAGAACCATCGCGTCACGGTACTTATCATCATATCGAGACCGTTGGACCTCCAGTGTTTGCGCGAGCCAGACCGCTACCACCAGCCCGATACAACGCGGTCAAGGAGGAATTTCGTCTGATGCAGGAGATGGGCATCTGCCGCCCATCGAAGTCAGCGTGGGCCAGTCCCTTACATGTGGTACCGAAGAAAAATGGAGAGCTACGGCCCTGCGGTGACTATCGCCGGCTGAATGCGGTAACTAAACCTGATCGCTATCCAATACCACGTCTACAGGACTTCACCTACCTACTCTCAGGTAAAAACATTTTTTCTACGCTTGACATTAACAGAGCTTACCACTGCATCGAGATAGCACCGGAAGACATCGAGAAAACAGCAATAATCTGTCCTTTCGGCTTATTCGAATTTACTAGATTAGGATTCGGATTTCGCAATGCTAGCCAAACTTTTCAACGCTTCATGAATACTGTACTACAAGGTCTTGATTTTACATTTTGTTATATCGATGACATACTTATAGCCAGCAAGAACGAGATAGAGCATAGAGAACACCTAAGTACAATTTTCTCTAGATTAAGCGAATACGGTATTACTGTCAATCTGTCTAAATGTACTTTAGGGCAAAATAATGTAAACTTTTTAGGTTTCGAGGTATCATCCGAGGGGATACGACCTTTGGAAGGAAAAATTCAAGCAATCAAGGATTTTCCTAAGCCAAAAACTGTCGAAGAATTGCGTAGGTTTTTGGGCATGATTAATTTTTATCGAAGCCACCTTCCAAACGCCGCATCACATCAAGCAGAACTTAATAAATATCTGCATGGTACCAAGAAAAAAGATAAAACTGTTATTGTATGGACTGAATTATCAAACAAAGCTTTTGAACAGTGTAAAGAATGCCTACAGCGCGCTTGTACATTGTTGCACCCTATAGATAAGGTCCCGCTCGCACTAATGACTGACGCATCAAATACCTGCGTAGGTGCAGTCTTACAACAGTACGTCAATAATTCGTGGAAACCACTTGGTTATTTTTCGAAAGTATTGTCTACCGTACAGCAAAAGTACTCTACTTATGACCGTGAACTTTTAGCTATTTTCATGTCAATCAAACACTTTCGAAGTTTGCATGAGGGAAGACCCTTAACAATCTATACAGATCATAAGCCATTAGTTTATGCATTTTCAAAAATAAATAGTGACAACGAGATACCACGCCGCACTAGACAGCTTATGTTTATTAGTGAATTTTCAACAGACATACGCCATATAACAGGTTCTAAAAATATTGTTGCGGACACTTTATCGCGCGTAGAGACGATATTCTGCCCAACGTCCATTGATTACGCAGCATTAGCAGAAGCACAATCGCGCGATACCTACATCACTAACGACGCAATTCGCAGTGTACACCTGAAACGTATCAGCTTACAAAGTTGCGATAAAGAAATTTACTGCGAAGTCTCAACAAACAAAATACGACCATACCTACCGGAATGTTTTCGTCGAATTGCATTCAAAAGCATCCACGATTTAAGCCATCCCGGGATACGTACAACTCGTAAACTAGTATGCCAAAAATTTTTCTGGCCTAATATGAACCGCGATGTAGGAACCTGGGCTAAAACATGTGTGCAGTGTCAACGCGTAAAGGTACAGAGACACACAGTATCGCACCTTCAGAATTTTCAATCATGTGGCAGATTCGAACATATACACATTGATTTAGTAGGTCCTTTACCTATTTCATCGGAAGGCTATAGGTACTGTCTCACTATAATTGATAGAACTACGAAATGGCCTGAAGCATTTCCTATCAAAGATATGACTGCAGACACTGTCGCCAAAATGGTATACGAAGGATGGATAACACGTTTTGGTTGTCCTCTTAGACTCACTAGCGACCAAGGTCGACAGTTCGAAAGTTCGCTATTTTCAAGATTAATGCATTATATGGGCATTGAAAAAACGAGAACCACCCCATACCACCCTCAAGCGAATGGCATGGTGGAACGGTGGCATCGTTCATTCAAGGTTGCCATAACTGCACGACTAAATACAACATCATGGGTTAAAGAATTACCTACCGCTATGTTAGGGTTACGTGCAACGCTTAGGCAAGATAGTGACGTAAGTGCAGCGGAAATGGTATACGGGCAAGCTTTAAGAATTCCTGGTGATTTCTTCGATCATACATGTAACAAGCAAGCTTTAAGCACTTTTGACTCTGTAGCAGAAGATATTAGGAACACCATCAGAAATTATAGACCCGTTATGAAATCACAATGTAACTCAGGAAAATTTTTTGTGCATCCTGATTTAAATAAAAGCAAATTTGTATTCATTAGAAATGACGCTGTACGTAAACCTTTTACACCAACTTACAACGGACCTTACCGTATTGTAAAAAAAGGAAATAAGGTATATAAGATACAGGTTAACGATAGGCAAGTATGTATATCTATAGATAGGTTAAAACCAGCTTATTTGATGGCGGAAGATGAACCAATACCACAGAGAAGCACTACGTGCACTGTACCACTAGATAGCAAAGGTACAGACGGAAGGTTCAATGCATTCCCTAATATCGTACCTCAGAGAAGTTTATCAAACACTGTACCACAGGATAACACACAGGGTACAGACGGTACTGATAGGAATGAGCCAAAAACGACCAGAAGCGGTCGCGTATCCAAAAAGCCAAAACGATATTTACATAACATGCATGTTAGATTTAGTGATTAACATAGAAATCTACTACCTACCACTTAAGTATACATTTTTATTTACTAATTTTTGAATATTTTTTTTTCTCTCTAATAATATCTACTTATACACATCATTTTAATTAGCATAACGTAAGAAGTTTATTATTGCAACTTTATAAATGTTCATACCACAAAGGTGTCAAGTTTAAAAACTTTATTATTAAAAAGTTCTAACTTGTAGCATTCAGGTACATGATAAATAGTAATAAACGCAACGAGGCTAAATTTGTAAGTAGCTAAGTAGAAGTAAAACGCAAGGTATATTATGCTATACCCAAACACATGTTATATGTAATCGAAGCACGGAGAATAATTGAGATGATTTTAATTGGTGACGACGGCAGACCACCAACTTCAACGGATTAATCCTTCAGGTTATACCCAAGCCTTCGAGTTAGCAGGTCATATACTTAGTCGACTGCTAATAAGTAAAGGTGGTCACCATATTTTCGTATCTTTATTTCAATGATCCTGGTTCTGTAAAGTAGGATCGACCTCTTCGCCTTCTCTGTTCTTCGAATCTTTTATACTTATAATAGAATATGTTATAAGCTTACTGTATTTTTTTGCATGGCTTATGCAACTTTCGTAGGTATAAACTTACGTAACGTTTACCTAGTAAATAAGTTTATCTAGTTAACTAGATCGATAAGGCATACTATGCCGAGTAGATATCAAATTTAGTAACTTTCTTATTAATTTGTCATTGCATTATGCATGTAGTTAAGGCATAAGTTCATAAACATAGCACATTGAATAACAATCACGTAATGCGATACGATACACACATCCATATAAGTTATCCTTGATCAGCGTAATTAGGTATGCCGAATACCTAAGTCCAAGGCATTTACGCAAATCATTCGTCAAGTTTATGTCGATCGAACTAGTAGTTCAGACATTTTCAAACTTACCTACAATCATGGGCAAGCAACAAAGTAAAGAAGAAGTTATCATTGCTCAAAGCGGAGGAGAAGCCTCCAAGGAGCAACTTTCAACGATTGGATGGATGATTACCGGTATCATTATCCTACTCATGATTTTCGTCATTTTTTTCGTTTGGAACCACTTCAAACGCAGAACACAATTATGGTTTCAAAGGCAAGTGCATGGTCGTGGTCTGCAGATGGCAACACCACCTGCACCCGTCACTGTGCAAATGCAGCCAGCAGCACCATCAGTGATATAGTGTTAAAGTGCTAATAGTTATGTATGTAACGCAAGTGAATCTTATTCGACCGTGTGTATCAAGTCATGTGTGTAACATTTTATCAGTCGTAGTAGGTATAAAGTTTCAAGCTACATAGATAACAGATATTATGCCTTGTTAGTAATAAGTAAAACAAACCAGTGGTCCTCAACCTTTTTATTGTAACTAATATTTGTAACATGTAAAAAATTTTTTTTTAGAAAATTTTTTTGTAAGAGGGGGAGTACTGTGGCGGTGTAGCCACAAGTACCTACTCAATAAGCTGAC
This sequence comes from Epirrhoe tristata, assembly GCA_951394285.1. Taxonomy (NCBI): domain Eukaryota; kingdom Metazoa; phylum Arthropoda; class Insecta; order Lepidoptera; family Geometridae; genus Epirrhoe; species Epirrhoe tristata. The sequence goes on along the minus strand of OX596139.1, from coordinate 1,131,201 downwards.
GCGTATATTTCCAACAGCGTGTCAGACAGTCGCATCGAGTCACGCTAGCGAGAAAGTCGCATTGAGTCATACTAGTGAGAAAGTCGCGTCGGTACTCCCCTCTCGCTAGGTTCAGATATGTAATTGTTTTTATCGTAAAAATATAATTCAGTATCCGGAATGCAGTAGTTATTATTTGCACCATCTCCACCTTGTCAGATAAAGTAGGGACATAGCGCACAACCCCTACAGAATTGTACATAAATATTGTCTATAAATGATCTAAAACTGTAATTAATTGAAAAATAAAGGAGAGCAAAAACTTTTGGGTGTTACTTTTTTGACACCTACCGCCCAAAAAAGCTTTTTAAATTATGTACTCTTTTGAGAATAAAATGTCTTATGTCGATACTCAGAGACAATAACGTCTAATAATCTCCGTAGCTAGACGGTTTTGTATAGAAAATCTTTATTAAGAAACGGCTTAAATAGCCATTAGTATCTCTGAATGCGGCTGTTAGACCCTTATTATAATTAGTGGATAACAAACACACCCGTAACAAAGTTAATACTACGTTGTGTAGTTAAAGCAGCAAATAGTGGAAAACTAGGTATTATTCTGTGGCGACCTCTATCTACCATCGCCTGAACTACAAGCTGAACTATAAGCTGAACTTCAAGAGATGTCAATTACAGCGACGTACTTCGGAGCTGTACAACTAGATGGCGCTAGGAACATGCAAAAAGTAATAACTATGTCTATATCTGTGGAAACATTTCTGAATCGCGCTGACGACTTTACTTGGAACTTATAACCTATATAGAACTATCCGACTATATCTGTCGGCCGAAAGGCCCTAAGGTAAGTGTGCCAGTTGGGCAAACCTTAGCGAGGCGAGTACTCCCTCTTTATCATAGCTTGGGGGAATACCATTCTACCCCAAAATTCTCTTTCAGCTAGGATAGGTACCGGATAGAATTGGTTGTTTAAACTCTGGTACAGCATCGCGATTCCGGAGGTGCCGACATAATCCCGTAATAACGAACTAGCATTCAATTCCGACGGAATGTATCCGTGGGCACGTGAAACAGAAATGTTAGGCAATGCAACGGGAGGCGGGGAGTGCTAAAATGCCGTGTACAGCCAGCATCAAAAGTTGATTAACATTTGAAGTTTCCAATATCCAGAATATTTCCGAAATCAGGAACACCATGACAAACATTTTTACAAATAGTTGATGATTAACTCTCAGTCCATAATAATATTCCAAGCAAAGTTTATTTTTTCTTAGCAATCGAAGAGAAATGGCGCTTTAAAAAAACAAACTGTTAATCAACTTTTGATGCTGACTGTACACTACCTGTCCTTATATTAGAAACTAGCCACGCTCCGCGGTGTGACCCGCGGTCCCTCGGGATTTTAATTTTTTTTCGGGATAAAAGGTCCTTCCCTGGGATACAACCTTTATCTATGCCAAATTTCAGCTTTATCTGTTCAGCGGTTTGGGCGTGAAAGCGTAAGAAACAGAGAGATAGACAGACAATTAAAGTTACTTTGACATTTATAGTATTATAGTATGGAAGTATGGATCTATAAATTAGCAAATGAGTGTGAGCTGAGTCTCTACTCAGCCCACATTTGCTAATTTATAGATCTATATATATATATATATATATATATAGGTATAAATTTTTTGTCTAGCTTCTAAAATACGAACTTTTTAACCAAAAAATCAAACCGCACGTGTGTCTGCGAATATCGTTAAATGGCGAGATGGGGATTAAATGGGATGAATATTGATTGCATATATGTAGAAATTTGGTTTCAAATAACGACATTCTATTAGACCGAAAATTCAGGATCATAATATCTCTTTAAGATCTTGAATAATGATTGAAGATAATCTATCTTCAAACAAATCATTTAGCATCCGCAATGTTGTCGAAGTCAATGACCTTCTAGCTAGTACTTCTAATAGTAAAGGAAACAAATGGTTTCCAATTATTCGAGCGGCATTTTAGCAGTATATTCGGGGTCACATTTCTGTAGTTTCACGGACTCTATGGAATACTGTTAATCAGGTTTGGGCAGCTGGCCTGTAGGGGTATTTGGCTAGAAGCATTTACTAATAGACATTTAGCGATAAAACAGGTTATACTCGTATTTAGCCATGTGGGCTAACACTCGAGCCCTAATACAAAAATTTACGTAGCCAAGTCTTATCGTTTTGATTTTTATTAAACTTTTTTTAAAACTACTTTCAGATTTTTTAAACAAAAAAAAACTGTAAGTATTGATTTTTTATGTGTCTTAATAATGATATCTGTGTTTAAAAAAATAAATAAATAATGCTGGACATTTCACACAACGTCATCTAGCCCCAAACTAAGCAAAGCTTGTACTATGGGAATCAGGTAACTGATATACTACTCATATACTTTTTGTTTGTAAATACATACATACATATTATACATAGAAACACCCAGACCCGAGATAAATATTTGCAGATCATACAAACATTTATCCCGCGGCGGGGATCGAACCTGCAACCTTCTGCGCCAGCAGGCTTTCACCCACTGCGCCACAAATAGCAACGGATGCGCATCTATTTGTTTAAGCCACAAGACTTATCCGACTATGCATATGCAGTTTATATGGGTTACATATAAACTGAAATGTACGTATGAAACAATGAATGAAACGTATGAAGATTACAGTGCATCTAACTTTTACGACAAAAAATACGATCTTTAATTAAAAAAGTACGTGATTATCGTGGAACACTCAGTTAAAACCAAGCAAAGGGTATTTTTCTATATATTAAATATTTTTCTATATAGAAACGTAACGAATATACTAATAAAGTAACAATCTATGGACTGTGTCACGGCAGCGCATTTCGCACTGTGACGATTTGACATATACATGTGTCGTGACGGTAAAATGGAACATTTTTTTTTCCAGCCTTATTATTTTAAACTAGCTGCGCGGTGGTACCCACGGTCCCTCGGGATTTTTTAATTTTTTTCGAGATACAAAGAAGCCTATGTCCTTCCCTGGGATACAACCTTTAACTATGCCAAATTTCAGCTTAATCTGTTCAGCGGTTTTGGTGTGAAAGCGTAACAAACAGACAGACAGAGTTACTTTCACATTTATAATACTAGTAGTATGGATATTTATGATCAAACCAAAATGTCGTGTTTCTTTATAAACAAAAATACACTTTAACTTTTTAGCTTAATTTTGCTACAATAAAATACATTCCAAAGAAAATGAGCCATGAAAAAATCAACTCGTAACTTTGAAGGCTTTTAAAAAGAGGCATTGCTTTTTACGGTCATTTGGCACCATTCAACTGTTACATTCTTGGCTATTAAGTAAAACATTACAAAAGAAGCCTCAATTTTGACCGCAACAAGTCATAGTGAGTGGAAAAAAGCTAGAGAACTTAAAAAACATTTACTTTTACAGCGGTTGGAGGCCGCATATGCCGTGACTCATCAAAAAATTCAAAATTATTTATTCAGAACAATGTACAATGTTTATGTTATGTTTTAAAAAAAAAAAAAATTAACCTAACTTTACTTTTTGATTGGCTACTCTACACGAAAGACGAATCATATTTCTCCTTTCTTAACTATTCCCCGAAATGACAGTTATGAAAAAAACAACTTTTATTGCTTTTTCTTAACCAGTTATCAAAATAGGAATAAAAGAAGTTTTTTCTTAACCAGTTGTGAAAATCAGTTGCGAAATTGAACCAAATGATAACGTGTGGCCACCTAACCATGGGTTTCATTTTGATGTCGTTCTTCACATTAGGAAACAAAAATGTCATCCGAATGTGATAAATGTGGTGTATGTGACATTATTTTGTCTCGTAAATCTTGTTGATCCGTGAGTAATTCTAAGTAATTTTAATATAAATGGTGTAGTTTTACTTACGAAACTTTTAAAAGTGAATCTGGGGCCCTATTGTGTAATTCAACTGGCAATGGACATGGACTTCATTTTGACATTTGAAACCTATTCTGGACTTCAATTGTCATTTTTGTATTAGGTGATTGGTTGAGCTCTATTGGGATGACAACTGGGAATGGATTTCAAGTTAGACTATCTGGTCTAGCTATTCAGCAAGGCTATATAAAACTGCCTGGTATAATCGCAATGAAAAACAAATTCCCGCGATGTAATTAGAGCGACTAATGCCTGCAGTCAGCTGGATGTTTTAATTAGATTTTCGTCTGAACACTCCGTCTAGACGTAATCATGCTGAGCCTACTTTACGTTTGGTAAAGGCGTGTGAAATAAAATTGTTCTCTTTTTTGTGGAGAACCTGTTTACAGTGTTTACCCGACTGCGTCAGAACGAGAGTTTTTTTTCGTGTGTTCCTTTCTTTTATTTAGTGTTTCTACGAGTATATCAAGTTTTGGAGTATTTTTAGATTATTCTACATAGAGGGCATCAGGATGCTTTATAAAATGTCCAGCATTATTAATTTATTAATAATATAGTTTTTATTTTATTTTATTAACCTATACTATCCTACTGCTGGGAAAAAGTCTCCCCCAATTGCTTCCATCTGTCACGGTCTCTTCTCGGCCTGCCCCGGCTTCGCCGCCCATCTGCAGGAACCCTTAGCATGACAATCCCTGACCACCTATCGCTATCCATACGTCTCACGTGTCCCGCCTAGCACCATTTTATTTTTTCAGTTTTTTTCTCCAACGTCTGCAATCCCGGTCTTCGCCCGAAGAGTAGAGAACAATGTAGCTATATAATGATAATAATAATATTTATAATTATTATCTACAGATAATTATAAATAAATGCATCACTTCTTGACGACCTCTGTGGCGCTGTGGGCGAAGGTCCGCCTGCGACGCAGAAGGTTGCGGGTTCGATCCCCGCCGCGGGACAAATGTTTGTATGACCTACAGATATTTGTCTCGGGTCTGGGTGTTTCTATGTATAATATGTATGTATTTACAAACAAAAAGTATATAAGTAGTATATCAGTTATCTGGTTCCCATAGTACAAGCTTTGCTTAGTTTGGGGCTAGATGATGCTGTGTGAAAATGTCCAGCATTATTTTTTTTATTTTTTCTAAACATAGATGTATACCTATTCATTTTGTGCCAAACAAAAACATTGTTTTTCTTTGTTTGATAAACATTGCTGTGGATAGAGTTGACAAACATTTAACATACATACATACATACGTGGCTTGTGTGTTTGTTATTTTTAGTTTAATTCATCACAAGCTCAACGATAAATTCTTCCTAAGCTGGGTACCAACGTTTCGAGGTGTAATGTAACATGCTACACAGCGAGCATTCGTGCGATTCGAGCGTCAGTACGTAGAGTTACGGGGAAACCAGCGAGCAACGAACGGCTTTTAGACGGATTTTAGCACACGGCGTAACGTAATGCTCGCTGCGAATGGTACTTTACACCTCGTAATGTTGGTCAGTACCCAGCTTTTTAGCAAACTCTCTCGACAAATTCAAATGAAACTGCGACCACGTGTGAACATGACCCTTCCTTGGCAGTCGAGTAAAAAATATACAGTAAATGTTTTCACTATTATTAGTTGACTGAATCAATAAAAATTTTAAAGCATTTCTATAGGTAATTTAATTTTGCCATTTATCGAAAAAAAAAACAAGATTATGTTTTCTACAAATGATCCCGCTTTACTAGTTCTCATCCGGAACACATTTTTCATAAACTAAAAGTTTTCCATAGAATTTCTATCAGAAACAATAATCTCATTATCTGAGCATTATGGTAAACGTTTGACAAAAATTGTATGAAAAACTATTCTGGATAGTGACATTTCACCACTCTATAAATACAACCTTGCAAATTGAAAAGGTTGAGTTCCTAAATTATGTAAATCTCAGAGTTTGAAATAGCTAAGGGACAATTGAGTTTATTATAAGGCAGTTGTCAGACTGTAAGCGAGTGAACGATAAGCGGACGATAACTAGTTTTATCGTGGTGATAAAACTATCAAAAACTTGCTCAGCGTTACTCGCGTGGTTTAATTTCAAATCAAAATTCGCACCGAGCGATGAACTAGTTATAGCCCAGCGTTTGAACTATACTCACTTCAACGCTCCACGCTCGCAGTGGGTCTACCTAAAGATGGTGTGCGTAAGTCCCTTGTTTTGCTCACGTAATGTACAAATTGGTGAGTTTGTGTGAATGAGCTAGCGGCTAAATTTAGACTTGTTTGTAACATAATTTGTGTTAGAATCGTATACACATTATACCTGGGACTCAGCTGCGTCTAATTAATGTTGTTAGACGTAGAATATCTACCATAACATGATTTTAGTAAAAGGAACAAACTTGCTCTCGTCTCGTGAAGGTTTCAAATCAAATGCACGGTAAATTGACACATTCGCACATGCTTTCAAAGCTCTTTTTTGCAAACTAAAATATCAAATGTATATTTTAGTTTGCAAAATGCTATCTGTAGAAATTAAGCTAGGATTAGCTTCAAAACTGTCAAAGATACAACTCTTTTAAGTCTTAATATCAAAATATACCTACTCATAATTCAATTTTAATATAAACCTATTCCATTTCAAACAATGTCCCAGGCATTACAGCGTCCCGTAAAGTGTAGGCATAGGTTGCCTTCTGACGCTGTATAAATCATCTATCCTAAGTCCTAAGTTTTTTTTTAACTTGAACTCAGAATCTTTTTCAAATACTTTTCGTGACAGATAGCAAGCCTAGCACGATTTTACCCAGCTGTTTTTCATCGTGGTTATAAAACAACAATGAAATACATTTCAATATTCTTCTAAGGCTTCAAGTTTTTCATCTCAACAACAATTCCTTTCAAAGTATCTGAGGTGCAAAGGAAAACGCTAAAAACAATCTTGCCCGGCGCTTGGCACAGATGAAAAGGTAGTCTGGCGGCTGTCCAAATGTTTTTAGTTTGAATTTTTCATCATTATTTCACTCTAATTAATATTGCACTCCAATCGCACTTTTAAATAATATTTTTTTCTCCTTACAATGTGTATTTGTGAGACATCTTTTTCTTCGTTCTCCACGATTTTGCGAAGGTACTCTTTACTAGGGCTTCGGCCGATCGACAGTATCAGAAATTCAACAATACGCGAACGCACTAAGGTTGTCAGTGTCACCAAAAAGTCTTCCCAACTAAAGTGGGACTGGGCAGGCCATGTCTGCCGCATGTCTGACGACTTATGGGCAAAAACCGTCACTGAATGGGTGCCCGACGGAAGACGTCCGTGCGGCAGACCACCACGGAGATGGCGGGACGATTTGGATATGCATCTACCAGACTGGTCAACTATAGCTAAAGGCAGAAAAGACTGGAAAATGAGGAGGGAGGCCTTTGCCCAGCAGTGAGACAATACGGGCTAAAAATAAAATAAAAATAACCCTTTTTTGAGTGACTTTTATAAAATTTTTGCTAAAAGCTTAGGTTTATAGTACATTTTATATTCAATTATCTTTATTTTATCTTTGTAGCTGGTTTACACGCCCACTAGTCAAGTGGGAAAAATAATCTGATGTCACCAGATTTATATATTTTTTCGTTTTGTATACATTTTAAATGAATGCAGAGTTTGAAATGTAACACAATAGCTTGCTAAGCTACAGTTGCGTCTGTTTCAGCTTAAAATTCAACGGGTATTATCCAGTAATGGATAGTGTTTATAAAAACAACCAGCCGACCATTAAGGCAGCCCGAACTATTTTCCTTATACAATTCCTGAGAGCATCTGGGGCAGCCGAAATAAACAGCCGTGAAAAAGTAATGACTCGCTTAAAGCTCACGGTATATTTATAAAACAGTATGCAAGTTCCTGATAGATCGAAGTTACCGGTCAGTAAGTGTATAGTGACCGCCTGGCTTTATCAACAGAGCGCTTCCGTACTTCGGAGGGCACATTAAATTGTCGGTTGTATCAGTTAGGGGTCAATTCAGTGACGAAGTTTTTAGACCGCCGGTCTCCGTCTGGCTTAACGATTCAATAGCCGGGACCGACAGTAGATACCTTAAAACTTTTTTACATTGAAAGCATTATGAGATTGTAGAGTCTTGGCAGCCAATTTAGTTCGCTTTTTTGTCAAATGCACGATATTTACTTAGTTCTGGTTGTGCTGATGTATAAGCTGTGATACTGAATGCTGTATACCGTGATTATCCCAGCGACGTTCCATTAACGAAAATCAATAGACACGCATGTTTTCCATTAACGCAGGGTTCTGATTGCGCTGGATTATTTTAGGATTTGGAAAAATTTAATTGAAAAATACAATAATTATTTAAATAATCCTGCTTAGTAGATAGCCGTGTTGGTCGAGTAGCCTTGCTGGCTGAATGGGATTGTGCTTCGACTTTCAATACGAAGGTCGCGGGTTCGAATCCCAGCCGTGCATCAATGGATTTTTCGTTACGTAAAATTTATATGCACTTTAACACGAGCTCTAAACGGTGAAGGAAAACATCGTGATGAAAACAGTTAGTGTTCTTATAGGCAGCGATGGGCTTGCAACCTGTCACTTATGGAATACTAACTTCTGCAAGATGTGGGCATGTATCAAATATTATGTGTTTGGACATGCCTCTGACTACCCCTGTAGACATCTCTAATGGATCTGGAATAAGTAACAAAAAAAGATCTGAGAGAATGTCTACCGCACCTTGGGGATACAGTCGTGAATCTGTTTACGTTTACGTTTTTTTTGCTGAGTAGTTCAAGATCACCAGAGTTACACAGTTGTTCTATCTCATGTGGGTTGTTATTAATTGTGTGCGTAAGCGATACTGAGCGCTTTCTTCCAAGAAGCGTTCCCGAGCTGTGCATGTGCAATGCATCTACACATACAATTTATGAGAAGATCTGTATGGCAATTCATCCTTTATTCGAATGGATTCGATGAACTTATTCGAAAAGTGACGTTTCTTCTGTATAAAATGTCTCCGCTGCAGATGGAAGCTTGTAGCAAATTTTTTTGGAATTAATTTCCTTTTCGGTCGAAACGGAGGATGGGGACTAGAAGAAAAAAGCGTTAGATTTTACAGTAAGGACCTTGTCACGACACATGTATAGGTCAAATCGTCACAGCGCATTGCGCACCAGTGCAGTAGTAAAGTGTTAGTAAAAATAAACAAATAAATAAAAATAAATAATGCTGGACTTTTCACACAGCATCATCTAGCCCCAAAGTAAGCTTGAGCTTGTGGTATGGTTACTAGATGACTGATAATCTACTTATATACTTTTTGTTTGTAAATACATACATATTAGAAGCACCCAGACCCGAGACAAATATCTGTAGATCATACAAACATTTGTCCCGCGGCGGGGATCGAACCCGCAACCTTCTGCATCGCAGGCGGACCTTCGCCCACTGCGCCACAGAGGTCGCCCCAAAGTGTGTATGCAATAATTTGCGCAAAGTGGTGCGCTAGGTGCGCAAAGTAGTGCTGCATGCAAAGCAAACATGTCAATTATTTATTATTTATTTATTTATTATTTATTTATTTTTATGGAACTTCAGGACTCTGATATTACAGAAAATAAGCAAAAAAATCATTTTAAACTAACTTAAAAAACGTATTTATTTTATTTTATTTATTTTATTTTATTAATTTCAAATAGAATAGGTAAAAAAGTACAACAAAAATCCTTACTTCAATTTTATTGTAGGGATAAGTAAGTAAACCCGCTACTTAAACATGAACTTACAAACCATAAAGTTCAGTTTTTAGTGTTTTGCGCATCGTCTGCACCTCGGGCAGTACGGGCAAGTTTATATTAAGACAGTTTTCATTTGTTATAAGGAAATTCATGCATTAATCGTATAGACGTGTTGGCCGAATGGGGGTTTTGCCTCGCGGAATGTCGTGGGTGGGTCCGAATCCCGGCCGTGAATCAATGGATTTTACGTTTCGTAAATTTTACGAGAAACGGGTGGTTTTCTTCTTCTTATCGTGTCATCAGTTCTTTCGAACCAGTGTGGTGAAAGGATTTTAAGTTGTAATGCCTCGCTTTTTTGTTTTGTGTTGGCGGGGGCACTTCCGTGCCTTCAGAAGGAAAACGTCGTGAGGAAATCAATCAATAATTTAGGTTGCAAACTTTTACGTACGGAATAGACCTCACTTTTACCTTACATCAGGCAGAGTGAGGTCAAACGCTGACCTATTTAATTAAAAAAAAAGTATTTTTTTTTTAATTCAAAGCGTGAACATTGTGCGAATTACTTGGACATACCTCTGACTATTTTGCCTTTTAGTAAGCCCAATGTTACACCACTCAGATATTGAATTAGTAATGAACTTTAAATTAGGAGGTAACTTTTCCTTTGTAATTAGTCCGTCCGTATTTGACTAGCCAGCTGAATTTCTGCGTGAACTACATACTAATAGGAATATTTTATGCCAAGTTACCCACAAATTTACCCGAATTTACAGGCGAGTGCGGGAATAAAGGTAAAGGAAGGTTAACTTACAGATTTGTTTAAAGAACTAGAAAGTACTGCGCTCCGCGGTGTTACAGTAAAGTTATTGGCATGAAGTTCCTTTTCGGACGGTATCGGATGGGGGCTAAACGAAAAAAAGTGTTAGATTTTTGCATCACGACACATGTAGGTATATATCAAAACGTCACAGTGTGAAGTGCGCAGTCGCGAAACAGTCCATGGATTGTTAGTACGGAAGAGCGTTTCTAGGATTCTACTAGATAATTTATTAGACAAATATGCCAAATGTCAAAGTTGAAACTTCGTTCCAACCGAGTGTTCCACGATACTCTCGTTCCTTTTTTTTATCTTACTATGGCGGGCCGTGGCGGCTCCGGCTTAAGAATAGACCCCTCCATTTCAACCCGTGGATGTCGTAAGAGGCGACTAAGGGGAAAAAGCTGGGGGATGGGCAGCAGCATCCCCCCCCCTCATTTAACAACTAGTAGTACAGCTATTATCTGCGCTCGCCAACCCGCATGCCCAGCGTGGCGAGTATGGGCAAATCCCCCCTGATGATGTTACGAAGACAGACCAGGCCCCCAGTCCCCGGCGGCCCCGCTATTCCTGGTATAGGTAGCGACCATGGTAACGGCGGGGCAGGGGGTGCTAAGAATCACCGGAAGCGAGCCAGCTACCAATCCCCACGACAACTGGCCCTGGTAACATACAACAACCGCACTTTGAGGACTGACGAAAAGATGATCGAGCTGGAAGAAGAAATGGACAAGTTAAATTGGGATATAATGGGGTTATCAGAAGTCCGCAGAGAGGGTGAGGACACGATAACCCTGAAATCCGGTAACTTGTTCTATTACCGGGAGGGTGACCGGCAGTCTATAGGTGGTGTCGGGTTTATCGTCCGCAAGTCCCTCGTTAACAACATTGTGACCATCGAGAGTGTCTCGAGCAGGGTAGCGTACCTTATACTCAGAATATCTAAAAGATATTCGCTGAAGGTCATACAGGTTTACGCACCCACTTCAGACCACCCCGATGATGAGGTGGAGGTTATGTACGAGGACATTAGTAGAGCCATACATACCTCAAAAACACATTTCACTGTTGTAATGGGAGACTTCAACGCGAAACTGGGCAAAAGGAGTGATGATGAGGTGAGAGTGGGGCAATTTGGTTATGGGCAACGGAACCCTAGGGGCCAGAGGCTGGCCGACTTTCTGGAGAAGGAGGAACTCTTTATGATGAACTCTTTCTTCCAGAAGCCGCCTCATCGGAAATGGACCTGGATGAGCCCCAATAGTTTCACGAAAAATGAGATAGACTTCATCATGACCACTAAGAGACAGATATTCAATGATGTCTCCGTGATCCACCGGGTGAAAACCGGCAGTGATCATCGAATGGTTAGAGGCACATTGAATATCAACGTAAAAATAGAAAGGTCCCGTTTAATGAAGTCTACGCTCCGACCCTCTCAAGCTCAAATCCAAAACCCCAAGAGCTTTCAACTCGAGCTGAAGAATCGCTTCGATTGCCTAGATCCCTGCGCGTCAGTGGACGATATAAATAACAGCTTGGTAGAAACTGTCCATACGGTTGGGTCTATGTTTTTCAAATCCCGCCGTCAAAGTAGGCCTCAGAAAATATCCGATCAAACCCGGAACCTCATGGCAGAGCGACGCGCTATGACGCTGCAGTCATCCGATGACGCTAAGTCTTATAGGCAGCTTAATAGATGTATCTATAAATCCTTGCGACACGATGTTCGATCTTTTAATACTAAAAGTATTAAAGAGACGATAGAGCGGAACAAAGGCTCCAAAGTGTTCGCAAGGAATGCGTCTATTGGGCAAAGCCAGTTGACAAAGCTGAAAACGGATGATGGCGGCGTAGCGTCAACCAAGCCAGAGGTGTTAAGGGAGATTGAAAGGTTCTATGGACAGTTATATGCCTCGACAACAGAGCCTGTTTCTATCCCGACAAAAGACCCACGAGCCAGGTTGACCCGACACTACACTGAAGATATCCCGGACATCAGCTTGTACGAGATTAGGATGGCCCTGAAACAGCTTAAGAACAACAAGGCACCGGGTGAAGACGGAATCACATCTGAGCTTCTGAAAGCGGGTGGAACACCGGTACTCAAGGTCCTTCAGAGGCTCTTTAATTCCGTTATGCTCGAGGGCAAAACGCCGGAAGCATGGAACGGAGGCGTGGTGGTACTGTTTTTCAAGAAAGGTGATAAAACCCTTCTAAAGAACTACAGGCCCATCTCGCTGCTGAGCCATGTTTATAAGCTGTTTTCAAGGGTCATTACAAATCGTCTCGAACGCAAGTTGGATGACTTCCAGCCTCCCGAACAAGCCGGTTTCCGAAAAGGCTTTAATACTGTAGACCACATCTTTACGCTCCGACAGATTATACAAAAGACCGAGGAGTATAATCTGCCTTTATGCTTAGCGTTTGTGGACTACGAAAAAGCCTTCGATTCGATCGAAACCTGGGCTGTGCTACGGTCTCTCCAGCGGTGCCGAATTGACTATCGATACATCGAAGTGTTGAAGTGCTTGTACAACAACGCCACTATGTCGGTCCGAGTACAGGAGCAGTGTTCAAAGGCGATCCCTTTGAAGAGAGGCGTTAGACAGGGAGATGTTATATCTCCGAAACTGTTTACCGCCGCTTTAGAGGACGCCTTTAAACTCCTGGAATGGCAAGGACTTGGCATTAACATCAATGGCGAGTACATCACTCACCTTCGATTTGCGGATGATATCGTAGTCATGGCTGAATCGCTGGAAGACCTAGGCATAATGCTCGATGGCCTCGATAGAGTTTCCCAGCAAGTGGGTCTTAAAATGAACATGGACAAGACGAAAGTCATGTCAAATGTCCATGTTGTGCCCACTCCAGTTCCTGTTGGGAGCTCTTATCTAGAAGTTGTTGACGAATACGTCTACCTGGGACAAACAGTCCGATTGGGTAGGTCCAACTTTGAGAAAGAGGTCAGTCGACGAATCCAACTCGGCTGGGCAGCGTTCGGGAAACTACGAGACGTCTTTTCGTCCAAAATACCTCAGTGCCTTAAGTCAAAAGTTTTCGATCAGTGTGTGCTACCAGTGATGACATATGGAACTGAAACGTGGTCCCTCACTATGGGCCTCATAAGAAGGCTCAAGGTCGCCCAACGAGCTATGGAAAGGGCTATGCTTGGTGTCTCTCTACGAGATCGAATCAGAAATGAAGAGATCCGTAGACGCACTAAAGTCACCGACATAGCCCACAGGATTGGCAAGTTGAAGTGGCAGTGGGCGGGGCACATAGCTCGTAGAACTGACGGCCGTTGGGGCAGAAAGATTCTCGAGTGGAGGCCACGCACCGGAAACCGCAGTAGAGGACGGCCCCCCACTAGATGGAAAGACGATCTGGTAAAGGTTGCTGGGAGCCGTTGGGTGCAGGCTGCACAAGATCGATCGCTGTGGAAATCGATGGGGGAGGCCTATGTTCAGCAGTGGACACTAGATGGCTGACATGATGATGATGATGATGATGGCGGGTTGGTCTTAATTGTGTGTGAAGATTTGATTCTGTATGCGTAAGCGATACTGAGCGCTCATTGACGACCTCTGTAGCGCAGTGGGCGAAGGTCCGCCTGCGACGCAGAAGGTTGCGGGCTCGATCCCCGCCGCGGGACAAATGTTTGTATGACCTACAAATATTTGTCTCGGGTCTGGGTGTTTCTATGTATAATATGTATGTATTTACAAACAAAAATTATATAAGTAGTGTATCAGTTATCTGGTTCCCATAACACAAGCTTTGCTTAGTTTGGGGCTAAATGATGCTGTGTGAAAATGTCCAGCATTATTTATTATTATTTATTTAATTATTCGTCCATGTAGCGTTCACGAGTATACGCACACAGAAACAACGTGCACCCGCTTTAGTATATAGAAGTAGTAGTAGTAGTAGTAGTAGTGTAGTAGTTTAGTATATAGAACAACTGTTCCTAAGTACCTCTAGTCTCGCGGGAATACTTCACTTTTTCGGGAAAAAAAAAATCATATGTGCTATTCAAGACTATAATCTATCTCTTGCCTTTCACCCATTTGGATGACGTAAAAACAACTGAATGGATTTCCAGTAGTTCTTTCGTGAATGAGTAATAAAAGGAACATCTTGGAGGTGTTTTTTTTATGGAAAAGGGGACAAACGAGCAGGTGGCACACTTGATGGTAAGTGAATACCACCGCCCACAGACAAATGCAGCATCAAGAAGCACTGCAGATGCATTGCCGGCCTTTGAGGTAGGAATAGGCTCTTTTCTTGAAGGCGCCTAAATCGTATCGGTCTGGAAATACCGTTGGCGATCCATAGGTCTGTTGTGTGTGTACTTCAAATCCTTTATTTGAAATCACTAGTTCTGCAGAATTAGTGATACGACAAGAAGAATGACTCGTTTCAGCCAATTCATGATATTCCAAATCAGAAATTCTTCGCAAGAATAGTTTCGCTCATCAACTTCACGACCACTGTCACAATACTAAGAAATAATTACAACAATAAGTCAACGTCAGCGAAAGATTAATGAGTGGTTATGATAGATTGTAATGAAGATTGGTGGAGGTGGAATTAGTTATATTTACTGATGAACTGTGAGTAATGCGAAAGCTAGAAAAATCAAGACATATTCACAATTGTTATTGTAGATATTGGACCAAGCCAAGAGGATAATGTTGGCGGTGCGCTTAAATGATGAGAAAGGAGTACAACATGAATCGAAAGCTAATTTTGTAATTCTTAAAACTGAAAAATCTACTTGATTAGCTTTCGATTCATGTTGAAAGAAAGAAGAAGAAAGAAAGAAAGAAGAAGAATTTGGTCTTTCGAGCCGGATCCCAGTTTGCTCGTCAGGGGTGCTTTGTAAGTCATCCATATAATGTTGTTGTGTATATACAGGGTGTAAAAAGACTACTACCGAAAACTGGGGGGTTGCAATCAGACCATGATTCTGAACATATTTAGCGAAAAAAAAACGCAAAAAAAAATGTTGACTCAGCTACGTCATTTTATTTTATGTTCTAGTTATTTACTACTAGTACAACATAATAAGACTATACCTAACTAATAATTTCATTTACAAAAGAAAAAAACTATTAAAACTCAAAATCCAGCAATCTACGTATAAAAACGCGCCCAGTACATACGCAAACAGTAATCTTCAAACGCTGTTTTCTCCGGATATAATAATTCTTTCAGAAAATCCTTTTGGATTTGTTTGTGTGTTGGGATGCTGTACTTACCCCTTTCGGCTTCGGTAGACGTCTTTTTACACCCTGTATAGCGGCAGCAGCAGTAGGCATATTTGATTCAAAGCGTTCGTCGCACAATTTGTTAACGAAGCATTTTTGGGTACAAAAATATGTAGACGAAAATTATGCAAGCGCCGTATCTGAGTGTATTTTTATTCTTGGTATAGCTTCCTTTGTCATGCTTGATAGATCGTCGAAGTGAAGCAACGTACTGTGCGTTCGCAAAATGAATGGACGCTAGTTGCATAATCAACTGAGCACTTCCGTGCTTTGCATGGCATTGTTAATTGCTATTCCAGGCTGTTATTATATAGGGTCTTTCATTTCAAACTACACAAACTGACACGGACTCATTTTTGGGTTGTAAATAGACGTTAGACCGTATCAATTTAATTCCTAAGCCCATTTAAGTTTTCACTTCAAAAATAATTTATTGATTTTTTAGAATTGTTGCATAATGATTTCAAAGAGAACAGATGTTCCACCAATCACAGCGCAGCTACATCACGAATTGACTAAGTTATACAAGAAGCAACAATCAATTGAAAGGATAGTCTTTATCGATTTTCTCGGGATTTTCATAACAGAACCAAAAAAATGATTACATAAATATTTTTTATTGTTTTTTCTGAACACAATTCCTGAATTAAGTTAGTATAAAGACCCTATACATATTACCTTCTTTAAGGTGGCAATGAGTTTTGAAAAATATAAAATTTTTAGCTAAATAAATACAATTTGTCTCCGATGTTCACAAGTAGGTACAATATACAACCTGAACCATAACAACATTCCTTGAACGTTGAAACAATTCCAGCGTGTCATTGTCATTCCACAAATATTCCTAAAAGTATTCCAGCAGATTTATATTCTCTTACGCCGAATAATGCCGGCAATTTTTCGCAGCGCGATGACTAAGCGCTTACTTAGACCGCTCTTGCAAATACGAATCGTTTTCAAGGAAGCTTCGGACAGTGTTATGAGAGAAAATTTTACCAAGTTGAAGTTGGACACTACCAGAGACCCAGATACATTTGGTAAAACACACACACAGACGAACCTACAATATTACAACGGAAGAACACACACATACATAACTTTTTACCTGCGTAATAGAGCGTGATACAGGTGATGGCAATTCTAATAGCGAGTCGCTAAATGACAAAACTTAAAAATAATAATTAAGATGTGAAGTTTTCATAAATTTTTACACCTTGTAATGCCCGACTGGAAATCGCAGTAGAGGACGGTCCCCCACTAGATGGAAAGACGATCTGATAAAGTCAAAGTCAAAGTCAAAAAGCATTTATTCAGTAGGACCGCTGGAATCACTTTGAAAGGTTGCTGGGAGTCGTTGGGTGCAGGTTGCGCTAGATCAATCGTAGTGGAGATCGATTTGGGAGGCCTATGTTCAGCGTTCAGGAGGTCATTTTGCTGAAAATGATGATGATGAATGCCCAATAGCAATATGAACCATATCTACAGCTTCTGAAATCAGTATTTTCAGTTTGATCCAGACACATTATTCCAGTAGAACGGGCTTAGCAATACTGGGGCTTATTACAAGAAATTGAGCCGAGTTTAGACCAAGTCTAACCAAAAAACTGTCCCTAGAAAATCTATATTTAAATACTCGTACATAAAACGCTTTTTTGTGGTAACAGTTTTGTTTTTATAAAAAGCAGCACTGTGTTAAGTAGGAATGGGTATATTATAATATAAATTATAACATTGTGAGTCATGCAAGGTTGGATTTAATTCTGTGTAGGATTTTGGTTCGTACTAAAGACTTATTTCAATAATACATAGTAACGTTATTTTTATATTAGCATTTTAGAAATTTTGTCCGAATTAATTGAAACACATCAAGGCAAAACAAAAGTATTTTATATAGTCTGACTAATATTTTTTTTATTCTACAAACGAAGAAACAGAAGTTAATCTTATGATGTTCTAAAAGGAACTTATTTTCTTTTAAACGTTTGTGTTGCGAGTTCTAAGAACTATTTCCGTTTACAAGGAAATTATATTTTCTAAGAGTCTTTGCTGAGTTTGTATATTTAGTTATGAGCGCTTTTGTTGACTTTGTGTGAATGATTCTAGTGTGTTTTCTATAGTTATGAAAAAAAAATTCTACACTATTTTTAGGTTCATGCTCTACACGTGGTTTTGCAACTAACAACACAACTACAAATTTTGTATTTTTTTAATATTCATTCACTATTGGAACGAAGTTACTTTTCGGACGGTATCGGATGGTAGACAAAATAATTGTTAGATTTTTGCGTCACGACACATGTATAAAAATCGTCGCACTGCGAAGTGCGCCGCGAAACAGTATATAGATTGTAATAATTGTTAGTACGGAAGAGCGTTTCTAGGATACCTAATCATTTATTATTAATATATTATATAATAATTTATTTGAAGTTCGAATCATCATCATCATCATTATCATCATAGGCCTCCCCTAGTGCGCGCCATTGCACCCTGTCCTCAGCTCGACGCATCCAGCTTTTGCCGGCAGCCTTTCACAGATCGTCACGACACCTGGCCGGAGGGCGTCCTACACTACGTTTGCCGAGTCGCCGTCTCCACTCAAGAACTTGTTTACCCCAACGGTTATCGGTTCTTCGGCAGATATGGCCAGCCCACTGCCACTTCAGCTTGCTGATTCTCTGAGCTATGTCGACAACTTTGGTTCTATCCAAATCAGTTTCGTAGTAACTACTTAGTATTTCATTGTCGTTCGTCGTATGTCGCGTCTCACTTCCAACTTCGGAAGTAACCGGTTTCCCGAACTTATCCGATGCAACTTCTATCTTGTATAGCACCAGGGTAGCACGTAGCAGCTCGCGTAGCATTATCGTAGCACTATCCATAGCACGTAGCTACGAAGCGCAGATCTCGATATTTGCTGATAAAACCTACCGAGTTCCGACTGTACGTACAATTGTTACGTGGATGTTGTTTCAATTAATTTGAAGTGATGAAAACTGTTATTGTAGCTTTCTAATCTAACATACAAACTAACTAGCTGCGCTCTGCGTCGGTTTTTTTGGGTGTTCTTTGCTTTTCTGGTACAAAAAGTAACCTGTTCTATCTTTCTCTGAGCTAAATTTTATTGAAATGCCTGATAAAGTAATCGACATTGTCACAATTAGTAGAATTTGGTTCAAGAAGAAAAAAACGAAGTTCAAAGCTCTTTACTTCTCTCATGTTGACTCTCATGTGACGACCTCTGTGGCGCAGTGGGCGAAGGTCCGCCTGCGACGCAGAAGTTTACGGGTTCGATCCCCGCCACGGGACAAATTTTTGTATGACCTACAGATATTTGTCTCGGGTCTGGGTGTCTATGTATAATATGTATGTGTTTACAAACAAAAGTATATAAGTATATCAGTTATCTGGTTCCCATAGTACAAGCTTTGCTTAGTTTGGGGCTAGATGATGCTGTGTGAAATATCCAGCATTATGTTTTCAACCATTTCCACAAAATAGCAACCAAATCCCATGCTTTATATAAAACTACGTTTACAAACAAACGAACCGCTAAACTAAACTGGACACGTAACGCAAAGCTTTGCTCGTCGTTGCATAGATTATAGTTGCAATCTCAATTTGTAAACAACGTTGTTTTGATTGCCAATTTAATTTGTTGAGTGGTATTTTTGAATTGTTTTCTACATGGTTATACAGAATGTATGAAATTTGTAGTTTTGATTAGTTTCCTACGAAAAAAACTGTCTAAAACTACAAATAATGGTACCTCCCGATAATGAGGTCAAAGTTGGGCACATCCTGTATATAGATAGATTGACGGTTTACTGTACACAAGAACAATACAGAGGATACTTAAAAATAAAAACATTGTACAATGGGCGGCCATATCGCTAAAAAAAACTGACCATGCCATTATAATTTCCCGCATCTACTGCAACCCTCCTTAAATTTTTTTTGGTAGTCATAAAATAGCGGTGTATCACTCTAACTAATTACTATCTATAATGCGATGACTTTGACTTATGGTAATAAAAAAAACTGAGTTTCATAGACAGTCAGGCACTTTGATAAGCTCAAAATTATGATGATAAGTTCGAAACTCAAAATTTTTCCATTGGGAAGTGAGATCCTAGGCGCAATAAATCATAGTGACGTGTGCAGATCTGGCCAAGCGCCAACTAGTAGCCAGATTGACTTATAGGGTTCATACGCAGCTTAGATAGCTTAGCTTAGCAATACACGTTGTCACGACTTTTGTTTGAAACCATCACGATGATACTTTATTTAATAACAAGACTTTTGACGATCTCTGGCATGTGGTTCAGTGGGTGAAGGCCCTTTGAGCCCAAGAGATTCAAGTACTTAGTATTTTGAATAGAAATCAGTCATGTGGTTGCCATAACCCAATATTTGTGACGAGATGGTTCTGTGAAAATGTCAAACAACATTCAACTATGTCTATAAGATACAAAACACCTCAAAATAATAATAATAAACTTTAAAGTCCGGTAGCACCTTACCACCTTCTAGCCGCTCACGTGATGTTGCCCCCTTGTCGCACGAGCGACTGTTTTAGGGGGGCCCAGTAGTGAGTTGGCGAGTCTCCACCCGCCATTTTTACATATTCGTTAACATTGTTTCGGCGGGTGTCATAGTCCCCATAGTTTCCCCAGTATCCAGTCCACTACCACCCCACTCCATAACCCAGTTATAGTTTTCCATATACTCAAGTTCTGCACAAACCAGAGACTGTTCTTGAATGAATTTCTATAGTGTTGAAGGGATAGTAGCCGATCAAAACTGTCAAAAAGGGTTCTGTGTGTTGGCTTCTGCCCCCTGTCAAAGGTCCGGGACTCCAAGGTCCCGATATGTTGAACATTGACAAACAAAAATTTTTTTCCTAGTCATTCGTGTCCCACTGCTGGGCCGCCGTAATTATCCACTCCGGTAAGAATTGGTCGAGCTCATCCCGCCATCTCCGTCTCGGTCTGCCGCGTCGCCTTCTCGCTGGGTCGGGGCGCCACTCGGTGGCTACCTTTGCCCACAGCTCACCTGGCATTAATAATTATAATTCCTGCACTCTCCAATGCATCAAGTTTGTGTCAATACTTTCCCGATTTCTTAGACGCACGTTTAATTTTGAAGTGCGTTCAAAATGGTCCAGTTGTTTCTGCTAAGCTGTATTGAGTTTGTGCGGACATAGACTATATTGATTGATTCTCCTGATAGTTGGGAAGTTTGATTTACAAACGGCATATTGGAGAAAACAAAACGCTGACTTCAATTGTGACCAATCAGCAAATGAAATGGAATGAAACTTGAATGTATAAGTTCTCTTATTGTAATTTAGTAAGTGAAAAGTTATAATATTCCGATAGCTTGGTATTATTTAACCCCCGACGCAAAAAGAGAGGGTGTTAATAGTTTAACGTGTCTGTCGGTTTATCTGTGTATCTGTCTGTGGTATCGTAGCTCCCAAACGGATGAACCGATTTTCGTTAAGTTTTTTTGTGTCATAGATAATTTTATCACGAGTGTTTTTAGCTATGTTTCATGAAAATATGTTCAGCCGTTTGAAAATCATCAGCTCTTTTCTAGTTAGTGAGGGATCTGACTAACTTCCTTATGTCTAATTTTTCTAGTTTTTTCGTAGCAGGGTCCACGGACTTGTTTTAAAAAATTTGCCTTATTTACTGGAAATGAAGAATGTCCGAGTTATAGTAGATAATTAAATTAATATTTTTCAAAGCTTTTTTTCAGACACATTTTTGTGGCCCGTGTTCTTTTATGTTAGACCACACATATTTTTTTTATAAAAAATAATAGGTAAACCTTATTCATTTAATCTTAATAAATAAGTTTTTAAACTAATGTAAGTATATCTAAGTTATTTTGAGAAGGCGACGTAATTAATTAATTTGCTTGTTGGGCGCCGACTCAAAATTACTTAGATATACTTACATTAGTTATTAAGGTTAAATTAAAACTATAATTTTTTGCTTTTCAGTTCTTTCAGCTGTTTATTTTTTTGTTAAAAAGTTTAATACAGGGTGTAAAAAGACTGCTACCGAAAACTGAGGGATTGCAATCAGACCATGATTCTGAAAATATTTATCGAAAAAAAAAACTCAAAAAAAATTTTGACTTAGCTGCGTCATTTTATTTTATTTTCTAGTTTTTTGCTACTAGTACAACATAATCAGACCATACCTACCTAATCATTTCATTTATAAAAGAAAAAAACAATTAAAACTCAAAATTCAGCAATCTACGTATAAAAACGCGCCCAGTACATACGCAAACAGTGATCTTCAAACGCTGTTTTCTCCGGATATAATGATTTTTTCGGAAAATCCTTTTGGATTTGGTTGTGTTTTGGGACGCTGTACCTACCCCTTTC
This sequence comes from Epirrhoe tristata, assembly GCA_951394285.1. NCBI lineage: Eukaryota > Metazoa > Arthropoda > Insecta > Lepidoptera > Geometridae > Epirrhoe > Epirrhoe tristata. The sequence continues at coordinate 1,109,023 of OX596139.1, read as the reverse complement.
GGCTTCGGTAGACGTCTTTTTACACCCTGTATACAGGGTGTAAAAAGACTACTCCCGAAAACTTCAAGGGGTTAAAGTACCCATCAATATAAACAACTTTACCTGTGAAACTTTTTAAAGAAACCAACACTGTGAGCGCGAAAAAAAAGCTGTTCCATACAAAAGTTCAATACCTACTTTGCTAAAATGTATGATACAGCTTTTTTTTTTTTGCGCTCAGTGTTGTTTCCTTAGAAAAAGTTGTTTATATTGATGGGTACTTTAACCCCTTGAAGTTTTTGGGAGTAGTCTTTTTACAGCCTGTATAAATAGGATCTTGATTAAGTATATTTTCTAGAACGCGCAAAAATATTCACACATTTGACGACCTCTGTGGCGCAGTGGGCGAAGGTCCGCCTGCGACGCAGAAGGTTGCGGGTTCGATTCCCGCCGCGGGACAAATGTTTGTATGACCTACAGATATTTGTCCCGGGTCTGGGTGTTTCTATGTATAAGATAAGATAAGATAAGATTTATTTCAGATAAAGGTTTACAAAGGTTTATCTTAGCTAAACTATACTAGAGTAGTATATAGGTTAGGTATAGGTAGTAAGTACCTATAGTAAGTGATGGAGACAAGATAAGATTATATTTAAAGTAAACCTTGCATTATCGAGTCATTGACTCCTCGCCCTAACTAAGTTAGTACTTGTATGTAGGCACGAGGGATCGCGCAAGAAAGTAGAGTTAAAAGTAGAGTAGGTAATATTTTGTATGTGGGTGTGTAAGTAAGAGTTTGAGAGTGCATGAGTTCGTGTAAAGGTGAAAGGATGTGTGTGTGTGTGTGTGTGTGTGTGTGTGTGTGTGTGTGTGTGTGTGTGTGTGTGTGTGTGTGTGTGTGTGTGTGAGTGTGTGATTGGTTTTAGTGTTATTTTATTGAGTTAGAGTCTGTTTGGTTAGGTTACAATGGTCAATAGATCTTCTGCTTGTTTATAGTCTAGTCTGAGTAAGTAGTTTTTTATTTTATTTTTACAATCAATGTATGTTGCATTCTTTATATTCGTGACTCTGTTTATCTTGTTGAAAAGAAAAGCAGCTAGAAAATAGGAGTTTTTTTGAGCAAAAGTTGTCTTACAGGTAAGTAATGGGTATACTTTGTCATTTCTTTTTAGGTTTAACATTGGGGGGATCTTGTTTTGTTTGAGTACGAGTTGTTGGATAAAAAGTTTTCTAACTGATAGAACATTATAGTCATTGTAGAGCAATGTTGTTGGGTATCTGTAAGGTCGGGAACGGGCTACTTTTAGGACTGCTCTTTGTGCTCTTTCGAGCCGTATTAAGAAAGTAGAACCAGCTCCTCCCCAGGCTGTTATGCAATACGTTAATAATGATTGGCATAAAGCAAAGTACGTGTTCTTTAGTTGGGATGTGGTTGCAGCATGTCGAATATTTTTAAAAATTGCGATGAGTTTGCGTATCCTTGAGGTTAGTAAATTTATGTGCGCTTCGTACGTCAGCCGCGAGTCTATCGTGATACCTAGATATTTAATGGCTGGTGCGCTTTCCAGTGACACACAGTTACAACCTGCCTCATTATTTTGTAGGCATTGCAGTGAGTGAGCTTTGATGTAGTTAATGCTAGAGTTTGGAAGCCCAGGTTTACGTAGAGCAAAAGCTACATATTTTGTTTTAGTCGCATTCAAGGTAAGGGAATTACGATAGAGACACTCGGAAGTTAAGTTAAAACCTATCTGTGCACAACTGTATGTATTCTTCCAACTATCACTTTGGAATAACAATACTGTGTCATCTGCAAATGCTAGGAGTCGTCCATTTGGTATTTTTAGGTCACATATTTCGTTCATAAATACCAAAAAGAGAGTCGGTTCGAGGATAGAGCCTTGGGGAATTCCGTAGGTGACGTGTAGAGCCGAGCTGGTGTACTCTCCGATTTTGACACTTTGGGTTCTTTCACTGAGATAACTACGGAACAGTTCTAATTGATTTCCTCTTATTCCTATGGAGTCAAGTTTCTGTAAAAGTAACGGAATTGACACAGAATCAAAGGCTTTCGCCAAGTCGAGGAAGATGCCTAAGCATTTCTTCCCTTTGTCCAGAGATTCCACCACGTAGTTGTTCAGCTCTACTACTGCGTCTGCAGTTGATTTGCCTTTGCGGAAGCCGAATTGGTTTGCTGAGATGAGGTTATACTTTTCAAGGTAGTTTACCAGTCTGTTATTTAATGCTCTTTCTAATATTTTTGATAGTGCTGGGAGTATCGAAATTGGCCTATATAATATGTATAATATGTATGTTTTACAAACAAAACGTATATAAGTAGTTTATCAATCATTCTAGTACCCATAACACAAGCTCTGCTTACTTTGGGGCTAGATGATGCTGTGTGAAAAAGTCAAGCATTATTTATTTATTTATTTATTTATTTATTTATTTATATAGGCATTATTATATCCTCCGAGGACGTCAAAAGGGGTCCTTGGCGCATGCCAACATTTGTAGTGTCGTTAGAATTTCATACAAAACTAGCTGCATTCCCATCACCTATCACAGGAAAAAAAACAAACGGGTTACGGTTTCATGATACAATAGTTATCAAGCAATTGCACAAAAAAGTGAAAAAAAGAGTGAATAAAAGCGCTTTAAACGCTGTTTCGTTTCGTATCCTTGTCGTCAATCTTTCAGCGCTGAAGTTATCAGACTTTAAATTTCTCACCCGTGACACCTACAGCGGCGATTGCTATAGAAGTGAAACTGGCGTTCTGCCAATGCAACGTGCCGAAAGTTCAATGCAATTTAAACACGCGAGGGAAAATAAGCTTTATTCATAAAAGGTTAAGACAGTTAATAAAATGCAAGTGTTATCTCTTGCCAATGTGTCCGACTATTGTGCAATTTGACAGCTACAAAGGAAAATAATCTTTATATTCAGTAAATAAAAATTGTATTTGCATTGCAGAATGTGATATTTTATTAATGCATTGCACTATGCAATTTGGCATTTACAGCCAAAGCAAAATAAACTCTATTCATAGAGAGTACAGTATGCTTGTCAAACACAGTTTGTGTTTGACAAGCAAAGATACAAACATTTTTTGTGGTTCAGTTTTGATCCTGTTTGTTTGTTTTTTGTTCAAATATGTAAACTTATTTAAAAAATCTCTACATTGTAATTCTTATTAGAATTACACTATTATTATAAGTATAGGGTCTTTCATTTTAAACTACACAATCTGACAGGGCCTCATTTTTGGGTTGTAAATAGATGTTTGACCATATAAATTTAATTCCTAAGCCCATTTCAGTTTTTACTTCAAAATTTATCATTTTATTGATTTTTTTGAATTGTTGCATAATGATTTTCAAGGAGAACAGACGTTCCACCAATCGCAGCGCAGCTACATCACGAATGGGCTAAATTATACAAGAAGCAACAATCAATTGAAAGGATAGTTTTTATCGATATTCTCGGGATATTCATAACAAAACAAAAAAAAATTACATAAATATTTTTAAATTTATTTTTGAACCCAATTCCTGAATTTAGTATAAAATGAAAGACCTATATATAATAATAGTGTTACAATCTCTAATTAGAATTGTGGTAAAGTGATACAGTATAGTGAAAACACAATTCCGCTGCTAACTAATCTCTAATTAACGCTAAATTCCTATTTATCCATTAGATCCTGTGTTAAGTGATATTTGCTAATTAATACTCACTACAGATCCATAATCAAGACTTGATTAACTCCAGTGTAGTTACTTAAATAAAAGTGTAAACAGCTTGTTAACAACATATTTACAATAAAAATATTTTGTGTTTTAAAAAATATTTTGTGAATGGGTCGGCTCTTGACTTCAAACTTACACAGGCAAGAGTGAGGTCTACGATGGAGCAAGCTTACCCAGAAGGTGCCTATTAACTCTCTTCTTAAAAACAATAGGGTCGTAGCTCAGTCGAGCTACAGACTACAATACAGACGCTGGAAGCTGATTCCAAATTTTTGCAGTGCGCACAATAAAAGAACTTTCGAAGCGCTTAGTTCTAATAAGTGAAGGTGAGGATGATAATCAGCTGTGCGTCTGAAGTCCCTGTAAAAGAACGACGACGAGGATGAATTGATGACCACCTACTTTTTTAAAGTTGGAAAAGTGTCAACAACCATTGATAGTTTAAAAAGTTTTATTGAATGATGTAGCTATCCTAATAGGCTAAGCATTATAATGGTAAATAGGAGTGTATTACGCACTCCGCGTGTTCCGGCGCGAATGGCACGAAATGTTTGAATAGACACGGAAATCATACACACACACCATGTACGAACGACGCTTTTAATGTAACAGTTCGTTAAATATAGGTCCATACACGGGCCATTGATATCACGTGATCACGCACCTGAACAGACCAATCACAGCGCCTTTATGATGAAATTTCCTTAAAAAAACAAAGAAAAATATAAAAATTAAACCTGAGGTGGTATGAAGTTGAGCTAGTACTTAAAATAGACAACACCCTCGATTTGCTCTTCAAGATTGCATAAATATTTTTTAAACGAAATAATAGGTCAACCTATACCATTGCACGACTGATGGTAGGTCAAGAATCCATAAGATAATGATCAAAGATGTTAAGAAACACGCTCTAGTGCTAAAACAGATTTTTGTCCCCTGATACCAGTATTAGGGGACGAATCAGGGGACGTATCGAATGAAATTCTGATTCCAGAATCAGAATTTAATTCGCCTCTGATCCTGTTTAGTCCTCTCTTCAAGATCACAGGTGAATGATATTATTCTATTAAATGTTTTGTTCTGTGATACCAGCAATAAACTAACGTTAGAACAGGCACGTGTAAAGGAACCTACTTTAAAGCTGATTGATGGCACACTTCCTTGATGAGACTTCCGAAGCCATTTGAGGATATATTTCAGTGCTGGATTATCTCACATGCGATTTATCTAAGGTAATTTACCTGTTGATTAAATATGAATAATTATTACATACTATAATAATCATAAGTACAGTAAGGTCGAGGATGTAGGTATACGGATCGCGAGGCTTAAGTAAAGATGGGCGGGGCACTTGGCCAGACGGGAAGACAACCGATGGACCAAGGTGGTTACCGAGTAATGGCCAAGAGATATGCGGCGGCCTCGAGGCGGGTCACCTGCCTGATGGTCAGACGACATTGTGAGGGCGGTGGGAGAATAGTGGATCCGGCTAACACCAGACCGCCAGGAGTGGCGTGAAAGAGAAGAGGCCTATATCCAACAGTGAGTGACAGCAGCTGGTTAGATAGATGGTAATCATAACACAAATTAATACTAAAAAGAAAACCGACTTCAATGTTTGACTCGAAACGCGGTGTGACTCAGGGCGTCAAGCTGTCGATTCGATTTCTATTTGTGACATGGCTAGGAGGGAAGGTGTTTAGAGTTTTACGGGGAAACTATCAATCCCTCAGGAATAAAATTTATATGGGACCACCTCTGGAGTATACCCTTTCAAACATAAAAAGAATTTTGCAAATCAAGACAAGACAATTTGCAAAACAAGATACAAAAAAACATACAGACGAATTGAGAACCTCTTCCTTTTTTGAAGTCGGTTATAAAATATTTTTACTCCCGACCTTGATCGACCGCCTTACCTACGTGCTGATTGGCGTGGGATCAAGTCCCGCATGTTTTTTTTTGCATTTAAAATATAATAACTAGGGATGGGCCGAAGTTCGTTTCACATTCGGTTAAACCGAACTTCGGCAGCTTGAACCGAAGTTCGGCATTCGGCCGAAATTCGGTTCAAACTGCCGAAGTTCGGTACTACAAAATATAGTAATCAAAAGTACGTGAGTGCCGTGGAACACGAAGCAAAGAGTACTTTTCTATACTGAAAACTTCAAATTCAAATCAAACACACTTCCGTACTAACAATGTAACAATCTATGGACTGTTCGCGGTTGCGCGCTTCGCACTGTGACGATTTCGTGACGTGGCGGTCGTGACGGTAAAATGGAACGACATTTTTCTTCCAGCTCCAGCCTGTTTTTCTTCGATGCCGTCCCTAAAGGAACTTCGTTCCAATAACACAACTGCTTGACTAATATAATAAAACTAAACCAGTGACGCTCTACCAACTGAGCAAATGTGCAATCGACGTGATGGTTACTACACTTAAGTACATTAAGTGCATTAAGTATAAGTACTCCTACAAAGTTTCAACCATTACATAAACAGCTTTTCATTGTGTGTGACAACTCAATGATCCCTAAGTGTGAGAAAAAAACAGAACACTGTAAAACTAGTGATTCTGTGAGAGCAGAAGGCCTCCCATCCAAAAAGAAAGTCCGAATTTAATTTGTATTTCAGGTGCTTGAATTTTTCAAAAGTTAAGGTAGACTTTTTTGACGTTTAAGTACGTTTTAGTTTTCTCAATAGACGACGCGCGTTCCCTTGGTCCTAATAGGTAGAATCTGGTGTTCACTGGTTCGCCTCTTGAAAGAGGAGAGGACTGTGTAGTCCCCCGTTTCCCTCCCATTTCACCCCAGTCAAACATCACGATCGACAAAAGTAACTATAAATCTTAGGCCGGCCTTACACTTGTAAGTTTTACGTAAATTTTACTCACGTAAGTAACTTACGTAATAAACTTGCAATACATTTGCAAACGTAAGCCGCCTTTACACTTGTAAGTTTTACTCATGTAAGCAACTTACGTAAAACTTACAAGTGTAAGGCCGGCCTTACTATACTACTTACGGAACCTATGTTCAAAGAAGGACGGCAAGATCGGACCTCAAATATTCCATAGTTAAAAAATATACCAATTCAGTACATTTTAGGGGTAAATAAATAGTCATTATTATTTTTCGGCTTGATAATAAGAAATTACGAATTGCATACGGCAAGTGGCTTCGTAAGCAAGAAATCAGGCTGTAGATCAATTCTGGAAACGATAATTTTTGAGCCAGGTCACAGTTTGTATGGAGTCGACGACGTTCTTTACATCAAAATCGGTTAAAAAATGCGACCTGAATGACAGACAAAAGGATTTTTTTGGCCAATCTCGAAACTGAGACACTTCGCTCACTCGATCAACTAAAGTCACACACACAGTTAACACTATAAAACGTTAAATCGGACGGTTTTACAGTGTTAACCGTGAGTGTTATCGATTTATGCCAATTAAAAATAGTGAAATGCGTCGTAGGTACGTACACGTACCTTCTGAACAGTCGTAGAATTGAAAATAAGTAGTTGTAACGACAACCCAATCATCCATAATTGTCACAGCGAAAAGCAGTACAAGCACCACACTACATCTACTCTAGAAAACTTCAACGATCGCGTAAACAAGATTTAACGTATTTCTTTCGAGAAAATACAATGAAACTAGGTACCTACCGAACTTCGGCCGAAGTTCGGCCGAACTTTTCATTTTAACCGAATGTTCGGCCGAAGTTCGTATTCGATTAAAACCACATTCGGCCCATCACTAATAATAACATATAATAACAGTAGGTAACAGTGGGGCGCAGCTAGACAATGCGACTTTTTAGATAATTCAACTTTTTCGGGATAGAAGTACCTACACGTATCAGCAAATATTTTTTTGCAGGAATAATTTATCAAATCCCTATTATGCAGTATGAATGCAAGTAAAGCTACGGACTGCAGTTAGTATTATTCAATAACAAACACAAAAAGCCGTGTTGGCCGAATGGGGTTGTACCTCAACTTTCAATCCGAAGGTTGTGGGTTCAAATCCCGGCCGTGCATCAATGGATTTTGCGTTACGTAAAATTTATATGCGCTCTAACACGTGCTCCAAACGGTGAAGGAAAACATCGTGAGGAAACCAGTTAGTGTTCTTATAGGCGGCGATGGGCTTGCAACCTGTCACGTATGGAATACTAATTTCTGCAAAATGTGGGCATTTATCAAATATTATGTGTTTGGACATACCTCAATAAGTAACATAAAAAGATCTGAGAGTATGTCTACCGCACCTTGGGGATACAGTCGTGAACCTGTTTACTGTTTACGTAACAAACAATTAAACTAAAGTTTACTTGTGTTATTAAACAAACAAAATCACGAATGTATGTCCTTTATCTTATCGTTTAACTCACAGCGCAGAAGGTAGACTTCCCCAATAAATTAATGAAACTTCTAACTTTTCAAGTCGTTACAAATTATAAAACAATATTAAGATAATGGAGAAATTAATGGGAGGTTTCGTTCAATGCTTCTTTTGAGGGTTACAAGGTAACGCAACCCTTTGTTGTCGATTTGTCTGTTGATGAGTCAGTCAAGGTTTGTTTTCGATGTCGGATTTTTAATTGGATAATCAATCAGAATCAAAATGAGTTTGAAAACTCAGCAAGACTGAAAACCTCTCCACACAGTTTTGGAACGAAGTTTCTTTTCGGACGGTATCGAAGATTTTTTCTTCGATACCGTCCGAGATTGATGCTGGAAAAAAAATTGTTCCATTTTACCGTCACGACACCATGTATTTGTCAAATCGTCACAGTGCGAAATGCGCAACCGCGACACAGTCCATAGATTGTTACATTGTTAGTACGGAAGAGCGTTTCTAGGATACCTAATAATTGACAATTAATTTATTGTATTCCCAGTATAGAAAAGTACTCTTTGATTCGTTCCAAATGAGTATTCCACGACACTCACGTACTTTTTGGTTGCTTTATCTTTCATCTTTGTAAAGAAAAAAGTGAAAACTAGATTTTTTCTTTGTGTAATTACTCCCGAATTGAAGGTTAAAGTACAGTGTGTAAGTGGAACTTAGACGCCGTTATCATACATGATGGCATTCTGGCATACCTCTTGCTCTTTCAAACAGCAAGATCTTTGTGGCAAGAGGCAATGGAATACTTTTATTTTATTTATTTATTTATAAAAGGTACAGTATGGCATACCTTATGTCTAATAGTGTTTAAAAACTTAGAAAAAGTTTGCCTAAACAATAACAGAATGGCATCGTGTAAACGGCGTCCTATTTTGTATTAGTTTTGACGCATCAATGTTACCTAAAAAAATTTTGTTTTCATCCTACGATCACAAAAGCCTAGAATAATTTGAAAACTTTTGAACCTATGTATAAGAAGCAACTCATTACAAAGGTTCTACGATTTCAACAATTCAACTGAAATGAAACAAAATAAACATGAGAAATGTAGGTATTAAATGAATTCTTGTCATTTCAAAGCAGATGGCGATTTAACCCTTGGACTATGTCAACTGGACTATTTAGAAAGATGAGTTTTATACGGTTTTAAGTCATAAGTGAAAGCGTGTTACAAAACGTAAACCTTTATTAGATTTATACAGCGTCGAATTAAGAGCCGTGTTGGTCGAATGGGGTTGAACCTCGACTTTCAATCCGAAGGTCATGGGTTCGAATCCCGGCCGTGCATCAATGGATTTTACGTTTCGTAAAATTTATATGCGCTTTAACACGTGCTCTTAACGGTGAAGGAAAACATCGTGAGGAAACCCGCAGCTTAGTCAGCTCCACACGTATTGACGTTGTCTTTCCTGTGGACCAGGCTGATTAAGCTGAGAGGATGGTTTAGGTGCTGGGCAAGCCTATTCCATCTCAAACAATGTCCCAGGCACTACAGCGTCCCGTTAAGTGTAGGCATAGGTTGCCTCCTGACGCTGTATAAATCATCTAATATAGATGTAAAGGCCTAAGTTTTTTTTTTTTTTTTACAGCGTCGAGGAGATCGGCAACCTACATTAATGGGACGCTGGGACATTGGGATGAAATAGGCTTGCACAGCATTTAAACCATCAGATCTGTCTATGGCGACTAATTTGTTCAATACAAACAATAGATTTAATATCATATCTGTAGAAAACTATAGCTCCAGAAGTATATTGTCTGTGGTAAAAATAATAAGGCTCTGTGGCCAAGTGGCGCCATCTAGTAGTCGAATGTAAGAGTTAAAAAGAAGTACATCCAAACAGTTCGACTATACTATAACATAGAGTTTCTATGCCATTTGCATAATGATTTAGAGGTATAATATTAATTTGAGGCAATTTGATTTATAGCCGTTTTTGATTGCAATTAATTATGATTCTTAGTCTTATGGCGTGTGATGTACTATCCTTTAAAGTCATTTTGATTTTGAGACGTTTTGCCGCCGAGACAAGAAAGAATGCAGGCGTATTGCAAATTTGGCAAACCACGTTAGAGATATCGATTTGAGGCATTTTGCTTTGTAGGTGTTTTAAATGTGAGTTATTTTGCGACTAAGTCGTTTCGCGGCGTAGGCATTGTGAGCATAAAGGGTAAAAATATACGCATTTTGATCTCACCAAAATCTTTCTCCTTCTGTGTTTGCACAAATTCACGGTATAATAATGATATACTGAAACATTTCTCTGCTGCTAATTCATTCAGTGACTCGATCTGAGAGAACGTCTACCGTTCCTTGAAAATACAGTTATGAACCTGCTCATTTCACTCCTTATTCTGTGTTCCTAATACTGCTTGGGCAATATAAACGCCCCAGACGATGTAGTGAGGGTGGTGGAGTTTTACTTATCTAATTGTACCATTGATGCGCAAAAAAAATACTGCTTAGATTACTCTTTTTTTTGTTCAGCACAGTCAAAAGGTCAATTGGGAAAGCTTGACCTTTTGACTTAGACCACAACTACTATAAAAGGTTGAATAGCGGCAGTCAACCACGGCGCCAGTTAGCCCAACTACAGGACCGAGGTGTTTCTCATTTCACCAAAAAGCCGCATTTTAAGTTTAAATTGACACGTGTTTTTAATTCACAACTTTATATTTCAGGTGTTTTTAAAGATAAACGTGGTTATTATTTTAACGCAGTATACTATGCGTTTAGAGATTTAGTTTTCTAGGAGAGATTGCCCCTTCGCGTCAAAGGCTGTTCATTATTGAACATTGTTTTTTTCATTGTTTTTTTTATTTTTTATTAAGGATACCGAACACGGGTGTACACCTTACATACAAGAGTTAAAACAAAATGTCTTAGGTCTAGTGTTCCCATAATTACAGGGTATCACAACATGCGTAAAAGATGGCACAACTATCATAAAGTTATTTCATTAGTCAATCTTTAATTTATTAATTTAGTCATTTATTCATTCATCTGCAAATGGCCCATACTAGTCTTTATTTTATTCACAAAGTACGCATAGCTAAAGTAGACTGGTAGAACCTGATAGCCAAACTTTATTTCCCCCAATTCAACTTCACATCATTGAACAAACAAGGGATCAGATTCAATTTACATCTCATACGAAAAATGTTTCGTTCAGGAAATAAGCATAAATCATGCAAAGAAAATTACGCACATCAAGCTGTTGGTAACACGATTAGTGACGTCACAAGCGTACTGAATATTCAAGATGAATTAACTGGAGGGGTAGCACCAGTTACTTGGGTAACCAAGTTGAAAAAGGTGAATTAACTAGAGGCGTAGCACCAGTTACTTGGGTAACCAAGTTGAAAAAGGTGAATTAACTGGAGGCGTAGCACCAGTTACTTGGGTAACCAAGTTGAAAAAGGTGAATTAACTGGAGGCGTAGCACCAGTTACTTGGGTAACCAAGTTGAAAAAGGTGAATTAACTGGAGGCGTAGCACCAGTTACTTGGGTAACCAAGTTGAAAAAGGTGAATTAACTGGAGGCGTAGCACCAGTTACTTGGGTAACCAAGTTGAAAAAGGTGAATTAACTGGAGGCGTAGCACCAGTTACTTGGGTAACCAAGTTGAAAAAGGTGAATTAACTAGAGGCGTAGCACCAGTTACTTGGGTAACCAAGTTGAAAAAGGTGAATTAACTGGAGGCGTAGCACCAGTTACTTGGGTAACCAAGTTGAAAAAGGTGAATTAACTGGAGGCGTAGCACCAGTTACTTGGGTAACCAAGTTGAAAAAGGTGAATTAACTGGAGGCGTAGCACCAGTTACTTGGGTAACCAAGTTGAAAAAGGTGAATTAACTGGAGGCGTAGCACCAGTTACTTGGGTAACCAAGTTGAAAAATGTGAATTAACTAGAGGCGTAGCACCAGTTACTTGGGTAACCAAGTTGAAAAATGTGAATTAACTGGAGGCGTAGCACCAGTTACTTGGGTAACCAAGTTGAAAAATGTGAATTAACTGGAGGCGTAGCACTTAGGTAATTTTGGAAAAAAATAAACTGAAGTTCATGCATTTCTTTTTTTTGGGAAAGTCGAAATGTGTAAATATCGGACTAAAAGGATCAGTTGTCCGATGATCTGTATTGATCAGCATCATCGGACTGATGAGACTAAAAAACAAACAAACAAACAAACCTCCGTGGTTTCTTAGAACTAATTTAATTGTTTAATTTGTAAGATTTTATAAGATAAAAAAAAAAAAAAAAGTCTCATCGGACTTAATCATCGGACTACTTAAAGATTTTTAAATGTATCCCAAAAATTAGCACCCATGCGGGATTTGAACCCACGACCTTGCCGATCCGTGGCATCAAACAAAGCAAATCAATAAAAGCGCAATAGTATGTACTCCCAATAAACAACTCATGCGTCGGTTGCCCGTTAGCTCAGTTGGTTAGAGCGATGCCACGGATCGGCAAGGTCGTGGGTTCAAATCCCGCATGGGTGCTAATTTTTGGGATACATTTAAAAATCTTTAAATATCCCTAAGTGTGCGGTTAACACTATAAAAATATAATCCTCATCGGACTAGGCCGATCTAATTGGTTGAAACTTGGTATATATGGAGAACGAAGCAGCGGGTGGAAGCTAGTATCCTATATTTTGCAAGGAAAATGTTTTCCCGACATTTCCTTATTCATTTACGAATACGTAAACAAACACATCTGCGTACCTCTGCAATCAGCTGTGTATACATTCGGTATTTGGCAACGATAAATCATCCTAAAATAACTCATATTGATTTTGTAGATACATACTTTTTTCTACTAAAGAGTTATATTGGAAACCACAAAGTCTTTAAGTTAAAAAAATTTGTTATTTTTATGTGTAACCAATGGATCGATTTGGTTGAAACTTAGAATATTAAGCTGAGCAAATGTCATAGAATTGAGTCTGGTAAGTTATAAACATTTTAGTACCTACAATCTATCGCGAATGATACAGCCAATCGCACGCGAAACAACGCATAGCTTCAAGCTTCAAAAAATTATCACTCGCGATTGCGCGTAGAGGCTTTACCGCACGATTGCGTTTTGACAAGATCTAAGGAGTAATCGCGCGCGAAAGAACGCATAGCATCAAAATTATCACTCGCAATTGCGTGTACAGGCTTTCCCGCGCGCAATCCTGTACGCTCAATCTCTCGCGAAAGATTGTGCGTGTGAAGGCCGCTGTAGGTCGAAGTTAGTGTATAAAAAGGACAGTTAAACGATTACTACAGAATGTTAGTCTAGCATTCGATGTAAAAGACTATCGTTTTTTAAAATCTCTATATATAAAAACGAATCCCTATATCCCTTGGTCACGCCATCACGCGAGAACGGCTGGACCGATTTCACTATTTTTTTTAACAAGTTTTTAGTAACAAACACAACAAGTGTTTGTTATTGTCAGGAGAAGAATCTTATGACAGAAAAATGGTATACAGGGTGATCTAGTGTATATGGAAAATTTTATTCCTTGATCCAATTCACTCTATACTTGGTATTAATTGAAAAACTGCCCTTGGGGGTTGTGCAAGGCAGTTCCAAAGATCGTTGACGAAACAATGCGCAGACGAAGGCGCGCACGGGTCAGCTAGTTTATTATAATACTGCGGTCTGAAATACCAAGAAAGTACCTACTTTAAAAAGCGGTGGTGTTCACGCTGCTCTGAAGTTCATTTATTATGTTAAACCTATTCCATCTAAAATGATTCAAATTCATCCGTGCCGTGTCCGATCCGAGATTTCATTGGACACGGAGTCAAACTTTAGAAACTTTTTAGTATTTTATTCTTCTGTGACACGAAGATTTCGGCTTTGATTCCCGCAGCTGAATGGGTAATTTTTTTCCCTGCATGGTTCTTCTTCTTCTTGCCGTGTCATCAGTTCTTTCGAACCAGTGTGGTGAAAAGTTTGTAAGTGCGCCTCAAAGAGGCTCCTTTCATGCAATTGACATGACACATGTTTTCGAACTTTGTAGGTTCTAAGACATGCCGGTTTCCTCACGATGTTTTCCTTCACATTTCGAGAGTACTGGCATAGTGCACATAAATTTATCGCCAGAAAAACTCATTAGTACACGACCGGGATTGAACCAACGACCTTACGAAGGCGGGGTCACTACAACTAGACAACCAGTGCTTTCTCATCTTATGGTAATTGTATGCATTTACCAAAAAAAAATACAAACTCATTAGTACACGACCGGGATTGAACCAACGACCTTACGAAGGCGGGGTCACTACAACTAGACAACCAGTGCTTTCTCATCTTATGGTAATTGTATGCATTTACCAAAAAAAAATACAGAAGTACAGTAGTATCAGTTTTGTGGTATCATAACACAAGCTCTGCTTACTTTGATGCTTAGATGATTCAAATGCTATGATAAAAATGTCCAGAATTTTTATTTATAGGTAGATTACAAGTCGGATCCACTCCGGGTCTGAGCCGTTAAATCCTAAATCGCTCCAAACTCGCTTCAAAGTGCAAATGTTATCATTTTAGTTTTATTTCACCGGATTTAACATAAGCGCTAACGATTAGTACGTAATTAAGCTATTACGAATTCATTTACTCTTGCATTTCAGATATCAGCTAGAAAGTTTATTTTTTGGCATCAGTAAAAATATTTTTGAAATTAACGTTTGAAAAAGGTCGTGGGCTTAAATCCTTCATGAGTGCAATTTTTGGGATGTATTTTAGAAATATAGCTTAGAGGTTTATTTTTTGTTCGTTGGTGTTTTTTTTTTATTGACACACCGTCTTATTACAAAAAATATGAACCGAGTTTAGCGAAGCTAGACTAAAAAAACTGTCTCTAGAAAAACGATCTTTAAATACTCGTTCATAGAACGCTTTTTTGTGGTAATAGTTTTGTTTTGACATGTGTTAACATGGTGACTAAGGTTTAACTTTTTTGTAATGTGTTTTATTTTGATAAGCGGTTTTGTGTTTTTAGGTTCTCACACTGTTCAGTTCACGTCGTAGCTAAAAAACATAAGCTTCTAAAAAGGTGAATTGAAATTTTTCTCTTTAAAATCTTACCACAATTACTCTATACTATAATACTCAATCAAAAAACCTGATAAACTAAAAAGTACTGGCTTTCTGCGACTTCGTCTGCAACGAATAGCGTTATTTCCTCGTACAATTTTTAAAACAATTGGATATCTAGGTCTCTAAAACGTATACTTTAAACCAAACACTAAAATTAATACATTGCGAATCAATTATCTCGGCCAAGACGATAAATGAACGGATAAATAATTCATGTCCCATCACTACGCTTAGAAATTTCAGAGAAAATCATAAAATGAATCAAAATTTGATCCAATGATATTTGATCGTTTATCGGATTGAAATTCTGTTGATTTGTGACTGATCAATGACGAATGCGATTGTTCTTCGTAATCCGAACCGATTTGATTTGATATTGGAACAATTCGATAGACAGTGGTAGTAGTTTCAAATTCATCGAATTGAGGACATTTTACATTTAAGGGATCTCAAAAAAGCGATGAAGTGACTCTGAAGTACTTACGTCCTAACCAATTTAATGATTCCAGGTGAAAGGAAATAATTATACATCACAGATTTTTACTAGCGAGGAGAGTGAGTGAGGCAAAAGTTGTGTGTCAGGATCGTAGCAAGTGGAGATCCGTGGTATCTGCCTACCCCTACGGGAAAGAGGCGTGATTTGATGTATAAATAATGCTGGACTTTTCACACAGCATCATCTAACCCCAAAGTAAGCAGAGCTTGTGTTATGGGTACTAGATGACTGATAAACTACTTATATACTTTTTTGTTTGTAAATACATACATATTATACATAGTAACACCCAGACCCGAGACAAATATTTGTAGGTTATACAATGTCCCGCGGCGGGGATCGAACCCGCAACCTTCTGCGTCGCAGGCGGACCTTCGCCCACTGCGCCAGAGAGGTCGTCATGTATGTGTATGTACTTAAGTCCTACGAGGTTTTTCAGAAAATCTAACAGACAGATGGAAAATGAAGGTTGTTTAAATAAACTAGGCTTGTGGTCTCCGTAATCAAATCACTAGTTGCAACGAATATTCTACTTTCACTCAGTACATCTCGAGTTCCTTGCTGACCACGGACTCATACAAATTTACTTTTTAAAGTTCTTTATCTACCTTTAGTTCCAAAAAATATTAAAGATCTGCCAATGGAACTGTTTATAAAGAAATTTAAAGAATGGCTAACTGACAAATCTTTTTATACAGTAAATGATTTTTTAAATGATAAATAATATAAGACGCATTAGTATTTATTTTACTTTGGCTTGACATTTTACATAATTAACACATTGTTTAAATAATTAATTTTAATAGAACCTAATTGTATTTGCATGCTGTAGCTACAGTGAAGCATGTGAAACCAATTATATCAATTTCAATTATTGACTACCAGCTATTTATGATGACCATGCTTCTGGCAAATAAATTTCATTTCATTTCATTTAATGTAAGCTCATATGTACCTGCATCTAAAATAAGTCCACTCGCAAAGTAATAAAACACATTTCTTATTGCAAGCCCATCAAAAGTGACACAAGCAAGCCATCAGAGTTACGACACGCTCATACGTCACTCTTCACAACCATGCATCAAAGTCATAAAACTCTCGATAAGGAATTCCTTCATTTCACGGCAAATTGAATATTTTGCTTGATGTGTGCTTTGGTTTAGTGTTCTCCTTCATCGCTTTATAAGAAATGAATTTCAGAGAAAACATGAAAAAAAATTCTTTCATATTTTTAGAATATAATGCTACTCATATAGTAAAGCTGAAAGTTTATGAGTTTGTTTACATGTTTGGATGTTTGTGTAAGGATCAGGCTCAAACGACGAAACAGTTTACAGTGAAATTTGGTAAAGTGAAAGATATAACTCCAGAATAGCATATAGGCTTTTTATCCCGAAAAACGTTCCTGAAAACCAAAAAAAATGTAAAAGGATGACGGGAATATTGCATAAAAACTTTAGCAGTACTCTGTTTGAAACAAAGAGAACTGCTCTAAGGTTGCCATGACAACCAATAACTTTTGACTTGTCAAATGGCGATGTCATTTCGTTCTACTATGCTTTGAACAATTTTAAAGACAGCAAATCCAAAAATTAATTTAGTGTTCTCATGGGTTGGATTGGAACAAGGTAGTTCTATCTCTAAAGTTTGTATGACTAAACAATGCGCAGACGAAGTCGCGCCCGGGTCCACTAGTGATGTCGAAAACTGTGGGTTATTCTAAGTTTGTACGTTTATCTTTTCTGAAATAAATAAATAGAATATTTTACAAAAAAAACTTGCACAAGCTTAGCTTTTCAAAAATATATAAATATTAAGGTATGAAATTTAATTAAATTATCAAAACGCATTCCCACTAATTAAATTATTAATAAAGTTTTGGAATAACAGCTGCTCTCACTGCAAGAAATTAAATGTTCCATTCTCACTGTAATTTCTTCGCCGCAGAATCTCTTTGGATAAACTGTACGCTAGTACGAGATCCCGAGGGACAGATTTTACAGCATGTGGAAATAAAAATGTAGATCCTGTTAGGAATGAAGAGTAATTCAAACTAGTCTGAAGTTTTTATTCCCTTCATCCAATTGAACGTAGAAATAACATTGGACATGATAACAATTGTATTCATAAGACACGGTGCGAATTGTTTTAGTTTTAATGAGTTATCTTTAATAAATTCCAGTAGATAGAAACGTCCAAATTCATAATTGCAGAAGTTACACATTAGAACACACGTGACAGGTTGCAAGACTGTTACCGCCTAGTAAAAATCTAACTGGTTTCCTTACGATGTTTTCCTTCACCGTTTAGATCTCGTTTACACGGCCATTCTTACTTTTGAATGAAATTGAAAGTTATAGGTACCTACATACCTTTAGGCTTGACAAGTATGTTGTCACATAACATCACCCTTCTTTAAATAAATCGAAAGCATGCTCCATCTTAGACCTCACTACTGCTTAACATCAGGCAGCGCGAGGTCAAAGGTGCTGACCTATTTAATTATAAAAAAAATAGGTACTTAATTTCTTGCCAAAAAAGTCACGTTTATAATAAAAGTTGAAACTCATTGTACAAAATGTTGTTTCAAGATATTCACGAAATAACAAAACTGGCTAACAGAAATAATGGCAGACCACAGAAAATGTTTCTAAAACAAACGTTCCCTAGGCTCTCGCTCTACAAAGCGCCTGGAACGTTCAAATGTCTGGCTAGATCAGCGACTTTAGCATAACCTGTACCACATTTTGTTTAAAGAAAACAAAAAATGGTGAAGTTGGAGTCTGATGCATTGGTAGTAAAATTGGATGAAAGTACAAAAGACATTTTACACTAAAAGTAAGTTCGTATGAGTCAGTGGCCAACTCTGGTGACGGAATTTTATTTACACTTAAGCTTAGGGAAGCCTGTACGCAGCAGTGGGTAAAATTAGGCTGTAGATGATGCGAATTAAGAAAGAAAAGAATAATCTATCTTTGATCTATTGTATTTCAGATTTAAGTGGCTTCAGTAATTACTTAACAATAATTGGGACTTAAACATTTTCATTTGTGTCTAAAAGTTATTTGGCCTTACTAATAAATGTGGTGTAAATTTATTCCTCGGAATAAAATAGGAATAACCATACATTTTGACAGTTTACACTCAGGAATAACTTTATACCACGTTTATTAGTAAGGTCGATTGAGTCTTATGACTACCATGCACAAGTATAACAAAATTACATTAATTGCAGTGCAAAGATATATATTTTTTTCTAACATATACTCGTACTTATTATACAGGGTGTAAAAAGACCTCTGCCGAAGCCGAAAGGGGATTTTCCGAAAAAGTCATTATATCAGGAGAAAACAGCGTTTGAAGATTACTGTTTGCCATATTGGGCGCGTTGTTTTACGTATATTGCTGGATTTTGAGTTTAAACTGTTTTTTTCTTTTATAAATGAAATTATTAGGTAGGTATGGTCATATTATGTTATACTAGTAGCAAATAGACGGAAATAACATAAAATTACGTAGCTAAGTGAAACATTTTTTTGCATTTTTTGTTTTTCGCTAAATATGTTTAGAATCATGGTCTGATTGCAACCCTTCAGTTTTCAGTAGTAGTCTTTTACACCCTGTATAACATATAGATTTAAAGTTATTTCAATCCGACTTGATCTCAACTGTATCCGTACCCGAGTCACACAGAGCCAGTTCAATTTTAAAGTCTATTAGTTTTCTAGAAAGCGCTTGCTATGGCGTCTTGCATCTACCTTCATACGATCCCGTGAGGCCGTTATCATAAGCTCAGCTCCTTCCACTTGAAAATTATTTTAAAAAGTGTTTTATATTTAATCCTATGAAACGTTTGCTGCAAATGTTTTTCGTTTTATTCTTATGCAGGTAGAAGCTAGAAATTGAATTTACGAGTAATGGTATCAAAAATACGATAGATGTATTGTGAAAAAGACATCATTTAAAGAAGTCCTTGAAGAGATGATGAATAGGTACATCTATTGCAAGCCCTTTGAAACAAGTGTTTCAAAAAAAAGATTTTCATGAACCAAAAGCAGCTTATCATAATACAATTTTATATGGATACTGAAAATAACCGAATAGGATAATGAATGAATAAAGGTAGCTTTTCGAGAGATAGTTCAAATTGATAGTCTCGAAGTCATGCAAGATTTACTTCGCATTATAATCGTCAAACTCATGCTGCTTTTGAAGATGATTGTACAACAAGTCCCATATAACTACCTACATCAGCTGCTACGGCAAGTTTACTTACGTAGAGCTTACTAAAGTTATTAATATTACAGAATAAATAATTCATTTCAGACGTACACAAGGATATTAAAACAAGGTAGCATGTTGCAAAACTTTGATAGATTTTGTTTATTCAAACACGAGAGTGTTGAGAGTCTATCTACGATCTTCTGAATCAATTGAAATTATGATGCAGTTGAAATAAAATGAAAAAAAAGTACGTGAGTGTCGTGGAACACTCGGTTGGAACAAAGCAAAGAGTACTTTTCTATACTGCGAATTTCAAATTCAAATTCAAATTAAACGCTCTTCCGTACTAACAATGTAACAATCTATGGACTGTTCGCGGCTGCGCACTTCGCACTGTGACGTGACGGTCGTGACGTTAAAATCGAACGAAATTTTTCTTCCAGCTTCAGCCTGTTTTTCTAAGATACCATCCGAAAAGGAACTCCGTTCCAAAAATAAAAATAAACCCCGTTTACCAAACTGGTTTAAAAGAACTTAAGATGTATCACAACAAGGAGTATATAACCAAATCGAAAAACAACCTCACTTACTAGAAACTAGATCTTAGAAGTTGCTATAAAACAGCTCAAGAAACCGTCCGACCTCTTACAAATTTGCAAGTCCCATCAAGATTCTATACCATCAAAGACTGATTGGAAAAATTAGTCCAAGTCCCGAGCCGTGAGTCCACGTATTAAATACTCAGCTAACTAGTCAGTAACAATGCATGGCGCATACCTGAACAGCGAACACTTGGTCTTAGTTGATATACTGCATCTGGGGATGAAGCTGTGTACTAAATTATTCAGTCTTCAATATCATACATACAAACATAAAATCACGCCTCTTTCCCGAAGGGGTAGGCAGAGACCACGGATCTCCACTTGCTACGATCCTGACACACAACTTTTGCCTCATTCACTCTCATTACATTCTTCATACATGCTCGCCGGTTTAGGGTACTTTTGACCTGGCCCTTCTCAAAAATGTCACCAATTTGATCCAAGAAGTTTCGCCTAGGCCTTCCCCTTCCAGCTGTCCCATACACACAATATCAACAGTATTAAAAAGAAAGTATCCCATGTATATATTGTAGTCCCATGTGTTTATGATTTTTCAGTGTAAAAAAGCAATTATTATTATTAAGTTTGAAACTTCCTTGCTCTTTTCAGATAGCTTGCGGGGTTCGGTAACTTTTTTTTTAATATTTATGGACCATTTTGTATAAGTCCCTGAACCACTTTTGTTTTCAGCAGATTATTATCAACTCATACTTTTACATTAGAACTACAAAGTCCCATCTCTAAGGATAAGCACATGAAAACAATAAAGTTATACATATAATAACGAAGACCTGGAGACAATGAACTGATTTTCCAGGTAAAGGACCTGGAAAATCTATATAACTTCATACAAACGCCACGGTATAACTAGCACTAAAGGTGCATTTACACGATGCAATTTTTCGTACGATTTGCTAAGCCCCGCCTATTGAACGTGCCGACGAGCGTCGCGCTATCTATGACAAATCGCATACGATGAGCGTTTACACGTGGAAAATTGCCCTGCGATACGATATCGTATGGGTTGAAATCGCATAGTGTAAATGCACCTTTACGCAGAGACTAGCAGTCACATTAACATTTTTTTACTGGTAATTCCAGTCACACTGCTGGGCAAAGACTTCTACTTATTTTAATACGAACAATTTTTATAGGTGCATAATCTGTGTGGACTGCGTTCATTTTTAGAAGAATCCTTTTTTATTAATGCAATTATGAAATCGAGAGCCTAGAGTCTAATGGTGCAAAGAGAGGAGTGTTCATTCTATAAATAGTATTGTTGATTATTTTTCCGACCCAAATATCGACCAATAGAATTGCAACATTCGACGTCACGTGGTACAACCTACATGGTATTATACTGATAATTTTTTGAAAATTTTCTCTGGTTGTTGCCATTTCATTCATTTCATCATTTCGTCTCATGGTGCAATTCTATTGGCCGACATTTGGGACGGAAAAATAATCCCCCGAATACCACACGAGCTTCAAAATTATCTGGCATTTCCCTCAAGGTTCCCTGCAAACAAATAAAATCGTCAAGTTTGAAGTTTTTCAGGTTAAAAAATCACGAGCGCGAAGCGCGAGTGATTTTTCCTTAAAAAAATTATCAGTATAATACCATGTAGGTTGTACCACGTGACGTCGAATGGTGCAATTTTATTGGTCGATATTTGGGTCGGAAAAATAATCACTTATAATACCACACGAGCTTCAAAATTATCTGGCGTTTCCCTCAAGGTTCCCTGCAAACAAATAAAATCGTCAAGTTTTTCAGGTTAAAAAATCACGAGCGCGAAGCGCGAGTGATTTTTCCTGAAAAACTTGACTCCTTCATTTGTTTGCAACGAACCTATCGGGAAATACCCGATAATTTTGAAGCTCTTGTGGTATTATAAGTGAATATTTTCTGGCACAATATAAACTCTATGACAAGTTCTGATTGGTTCGCTTCTCAAATCCAGGCAGATTCACTGGTAATTAACAAGAAGCGAGTTAAAAACCACACGGTCACAAAACAAATGCAAACGGTGTAACGACAGAGCCGTGTCGCCAAGTTGGGTAGTGTCTCATCTTTCCATCCGAAGGTGGGTTCGGATCTGGTCATGCGCCAGTTATTCTACCCAAAAAGTGTTGTGTATAGGTCTGGTGGAATTAAACTGGGTATGTCTACTAATCTAAAATTATATTCATTGTCTTATGGCAAATGTAAAATCATCATATCAATGATATCAGAAAATGGCTGTCTTCTCTTGCCTAATATAATGAAGTTGAAGCACTTATCGAAATTACAAGTTAATATGGTTTCATTTCTAAATTAAGCACCTATGCAATCCACCATAAAATTACACACACACACACACACATACATACATACACACACACACACACAAACACACATATTCGCAACAAATTAATACATCATCTTAGCCAACATTATTTCGACGATAATGTGGGAGACTTGTTTCCATTCCGTTCTATTTTTAACCGACTTCAAAAAAAGGAGGAGGTTATATGTTCGGCTGTATGTATGTTTTTTTTTTATGTATGTTCACCGATATTTCCATCAGTTGTGGACCGATTTCCAAATTTTTTTTTTTGTTTGAAAGGGTATACTCTTATAGTGGTCCCATATAAATTTTATTCCTGAGGGATTAATAGTTTTCCCGTAAAACTAAAACAATCACTGAACTTTAAGAAAATTGTGGCCCGATTTCCAAAATTTTTTTTTTGTTAGAAAGAGGTATACTCTCAAGGTGGCGCCATATATTTTTTTTTCCTGATGGATTGACAGTTTTCCCGTAACATTCAAAAAACCTCATTCTCACTACACAACACACCCTGACTCACAATCTGAGTCAAACATTAAATAGTTTGAAAGTGTAGATGTTGTGTTTGAAAGAGTACACCCGAAGTAGTCCAAAATATTTTCTTTTCCTTATGGATTGATAGTTTTCCCCCTTGCTGAACTCCGGTGTGTCCTTTTAGTAGGTCTGCCCATGACTTCTCTTATCCTTTCCTACTGAAGCTACGATAAGCAAAGTCTTTATGTACTCGTAGCTTACTATATTATTTACACATACACTTTTATTTACACAGTATTTATTTACTTACACTAAAAAGGGAAAAATAAAACATTTTTGAAAAAAAAAATTGAACCGACTTCACAGAACACAAACAGAAGAACCTTCTACACACTAAAAAGAGAAAAATAAGAATATAATTTGAAGTCGGTGCCAAGTGAATACGATTAGGTACCTATCAAAAAAAGAAATCGAGCGATAGCGTACCAGGATACAATTTTGCACCCAAGTTCTTTTGAATTTCTTAGATGTAAATGAATAGTTGGCACCGACTTCAAATTATATTCTTATTTTTCTCTTTTTAGTGTGTAGAAGGTTCTTCTGTTTGTGTTCTGTGAAGTCGGTTCAATTTTTTTTTTCAAAAATGTTTTATAGATAAAATTAAGTTACGTTAACTAATATATTACTTAAGTTACATAATATCAAAATATACATACGATATCACAAATAAGTAAATTACAAATAAAATAAAACTTTAGAAAACATTGCGTCATGTGCTCGAAACAAGTCTATATAAAAAGTGAACGGGTGTTACACAGTTCGAAAATCGTTGAACTCGTAAGTAAAGCTTTTATTACAGTTTTTAAGAATAGAATTTAGCACATTTTAAATCTACTGAACGGCATATCAGAATGGCGGAACAAAAAGACGTTTCCGAGAACTCCGATATTGCTTCCTTTCTGAGTTAATAGCGGCTACTTAGCGCGTACTACACTCTTCTGACCTAAAAGTGACTTTGCACAACCCTTGGCACCAGTTGCCAGTGCTAGCCAACTGTTTATTTTAAGGTAAAGGATAAATACTTTTTAAAATAATGCTTTTTTTTTGGATCAAGTGACTGGATAGGAATTGCATAGAAATTTATGTGTCGCTGTCGTACGTCACTTGCGCTATCGCGTGTCGCTCATTGTAGGTCTTATGGGGCATTTACACGATGTGATTTTTCGCACTAACTATGACTAATCGCATACGATGAGCGTTTACACGTGAAAAAATGCCGTGCGATACGATATTGTATGGGTTGAAATCGCATCGTGTAAATGCACCTTAAGCCTTTGATGTATTCGTGGTGTAATTATCTCGTGAGAATAAACGTTTATTGCTACATGGTTTTTGGCTCATTTTATATCTCAATTACTTAGCGTTAATAAAACAGCGTTAGACCGCAGTGCGTGTATGTTATTGCGTAAAACGACAGTTTGTGGAAAATAATGGAGGTAAATTAGTTTTGGGAACGCGAGCTGCTTTGTATGTGTTAGAGGCGGGGAATAATATTATGAAACATTTTGTTCAAACGTTATTCGTAGAAAGCAAATGTTTTAAGATACATGCGTTTATCTTGGAATTTCTCTACATTTAGGTGGAGCAGATCGCTAGTTTATAAGTAAAAAAGAAAACCACATCGCTAAGGTATCCAGCCGGTCGCGGTAGAAAGCTTTGTAGGTATTCGTAGAATACAAAGATCTAAATATAATTACATTGGGTTTTCAAAATTCTTTCAGGGCGTCTGGTCGAAGCGACGCGTGATCCGAGAGCTGGCACATTTTTGGCTCAAAAGATCAGCATTGCCATCCAGCGTGGTAATGCCGCCAGTGTTTTGGGCACGCTTCCGACTGACAGTGACAGTCAGTTGAGCTATCTATAGATAGTTTTTAACGATCCTTAGATAGCTTGACTAATCCTGTTGTATTTTGTAAATATATGTAAATATGTAGTATATTCATGGTAGGAAAGATATTCTCTCTAACCTTTATAAGTTCTTTTATATCTGTTAAGGGGGTAGTAAAAAATGTTTCAAGTGCACAATAGGAGAATCTTTGTGGCGCACTTATAATTCTTTCACCACACTACAGGCACTAGACTATGTAACAATCGGTTGTCGAAAGCGAAGGTAGAATGGTACAAAAATGTATGGGGTTGCCTTAAATATGTCAAGTGATCTGTTGTCAACAAATAGATTATTGGTAGATAATGTACCTACAGTTCGTTTCCATCAACATATCGAAAACATCGAATGATTACTTCCACAGGTTTGCAAATTTTGACACAACAAGAAATAGGAAAGGGGTAGTCAGAGTCACACAGAAGTTTCAATACATTTCCCACGTGCCCACAGAATGAGACATTGACGAAATCAAGAAAACAAATAAATAACTTACTTCCCGAGCTTGGAATGAATCTCCGACGCCCCGCGCCGTCGTTAACGTCTAACGACGTGAGCACTTCACGGCGAGAGGGTGTCCATACTTTAAGTGAATCATGATTTAGTAGACAGCTGCTAAAATTTGAAAATACTAACCTGGGCCTTGATTCATTATACAGCGGAATGCATTTGATTCGGAATCGATCGACAGCAACCAATCACAGCAAGAAACGTCAAATTTGGATAAATTCCTGCACTGTGATTGGTAGCTGTCGGTCGATTCCGAACATTTCGCTGTATTATGTATCAAGGGCCTAGTACGGTGTTATTAGCGATGAAATTACCTTGAACCGCTTGGCCACAGAATCAGTTACGTCGCATTCGAAATTCTTGATAAGCTCATATTCGGTGTTTTTTAAACTGAGATGGCGGGACGAGCTGGACTCACCTGAGAACTTGGCCTGTTGCTGCGTTAAATCGCGAAGAGTGGAAGAAGGGAAGAAAGGCCTGTAGTGAGACAACAGGCTAAATAACAATAATAATAACCGATTTCTTGTTTATTTTCTGTCCTAGAACTACCCAAACCATGGCTATTGCAACCCTCTCGACCCGCCAACAAACGCGTACACACTGCACTTTTTGCTCGGCTAATGATTCTCAGGCGAGTCTACTTACAGCAATGTAAGTACATTAGCACCGGCGCCTGATGGCAACGAAAATAACCAGGAGAGGACTAAAGCGATGTAAACATACATACTTATAATTCTAGCTTCAATAGTTATGGTCGTGAAGGAACAGGAGTAGAATCACCTTTTTTTTTTTTAAGACTATTCTAAGCGATTCCAGCGGCGGTCCTTTTCTACTTTTACTTTAACTTAGTGGTAAGCCGTGTTGGCCTAGCTAGTGGAACTAAGTGCCTACTCTCGACTTTAAATCCAAATGTCATCATCATCATCATACATAGCCTGACTTCACCCACCCATAGGCCTCCCTAAGCTTGTGCCATCCACCACGATCCTGCGCTAATCTGACCCATTGACGGCACGCGACTGTAGAATAGAATAGAATAGAATAGAATGGAATAGAATAGAATAGAATAGAATAGAATAGAAAAACACTTTATTGTACACAAAAACACATTACAGGAAATACACGGAAACAAGTAAGTAGGACTGTACAAGTGTTACAAGGAGCACCTGGCTGGACCAAAAAAGTTAACTTGCACTACTGCTATTTGCTCACTGTCCTTACTTGCCACTGTCCTTGACCAATGTTGCGGGTTCGATCCCCGCCGCGGGACAAATGTTTGTATGACCTACAAATATTTGTCTCGGGTCTGGGTGTTTCTATGTATAATATGTATGTATTTACAAACAAAAAGTATATAAGTAGTATATCAGTTATCTGGTTCCCCTAAATGTCCAGCATTATTTATTTATTTATTTATTTAATGTAAACCGCCCACAATATAAAGTCGGTTGACGTAACTGCGCCTATACGTAAAAACATCAACACCTTTTCTCGAAGCAAACAAAACAGCAAAATATTTCATAAGAGCTCAGCCTATTATTCATACCATAACGTTCTCTCCTGAGAATAGTAGTATGTATGTATATAACTGTTCACTCATTGTGCTTATGCCTATGTTTTTTCAAAGCTACCGCCGTCATAACATATTGTTCTATAATAAGCTATCTATGCATTTCAAATGACGACCACGCGAGATTTGATCCCTGGTTTTTTTGTGGAAGGACCGGTGAGAGAGGCGCTGTTATCGCATTTTGTTTTTGTAGAAGAAGAAATAATTTTATAGTATAATTCATTAGTTCCTCTTTTGGCCACCGGTCCAGATAAGTTTGTGGCATCGTAAATATTTGAGAGTTTTGGTTCATATTTACAGTATCCACGCGTGTTATTATAATTATTAAGTTATAAAAAAAAATAAGTTTGAGTTAGTGGCCAATTCTGGTGACGAAGTTGGTCTCTTATATTAGTTACTTATAGCCGGTAACAAAAATTCCTGTTGATAATGCCACCTAGCCGTCACCCATCCACTTTTGTGACCGCACAGAATGTTGCTTCGACAATTTATCTAGAATGACAGCTATATTAGTGGCTCCTATTCCACTCTGAGCCACTAATTTAAACCATCCAAAACAAGTAGCTGTTTATGGTGTAACAACAAGCTCTCACTATAAGTAGTGAGCCTATAAAAAACGTTATTCGCTTTAAAGAAACAGGGCTCACTGAATATTTATTCTCCCAATACAACGCTTATCTTCTGAAGATTGATGGCAATGCACCTCCAGATATCGAGGCCGGAATATGGAAAAATGTTACGATAATACTGCTTTATGCGGAGCGGGATTTGCATAACTCTGTTATGCTTAGAATATGCTTGCGATATAAAATATAACTTCTACACAGTAGCGTTTACGGAGATTGAAGAGGGTGAAAAAAATAACTTTATGAATTACACCAACTCTGGTGACGGAATTTTGAGGCCGCCTGATAATTACCATATTGTCATTGGCATCACACATACTTGACTTGACCAATCACAAAGCTAGCTAAAAATCTAGCACAGAAATCATGCATTTTGATTGGTCTATTCAAGTGCACGTGATAAGTCCGATAAGGCTTGAACCAATAATTTATCATGCCGTTATGCGTTTAGCTGCCTCTAGCAGTCAGCCATCAATTTTGCCCATACAGAAGTCACACAGAAGTCATTGAACTACAACGATCCATCAAGGACTTCGGCAAGTTACTCGTTTAACACAAATAAAAAGAAGGGTGGGTATTCTGTGATAGCTACTAAACATCTGCTATTTCCGTTCTGTTTATACAATCTCTCATTTCATTCGTTATTTTCTATAATAAACTCTTTTCAAACTGAATTTTCATTAAAAGTTTTAAACTGAAAATCATTTTAAATCTATATCTAGCGTCCTCAGGTGACAACGTACAAAATACCTTTATCGGCAGTAACTCGAGCAGTAATTTCCCTGGAGACAGTGTCGTGTGATGACGGGGACTTCAACAGCTTCTTACTCTCAGATGGGCTATGAGTTAAATGCTGTGACTTTTTATATCAAGGGAATATAGCACAGTTGTAGGGAATTTTGGGAATATTTATTTTTTTCTGTGGTTTCTCTAATAGCTAACAGTTATTGTACATTTTCTAAAGAATAAATTATATTTATTTAAAAATTCGCGAGTACTTACAAAGGAAATAACACAAAGGAATTGTTCCGTGATCATGACGTCTGCAACTGTGTTAAAGGTATTGATAACCATGATAGTTTAAAAAGTTACAAAGGAATTACTACTTTACAACTATTGCTTACATGTAATTAAAAAATAAAAAACCCGACTGACCGTACTAAGTCTTATATTTTAACGAATCTAAAATCCATCCAGTTCTTAGAGAAGTGCTCTTTGATCCAGTCGTTTGAATGATACGAGGTACAAAACAAATAAAAATGACACACAAGAAAGGTCTAGCGCCACCTCGCGACGAATAGTGGCGTATGTACCTACGAACAAACATATAGTGGCGTACGTACCGAACGAACAGACAGTGGAGTGTCTGAAAAACTCTTCATTTGACATTCGGGTAAAAATATTTTGGTGAAACACTTTCAAATCGCGATACCCCGAGTGAGTTAAATAAGGTTGGATAGCCTTTCATTATAAAAAAAACGATTTAAAACAAAAAATACTTCACACAATCATTTATTTCACACCAAGGGAAACAATTAAAGCGTATAAGATGGCGCAGCCGGTAGGATATTCACTCACAAATCAAATCAATTTACTTACGAGAACATTATGTGTTATTCATTTATTTCAAATTTATTTCTAGAAACGCAGAAAACTGAATAATCAAGAGCAAGTAGGTCAAGCAAAGGTTTAAGTAGCTTAACGGCAAGGCCATGTTGAGTTGGAAACCGCCAAACACAAAGCCAATCTCACATTCTTTGGACAGTTGGTAGAAAGTTTTCAGTTTACGAGTCTCAATCTTATCTGTAACAAAACCAAATGGGGCTTATTACAAGAAAATGAGCCGAGTTTAGACCAAGTCTAACTAAAAAACTGTCCCTGGAAAAACGATCTTTAAAATACTCATACATAGAACGCT
Organism: Epirrhoe tristata; assembly: GCA_951394285.1. Taxonomy (NCBI): domain Eukaryota; kingdom Metazoa; phylum Arthropoda; class Insecta; order Lepidoptera; family Geometridae; genus Epirrhoe; species Epirrhoe tristata. The sequence goes on along the minus strand of OX596139.1, from coordinate 1,079,080 downwards.
TTTTCAACCGACTTCAAAAAAGGAGGAGGTTCTCAATTCGTCTGTATGTTTTTTTTTTTGTTTTTTTTTTGTATCTTGTTACGCGATTGCTCCGCCATTTATTGACCGATTTGCAAAATTCTTTTCATGTTTGAAAGGGTATACTCCAGAGGTGGTCCCATATAAATTTTATTCCTGAGGGATTGATAGTTTCCCCGTAAAACTCTAAGTACCTTCGCTCCTAGCCATGTCACAAATAGAAATCGAATCGACAGCTTGACGCCCTGAGTCACACCGCGTTTCGAGTCAAACATTGAAGTCGGTTTTCTTTTTAGTATAAAAACGTAATTGTGGTAACAGTTTTGTTTTGACATATTTCAACATGGGGTTCAACCAAGGTTTTACGTTTTTATAATAAGCAGCAATGACTTTATGATCGAATTTAAAAGCAGTGTGTTTTGGGCACGCTTCTAACTTATCCAGTGGGATTATTACCCTAAATAGTTTGTAACCTTAGATAATATCGCTACTTATACTGGTTTATCTATCTAATCAGCCCACATCCACCCACTGCTGAGTATATGCCTCTGTTCACGCCACTGCTTCCGGTCCTTTGCCAGTCGAACCCAATGTTTTCCCACCGCCTTTACAATGTCATCAGATCATCTTGTTGGTGGTCTTCCTGGTGTTCTGTGACCCTCGCGTGGCCACCACTCGGTAACTGCCTTTGTCTATTTACCGTCTTCCCGCCTTGCCAAGTGTCCTGCCCATCTCCACTTCAACTGGTTTATCCTCCTACCTACATCCACGTTTTTTTTTATTTAACAAAATATACCAGAATCGGTAAACTTTAACATCATGTAATAATCCACGAGGGCTACAGAAGAGTAGGTCGTCCGGTAAATAGATGGATCAACAACATAATAAAAACAGTTGGTGTTACGATAAAATTTGCAAAGGATAGAACAATTTGGCACAAGCAAAGAGTAGCCTATGCCCAGCTGTGAGATTAAATAGGCTGTAAGTGTGATGACAATGTAAATCTTTAAGCTTCGTTTTTGTATAAAAAATTACCTAAGTCTAAATGCACTAAAGCATCGTGTAGAATGTTGCGCACAAGGAACGCCTGTTTTGTGGCTTTGCTTGAGTAGTAGCAGGAACAAAACAGAAAAATATTAAACTTCAGCATCCGAAGGATCATATGAACGACGAATGTTGAAATTATCGTCTAGAACAAAAAAATAGCAGTAAACAATTAGTAGGTACAGTTTTTACAATTAAAACCTTTGCTAAGGAACTATTTAATAAATTGGCATTAATTCACAGTCTGCCAAAAAACTATTGAACGCAATGAAAAAAATATAAAATTGATTGTACGAGTATGTACGTAAATTAACTAAAATACTACAATGTCAAATTTTAATGTGCATGCGCTCTGAGAGTCACTTTGATGAAAGGGATTTCCATCAAAGTGACTCAGTGATGTAAAACTGAATCTATTATTTAGATAATTGACGTTCAATAATTGTTTTATAAAACAGAGGATGTGAGTGTTAATACCACACTCACATCCTAGAAAATTATTTAGCTTTATTAATTAACCTTTTGAACTATTCATGGTGAAGTCGAGTGTAAATTACATTTTAGAGTTATCAAACATTCGTGTAGATACTTACAAAATTTATTTGAGTTTTGAACACAGTATAAATAAATCTCAAAATCTTCGTTGTCGCCAATCCACATATAACATACATTAAAGTCATCTAAAACATAATAATTACAAAGATATTATAATAAACCGGACAAGTGCGAGCCGGACTCATGGACCGAGTATTACATAAAAAGGAGAATGGGTTTTCCCGCACAAATCAAAAAACTATCGCCCGCAGAGTGATGGTATGGTGGAATGAATGGACCTTAAAAAACAGTATATTTCATTGTAATGCCCATAGTGGAAAATCTGCGGGAAGTCTGTATGTCAAAAAATGTGATGGTAAATTACCACCATACACTGCAAATACCTCGATTTCTGCAGGATGAATTTTTTTCAATCAAATGTAGTGTTTTTGAAGGTCTATTCATTCCAACATACGAACACTCTGTGAGCAATAGTTTTTTTAATTTGGGCGGAGTTCCATACATGTGTGTGTAGATACATATATTGCAAACAAACTGTAAGGTTACCTACTACTTACACCACCTGAAAAAAAAAGTCATGTATAACCAATCAGATAGGCAATATCAGATCAAATCACTCAAGTTCCTTGATGAGGGCTACCCAATTTTCAGAGACAGGTAAAAATACATCATTATTTGGCTCATGACATTTTAAAATTCAATAACTTACTGGTAAAGCCATAACAGAGTTGAGTTTTTCAGCACTATCAAACAGCAGCACATACGCTTCGTGAAGAGCGCTGGTGTCAAGCTTAGTCCTCCTCGATAACTTCTCAGCTTCCGTTTTCTTGGTAACCACAAACCCAGTCTTATCAATAACATGAAATCTGTTTACAACATGCTCTTTCAACGTCAACATTCTATTATCAAACCAGCGGAACAGGGTAAAGAAAAAAATCTGTTCCAAGTCGTGTGTAAAAGTAGTTAGGGAAAAAACGATAGACGAAAGCCTCATTTTTCGGTGTAAATGAAAATATAGACCTAAATTTCCGATAAGAATTTCAGTAATATTCCAGATAAAACTGACGAAAATCCAAATTTTCATTGCTTTTGTGGGACAAGTGATATCGAGATCATTCTGTATATTTAGCTTCTCGTCAAATAAACGGAGGTTATCAAAAACAATCTGCTGTTTTTTAATACTTGAAGTCACAAGAAATAAGGCAAACAGGAGATGCTCGATAATCAAACCATATTTTGCTAAAAAATAAAGAATGTTAAGTTCATCATCTGCAAATAAAAACAATTGCTTAGTAAAAAATAGCAGATACCTTACCCTAGACAACATCCTACAGTCACCTGATTTATTTCCACCACAATAGGTCGGATACAAGAACCAAAACACCCGTAACAAATTTTTACAGATATTACAAATATTTGTCCCATCCCAAGTTTTGAAATCAAATCAACCAGTGAGGGAAATCAACCACCTACAATTAGTGAAGGTATAAGAAAGTCAATTAACTTTAAAAAAACTAAATTATAATTATAACAATGTTAAAATTAAAATAAATTAAAATTATGGTTATGAGGGACTCTTGGCTGCCTGCCAGAAAATACCAGTTTGCATTCTGACGCATTTACAGCCGGTTTCATACGCTTGTCATATTAAACTTTAGTCAAATCAAGTCGAATTTTCAGGTGTTTTTTAGCAAAGTGACTCTAAGTCAACATATACACGAGTTGCAAACCGCTTGACACTGATTTGACACTGTCAAGAGATATGACCAATAATTACAGAACTCCATTTATGTGATTAATTATTATTTATTTATGATTAATTTTGAAGATGATTTGCATTCACAGACAACTTAATTTGCATTCGCGAAACCGGCTGTGTATTATGAGCTGTGTACTAGCCGGTAATATATATTCTCTCTTGCGTCTCAGCCGAGCATCTGCTCATCTGTTCCTCTTATTCCACTTTATTAAACAGCACTACAGGTTTTTTTCTTCCATCTCTATTAGCCATCATCTCAATATTCTATACCATCCTTTCCATATCTTTCACACAGTCTATTATTTTCATGCTCGTATTTACCTATTTTATATTAATTGTAATAAAATATAAATATCCATACCTTCAGTCATCATCGTGTATATGAATGATGCCACTATGAATAAATTAAGGCATTTACTCAAAATCTCAAGAATTTTTCGGTATTTCAATAATCTTAATCGACTTATCCCAAAGCACGATTGTAAGACTATCAAAAATTTTAACCGATTTAAGATACCGTTATTTGCCACATTATTATTATTTTTTGGGAATGCCGGTCTCACTTTTACTGTGTGAACAGGCATGGTTAATGTATGGTGAGTGACTTAAACGGTCTTTCAAAAGACACTTAGAATAAAGTATCTCATCAACCTTTTATGACCAATCCTATTATGTAATGGATAAGCACTACGATTAGGGCTAAAAAAACCGTTTAATTCTTCATTCCGTCAGGCATGATAAATGAGTGGCGAGTTACTTTAATGTTCTTTCAATATGCACTTAGGATTAAGTATTTTATCAACCTTTTATGACCAATTCTATTAGGCTGTCATTAATAAACACGAACTAAGGTTGTATTAGCGCTAATCCAAAGCATAAGGCTGTAGTAGGTCAATTCAGTATTAATAAATAAAGACCAAGGAGGAACTAAGCTAATTCGACTCTACTCTCGGAGTAAGAGTTACTCCTAGGCGCCACCTTGTATAGAGATGGAGTAGGCAGACGTATCATGAATTTTGTCATTTTTACGTCACAAAAAAAGGTTGTGCAAATAGGATGGATGGATTATGTTAATGATTTGAGGAAGAATTGAATGAGGATGGATACCAGTTTCAAAAATTTACACGACGATCTCGAAAAACTGAACTTAAAATCCAAGTTACACTGCATGGTATAGATTTTGTGGTGAAAAACCATTCGGATTAGCAAGAAAAATACTTTTTTATGATTAAACATTTTTTGGTCAACAATAAACACCAAAAAGTTTTAGAAGAATAAAACCTCTTTGAATAAAACAGATTGTCAAATACAAATTATTGTCTATCTCTGTCATTCATATAATAAATGACAGAGATATACAATATTTTGAATGATAATATCATTCGTTCATTCACTCTTTTTCTACTAATCCCAATGTAAGAAATGTATTACTCATTCGAGACTACTACCAGTTTATTAATAACATCAAAATATTCAAGTTGCTCCCTCGTTACTAAAGAAGTAACAAGTCTGAGAGTAGTCTCGTATTAAGCTAGAATTAGGGTAATCTAATTAATAAGGCCGTTAGAGTCTGGCAAATGAATGTAGACCCTGAAAAAGAGGCGGCAAATTCAAAAATATAAGCGTGTAACCCCATAAGGACATTTGGAAGAACACAACTTGATACTTGGTTATTATTTTCTAGTACCAAATATAATAATTATTTAAGTATATTATTTAGAGTTATTAATTAATGGGTTGTCACGCTTATATTTTAGAATTTTCCGCCTCTTTATCAGGGTCTTCCTTCATTTGCCAGACTCTATCTAATGCGTAAGTTCTACGATTGAGGAAACCGTTTAATTTTTAATTCCGTAAGGCATGATAAATGTGTGGCGATTAACTTTAATGTTCTTTGAATAGGCACTTAGGATTAAGAATTTCAACTTTTAATGACCTATCCTATTATCTAATGGGTAAGTTCTATGATTGAGGCTATTAGAAAACCGTTTAATTCTTCATTCAGTAGTTATTTCAGTTTTTTATTTCAATTTTTGTACCCAAATAAGTGTAGAATCACATAGCTCATAAAGACTATTCTAGGTGATCAACGCAGAACACAGCGCTTAGCTTAGGTGGTCTAGTTGCCACTAGACCAACGTAGTGCTCGTTTCTGGATATTAAGGAGGCTTTAAAAGTTGCTTGTATGAAATATACCAGTTGCAGCCACTGGTGGTCTAGTGGTAGTGGCCCCGCCTTCCGAGCGTAAGGTCGTGGGTTCAATCCCGGTCGTGCACAAATGAGTTTTTCTGCCGAAAATGTATGTGCACTATGCCAGTACTCTCACAAACGGTAAGGGAAAACATCGTGAGGAAACCGGCATGTCGTAGAGCCTCAAAAGTTCGAAAGTATTATGTCTAGTTCACGAAAGGAGCCTCTTTGAAGCGCACTTACAATCCTTTCACCACTCAGGAGCCCTACTATGAGCTCTTATAGCGATCCAGGTTAGGTCCTAAACTGAACTGCTTCACTATAACGTACCATGGCGTATGATTATAAAAGTTACTTATAATAAAATTTACTAGACTTGTCGTAAAAACTGAATCGTTTTGCAATACGTAAAACAATTTTCTGCATAAAACGTCACGTTGTAAGAAAACTTTGCGATTTAGATTAGGAACCTAAACTGGATGGCATCCAAACTGAATTGTAGGTCATGGTACGGCACCTGGTTCGAAAGAACTGGTGACACGGTAAGAAGAAGAAGGATCTACAGCACGAATAGAAAGGAGTAGTAGTACTAGGGTATTTTGTGATAGCTATTAGCTACTATTTTTTTCTGTTTATGCAATTTTTCATTACATTGTCTGCTGTGCGCTTATAGACTCTTATTAATAAACGTGGTGTAAAGTTACGCCAGGTTTAAACTCCAAAAATTGTATGGTTACTCCTAAGTTACACAGGGCGTAATTTTACACCACGTTTTATAATAAGGGCCATACTATGTATGTTTTCCTCGATTCAGGCCTTGCCTAGTGAGGGAACCAATAATATGGCTTTGAATGAGGAGCACTCTGCAGAATAAGAGTGTTCTGATATTCTATGTATCTCCTATTTCTTTTCTATTGTGTGTGTTTAGGATACTCTGTTTTTGCTTTAGGTAATAATTTTTTTTTTCATTTTTTTTTCTCATGTCAGTTTTAATAAAGTAAAAAAACAATAAATTAAAATTCAAAAAGTACGAAACTTAGTTACGATAAATAAATAACACACATGAGTGACTCACGGAACATTTTGTCAGTAAGTCATAGACTATCTTCTTAAAGTATCTTAAACTATGTTAAATAAAACATACACAGTCATTTCTTGTTCACTAAGAAATAAATCTTTTAATAAAACAAAATTAACGAGTTTGAAGATGGCGCAGCCGGCGGGATCTTCATTCAGAAATATATTTCTAGAAACGTAGAAAACTGAATAATCATGAGTAAGTAAGTCAAGCAAAGATTTAAGTACCTTAACGGTAAGGTCATGTTTAGTTGAAAAATGCCAAGAACAAAGCCAATCTCACATTCTTTTGACAGACGGTAGAAAGTTTTCAGTTTGCGAGTCTCAATCTTATCTGAAAAAAAAAACAAAGTACTATTACGATCAAAATTAAAAATTGTGTGTTTTTGCACGCTTTTGACTGACAAGGACCAGAGGCCTTATTGTGTAACTCAACTGGCAATCGACATCGACTTCATTTTAACATTTGAAACCTAGTCTCCAGACTAGGTTTCAAATGTTAAAATGAATCCAATGCCAATCACACAGTACGAAAACGACAATGATGTCCACATCATTGTCGTTTTCGTACTGTGTGATTGGTTGATCTCTATTGGGATGACAACTGGAAATCAATTTCAAGTTAGACAATAAGACTGCAGGATCAGTAGGAAAAAAAAACATTATTATAATATATTTATCCTTATACGCATAACTAAGAAAAAAGAAAATAATTACGTTTTTATACTAAAAAGAAAACCGACTTCAATGTTTGACTCGAAACGCGGTGTGACTCAGGGCGTCAAGCTGTCGATTCGATTTCTATTTGTGACATGGCTAGGAGGGAAGGTTTTTAGAGTTTTACGGGGAAACTATCAATCCCTCAGGAATAAAATATATATGGGACCACATCTGGAGTATACCCTTTCAAACATGTTAAGACTTTTGCAAATCAGTCAACAAATGGTGGAACAATCGCGTAACAAGATACAAAAAAAAACACACGAATTGAGAACCTCCTCCTTTTTTGAAGTCGGTTGAAAATATTTTATAACTGTGTTGCACAAAGATGATAATATTTAGTAGGGTATCAACAGTTTGCCCATCGTGGGCGTAAAATGTTAGTATGAAAAAAGTTATGGCAAAACTAATAAGCCTAAGTTTACCCAAGCATTCATCATCATCTTCCTGCCCTTTTCCCACATTATGTGGGGTCGGCATAACATGTGTTCTTCTTCCATTCTCCTCTATCAGCCGTCATCTCAACACTCACTCCTTTCTTACTCATGTCATCCTTTACACAATCCATCCATCTTTTCTTTGGCCTAAGTTTACCCAAGCAAAATGTAAAATTTTTGCCTTAAACTATCACAGTCAGTACTTGCTTTACTACAAGGTACAAGTATCCTTTATTCTTTATTGCACAAAGGAATTACATATATATAAACTTATTGACCCTAAAAAGAGATCTCTTACAGCAAACCTTTATAGGAGAGAGAGAGATGGGGTTGTAACAGTGGGTGCATGTGCAATACGGTATAGTGAAAAAATAATAATATTCAAGTCCTTAACCTACTTAATGTAAAGATATTTAAAAAGTAACTAAATTTTAAGTAAATTATGATACTTACACTAAAATAAATACTAAATACATATACTTACAAAAGATTAATATTAGATAATATACATAAAAATACATATACCTAAATAACATAACTATAAGGAAAGGTAATGCTCTTTGACTTTACGCTTGAAGAGAAATAGAGAGGGACTAGCACGAATATCGTGCGGTAGGGAGTTCCATAACCTAACCGAGTCGACGGTGAATGAGTTACCATAACAGCCTGAAGAGTGAACCGGGAATTTTAGGAGAAGGGAACTCGTTGTTCTATATGGTTGATCACGAGGGTAAAGGAAATCAAAACGCTCACGGAGGTAAGAAGGAGATAGGGGGTTATTTAGAATGTTATAAAGAAGTGAAAGGACATGCAGATCACGCCGTATCATGCAGTATATTTAGATAGCTCTACCGATTTTTGTATATGTATTTTTTATTATGTCATGGAAATTATGTAATAATCCGCAAGGGCTCAATTAAGAGTGGATCATCAGGTAGAAAAAGAATAAGAATAAGTCCAGCATTATTAAAAAAAAAAAAAAAATTTAGTTACATTAGGTACTTAAATCTACATAATTTTATGTGGGTGAAAATACGGCTACCCCTCAGCTTTTGCTCCAACAGCTAGCTTGATGAGTCAAAAATAGCAAGTTGTACATAGGTCAGAATGGCGCAGGATTGGAAAAGTTAGAACAAGCAAAGAGCCTTTACACAACAGTGATTGATAAAGTCAGTGAGATTATGATGATGATGGTGAAAAATCATACCGAACTCCAAATGCACTACAGCATCGTGTAGAATGTTCCGCACAAGGATTGCCTGTTTTGTTGTCAAAGTCAAAGTCAAAGTCATAATTAACATCCGAACGATGAGATGACAGGAGAATGTTAAAATTTGTGTCTGAAACAAAGCATTAAAATACACACATTTTTTTGATTACCAGAAAAAAATAAACATGGTCTCTGTGTCTGTTACTGATCACATCCATGTAAAGTTATAACTAAAAAAAAAACAGTGGCACTCCGGGAATGCCGACAGAAGTGAAAACTTGAATGAGGGGTTGGTAACAACTTTAACTTGAAAAAAAGTACAAAAAAGAAACATTATTTATTGCGTAAATATGTCCAACGCGCATTCAAGGAGTTTTCACAATTTCATACATTTTAAAAAATTTTGAAAACGTATGAAATAATTTCTGATTCATTTCATATTCATTATGCCGAAATTATTTTATACATTTTTTGCAGCTGCCGAACTTAGGTCGCATAACTTCGGTATACACTTAGACCCTTAATTAAAAAAAAAAGCCCCTACAATTATTTATTTATTTGTAAAATAGTTTGCCAATTTTGTACTTATTACTAATGAACGCTGAGAAATTGCAGTAGTAAAAACTGTGTCGCAATTTTCACTGTGTGTGTGTGTGTGTGTGTGTGTGTGTGTGTGTATGTGAATGCATGGGTGTGAGTGTGTGTGTGTTTTTATGGTGGATTGCATAGGTGTTTAATTTAGAAATGAAACCAAATTAACTTGTAATTTCGATAAGTTCTTGAACTTCTTCTACAATGCTTAGTATGTAGTGCCTTGCTTAATCGTGGTTGATAAATTAAAAAAAATACATGATAGCTAAGTTAGCAAACACAAGTACTTACAACACTCATTCCAGCTTTAATTATATTAAAAACAAATCGGAAATTCATCGTTGTCGTCAATCCAGACATAAAATACATAATTGCCATCTGAAACAAAATAGTATAATTTTAAATAAAAAAAACTCACCTGAATCCCCAAGTCCTTGGGAGATTGTCTAAGCGCTACCTCCTTACTCAGTGAAAAAAACGTTCAAAAACAATGGTTCTTTAAAGTTTAGAGGTTTTGATATTACTTATACATAGCTCTATATGGGTGTGAGACGTGGACAATAACAAAGAAGGATCGGGAAAAGATGGAGGCGTTTGAGATGTGGTGTTGGCGTAGAATGGAAAAAATCAGCTGGACGGAGAAGATAACCAACATTGAAGTTCTGCGTAGAGTCGATGAAAAGAGATCGCTAATGCAAGTTGTCGAGAACAGAAGGGGAAAGATGATCGGCCATCTTATATGACATGACAGTTTCATTAAGAACATTATAGAAGGGAAAGTGGAAGGAAGAAGAGGAAGAGGAAGACCGAAGATAAGCTATATGAGCCAAGTAAAGGAGAAGGTAGCTGTCATGTCGTATAAAGTTCAAGAAAGCAGCCCTGGAAAGAGATACATGGAGAGGGATTCATCAGTTGGGCCGAAAAGGAGTAAATCCTTAAATAAGAAGAAGAAGAAGAAGATATTACTTACTGGTATAGCCATAATAGAGTTGAGTTTTTCTGTAATGTCAAAGAGCAACACGTATGCTTCATGAAGAGCGCTGGTGTCAAGTTTAGTCCTCCTCGACAACTTCTCAGCATCCGTTTTCTTGGCAACCACAAGCCCAGTTTTATCCACCACTTGAAATCTTTTCACAATATGCGCTTTCAAAGTCAAAATTCTCTTATAAACACAGTGGAATAGAGTAAAGAAAAAAATATGCTCTAAGTCGTGTGTAAAAGTAGTAATGGAAACGATGATATGAGAGAGCTCAATGTTGTTGCCAAAAGTAAAATATCGATTGGAGCTCAAAATAAAAAACTCAATAATATTCCAGATAAAAAGGACGAAAATCCAAATCTTCATTGCTTTTGTGGGACAAGTGATGGCAATATCATTCTGTATGTTTAGCTTCTCGTCAAACAAACGGAGGTTGTCAAATACACTCTGCACTTTTTTATTATTTGACATCAGAAGAAATATGGAAAACAGAATATGCTCTACAGCCGAACAATGTTTTGCGAATAACTGAAGACCATTTAGGTGAAATTCGGCTGAAAATAAAAATAACTACTGATAAAACATGAAAAGACCATACAAAATAGTGTGACAAAGTTACAACTTTTGTTCTATGACTTTTTACAAAACATAATTTATTTACCAAAAACAAACCTTCAAGATTTCGTTGTCCTATCTAACACATTTCAACTCTGTAATAAATAAGTCAATTCAAGCTCCCCCGCCGCCCTAACTCCCCTCCCCTCGCTATTGTACTATGCCTTCTTTTGTTTAATTTAAATATTTTTATTTTTGTATGAAAATCTGATGAACTAAAATATGACGAATTTTTAAAAGTCATAGAACAAAAGTTGTTGTATAAGATGATAGTAATACAGTCCTGAGAGATTACAGGTATTTTACAAATAACCTTGTATATATTCATACCTTCATTTAGCATCGGGAATATGATAAATGCCACTAAGAATAAATTTGAGAATTTACTCAAAATCTCAAGATATTTTCGGCATTTCAATAATCTTATTCTATTCATCCCAAAGCATATTTCTAAGACTATTAAAAACTTGAACTGATTTATGATACCGTTATTTGTCGCATTGTTATTATTTGGGAATGCTGGTCTCACTTTTACCGTGTGAACAGGCATGGTCGATGTGTGGCGAGTAACTTACTTACTTTTTATTAGCTTACGTATCTCATCCATCTTTTATGACGAATCACATTAACTAATGGGTAAGCACTACGAAAAAATGTTTTAATACATTTTGAATGCGTGGGGCGCAACACTGGACCGGAATTGATTATGTAAACAGGAAGAGGCCTCACACCTAGCAATGGGATATTATTAGCTGTGCACTCATATAATAAAGCTGAAAGTTTGTGAGTTTGTTTAGATGTTTGGATATTTGGATGTTTGTGTAAGGATCAGGCTCAAACGACGAAACATTTTACAATGAAATTTGGTCAGGTGTATATAACGTTCCTGAAAATCAAAAAATAAGTAAAAGGATAGCGGGAACATTGCATAAAAACTTTTGCAGTACTATGTTTGACACAAAGAGCACTGCTCTATGTACCTTCTACATTATGTACCTTTGTATTTACAAAAAATTATATCAGTCATGTAGAACCCATACCACTAGCTCTACTCATTCTTACTTTGGGGCTAGATGAGTATTTGTCTCGGGTCTAGGTCTATGTATAATAATATTATACAAATATTTGCAGATCGTACATACATTGGTCCCACGGCGTGGATCGAACCCGCAACCTTTAGCATCGCAGGCCCACTGCGCCACAGAGGTCGTCAGCTTAGAATCTGAAAAGCTTAAAAATATCACGTGTCAAGTACACAAAAGAGATAGAAGCTAGTTCATCAACAAGCTCATAGTCCTATTCAATTAATTATTTTAGTTTCCGTGACTTATCTTAACCCAGGACCCAGGAGCCCAAAAACAACCCTATCCTTTACATATTTTTCAGTTCTGGAGGTCTATTTGGACCCCTGGTCGTATGAGATAACACGGCAAAAGGAAGATCAAGAAAACTGAAGACCTTTTGAAACGGAGCAAAATAGGAGTTGTTCAAACAAGTCAGAAGTTTAGCGGCTTGTTTTATGTACATTCTCTAATGGAAGGCCTTACCTAATTTACGTTATAAATGGTCGGCTATATCGCGTGATCCGAGCCATTAGCACTGCGGTACGTAAATTGGTGATTATCATTTTTACTATGCTTTTGGTAATTTTTACACTCATTTGTTTACCTAAATAAACATCCTGGATTCAGGTGTGGTAGTTAACAGGAAAAAATTATATGCACTATGTGCACGAGGGCTACAGAAGAGTAGGTCGTCCGGCGGCTAGATGGGTCGACGACATTATAAAAACAGCAGGTCGTACATGGGTCAGACTGGCGCAGGATAGGGAAGGTTGGCACAAGCGAAGAGAGGCATATGCCCAGCAGTGGGATGAAAAGGGCTGTGATGATGGTGGGATGATAATGATGATGATGATGTGCACGAAAGGAGCCTCTTTGAGGCGCACTTTCACCACACTTGTTCGAAAGAACTGGTGACACGACAAGAATAAGAGGAAGAAGAAGTTATATGATCGTGAGTAGACCCAGGTATTTGTAGACTTTCTTTCGTAGATAATATAGCACATGCACACATTTTCACAGTTTTTAGAAGCGGAAAAGGTATTTGATATTCAAAGATGCAAAGAAAACTAATTAATAACCAAAGAATATTTAATTTTACTAAGGTCCGTAAATAATTTTAGTTTTTACAGAGCAAACTGAAATAAATTGTAGAATGACCAATAAGATTATATTTGAGTAACACTATTTAGGATGTTATGCCACATTTGGTTCTTATTGAATACTAGCTGTACGTCGCGGTGTTACCCGCGCTCTCTCGGGAAAACTTCACTTTCACGGGATATAATATAGCCTATGTTCATCAAGGATAATGTACGATTCTAATGGTGAAAGAATTTTTTAAATCTGTCCAGTAGTTTCGAAGCCTATTCAATCCAAACAAACAAATAAATCTTTCCTCTTTATAATATTAGTAAAGATTCACTTATTTATCTAGATATTTATTTTCAGCCCATATTGTCCCACTGCAGGGCACTCCTCATTTTCCTTTTCATTCACTTACTTAGTGATTATTTTTATAATTATAATCTTCATGCATTCAATCCTGGTAATATGAAGAACCCCGTTTATTAAAAAAAAATTTTAATAAGTTTAATATGAAGAAGACAGAATGTTATTTTAATGAATAAGACATGACAAGTGGAAGATTACGAAGGAAATGAATAAACCTTAGATAACATTAGTACAAACAGATAAACATCGACAGAAATTGTTACGTTCGTGATGCCTTTTCCTATTCACACGTTATGCTTGGCGATGTGCTTTCACGTATGGAAACGAAACTGCAAAATGTGTGTATATTCCAATAATAATAATCCAGCTGTTTTCCACGACTTCGTTAGTTTCTCCTTGAGTGAAAAAAGAAAGGTCACCCATCCTCAAAATATAGATACATCGCCCAGCAATGCTACACTTATTCCTTTATATATAAAAATGAATCCCTATATCCCTTGGTCACGCCATCACGCGTGAACGGCTGGACCGATTTCACTATTTTTTATTTTGTTGTATTTGTTATTGTCAGGAGAAGGTTCTTATGACAGAAAAAAATTAAAAAATTGCGCGGAAAAAATTAATCATGCGCAGACGAAGTCGCGCGGGTCAGCTAGTTCCTTATAAAAACTAAATTTTTGTTTTCACCCTTTCATTGTAAATTAGCATATAATAATCGCTCGTGGTCGTGCTTGCTTAATCGTTCTTGATAGATCGTCGAAGTTAAGCAACGTTCGAAACGGTCTGTAAGTGGATGGGTGACCGCCAGTGGCATTTTCGTCTGAGCGCTTCCGTGCTTCGGAGGGCACGTTAAATTGTCGGTCCCGGCTATTTAAACGTTACGCCATGATGGAGGCCTTAAGGCGGCCTAAAAACTCCGTCACCAGAGTTGGCCACTGACTTTTACGAACTTACTTACTTAGCATCTAATTATTAATTTGTTTAATTTTTATGTGTTTTTCTTGTGTTACCTTTGGAACTTTTGTCTGAAATAAATGTCCATGAATATCTAGACTGCAATCTCTATCAACCAACCAAATCTGTTCAGCGGTTTGCAAGCCGTTGTGGCGGCCGCATACATGTAAAAAGTGACAAACCTTAGCTGATCCGCTGATTTCTTGCATTCGCAATCAAATAACAAACTTTGGATGGACTATTAAACGCTTTTGTCATTTGAAGTTGAGCCTTAACCTTGGTCAAAATAAGGTTGATGATTGCAGTTTAAGGAAAAGTCGATGAACGAATCTCCCGCGTAAATACGTATCTGCTTCATTAATTGTGTTCAATTACATTGAATGTGCTGTAAAGGTTTCTTTTGCTGCATCATCATCAACATCAGAGTTCTATAATGCTGGACATTTTCACACAGCATCATCTAGCCCCAAACTAAGCAAAGCTTGTACTATGGGAACCAGATAACTGATATACTACATATATACTTTTTGTTTGTAAATACATACATATTATACATAGAAACACCCAGACCCGAGACAAATATCTGTAAGTCATTCAAACATTTGTCCCGCGGCGGGGATCGAACCCGCAACCTTCTGCGTCGCAGGCGGGCCTTCGCCCACTGCGCCACAGAGGTCGTCAAATTCGACAATTCGTCAATTCGTCGTCAGTTCGTATGTGTCAACCACTGGTGACGTAGATTTTGTGAAGTTTTTTTGGTGAAGTCCCCAGTCTCGACTTTATAGATGGAACCCACATTTAACATGCCCTCCGAAGCATAGAAGCGCTCAGTTGATAGTGCCACTACGGTCACCTATCTTTGTGACCGCACAAAAAGTTGCTTCACTTCAACGATCTATCAAGTACGAGAGCAAACGAGTTCTTCATCATCAGACGAGTTATTCATCATCAGATGATTCCTATCCTTCGCTTACTACGTAGGTTGGTAGTTATAAATATTTTGTACTGTTTTGTATTTCCTTTCACATACAATTAATTTGAAACAGACTGATGAAATATCAGTTTAAATAGGAACTCTCATTACCACGCACTGTGATGCTTTAATTGTCACGATGCTTTGTTTGGCGGACAAAGGGATGAATTAAGGAATTGTGGGCCAAATGTGTTTGGCAATCGACATAGGAATTTGAACCCTATACTCAAGTGATACGGTTTATATACTGAGTTTTGTTTATAATTAAGTGTATGTAAATGATCTTTGAGTAAATAGCATTGAGGTTTAGAACAGGTGGTATCTAAGACGGGAATACGTTTCGTATATTGCTTTGTATAGCTTTAGACAACTTAAACCGAGCTTAGAAGTTCTGTCAGCATTATTTGAAATTATAAAACTATTATTTTACAAATAAATAAACTATGAACCAGTGTGAGCAACCAACTATGAGTCAAGAGATTCATGTTTAATTACTTACTGGTTTTTTTTAAGCTGATAAATAATATTCTTTTCTCTTATTGTTTAGTGGGTTTAGTGAGATTTTTTTTCCATTTTTTCCAAAAACATGTTGGATTTGAAGTCAATCTTTACCGATTTTCAGCAGACTAATCGAGAGAGCCAGGCCGAATAGGAGGTTTATATTTGTGTCCTTGAACAGAGAGGAACAGTAAATCTTGAAAAAGAAAAATTCTTAGAATCCTGTAACACCATTTTGTGAGACATTTACAAAAGCTATGTTCCCGATGCTCAAACATTCCTCTCAGGGTTTCCTATTGGGATGTAGGTAAAGGAAAAACATTTCATAAAAAGGAAGTCAAAATATGTGCCATTTTGCCTAAAAAGAAAATAAGCTGGGTGCCGAGGGAAAAATTTACAAATTCGTTCGCGCGTCTGGGATTGGTATCGATATCGGCTACATACATTTATTACACGTTTTACGATGTTGCGAAAATTTTGATGTTTGGTTTTACACGGATTGCTTGACCACAAAGTGGTGTTAGAAATGAGCCCTCTACATATTCGCCGATAATAGACGAATGCCAACGTTCACGAATGTGTAGAAGGCCTCATTGCCTGTATTCGCCTGTCATCGTCTTTCCAAATAATAGTTCGGCAAATAGTTTGGCGAATCTATAGAGTGGCCGTGGTTGGCTTGGATCATTTTAATTTTGCGCTTGGTTGTCAAATTCCATGATCTCATTTCATAAATCATAAACAACTATCACCTATATAGTCCAGATACCACATTTGTAGGTATTCACTGGTTGTTGTGGTGAAAATTTTACACTTGACACATTTTTTAAACGCGCCACACGCGCCTTACGTCGTTCGAAATCAAATGAAAACTTACCCATTTCACTAGCACCGTAATCGCTGCATATGTATGAAACGCGGTACGTTTTGGAATGTTCATGGTGTCATAATAATTCACACGATGCTGACGAAATGTGCATTCACCTTTAAGCCTTGTTAAAACTAGATCGATATAAAACTCGGCTACGTCGGCCCCATATTGCAGGATTGCATCTAGGGACTAATTTAGAACGTGAGCAAACCAGACACCCATCGGTAGCTCACACTATTTTTGTTACGAGTCATCGGTAGGATTTTGTCGGAAAATAGCTGTAGAATCCTGTGAAAATCTAGCAAGTGCAGGTTAAAATCGCACAAAGTTCTGTGCTTTATTTCACTTTTATTTCTTGCTATAATGATGAGAGTGAATCAAGCGAAACATTATTATCTTTGCCCACGAAAATGAGGTGAGACTTTACGTATTTAAAATGCATCCCTAAAATTACACTCAAGCGAGATTTAAACCGATCCGTGTCGACTCTTTTACCAACTTAGCCAACGAACAAATATGATCTGTCTCATTACAAGTTACACAGACCTAAAATCTTGTTTTTGTGCTGTAATAAAAACACTATAATAAAATTGTTCTCTGTAACTTCATCATCATCATCATCAGCATTATTTTAGCTATATGACGTCCACTGCTGAACATAGGCCTCCCCCATCGATTTCAACATCATCAGGGGGAATTAGCCCATACGCCAGGCCATTTCCTATCTTAGTTAAAGTAAATACTGAAGGTAATGCACTGTCTATTCAGGCTTAGATGAACAATTACTTTACCTATGTGTGCTATAACGATCATTGTAAATGCATCTTCTTTTTCCTCTCTACTGATTTTACCTTTTTCAATACACGTTGTTATTTTCTGCATAACTAAATGTTATTCTTATTGGAGCTGACATCGAATCTGAATAAATATTGTATGATATTCTGAGAACAATCTCGACTGAACAGCAATAAGCAGAATGCCATTTCAGCAGAAAATATTTACTGTTCTCTTGCAACGATTTGCTTGCGCTTGCAAAGAGAAATATATAAATGAAAATGGTAAAATAATTTACCTGCTTATACTTAAGTTAAATGTGTGTTAGATGCTTTCTACCTATCGTGTTTTTTGGAACCAAGGTGGTGAAAAATTCATAGTGCGCCTCATCGATATTGATAAAATAATTTAGGTACAGGCTGTAAACGTCATGACCTTCATTAATATTTTACTTATTAAATAAACTCATTGAATAGGACGACACTTTGCGAAGCCATGATTGTTTCTAGATTTTAAAAACATTATAAGTAAAAATAAAGAATCAAATAAGATTTAACAGTAAACTTTAAATTAAATCACGCTAGTGGTACCCAGTGCGGAGGCGAGTTACTAAAAAAGATAATTTTATCATAAAAGTACAAAAGAAACAAAAATCTCTAATTAATTTTCCAAGTGCTTGAAGTGGCATGTAACGGTAAAACGAAATGAAATTAGCCGGCGCTCGCCAAAACGAGAAAGTATGCCTTAATCGGATTTGGGATTCAAATTAATATGTAAAGCCGCGCAGAAACCTATGTCTGAAACCTCCTGTGTATTGTAAATTAAATTTTGATGTACTTCAACTATGAAATCTTTCATAAAAATACGCCAATCACAGACACTACAGAATTTCAATTAGTACCTGACATACATTAAATTTTTCGCTTTATCCAATCTCAAACCTTGAGTTTGCAAGCTCGCCGGGTGGTAGATTTAACCATGCCTTAAGTTAGAGTCAGTCAACTTGTACTTACGTGTTGACCAAAAGGTCTCCAATTTGATAAAAGTATGATAGTTTTTATAAAAAAGACTTAAATGCGTCATTTGTAGGCGAGACATAGCATGTTTTTCTATCCTTTAACCGACAGACAAGGGGACATGGGGTATTTCTAGTCTAGTCAGAAACATGCTCAAAATTTGGAACATGTACAGAAGTTTTGAAGATGTCTAAGGCGTGTAATGTGTTAAAAAAGAATATTCTCTATCCCCTGCTTGCCCCTCTATTTGTTTTGCTCGGACAGTACACACGTGACATGAGTTCCAATGCGAAAGTGTTTCATTTCCGAGTCGGTGGGTTTAAATAACCCGGGGTTTACGTGGCTTTCAATTCGTGGTCGTGTGGAAGATTGCCTCAATTTTAAAGAATTTAGTGAGATTTGATGAAAAACGTTTAATAGGAGACTAATTTGTATTCCTTAGAACCTGTAGACTTTAACTTTGATTATTAAATTTAATTTTATGATGAAATCAAGAGGAGATATATATGAGAATCAAGGATAGGAGATTTTATGTATGATTGCAGGTATTTGTATTTTCTATCACAATTCAATCATCACACATAGCACACACTGGATAACGACTGTATCTCTAAGGTGTGGCAGACATTCTCTCAGACGTCTGTGGTAAAACAGGTTTTTGTAAAATAATACTAAAAAAACTCCATGTTATAATGAGGAACTTTAATTATAAACACGAAGACTAATCAACTGCCAAGGGCATATTCCATATTTTCTCATTTACCGAAGCAAACGAACAAGTGTCAGCGTCTAAATACACTCACTATGCAAACAAAAGGAAAAATAAGCGTTGGTATATATCATCATTAGCCACAAAAGACCTTTCGTTCCTCCAGGTGGTAAATATTCATTACGTATCCAGTGAATTTGCGACTTTGTGCGTTTTTATGCGGACTCGACACGGGCTAAGCTGGAATAATAAAGATTTATATTGTGAAACAAACGGATTTTAAATCAAGTGACATTTGAACATAAATTTAAGATAGATAGACTAGACTAGACTAGAGTAGTCTAGTAATTATTTTTAAGCGACTTTAAAATAGGTTCTTCTATTAAGCGATAATCCATCCATACTAATTATAAATCTGAAAGTAACTCTGTCTTTCTGTCTGTTTATTACGCTTTCACGCCCAAACCGCTGAACAGATTAAGCTGAAATTTGGCATAGTAATAGTTGTATCCCAGGGAACGACATAGGCTACCTCTTATCCCGAAAAAATGAAAAAAATCTCGAGGGACCGCGGGTCACACCGCGGGAGCGCAGCTTGTTTGATATAAAATTTATGTACGTATAAAATGCTCTAAGACGTATAAGTACCTGCCTAGGTAGACAATTCTTTCCGATCTCTATAGGTTACTCAAGATTCATATAAAATATCTGAAAAAAAAGGCAATTGATTTTGTAGGAAGCTTTTATGCAGTTTAAGTCTGATGTCTTGTTCTACGTTCCGCTGTCGTCTCGTAAGTCTTAAGATGCTTTCTGACCCCTAGGGCATTGGGGCTTTTAGGCACAGAAGTTTCGGAGTATAATTTCTTAGAATTAGCTTATTTTGTGGAACATCTACGTTTTATTTAGTTTCGTAAGATTACATGAGTTATTATTGTATTATAGAACATTAGAAATTAGTGAGTATTCTAACGAGTGCCTATCAATTGCTAATTTATTTACACGTACCAACTTTCTCTCTCTCACACATGCATACACACACACACTCACATTTTGTAATATGTTTACTGACGTAATTTTGTATTTTTTTATATTAATTAATTTTTATTTGCTTTTGGTTATTTTGTTCGTATTGCTCTGTATGTATTTAAAATTTGTTTTTGAAACTATACAGACCTGATTAAAATCCAGGCTCAATATTCCTACCAGATTTCCACACACTCTCACATTCACAGCGTAATAGAATATTCCCGTGATGAAATGTTTTCTCAAGGAACAAAGCTCCGTCTGCTACGAAATTGATATTTTTAGTTGCATTCTTATTTTTTCTTCCAAATTAAATTCTGTTTGCATAACTTGATGAACGAAAATGTGGAAATTGAAGAGATGGCAAGATTACTCTTGAATTGAGGAGTTCCATTTGTGAGATATTCTTACTAAAACTTAACACTTGAATGGAAGGAATCAAATCTACAAAGCTTTGTTAGTACTACGCGTTCCAGGCTACGCGTTCACGCTTTCCGCATACAGGTTGACTCGCGCGAATGACAAAATGTATACGCGTTACAGCGTTTTTGTGTAGTCGAACCGAGCTACGCGTTCATTGAAATGCGAGGTCCGTACGAAGCTTGCAGTTGTTCAAACCTACACCAAAATCAAAGCAATATAATATACTTACTCAAACAAGCTTACAACAATAATTGGAGTTCCAACTTAGCGCCAACGAGATAGAATTCAATTTAAGTTGGACGCTGCAAGTTGAACAGTATTGTAGCTAGCTAACAACTTGTAATGTGTGCAATTGCATATTCACCGGCTCTTTCCATATGATTTTGTAAAGTTCCGAAGTTTCATATTGTTTGAGAATTGTAATGAAAATCCGCGCTCCCATTTGTCGGTGTAATCTGAATAACAAACAATAACGAAATTTTTCATATTCTCAGAAAATTACCTAAAGCCTTGTTGTATGAAGAAATTTTCTCCAATGTAGGTACGCGTACACAGGCACGAGTGGAGGCCCGCACGCACTGGAAACCGCAGTAGAGGACGGCCCCCCACTAGATGGAAAGACGATCTGGTAAAGGTTGCTGGGAGCCGTTGGGTGCAGGCTGCACAAGATTGATCGCTGTGGACATCGATGGGGGAGGCCTATGTTCAGTAGGACCTAGTGTCCTACTGACATGATGATGATGATGATGTACACAGGCACGCGTAGTCGGTTGCGATACTGCAATTGCTGCGCGTTACCTTATACGTGTACATTGAAACGCGTAGTAAGTAGTTATTATGATTTGAAGTTGTTGCCTTTGTCCTAGAAACATGCAACTTGGAGGGTGCATTCCTTTGATTAAATTGGGGAGCAATAAGAAAGTACTTTTGGAAATTCTACCCATAAGCGAACCCTAACGAAGTCACTAGTTATTGAAAAAAAAACGATAAATCGTAAACGCCAAATGGGATAAATTTTGAAATGTGCCAGCATTCGTTCAATGTTAAATTATTCTGGATCCGCGATGACATTTCAGCGAGAATGTAAATTTTACTGCATTAAATCAAGTTAGGAAGCATCCCGGAATTTGTGTTTTTTGTAAACAAGTTTAAGCTTATCCTGTTCGGAATATAATTTCAGAATATTTTAATTTAATAGGGGCTAGTTGAAAGCTGTGAGATGTCCTCCAATATATTATTTCGTTTATAAAATAATAACGTTTTAATACTAAAAAGAAAACCGACTTCAATGTTTGACTCGAAACGCGGTGTGACTCAGGGCGTCAAGCTGTCGATTCGATTTCTATTTGTGACATGGCTAGGAGGGAAGGTGTTTAGAGTTTAACGGGGAAACTATCAATCGCTCAGGAATAAAATTTATATGGGACCACCTCTGGAGTATCCTTTCAAACATTAAAATAATTTTGCAAATCGGTCAACAAATGGCGGAACAATCGCTTAACAAGATACAAAAAAAAAACATACAGACGACTTGATAACCTCCTTTTTTGAAGTCGGTTGAAAAGGTTTTTATCAACTTTGTTATCTGTCCACACCTACGATGCTGTTTGTCGCTAAACTTGCCGGACCAAAATGCCGTGTCAATTTTAAAACAAACCAGCCAAAAGCGCTTTTAAGCGCTAATGGGCTTTTTCCTCTTACCTGCATTATTTAGCTCGGCCAGCCGGAAAACAGATATAAATGACACACTTTCTGGGATGCAGACTACCGTTGACATTCCATCACTGGACATCCAACACACAACTGCTTGAACAATAATTACGTTTTTATACTAAAAAGAAAACCGACTTCAATGTTTGACTCGAAACGCGGTGTGACTCAGGGCGTCAAGCTGTCGATTCGATTTCTATTTGTGACATGGCTAGGAGGGAAGGTGTTTAGAGTTTTACGGGGAAACTATCAATCCCTCAGGAATAAAATTTATATGGGACCACCTCTGGAGTATACCCTTTCAAACATAAAAAGAATTTTGCAAATCGGTCAACAAATAGCGGAACAATCGCGTAACAGAGAAGAGAAGAGAAAAAAAACATACAGACGAATTGAGAACCTCCTCCTTTTTTTAAGTCGGTTGAAAAATAAATTTACGAGCCAAAGCCTATGGCTATTTATTTTTTTGCTAAAGTATTGTAAAGAAACTAAAGTTACATCGGTTCTTCAGTTTGGGAGATACTTTTGTACCAATTACATTTGTAAAAACGTACTTAAACATCCAATATGGTTAGCTTAATTTCAAGGTTATTTTTAACCTTATGCTCTTTTACTCGTATTGTTTTTACATTTTTGCCTTTTTTTTTTAGAGTCGGCAAAATACCAAGCTAATTTGACCTAATGTTCTTTTAAAAAACATTTTTTCATAACAACTCCAGTGGTAACCCCTCCAAGCCACTACCGCTTAAATTTCCACGATCGGCGTTCAGCAAGTGGATCGGAAAGCTGACGATGATTCTGTGTTTATTGTGATGATGCGTTTAGTGATTTGACACTCTATGCAAATTGTAATAGTGTTTTTCAGTTAATTAACTTAAAAACTTATTTTTGCACGCAGAGATACTAACAACTTGGAACGACTGATGGTAACAGGAAAAATTGAAGGCAAAAGACCCAGAGGCAGTAGTCCCAAACGATGGTCAGACCAGATATCGGAGGAATTAAATATGCCTGTCAGTGCTGCACTACACCAAGCAACGGAACGTAACCGATGGAGACAACTGGTTGACACAATAAATAGGAGTCACGATCCTCAGAAATAAGGAAACGATTGGAAAGAAGAACTTATTTTTCTATGATTTTTGTGTATTAGAGTGGGCCTTACACCGGCCTAAAATCTCCGTCACCAGTGTTGGCCAGTAACTTATACGAATTGACTTTTTAATTATTGTATTGGAAGGAACGGTCAGCGAGGTAATGAACATTCTGATGTATTGAAACTTTTGAGGAAACCTTATTTTATATTCGGATCGGAGCTCGACAAAAACATAACGAAAGTATTTTAAGCAAATTTTTTTTTCAAAAAACATTTACTGACTGTTTGGATCACTCGAATTTTTATTATTATGAACTTACATAATAATGTAAGTACTTATCAAAAAAAGGTTAAAGACTTTATTTACAGAAACTAAGCTACTACATATTTACAAAATACAACAGGATTAGTCAAGTTATTTACGAATCGTTAGAAACGATCTATAGATAGCTCAACTGATCCAGGCCACTGTCAGTTGGAAGCGTGCCCAAAACACTGGCGGCATTACCACGCTGGATGGCAATGCTGATCCTTTGAGCCAAAAATGTGCCAGCTCCGAATCACGCATCGCTTAAGGTTAAAGTATAATATTCTACTCGTTTACCGAAATACACAATGGACATTCAGAGGTCAATAGGAAAAACTCCAATGGAGTGGTAAATGAAGAGAAAGGCTGTAGGATAAGGAAAACGTTTAAAAGTGGTTACTTCGTTCTAGTTAGGTGATGTTTTGTTCAACGAGTCGTCTTATCAGTTAACGTTATTTTGTTTCCGTACCGTTAATTTTATGCAATTTAAAGACCTATAATTACATAAGAAAACATCAAAGTAGACGGTTATTTTTTATGGTTTTGACCTGCCTTCATTGCTTAGAAAGCCTCCGAATTCCTGTATTGAATTGGTTGACTTGAATATAAAAAAAATATAAAAAAAAAATAATGATGGACATTTTCACACAGCATCATCTAGCCCCAAACTAAGCAAAGCTTGTACTATGGGAACCAGATAACTGATATACTACTTATATACTTTTTGTTTGTAAATACATACATATTATACATAGAAACACCCAGACCCGAGACAAATCTGTATGTCTTACAAACATTTGTCCCGCGGCGGGGATCGAACTTGCAACTTTTGCGTCGCAGGCGGACCTTCGCCCACTGCGCCACAGAGGTCGTCAATATAATATTCTCAGATTGTCTACCATTCAAGAAACATGTTTTTTTCCCTTTATTGCTCAATAAATTGAACGTTCTGAGTACTCATACACGTAAAAAACGTAAACAGGTTCACGACTGTATCCCCAAGGTGCGGTAGACATTCTCTCAGATCTTTTTATGTTACTTATTCCAGATCCTTTGCAGATGTCTAAGGGGGGTAGTCAGAGGCATGTCCAAAAACATATTTGATACATGCCCACATCTTGCAGAAGTTTATTCCATACGTGACAGGTTGCAAGCCCATCGCCGCCCATAAGAAAACTAACTGGTTTCCTCACGATGTTTTCCTTCACCGTTTAGAGCACGTGTTAAAGCGCATATAAATTTTACGAAACGCAAAATCCATTGATGCACGGCCGGGATTCGAACCCACAACCTTCGGATTGAAAGTTGAGGTACAACCACATTCGGCCAACACGGTTTTCACATCATACACGTATATTATAAAATTGGCTTGTTTGAATTACGAGTATATTTTTATCTAAAATGTCTGACTAGAAGTTATAACAAAACAGTTGTTATTTAGAACTTTGTCGTTCCAATGACCCCATGTACGAATTTTATACCCAACTTTTAGTTCCGTTTCATTAAATCATTCATTCATAGTTTTTACGATCACCTTTTGAACAAAAACTATTTCAACTGAACACTTTTATGAAGAAACTTTTGGATTCGCGAAGTAAGATTAAATTTTTAGCTTTGGAAAGTTAAAAAATAAGCTAAATGAATGTTTATCCTCTCATGTACCTAACAGTTGTCACAAAAGTGAAAGTATTCAAATAATTCAATTATTTATGAGTAAGATTTCATATTTACTATAATACGCCTTGCTTTGTATTTGTTTAATCTATTACTGACGCGTGATCCGAGAGCTGGCACATTTTTGGCTCAAAGGATCAGCATTGCCATCCAGCGTGGTAATGCCGCCAGTGTTTTGGGCACGCTTCCTACTGACAGTGACCTGGATCAGTTGAGCTATCTATAGATCGTTTCTAACGATCATTAGATAGCTTGACTAATCCTGTTGTATTTTGTATATATATGTAAATATGTAGTAGCTTAGTTTCTGTAAATAAAAATACTCTTACTCATTGTATCTATTACTCAACATAGAAACATACATACCAAGCGTGGTAATAATATGTTTATTTAATAATTAAATAAATACACTCGAACTGCCGCGATCCAGGCTTAGCCTAGTGCGGGGTTCTATGTATATTATTTATAATAATTGTAATTTTATATAATGTTTTTATGAATAAAAAATTGCAATTGAAATTGAATTGAATAGTTTTAAAATAGGCATTGATTTCCTCTTAATGCTGTATAAAGGCCTAAGTTTTTTTTAATGATTGGGTCTCTTCTGTTATTGTGACTGGTTAAAAAAAGCATTTTGAAAAACATAGTCAAGATATTTCTTCGTCGACCTAGGTTGTATTCCCTTATAAGACCCCAAATATTTCCTGGAATCTCTCTTAGTAAGCGAAGCACGTGAATGAATATTTTCCAACAGTTTACAATTTTTAGAATGTTGCGACTTGTTTTATGGCTACAGAATTTTTATGGGGATTTTATTGTACAAAGTTTGTTGTTCTTTTAAAATCTTCCTTCGTTCCTTGTACAAATTTAGAAGTTTACGTGATAATATTTTTAAGTTCATCTGTTTTGAATACGACACGACAGCTGCAAATGGTATTTTGTGAGAAAATATTTTTTTTTTATGAAAACAATCACTTGTCAAATAGAATAATCAGTAAGGTCTGGTAATCTTAATGGGTGGTAAGGTCTAAACAGACGAGCCTTTTTTTAAAAAGCCTTCAAAGGGCCAATTAAGTCCTTGCTTTACACCCAATATTGCTCTTAATCAATCAAGACAGCAATAACAATTCAACAAAAATCATAATTCCAATAGCTATTTCTACATAATCCTGCCAGCCAGTATCACAACACCCTCATACATCCCTACGTCATAAAGCCCCAAGCCTCCGAGCCTATTCGTCAACCAGTCTTACAACACAGCCCAATAAATCGGCTATCCAAACAACGCGAATATCGGCCTAGGTATAATCGAATCACGCAATTTTTGTCGGGGGAATAATCGAACAAATCAACCTATGGACTCGAGATATTCTTTGATCGATCAACGAGTCTCTTTTTCTTTTGAGTATGTGCAGTTGTCATGCAAAACCCTTTCTTGTTTACGATATTACCTGTGGATTTATATACAGGTTGTAACATTTAGAACGGTCAGTATGGGAAAGTCTGAAACTATAAGACATACGAAGATCTGTTCTTAGGAACCATGTTATCGATTTTAGAAAAAAAAAACTGCAATCACACATTTAAAAAAAACTTGTACTCAGCTCGAGAATCGAACCCGGACGTTTTGAAAATTGAAACTAACATGATGTCTAAAATTAATAAAAGCATCGTTTTAATATCCTTTAATTAATTTTAGGTATTCGAAATGACTACAATTTTTGTTTCAATACAATATTCAACCTCGTTTAAGTTCGTAAAATTATTACATTTCAAACATGATTCCTACAAAAAAATAAAATATAACTAAATTAAAATATCATATCAAGTCGCGAAAGTTTTAAAAATGTGTAAAAAATTTACACCTAAATATAAAATACTCCAATGAGATTATTTCTTCAGCAATTGAAGGTCCAGGGATTAGAAGTCCAATACTAAGACAATATTGTTACGTACATACGATAGAATCGTTGTAGCTTGTACGCCACGTTTTATTGTACACATGTAATCCCTCAGGACACAGCCGTTAATAGCATTCGTGTTATTTAATTCGCTTTCTAGGGTTCCGTGTCCAACGAGTGTTAATTCACATTCAGACAGAGTAAATAAATATAAATAAATAAATAACGCCGGACTTTTTCACACAGCATCATCTAGCCCCAAAGTAAGCAGAGCTTGTGTTATGGGTAGGTACTAGATGACTGATATACTACTTATATAGTTTTTGTTTGTAAATACATACATAATATACATAGAAACACCCAGACCCGAGACAAATATCTGTAGGTCATACAAACATTGGTCCCGCGGCGAGGATCGAACCCGCAACCTTCTGCATCGCAGGCGGACCTTCGCCCACTGCGCCACAGAGGTCGTCAAAGAAAAAAGAAAAAAGAGTGAATTCTAAATGAATGAAATGAACGAATGAATGTAGTTTCACCCATAATGCTCAGGCTCGACTGTCTGTCCACCAGCCACCTAGGCTCGTTCAGACTATTTTAGTGATTTAGTTGATTAGCGAGTAGTTTAGGCTTATTCTTCCTTTAGGGTCATGTTTAGTGTGAAATATTGATAATTGCTCTCGAACGCAAGTCGCCGATGTAGCTCCAAAAGCCGGGAAACTCAAGTGGTACTGGGCGGGGCACGTCTGCCGCATGCCGGACGAACTGTGGGCCAAAATAACCACTGATTGGAGCCCTGAGACAGTGAGACGGCGCCACAGACCACGCAAGCGATGGCGCGACGAGCTGGACACATTCAGCGACTATCAGTGGCAGGCAATAGCGTTGGACCGGAAAGCTTGGAAAACTCGAGGGGAGGCCCAGCAGTGGGATAGTAGGGGCTAAAAACAACAACAACAACAACATTGATAATTTTCCATTTCTTCGTCGTCGGCAGACTTTATGGCTTCAGGTAACCTGGTGACGGAGTTTTTAGGTCCTTTTAAGGCCTCCATCATGGCTTATTCACTGCAGGTATTGGTTTGATTTGGCTTTAGTAAGTGATCCCAGAAGTGGTTCTACCGAATCAATTCTTTTAATTTTTTTATAAAATACATACGGAACCCATCAAACCTACTTGCATTTGCCGGTTTTTTATTAGTGTCGCAAAGACTTGGAACTCAATTGGGTCACCTAGTTAGTTGCGTTGGGTTACAGCGAAGGCTCCTAATTTGCTGTTAACCAATATAATGTCAAGAGTGCTTGGTTTGGCTGTGATAATTCAGAGATGTGTTGGCCTAGTAGGATGTACCTCAAAAAATCCTGTAGTGATTGCGAATCCCGGGCATCAATGGATTTTTCATCTCGAAAAAATGCGCGATAGCACGAGCGCTAAACAGTGACGAAAAACATCTTGAGGAAACCCGTAGCTTAGTCAGCTCCACACGTATTGATGTTGTCTTTCCTGTGGATAAGGCCAATTAAGCTGAGAGGATGGTTTAGGTGCTGGACGAGTCCATCTTAAACAATGTCCCAGGCATTACAGTTTCCCGTTGAGTGTAGGCATAGGCATAGTATCTCCATTTTCGATCTAAAGGTTGAGGGTTAGATCTGTTGGTGCGTAAATGGATTTTCATTCAACCACGCGTTTGATTTTAATGACAGTATCACCGGCGTGAGAGTTCTTTTCTACCGGTCATGGTAAGCAACCACACGTTAGTAAACAGTGTCATTGCGAGATATTTCTATTCGACTACCACAGAGATGGGGTTATGATAAGCACGTAGACATGGAATTCGATGACACTGTCATTGCGAGATATTTCTATTCGACTACCGCAGAGATGGGGTTATGATAAGGTTTGGCCACAGGTTTGATCAAAGCTTTATACCGAGATATCCAGCAACAATTACCCGCAGTGTATCAGCATCTGACTGAACTTCCCGTCTAATCATGCTGAGATCATATACATGTAAAGAGATAACTCACTTCGTTGTGTCTATAAAGAAAACTGGCTATGCGTGTTGGACTTGAAGTGTTGTACATGGAGGTGTTATTCCTTTTTTTATTAAAACGGGAATTATATCAAGAGTGGTCTCGCAATATTATCAGAATATCTTCTGAGTGGTGAACTGTCTTTAGATGGTTTCACAACGTCAGGAGGCAACCCATGCCTACACTCAACGGGACGCTTGGCACATTTCTTAAATGTGAAGCTCACTAGGCTGCTTGTTTCATCACGATGCATATGGTGAACATGCTATGCATCTCAAAAACGTTACATTTTTGTGTAGCAAACATAATAAGTTTTTTAGCAAACTTTCTTATTCATATAAAACAAGCAGTGTATAAAAGAGCATCTGCAGTGAGCTAGCTCTATAATTCCGCAACTCCCATAGATTGTGCTATGACAAGCCCTGGCATTACCATGCTCTGGACAAACAGATAACAAAGATAGGGAATTAGGTAAGGCGATGACATCGGACACTAGACAAAGCTTTAAATCTGCCGTGGTATTATCTACTTACATTGACACTACATAAGATTCATTTTCATATGCTCTGAGTTTTCACTCTTTCACTCAACATTCTTCGGAAAATATATGCATTAAAAACTTGAAGGGAGATTTAGGTACTGGAAATTGGCTTCTTATTTTAAGAATAATAAGAATAAGAATTACTTTGTTCGTAGTTTCTTAAAAAAATATAATGGAGTGACGATCTGCGAAAGGCTGCCGGCAGAAGCTGGATGCGTCGAGCTGAGGACAGGGCGCAATGGCGCGCACTAGGGGAGGCCTATGTCCAGCAGTGGACTGCCATAGGCTGATGATGATGATAGTGTAGGTAGAAAACTACACACATACCTTAAAACTACGAAATGGCGTCCAACTCAGCAAAATTGTTATAGTAGCCATTGTCTACTACAACGCAACGCTATTTTTTCTATGCATTGTTTATAAATTAAAAAAAATTGTTGTGATATTTTTTGCCTATACATACATTCATTATAATAATTAGACAAAATACAGGATCAAAACTCTATCATTTCATGCACTATACTCAAAAAAAGCTATTAATAATAGCTTGACTCAGAGGCATTCACAAACGAGTATTCGAGACTCATTAATAGTCGTACTAATGGATCCAAATGTTTGCTTCAAATCAATTTGTGCGTAAAATGCAGGCATATTGAACTGAGGGTAGGTTTTAACGGAAAACCAATTATTTCGAAGCTGCTTTTAAATTAGAGGATTAATTTTAAAAATGTAATGTATGTTTTTTTTTTCTTCTTTGTCTATGCTTCTTTGTCGCTCGTTCCGCGCTCTCGCTTGCACTTCAAGCCTCTCAGAGCGAGGTAACGCCGCATGAAGGTAACGCCGCATGACGGTAACGCCGCATGACGTCATGTTTTTTCGTGCGTGCAGCCGGCTCTATCGAATTATAAGACGTAGTCACGTCAAAACTGGTTGTAATTTTGAATCCATTGACTATCCTGTTTATTGTGTATTTATATGCGCTGTAACACGAGCTCTTAACAGTGAAGGAAAACATCGTGAGGAAACCCGCAGCTTCATCAGCTCCACACGCATCGACGACGTCTTTCCTGTGGGACAGACTGATTAAGCTGAGAGGATGGTTTAGGAGCTGGGCAAGCCTATTCCATCTCAAACAATGTCGCAGGCACTACAGCGTCCCATTAAGTGTAGGCATGGATTGCCTCCTGACGCTGTATAAATCATCTAATATAGTAAGTAGTAGATGTAAAGGTCTAAGTTTTTAAGTTTTTTTTATATAGTTGGGTAAAAGTTAGTCTTTTTAAAGCATTCTAGGTTTGTAGATTAATTCTAAATTAGGTTTCAACTTTCTACAATTAACTTATCAACAGTGAAACTTGTTATGGTTCGAATTGAAATTAATTTGAATTGGCTTTGTGAGGCGATTACTTCATTTCTATGCGACGATTAAAATTAGTTATCAAACTTCAACGAGGTATTCATTATAATATATATAATTAAAACTTATATTAAAATATTATATAAGTTTTTTGACTATCCTGTAGTTTCTGTGTCAACACTTCCATCTTATTATTTATCTTATTTATCAGTCATTCTAGTACCCATAACACAAGCTCAGCTTACTTTGGGGCTAGATGATGCTGTGTGAAAAGTCCAGCATTATTTATTTATTTATTTATTTATTACGAAAGCAGCGCGGACAAATTAAAGTTTGGTTAGGACGGCACCGTCACCTCAGTGCGGTGTCTGAATAAATTGTACAATTTGCAGCGTCCCGACAACTGTACCCTATTTGTTCAAGCTGGGATTGTTAAGGTAAAACAGTGAAGATTTTGAGTCAAAGGTTTCGTTTGGACAATGTTCTTGCAGAATGGTGAAAGCATTTTTAATGTGCTTTTAATTTTACATGATTTCTTAACAATTATAACTCATACGAGTATGCTCGTAAGGGTCAGTACCCTTCAGTAAATTAAAAAAGATTTCAAACTCTATTTTCAATGAAAAATACATTTTTGTAAAATTAAATTTGAATGGGGAAACATCATAATTTTATTTCTCGGTTCATAAATGGAGAGGTTATTTTTGGGTTTTTATTCTGTACACTTTTTGAGAGTCTCTTTTGATCTTAGAGTATATTTTGATAGTATTTCACGTTTGAAAATATTAAAATGTTTATTAAATTTATTTCGTCACTGCCGTTTTGTAATTAGGAATTTTATCTATGTCGTCTGTCATCCATGTCGTATCTATGTCGTCGATGCTGCAATTTTTATTTATTCGAAAACCTTTTCATAGATTACCTTACACCTTATTTAACATAGAAAATGTTCGCGCGATCAGTCGATCAAACCTATTGGTAAATATTGAATCAATTTAAATAAATAAATAATGCTGGACTTTTCACACAGCATCAACTAGCCCCAAAGTAAGCAGAGCTTGTGTTATGGGTACTAGATGACTGATATACTACTTATATACTTTTTGTTCGTAAATACATACATATTATACATAGAAACACCCAGACCCGAGACAAATACTTGTAGATCATACAAACACTTGTCCCGCGGCGGGGATTGACCCGCAACCTACTGCGTCGCAGCCGGGCTTTCGCCCACTGCACCACAGAGGTCGTCAAAAAGCATTTATTCAGTAGGACCCCTGGGATTACTTAGAATAGATTATTTATCTATATGCTTCTACTCCAGTTCCTCTGCGACCAATAAAATTAAAAAAAAAATCCTAATTGAAGGTCGCACTAACATGCGCGAGCAGTTCAAGCCGTTTCATCGCACGCTGAAATCGCATCACATCTCCGAGATGGTCAATTAGGACATTTCTAGTGCAAGAAAACAGAGGGTATGACTATTCTGAAGGCATGTTTCAATCTTAAGTAAGATGCACGGTTGCGTTCCCAAGTACAGCCACTCACTGCACTCAACCCTTATATTCACAAAGAAGCATGGCATTAGGTATAAATTACTTTATTATTTTTATCATCACCAAGCGTTCAGCACTCTGCGGGCGTATGCTTCCCTCTGTTTGAGCTATCCAATATTATATTACAAGCTTTATGTATCTTACAAAGCAATCCTTTTTACGTTATTCTGCGTTAAATCAAATTATTCTATTAACATTAAACGCATACAACATTGTTAAATCTTGCATCTTTTGATACCTAAGGATTGATTTTCCCGTAAACAAAACTTAATTGGTACACAAAATTTTATAATTGGTTCATAACCCCATTACGAACAAAGAACTGAAACACAAAACTTTATTCTTAGTTTGTAACCCGGTTACGAAGTAGGAACAAAAATCCTTCTACGTAGCTGGTTACGAAACAAGGTTACGTAGAAGCACTAAAAGGTAATTTTTGAATAGAGGTATAGAACTCAATCGAAATAGCGCTTCTAATGCCATTTGATCTTTGGTCTCGTAGTTTTGCAGTGGAATCAACGGCCAGGAAATCCTCTTAGAACGCCATTTACACAATACCATTCTTGCCTCTTGCTTTCACAAACTCAACCGAGAAAGAGCTAATATTCTATGACAAGAGGCAAGAATAGTATCGTGTAAATGGCGTCTTAGAGTCGAAGGCTGCGAATGTTGCAGGGCCTTTTATTTCTGTAAGTAAAAAATTGGTGAATAGGATCTTAGTATCGAATAGAATTGCTTCGGAAATCACAGTTTCGTTGCAAACTTTTTCCTTTTTTGAGCTCGCTTTTATTTGAACTATTTTAAAATTGGATGACCAGAAAAGAATAGAATTTTGTTTATTTGACACAGTAGGCATAAAAATTTTAGAGAACATTACAGGTAAGTAATTAGATACCCAATAATATTGTAAAATAGTAAAGATGACAAAGATAAGAAACAAAAATCATTTATTTAAGAACTTATACAAAAACAGTACAAAAAATCACTAATACCCGATGTGATTATACAGGGTGTAA
This sequence comes from Epirrhoe tristata, assembly GCA_951394285.1. Lineage (NCBI taxonomy): Eukaryota > Metazoa > Arthropoda > Insecta > Lepidoptera > Geometridae > Epirrhoe > Epirrhoe tristata. The sequence continues at coordinate 1,044,936 of OX596139.1, read as the reverse complement.
AAAGACGTCTACCGAAGCCGAAAGGGGTAGGTACAGCATCCCAACACACAACCAAATCCAAAAGAATTTTCCTAAAAAATCATTATATCCGGAGAAAACCGACCTCGCATAGCTGGTCGAGCGTATGTACTGGGCGCGTTTTTATACGTAGATGGCTGGATTTTGAGTTTTAATTATTATTGTTCTCACTTTTTATGAAATTATTAGGTAGATGGCCTCATTAAGTTGTACTAGTAGTAAATAACTAGTAAATAAAATAAAATGACGTAGCTAAGTAAAAATTTTTTTTGCGTTTTTTTCGCTAAAGATGTTCAGAATCATGGTCTGATTGCAACCCCTCAGTTTTCGGTAGCAGACTTTTTACACCCTGTATAACCGGAAATAACATAAAATGACGTAGCTAAGTCAACATTTTTTAGAATCGTGGTTTGATTGCAACCCCTCAGTTTTCGGTAGTAGTCTTTTTACACCCTGTATTTAACTCGATCGAAAAACACCAATTTTTTTTTTTTTTTTTTTTTTTTTTTTTTTAATGATGAATGGGTCGGCTCTTGACCTCAAACTTACACAGGTAAGAGTGAGGTCTACGATGGAGCGAGCTTACCCAGAAGGTGCCTATTAACTCTCTTCTTAAAAACAATAGGGTCGTAGCTCAGCGGAAATACGGACGCTGGAAGCTGATTCCAAATTTTTGCAGTGCGCATAATAAAAGAACTTTCGAAGCGCTTAGTTCTAAGAAGTGGAATATCAACCAGGTGAGGATGATAATTAGCTGTGCGTCTGAAATTACTTTAAATTAAACCGTTGCAGTAAAATATTTTAATTCAAATCGAATCTCAATAAATCCCCAAACTCATCAGGGGTTCTTGCAATCTCAGAAAAACCTTTTAGAGCTTGGGGGTCATAAACTTTAATTGTAATTGGGTTCAGTAAGTTTTTTAAACATTTGAATGGGATTGTTGTCATTCAGATATCACACTAAAATTATAATCATGATATTTTGAATGTAGATTTATTGGTACTCCTCCACGTTAAAATACTGCGTCGTCGTGGGGAAATAAAGAGGATTATATTAGATACCACATCAAGGCCAGGAACAATGTAGATTTCTGCAGATTATATCACAACTCATATCGGTACAAATCTTTGTAAAGTTCAATCTTCAATGCCTCAGATTGAATTCCTCTAAATTTTTTGGGCAGGTGATTTTAAAACATCAATAACTTGGTAACAGTAGCAATCTTGTAACCAAAGTGTAATCCACGTGAAAGATTTAGCGAGAGATTTACCTCAGGATTATAAAATTCTTCGGCGGCCGTTAAAAACCAAGGCACGCGCTTTGAAGTAATTTTATATCGAACCAATATCCTGGTAGGATGCTCGGTGCAGTCATTTGTCCTGGCCACAGAGTCGCTGTGACAAAGAAGTGACACCAGATATAGGATTTTTTTATTGTTATCATTGAAGAAGAAGAATAAAGTTTTTTTTTCTCCACATTGACGTCATTTAGTATCGTGGATATTTCATGCAGCATCATTAGGAATCACATAACTGATAAAGTGTTATTACTAGTACTGCATTAAATTTTTTTTATAAAAAACGTTCTTATTATACAGAAAACACCCAAAAAGTTATAAATTTTATAAAGTCAACATACCTTTATGAATTTAGCATTTTACAAGTCACCGTTTGAAATCAATTACGTTTTCAAGTGCCAAAATATTCAATTCTTTGATTGTTTCAAGTTGGTTATCAGATCTTGAAACACATCTTCCACAATGAACCTCGCTGGGTCACAAATAATAACCTCAAGTGTCATCTAAAATTATATCGAGTTCTCATGAAAATTTGAAAATTGAAAGAGCATTCTATCCTTAACGAAGTCTTCGTCTAAACCCCGTCTTAAAGGCTTTCTATAATACCCCGATCAATCGAGACGATACAACAGTCGATTATCGGATCGACATTTGTTTTTGTTGAGAGACGGATAGCCCAAACTTTTTAGGAATTGCTTTTGTTCGAAAGAGTTCATTTATAAACTTCGGGCCGAAGGGGAAGTTTGCATGGTAATGGGCCTTACTTGAAGGATAGGCCTGATGACATATTGGGCTCGAACCAATAGGATCTTCTGAAATCGTATCACGTCAACTACTCACGATTTTATTAGCTAGCTTTTTACATTGACGATTCAATCAGATAGACAGTTTGGTGATGTAGACTTGATATTCAAACTAACAGATATATCGGGTCTTTCATTTTAAACTACTCAAACAGACAAGGCCTAATTTTTGGGTTGTAAATAGACGTATGACCGTATCAATTTAATTCCTAAGCCGTTTTAAGTTTTCACTTCAAAATTAATCATTTATTGATTTTTTTAAATGCTGCATAATGATTTTGAAGGAGAACAGACGTTCCACCAATCGCAGTGCAGCTACATCATGAATGGACTAAGTTATACAACACAAGTTATGCTACCTAACAATAAAAATATATATATTTTTTGTATTTTCTTGAGACTTTGACGGGTGACTCCGCGAGACGCTAGTGAACTATAAATATCGATAGCTCTCAACTTAAAAAGAGTCACAACAATACAGAGAGTCGTTTTATAGCTGAGCGAGCCGCAAATCCCGCCTCTGAATGTGAGGATAAGAGCGTTTATTTGTTCAGACTAATGCACATTTTATGCGGGACCCCGCTTCTTATGACTTACGTGACGTAATAGATGTGGTGTGATGCATAGGTGATCAGCGATTTTTTTTTTCAAATTTCATCCGAAAAATTAAACACATACGGGACATGAATCCGCAACCTTCGTGATTTGAGAATCCCTGATTTATCAGGGTAGATATCTGTCAGATCCAGTCACTCAAGTTCCATTATAAGACTAACTTATTTCGTCCTCTGACTACTACTAAGATATTAGGGTAGTCAGAAGAAAATAAAGTGCCGACCAAAAAAAAAGTGCTGTACCACTAATTAGTGGTGCTATAAGGTGGTGGTATAAGCTTTGGTGTTTTCATTTAATATCACATTTCTTCAACATAAATACCTATTTATCTGACATTTTATATATATTTCGATCAAATGAATTAATCAAAATAATAAGAGAATATTTTGAGGTGGTGCTACAGCTTTGGTGCCATATTAACAAATGCTTAGACCGACATGTTCTATCAGAATACAGCACTTTTTTTTGGGCTGGCACTTTTGGATCCTTGCAGCGATGCCAAGTAGACTATCGTTATATCGAAGTGTTGAGATGTCTGTACGAAGCCGCCACGATGAGTGTCCGAGTACAGGACCAGCAGTCTAAGCCCATCCAACTGCGCAGAGGAGTGAGACAGGGAGATGTCATATCTCCGAAACTGTTCACAAGCGCGTTGGAGGATATGTTTAAGACTCTGGACTGGAAAGGTATGGGCATAAACATAAACGGCGAGCACATTTCACACTTACGATTCGCAGATGACATAGTCTTACTGGCGGAGTCGCTTGAGGAGCTACAACGGATGCTGAACGGCCTAGCATCAGCCTCGCGAGCGATAGGTCTCGGCATGAATCTGGATAAGACCAAAGTCATGGTCAATGACCGAATTGATCCGAGACCTGTCGCTGTTAATGGTCACCCTCTTGAAGTTGTTTCGCAGTACACATACCTTGGGCAGATTTTGCAGTTAGGTAGAAGCAACTTTGAGAAGGAGGCCAAGAGGAGGATTCAGCTGGGCTGGGCAGCATTCGGAAAACTACGTCGAGTTTTCTCGTCACCTATACCACAGTGTTTGAAAACAAAAGTTTTCAATCAGTGCGTCCTACCTGTCATGACATACGGAGCCGAAACGTGGACACTCACAGTACGGCTAGTCCACCAGTTTAAAGTCGCTCAGCGAGCTATGGAACGAGCTATGCTCGGAGTTTCTCTGAAGGATAGAATCCGCAACGAGACTATCCGACATAGAACCAAAGTTGTCGACATAGCTCAGAGAATCAGCAAGCTGAAGTGGCAGTGGGCTGGCCATATCTGCCGAAGAACCGATAACCGTTGGGGTAAACGAGTTCTTGAGTGGAGACCGCGACTTGGCAAACGTAGTGTAGGACGCCCTCCGGCCAGGTGGAGTGACGATCTGCGAAAGGCTGCCGGCAGAAGCTGGATGCGTCGAGCTGAGGACAGGGCGCAATGGCGCGCACTAGGGGAGGCCTATGTCCAGCAGTGGACTGCCATAGGCTGATGATGATGATGATGATGATGATGACTTTTGGATTTTGGACCAAAAATGTATGAAACGTGGATGATGTCCTTTGCATAGTTTTTAGCCTAAGCTATCCCACAGCTGGAAAAGGACAAAGGCCTCCACCGTCACCTTCCACACTTCACGATATTCAGCGGATTTCACCCATCTTTCCTATAGGCGTTCCAGGTCATGGTGCACAGCACTTCGAAATCGCCTGTCATCCGCCACTCACAACAGATTTCAATGAATTTAAAGCAATATAATCCGTTGAAGCTCTCAACTTGCGCCAACTCCTTAAAACTACCAGGACGAAAAGAATAGGTCGCCTCGTAAAATTCCAGTCGTAAATATGAAAGAAAAAGATTCCGCGAAAAAAATCTTTTTATCCTTTTCACAGGATTGTAATGTGATACAGTTAAATGAGGATTTGTAGTTTCAAGTTCTGGCGAGCGGAAACTTTTCCGAGGCAGTTCTACTTTGTTTTTGTTTATCTAGATTTGTGGTGTACAATTCGGGTTCTAGACAGTTTTTTTATGGGATTTCTTCTAATTTAAGTTTTCAACCCTTGTCGGCACAACTGATACATACTTAGTTCTCTTCAGGGCAACATCCTTGTCAACTTCCGTTATGAATGGACATTTTTAGACCATTTGTCATTTTTCATAATTGGACATTAGTCGTGCAAGGGTCGGTAAAAGGCTACCTTTATTCATACAATATTTACCTTCTCAATACGTTCGTTCATTTTCTTCAATTAATTTGTTCTGTCGAAATGGCTTCATCAATAAAATCCCCGTTCGATTCTCCAAAATCCCCAAATTAAACTTGACGTTACGCTTATTCAGCGATCCGCAGTTCAATAAAGACTTGGTTTCCCTTGACGTCAGCTGACGGCCGGGAGCAAACGGTCTCAAAGTTCACTCACCCAACGAGATAATACCATGAATGTTCATGGAGTTCCCCGATATTAACTTCTGTTATTTTATGAGTGTTATAACCATGGAAGTTTAAAAAGACCCTAATACTTACTAAGAATCCGAACAAATATGAATTTCGAAGCTGTGTCAATTATTATTATATTTTGTTAAATTTATTATTTTTAATAGAACGAAGTTCCTTTTCGGACAGTATCGAAGAAAAAAAAAAGCTGGAAAAACATTTTGTTCAATTTTACCGTCACGACACATTCATAAGTCAAATCGTCACAGTGCGAAATGCGCAGCCGCGGCACAGTCCATAGATTGTTACATTGTTAGTACGGAAGAGCGTTTCTAGGATACCTAATTGACAATTAATATATTATATTTATAAAAGTACTCTTTGTTTCGTTCCAACCGAGTGTTCCACGACATTCAGGTATTTTTTTCTATTCCACTGTTTATACGATCCTGGGATATACATTTGCAAAATTTTAATATAAATATACATTGAAAACCACGAATGAACAAGAAAACTAAAACTTTTATTACTATTATGATATTATCTTTGAATTGAGGGATTCTTGAATTGAAATGAAGTGTATCTTCAATGTATTTTTATCTACAGCAATAATTTGCAAATGTGTATGAAGGTCAGCCAAAACTATCCTGTATGTCCAGTATCTATAGGTTTTTTTTTTAATGATGAATGGGTCGGCTCTTGACCTCGAAATTTACACAGGCATGAGTGACGTCTATTACGATGGAGCGAGCTTACCCAGAAGGTGCCTATTAACTCTCTTTTTAAAAACAACAGGGTTGTAGCTCAGCGGAAATACAGACGCTGGAAGCTGATTCAAATTTTCCAAATTTTGACGGCCATTCATTGATAGCCGTCAACTTACGGCCGTTCATTGACGGCTACTTATGAGACCAAGCCTTAGGATCAGTAATTACCGATGCGTCGGCAATTCGTCCCACTTCGAGATACGCGATTAAGTTTTTACAATATCCTGACGAAATTGTAAGTCAATTCAATTTTGACCGAAGATAATCGGATTCCGAATAAATTGGATTATATTGAACGGTTGAAATTAAAATGATGGAGAATTTCAAAAAAGATAACTTGCGTCTTTCAAGCGGTAGATATCTGGGGCCGTATTCGCGTCTAGCCTAGGACCAAATATTCCAAACTGAAAAATTGGCCATTGAAGTTAGAAATCGTGGTGGAAAGCATCCGAATATTCATCAAACGAACGAAAAAAGGAACGCGAATACGGCCCCAGGTCAGGAATATGAGATTCAATATGTCTCAAATAATTTTCACGTTGTAAAACACAATTTTGGCTCATACGAATTTAGCAGAAACGTGATAAGTAGGTATTTGAGTTTTAATGGGGTTGAGAAAAAATGCTTTTGCCTATCAATTGGTGACGCTTACTGTACTTACGGGTCATAGACCTCAGATAATTGGGAAGTAAAAACGTAATTCCACTGACAATTTATTTCAGTATTGATATACATAATTCAAGCGGTAAGCTGCGAGGAGACGTTTCAATTTGTCTTCATTTGATTTTTTATTTTTTAAAGAAAAGCTATCAATTAAATAAAAAACTTATGTACACAGGTACTTGTATAAGTTATTAATTGCCCTCATAATGTTTTGCTTCAACCTGTGCATTTTTCGTAACAAAAAATCGATTGATGCACACCCAGGGTTCGAACCCACGATCATCGAGGTCGAGGCACCATCCATTGGCCAACACCGCTTTAAACACATGAAGCGAAGCATATTTAGAAAAACGTTAAGAGACCCTACAATTTAAATGACAAATCACTAGACCATCCCTGTAATAGCCCCCGGATCATTAGTGGACCCTTCCACTAAATAAAGTACTATTCGAATTAGGATGTTGACCCTACAATACTTAAGTTTACGGTTTGTAGGTCAGCCAGAGAATATTTAATAATACTACGTGTAGAATGGACATTCATCTAAATTCGCAATTGCACTGGTAAAAGATAAAAAGAGTTTTTCTGATCAAAATTTCAACACACTGGTTCTATTAAACTCGAGGAAGAGAACAAAAGTAAAAGGGAGGAGACTCCTCAGAAAATGTTATAATGTAAAAATAAATAATAAATAATGCTGGACTTTTCACACAACATCATCTAGCCCTAAAGTAAGCAGAGCTTGTGTTTTGGGTACTAGATGACTGATATACTACTTATATACTTTTTGTTTGTAAATAAATACGTATTATACATGGAAACACCCAGACCCAGACAAATATTTGTAGATCATACAAACATTGGTCCCGCCGCGGGGATCGAACCCGCAACCTTTTGCGTCTAATAAAGATAAAAAAAATTTCAACACACTTGCTCATAAAGTGGCTCTATGGTCACCGCAATTAGGCACATAATGACACCCATAATCAAACTGTGACTTTTTCATTACTATAACTCACTAGTGAGTAATAGATTTTTTTTTTAATTTTATTGGTTGAGTTGCTTTGTTCTTTAAAAAGTTTTTATTCAGAAAAAAGATCGTGTTCAATAGAACAAATAAATTAATGTTCCTATTGCTTGCTCATTTCATGCAACTTCTAATTTAAATAGATAATTTTAACTCGTACGTGTTTAAAAAATAAAACTTTCACTCAAATATAACTTTTGTTTTCTCTATAATAAAAGAAAACTTTAAATTCCCCATTTTGTACGTGGCAGAATAGGCCGCAAACCCTATGCGCGGCGCGGAAATATAGTCTGTGGCCGATCGCAATGCGCGCGCATAGGAAAACTGATTATTTTTTCCCGCAATAGCGAAACATTTTTCACAACTCGTTTTCACTGTTGAAAATGAGTTTTTATTGTTATTTTATTCACAAGTGTGTTTAAAAACGTCGTATGATACACGTGTGTATTGATGATTACCGTCCTCGGTTCTGTTAAGAGCCTCGCCTAACGGCTCGGCTCTTAAAAACACCTCGGCGGTAATCACCAATGTTACACACTAGTACCATAATGTACTAATAATTTATTGTGTTTTTTTTAATCACTTATTCCATTTTGCTTAGCAAATATGGGAGAAAAGAGAGTTTTACTGGAAGTGAACAGGTGTGAGTAGGCATTTGTGTGAAAGTTGAAAATTGAAATTGTTAAGGAAATTGTCGAAAAACCAGATCATAAAATTTCAATAACACAAACTATTCCGTGGTATTGAATGCGGGTAGGCAAATAGAAAATTTTAAAATTCATGCACACTCAACAGACGAAGTCGCGCCAAGTAATATGTATGCAAATGTAAGCGCGTTGGTAGGGTATTGCTTGATATTTAATAGCAAGGCATCAGATTTTTTATGATTTTAGGTCACAAGTCTCAAGTCTAGGACAAACAAACATACAACGTTAGTGCTTACGGAAAAATGTATGTTTTTCTTTCAATTCTGCTCGTTATAATTTTTTGAACTAAATAATAAATATATTGCATGTGAATCACATATATTTTCAAGACAATTTATATAGATTTATACATAATATAGAATTATTATAAATAAAATAAATAAAAATAAATAATGCTGGACATTTACACACAGCATCATCTAGCCCCAAACTAAGCAAAGCTTGTACTATGGGAACCAGATAACTAATATACTACTTATATACTTTTCGTTTGTAAATACATACATATTATACATAGAAACACCCAGACCCGAGACAAATATCTGTAGGTCATACAAACATTTGTCCCGCGGCGGGGATCGAACCAGAAAAAAATAAAAATTATAAAAAGGGACTTTCATTTTAAACTACACAAACTGACAAGGCCTCATTTTTGGGTTGCAAATAGACGTTTGACCGTATCAATTTAATTACTAAGCCGATTTAAGTTTTCACTTAAAAAAATTTCTTTTTTTTTTAAATGTTGCATAATGGTTTTCAAAGAGAACAGACGTTCCACCAATCGCAGTGTAGCTACATCACGAATGAACTAAGTTATACAAGAAGCAACAATCAATAGAAAGGATAATCTTTATCGATTTTCTCAGGTTTTTCATTACAAAACAAAAAAAAACATTACATAAATATTTTTTTATATTTTTTGAACCCAATTCTTGAATTAAGTTAGTATAAAATGAAAGACCCTATATAGATCATCCATACTAATCCATACTAATATTATAAATCTGAAAGTAACTCTGTCTGTCTGTCTGTTTGTTACGTTTTCACGCCCAAACCGCTGAACAGATTAAGCTGAAATTTGGCATAGTTAAAGGTTGTATCCCAGAGAAGGACATAGGCTACCTTTTATCCTGTAAAAATGAAAAAAATCCCGAGGGACCGCGGGTCACACCACGGGAGCTCAGCTAGTTAATATTATATTTATGAGACTGATTAAAAGTAAAAAAACTTCAGAAAAAAATAGCAACGGAAATGGTTTTTCACGACGACTCTGAAACCATCAGTTCGATATTGAAACCAAAACCGCGCTTGCATAAATTCAACTTTGAAAACTCATTGATAGATATGTCTGGTTGAAATGTTTCTGTAAAATGTTAAGCCTTAGTTTCTTAAAGTGCAGTTAGCGTTGCTAATTTGTTTTTGTCTCCCTATTTCTTTTTATTTCAACGTGTTTTCTAGGTAGTATCTTAATTTTTTTTACAATAGCGTAGTTAGGTATATTTTTAAATATTTACACGAAACAAAAATCATAAAAATACAAGTTGTCTCCCTTAATATGAAGTTATTCTTAAATTGTTTTTTAAAGTATTATCAATAAGAAGACTTTTCAGACTAAATGCATTATGCTTCTACTTATAGAGTAGTTGAAATAGTAACTTACTATTCTATATTATTTTGACTCAGCATCTATTGACAACATGGTAAGCAGAAAAACCAAGGTCAAAACATTGGCACATGACGGTCACAATTTCCAAGGAACGATTTGAAAACAGTAGGTACATTTAGTTGAAATGTTTCTGCTTCGGTATTGAATTTGACATGTGTAATGCAATGGCGAATCGCTCTTTGGGAATGCCTCTGAGATTTATAGTTGGTTCGCAAAGAAGTTGGAGACTTTTAAAAAACCTACTAGTGTTATATGACAGCCGTGTTTCATAACTTTTTTGATTTGACCAATTAAACTTTTTTTTCAAAGTTGAAAGTTTCTGAAGAATTATGATTTTTAATAACTAGTGACAAGAAGAAAGAAAATTCTTCTTGTGTGACCAAGTTAAACAAGCATACGGCTCAGTTTATAAAAAGCAATTTCTTATAAAACCATAGTAACATTAAATATGAATAAAATATTAAAAAACAGTTTATCTTATTTATCAACTACAACTAAGTATACTTACTTACCAATTATGAATCTATGTTTTTTACTCTTAAAACTGACATGAACCTGATTTTGTTACCAATAAATAAACTGAACTGAACTCAATCCCCGGAGTCTGGAAAAAAATGCTAAAAAGCGGTGATTGTTTTTCACAAAACCATTGCTTTGAAGTTTACGCTTGGCTAGCATAGTTGTAAACTCAGAGACTTTGTTCAAGCTAGGCTTCTATATTGTTTTTGCACTATTAACTGGCCGTAGATCGAAGTCAACATAAATGTTCTTTGAACACTGTTGCTCATGGACTTCTTCTTCTTGTATCACCAGACGACCTCTGTGGCGCAGTGGGCGAAGGTCCGCATGCGACGCAGAAGGTTGCGGGTTCGATCCCCGCCGCGGGACAAATGTTTGTATGACCTACAGATATCTGTCTCGGGTCTGGATGTTTCTATCTATATATAATATGTATGTATTTACAAACAAAAAAGTATACAAGTAGTATATCAGTCATCTAGTACCCATAACACAAGCTCAGCTTACTTTGGGGCTAGATGGTGCTGTGTGAAAAGTCCAGCATTATAAAAAAAATAAAAAAAATTATACAAACATTTCTTACACATGAAAAACCTTGGAATTACATAGGCATTACGTAAATAACTGGGGCTTCGCCCAGGTGTAATTTGCTTTTAAACTAAGCGGAAACATTAGGGTGGATTACATTGGTAGATAAGCCTTGGGCCTTGCATCAACCCCGGGCACTCTTTTGCTAATTTGTTACCTTACATTTAAGATGAAATTGTCCTAAACCCTTGTTTCCTAATGTCAATCTGATATCTTTTTACAAAATATTTTTTTTCTGTACATAGGAAATTATAAAGACAATAGTGCCAATTCTACTGTTAACTCACTAAAGCTAGCTAGACTAGCTAAAAATCTTAGCTTAGGTAGAAATACTAAAAAAGCTATTCCGTTATTCACAGTTGATTAAATTTAGAACGCTTTAGTTCATCCTAAACCGCATCTTAAGTTTAATACCCGCTGCTGCCATCTGGTGCTGAGTAGCAGTACAAGAGCAATATCTATGGATTTGTTTGATTGGTAAGGGTTCTTTCACACGAGGATTTTACGAATTATTTGACGTTTTGAAGTTGACTTTTATCTTTATTTGACAGTTTTAAAGTTGATTTGTTGTTATTTGACAGTTCTGAAGTTGACTTTTAATGGTAATTGATTGTTGTTCGACTTCGAAGACGTGTAAAAAGAAGAAGAAGGATGTAAACAAAACAAACACCATCAAAGCTGTTCTGGTTCTCGTTAGAATATAATTTTCTTTGGTGCTGTTCATCTACAAAGAAAAAACCTAAATGTATCAGAGGGCCTAGACAATGTAACAATCGATTAGCGAATCTATATTCGATAAGTTCAAAAATGTAAGTATGGGTTTGAAGAAATGAAAAAAAGGTTACTAAATTTTTGTTTGTTTATAATAACCAACCCTTTGTATACCTACCTGGTTGAAGTCAACCAGTAAACAAACAAAACAAATTAATGACCTTGTTTCTAGAAGCCCTGAAGTGAGTCAACTGTTTTATATGATCAAAGCATCTCTATTAGATGTTGGTGTAGTTCACAGGACAGTCACAATGAATATAAGGATTCTACTTTATCTAGCTGAGTCTAGTGGCAGAAATCTGCGGATAATGATGATAATTCATTAAAATTACAATGTGTAAATATGAAGTTGGAAAACTAGGTGTGCTTTTTTTTCAGAGAATCAAGATAAAGCACAAGTCTTAAAGATGTAATATAAAGCATCCTCAGTGGAAGAGTTTCTATTTGTGTTGGAGCAGGACTGCTCTCAAGATTGTTGGATCTTTATCTGTAGAAGTTTCCAGACATCAAATGAGGTACCTAATTATTACAATTTTATAAATTATTCTATTTGTAAAGTTTAACGGTGTCAACTTGTAAGTACTTTAAAAAGCTTGTTTTTACAGGATCTGCCTATGCTACAATATTACCATCTTCAAAACCATATAAACAACCACCACAAGTGCACTAGCCACTAAGTGAGGTAGATGATAAGCAGGCACCGTCCAATCAAGCTGGCTTGGCTTCCGGTCAATTGCAAAGTTTAATGAAAACGAATAATGGATTACAAGTACACCGGTGTTTGGAACCTACCTTGTTTTTAGTTATTTTTTATTTCATTATTCATTCTACTTATTCATAATGAAATTGATAATTTAATGAAAAATGTATTAGGTATGTATAATAAAACATTAAACATTCTGTTATAACTAGTTTTACTTATTGAAAAATTAAAAGAATCTTATACTAATTATCTGGCAAATAAACCATGCTTCGATTAGAAAATCATAACTTCTGGCCAATATCATCCTCTTCATCCGGTAGAAATTATTGATATCTGGGTCTCCGAAACCTGTAAAAGTAACATTATTCAATATTATCATTACTTTCATCATTCTTTTGGGTAGGTAGTGATTTTACTCGGATTCTATCTGCTACCATTGATATAAGCACATGCTCAGGGCTGGTTAGCTGAAACCAGCACAGGGGATAGTAGTGGGTGAAACCACGGATTTAAAGAAATGTCTGTGGTGAAAAAAAAAGATAAAGATTGATGTGAGCAGAGGTAAAACCAAAGTTATGATATAGGCAGGTTTTTTACTAGTTCAAGATAACTAAACAAAAGACTAGGTTGTTTGGGTTGTTTGTGGGTTTTTATTTGTTTAGTGGATGATGTTAGCTGATTTTCTTGAAGTTATAGCAGCTTGATCTTAGAAAAAATACAAACTGATCTTTATAAACACTTTGTTTTCACAGGTTAGGTTTTTATGAGGGTTTTTATAACCAAAATAACACTCAAGAATTTTAAACGTAGGCTCAATCTTACAGCAGAAGCACTGACCACATCAAGATGTATGTAAAAACACAAACCTTTACGAAGAATCCTTCACGACAGCTACCACAAACTTGCATGTTTTCGGTGATGTTTTGAAGCGATTTTCTCACAGAACACTTACTCCTGGCGGAGGATTTTCTTCTGGTAAAACACTCGAAAACATGTATTTGCATCACCTTGTTCATTATTTAATAATTCAACTAGCACAAAAATAATATTTTGTTTGTTTTGAGGTCCTTCAAATCACATTTCACATCACAATCCTACTTGGTATTTTTAGTCAACACCTATTTACATGCTCGCTAAGATTAGGAATTTTACGCGTAAAACTGACTAAAAATGTACACTCAGAATACGGTTTAGGCATTTTTAACTAAGTTGAGTAACTAGCTAAGATTTTAGAGCTATCATCTTAACTTTAGCTTTAGTTTGCTGCGTCGGAATAAGATAAGTGATTAAAGCTAATCTTAGCGATTTTTAGTTAGCTTTAGCTAGTTAAGTGTCTATTGGAATTGAGGCCAATGTTAGCCTGAATCCGATTTTTTTTTTTCAATATTAAGACGTTATTTTGTTAGTATATTTTTATTATTTTTATCTTTTGTACTTATTATCTATAATTGATATATTGATATCTTTAATCAGTAAGTTTAGTTATATTTAAAATTAAGTAGGTTTATATGTATTTCTATTCTAAGTATCTATATTGTGTATTGAGATAGGTAAAGTGCATTCAAGTATTAGTGTTCACATTTTTATAGCTATTCTGTCACTATTAGCGAAGACCTATAATTGGCTCACTGTTTCTATAGTAATTATTAAGGACACCATGTTATAGCTGTTGGTTTTCCAATAAATAAATAATTAAATAATATTTATTTATCGTAATATACTTTTCATAAGTAGGTTCTTAAGATTTACTGTAGAATTAGCATTTCTGTATGTTTCACTTTTTTATGTTCAGTTCAGCTTTTTTGGTACCTAGACATAATTTATTTTTGTTAAAACTCAACTTGGAGAAGCCACTTGCTTCTGAAATACTGTTTTTTAACTAGTTCGGAAGCCTATGGATTCAAAGTTTTACCTATTAGGTCAATAAGCTAAATTTTACTTTTTTTTTCTTTACTTTTAGGTGTGGTAGGTATGTACTGTGATATATTTGTATCGTAATATGTGATTTTTTAAACAGACAAAGTATAAAAACATATTTGTAAATTATACGAATTAAAACTTTTTTATACAAAGCATTTTATGAGAGCAAATTGACTGCATTGTTAATCCTATAAATGCATCATTTGCTCTTCCCCGAGCAAAATACAAACTGCAATTCTCAGATTTTCACAAAAGTGCACTGTTCAACATAAATACTAATTTGCACTCCACAACTGCAAAACAAAAACTAGTCTGCAACATTTTATCACAGACCAATGTATTTAACCTAGTTTCCCTGGAAACTGAGATTGTAAAATTACGGCCATCTTTGGACAAAATCTATGCTTCAAATATTTGCAGTCGTAAGGAGATGAGCTGGACTCCTTTCACCTCATTCTCTCATTTCCATCCTCGGATCTAAGCAAGCACATGGCTCAAACACTGCCATAACTAAGATCCGCAGTAAAATACCGTGAAATATAACCTCTGCTGGGACATAAATCCGGGATGCACGAAGGCCCGCGGGATGGCCGAGTGATGTATTGTCCCGGATATGGTGGCATTTGCACTTTGTACACCGTGGACCTTTTCTGGAAATTGGAATTTTGTTTATACAGAGTGTGACAAAATTTTACCTTATTGAGGGAGCATGGAAAATGTTTTTTGAATTTTTTGCATATACATACGATTTGATTTGGTTTGTTACTTTGGGAAAAGTGTTTCTGGTGGGAAATAGCATCGATTGGGGACAACTTGTATTTTTGATCAATTTTATTTTCTAGGCTGGCCCTTAGCGTGGGATACGGGCAAAGGACTGATGATGATGACTACATTTGTCTAAAATTTAGTAGTCAAAAGAAACCAAAAATTTCGTATTATTTGCTTTCATATTATATTGCCTACCTGCGTACGCGGATGCGTTTTGTATGTTTTTTTTATGTTTTGTGCAAATCATGGATATGATTTGCCAAAACAAGAAGTTTAAGTCAATTAAGTTTTCTCAACACCTAAGTGAATTTGTACTTTCTCAGAGAGAAATATCTTAAACCTGACAATGCTCGAGCATATAGAGATAGTAGTAAACACCATAATTCCCAATGATAGTAAGAAACGTTCTGCCACTGAAGATACGTTTGGTCCCAAAGAGCTCTGTAAAATACGAGAACATTCCACAAATATATTCCACAAATGGACATATTCTACTAAATCATAGACCGTGAGTTTACGAGTCGGAGTTATGGATTAGGTTATTTGCGTTTAGATTATGATTTAGAACAGGTGGCTTTTGGTACTAAGTTAGATGAATTACTTACTTTTTAGTCCCTGTAGATGGAATAGAGACGTATAATATCACACAGCATCTAGGTATAGTTCCAAGTTATAGATAAGAAATGTGATACATTATGATAGATCCAATTAGATTGAAGTTTTGAATAAAAATACTTTTATCTCAAGAACTTATACTCTCTCTTTAAAAAAATATATATATTGTTGTAGCCTAATCTCTTGGTCTTAAATTAACTTTCTATCAAAGTCAAATAAAAAAAAAAACCGACCGGCTGGAATCACTTAGAATAGTCTTAAAACTAATTTTACTCCTGTTCGCGACCAATACCGTGAAGAATCAGAGCAACAAACACGGTTTGGGGCCGAGAATTCTTGTAGGTTATCCATCTTAAAACTAAATAGTCAAGCTTCTCCACTGGAGCTTGACTAAAAATAAGCCGGTCAAACAAAATTGAGGCTCGTCAAAGTAAGCTAAGATATATTTATTTAAGTTTAGAACCGTTACCTAAACCTCGTTCAAGTTTTCACTTGTGTCGTCACTCCCGGGAGTGCCACTGTTTTTTTAAGCCGTAAGTACGTATGTATCGAACTCCCTTTACCAATCTTGGAGAATCGTGGCTCTATTATGATTTTGATAACACTATGTTCCATGAAGCCAGCTATAAAGTTCAATGACATGATAATAATCTTAAGCAAGTTCTTGCTAGCCGAGTGCTGAAAGCACTGAAAATAATGTCATGGAAGTGGTCAAATTAGGTTCCCGAGTTTCCGATTGTTTACAACTTTTCTCAGTCTATTGTTAGAACATCACGAAGTCGCAAGTTTTCTCTTTTGTTCTCTGAGGCATAGAATAGATAAAACAGTAAAGAAGGGCCATCCGGTTATCAACAGAAAACTGCCTCTGCAATCGCGAGTACAAGTACTAAGGTACGGCCTAAAATTAAGTAATTTTAAATGTATTTTTATGTACGATATTTACTTTTTTTTTTACTAACGAGTAAATTTGTTTTTTATGCTTGTCATTCAATTTTACCAAACAATAGTAAAAAACTTATTATACTTAACTTTGTCATACATACAGACATAAAATCACGCCTCTTTCCCGAAGGGGTAGGCAGAGACCACGGATCTCCACTTGCTACGATAAACTTTGATACTTTTTTTTTACGATAATTTTTTTTTATATATAACTTTGTCATATTAAGTAAAAAAGTAGGCGGAACTATGCATAAGTAATTTTTTGCCACGTAGGCGTCCACAAATGCTCTGTCTCCTTTTTACAACTCTGTGTTCAGGACAGACATTCTCAAAGTTTCCTAGAAGTTTTAAATTACTTCGAACTACTTCATAAGCTTGTTTTATTAGCGCATAAAATCAAACTGAAAATCCGTATAAGCCAGGAATTTATAGTCAAACATTTTGTTATAAAATATTTTACGGTGATTGGTTCTACTTTCTCAAGTAAAAAAATAACGTTGAAGAAATAAAATTCTGATTCCGGC
Organism: Epirrhoe tristata; assembly: GCA_951394285.1. Lineage (NCBI taxonomy): Eukaryota > Metazoa > Arthropoda > Insecta > Lepidoptera > Geometridae > Epirrhoe > Epirrhoe tristata. The sequence goes on along the minus strand of OX596139.1, from coordinate 1,027,582 downwards.
TGTTTTGTTCCATTGGCTTTCATAACTACATGGCACCCTAGTATGGGGCCACTAATATAATAGTATTATGATTGTTGAATTTCCTATTCGTAAAAACAGCTAGATTAACAATGGAGCTAACCCCAATGAAGTTGCAATCTGTCACACTTGAAAAACTAAGTATACAATATTGTGACGAGCCCTTTATATTATCTTCAAATGATCTTGAATCCCTACAGGTTTGAGAACGTCAACCATACCCTAGATTGTCTATCATATCCTGGAGCATTCGCAATCACCAAATCAATCAAACCAGCGCTCCAACACTCTCGAGCTGTTGGAGCAAATGCTGAGGGGTATCCGTATTTTCACCCGCATAAAATTATGTAGATTTAAGTACCTATTGTAACAGTTGTATATGATGTGGAGAAAATAAAACTTTATTCTATTCTATTCTATTTGTTTTTTTGTCTGTTTTTTTTTTTTAAATTGGACTCCAAAGTTGAGAGTCGCAGGTTCAACGTGTAAGAGGCTTTCATTATAAAGTTCCCGAGCCATGTTGTAAACTTGAGAGTTTAAGTGGGTTTTTTGTGAAGACTATTCTTAGTATCTTGAATGGTTGGGGATGGTAAAATCTCGTAGTCAAACAAAAACTTTTTTACTTAGGTGTAGTTGAGTGAATTTTTTTATCTTTAACTACTATCAAGCAATTTATTAAATTTATGAAAGATCAACACTAAAACAAGTAAGTATTTTTCTGTGGTATTTTTGAAGTGAAAACTTTTGTATCACGTTGGACATTTTTGATATGGGAGAAAAATATCATACTCAGTCACGTGACTGTTACCTTTAAAGTGTGACGACACCAACCTCTTACAATTTTTTCAACCTTAATTTCGTCACATCTTGTATCGTCACAATGGTCAACGTGTTAGAGTGACCGCTTCTCGTGAGATAACCCCGAGTTCTAATCCCAGTAGGACTATAACTTTTTGCAATTTAAGTATAATATATTTTTTGAAGTTTAGAACCGATACCGAAACCTCGTTCAAGTTTTCACTTCTGTCGTCACTCCCGGGAGTGCCACTGTTTTTTTTGCACCTACGAAGTTCTACACGTACTTGTACCGATAAATCCTAGAATAGCTCGAAGGACCATTACAATAATACAATAATTGCTTAGTTTACTTAGAATATAAAATTAATAAAGTTGAGTCAAACGAGTTATAGATCCATACTAATATTATAAATCTGAAAGTAACTATGTCTGTCTGTCTGTTTGTTACGCTTTCACGCCCAAACCGCTGAATAGATTAAGCTGAAATTTGGCATAGTTAAAGGTTGTATCCCAGGGAAGGACATAGGCTACCTTTTATCCCGAAAAAATGAAAAAATCCTGAGGGACCGCGGGTCACACCGCGGGAGCGCAGCTAGTAACATATAAATAGAAGTCATGAAAATTATCGCAAGCAAAATTTCCTACTTAATAGTAACAACATGCTTCTTGCACAGATCAGTCTATTAAAAGTTGATGCTCAAGTTCTCTGCGATTGTACAGCACTAGTTATTTTATAGTCCTTTTCACATAGGAACGGTTCCATGACAAGACAAGGCTCTTATAAGTTAATTTCTGAATTTTAATAAGGAAAGAGACAAAATCCTTATTTTTTGAAGTTGTGTCTTAAAGTGTTATCACTTCATTTCATTTATTTTAAAAATGTTCATTATAATAATAATAATAATAATGCTCGACTTTTTCACACAGCATCATCTAGCCCCAAAGTAAGCAGAACTTGTGTTATGGGTACTACATGACTGATAAAGTATTTATATACTTTTTGTTTGTAAATACATAAATATTATACATAGAAACACCCAGACCCGAGACAAATATCTGTAGGTCATACAAACATTTGTCCCGCGGCGGGGATCGAACCCGCAACCTTCTGCGTCGCAGGCGGACCTCGCGCCACAGACGTCGTCATTGTTGTTGCGTGAAACGTTAAAGTTCTATGTGTCAGGGATACGTTTCTCCCTACGTGAAAAATACTATAATTTTGAATATTCTGTTGGGTTTTTCCTCGACTTATAATTCTAATCCCGGGTATCAATGGATTTTGCGTTGCAAAAATTTTAATGCGCTTAAACACGAGCTCTTAACGATGAAGGAAAACTCCGTGAGACCCAGCTTAGTCAGCTCCACACAGAATTGAGGTTGACTTTCCTAATTCCTAACCTGAGAGGATCTCAAACAATCGCCCAGGAAAAACAGGTTGAACAGAAGATTTGCAGAGATGAAAAACAAGAAACTAGTGCTTACAATTTTATTCTAGAATAATATTCAATACTTTAAAATTTCTCTGAAGCGAAACTTTTAACAACACAAAACTGTGTAAACATTTTTGTCAGATCTGCATTATGATTTTAAAGCTTAAGAATCTAATAAATATAAATAAATAATGAAATAGGATCACGACCCCCCAAGGTACGGTAGACAATCAGACATTATTGCATATGAAATCACTCAACCTTACTATAGGACTAATACTACTACTAGACTAGAAAACTCATATTTGGGAAAAAGAAAACAAAAAAAACCGGCCAAGTGCGAGTCGGACTCGAGCACGAAGGGTTCCTTACCAATATCTATATAAACGGCAAAAAACACGTTTGTTTTATCGAAGCCCTCTTAAATATTAATTTTATTCTGTTTTTTTTTTTGTATTTGTTGTTATAGTGGCATCATCTGTGAAAATTTCAACTGTCTAAATATCACGGTTCATGAGATACAGCCTGGTGTCAGACGGACAGACAGACAGACAGCAAAGTCTTCGTACCCGTTTTACCCTTTAGGTACGGTACGGAACCCTAAAAAAGGGTGACAACAGTAACCTCAAGAAATGGTAGACACTTTCACTGAAAAAATCTTAAATAACCAATAACTTCCGTTGGTTTACCAAGCTATATTTACAAGAAAACCCCCTTTTCTAGTTTACAGTCGGTTAAAACCTTACCCAAGCCATCATTCCGGTGAATTGAATCACTTTATCGCCCCCATTTTTATCCGAAGATAATCTAGGAGGCCGTGGTCTGCGAAAATAGATTTAAAACATCTCTCGGGGCCTGTTTTATAAAAGATTTCATTTAGGGTAGGTTTTAGTTACTACATGTAGGTACGTGAGTTTATAAGCTGACGGCTAAATGTAAACGTATGTAGACATAAAAATCTTTAATCTCTTTGGCTCTTATTAATAAACGTAGGGTGTAACTTGGGAGTAACCATACAAGTTTTGGAGTTTAAACCTGGCGTAACTTTACACCTCGTTTATTAATAAGGCCAATTAAGGTTTAAATAATAAATAAATAAATAATATCTAAAATAAATAATATAATCGGAACTTTCGGAGCAGTCGTGGTCCTGTATTATATACTAATTACAATTAATTACTTCACTTTTAAATTTAATTCTCTGTTATTTCTAGAATTCAATATGGCGACCTTGACACTGCGTTATTCATACATACATAATCATACATAAAAGCACGCCTCTATTCCGAAGGGGTAGGTAGAGACCACGGATCTCCACTTGCTACGATCCTGACACACAACTTTTGCCTCATTCACTCTGATTACATTCTTCATACATGCCGTTTTAGGGTACTTTGGCTTGGCCCTTCTCCAAAATGTCGCCAATTTGATCCAAGAAGGTTCGCCTAGGCCTTCCCCTTCCAGCTGTCATACACACTCGCCTGCGTTATTCCCTTGGTTAATTTTATGTTACTATAAAACAGCAACGTTTATTTTGTAAACCGTCAATGGCACACCTCTATTTGTACAGTCACCACAAGATCTTGTCTTTAGTATCTCTTTGAATGCCGACAAGTAAGAGACCGTTCATAAAACGTACCCCAAGCTTTATGTTGGTTCCATAGCTTCGTAGATAATAGGGTTATCGTCCCAACATATTTTTGCGGGAATTTTATTTTTGTCACTATAACTCTTTAGAGATTTGCTTTGATGTATTAGGATTATTTGTGCAGGGTTTTTGTGGCGTGGAAAGGGCCTTTTGCGTTACTATATTTTGCTAGGTTTTTTTTAAGAAAAATAGTATTTTTCTAAATCTCTCTTTTCTAAATCTATTTTTGTAAATTGACCTGAATATTGAATATATATCCTGTGTGTGTATATTTGTACAATAAAGAATTAAGAATATTCTTTAGTGTATTTTTAAAATATTTTTAAATACACTAAAGAATATTCGGGTCAATTTTGTTTTTTTTATTTAAATTATTTTTATTTAATTATTTAAGATTAAGCCAATAGCCTATATTTCATTACGACGTTAGCCTATATAGTTAAGAGCTAGAAAAAATCGATAGATGCACTGCCAAGACGACGATTTCAAATGATTTAAATCGAAGAACCGCAAACCGGAAACCGCAGTAGAGGACGGCCCCCCACTAGAAAGGCTGCTGGGAGCCGTTGGGTGCAGGCTGCACAAGATCGATCGCTGTGGAAATCGATGGGGGAGGCCTATGTTCAGCAGTGGACACTAGATGGCTGACATGATGATGATGATGATGATGAAATCGAAGAACTACTCACATGGTTTATAAATGTTATTGGACCTGAATACAAAAATAAATAAAAAAATTACTGAAAATTCATATTTTTTATTAATTTCTTCAAATATTCATGAATGCACAAAAATACATTCTTGTTTTCACAATGCATTCGCCAAACGACAACACCAGATCAAATTCAAATTTCATACCGCAGTGCACACGCTTTGTCCGGATAATCAGAAAACAGATGCTTTGCTTAGGAATATATGAATAAACTTTGTATATTAATCGGGCGTCTGAAACGAGCGATAGACAAGAATGGAAAAAATATTCAAGCTGATAAAACTAGAATTTTAGTTTTAACATTAACCAGTAAACAGTAGATTTTTTTCCGTATTCAGATGTAATCCTTACTTAATATTATAAATGCGAAAGTAATTCTGTCTGTCTGTCTGTCTTTCTGTCTGTCTGTTTGTTACCTTTTCACGCCCAAACCACTGAACAAATTAAGGCTGAAAGTAGGCATGGATGAAGGTTGTATCCCAGGGAAGGCTACTTTTTATCCCGAAAATCATCTGAGTTGGCTACTGACTTATACGAACTTACTTTTTTTTGACGTGACTACGTCTTATAATTCGATAGAGCCGGCTGCACGCACGAAAAAACATGACGTCATGCGGCGTTACCTCGCTCTGAGGCGTTACGTCATGCGGCGTTACCTCGCTCTGAGGCGTTCCATATAAGGCTTGAAGTGCAAGCGAGAGCGCGGAACGAGCGACAAAGAAGCACAATCGGCCTTTGCGTTCGGCAGCGTTCCACATCCGTCTCTCTCCTACTTGAGTGAGCGATGCGTAGACGTTGTCATGTTCAACTATCGTCAGTAAACCGACTTTACACACAACCAATTTTTATACCGAAAAATCCCGAGGGACCGCGGGTCACTCCGCGGGAGCGCAGCTAGTTTTCAATAAATTAGGGATAAAATCTTGTAAAAAGTGAGCTGTTTCAGTTTACCTATTTTGATAAAGTAAATATAGGGTCAATATTATCTTTAGGATGATGCTGCGACTGCCCCACTTCTGCAGTGCATTGGAGATGTTTGCGCATTACCATACAGACGGCTTTCATGCCATCATGCGCAAAAAAAAGCAGTGTCGCTGATGCGCAGACTCATTCAGACCTTATTCTGGTTGTTTGAAATAAAAAGATTTATTTATTTATTTATAATGACCCCTCAACGTCTAATAAATTTTTAACCTCAACGACGCCGATTTCATTGATTTTTGACTGTTTGAGTTCCATTTCAAACAAAAAGTTTTATCAAGTACGTAGCATAACATGCAATTGAAAGACACGGGAGTAAGGATAGACTGCCACATCCAACTTGTCAATCGTGACGTCTTGATCTTCAAAGTTTTAGAAAGACTTCGCAAATTACGTGTCGACCCATCTCAACCGATGTCGCTTTTAGTCTACTTTGGGCAGTGCACAATATGTATGGAAATCAACTCTCAAACAGCTAAGACTACGTATAGGAGCGGCAAGCAAGAATCTTAAACTGTGTATGTCTTTTTACCTAGCATTAAGATTAGTTTTTGAACTCTTCATGATGTTTTTTAAACATCGTAATGTTTTTCTTAGTAAGTTTTTTCATCCACAAGTTTTACCAAAGTTTTGAAGGACACGTCACAGTAAAATGTTCTCCTAATGGAGTTCTTGCGTTATTTCTTTTGTAAATATTTTATTTTACTTTATTTTACCCACTAGATGGAAAGACGATCTGGTAAAGGTTGCTTGGAGCCGTTGGGTGCAGGCTGCACAAGATCGATCGCTGTGGAAATCGATGGGGGAGGCTTATGTTCAGCAGTGGACACTAGATGGCTGACATGATGATGATGATGAAGTTTATTTTGTTGTTGTAAAAAGACTGCCTGTCTTGCCTCCTAATTAGTTCAAATATATTAAATTTATACAATAAAGGTCAGGTCGTGCATTGCTACACAGTAAGGTACACTAATTACTCGTTGCCTATGAGTATTTCGGCACATCTTTACGCATGCTTACGCGTTGACACTGACACTGCGTTACACCTTTTGCGTTACCGATAAAAGGAGGCCATTCAAGCTCCATACAAGGTTGGGCACAAGGTTCAAAAGTGCCAGCCAATGAAAATAAAAGCCTCACCACTATCGGGAATGTTGATCCGAGTATTTTTCAGCATGGCACTAAGTCTCTAAGTCCACTACTTCAAAAGATTTCTTAAGATTTTGATACAATTCTATTTTTTGGCTTACAAAAAATCATTTGAAATATTTGACTTAGAGACTTGGTGCCATATTGAAAAATATTCCGATTGACTTCCTCAATTAGTGGTGACACCTTTATTTTCGTTGGCCGGCACATATGACTTTTGGGCCCAAAATTTATGAACTCCTTTACTATAGTGTTGCGTCTTCATTATAGGCACGTGTTTTCAATACTAGAGTGCACGCGCGTAGAGTTAAGAATAGAAAACAAAGTCTCTTTACCTAATTATGAGAATTTCCTCCTCCTACGGCCATACCGTTACATCCTTTGTCAAAATAGAGTGCTTACAACAAAACATAATTGCCTCAGGCGTAGTATAAATAATAACCGAAATGAAATTAGTAAGCAATTTAAACAGTAAAAATACTTAAAAGTAGCGTAAATACTTTTAAATCAAGAAAAAAATTAAAAAAAAATGCTGTGAACTTTTTAAAATAAAATATTTATATTGTGTATGTTTCAAAATGGTTATAAATAAATATTGTTTTTTTAGTGCCCTTTATATCTTTACTCGGTTCCAAAAATAATTCGAATTTACGGATTTAGGATCAAGAACGGAGACATTTTATTTGGAAAACGTGTTGAGATCTGCGTTCAGTATTTACTGCTAAGACTTACTTATTGCGGCTCTTGGGGCTCAAAACGTGTCGTCACCTCCATGTAATTAATTATTTCATTATTTTCCTCATAATGATTAAAAATTCCGTTCCCACTGTCGTCTAATTACTTCGGGATCTAATGGGAGCTCACTTAGAGGTATATGTAGTTATACTAGCTCATGAAGGCGTGTTGGTCTCAATTGTGTGTGTAGATGCACATGCACACGGCAGAAAGTTCCATGGACGTATGAGCGCTCATTATCGCTTACACACACAGACAACACACACAATAACTACCAACCCGCATTAATTGTGAGATAGCACAACTGTATTAGGTGAGAGATGAGAAAAATAAGTGGACTAGAAAATTCAATCTCTCTTGGGAGTCATAAGTTCAATGAGCAGGCAAAGCTGAGAAATATTATGATTATGATCATGTCTTTGTAGCTTATTAAAATTGGAACGAGAAAATAAATAAGCTATTCCTTTAGGCCACTGGGATTATAATAGTCTGAGGAGATTTTATAAGTAAAGCTACTTTGGGAGAATCTACATTTAAAAGGCTACCTCGTGAAGTGACATTTGAAAATTTGGCCCTTGAAGTCAGAAATCGTAGTAAGAAACATCCGAATATTCATCAAACGAACGAAAAAACGAACGTGAATAACCCCCCAGGACCTATACGATTAAATGTTTAATAATAGGTTTCTTTATGGTCATCCATAATCTTATATCTAGAAGGTCATCATCATCATCATCATCATCATCAGCCTATGGCAGTCCACTGCTGGACATAGGCCTCCCCTAGTGCGCGCCATTGCGCCCTGTCCTCAGCTCGACGCATCCAGCTTCTGCCGGCAGCCTTTTGCAGATCGTCACTCCACCTGGCCGGAGGGCGTCCTACACTACGTTTGCCGAGTCGCGGTCTCCACTCAAGAACTCGTTTACCCCAACGGTTATCGGTTCTTCGGCAGATATGGCCAGCCCACTGCCACTTCAGCTTGCTGATTCTCTGAGCTATGTCGACAACTTTGGTTCTATGTCGGATAGTCTCGTTGCGGATTCTATCCTTCAGAGAAACTCCGAGCATAGCTCGTTCCATAGCTCGCTGAGCGACTTTAAACTGGTGGACTAGCCGTACTGTGAGTGTCCACGTTTCGGCTCCGTATGTCATGACAGGTAGGACGCACTGATTGAAAACTTTCGTTTTCAAACACTGTGGTATGGGTGACGAGAAAACTCGACGTAGTTTTCCGAATGCTGCCCAGCCCAGCTGAATCCTCCTCTTGGCCTCCTTCTCAAAGTTGCTTCTACCTAACTGCAAAATCTGCCCAAGGTATGTGTACTGCGAAACAACTTCAAGGAGGTGACCATTAACAGCGACAGGTCTCGGATCAATCCGGTCATTGACCATGATTTTGGTCTTATCCAGATTCATGCCGAGACCTATCGCTCGCGAGGCTGATGCTAGGCCGTCCAGCATCCGTTGTAGCTCCTCGAGCGACTCCGCCAGTAAGACTATGTCATCTGCGAATCGTAAGTGTGAGATGTGCTCGCCGTTTATGTTTATGCCCATATCTTTCCAGTCCAGAGTCTTAAACATATCCTCCAGCGCGCTTGTGAACAGTTTCGGAGATATGACATCTCCCTGTCTCACTCCTCTGTGCAGTTGGATGGGCTTAGACTGCTGGTCCTGTACTCGGACACTCATCGTGGCGGCTTTAGAAGGTCATAGCTTAGCCAAATTAAAGCCAACACAGACCAGACAGTTCAACTGGTCTGTTAAAAGTACGATTCTTTTCAAGCAGTTTGTGTTGTGTGAAAACCAACGTTTTTCATGAAGATATATATTATTTATTCTCTATGTGATCTTGGTATTCATCTAATCCTGGGTTAGTATAGATACAAGCTCTTTACTTTAGTTCATCCAACACTCAGAAACCTGTCAAGGAGCACATGTTCCTTTTGTCATGTCACTATTGAGAACGAACACACACATTGAGAAAACTAGAGATACGACAAAAATATTCTACGTGAGTCAACATGGTGCAGTTCAACATCATCATCATCCGCAGAGAGGCCTATACCCAGCATAGGGTATAGGCCTCTCTTCGCTTGTGCCAACCTTCCCTATCCTGCGCCAGTCTGACCCATGTACGACCTGCTGTTTTTATAATGTCGTCGACCCATCTAGCTGCCGGACGACCTACTCTTCTGTAGCCCTTTCGAGGGCACCACTCGGTAATCACTCTGCTCCACCGGTCATCACCGCGTCTGGCCAAGTGTCCTGCCCAGCTCCACTTGAGCGCCAATATGCGCTTGTTGACATCGCTTACTTTAGTCTGTTTGCGAATTTCGGTTGGTGTGATGCCGAGCATGGCACGCTCCATGGCTCTCTGTGCTACTCTCATCCTGTGCACAGTCTTCTTCGTTGTTCAACATAGTGAGAGCAAATCTAAAATAATGTAAATACACTCGACAGTGCTGAAAACAGTTGACCTTCTCTAACAAGATGAGCTGTATAATCCGTCGGCGGAGAGCGTTAGTAATGCAGTTATAAGCCCTACCAGGGACCACTAACCCGCTGGGGATTAGTGGCTAATTTTAGCTCGGCTAACTCACCGAAACAAATCTGGATTAGTAATTAGTGCATAATAAGGAAACAGGATATATAAGGGTCGTAATTAATTATGAAGTAGCTTGTAGCTTTGGAGTATTAAAAATTATTTAGCTTCTGTCCGTGGCTTCTCGTCTGGTTATATCTTAAACAGCCTATTAGATGGATGAAGATATGAAAAGCAATCGAATAATATAATATAGCTATACATAATATGGGCATGTGTTGTACCCTAGGTCATGCAGGTAATAATATTATTATAATGTTTGAGATTGAGCAGGCAAGTAATAAGAGGTGAGTGTGAGTGCTGTGATGACGGATAATGAAAAATGGAAAAATAATACATGTATGTTGGAAAAAGAAGACTTTTACGCTCAATTTCTCTATTATCCATATTCACCTGTAAAAACATTGTGGTAGGGGATAATTCTAACCTATTTATTACCAGCGAAGTGCAACGTCTCAAGCCGTCTTGGAAAGTAACTTACTATAATTAGCTGCAATCAAGTTACCATTTAATTTATGAGAGAAATTTTCAAAGAATTATGGCACCTATTAGAATGTAATTAACAGCTAAATTATCCATTACAATGGTACTCATATTTTATACTAACGTCTGGTAGAGAATTATATACATTTTACTTGATTTATCAGAAATGAAGAGATCCGTAGACGCACTAAAGTCACCGACATAGCCCACAAGATTAGCAAGTTGAAGTGGCAGTGGGCGGGGCACATAGCTCGTAGAACTGACGGCCGTTGGGGCAGAAAAGTTCTCGAGTGAAGGCCACGCACCGGAAACCGCAGTAGAGGACGGCCCCCGATAGATGGAAAGACGATCTGGTAAAGGTTGCTGGGAGCCGTTGGGTGCAGGCTGCACAAGATCGATCGCTGTGGAAATCGATGGGGGAGGCCTATGTTCAGCAGTGGACACTAGATGGCTGACATGATGATGACTTGATTTACTGTCGAACGACTTGAGACTCCGCGACAATCGAAAAGTGTTTACACAAACAGCATTGGGGTTAAAAAAATAATTTATTATTATAATGTTTGACAGCAATTTTAAACCGGGGCAGGCCGAGAAAACGTTGACGACCTGGATGCCTTTGAAAAGGACTGGTGGTACGTGGCAGAAGACCGTAACAGATGGAAGCAATTGGAGATCTTTGCCCAGCAGTGGGATAGTATAAGTTAATAAAAAAAAATGTTTGACCACTATTGTGTGTGTCGGTCTGTGGCATTGTAGCTCCCATACTAATGCACCGATTTCAAAGGTAAATGGGATTTTATATGTTTTAAAAGTATGTATGTGTATCTGTCTGTGGCATTGTATCTTCATTTCAGTAAATGAATGGACCAATTTCTATTAAGTTTTTTTGTTTCAAAGGTGAGAAAAAGACAGGTAGAGAAAATCAGTTTATTCGTTTGAAAATTTGCAGCATTTTCATTTATATTATGTACCTACTTAACGGGTTTTTTTTTCTAGAAAGATGTAGAGCCCGTAGGGGCTTATTAGATTAGACGATGGTCCTTCGTCAAAATCTATTTAAAGTTTCACATCTCCAACGAAGTGTACCTCCCTCCGACTAAGTCTGTCAGTTTCCTAAGCTTAAACATCCTGCTAATAGCACTTCAAACACAATACCGACAAAGTTGGGCAATTAGTTCCTCTTCGACCCCTTATCAATCGTTATTAAATAAGTTAGCTCATTAGCACGAGTTTTTGTAAATAACCGATGTTTATGAAAAGGGGAAAGAGAATCTGACCACATAAATTATGAAACAAAAAAAATGAACTGGAACAATTGGTAATCAACATTTTTGAAAGTTCGTTCGACTGGTAGGTATGTATTTTTACTGTTAGTTGTTTGACCAAGGTTAACACAAAAATACTATTTTTCTTAATGTTTGATTGCTTCTCTGTATCCTTTCGGGTGGTCGCAGACCTATCCGCGCTGAACTGTCAATTCAATAGCAGAAATACTGAGACTTCAGAAGCCAGCTACATTTGCGTACGGCGCGGCCAAATGCGCGATCAGATACTTATCCATGCAGTCTGTAAAGCTGTTTTCGACAATTTTAATTCAAAATACTTATTAATAACCTAGTATCTTGGACTCCTTGACGGTTAGAAATAAAACATTTAAACAAAAATATTAAAAAATTTATATACCTACATACAAACTTTCAGAAACTACCGAAGACTCAAGCAACAGGTTTATTTCAATTTCAAAGCATTTTACCACTGTGCAGTTTCCTCAAAACATATCACTTGATTGTAATATTCCTCATTCGCGTCTCCCCGTTGTTCCCGAATTCTCCCAATTACATGGATACTGACATCCTGTTCACATAATTGATTCGGTTTGGCATCGGCACACTAAGTACAATATAGTTTGCTAGCAGTATGAATGGTTATACTATACTCATTCATTGGAGTCTTTTTGCAACTAATGCTAAGTAACTCTTAAGGGTGGTCGCACAGTCCAGCCCAGCCGAACGTGCCGAACTGTCAATTCAATAGAAAATGCTGCTGACGTCAGAAGCTAACCGCATTTTTTTGACGTCATCAGCATTGTTTGTCTACCCCCCGTCTTACGTGGGCGTTTTGATGCGGCGCGGCGCGGCGCAGCAGGTCTGTCCTACGTGCGCGCGAATCTTCCTACAGACTTCAGATTGAGTATACCGGTCCGCGCGTAATTGTCAAACAAACTGATCGCGTTCGCTTCAAATCGCACCGCGCCGCTGCGCACCGGTGACATAGGACACTTCAATAGTAAATCGACTGTTTAATTTTTTCCGCGCCGCACCGCGCCGCTTCGCGTTCGCGTCAAACTGCCCACGTAAGACGAGCCGATAGAAAAATGACTGCGGCGCGTACGGCGCGGATGAGTGTGCGATTAGGTTTATATCTGACAATAGTCTGACATCTCTTATGTCTGTCAATAGTCTGACTTTTCCCACACTTCTTTTTCTGCAACATAAACGCCATACGTCGTTTGCGGTTCATGGTTGTATACCTGTTCATCCATCAGGCAGTCTTTCTTGATAAATCGTCAAAATTGATAGATGAGCGCTAATGGCATTATCGACTGAGCGCTTTGAAGCTTTACCGTGAAATTTATAGCCATGACGAAGATGTTCAGGTAGCTCCATCGCTAGATTTTGTCACTATCTACCTAACCTAACTCATACAATACTTATTTACTTAGGACTATTATGTGCGTTTATAGCAAGTTGGTTACATGGGGTATTTACAGTACGCACAATCAATCGTTAGCTCTCTGAAGTAGCTGCGCAAAACCCCCCCTGATGACGCCTAAAAAACTAACACAGAACAGAACATATTGTATAGCTGCCTCGCTCACTCGCTTAGTTTGTTGCATCGTTCTATCTCGCCTACTCGCGCAAACCTGCGCAACCGTTTATTGCAACTACAAAGAGATAAAGATCGGTTGTGCATACTGTACCTCGAATTTTTCCTTAAAAAATGTAAGAGTGTATTTACTGCTTTTGTTTTATTGTGCCATAGGAAACAACGGATAGTTAGGGGTATATTGAATTAGTTTGAAGGTTGGATATTGTGTTTGTCAAGGACATACCTAGTTAATACTTTTAGTTTATGCTTCTATTATTGTTATGTCGATAGAATGATAACCTTGATCTTATATTCAGAAATATTTTACTATGTATCGCTTTAACAGAACTGACCATTATTGTCATTCATTCCATCGTAGTCTCATTCTTGCCTGTGTAAGTTACGATGTCAAGAGCCGACGCCTTCATAAAAAAAACTGAACCAGTAATATCTTATGATCGTGCAAACGATCCTCTAAAGAATCCTGTGAGGTCATCGAGGTCACAAAAGCTTCGACCTAATTTAAGTTCAGTAAGCGCCATCCTCTGTCTATCAATCATTGCATATCTGTTGTCTAGTCTTGTACAGTTCAGTGAAGAAGTGTGCTCGAACTTTCAAATTTTCAATAAAATATTGAGAACGAAATGAAAAAAGACATCTTTGTCTTACCTATTAACTTATTACTACTAAACTACGTAATATTGGAACCACCTAAAGAATACCTATATTTTAAAAGAAAAAATATTCCATCGTTGTCAGTGAACATAAAATAAACATCAAAACACCTCCTTGTATAAAAGTCGAATAAAAACTTTTTTTTTAAGTAATCCATTTCATAGATATTTAATTAATGAGTGTGAAATTTTCAGCTTTTTTTTTCTATAACATTATTACCTTGAGAAATGAAAAGTCTTATCAGACGATCCTCCTAAAGCCGGAGTGCCTTACCATTCGACCACAGAATCCATGTCATCACAATCGAAAATTTGATAAGACTTTTCATTTCTCAATATAATACCTAAGTGTGGTTTTACACTATAAAAAAAATAATTGGTTGTCTGTAAAGTCGGTTTACTGACGATAGTTGAACGTGACAACGTCTACGCATCGCTCACTCAAGTAGGAGAGAGACGGATGTCGAACGCTGCCGAACGCAAAGGCCGATTGTGCTTCTTTGTCGCTCGTTCCGCGCTCTCGCTTGCACTTCAAGCCTTACATGGAACGCCTCAGAGCGAGGTAACGCCTCATGACGTCATGTTTTTTCGTGCGTGCAGCCGGCTCTATCGAATTATAAGACGTAGTAACGTCAAAAAAGATCTGAGAGAATGTCTACTGCGCCTTGGGGATACATAATACGTTTCCACCTTATGTACATGTACCATACAGTGTAAGTTATTTAGCAGGTTTAAAGGCAGCATATATCAATAGATAAAACGAAGTGCAATATTTCCTTAATACTGTTAGTTACTTAAGAAGTTTTTTCATAGCTACGCACCATGTTCACAGTTCGGTCGTATCGCACAATATGGAAATCCCCGTATGTGATTGATACGAGGTATTAGCAGATGAGATACGCTAAATTGCGGTTTTGATATAATAGTTTTGTGAGCTGAATAATTATAATAAAGGTAAAATGTGGTATTTGTGTTATTTTAGTTTTATTTAGGTGAATTAATACACGTCTCTTTCTCGCAAGGGAGATAGAGATAGACCATACATTTTCATATGCACCTTCTGGGTAAGCTCGCTCCATCGTAGACCTCACTCTTGCCTGTGTAAGTCTGAGGTCAAGAGCCGACCCATTCATCATAAAAAAAAAAACATACACATTTGTCGCCTCACTACATCCATACTGATACTAAAATTGTGAAAATAACACTGTTTGTTTCTGGAATACCTTTTCAAGCTTAAAGAGCTACGTAGGTTTTGACTAAATTCGACATGAAAATAGATTGCATCCCTGGAAGGGACAGACAACTTTTTTATTCAAAAAGATATGATGATTCAAATAGTCTTTCTGAGTTTTTCATCGAAGAGTCCCTAGAGCCTCTACTCTCATATGACACATCCGAATGTTTGGGCCCGAGAGACAATGACCAAAGTTGCGATTGTTTTACGAACCAATTTTTCGGTTCGGCATATATTTTTAGCACTTGGCGTGACGTAGGTAACGTTCGCAGCAAATGGTCCATTACGCCTCGTAACACCGGTCACCTTAAAGGTCTCTTTGCCAGCACCGAATTTTTTATTTAGTATTTCTTTGTATGAAATCGTACAAAAACTCGCACTATGCACCCGCGCCAACCGCACCGCATTTTTCTGTTGAATTCAAAATCAAATTCAAAATCGTGCGAGGAGGACCTTTAGTATAAGGCCCGAGTGTTATCAGAATGCGTGTCACGTCACCGTCCCGAAGGCTGTACCCGATTGGAACCTTAATTTGGGACAAAAATGAATTTACCCTTCTCATTTCCTCCTTTGTTTGTGGCGAAAGTGATTTTAAATTTTATTCAATTTTAATAACGAGAGCCGTGTTGACCTAGTTCACCAGAGTAGGCCACTGACTCATACGAACTAATCTACATTCGACTTAATAATGTATACCTTCGACTTTCAATTCAAAGGTTGTGAGTTTGGACCCGGTCTATGTTATCTGTATGTATCAATAACGTTTTGTTTCGGAAAATTTATTATTATAAGATAATATAAGATGAGATAAGTTTTATTTTCAGATAAAGGTTTACAATAGTTTATCTTAGCTAAACTATACTAGAGTAGGATATAGGTTAGGTATAGGTAGTACCTAAAGTAAGTGATGGAGATAAGATTATAGTTAAAGTAAACCTTGCACTATCGAGACATTGACTCCTCGCCCTAACTAAGTTATAACTTGTAGTAGGCACATTATGCATTGGCACAAGCTTTGGCGAACGAAAACAACGTGAGGAAACCTGGCAGCTAGTATTTCACTAGGCAGCGATGGATATACAAGTTGTAAAGTATGATAAAGGTAAGTTAGTTTGTATAAGTCAGTGGCCAAGTCTGGTGACGGAGTTTTTAGGCCGCCTTAAGGCCGTCATGGCTTAACGACTTAAGTAGCCGGGACCGACAATTTAACGTGCCCTCCGAAGCACAGAAGTGCTCAGATGAAAATGCCACTGGCGGTCACCCATACAGACCGTTTCGAACGTTGCTTAACTTCGACGATCTATCAATAATGACTAAGCAAGCACAACCACGAGCGCTTCGTATTAGTAAGTACATAAAATAAAATACTACAGTAAACTAAAGTAAGTAAGTAAACTTATAACCCTTCTTCTTCTTGTCTTTGTCTTCTTGTCGTGTCACCAGTTCTTTCGAACCAGTGTGGTGAAAGGATTGTAAGTGTGCCTCTAAAAGGCTCTTTGCGTGCACTTGACACATGTTTTCTAACTTTTTAGGTTCTACGACATGCCGGTTTCCTCACGATGTTTTCCTTCACCGTTTGAGAGTACTGGCATAGTGCACATAGATTTTTCGGTAGAAAAACTCATTGGTGCACGACCGGGATTGAACCCACGACCTTACGATCGGAAGGCGGGGCTATTACCACTAGACCACCAGTGCTCTACTAGACCCCTTAGACTTATTACCCTTAACAATACACATTATGTTTAAAAGCCTCCTTCCAGCGCCGAATCAATAATATTAATCTAATCATCGAAATATATTGTCAAATAGTACCAACAAAGCCTTATCAGAAAACAATAACAATAGTTTTATAGCTCAAACTGCCGTTACAATTAACGCGGGCCATAACGGCGCTATTAACGACGATATTGGTAACGACGAGAGATAATGACTGGCCAGAAATAGACGTTAAATATCTTTAACGTTTAAAATTTGTTAAATCGCCATAACGAGGTATCCCTCGTTATGGCGATTTAACAAATTTTAGATAGGTACTTGAAAAGTGGTTTTAAATTGTGAAGGAAATCGTCGTGAGAAAATCTGTAATACTTATTAGTTGTCATTATTTGTCACTTGTCACAAATGGAATTGGAATAGAATTTATTTATTTGTAAAATGAATTATTACCGTTTGCCCCCACAAACTGCCCCCACGCGGTGGTAGACGGCAACAGCTATCCACCCCCACGTATGAAAAACGGGGGCACACAGTAATAAAATATTACCGTCTGCCACTGCGTCTAGCGCCACGGTGCGTGGCAGACAGGAATTATAAAAAATGTGGATAAGTATATCCCAAATGTGAGTAGTAGATTGTGCCTTTGACTTCTTAGAGGGGGGGGGGGGCACAAATATCCTTTAGAGATGCTAAAGGATATTTGATGCCCAGATAATCCAAAAATGTATAATAATTATAATAGGTACTCTTTTTAGTAAGGCTCTGATTTTGACGATAATATATTAATAACTAGCTGAGCTCCCGCGGTGTCACCCGCGGTCCCTCGGGATTTTTTCATTTTTTCGGGATATAAGGTAGCCTATGTCCTTCCCTGGGATACAACCTTTAACTATGCCAAATTTCAGCTTAATCTGTTCAGCGGTTTGGACGTGAAAGCGTAACAAACAGACAGACAGACAGAGTTACTTTCACATTTATAATATTATTATGGATAAGGATAAATAAATAATGCTGGACATTACACCCAGCATCATCTAGCCCCAAACTAAGCAAAGCTTGTACTATGGGAACCAGATATCTGATAAACTTATATACTTTTTGTTTGTAAATACATACATATTATACATAGAAACACCCAGACCCAAGATAAATAATTGCAGATCATAGCAACATTTATCCCACGGCGGGGATCGAACCCGCAACCTTCTGCGTGCCAAGCGGGCTTTCACCCACTGCGCCACAGAGGTCGTCATATTCCAGCAATAAGGTTCAAAATTCCTCAATAATGATATTTCCGATTATCATTTGCACAACCATCAAATCATAGTCAAAGCACAACAGAAATTGCATTTGCACCCGATGTCGATAACCAATAGCCAATGACAGTCATTGCATCGTGGATGGCGTTCAATGAAATTGCGGTAATTTTCAACCGACTTCAAAAAAGGTTCTCAATTCGTCTATATGTTTTTTTTTTTTTTGTATCTTGTTACGCGATTGCTCCGCCATTTGTTGACCGATTTGCAAAATTCTTTTCATGTTTGAAAGGGTATACTCCAGAGGTGGTCCCATATAAATTTTATTCCTGAGGGATTGATAGTTTCCCCGTAAAACTCTAAACACCTTCCCTCCTAGCCATGTCACAAATAGAAATCGAATCGACAGCTTGACGCCCTGAGTCACACCGTGTTTCGAGTCAAACATTGAAGTCGGTTTTCTTTTTAGTATAAAAACGTAATTATAATAAAGCAGTATTAATAAGCTTACCATGGACAGGACAGTCAGCAAAACTACTTACAAACGTAGGTAGGTACGTAAGTTTGTATGAGTTACGTGACCTTTAGGGTGTCTTAAGGCTCCGTCATGGTTGAACAGCTTAAAAACTGAGATGGACAAATTAACTTGCTCTCCGAAACATTATCATAACACCACTAGCGCATAGTGGTCACATAATCTGCGGTCAAAAGTCAGAAGTATGTCCAAAATCCAAAAACATGTTTCGCACATGCTTACTCGTACATTTTGCGGAAGTAAGTACTTCACACTAGGTTGGAAAATCTACCGTGCCTTGGGATAAAGTCGTAATCCTGCTTATTAATTTTTAAGTGAAAACTTCTTTAGGCGCGTTAGCGTTAGCAGTTTGGAGATGAGTAAAAACCTTTGATTTCGCGTCGAGAGAGTCACGTGACTGTGACGCTTACGACACCAGCTTATTACATACATGACTTGCAATTAATTGTCATCCCTTTAGAGCTCATCTTACAATACGCAAATGGCTATTGAAGTCTTGTGAATTAAGTA
This sequence comes from Epirrhoe tristata, assembly GCA_951394285.1. NCBI lineage: Eukaryota > Metazoa > Arthropoda > Insecta > Lepidoptera > Geometridae > Epirrhoe > Epirrhoe tristata. The sequence goes on along the minus strand of OX596139.1, from coordinate 1,008,227 downwards.
ATGGCAATATTGCCATGAGCAATAAGGAGCCGCGCCTTCTCAAAATTACAAAACACAACGATAGCGCGATCCAGACACCAACCTCTTACTATAACTCCTACCTTAATTTCGTATGTCATCGCCTAGTTCCATTGGTCCCAAGATTTTTTGGGAGATAGCCCCGGGCCCCGAGTTCAAATCCCGATAGTACAGTAACTTTTTGCATTGTATATTTTTTTGTACATTTTTTTTAAGTTTAGAACCGTTACCAAAATCTCGTTCAAGTTTTCACTTCTGCCGGCACTCTCGGGAGCGCCAATTTTTTTTCAATTTGATTTAGTGCTCTCATATTGGAATCTTCATGCTGGCCAAAAACTCCGTCACCAGAATTAGCCACTAACTCATACGAACTTACTGGAATCATAAATGCTTTTGGTACAAATTATGATCTACCAACATCAACATCATGCCTCATACACATTAATACCAACCTCTAACACACCATTATCTCACACCTAAACGTAGCTCCTAATTTATTCATACTTCGTAACCATCGTTTACGCAAGTTAACCACACAAAAAATTGACTCAGGTCAATTTTTTTTGAGCAGGGTTGTGTCTAGGATTACGGGTAAGCCAAATTGGTTAAAGGATTTAAAAAGTGTAAACAGACATTCTCTTGATTTTTTTTAATTTATTTTTTTATTATGCGGTCGGCTGAAAGCAGAACGGTTTCGTTGCGGATGTGTTCCGCTGAAGTATGAATCGCTATTTATAGTTTTATTATGTTAACTTGACACTCAAGTATCTTAAAAATGCGACAAAAAGCTGTTATCGTGTGTATTCCCACAGAATTGAAAGCATCGGTCGATGACCCATTCGTTTTGATAGCGTCAAACACAGCTTGGGTACAAAATAAATGGACTCTAATCTAAAATGCTAATTAAGAATCATCTCGCCCAGTATTACTACTATACGAGAAAGATAGGGCTCATGTCAATATGCTATGTAGGAAAGATAAGCACTAGTCAGTTTGTGTCTTAGGAGATTTGAGTGCTCGACCAATAATGCAGTAGTCATATAAAGCTCTAGGCAAATATCAAATGTAGTCAAATTGTGTTCTAGACCATCCAAGACCGACCAGAGAAAAGCCGTGAGCGAAAGCTTATTCATTCTGATCCCTCACTACGCCCCTGCTTGTAAAACTCCCGTAACATTTTGTTGTTATAACCTTGGATAAATGGGCTCATTTCTTGTTATGAGGAAAAAGTGAGCCCAACAATTGAGCGGGCTTCCTTTCGGGCCGCGAACATTTCTCATGGTGTATGTATGTTTAATTTTGGAGAAAGTCGGCTTTAATGCTCGGAGAAGTTTTATTTATGTTTTATTGGCATGACAAATACATTTAAGCCACCTAAGTTAGTCTAAGATTAGACTTAAGATGGACCTAAAAGTAACCTAGGCCGGAAACAGTATTTACATATTGCACTAGTTTTTCACGTTATAACAGAAGGAGAATCCAGTGATCCCAACGGTACTTTTGACTTGGACTTTTTCTGGATGCCTACATTTAGATTTTTCCATACCCTTAAAAAAACTGTTATTCTGTATGGTTCATCTACCAACTTCAAAACCTTAAATAGAAGCTTACGCAATTTTCTTTTGTGCATTCTAAACTCAGACAAAAGTAACAAGAAGAAAAAGTGGTCAGAGAGATTCACGTATCGAATTCATAGGATTTTCCACAAGCCGGCGTGTCAGCAAAAATCCAAATGAGATTCCCGACACATTCCTTTCACTACGGAACAAAGCTAGATCCAAAATCGTTTGGTACAAATTGGAAATTGATATTTCGTGTACGCTTCTGGCATACCCGAAATTCCAAACTGTAGTTACGGTTATACTCGTTATCATAGATAGATTTTAGTCTGATATCTATGTAAGGACTTATATATACCTATTTCATTGAGCTACACAGCTAATAGTAAGTAGGTTAGTGTGTGTTAAGTCAGAATTAATCCATACAAGACATGGTCAATACGTGTGGAGCTGACTAAGTGGGTTCTTTAAGATGCTTTCAATTCATAGCAAGCAGCTTCTAAAGAAAAGGATAAAGTTGAATGAAAATAAATTATACAGGATGAGCCATGACGTATTGCACTAGTACTTATAGGGTGAACAAAAAATGCTCTTAAAACTTAATTCAGAGTTATTCCATGAACGTTGTGTAAAAATATTGTATGTCAAGTAAAAGTATGTTCTATTTAGTTTTTTTTTAGTTTTTTTTTATGATGAATGGGTCGGCTCTTGACCTCAGACTTACACAGGCAAGAGTGAGGTCTACCATGGAGCGAGCCTACCCAGAAGGTGCCCATTAACTCTCTTCTTAAAAACAATAGGGTCGTAGCTCAGCGGAAATACAGACGCTGGAAGCTGATTCCAAATTTTTACAGTTTTTTAATAAAATTCGTTGAGTATTCTAGCAAAAAAATCAATCTCACATTTATGATTCATGAAATTTCATATCATTTGTGTAAATTACAAAATTAGTTTGACGACGGTTCAAAAAGATTATCACTTTTTTAAACTATCATGCTTATCAACACTTTTAACAAAAATATTGGAAAATATTTACCATGATTACTATTTTTTGAGTTTCCCGATATTTCGGCGCAGTTGCGAAATAAATCATGGTAACCCGTTATTTGTGTTAAAAAAAGATTATAAGTAGTAAAATAATTATGATTAAAAATTATAATTATCATTACTTTTTCATTATCATTAGCACATTGCGGAAATTACATGATATTTTGGTTGAAGGCAATATAAGAAATAAAAATATTTTTAATTCTCGTCTAAGTTTTAAGTAGTAGTTTTACTCAGTATACCATAGCCCGATGCATTCGAGATATAAATGTGGGAATCAACACAAACAAGAAATAACACAGCGAGGATTAACTTGTAAGGAATGGCGTGACGAGACGAGATACGATGTATCAGGATTACACGGATACACGGAAAGGAAAAATATCGAGCAAGTTAACATGTTAGCATGTTAGGAGAAAAATGCTTCGCGTTCCATGGACAGCACATCGAACCAACATATCCATACTGCGAGAGCTCAAGATTACCAAAAGACTGTCATCCGAGTGTCTGCGTAAAGTCCTTGAGTATTTCGGTCACATTGCAAGGAAAGATGGGGACAACCTTGAGAAGCTAATAGTGACTGGAAAGATAGAAGGAAAAAGACCTCGTGGGCGAAGTCCGATGCGCTGGTCTGACCAAATTCGCACCACTCTCGACACCACGATTCACAATGCTCTTCATACTGCCGGGGACAGAGGAAGATGGAGGAACATAATTAGGGAGAAAGTGATACCTAAAGGAGGTCACGACCCTCAGCACTGAGGAATACGACTCGAGGAGGAGGAACATGTTAGCGAAAAAAGACTGTGTAAGTGTGTACTCTGTAGCAAAGATATGATTTTGTAAGACAATAAGATGATAGGTGCAATTGTATTATACAGGATGAAAGACTGTGTAAGTGTGTACTGTGTAGCAAAGATATGTTTTTGTAAGAGAATAAAGTGATAGGTGAAATGGTATTGTACAGGATGTGACTGTGGATTTTACCACATTACCTTTAGGTTTTGTTCTTAGTAAACAATAAGTTTATTTTGAAGATAAAAATAACTTAATGTAATGGTTTATTGAAAAAATGTACCTACAGCCCAGAAAATGTGCCAAATGAAATCGTAAGTTTTTGAAAAAAAAAACTAAAATAGTTTACTTATTGAATGTTCTTCTTCTTCTTATTTAAGGATTTACTCCTTGTCGGTACAACTGATGAATCCCTCTCCATGTATCTCTTTCCAGGGCTGCTTCCTTGACCTCTTTATACGACATGACAGCTACCTTCTCCTTCACTTGGCTCATGTAGCTTATTCTCGGTCTTCCCCTTCCTCTTCTTCCTTCCACTTTCCCTTCTATAATGTTCTTAATGAAACTGTCATGTCGTATAAGATGGCCGAGCATCTTTCCCCTTCTGTTCTCGACAACTTGCAATAGCGATCTCTCTTCGTTGACTCTACGCATAACTTCCATATTGGTTATCTTCTCCGTCCAGCTGATTTTTTCCATTCTACGCCAACACCACATCTCAAACGCCATCAACTTTTCTCGATCCTTCTTTGTTATTGTCCACGTCTCACACCCATATAGAGCTATGCTCCAAACATATGTTTTTATAAATTTCTTTTTAACTTTCTTGGATATGTTTGATGTGAATATGCTTCTTTTATTGTTAAATGCTTGTTTAGCTAGGGCTATTCTTGATTTGATATCTGGTGTGCATCGGGAATCTGAAGTTATTAGGCTGCCTAAGTATCTGAATGTTTTAACTCTTTCTAAATTTGTGTCTTCTAAAGTTATAGTTTGAAATGTTGAATCTGTTTTGGATGCTGTTATTGAATGTTAGTGCACAAAAATGTTGAGCATCTTTTAGTTCCGTGTGTCAGAGTAAGATTAGCAAGCGAAAGAGAAGCACTTTTCACAGAAGCAATTTGTGTAAATATTCACGCTAATCCAGTTTGGAACGGACTTCGAAGTGGAATCTTCATGATTTAGTTTTAGATGTTTTATAAGAAATATCAGTGTATTAAAAGAGATAAATAAACAATTTAGTGAATGTAATATACAGTAAAGTCGTCCACCTGCAAGATGGGTCGACGACATCGTGAAATCCGCAGGTCGTACATGGGCAAGACTGGCTCAGGATAGAGGCGAATGGCGAAAGCGAAGAGAGGCCTATACCAAGCAGTGGGATGACAAAGGCTGATGATGATGATGATGATGATGAATATAGTAAAAAGTAAAAAAAACATAGATAAGCTAGACTCATGCAATAAAGTAAATTGGCATCTAATTTTTTATTTGTTTTATCAATTAGGAACCTACGTCTTAACCAGCCAGACAGATGGGGAAAAACTTGGAGTCTATGTTTTTGGACTGCAACAGCATAAAATAAATATGAGTTGCTTGCTGGTCTTACGCGAGAGAAGCCGTGGGTGGAAGCTAGTATGATTAAAGCCTAAGATTTTGAAAATTGTAAATATCACGTTTATTATTCACAGATTCGTTTAAAAAAAACCTCTCTTTGGGAAACGAAACCCCATATTAGTAATTAGTATCATTCTATCTATCCACTACCGACTTAACTATGCCCGAATTGCTAGCTTAGTTGCAAAAGACCGATCGGTCTAGGAAACATTAGCTTCACAACAACGCTCGGCACAACTTTATTGAAGCAAAGGCTTCAAGTTCCTTGTATCCAAAATATATCCTAATCATCAACCACAACTTGACTTCAACCATTGATAAAGGTCTTCTCAAGCGTGTGTCATTGTGCTTTGCCTGCGATTCAGTGCTTTTGAACTTTGGCTTTTCATACGCGACAGCTCCTCGCTTCCTATCAATACTAACTGGTTTCCGCATGATGTTTTCCATCACTGCTTAGAGCTCCATGCGCATATTTTTCCAAAATGAAATTTGAATGGATTCAAACCCACAAATTTCGGTATTTTTGGTGTTTTAGATAAGTTCTATAATAGATGAAAAAGTAAAGTAAGTTTGTTCATACAGTTGACTCAACAATCGACATGTCAGTGGCCAACTCTAGTGACAGAGTTTTCAAGCCGCCTTAAGGCCTCCGTCATGGCTTAATAGCCAGGACCGACAAGCCGTGCCCTCCGAAGCACGGAAACGCTCAGGTTGATAATGCCACTAGTATATAATTTCTTAGCTTGGTGATCCTACTACTTGTTCTTCGCGTCCAATACCGTGAAGGTCCAGGGCCACAAAAACGGCTTACAGCGTAGCTTTATTTAATCGATAATCGATACAGTATTCGATCAAACCATAATCGATTCAGTAACAGTAACTCGTGCTACCGCTCAGCTTTGTTTGAGTCTAACAAACAAACTAATTGTTCCAGTTTCCGCCGGCTATCTCTAATTATGCTCGGATAATCGATCACCTAGCTTTAGTTGGATACTCGAGAACTTGATATTGAAGCGTACAGTTTGCACTCTTGATGGTGAAGATATTTAATAGTGATAATGGTTATAGAATAGTGGTGCAGGAGCCTAAAGGCCTCCGTCATGGCTTAACAAGCCAGGACCGTCAATTTAGCATGCCCTCCGAAGCACGGAAGTGCTCGGGTAAAAATACCACTGGCGGTCACCGATCTACTTACTGAGCGTTTCGAACGCTACTTAACTTCGAAGATCTATCAAGAACAGCCTAAGCAAGCACGACCACGAGAGCTTCAAATTTGAAAAAAAAAGAACTGTAATAATATTTTGACTTGCACCCTAATTTTATTTTCAACATGTGGTTGACCAATATCAATTTTAGGCGAAAAATACTGTTCTATTTTTAGTACGTCACAAAGCGCTCATATAGCTTGTTTAGTTGTCTTGATCGCCGAAGCAACATTCTGAGAGATGGTATATAAGTAGATGGGCATTAGAAACTGAGCGCTTCCGTGCTTTGGAGAGTACGTTGAGTTGTCGGTCCCGGCTATGTAGTCATTAACCTAGGGCACCCCAGTACCAGCTTCTTCCTTTTGATCGTATACAACGAAGAGCCGTTCGTGTTGTCAACGACCAAGACCTAACCAGGGCTTGATCCCTTGGCTTTACGTAGAGATGTTACATATCTATGCATCATGTACCGCATATACAATGGGGAGTGTTCAGAGGAATTGTTTGGACTGATTCCAGCCGCTGAATTCCACCATCGTAAGCAATGACAGAAATACTCATACCATCCACATCATGTGGATGGTTGGCAGTCCACAACTGTGCGGTTTTCTCGCCAATTCCTGCCTCGCACAACAGACTTATGGAATCAGCTATCGCTGGCGGTATTTCCAGACCGATACGACTTAGGCGCCTTCAAGAAAAGAGCCTATTCCTACTTCAAAGATCGGCAACGCATCTGCAGTGCTTCTTGATGTTGCAGTTGTTTGTGGGCGGTGGTAATCACTTACCATCAGATGTGTCACTTGCTCGTTTGCCCCCTTATCCATAAAAAAAACCATGACGGAGGCCATAAGGCGATTGACCACTAACTCATACGACATAACTTTATTTTTATCGTTCATTCAACGAGTTAGCGCAATTTGCATAACTAAATAAACAATTCAAATTATAATGCTTTGCTAAAATTGGATCGTGGTGAAATACTATGGAATTCCAGCGCTAATACAAAATGTAGGTAATTTATGTAGCTATTAAACGGCATTCCATAATTATTTCTCAATTGTTGAATTTTGAATAAAACATAGAATTTCGCTATTATTTCATTCATATTTTCTACAGCGTCCCGGCATAGATTAGAATAGAATAGAATAGAATAAAACTTTATTGTACACCATAAAAATAACACAAATAAAAAAAAAAACATGCAAAAATATATTATAATGGGCGACCTTATCGCTAAAAGCGATCTCTTCCAGGTAACCTTTGGATGGACAGGATAAATATTAACAAATAGATAAGATTGCCTCCTGACGCTGTATAAATCATCTAATATAGATGTAAAGGCCTAAGTTTTTTTTTCATGCATATTTTCTACACAATGGAGTAAATCTTTAAATAATTCTCGTCCACTTTATGTGGTAGTGCGTCAATAATAAATATTAATCATTATCAGGTATTTTGGCCTGGGTGTGTGGTAATAATAATTAGTAATTCGTAGTTTCAGATGGGTATCGGAAACGATTAATATGTAGGTACAGGGAATCTAAGTTTGAATCAAAAGTATGACATGAACTTGTATGTGACTGTCGGGATAAATAGAGCTGATTTTTATTGAAAAAAAATAAGACCCGGCTCACTATCACTTTGGATTTATAAAGCCGCGTACAGATATCGCTAAACCGCATTAGAGGACGGCCTCCCACTAGATGGAAAGACGATCTGGTAAAGGTTGCTGGGAGTCGTTGGTTGCAGGCTGCACAAAATCGATCGCTGTGGACATCGATGGGGGAGGCCTATGTTCAGCTGTGGACACTAGATGGCTGACATGATGATGATGATGATGATGAGATATCGCGAGCCGTGCGTTGGGAATAGCGAACGGCTTTAAAAACAATATCTGTTTGTGTTTCGATCACGCCTAAACCAGTGAACCGTTTTGGATGAAATAGATAGTGACTTGGAATAGCATATAAGCTATTCAAAATGGTGGTACCACGCGGGCGAAGCCGCGCGCAGAAGCTAGTATAATAATATAATGAAAAACCAGGAGAAACAGCTTCATTGCAAGAATATTATCTTTGTTTTATATCTTTATAGAAAACAATATTAAACTCACTCTTTATTTATATGGATTTCAAAAAAGTTAGGATAAAACAATAAAACTGCCCCCAAATATAGTTCAAGATGGTTTTTCAAAGCAAAAATCGTCCAAAGTTTCTAAGTAACTACCTACTGAGTAGTAGAAAACTTTTATAAATAAATAAAAGCTTTGGTGATGTTTGTCTGGATGTAGTTGTAGAAGATTGTAGTGGGAAGTTTGCATCTAAACAAAATGTACGTACCAAGTGCGTATTTGGACATGCCTCAGAGTACTCCTAAGACTAGTACTAGTCTATTGCTAAGCCAGGAAAATGACAGGAAGAACTGAAGCTTTTTCAACAAACATTTTTCGTGTGAAAACTGTTTTAATCAATAGGAGTGATAGCCGTGAGTGGAACAAGAAATGTTGTGCCGACGGCTTGTTCCATCTAATCATGACTACTAAGAAAAAAAATCCCGCCCGAAAAAAAAAATTTTTTTTTTATTCTGACTAGTCATACATCTACACGTTACATACATACATGTAGAACTAAGTGTATGACTAGATTTCAAAGTGTTCCCAGCGGTCCTACTGAATAAATGCTTTTTGACTTTGACTTTGATGGAACAAAGAGTGCGGACCCCACTTAGTGTGGGATGTGATGAATGATGAACTGATTTTAATTAAAAAAACACAATTCGTAAAAACATATTGGGCTCATAAGATAAATTAACCAGCGGATCAAGTAAGTACTTTCATTTCACTGTTCTAAATCTAAACCTAGAATGTCTAGACTATGGACGCTGGCTATAAATCTGAGCTAGAGTCGCTGTACTAGATTGTGGATACGCTCCGTTAATACTGCCCTATGCACGTTTACGAACTGGTCTGTGTATAGTTATTATACATAAATTGTTAGCAGTCTCTGATTGCAACAGTTATTATCATGTTAGCCATGATAAATCCCGCACACAGAGACATTCAACTCTTTAAATTGTTCTTCAGGAAAGATAAAGTAGGTATTTAATATCTCCGAGTGCGGCAATCGGTGTTGCAGACCCTCAACTTGCAGCCCGAAGGTTACGAGATCGAATCCTGGCCGAGCATTAATGGATATTGCATTGTTTTTTTTATCACATTGAGGACACAGAAAGCCAAAAGTGTATGTGCAATAAGACGATACCCTCAAACAGCGAGGCAAAACATCGCGAGGAAACCAGCATTTGTAGAGCTTTATAGTTCGAAACCATGTGTCAGTCAAGAGAAAGCTTGAAATAACTGACACAAAAAGAAGAAGAAAAGACTACGAAATATCTATCTAAAGCAAAACCACTTCACAATGAATGTCTAAAACAATTTGAACACTAATTATACACCACCCAACCACATCAATTCTCAGGGTTGCCATCCGTCACACGCAACACTCCCCACAGACATTACTCACTCTGTAATTATTTACTGGCAACACCTGGATACCATTGTTGAAAGGGTTAAGTGATTATAGTTTATGACAACCATTAGGAGTTCAAGTTTAGTTCAGTGTTTACAATTGGGGGCGTTTGGGGTTACTTAGGGTAGTCGACTCGTTTCAAATCTTGATTATTTCTGGACTTTTTTTTTCCTTTTTGATTTCAATATTGCTGGATCCTTTTTCAGGCTCTGGCTACCTTCTAAGATATTTTCAAAGAATCTTTACTGCCCTAAAAGATAATGAGTGGGCATCAGGGTTACAGCGTGATTCTGAGCTCCAAAGTAAACAGAGCTTAGGTAATGGGAACCACATTACTATTTCCAAATGTTTGGTAAAAACATTGGTCATTATCATTAAAAGCATCTATCTAAAAATATTTTCAGATCATACTAACATGTCCCGTGGCGGAAATAAAATCAGGAACTTTTTGCGTCAAAGTCATACATTCTACAACGAACATTTTGAAAGTGAATGACAAATTATGATAAGTAACGAGTCGAGAATCAAGGGTAGAATTCCAGGTAGTAACGTAGGTACTTAGTTGTATAGTATAGATATTTATTTCAAATCGCGAGAAACGTAAACTTAGATTATTATTTAATCGGTTTAAACCACGTTAAACAATAAATTAATGTAGGTGTTCACTTGCACGTGACTATGTAGATATTTATTACGTACATTATTATATTTGAAGAGCCGTGTTGGTCGATTGGGGTTGTGCCTCGACTTTCAATCCAAAGGTCGTGGGTTCAAATCCCAGCCGTGCATCAATGGATTTTTCGTTTCGTAAAATTTATCTGCAATTTAACACGAGCTCTTAACGTTGAAGGAAAACATCGTGAGGAAACCCGCAGCTTAGTCAGCTCCACACGTATTGACGTCGTTTTTCCTGTGGGCCAGGCTGATTATGATTAGATGAGAGGATGGTTTAGGTGCTGGGCAAGTCTATTCCATTTCAAACAATGTCCCAGGCACTACAGCGTCCCGTTAAGTGTAGGCATGGATTCCCTCCTGACGCTGTATAAATCATCTAATATAGATGTAAAGGCCTAAGTTTATTATATTTGAATAGAGCATAGCACTTCTCATTTTCAATGATGATGATAATACAGTGATAACTATAAAAAATCATCCATACATTATAATGTTGTTCAATGTTAAAATAAAATAAAAATAAAATGTTATGAGTTTAAAAAATAATGTTGAGGCTATAAAATATTTGTAATATTTATGAGCACAGTTGTAAAATGAAAAGCAAGTCCACTAAAAACAAGAAACAATTCCCTACAAAATGTGTCAACTGTCCGAGTTTTTTTAATTAAAATAGTTGCAAAAACAGCCATGTCTGAACATAAACCAGCCGGTGGGTGATAAATATACTGGCGGCATCGGATCAACTGTGACAGTTCTATTTAGGGCAAGCTCACATCGAGCTGCGACGCGTCTCTTAAAAAATCAAAGTAGTAAGAACTTGGTATCATCTGCTCCTCTTAATGTCTTCAGGATTATCATTACAAAGATCTTTGCCCAAGATCCGAGAGAATGTCTTCAAACATGACCATGACTAACGTCCTCAAAGAATGGTAGAAAATCTCTCAGATTTATTAGAAAAGTTCTTTTGGAAATGTCAAAGCTGGTTCGAACATAATGGACTCTCTACATATTCGCCGATGATAGACGAATGTCGAGGGTCACGCACGTGTAGAGGGCCTCATCGCCTATATTCGCCTGTCATCGTCTATCCAAATAATAGTTCGGCAAATAGCGAATGTGTAGAGTGGCCGTAATATTGGCAACTGCGCATATTTTGCAGAGGTTAGCAAACGCGGCGTTTCATCGCAAATGACCTCTTCATTATTCTTCTTCTTTTATTTTATTAGGTATGACATTCTTTTGTAATTTTATTAAGTATTTTTTGTTGACATTCATTATTTTGTGTAATTTATATATTTTTTTTTAATTCATGATTTAAAATTTTGCATGCCAATGTTATTTGGTGAAATTTGTGATACCTATATTTATCTGAGACCTTTTACCATATTTCGCAATAAATTATGTGATTTGATTCAAATCAAACAGCGTAAAGCGGCTGTTACACAAGGAGAGTTTATCGCACGCGAGCGGTGATTTCTTCTAGGCAATAATGTGTCGCATCTCAGTATGAACTTGACCTTATTCACGGGGTAGTTTTTACAAGCCTTCACGAGAATTTAACTTCACATTTTGATGTTTAGCCCAAATTACTAGTGTCCGATTGGACTGAAATTGGAATTTAGACTACCTCTGTGGCGCATTGGGCGAAGGTCCGCCTGAGACGCAGAAGGTTGCGGGTTCGATCCCCGCTGCGGGACAAAATGTTTGTATGACCTACAGATATTTGTCTCGGGTCTGGGTGTTTCTATGTATAATGTATGTATTTACAAACAAAAAAGTATATAAGTAGTTTATCAGTCATCTAGTACCCATAACACAAGCTCAGCTTACTTTGGGGCTAGATGATGCTGTGTGAAAAGTCATTTTCGATGTCTAAGCAAAATTAAAGCTAGCAAGATTATTTCATTTTGATAAAAAAGTCAAATCTGCTAAATGGAACTGAAAAATAATAGTCTGATCGTCATCATTATCAGTATTACCTAATTTCAACGCATTCTCCTTAGTATGTTAGGCAGTAGTTGTTACGTTAACCAACTAAAAAAAACATAGAGTTGAGAACTATCTTTTTTTTATGTCGGTTAAAGAGCAAAGAAGTTCTTAATTTGCTTCATCATCATCTCCCTGACCTTATCCCACGCTAAGTGGGGTCGACACAACATGTCTTCTTCTTCCACTCACTCCTATCACTTGTCAACTGTGCATCCACTCCTTTTACATTCATATCATCTCTCACACAATCCAACCACTTCTTCTCCGGCCTTCCTCAGTTCTTAATTAACTAATTTATTAAGTTCTTAATTTGCTTATTTTTGGTAAAGTTGGTTTCCAAAGAAAAAATGAATAATCACCAAATTGCTAAGCAAATGAACGCAGAACAAGATTTTTTTTGTAATAAAATTTCCTTCTAAATTAGTTAAAAGGTTTTCACGATTCATAACATCAACAATCTGAGGCGCAAAGAATTCATAGCATATCAAGTTCCCGTAATCAAATAAAATACTTTTTATTTCAATGTCCATAAATTAAACGGAGCGCAGCTCAAACACGTTGAATAAATAAATGTAAAATGTGTGGATGGGTCCTTCGGAAAACGGCTGATTGCTTGAGTTTCGCAAATTAAATAAATTCCGGCAAGAGCGAGTGGGTCTAAAGCCGAGGGTTCTGGACCCTTTTGTCTCTATCTTACAATTACTTTCTCCTTTTTATGAGCATAACTTTCATACTTACTTTGGCCGAGGAGTATTAATGGTTATGTGAGTTTTAATAAATTTTAGGAGTATTGTTTCTTCAGGTATCTGAAAATCAGGTAATCGTTTGAATACTGGATGTGCATCAAGCTTTTTCATAAGATGATGAAGCCTAGGCTGCTTAGAAAATATAACTTTTATTCAAAGGAATTACTTATTTTTATTTAGAGGTAATCTGTGCTAACTACCAACGTCATCTATACGGAAGTACTAAGGATACAAAGTCGTGTCACTTGTACCATCAATGGTACAAATCAATGGTACTACTGACACTAAGCCAAAGTAGGTTGAGTTATAAGTATTGAGGTCAATATTTGCAATTTACATTTTAGTAAGTGTTTTCTTTCGTAATGGCTACCAATGAACCCTAAATATAGCCATGAAAAATTCAGAAGGTAAATTTTATTAAGCCTGATTACTGGAGCTATGGTTGGTTGTGGACGGTGTTTTGTAAATTTTACCATTATCCTGAAACGATCTTGAGAGGTAAATAAATTGTACTTTTACCTCATTTGAATTTTAAGACAATTTGTGGTAATTTTACACTTATTTTTAAATTATACCACAAAAAATAGAAATAGACCAAATATTTTTTAAATGTTTTTATTATAGATGGATAGATAATTTTTTATTTGGAAAATTACATATAGATAAACCTACATTATTACAACGAAAAAAAAACACACTTAAAATAGGTATTACCTACGACTAATACAAACAGAGATAGAGAATGATGACAGAAAAATAAGGTAGGTAGGTATATATGGTACGTACTAGGCACTTGGGTAACATGCAAGCACCTAACCTAGACACCTCCCAGTAGCAAAGTAGGTACCTACTTACCTAACAACACACAAGCATATTACAAGAGGCTGGGGTGGGACGTATGTGATGGCGCAGTCTAAAAAAGAACAGTCTCACTTTGTGTTGCTCTGCACCGGAGCGGTACAGAGCAACGCTGGTTTTCAAACTGCTTCTAGTTCCTAATAAGTAGTGATCTATTAACCTTATTTTCAACCGACTTCAAAAAAGGAGGAGGTTCTCAATTCGTCTGTATGTTTTTTTTTTTTTTTTTGTATCTTGTTACGCGATTGCTCCGCCATTTGTTGACCGATTTGCAAAATTATTTTCATGTTTGAAAGGGTATACTCCAGAGGTGGTCCCATATAAATTTTATTCCTGAGGGATTGATAGTTTCCCCGTAAAACTCTAAACACCTTCCCTCCTAGCCATGTCACAAATAGAAATCGAATCGACAGCTTGACGCCCTGAGTCACACCGCGTTTCGAGTCAAACATTGAAGTCGGTTTTCTTTTTAGTATTAAAACGTAATTATTAATGTAGTTTTTGTTACTAGCTATTGATCCCAAAACGAAATATACTAAATAATATTAAGTACTAAAATCTTAAGCATTGCCATCCAGCGTGGTAATGCCGCCAGTGTTTTGGGCACGCTTCCGACTGACAGTGACCTGGATCAGTTGATCTATCTATAGATCGTTTCTAACGATCCTTAGATAGCTTGACTAATCCTGTTGTATTTTGTAAATATGTAGTAGCTTAGTTTCTGTAAATAAAGCAAATGTGAATGTCCTTTATAAAATACATACGTAAAACACGCATCTTTCCCGAAGGGGTAGGCAGAGACCACGGATCTCCACTTGCTACGATCCTGACACACAATTTTTGCCTCATTCACTCTCATTACATTCTAAAATCTAAACAAATTATCACTTATAATAAGATTTTGCTGCGTAAATACAATCAATAGGCTACAAGTCTCTGGAGGCAAAAGTTCAAATGCTAATCGCAGTTCAATACAAACGTTGTATTCCTGTACTTTGAAGTTTATTTGGAAACATACAAGAAATAACTTCGGAAATAAAAGCTAAATATAATTTTTATTTATACTCATTTAATGAAGACGGATATTTAAGTGGCACCAAATTGGACCAAAGCGTGGGCTTGCAAAATACCTTATTCTTGCAATTAATAATTTGATTACATTTTCGAAGCATTTTTAAAAGGCACCAAAGCGTGGGCAAAACCTTAAAATGGTTTAGATTGATGTTTACTGAGCTTAAGGTATTTTATAATATAATTTCTGAGTTTTCTATTTAAATTGAAAAAGTTGTGACCAAAAGTATTGGAAATTAGGATTACGGGAAAAAGAAAAATGCAGAGTTACGTTATAAAATACGTTGATACGTATATTGAAATTAAATATGACCAATACGAGGAAGGTAGGTATTATAGCTAGGTTCTTACTCCAAGGCAGGCAGCAGTGAAAAGAGAAAGATACTGAGGCGTTCAGGCTTTTATGCTGAAGCATTAAGTGTTGCCATGTTCAAAGTATAATCTACCAATGAATACAAAACAAATGTTACCATATTAATTTTTGCAACTATACATTAAAATGCCAACACGCCCCCTCAAAAATTAATCACAAACTATTTACAATCATCCTAGTTTTATACCTATCCAACATTAAAAACCTTCCAAGTATTTTCTGGGGAAAATTACAATACTTATGGTCCAACATTTGTTGCAAGGATTAGGGAAACCCAGTAAAACCTAATCAGACCATGAACTTAAATTATGCACTTAAAATTTAAATTATGCATTTTAAACATACATTATTCATTCAAAACTTAAACTATGCATTTAACACTTAAATTATGCATTTAAGAAAACAATGTAAATCAACAAACATTTTAAAAACAAAATCAACATAAGTACCTAGAGATACATCTACAAACATAAACCCACTTCATCTCGGAACTGTCGAAACGCGACAATCGGCAGCGGCTTAGTTAACATATCGGCTGTCTGCTCGCCTGTGGGAAGATACAACAATTTTATTACATTGTTTTCAACCTGTTCTCTAGAGAAATGGTACTTTATGTCAATATGTTTTGATCTCTTATGGCTCGTAGGATTATTTGCTATACATATACATCCATTATTGTCTTCAAAAATAGGTATTGGACTGACAATATCAACTTTAACATTTATCATAAGAGACTTTAACCACAATGCTTCTTTCACAGCTTCAAACAATGCCATGTACTCGGCCTCAGTCGAAGAAGCCGCAACAGATATTTGTCTCTTTGTATTCCAAGTTATTGTACATCTATTAAACAGTTTAAATAAATAACCAGAAGTACTTCTTCTATCATTTACATCATTGCCACCCCAATCTGAATCTACATAACCACATAAAATATGTTCATAATTATTGCATCTTTTGTACGTTAGTTTTAATGTTACAGTGCCTTTCAAATACCTAAGCACTCTCTTGAGACATTGCCACAACTCTTTATTATTTTTGTTTGTGTATCTGCTCAAAATATTTACACTAACGCTTAAATCAGGGCGCGTACACAACATAACATACATCAAACAACCAATAAGGTTACGACAGGGTGCACTATACTCACTATCTAAGTTTAGAGCTTCATAATTTGGCTTAACCTCTAAAGGAGTACTGACCGGATTACAGTCAGACATACCAAATTTTTCTAAAATCGATTTTATGTATGAACTTTGATCTAAAGTTACAGAGTCATTATTTCGAGTGATTTTAATGCCTAGAAATAATTTAATGGCGTTTAAATCAACCATTTTAAATTTACTTATCAAATAGTCCTTCAGACTAACCATTGTTTGATTGTCAGCACAGGCCAAGACGAGATCATCGACATACAATAGCACATATACATTTCTACATATATCACCCTTATCTAAAATATAAATACATCTATCGACCGATGAGTTTACAAACCCCTTTTCTTTCAGACACTGATCAAATAATTCAAACCAACACCTAGCAGCTTGTTTTAATCCATACAAAGCTTTATTTAATTTACAGACATAACCACTTTTGCTATACACACCATCTGGCACTTTCATATAAATTTCTTCCTTCAGAATGCCATTTAAAAATGCAGTTTTTACATCCATATGGTGTACCAATAAATTAAATTGATTTGCAAGGCTAATCATTAATCTAAAACTTGCTATACGAGCTACTGGCGCAAAAGTTTCATTGTAATCAGTTAAATATTCCTGACTAAAACCCCTGGCAACTAGGCGTGCCTTAAATCTTATTGGATTACCAAATTCATCATTTTTAATACTAAAAACCCATTTAGAATCTATTACGTTCTTATTTTCGGGTTCAGGCACTAACGTCCAAGTATTATTGGCTAAATGTGAATCTAATTCATCTCTAATTGCACCTTCCCATCGAGTTCTATCTTCCCGATTTTTAATCTCACTAAATGAAGTAGGTACTTCGTAACTAACAGACTGAGCACACAATAGAACATCATCAATTTCTTTGTACGAAATCGGTGTACGACCTTTTATCCTAGCACTCCTCCTCAACTGACAAGAATCACTTATGTCATGATCGGAACTACAAGTTTCACTCGTACTTGTTTCATCGGCAACAATTGGCTTTGTCATACTATTTGAATCGTTTAGCTTACGAATCTTACAACCAGAAATAAACTCATCAGTTTTCAAACTACCCGATTTTAAACTACGAGTATCAGGTTTAGAAATATCGGATTTCAAATTACCCGATTTATTTTCAACTGATTTCAAACTACCCGACTATAAACTATCTGGTTTAGGCATAATAATATCGGATTTCGAATTACCCGATTTCGTTTCAACTGATTTCGAACTACCCGATTTCGAACTATCAGGTTTAGGTATATCAGATTTCGAACTATCACAGCCTAGAGGTTCCGGTGACCCAGATACTGATATCAATTCAGTATTTTGCAACTTAGGCCTTGACTGTAGAAAATTAACTTCATCTACTATGACATCCCGAACTGTTTCATATTTTTCACGGTCTGTGTTCCATACCTTATAGCCATTCGGTACAAAACCTACCAGTATACCCTTCCATGATTTTTCATCGAACTTACTCTTACTGGTTTTATTATGTACATACACGGTAGAACCAAAAACCTTTAAATATTTAATTTCGGGTCTTTTATCGTGCCACAATTCAAAGGGAGTTTTATTTTGTTGCAAAGCCCGGGTAGGCGTAATGTTTATCAAATACACTGCAGTTAATACTGCATCACCCCAAAAATACTTTGGTAAACTAGCACCACTAACCATAGCACGGGCTTTTTCCGTTATTGTTCTAACCATACGTTCAGAAACCCCATTTTGTTGAGGTGTTCTAGGAACAGTAAAATGATAAGAAATTCCCCGAGACACACAGTATTCTTTCATTTCATTAGACAAATACTCCCGCCCATTATCACAGTACAAATTTACCAATTTTAAATTGAATTTTGCCTCACTTTTTGCTACGAAATCTTTAAAGACTGAAAACACATCTGATTTATAGGCTATCAGGTACACAACACAGTAGTGAGTAAATTGATCTACGAACAACACAAAGTAACTCTTATTGTCAATTGAAGAAGGAGTGATCGGCCCACAAACATCAGTATGAACAACAAATAATGGTCGTTTGATATAGCTTTTATCTTTAGCTATATTAAATGGCAAACGAGACTGTTTCCCGTTTATGCATGCTTCACAAAGATTTTCGTTCGGAGTTACTGATTCAATTAAACTACCGTCATTAGTCATACAATTATTTTTCAAACACAAAAACTTTTGTTTACTAATATGACCTAATCTTTGATGCCACAAGTCATAATTATTTTTATTCTTAGTGCATAAATGAGAAACAGATCGATTAACTTTGAAATCTACCGAAATTAAATTATTAATTGCCTTACCTCGCATCAGTATTGTACCGTCCTTACTGATATTCGTTCCATGCTGATCGAAGGTGATGGTCAGCCCGGCACGTTGCATCCTCGACACCGACAGCAGGTTGTAGGGTGCCTCAGGACAGAACAGCACGTCCTCCAGTGTACCGTTGATGCCTGTGTCGCTAATTACTTGCAATGTCCCACGTTTGGTAGCCGAAATGAATTCACCGTGCTTAGCAACTGAAATTAGAAACGGTGTATTTAAAGTGGTAAAGGTACTGAAAAGGTCTTCCCTATTAACGATGTGGTCTGATGCTCCGGAATCTAACAGGAATGTTAGTTGCTGCTCGTTTACGCTAGCTTCGTAATTTCCGGACATGAATGCGAATCCAGAGGCTTCATGGGATATCGCCCCCTCGGTCAGCTCCACCGCTTGAATCGTACGATACCGGTCCGCCGGTTTTGCCGGTTTTCGCTGGTGGTTGGGTTGCCTCGGCCGGTTAAATTTTTGTTGATAGTCTCGACGATTGAAGTAGTAGCAGTCCTTCTTCATGTGGCCCTTCCGCCCACAATGGTGGCACTTCACGAATTTCTTGGTAGCCTTAAAATTCTGTTTGTAGAATTTTTGACTTTCATTGGACTCGGCGTGAAGTACCTTTTTCGAAGTGTCGGTACCCTCATTTTTCAACTTCACCTCGTGGTCTAACAATCTTGTTTTTACAAAGGCTAGCGTTAAATTATCTTCTGATAACGTTTCAATTGCCGTGATGACGCCATCGTATGATGTCGGGAGTGTAAGAAGTAAATGAGATACCTTATCGGTTTCTTCAAGCTTCGCTCCAGCGGCCAACAGCTCCGTCATTAGGTCGTCAAAAATCGTGAAATGTTTGACTAGTGGAATGTCACCTTGCAGCTTCAAGCTTAGCAGCTTCTTCCGTATTGCCAGCTGCGTGGCTAGACTTTTTCTCTCGTACAAGGCGTCCAGGTTCTCCAAGATGGCTTTGGCGGTCAGTTCTTCTTTGGCGAAACTGAGGAAGGAGTC
This sequence comes from Epirrhoe tristata, assembly GCA_951394285.1. Lineage (NCBI taxonomy): Eukaryota > Metazoa > Arthropoda > Insecta > Lepidoptera > Geometridae > Epirrhoe > Epirrhoe tristata. Next base: position 988,239 of record OX596139.1, on the reverse strand, counting down.
AGCCAAATACTCGACGATCACGCTTTTCGCAGTTTGGTTTTGCTTTTCCCAAGCCTCGTTTCGTAACACGGGTTCTTCGTTGATGACCTTGACGACATCCAGTTCTGCCAATAGCGCACGAATACGAAACTTCCACACGCTATATTTTTCTCCGTTGAATGGTTGGATGTTTCTCTTCTTTTTTAGGTTATCCATGACGATTGGGAAAACACGTGATTTTATGAAGATACTTTAGCTAGATATCTGGGCCCATAACCTATTGGAAATTAGGATTACGGGAAAAAGAAAAATGCAGAGTTACGTTATAAAATACGTTGATACGTATATTGAAATTAAATATGACCAATACGAGGAAGGTAGGTATTATAGCTAGGTTCTTACTCCAAGGCAGGCAGCAGTGAAAAGAGAAAGATACTGAGGCGTTCAGGCTTTTATGCTGAAGCATTAAGTGTTGCCATGTTCAAAGTATAATCTACCAATGAATACAAAACAAATGTTACCATATTAATTTTTGCAACTATACATTAAAATGCCAACAAAAAGTTTAAAAGTAACCCGAAGAAAGTTAAAGTTATGAATATTTTGAAGGCCTTACAAAGCGGCAATTTGTGGCTCTATTCCATTTTGGGTAATAATTCATTCAAACATAAAAAAAAGCCGGAAAAGTTGTAAAAAGTGCCAAAGAAAATAAACGAATTTAGCGAATATTCTAGAGCTCTACGTGCTTTGTATTTTTCGATTCGTGTTTTTCGCGGCCTTTTTTTGACTATCGTGTAAACGTATGAGATGCCAGTTCTAATTCTGCGGCAGGACAATGCTATTAAAATGCAAATACAAACACCTAAAATCAGCCCCTCAAGAATGCATTTTTTATGGATCTCGAGAGTATAAGATATACTCTTAAACAAAAAATGGTTGTCTGTAAGGTCGGTTTACTGACAATAGTTGACGTGACGTGACAACGCAAAGGCCGATTGTGCTTCTTTGGTGCTCGTTCCGCGCTCTCGCTTGCACTTGCGCAAGCCTTACATGGAACGCCCCAGAGCGAGGTAACGCCTCATGACGTCATGTTTTTCGTGCGTGCAGCCGGCTCTATCGAATTATAAGACGTAGTCACGTCAAAAATAGAATTCTTGAAATCGGTGCTTATATTGACGGAGAAATCGATAATACATGAAAAATACATACAGCTGAACATACAACCTTCTTCTCAAGTTGGATAAAAAGAAATAACCCAAAACAGAACAATCAAACGTGTATTTTCATATAGTTCTCAAGAGAGTACTAAGTTCTATAAAGTTTGACGTGTGGCTAAAAGAACTCGACTGCTGGGACCGCACTGAAATATTTCTTTAGCTGCCAAACTTTGAGCATTTTTGTTAGATTAGTTCAAATTCAAAGCTTGCCTAATAGAGGCAAATGTATTACGTAGATTCTGTTTCGTTTATTTTTATCAGGTGAAATACTCCTACTTTTGAGCTTGTGTTATGGGTACTACATGACTGATATACTTTTTGTTTGTAAATACATACATATTATACATAGAAACACCCAGACCCGAGACCAATATTTGTTGGTCATACAAAAACTGGTCCCGCCGCGGAGATCGAACCCGCAACCTTCTGCATCGCAGGCGGGCCTTCGCCCACTGCGCTACAGAGGTCGTCGAAAATCATAGACGGCAGGATATTTTTTCGCTAATGATTAAAACCAATAATGTATAAGTAGCTTAATGATAAACCGACTCCTAAAAGAAGAGGATCTACAAACGGAGTTTGTATGTTTGTATCTTCACCAATATTATCTTCGTTAAATATGCACCGAATAAAAATATTTAAAGCTAATCATGAAGACCATACGAATATTTTATCAAAGGTATTGATAGGTATCTTTTAGAGTAAAATTTGGATAGAAAACGTTATTGCATGCAAACGTTTTCTAATGTCTGTACTCAGAGACGGTAAGTAATAAAAGTAGCCGTTAGCGTCACTGAATACGGAAGAGTCTGTGGTGTGCTCTTGGTCTAATAAGAGTAGAATACTGATAAAAGTTTATTCTTAGACGCAAGGAGACACCATAGAAGGAATCAGGTCACGGTCATGAACGTGATTATTACTTAGAAAACATCTTGCGAACTTTTTCCGATAATTCAGGCTAAATTTATTTTCGTAGTTCAAGAGACTGGTGTGATTTATAGCAATATTTATTTCTAAAAGTCCGTTTTAATTTTAAAAAGAGCTAAATAAAACCTTAGACAATTTTTGAAGGAGTTTGAGTGACTAGATTTGAGAGAATGTCTAGCGTATTTGTGAATGTGGATATGTTTGTGAATGTGAGTTCTGATATGACAAGTGATAGAGGGAGATGGAAGAGAAAAACATGTTGTGCCGACCCCACTTAGTTGGATATGGGCAAGAGAAGAGTCTAGAGTAATATTTGATAGAATGTGTAGCTAACTAAAATAAACAAAAATCTTGTAGGCTATAACTAAACCCTAACGTAATTTAAATTAGCGGTTCTAGCCTCAAGGTTTTCATTTGGGTCTTTGTCCCGTGAGGTAAAGGAAACAAAGTAAAATAATATCTTTATTACCAAACAGATAGAAAATTCTTTATTGTACACCACAAAGACATTACAGAAAAAACAAACAAAGATACAGGAGAATATTTAAAGCGAAGTACTAGTGAGCGACAACTTCCAGACAACCTTAGAACCTTAAACAGCCGGATTAAGAAATCCCAACATTTTTTTAACTACTACTCTGACTAGGTATTTTATTGAAATTATCATAAATACTCACCTAGTTAGAGAAGATGTGGTGAGTCGGCGATACACACGTTTTTATAACAAAAATTTCAAATACTTGAAGTAGAAGGGCCAGGTCAAAGTACTCTAAACCGGCGAGCATGTATGAAGAATGTAATGAGAGTGAATGAGGCAAAAGTTGTGTGTCAGCATCGTAGCAAGTGGAGATCCGTGGTCTCTGCATACCCCTTCGTGATTTTATGTATGTATGTATGTACTTAAAGTAGGTTAAAAATCACAACTGCCTCCTGATCTAAAAGCTTGTTCAGTTCATACAAAGGGTCATGAATATGCGATGCCACTGTCAACGGTTTTAGGGATGTAAATAAATTGCCCACTTAGGCGAGAGGTCTTAAAAACGGGCATTAAAGCCGTTACGGGCAAAGTAACGGAAAAGGGTGTGTTTTTTACTCTACTGGGGGTTGAAAAGTAAGTGCTGTTTTAAGAGCGTTGTGTTTTGATGGGGATTTTCAGGCAGTCTGGAATGAAGAATTCTGAGTAGTTAGTAATACTTCGCTTTGGATATGGGCTTGCGTACCTATCGAAGCTCTTGTTTTTTAGTCATTTTTTGTTCAAAAGTACTGACCTTTTATACCGTCGATGGATCATCAGAGTAGGATTGTGGTTGATGACACGATAACTAGCACTACGTATATATAGCAATATTTTTAATAAAGCTGTACTAAAAAGTCTATCAAAAACCTCATAAAAATCCTGAATGACACCAAATTTCAACCGTTTAAATTCAATTTTTCTATCCGTAAAAATATCCATTAAAATTTTTATTGAGACTGTAAAATACCTAAAAATATAGCTTCAATCGACATCAAGTGGTGCAGCAACGTACAGAATTTATTTAGCGTCAGGAGGCAATGTGCCTAAACTGGACGGGAGGCTGTCCTGAGACAATTTTTTAAGGTGGGTACCATTCTCTCAGCTTAATCACTCTTATCCACAGGAAAGACAGGCTCAATAGGTACGTGTGGAGCTGACTAAGTTGCGGGTTTCCTCACAATATTTTTCTTCATATTGGCTCATGCCCACATTTGACAAAAGTAAAGAAGTTAAAGTTACTTAGTCTGTCTGTCTCCTAAATAAATCTGTTTGAAAGGACTAGTGAATTGGTTTATTACAGAGTTCAGTGGGATTGATAGATGCTAAGCTATTATCCTCTTCAGTTATTTATTGAGAATGTCCGTATTGTCCGTCCCCACAATACTTTACTGGGTCATTTAAAGGGTCCTACTTTGATCACTAGGTTACTGACTCACTAGGTTAACGCCTTAGATAATATATTATCTATAATGTTACCTTAAGTTGTAAATAATTAAATGACTGAATGACTAAATAAATGATAGTAATGAAGTGAGATAGCACGAAATCACAGCACTATTTTTGTGAAAACGAATACTAAACTGGATTACGCAGTATTCGAAAAAGTCTGTCGAGAGTAAATAGGTTTCATTTTATGTAAGCATGCTCTTTTCCTTCACCGTTAAGAGCTCGTATTATAGCGCATATAAATTTTACGAAACGAAAAATCCATTGATGCACGGCCGGGATTCGAACCCACGACCTTCGGATTGAAAGCCGAGGCACAACCCCATCCAAGACGGCCCCAAGGAAGAATTATTATTATATTATTGTTTCAATTCTTTGAAGATATTAAGCATCGATCTTAAATTTTGAACAAACGACCTATGATTTATTTGTTACAACAAAATTTATTTATTTCAAATGTTTACAAACCAACGGTAATCATCAGTCGATCCGTCAAAGCGCTGACAAATGTGAGACTCGGAAGGTCCCCCATCAATCAGACCTCGGACCCGACCCTGATCGGGGGAATGCGGGAATCCATCATTCGGATTAATTTTTTCAACATTCGGGATAATGTGGTGCCATTTTAGGTCGCTTATGTACATTTTGATGGACTATTTTATCCGGCTTAAACTCCTACTAATCTTGTTTTTAGTACAGACAGGAACAAGGACAAATACACTATAATATTGTATTGTATTTGTGTTTTAAATTTGATGTACCGCATGTTGATTGAGAATATAGTCATGATTCAGTTTTTTTTCCATGATTCCACATAATTTTTTTCCTGAGGGTCATACCTACTTTTCTCGTAAAACCCAAAAACTTCATCCTAACTAGAGTCAGTTTTCTTTTTAGTTTTTAAAACGTTATTAAAAGAAAATATTTTTCGCTAAATATGTTTAGAATCATGGTCTGATTGCAACCCCTCAGTTTCCGGTAGTAGTCCTTTTACACCCTGTATTTATAATTATGTGCTCTTACAAATTATCGTTTCTCCAAACTAAGGCAACTAAGGCGCTAGCTTGTAAATTACAATTTAGCTGATTTGAAATTGAAGTCAAAGATTTGAAAGGGATTGTTGAAGTTTGGGCAAAGTTTTGATTGGTAAATGTTTGAAATCACTTTGAATATAAAGTCTAGTCTAACGTCTAAAAAAAACGGCCAAGTGTAGGTCTTACACTCTCATACATTGAAGTACAAAAATTTTTGTAGGGTACTTACGCACTTTTTTTTCAGGAACTTTGAATTTTAGTATTTTAAACTCAACTTGTTATTAAAGTAGTCTTCATCAATTAATTCGTTTTGAAAGACAGACAGAGGAACAGCTAATTCTATATTTTTTTCCTTATAGACCTTAAATATGATTAAAAACCCTTGCAGACTTATATTTTTCATTATAATTCATGGCCTAGCCCTTGTCCATTCCTTCACGGAAATTGAAAACGAGCTAAGGGGTGAAAAACACCCTTTTAAATTGCAGCGCCTTTCAAAGCCTTTGTGGGGTCAGTTGTTCTTGTTGACAGGGGTTTCGGACAAGAGACAGTGCCTTCTTAAGGAAAGGGAAACTTCCAGATGTATCCACGTAAAAAAACATGATCAGGCATGCCCAAGATCCGTTAAACATTCTCTAAGATCGTTTGTGTATTCCAGTTCCTTTGGCAGATGTCTATGGATATTCTTGTCCTGTATAAATATAATAGGTATAATTCAGTACTCCATAAGTGACAGGTTGCAAACTCATCACTGCTTATTAGAATAGGTACTTACTATTTAAACAGTAGAATCTGCCCTATTCCACTTTAATCCACTATCAAATCCACTGAAGGATTTGTTTCCACTTCCATTCGAATCCAATGGTTTTATTCAATTGGCTTGCTTCCCCAGCGTTAGTAGCCTTGTTAGTTTCTCATAAAGTAGCCGGTATGGTCTTTATCACATAAAAAATCTCAAAATGGTTTTTGAGTTAGCTTCGGCCATGCATGTTTATCAAAAGGTCCGAGACTCCAGTCCCGTGATGTATAACTTGGCAAACAAATAATTATAACATCAATCAGCTTTACCCAACTAGGCTAACACCAATAAATAAATTAAATTTAGCATAATTCATTATTATTGCATCAACAAAGTCACAAATCCTCGAATAGTAGATAATTAAGGTAATTCCCACCATATTGCCGTCAGCCACAAAACCGGCGAGGTATCAAATTAATTCTTGTCTACTTAAAACGGTGATATAAAGGAGAGTGCACAAAATGGGCTTCCCTTGAAACACGAGTAGCCAAATCAATAAAATTCACGACATCTAATATTTTTATTCCTTTTTCAGTTTATCATCAACTAGCTGCGCTTTACCCGGAAAAAACAATTTCGCGGGATTAAAATAAATCGTTAATCCAGGGTATAAGCTACCTTCACAATCAATATCACCGTTCAGAGCTCGTGTTTATTGAGCGTATGTATAATTCTTTCCCAAAATACATTGGTGTACGGCCAGGAGACGATTGGTGCCGGACTGCAGCCGTCCAGCTAACGGAAGTCCGTTAGCAGTCCGGCGTCACTCACATGGATACTGATTAGGCGTCGAGTCCTTTTATGAAAATGAAAAATCATAGCCGTCCAATCGTGTAATTTTAAAGCGCCCATAAAAAATGCTGCTAACCTGCTAACGTCAGAAACGCGCCGCATTTTCTGACGTCAGTAGTATTTTTCTATAGAAAAATGCGTACGTCGCGGCAATATGTGCGATGACCTTTAGAACTCGAGGGAACATTCCACAAGACCAAAAATCTACAGTCTGAAAATCTTTGCAATTTGTGATTTCATTGATTCAGTTATTTTTATAATAGTTTTGAAGCAAATTTAATAGTAGGTACAGATGTTCGTGCAACTTGTACCAGTTCCTTTATCTCACTACCGAAACTCGAGCAACAACAGTTTATCAAGCAATATCTCTTATTAAATAAGGCGGCGACACATTTTAATAATTGCCAATAAAAGTTTATAACAAAAGTCGTTAACGCAAAAGGGTTGTTAATAATAACCTTGCGAATATAAATTTTATTTAATTGTTAAGGCTACTTGCTTTCTTGATTATTTTGATTACTTTCGATTGGTAAGTATTATTTCCAAATAGCTGCGCTCCCGCGGTGTGACCCGCGGTCCCTCGGGATTTTTTTCATTTTTTCGGGATAAAAGGTAGCTTATGTCCTTTCCTGGGATACAACCTTTAAAAATGCCAAATTTTAGCTTAATCTGTTCAGCAGTTTGGGCGTGAAAGCGTAACAAACAGACAGACAGAAAGACAGACAGAGTTACTTTCAGATTTATAATATTAGTAAGTATGGATTAGTATTGATGATTTTTACGCTAGAAAAAAGAGTCATGTTGGTTGGCCTAGTTGAATGTTCTCTTGACCTTCAATCCGGAGATTGCACGTTCAAATCCCAACTTTGTATGTGATGACTTCCTTTCAGAAAACCGATGTGCATTAGTACGAGCTCTAAGCCGTAAAGGAGAACATTGTATTTTGGTCTCTGACTACGCCTTAGACATCTTCAAAAGATTTGGGATACAATAAGCTGAAGAAAAATTCAATATACCTCTGTAAAATAAACAATTTTTTGTGAAAACCAAATCATTTAAGACACCGTAGCCTTAACTAATTCGTTCGTTGATAATTCTGTGTGAATTGACGATGGGTGAGTGTTATATTATGTTGAAAGCTTGTTAAACATGTTGTCTGGAAGAAATCGCTTTGAGCGATAAGACCGCCGATTGTAGGACAATCGAAACTTAGCATTTAATTATTTCATGTATCACTGTGTCCTCAATAAAGTTCTTATTTATTTACTGTTAGTTTTGTGCAAAATTAGGAGAGCATTGATTTTACCTCGTAAAACAAAGTTGTCCTAATTTCATAATTGGACATTAGTCGTGCAAAGGCTAAAATCGTTAAAAAGTATTATTTGCTAAAATCGTAAAAAGTTCGATTTTCCTATCGATTCTTTATGGATTTAGTCGTTGTGTTTTTTTTTTATTAGCCTATGTTATCCCACTGTTGGGCAAAGGTCTCCCCCAACTTCTTCCATCTGTCACGGTCTTCTGCCACGTCCCACCAGTCCTCTTCAAAGCATTCAGGTCGTCACGCCAACGTTTTCTCGGCCTGCCCCGGCTTCGCCGCCCATCTGCAGGCACCCATGGCGTGACAGTCCCTGCCCACCTATCGCTGTCCATACGACTCACGTGTCCCACCTAGCACCATTTTAATTTTGCAATTTTTTCTCCAACGTTTTTTTATACACTAAATATATAATATTTTTTATAGACTAAAAAATTAATTATTTTTTTTAGGTTAAGCTAATACTAATCTAGTTTATAAGAGTAAAAATACTAACAAACCTATGGATCAATGTAAGGTCTGAAATAAACAATTTTTATTTTATTTATTTATTTTTTTAAAAATTACAAAACAGAAAAATTGTTTTTTAAGCATACCAACATGAATTTGCGTTCATAAACTTAATTATCAACATCAGAAACCAATTAATAGTTGTTAATTAACTGAGGTTGGCTTGCTGCCACTCATTTTAATTACTTGTAAAAATGTCTTGCAAAAGATCAAAGGTTTATTGATAGGAAGCTTTTAACTACCTGTAGTAGCTAATAGATAATAAATAAATAATAAATAATAATGCTGGACATTTTCACACAGCATCATCTAGCCCCAAACTAAGCAAAGCTTGTACTATGGGAGCCAGATAACTGATATACTACTTATATACTTTTTGTTTGTAAATACATACATATTATACATAGAAACACCCAGACCCGAGACAAATATCTGTAGGTCATACAAACATTTGTCCCGCGGCGGGGATCGAACCCGCAACCTTCTGCGTCGCAGGCGGACCTTCGCCCACTGCGCCACAGAAGTCGTCAAATTAAATGTTTTAGTCAAGTCCACTTTATCATAAGAAAATTACGTAAATCAGCTTTAAAATGTGTTTTTTGCTTCAATGTGTTTACACGATGCAATTTGTAGCTCGTTTTGCATTTAGCGGCCGAGCGAGCGTCACACTTACAAAGTTACAGTGCGCTACGATATCGTCGGTTGAAATTCTTCCATGTAGGTAAATGTTCTTTCAGCTAGGAGCCTACCACTAACTTTTAACTTGATCTCAGCCTCCCTAGTAATATTATTATTCCAAAGATGGGATGAATGGATTGTCGTATAGATGTTTATAGATAAATGACACTGAAACAGCTGAACGGGGGACGTATTCTCGTTCCTTTTTTCGTTCGTTTGATGAATTTTTGGATGCTTACCACTATTTCTGACTTCAAGGGCCAATTTTTCAGTTTGGAATATTTGGTCTCGAGATAACGAGTGATAGGGGAGAGTGGAAGAAGAGAACATGTTGTGCCGACCCAGCATAAGCGGGATAAGGGCAGGAAAATGATGATGTTAGGACCGTGTTTTAACGTTTGAAAAATTGACTTTTGAAGACAGAAATAGTGGTGGGAAGCATCCGAATATTCATTAAACGAACGAAAAAAGAAACGCGAATACGGCCCCTGGTCTAGATAAGACTTACAATTTATTTTTATTTTATTTTATTTATTTAGATACACGATACAAACAGATAAAATCAAATGTCTATAATACAGTTTAGATCTGGCTTGTACCATAACTTGTGAGCGCACAGCAAAACATTATTAATGGTGCTGACTGGACACAAAACAAACTTAAATAAGTACATGACGGCGCGTCGTCATCGTTTCACTGTAAACAGCATGTGCACCGGGCCGGAAGCAGCGCGTCATCACTACGTCACCTGGCTCAAGCTTTATAAGCGGTTGCACGAACGGCGCAGGCCTCATATAGTCCGGTAACACTAAAACGGCCTCATAGGCCATTAGTATTAGGCCCTCCGAAAAAAAAAAAAAAAAAAAGCGCATGCCTCTTTCTCAGCTTGGCTTCGGCCCGATGCGCACGTTGTCATAGCGCTCTAGGATATTATATTAAATTTGTTAAATAATTAATAATTTAGTAACCTTAATTTTATTTAAATTATTTTATCATTTATTCAGTTATTTAATTGAATTACACTATTGATTTCTCGTCTTTGTTAAAAATTATAATTAAGTAATAAAATCATAGCCTGAAGTGTTTGTTGTCCAGTTTTTCTTAGAGATGTCTGACCCTCCGCCTTCATACACAAATATAGCAGGTTCAAAAAAGAAAATAAACATTGAAAAAGAAAAATAGCAAAAATAGAGCCATTATAATTCAGTTCAGATACTACTAGAGTCTGGCAAATGAAAGTAGACCCAGAAAAAGAGGCGTCAAATTCAAAAATATAAGCGTGACAACCCATTAATTAATAACTCTAAATAATATACTATTATATTTGGTACTAGAAAATAATAACCAAGTACCAAGTTGTGTTCTTCCAAATGTCCTTATGGGGTTACACGCTTAGTTTTTTGAATTTGCCGCCTCTTTTTCAGGGTCTACTTTCATTTGCCAGACTCTAATAGCGTCCAGGTAACAATTGATGTAGATCGTAGCCTGGAATTTAAAGTGGCGATACAACTTTAAGCTATTTTAGCTAGCTTTTTGACTATGACTAATTTTCCCGTTATTGGTTTCTCAGCTTACAAACACTTTGTAATCCCCAGCTATATTTGAACATCAATCCTCATCATAGTCACATAAATTTGAATATGCAAATTGTCACCACAACCACACAACCCTAATTAAATAACTTATTTGACAGAACCCTTGGTCAAAGACTAAAATCATTTAACAAAACAGGCACTTGAAAGAGTACAGTTTTATACTTCCCTCAAAATTTTAAAAAGAAAAAAATACTTAAAACTATCTGCAACCCGCATCGTTACTCGCTTTTCGTTGGGAATACTTCACTTCCTTATGAAAAAAAGCTTATTCGTTACATTTGTTACTTCTTATCCCAGAACAGTGAAGTGCTCGATGGATAGCAGTCAACTAGTTTTATCAAAATCTGTTTAGCCGTTTCAACAACAAATATCCATGCTTGATACTTCCTATTACTTAGAAAAGGGATTTCCAGACGCTTTTACGAGTCGAACAAATAACTAAATGATCATTATTTTTACCTCTCAAAATATTAAGCTATCGACGAGTTTCTGGTTTATTTGCTCAGAGTATGGAAATTTCAAAACGCAACAGAGTTGAAAGTTTTATTATAGGCACATTGCATCAGAGCAAGTGTCGTAATATGCGTGGGCACAATACTACACAAGTGTAAAAAGACTACTACCGAAAACTGAGGGTTTGCAATCAGACCATGATTCTAAACATATTTAGAAAAAAAAACGCAAAAAAAAATTGCCTTAGCTACGTCATTTTATGTTATTTAGGTTATTTACTACTAGGACAATATAATAAGATCATACCTATCTGATAATTTCATTAGTAAAAGAAAAAAACAATTAAAACTCAATATTTAGCAATCTACGTAAAACAATGCGCCCGCGCCCAGTATATACGCAAACAGTAATCTTCCAACGTTGTTTTCTCCGGATATTTTTTTTTCGGAAAATCCTTTTAGAATTAGTTACACGTCTTTTTACACCCTGTATGTATAGTCGAATTATAATCACTTCAAACATGACGTGTGGGTTCTAGTGTAAACTTGTTAATTCATGCCAAACACACTGACGACTGTCCCAACTGGACTTGTTGGGACAGCCGAGGGAAATGTAGATAAATATAGTTTTAGTTCACACGCCTATGATTAACCTACTCTTGCCCACTCATAATTATAATTACGACAGTCTAATGAATTTAGTATTCTATTCGTGTTCTATCTTCTAAATTTATAATTATTTTAAACGTGATTTCGGTGTCTGTTACTGATCACATTTATGTAGATAAAACTAAAAAAAAGATAAGAAAATTTAATAAAGCTTCGTACAAACGTATATAAACGTATACAGATCCGTGTTGGTCAAATGGGGTTGTGCCTCGACTTTGAATCCGAAGGTCATGGGTTCGAATCCCGGCCGTGTATCAATGGATTTTTCGTTTCGTTAATATGTGATATAAGGATTGAATTTGAAGGAAAACATCGTGAGGAATCCCGCAGCTTAGTCAGCTCCACACGTATTGACGTCGTCTTTCCTGTGGTCCGAGCTGATTAAGCTGAGAGGGTGGTTTTAGGTGCTGGGCAAGCCTATTCCATCTGAAACAATGTCCACTACAGCGTCTCGTTATGTGTAGGCATATGTTGCCTCCTGACGCTGTATAAATCATCTTATATAGATGTAAAGGCCTAAGTTTATAAGTAAGTTCGTATGAGTTAGCGGTTAACTAGTGACGGCGCTTATACGAGTATGCCGTTTTAAGATAAGATAAGATAAAATAGTTAATTTTGTGCCCCAACAAAAAAAAATACATAAAATGATAAATAAATATATAATATAATAATGAAATAATTTTAGGGCCACTGTCATGCTTTTGCCAGGACCGACAATTTAACGTGTCCTCCGAAGTACGGAAGTGCTCAGTTGATAATGCCACCAGTGGTCACCCATCCACTTTGTAGCCGTAAAGAACGTTGCTTCACTTCGACGATATATCAAGACCGACTAATTAAGCTGCTGCTACACAAGTTACTTCAGCTTAACTATCTATTTTACTTAACTTTTGTTTCTTTCAATCATACATCTCATCTTATTTCTGAACAATTTTAAGCCGTTATCAAAGTTCAATAACACAGACAGATACTTCGGAGGCCAATTATCAAAGTCCGTCCAATAAAAAACCACGTCGGTTTGACTGAAGCCTTCGACTTTTATCTCGAAGAGGCTGACATTATATTTAACGCAGCTTTATCTGCTCAAAGCTTGAGATGTGATTCTGCGTAATGTTTCCGAGGAAATATCAACTACTTTAAAGTGTGCGATACGATTTAGCAAAATTTAACAAACTCAGAAAACTTGAAATTTTTCCATGGATATCATCAACATCTGAACCTTTTTCCTGTCCTAATGTTTTTTTTTTAATCGTCGTTTGTAGATAACGCAGATAAGGGCCACCAAAATGATAAAGATGATAAAGTCATAGGGGCTTATTACAAGAGAATGAGCCGAGTTTGGACCAAGTCTAACTAAAAAACTGTCCCTAGAAAAACGATCTTTAAATACTCGTACATAGAACGCTTTTTTGTGGTAACAGTTTTGTTTTGACATGTGTCAACATGGGGTTCAACTAAGGTTTAACGTTTATGTAATAAGCAGCATAAAGTTTTACTCAAGTATCTAAGTACAGTCAGCATCAAAAGTTGATTAACAGTTTGTTTTTTTAAAGCGCTATTTCTTTTCGATTGTTAAGAAAAAATTAACTTTGCTTGGAAAATTATTATGGACTGAGAGTTAATCATCAATTATTTGTAAAAATTTTGGTACTTAATGGTGTTACGGATTTCGAAAATATTCTAATTTTGGAAACTTCAAATGTTAATCAACTTTTGATGCTGACTGTACTAGTGGGGGGGCCTCCCATTAGTACTTAGATACTCCTCTGCTGCGATTTCCGGTGCGTGGTCTCCACTCAACCAAAACGGCCGTCAGTTCTATGTGCCCGCCAACTGCCACTTCAACTTACTAATCCAGGAAAGATTGATGACAATTTGATGAAGGTTGCTGGGAGCCGTTGGGTGCAGGCTGCACAAGATCGATCACTGTGGAAATCGATGGGGGAGGCCTATGTACAGCAGTGGACGTCTTTAGGCTGAAATAATGATGATGATGATCTTAGTACTATTGGCACGCAAGAAGATTGAAAATAAAGACCTTAGTTCAAAATGATTACATTAAGAGAGAAGTCACACACCATCGCTTAGATCCAAAACTAGGACTCCCTTTGCTATTAGAACCTTACCATAAAAAATGGTTCAACTCAATGCAAAAAAGTACGTGAGCGTCGAGGAACACTCGGTTGGAACGAAGTTTGTACATTTTGACATTTTGCGCATCTTGTGCACCACCATTTTGCACAATTTGTGAAGTTATCAACGAAAACATTTTCTTGCTTCTCCTGTAAAGTTGTGTTTTTGCAGTTATCCTTTTCAAAGTCAAAGTCAAAGTCAAAAAGCATTTATTCAGTAGGACCGCTGGGATCACTTTGAAACGTCTTAAAACTAGGTGATTCTTTTATTCCCCGGAGAGATCCATTATCGTGACGGTAAAATGGAACGCTTTCTTTCGTTTTTCTAGCCTAGCCTCCATCCTCGATACCGTCCGAAAAGGAACTTCGTTCCAATACCTGTTTGTTTATAAGACTAGTCAGCCGAAACGATCTTCATAATCTAGTACCTACATAATTATCGTTGGCTGTAAGGCTTTGTTATCAGAGAACGGAACTTTCAACAGGCGTTAATTTTGTACTTCAATATTCAGTATTTTAGAATGTCTGGATTGTTCTAACTATCTGTAGTTTACTTGATCTTGGCTCTATTCGTGTTCAAGCAACTTTTGTTGATCCAGCATCTTTATTTTATTTAAGCCTTTATTTCCTTGACCAAACAAATTACTTATAGTTCTTTACAATAAATATTAAAGACACAATTTTCAATTTAAGTTGTTGTAAGTATTCCCTATTTCATTCAAATTACATTTATATTAATATATTTTTTATAAACATATTATTATTATTATTATATCAGCCCTCAATGTCCCACTGCCGGGCAAAGGCCTCCCCCCACTCCCTCCATTCATCTCTATCCTGCGCTAATAATGTCCAGTAGGCACGGAATTTGGCGAGCTCGTCCCTCCATCTTGTTCGCGGTCTGCAGCGTCGTCGTCGCGACGTATCAGGGCACCACTCCATGGTCAATTTGGCCCACTGGTGGTATAAACATATTATTTTATTATTTATTATTATAAGCCCGATGTTTCCCACTGCAGGGCAAAGGCCTCCCTTCCCTCCCTCCACGTCTTCCGGTCCTGGGCCATAACAGGCCAATCTTTTTTGTAGGAGTCCAGCTCATCCCGCCATCGTCGCTTGGGCCTTCCACGAGGTCGCCGCATCATCGGATTCCATAAAGTGGTTGCTTTAGCCCAGTATTCTTCGGGCATGCGGCTAACGTGTCCGGCCCAGTCCCACTTAAGGTTTCCCGCTTTAAGAGCTACGTCGGCTATTTGCGTTCGGGAGCGTAGTATCGTGTTTCTAACGCGGTCCATAAGTTTAACTCCCAAGATACTACGCTCCATAGCCCGCTGGCATACCCCGAGGCTGAACTTCTGGCTATTGGTGAGTGACCAAGTTTGTGCACCGTATGTGAGGATAGGAAGAATGCACATGTCCACGAGTTTTCTCTTTAAGCAGAGTGGGAGAGGTCCTTTCATTATTCCCTTCATGGACCAAAAGCTCTTCCAGGCGTTTTCTGTGCGTCGAGCAACCTCTTTGTCTTGTCTCGCCTGGAAAGAGACTATTTGGCCCAGATAGACGTATTCGTGGACATGGGCAATCTCCATACCCCCAATTTCAACTTTTCGTTGCGTGCTGTTGGTCATCACTTTTGTCTTTGCCATGTTCATGCGGAGTCCTACCTCGAGGCTTGCGGTATTAAGCTGTTGAAGCATTTTTTTTTTTTTTTTTTTTTTTTTTTTTTTTTATGGAAGAGGGGGCAAACGAGCATGTGGCACACCTGATGGTAAGTGATTACCACCGCCCACAGACAACTGCAGCATCAAGAAGCACTGCAGATGCGTTGCCGGCCTTTGAGGTAGGAATAGGCTCTTTTCTTGAAGGTGCCTAAGTCGTATCGGTCTGGAAATACCGCTGGCGACAGCTGATTCCATAAGTCTGTTGTGCGAGGCAGGAATTGGCGTGAAAACCGCACAGTTGTGGACTGCCAACCATCCACATGATGTGGATGGTATGAGTATTGCTGTCGTTGCATACGATGGCGGAATTCAGCGGCTGGTATCAGTCCAAACAATTCTTCTGAGCACTCCCCATTGTATATGCGGTACATGATGCATAGAGATGCAACATCTCTACGTAAAGCCAATGGATCAAGCCTATCGGAAAGGACTTGGTCGTTGACAACACGAGCGGCTCTTCGTTGTATACGATCAAAAGGAAGAAGCTGGTACTGGGGTGCCCCAGCCCAAAGATGAGAACAGTATTCCATGTGCGGCCGTACTTGCGCCTTATATAGTTGCAATCGATGAGCCGACATGAAATACTTTTTAGCCCGGTTAAGTATTCCAAGCTTTTGGGAGGCTAATTTAGCTTTTCCTTCCAGATGACCACGAAATTGAACATCGCTCGTGATGTCAACCCCAAGGATTCCGATTTTTGCTGAGGTGCAGAGGGGAGTATTCTCAAAACTAGGAGCTACGACAAAAGGAGTTTTTTTTGCGGTGAACGCGCAGACTTGTGTCTTCTTAGGATTGAATTCAACTAAGTTAAATCGACCCCAGACCGAAACCTTGTTTAGCAGGGATTCGACTTCAGACACAAGTTCATTCCGGCACTGAGCAACGTGTTCCCGAGAAATATTAGCACGGCCGGCGTATAAGGCATCTCCTGTGCTGTCATCCGCATAACAATGAATGCTATCACTTTTCGATAACATATCATTGATGTGCAGAAGAAACAGGGTTGGAGATAGCACACAGCCTTGAGGTACACCAGCATTCACAGACTTAGGTTCGGAGCAAAACCCGTCTACTACAACCTTAATTCTCCGATCCGCAAGAAAGCTGTTGACCCAATCACATAATTTCTCAGGAAGCCCGAACGAAGAAAGCTTTGATAGAAGTGCTTGGTGCCAAACCCGATCAAAGGCCTTCGCTATATCCAAACTGACAGCCAGCGCCTCTCCCTTTTTCTCAACCGCCTCCGCCCAGCGGTGGGTTAGAAAAGCTAGAAGATCACCAGCTGAGCGACCCCGACGAAAACCGTACTGACGGTCACTTATCAGCTGGTGCTCCTCTAGATACCCCAAGAGCTGGCGGTTGATAATGGATTCCATTATTTTAGAGAAAAGGGAGGTAACAGCGATGGGCCTGTAGTTGGATGGGTCCGAGTGGTCGCCTTTTTTCGGGATCGGGTGCACTAAAGCTGTCTTCCAGGAGTTTGGGACTACACCTAATGAGTAGGAGTGTCGGAAGAGACGCGTTAAAACCGGAGCCAACTCTGGAGCACACGTCTTGAGCACAATTGGAGGAATTCCATCAGGCCCGCTTGACTTATGGACGTCTAACTGGAAAAGGAGTTTGCGCACATCAGCTTGCCGGAAGTGTATTTCTGGCATTACGCTTTCGCACCGCGGGATGGTTGGTGGTGGAAGCCTTTTGTCGTCCAGGGTCGAGTTGGAAGCAAATAGAGAGCCAAGGAGATCTGTTTTTTCTTTTGCGTCGTGGGCCAAGGAATCATTCTCCTTGTGTAGAGGTGGTAAGGAGGGCTTACAGAAGTTCCCGAGCACAGCTTTAGCGAGAGACCAGAACGCTCGTGTTCCCGAAGGAAGCTGAACCAGTTTCTCTCCAATTTTGCTAATGTGCTTAGACTTTGCTGCCGCAACTTCTCTTTTAAAAGATCTGGAGGTGAAGTTATACTTCTTTTTATGGGCGCTGGTATTTTCATCACGGGACGACGATGCTTCTATCCAGGCTTGATACGACTCCTGCTTTCGGCGTAGCGCTATTTTGCAAGAGGGACCAAACCAGGGTTGGGATTTGCCTCCAATGGGTATGACAGAGGAAGGAATAAAGAGTTCCATCCCCTGTAACACCGCATCAGCGACAGAATCAGCAACGTCGTTAGGATCATCCTGCGCGAAGCAAACCCGCCCCCATGGGTAGGACGCAAAGAAACCGCGCATCCCATCCCAATCTGCAGACCTATAGTGCCAGACACGACGACTGCTAGCGGAACGCTGTCGTAATGGACGTGTGAGTGGCACTGTACTCCGAATCATGCAGTGGTCCGATGAGCCCAGAGGTGTTTCAACGGAGACCACATATCCATCCGATGGGAGGTTAGGAGAAGGTCTAATAGGGAAGGCAATTGATCCTCCACATCTGGTATCCGCGTTGGCGCAGCTACCAGTTTCTTGTAGCTCTGTTGCTGAGGATGAAAACAAGACTATGTCGTCAGCAAATCGGAGGTTTGTTAACCTCTTGTCTCCGACGACTATGCCCTTAGATTGCCATGAAGTTGCTAGAGTCTTGAAGACTTCCTCTAACGTGGCGGTGAACAATTTCGGTGACAGCGGGTCGCCCTGCTTGACTCCTTTCATAATAGGAAAAGATTGACCGTAGGTGTGAATTTTGATGGCTGCAGTACTATAAAATGGGGCCTAACAATTATATAAACATATACTTTACTTAAATATAATTGTCAGGCCCCATTTCGGGAATAGGCCTCCTCCATCTGTCTCAATTCTTCTCTTTCTTTTGCTCGTTTCATCAAGCGTCTTAAAGACTATAATGTTCACTAAAGAACTTGGGCTTATTTGTTTGCTCTCAAACCTATCCAAGTATTCCTATTTCCTACTAATTCAAATATGCTTGCTTTTCCCCAACCCTAGTAGTACTAGAAAGCGCTGGTGATCTAGTGGTAGTGGCCCCACCTTCCGATCCTAAGGTCATGGTTTCGAATCCGGTCGTGTTTCAAATTGTTTTTCTATCGAAATATTTAGGTATGCGCACTATACTCGTAATGCCAGTCGAAAACTAAGGATACCAGCATGCCGTAGAACCTAAAAAGTTCAAAAAAACATTGTGTCAAGCTCATGAAAAGGGCCTCTTTTACACTCTTAATCCTTTCACCACACTGATCCGAAAATACTAGTGACACGATAAAAAGTAGAAAAAAGCAGACTGCCTTTTTAGCGTTTGATTAAAAAATTCAAATTGTTTTGACATTCAAAGCGTTAACTTACTTTTGAAACGGGTCAAAAGTAAAACATCTGCAACATTAAGCGAAAAGTTTCCTCATTTCCCTTTAAAAAGATTAACACGTTGTTCGGAACGTGATCGGAATAGGAAGTGCTTTTAAGGCTTGGTGTTTCATTTTTCAATGTAATTAGGTTTAATGGTACCTACTGAGGCACTTTAGTGCCTAAAACGTGACTTAAAGTCTTTACTAATATTCTTAAGTTGAGGGAATGGATTTATAAAGATTAGATATTAAAACGTGATAAAGTTCAAAAATTCATGAACTGTACATACAAAAACACTCCTCTTTTTCATAGGGATCCATAGGCCACGGATTTCCAAAATTCAAAAATTTAAACGCCATGTACTCGTTACCATCCTGGCATCCATTTTTGCCTTTTTTTAAATTAAATAGACCTCCCTCTCTCTGATGTTAAGCAGTAGTGAGGTCTAAGATGCTTTCCTAGAAGGTGATTTGAAGACCCTATATTGTACTTTTCGGGAAATACAGTACTCGGCAATGAGTTCCACAATTTGGCAGTGCGTATGAAAAATGTAGACTCAAAAACGCTATGCTCTCTCAAAGTCAACGGAGCCATAGGCAATGAATTCAGTCTTTACTTAGATTGCTTGTTTTTGTAATAAATATGAATAAAACCATGATCAGTAACCACAACGTTTCCACAGAATATCCCCTAACAAATTGCGTGTGTGCGCTTATTAAGGCTAGATCTATCATTGTCTTAGGGTGCAATTATTTCTAGCAGCACGTGAAGACAAAGAGTATTTAAACAGATAAGATTATTGAAATAACATATTGATTGTCGACGCGTTGACGTGGAAGACCCAGAATAAGATGGCGGAACGAGCTAAGCGTTTATACGCAAGAGGATTATGCCCTGCAGTAGGACAAAAACAGCTTAGAAATCAAATTAAGTTCAGGGCGTCTGGTCGAAGCGACGCGTGATCCGAGAGATGGCACATTTTTGGCTCAAAGGATCACATTGCCATCCAGCGTGGTAATGCCGCCAGTGTTTTGGGCACGCTTCCGACTGACAGTGACCTGGATCAGTTGAGCTATCTATAGATCGTTTCTAACGATCCTTAGATAGCTTGACTAATCCTGTTGTATTTTGTAAATATATGTAAATATGTAGTAGCTTAGTTTCTTTAAATAATCAATTGTATTTATTAAATTATTACATTGATTACAATGATGATGATGCCATGGACAACTATACAGATTACAATAATGATAAAAGCCAAGCAATTAAAAAAATATAGCCAATATAAGTAGGTAACCTTACTCTACTATAATTGATGTAATTCCTAAACTACAAATCAATTACTTGATTTCAAAAACCTTGTATACTTAATAAATTTTCCTCAATGTGGACTCACTAACGAATCCAGGTAAATTAATTATGAAATTGTTTTCACTGTCTTATTGTTACATCATCATCAACACAGTTCATCCATTTTTCTGTGGTCTTCTTCTTTGGTTACACGCTTCCATATTCTAACCTAGCAGGATGCTGTTTCATTACTATTTTGTCATTTAGTTACACATTCATCGATCGATTTTGTCAATCTCGTGGCACTAGTTCTGTATAACCAGCGTGGTGAAAGGATTTATGCGCCTCAAAAAGGTTACACTTTACAGCCTGATTTCAACATCATAATAATTCCAAGCGACACCCAATCAATATACGCTAGGGTAATTTTATGAACTGCAAAGACCCATCAAAGATACCTCCATAAACTTTACAACCCGCACCTTCTGTTCCTCTGTTCTATGACCAGCTTTCATAGGCATTAATCTAAGTTAAGTGTCAATTAGGGTAAGATGTTGGCGCCTATGAATACAAAATGTTACAGACGTGCATGCTGAATAGCTTAGTGGAATATCTATATTTACTATTCAGAAAATAAGCAGCCCGTCTTCTGGCCTTTCTCTAAAATGTCAACAATTTGGTCCAAGTATGTTAGACCAGTCCTTTCTCTTTCATCTCAAAAGTACTTTCAACTACTCGTATTAGATGATTTATATAGCGCCAGGAGGCAATACATGCCTACACTTAAAGGGACGCTGTAGTGCCTGGGACATTGTTTGAGATGAAATAGGCTTGCCCAGCACCTAAACCATCCTCTCAGCTAAATCAGCCTGGTCCACAGGAAAGACGGCGTCAATACGTGTGGAGCTGACTAAGCTGCGGGTTTCCTCACAATGTTTTCCATGTTGATGTGGGTTCAAATCTCGGCCGTGCATCAATGGCCCTAAACCGATAACATTATTTGTGAACAACAATGTTCAATTGGTTGTTATTTGATATCATGTGGATACGTAGGTATTGTTGAATTGTTTATTCCGCAAATTTTAGAGTTGATTATGTTGTGTTTGATGATCGCCTTAGGCATGTGTGTGATGCTGATACCTAGTTCTGTTATTGACAAGTTGCGTTTCGCTCGATCCGGCCCCAATCATGCTATCTATGTAGCTTAGCACACACATGTGTGCTTTCATCTTTAGGCACTAAATCATCTACAGCCCAATTTAACTGGACATACAGAATCATCCACGGCTTAATTTGAATGCGTGTAAGCTTTCATCTTTAGGAACTAAAATCATCTACCTACAGAACAATTTAGCAGAGTGAGTTGTTGGAATGTCATTTGATGAGAGAATCTAACCGGCTAAAGTAGAAAAATGTGGTCATGGGTTCGATTTGGGCTAAAAATCACACGCTAATACTCATCCTATTTATTTTGCAATCTTCCGCTCATGTTGCAAGTAGATTTTTCTAGTCCTACTTTGAAAATGAAAGCATAAACGTGTGCTAATAACTATCCAAGGACGTTGAGCTGAATTAGCTTCACTGTTTGTTGGTTTTCAACTCACTTCAAACCACTGCTTTACTATAAGTGACTTCATATGAAGTGCACAATTTTTAAAGATAATGTCAATACAAATGGTACCAATTCGGCTTTATCATTAACTAAAATAAAAGCAACGCGTGATCCGAGAGCTGGCACATTTTTGTCTCAAAGGATCAGCATTGCCATCCAGCGTGATAATTCCGCCAGTGTTTTGGGCACGCTTCCGACTGACAGTGACCTGGATCAGTTGAGCTATCTATAGATCGTTTCTAACGATCCGTAGATAACTTAACTACAGAAACTAAGCTACTACATATTCAACACATTACAAAATACAACAGGATTAGT
The DNA here is from genome assembly GCA_951394285.1 of Epirrhoe tristata. Lineage (NCBI taxonomy): Eukaryota > Metazoa > Arthropoda > Insecta > Lepidoptera > Geometridae > Epirrhoe > Epirrhoe tristata. Next base: position 965,949 of record OX596139.1, on the reverse strand, counting down.
CAAGCTATCTAAGGATCGTTAGAAACGATCTATAGATAGCTCAACAGTTGCGCTATCTATAGATCGTTTCTAACGATCCTTTGCTGATCCAGGTCACTGTCAGCCGGAAGCGTGCCAAAAACACTGGCAGCATTACCACCCTGGATGGCAATGCTGATCCTTTGAGCTTAAAATGTAAATAATATATAAAACTGTAGTCTAATTTAGGTTTTCATTGCCTTGTATGAAGATATCCAGGCAGGGTTACAGCCACAGACATATATGTATAGACTGGCTATTTGCTATTAATCATATGAAACACAATGTCGCCAGATTTTCCCCACTCGCGCAACACACACACTGAACGCAACGCTATTACTGGCTACTTGACCGATTCATACTAACAAATTACCCAATCAATGCGAACCATATTATAACTATACAAACTTAGGCATCGATATCTAGCTGTCACAGAATACCATATAACTTCTCCCCGCGACGGAGCGCACCAGCGGCCGTACCACGCAACACACGTAGTGTTGAGAGCATTGTTGACTTTACATTCCATTGCGTCATTTGTTGCTTGGATTGTGACTGGTCTCAAGATAAACACAGCAATGTATGTCGATCATTAAATTGAATCACTTTTAATTTTGAGTACATTGGTAAATGTTCACGCGACCAGCCATGAAGCGCGACTAGTGCCCGATTTTGACCCAACCAGTTGGAAAAGCTTGATGTTGTGACACGGGCCACGCCTCCATACCCAATCCCATCATTTCTTTAAATCCGTGGTTACAGCCGTAAGCCTGTTTTACTACTATTCCTTAAACAAAAGGTCAAAACAGCTTAAATAACAATTAGAAGACGCCTACAAGTAAACATGTTGACGCAAAACTTCCCGAGCTTGTGTCAACATGTTTTTCTCACGTCGAATTTATTTTGGCGAGTTTTCAGTTAGATTCAGTGATTTTTGAGAACATGAATATTTTTATACGCCAGTGCACTTAACAAAGCATAATTCACAATTCGAACGAGTCAATTCTAAATTCACTTAGAGATCAATTTTATTGAAAATTTTTTTTAATGAATGGGTCGGCTCTTGACCTCAGACTTACACAGGCAAGAGTGAGGTCTACGATGGAGCGAGCCTACCCAGAAGGTGCCTATTAACTCTCTTCTTAAAAACAATAGGGTCGTAGCTCAGCGGAAATACAGACGCTGGAACTGATTCCAATTTTTTGCAGTGCGCATAATGAAAGAACTTAATACTTTACTTTAATGCAAAAGTAATACATATACATGCATAAGCTATGTTGCAACAGTTATAAAAAAGGTGATAAGTTCTGAAAATATTTAAAAGATAAACTTGATCAACTATGTAAGGTGCTTTCTGGTAAGACCGGACAAGTAGTAAGTCCGGATAAGTCATGTAACTACTAAATTCAGCAATATTTTTAAATGATGGCAACATCACCGTACGCGCCATTTTGTTGTGCCCCTCCCTACAGTCTGCTTTTTACGCTATGCCCAGCAGAACGTGTGCTATTGTCGTTCAAAAAAAGGATGTACCAAAAGTGGAAAAAGACATGATCCGATCTTCCACCTGAAACGTTCTGTGAGCAATTTGGTAGGTAATTTTTGTTTATTTTTGAAGTTTTGCTGTTTTATTACCATTTGCGATGTAAGACTAATTGATTAGTACTATACAATCATGTCTACGACGTTTGTAGACAAAGATCCGATCTTTAACCTCGTAGGTTAAGATCGGACATAATCCGCCGGTCTTTCACTTTAAAGTGTTTCTCAAACTTTTTACTTTACATGCTTTTTATTTTACTTTCAATATTCGATTTGTCTGTAACAAACGTCTCACTTTCGCAAGCTTTTGTACGGATGTCTTGGCTGTTTTCGCCTACAAGTAAGTAAGTTATCAAAGTTACCTAAATTTATGATGTTTAAAATGTAACTTGTTTTACTAATAATGTTGTAAAAGTAATTACTTTTTTGTTTTTACTTAAAGAAGTATTTGTTATGTTTAGTTGTTGATTTCTTGTTTGTTCTGGATTGTATAAAATACGTAAGTATTAAGATTTGTTGACAGAACGTGCTATAATACTGCATATTTATATTACTTAATAATAATTTAAGTGGATTGACCGAGTTTGGAATACCACGCTGCGTTCAACGACTGGTATTGTCGAAGTAGGGCGCAAAACAGTCAAGTTGAAGTGGGACTGGGCAAGGCATGTGAGCCGGATGCACAGCGAAAAATGGGCAAACATCTTCACACCCTGGAGACAACGCCGCGGACGGCCAAGGAAACGCTGGAGAGACGACCTCGACTCCTTCGATAGTGGGTGGTGGAACCTATCAAAGGAGAGAGATGGTTGGAAATAATTGGGGGAGACCTTTGCCCAGCAGTGGGACAGTATAGGTTAAATAAAAAAAAATCACTTAAGAGTACAGTGCCCACCTACAGACTGAAATGTTCGTCCTATTAAACAGTAGGTATTTAGTTATGTTCAACTTTAGGTACATAAAGTTTTTTGATTTTTTGCTTATTTTTTTGTAGATTAAAATTTAAGCTTATAATGAATAAAGTTGATTGATAATAATTTTTTTGTTATTATTAGAGCTTGAAAATGCAAGTTCCAACTCAGAAAACTGACTTCTATTTTGTTAATTGTCTGCCTGCTGTAATTATGAGTCTAATGAGCCTTTAGATGTAAAAGTTTGAGATACACAAAAATCTATGTTTGAAGCATGCGGGGTAAGATCGGACATTTGGAGTAAAAAAATGTATTAAATCTTCGCTATAACTTAAATTTGAAAACTAATTCAATAACAATTTGTACTATGTTTTTTATTAGGTAAGTCCGAATATTTTCCTGTGATAGAGCTTATTCTAGCTGTTACAGAGGTGATTTTATAAGGTAGTCCGGTCTTACCTTAACACGGTCCGATCTTTTACTTGCCATTCTGAAAAATTTTGCACTGTTTGATCATTCATAAAACATCAACCGTTGTGTTTATCTAAACATTACAAATAAGAAATGAAACCTCTGTATTTTTGCAACAGTTTGGTTGCTATGGCATTGTAAAAGAGTCACTAGAGGCGATACAATAAAATATTTTCTAAGACTCTTTAGGTTTTCTCAAAAATAGTCCGATCTTACCAGAAAGCACCTTATACGTATCTCTAACTTACAAGCTAATTTATCGCGAGGAAACTAGTTTTCATGGATATTGAAGCCCTGTTAATGTTTAGGCAGATTATCTGCAAAATGAGGCATGATACAAATAATAAATGCGAAATTGTTGATCGAAGAATAATACTTATTTAATAATAATTTAAAAAAAGTACCCGAAGTCGGCGAGCATGTATGAAGAATGTAATGAGAGTGAATGAGGCAAAAGTTGTGTGTCAGGATCGTAGCAAGTGGAGATCCGTGGTCTCTGCCTACCCCATAGGGAAAGAGCGTGTTTCCATCTCAACAACAGCCTGGCAAACTATGTTCCTACAGTAGGCTTTAAAGGCGAAAAGTTAAAATTCAACCCTTTTCCAAAATACCTCGGCGTAACTCTCGACAGATCCTTAACATATAAAGAGCACCTAAGCAAACTATCCCATAAACTTTCATCCCGTAACAATATCCTTCACAAACTATGTGGAACAACCTGGGGATCATCCGCTGACTGCCTCCGCACGACTGGCATCTCTCTTGTCTACTCAGCTGCGGAGTATTGAAAGAAAGAAAAAGAAGAAAGAAAGAAAATATTTTTATTTGCTTAAACACTACTAACACAAACACACTAAACTTAAAGATATGCCTAAAATTACGATTAAAATTAAAGTTGTGCGCAGCAGAGTCAAAGCAAACAGGCCCCAACTCAGCATTGTGCTGGATAGGTACACACTGGTGCGCCTACCCAGCGCTGATTTTCAGTTGGTAGCCAGAGGAGCCACGTCACGACCAGCACTATTATGTACAACCGAGTCATGTATCATATTATATATATATCGACGGTGGAAAGGAAAAACTTCTTAAGCGCCAAAAGGGTAGTTGTGGGAAATCAAGTTTAAAGTTTTTTTTTTTGAAAAAAAATTCATAACTTTTTTGTTTTTCATGGAAAATGAATGAAACAAAAAATACTATTTAACGATAAATATTATCTAAATTATACAGCTTATTCAACGTTCTTAGCTTCTATAGAAAGCAAAATAGATGTCGCTTCAGCATAATTCACTTTAAAGTTAGTCAGGAAAAAATTGCTTATCTCCATACAATTGTATGAACCAATGAATCGAAAAATGCTTAAGAATAATAATAACCATAATGTCAGGAAGCAACAAATACTAATATTTTTTTAATCTGAAAGTCTAGTAAAGAAAAATTGCTAAGAAGTGCCTAATGTGCGTAATGCCGTTAAGAAGAAAAACTTATATTTCGATACGCATTAAACCTTGTTCACGGAAAATTCGCTTAAGAACATACCTAATCGAACAAAATGTTAGTAAAAGCTACTAACTGAATAAATTAAATTACTTAGCTATCCAGTACTATGACTTATCTCTAAATTTCTATTACTTGTTTAATTATAAAAATTGCTTATTTCCTCTTCTTATGTTATAAAATCAAACAATGAGTACTAATGTGATGATTTATTGTTATAATTTACTTAACCTGTCATTTAAGTATAAAATAAAGGTAATTATCAAAATCTATTAGTCTCTCTATCTTCCTAATATTTGAATGAATCTCATGATGTTCACAGGTAGGTTACAAATAAAAAACTAAACTAATCGAAATAGTTTTATTTATTATAGCAAAACATCCTAATATTAGGTGCAATCGAAAACAATCAAGGCAATTAACGAAAAATTCTTTCTTCTTCAAAATTATTAATTCTTAATACTTTGTTTTATCATCTTAAATAATCACAATAGGTAGAATCTCGTAAGGTATACGTCGTACTCAAGGTAATTTATGACTTAACAACAACTTTACCTTATCTATTAAATCAGCGTCACAATTTTTTTTTACATTTTAACAAACTTTTAACTAAGCTTTTATCATGTAAAATAATCACAAACATAATAGGTAGAATCTCATAAGGTATGTCCTCAAAACAATAAATTCTCTACTTGTTTCGGGTTTCACTTTACTAGGTCCAGGACTCCCCGAAGCACGTTTAGGTTTTTTTATGCTATTCCCAGGGATTTCTTTATTGGTATCTAGTTTTCTTTTACGATCTTTTACGCTATTTGCAGGCAATTCTTTGGCTTCATTATGTTCTAAGTCCGTTTCCATCTCTTCCTCCAACTCGATCGTGATTGTTGAAAATTCTTCTGACTTTATTTGCTCCAAACAAATTTCAATCTCATCTTCCCGAGACATGAAATTAACGGAAGAAGCATTAGTATTTTGAGGGTCCAGGGTATGCGGACCGTGTGCTGCGTGTGTGACGTCGCCAAAGAAGGTAGGGTCCTGCAGAGGCTGATGGTCCGGGGTGTGCTGACCGTGTGCTGCGTGTGTAACGACACCTACGAAGGTAGGGTCTTGCAGAGGCTAATGGTCCGGGGTGTGCTGACCGTGTGCTGCGTGTGTAACGACGCCTACGAAGGTAGGGTCTTGCAGAGGCTGATGGTCCGGGGTGTGCTGACCGTGTGCTGCGTGTGTAACGACGCCTACGAAGGTAGGGTCTTGCAGAGGCTGATGGTCCGGGGTGTGCTGACCGTGTGCTGCGTGTGTAACGACGCCTACGAAGGTAGGGTCTTGCAGAGGCTGATGGTCCGGGGTGTGCTGACCGTGTGCTACGTGTGTAACGACGCCTACGAAGGTAGGGACTTGCAGAGGCTGATGGTCCGGGGTGTGCTGACCGTGTGCTGCGTGTGTAACGACGCCTACGAAGGTAGGGTCTTGCAGAGGCTGATGGTTCGGGGTGTGCTGACCGTGTGCTGCGTGTGTAACGACGCCTATGAAGGTAGGGTCTTGCAGAGGCTGATGGTCCGGGGTGTGCTGACCGTGTGCTACGTATGTACCGACGCCTACGAAGGTAGGGTCTTGCGGAGGCTGATGGTCCGGGGTGTGCTGACCGTGTGCTGCGTGTGTAACGACGCCTACGAAGGTAGGGTCTTGCAGAGGCTGATGGTCCGGGGTGTACTGACCGTGTGCTGCGTGTGTAACGACGCCTACAAAGGTAGGGTCTTGCAGAGGCTGATGGTTCGGGGTGTGCTGACCGTGTGCTGCGTGTGTAACGACGCCTACGAAGGTAGGGTCTTGCAGAGGCTGATGGTCCGGGGTGTGCTGACCGTGTGCTACGTGTGTACCGACGCCTACGAAGGTAGGGTCTTGCAGAGGCTGATGGTCTGGGGTGTGCTGACCGTGTGCTGCGTGTGTAACGACGCCTACGAAGGTAGGGACTTGCAGAGGCTGATGGTCCGGGGTGTGCTGACCGTGTGCTGCGTGTGTAACGACGCCTACGAAGGTAGGGTCTTGCAGAGGCTGATGGTTCGGGGTGTGCTGACCGTGTGCTGCGTGTGTAACGACGCCTACGAAGGTAGGGACTTGCAGAGGCTGATGGTCCGGGGTGTGCTGCGTGTGTAACGACGCCTACGAAGGTAGGGTCTTGCAGAGGCTGATGGTCCGGGGTGTGCTGACCGTGTGCTACGTGTGTAACGACGCCTACGAAGGTAGGGTCTTGCAGAGGCTGATGGTCTGGGGTGTGCTGACCGTGTGCTGCGTGTGTAACGACGCCTACGAAGGTAGGGACTTGCAGAGGCTGATGGTCCGGGGTGTGCTGACCGTGTGCTGCGTGTGTAACGACGCCTATCAAAAATCAAATCAAATCAAAAATCTTTTATTCAATAAAACCAAGTGGTACAATTAAATGGGTTGGGATCTCTTCTTTTAAGTTAGATAACCTGTGTTAGAAGAGTCCCCTCTTTTCTGTGGTCTTGGGGAGCACTTGAATTTAAGGTAGGTAAATCTAAACAAAAACTTAAGTTTCACTAGTAGGTATATAAGTATGTATATAATATAATTGATAAAATATAAGAAAAGTAGGTAAAATATACGAGTAAACAAAATAATAAATAAAATAATAAGATAATAAAAATAATACTATGAGTAGTAGTTAGATAAATCAATACATAGATACATAGTCAAATATAACTAAAATTTTTTTATATTTTTTATTATTATTATTATTATTTATTTTTATTTTTTTGGTTAGGTAGGTAAGGTAGGTATCCAGAATAAGAGAATTCGATGAATGACATGGTAGGTCAGATGATGGAGAATATTGAGAAATTGAACTCATAACTTGTTAATGTAGCGTATATAATGCGAGTATAATAAAAACATAGGTACAGGTACATTTTGCAAGTTTATGTTGATCGTTTATATATTTATGATCTACTATTTTGTTAGAAGCTGAGTTTTGTAGTAAAACTAAAAACACCGTTTGTTGTAATTTCAAACAAAAGACTTGCCGAGTCGAAACAAAATAAAGTCGAGATCTTTGTTTAGCTGAACAGACTTATTTGTCACAACTTGATTATTGTGTGTACGCCTAAATGACAATATGTCTGCCAATATGACAATATGCCTATGAAGGTAGGGTCTTGCAGAGGCTGATGGTCCGGGGTGTGCTGACCGTGTGCTGCGTGTGTGAAGTCGCCTACGAAGGTAGGGTCCTTCATAGGCTGTGATTCCGGAGTATGCTGTTGACTATGCGTAACGTCGAAAAAGCCTTCCATGTAGGTAGGTTCTAGGGATGTATGACGCGAAGTGCATTTGCCCAAATAATGGGCATTGTATGAATGTCCCGGTACACCTTCATAATCCGCTGTGTTTTTAAAAGTTTACCAGAATAGAAATCTCGGATAATTTTATTCAAATCAAACACTATCATAGCAATAGAGTTCATTTTTATGAAAAATGCCCGATATCATGTCATGCATGAGTAGTAGGGTTGAGATCTGAGGTGGGATCTATCAAATATGATGCAACTTGCCAAGTGATCAAAACTACTAAAATCTACTAAGGCATTTCGACCTACTAAAATATCATACTTAAGGCCTTAAATCTACTAAAAAAGTAGAAATCTACTAAAAGTGGTCATGAATGAATGAGACAGAAACATGCCAAATTAAGAGATGGGACATGTTCCGACACTATCCGCGCGCACTTATAATTACGAGCATGTCAAAACTTGGTTGCTATTGTTACTTAGATCTAATTTTTCATCAAGAATACTTTGCCGGATATCGCTTATACGACTCACTTTGCAATAAATTATTACATCATGTTTCTAACTGAATGATTTATCTTTATTCGAATATTTTAGTTGCACTTACCCTCTAAATTGTTATAATTTTCGATAGTTAAAAACATCTTAATCGCCAAGCGCTCTCAATTTGAATGCGATCACTTTTGCTTAAGCGACAATCTATTACGAATTGCAGTAATTAAAAATTGCTAACACTTAAAATATCACTAAAACGAATAAGCGCAAATTGCTAACGTGCTAGTTTTGTCCAAATCATAGAAATGAAGAAATACTTATGTTGCTGTAAAGAAACAAAAGCTAGCAGCAAAAAATCTCTTATCATCTAAATACAAAAAATGGGCCTAAAATATTGTACTTAAGCGACGTCTGCCTCAAAAACAGCAAAAAAACGTCGCTTAAGACATTGAAAATACAGATATTCCTCCATTTTTTCAAGTGCTTAAGCGCCAAAAAAGTGCTCAGATCGCCTTGAAACCAAGACTGATCGACGCAGAAAAAAAAATCCAATCCAACCATATCGACGGTGGAAAGGAAAAACTTCTTAAGCGCCAAAAGGGTAGTTGTGGGAAATCAAGTTTAAAGTTTTTTTTTTTGAAAAAAAATTCATAACTTTTTTGTTTTTAATGGAAAATGGATGAAACAAAAAATATTATTTAACGATAAATATTATCTAAATTATACAGCTTATTCAAAGTACTTAGCTTCCATAGAAAGCAAAATAGATGTCGCTTCAGCATAATTCACTTGAAAGTTAGTCAGGAAAAAATTGCTTATCTCCATACAATTGTATGAACCAATGAATCGAAAAATGCTTAAGAATAATAATAACCATAATGTCAGGAAGCAACAAATACTAATATTTTTTTAATCTGAAAGTCTAGTAAAGAAAAATTGCTAAGAAGTGCCTAATGTGCGTAATGCCGTTAAGAAGAAAAACTTATATTTCGATACGCATTAAACCTTGTTCACGGAAAATTCGCTTAAGAACATACCTAGTCGAACAAAATGTTAGTAAAAGCTACTAACTGAATAAATTAAATTACTTAGCTATCCAGTACTATGACTTATCTCTAAATTTCTATTACTTGTTTAATTATAAAAAATTGCTTATTTCCTCTTCTTATGTTATAAAATCAAACAATGAGTACTAATGTGATAATTTATTGTTATAATTTACTTAACCTGTCATTTAAGTATAAATTAAAGGTAATTATCAAAATCTATTAGTCTCTCTATCTTCCTAATATTTTGAATGAATCTCATGATGTACACAGGTAGGTTACAAATAAAAAACTAAACTAATCGAAATAGTTTTATATATTATAGCAAAACATCCTAATATTAGGTGCAAACGAAAACAATCAAGGCAATTAACGAAAAGTTCTTTCTTCTTCAAAATTATTAATTCTTAATACTTTGTTTTATCATCTTAAATAATCACAATAGGTAGAATCTCGTAAGGTATACGTCGTACTCAAGGTAATTTATGACTTAACAACAACTTTACCTTATCTATTAAATCAGCGTCACAATTTTTTTTATATTTTAACAAACTTTTAACGAAGCTTTTATCATGTAAAATAATCACAAACATAATAGGTAGAATCTCGTAAGGTATGTCCTCAAAACAATAAATTCTCTACTTGTTTCGGGTTTCACTTTACTAGGTCCAGGACTCCCCGAAGCACGTTTAGGTTTTTTTATGCTATTCCCAGGGATTTCTTTATTGGTATCTAGTTTTCTTTTACGATCTTTAGGTTTTCCTTCGCTATTTGCAGGCAATTCTTTGGCTTCATTATGTTCTAAGGCCGTTTCCATCTCTTCCTCCAACTCCATCGTGATTGTTGAACATTCTTCTGACTTTATTTGGTCCAAACAAATTTCAATCTCATCTTCCCGAGACATGAAATTAACGGAAGAAGCATTATTATTTTGAGGGTCCAGGGTATGCGGACCGTGTGCTGCGTGTGTGACGTCGCCTACGAAGGTAGGGTCCTGCAGAGGCTGATGGTCCGGGTTGTACTGACCGTGTGCTGCGTGTGTGACGTCGCCTACGAAGATAGGGTCCTGCAGAGGCTGATGGTCCGGGTTGTGCTGACCGTGTGCTGCGTGTGTAACGACGCCTACGAAGGTAGGGTCTTGCAGAGGCTGATGGTCCGGGGTGTGCTGACCGTGTGCTGCGTGTGTAACGACGCCTACGAAGGTAGAGACTTGCAGAGGCTGATGGTCCGGGGTGTGCTGACCGTGTGCTGCGTGTGTAACGACGCCTACGAAGGAAGGGTCTTGCATAGGCTGATGGTCCGGGGTGTGCTGACCGTGTGCTGCGTGTGTGAAGTCGCCTACGAAGGTAAGGTCCTGCAGAGGCTAATGGTCCGGGATGTGCTGACCGTGTGCTGCGTGTGTGACGTCGCCTACGAAGGTAGGGTCCTGCAGAGGCTAATGGTCCGGGGTGTGCTGACCGTGTGCTGCGTGTGTAACGACGCCTACGAAGGTAGGGTCTTGCAGAGGCTGATGGTCCGGGGTGTGCTGACCGTGTGCTGCGTGTGTAACGACGCCTACGAAGGTAAGGTCTTGCAGAGGCTGATGGTCCGGGGTGTGCTGACCGTGTGCTGCGTGTGTAACGACGCCTACGAAGGTAGGGTCTTGCAGAGGCTGATGGTCCGGGGTGTGCTGACCGTGTGCTGCGTGTGTAACGACGCCTACGAAGGTAGGGTCTTGCAGAGGCTGATGGTTCGGGGTGTGATGACCGTGTGCTGCGTGTGTAACGACGCCTACGAAGGTAGGGTCTTGCAGAGGCTGATGGTCCGGGGTGTGCTGACCGTGTGCTGCGTGTGTAACGACGCCTACGAAGGTAGGGTCTTGCAGAGGCTGATGGTCCGGGGTGTGCTGATCGTGTGCTGCGTGTGTGAAGTCGCCTACGAAGGTAGGGTCCTGCAGAGGCTAATGGTCCGGGATGTGCTGACCGTGTGCTGCGTGTGTGACGTCGCCTACGAAGGTAGGGTCCTGCAGAGGCTAATGGTCCGGGGTGTGCTGACCGTGTGCTGCGTGTGTAACGACGCCTACGAAGGTAGGGTCTTGCAGAGGCTGATGGTCCGGGGTGTGCTGACCGTGTGCTGCGTGTGTGAAGTCGCCTACGAAGGTAGGGTCCTGCAGAGGCTAATGGTCCGGGATGTGCTGACCGTGTGCTGCGTGTGCGACGTCGCCTACGAAGGTAGGGTCCTTCATAGGCTGTCATTCCGGGGTATTCTTTGGCTTCATTATATTCTAAGTCCGTTTCCATCTCTTCCTCCAACTCGATCGTGATTGTTGAACATTCTTCAGACTTTATTTGCTCCAAACAAATTTCAATCTCATCTTCCCAAGACATGAAATTAACGGAAGAAGCATTATTATTTTGAGGGTCCAGAGTATGCGGACCGTGTACTGCGTGTGTGAAGTCGCCTACGAAGGTAGGGTCCTGCAGAGGCTGATGGTCCGGGGTGTGCTGACCGTGTGCTGCGTGTGTGAAGTCGCCTACGAAGGTAGGGTCCTTCATAGGCTGTGATTCCGGGGTATGCTGCTGACTATGCGTAACGTCGAAAAAGCCTTCCATGTAGGTAGGTTCTAGGGATACATGACGCGAAGTGCATTCGCCCAAATAATGGGCATTGTATGAATGTCCCGATTTGGGGTTGAAGGTGTACTTCATAATCCGCTGTGTTTTTAAAAGTTTACCAGAATAGAAATCTTGGATAATTTTATTCAAATCAAACACTATCATAGCAATTGAGTTCATTTTTATGAAAAATGCCCGATATCATGTCATGCATGAGTAGTAGGGTTGAGATCTGAGGTGGGATCTATCAAATATGATGCAACTTGCCAAGTGATCAAAACTAAGTACTAAAATCTACTAAGGCATTTCGACCTACTAAAATATCATACTTTAGGCCTTAAATCTACTAAAAAAGTAGAAATCTACCAAAAGTGGTCATGCATGAATGAGACAGAAACATGCCAAATTAAGAGATGGGACATATTCCGACACTATCCGCGCGCACTTATAATTACGAGCATGTCAAAACTTGATTGCTATTGTAACTTAGATCTAATTTTTCATCAAGAATACTTTGCCGGATATCGCTTATACGACTCACTTTGCAATAAATTATTACCTCATGTTTCTAACTGAATGATTTATCTTTATTCGAATATTTTATTTGCACTTACCCTCTAAATTGTTATAATTTTCGATAGTTAAAAACATCTTAATCGCCAAGCGCTCTCAATTTGAATGCGATCACTTTTGCTTAAGCGACAATCTATTACGAATTGCAGTAATGAAAAATTGCTAACACTTAAAATATCACTAAAACGAATAAGCGCAAATTGCTAACGTGCTAGTTTTGTCCAAATCATAGAAATGAAGAAATACTTATGTTGCTGTAAAGAAACAAAAGCTAGCAGCAAAAAATCTCTTATCATCTAAATACAAAAAATGGGCCTAAAATATTGTACTTAAGCGACGTCTGCCTCAAAAACAGCAAAAAAACGTCGCTTAAGACATTGAAAATACAGATATTCCCCCATTTTTTCAAGTGCTTAAGCGCCAAAAAAGTGCTCAGATCGCCTTGAAACCAAGACTGATCGACGCAGAAAAAAAAATCCAATCCAACCATATATATAAGTCATTTTGGCCCAAATGGCGCTTAAGAAGTTTTTCCTTTCCACCGTCGATATATATAAGTCATTTTGGCCCAAATGGCGCTTAAGAAGTTTTTCCTTTCCACCGTCGATATATATTATTATATATTACATACATATCACGTAAGGTACTTATACTAAATATATTAATATTTTGAGTTCTATTGCTCGCCAGTGTGGCTAGAAAGCGCTCACGTCCACAAGGTGGACACGAAACTTAATGCCGCCATGCGTGCGCATGCCATGCGCATCACTGGAACTATCAAATCAACACCCCTTTACTGGTTGCCAGCTTTGAGCCACATAGAACCTTCACACCTCCGTCGAAAACACGCGCTTAAGAGAGAAGCCGACAAAATTCACTCACAGCCTGCTCTTCCTGTCCATGGTGATTTCTGCTACCCACCACCTCACAGATTGAAATCAAGACGTCCTCCATACGCTGCTGCCCAACACCTTGATAACTTTCAGATAACAGAAAGTTGGAAAAGTGACTGGTTAGAAAACACAAAATGCTCGTACGCCCAATGTGTTGACCCCACTTCCAAACATAAGGGCTTCTCCCTGCCCCGTGAATTATGGTGTCGCCTCAACAGGCTTCTCACTGGACACGGCCGATGCAACTACTATCGGCATAAATGGGGCTGGACATATAGGTTTTGTATTCAAACAGTAAAAGGTTTCTGATAGAATAGGCTTTGCGTCTGTCAATCTAAGTCTAACTTTATCGGCAGAAAATAAACCTACTATAGACCAAGCATATTTTCAATTTATTCGCCACAGTTTAGGTTTCTGAAAAACGTTGACCGTCATGAAACAGCTGCAACATTCCACATTTACATTTTAGAAATGAAATATACAGTGACTAAAAGCTCTATAGCTCAACTGATCCAGGTTATAGACCAGTCTGAAGCGTACCTACCCAAATACTGGCAGCACTACCACGCTGAATAAGTAGCAATGCTGATCTGTTGAGCCAATTATGCGCCAGCTCTTGGAGCAAGCGTATCTAATAATATCAACCGCCTTGACGATCTATTGAACATTTGAAACTACAAAACAAATTCTGTATGCTTTGAAGCAGCCATTGATTAAATCGTCAATGAAAAAAAATATAATTATATCCTGAAAAAACAACTTCCGAAGGTATAATACACAGGTGTAAAAAGACGTCTACCGAAGCCGAAAGGGATACAGCATCCCAACACACAACTAAATCCAAAAGGATTTAAGTACCGAAAAAATCATGATATCCAAAGAAAACCGACCTCGCACACCTGGACGAGCGTGTTTACTGGGCGCGTTTTAATACGTAGATTGCTGGATTTTGAGTTTTAATTGTTTTTTTTCTTTTATAAATGAAGGTAGGTATGGTCTTATTATGTTTTACTAGTAGTAAATAACTAGAAAATAAAATAAAATGACGTAGCTAAGTCAAAAAAAAATTGCGTTTTTTGCAAAATCTGTTCAGAATCATGGTATGATTGAAACCCCTCAGTTTTCGGTAGCAGTCTTTTTACACTCTGCATATAATAGCGGTATTCGATTTACAGAAACTCATCTACATGAATACGCTTTCTACGCGGTCTGCCTCAAATAGACCTTTGTGGTAGATTCGCTGACGAATTCGGCGCTCTCGATATAAATCTTTCGATATTCTCAAATCGGTTTTCGAAGACGAATGTGCGAATCGTATTAGCTTTTAAGTGTGTTGTTGAAAATGATTTGCTTTTATAGAGTTATTAGTTTATTCAACTCGATTTCCGAATGTATTGAAGAAAAAAATAACTGACTTGTCTTTTCTAACACGAAATTCTTTTTTTTAATAGGATAGAAGTCCTTTTTTAACACGTTCAATGCCACAACGATTTTCATTATTGTATTTACGGGTCTTACATTTCAGGGTAAATACACTGAACTTTCCACGCGAGCTGCCTGCACTGAGATGAAAAACCTGGAGTTAGAGTATTTAGTTTTTGTATTTTTTGTAGTTGACGCAAATCTCTCGAGTAATTTGATTTTTTTATTTGTGAAAATGTCACTTGTGTTCCGTTCAAAATGTTTTATTTGACAGTAACAAACTTTGCTCAAACAAATGAACACAGTCTTAAAGAATTCGCTCAGTTTCAATTTTTCAAAGAAGAATGTTTTCATCTCAAGGGAAATTATAACTCGAAGACTGTTATTCGAGGTTATACTCAAACGGCTGGTTAAGGGAATAGCTTCCTTGTTTTGGCTTCATAGGTACATATCTGTTCTTTAAAAAAAATTAAGTTTAGGTGGTAACTGCAAATAAAAAAAATGGGAACATCTTCGTAAAAAAACAAACGTAAAGAGAAACAAATATTACTTTTCTGTGAGTATTGATTTTTGCATTATGACTTAAAAAAATCTAAGTTCCCGTGAGTTCCAGCTCTGGTGATGGAGTTTTTAGGCCGCCTTAAGGCCACGAGTCAACGAGTTAACGACTTAATAGCTGGGACTGACAGTTTAACGTGCCCTCCGAAGTTTATATACCACTAGCGTTGACCCATTCACTTACTGACCGGTCAGAACGTGGCTTAACTTCGACGATCTATTAACTACACCACGACCGCTTAGTTCACACAAGTGCACCAGTCCAGGGTGACCTTTGACCTTGCTCTTGTATTTAAATACTCTACAGTGACTCAGCTATCAAAGGATCCTGTGTCATTTTCAGCTAAGACTACTTCTTCATTAGAGCGCAAAAATATAAATATTATTTTTCATTGGTTTTGCAATATGTGAAAGATTACTTCTAGTTGATCAACTCAGCTCCTTCGAACGTAAGAGAATTATGGTAATGTACAAATTGAAATGATTGATAACTATCTATAGGTATACATATCTATCGTTTAGGAAATCACTTTTTTTTTCAACTGATTCTATTATACAGGGTCTTTCATTTTAAACCACAAAAACTGACAAGGCATCATTTTTGGGTTGTAAGTAGACGTTTGACCGTATCAATTTAATTCCTAAGCCAATTTAAGTTTTACAATAGTTAATTAGTTACATTTTATCAAGTTACATCAGTTACATAAGTGAAGTCGTGGGTAGCAACTAGTACTAATCAGACAACACTTAATAAATAAACTAACAGATCTTAATAAATAAAGCCTACTATACTGTGAAAGAATATCTTGACGACCGTAATATTACTGATTGTGTAGAGTAGGTACTCATAGTAGATTTAATTTTAATACTAATGATGCTAATACTAATTTATATTATATTTTATACTAATTTAATTTAATTATTTTTCTTTTGACATCTTTTTTTCTTTATCTAATATTGACTTTGTAAAATTATGTTTGTATGCTAATCAGCAGGATCTAGAGATTCTTAGTTTTAATAATACCATCTACTCTGTAACCTGGGTTCACAAGCAATAAATGAATTATGAATTATGAATTATGAACTATTAAAAAGACAGAGAAAGCTGCCAAGATCCGTTATCCCATACCAAAACTAATTCCAGCAGAATCTAATATCCGGAATCAATGGCCCGGCGGACCACAATAGAGTATTGCGTCAGTAATTTGACGTGTCTCCTGCAGCGTAAGATGGGAAGGGAAGCGCTATTAAGGTAATCGATTTATTGTAAAAACTTTTAGTGACATTATTTTAAATTTAGTGACTACACTTTATATAATTTTATAAAATTATATAAAGCCACCACTTTCATAGTTTTCACCAATCTGTAACCTATAATATATGGCTATGGAAGAGCGGGATCTTCTAACACAAGTAATTTTTTACTTAAAAGAAGGTCTCAACCTTATATTTTGTATCGTAAAATTGTTACAGAAATAAACGATTTTCATTTCATTTTCATTTTCATTTTCATTTTCATTTTCATTTTCATTTTCATTTTCATTTTCATTTTCATTTTCATTTTCATTTTCATTTTCATTTTCATTTTCATTTTCATTTTCATTTTCATTTTCATTTTCATTTTCATTTTCATTTTCATTTTCATTTTCATTTTCATTTTCATTTTCATTTTCATTTTCATTTTCATTTTCATTTTCATTTTCATTTTCATTTTCATTTTCATTTTCATTTTCATTTTCATTTTCATTTTCATTTTCATTTACTCTAAAATTAATCAAATACTTTTTCGAACGATATTATGATCGAAGAAATACCTATTTGTTGTATGTACTAAATAAATAATTGGTTTGTCACAAAAAGACAGGGTCAAAATCAGAGTGATGATGATCAAAATGTATCAAAACTAAGGTTAAGGTATATAACAAATCCAAGAAGCTAACTACAAAAAAATCATCAAAATCATGAAGGACGGAAAGTATGAACAATAATACTCGTAAATCAGTTAATTTAGGTTTACGAAAACGTCAATATGTTTTTTTTACTAAATAACCGGTTTTTACATCAAACTACACAAAAACCGATACTCGTACTCATTTCCCTTAATCGCTTACGATATCAAAAAGATTCACAAGTGATTAAAGATAACTTAGCATAGTTGAACAGTTTGCGAGAGATGCAAAGTCATCTACTTCGTCTTCATTAAAACAGGCATCGTCAAAGATTTCCAGTCAGTAACTCTATCCGTGAAACTGCACTTCAACGTAAGACCCAAGACTTACAAGATCGCGATTTGTGACGTGATCTCAAACTCCTTTAAGTAGTAACATTATTAAAACTAAGTATTTAAATACAAAATAACAATAAAAAAGTTTTCAGTTTGGACTGTCATTGTTATTATTAAAAAAAATTACGTATTTTGTTTGATAACTACATTACACTACATTTTGTAGTTTGTTTGAATTATCATCATCTCCCTGACCTTATCCCATGCGAAGTGGAGTCGGTATCACTTGTCATAACTATCAAATACGAGTAAGTATCAAGTTATCAAAATATTTTAACAACCGTGAAAACCCAATTTTATAAACCGGTCAAAAACCGGTTTCATCGATAAATGACAAACATTGCTGAAGGTAAACCGGTTTTTTGTTTTTTCCCATACGTTCGAAAGCCCAAACTTTCTTGTAGCACCGCAAAGTCAAAACGGAAACCGCTTTAAGCACGCGCCATAGAGCCCGCAGCGTCCTAAGCCGGACTTTGGGTATGTATATTCATGTTTTGTTGGGGTAAATATTTATTGTTTGTGCCCGTCTCGCTCCGAACTTAACCTTCGGTTAATCCATTCATACTCAAGTTTTGAATGGGATGTCTTAGCGGTGTTAGATCTCAACAAAGGAAGCTTTTGTTAGAATCTGCTTTGTTACAGGTTAAATTAAAAGTTCAGGCGATCCAATGAAAAAGTTACATAGGCCAAAGATACTTTTGAAACGATTACATTTAAAGGTCAAACTTTATAGTCTTTTGTGTTTTTAGATTTAACGTTTATTACACGTAAACAAAAAAAACAGGTTCACGACTGTATCCCCATGGTGCGGTATGCAATCTCTCAGATCTTTTTATGTTACTTATTCCAGATCCTTTGAAGATGTCTAGGGGGGTAGTCAGAGGCATGTCCAAGCACTTATTTGATACATGCCCACATCTTGCAGAAGTTAGTATTCCATACGTGACAGGTTGCAAGCCCATCGCCGCCTATAAGAACACTAACTGGTTTCCTCACGATGTTTTCCTTTACCGTTTAGAGAGTGTTAAAGCGCATATAAATTTTACGAAACGCGAAATCTATTGATGCACGGCCGGGATTCGAACCCACAACCACAACGTTTATTACAATATATTTGATTTGGAAAACCTTTAAGAAAATCAGTTAGCACAATAGACATAGACATAGACATTTATTTATTTGCCACTCAAGTACACACAAAATACAGTAACAAAATGAAAACAAATAAATAATTACTTGACCGTGTCACTCTAACTAGTACTCACTACATGATGTAACCTAATGTACGGTAGACACACTTCCAGGCATTTATATTTTGAAAAGGGATTAATAAAAGAAACACGTCCAAATTTTGAAATATACCTTTATTAAAATAAACCAACCGGTTTAACCGGTAACCTATTTTTTACCTTAAAACTTGAAAGCATCTGGGAACGCGTACCAACTTTCGTAAGTGCCAGCAATTGCTTATAATTGCAATAATAAAACTCTGACGCTTTGGTTTGCGAACAAAGTGGTTGTTTACCTCATTGGGTGAACTTTTGAGTAGAGATGGCCAAACTTGAATTAACCAATGACAGTGACTGTTTTTTAATACTAGTGAACGGACATTGGACTCCCCGTCCGACACCAAACGAGACGCCTTTCACTTCAGTTCTCGATTGCATTTTAACTAATAAACGCAATAGATGTCTGAAGAAAGCTAGTCAGAAAGGAACAACCGTTGAATGTGCTGCATTTATTTGAACTGCTCTATGGTTACAGTTTTGAGCTTTCTATGTAGGCGATAGAACGCGAGAAAACTGCACCAACAGCAACACAACAATTTTATTGAATTAAACGATTTTTTTTTTTTTCAAAAATTTCAAATCAAAATGCTCTCAACCCAGCAGAATGGTGTAATTCCTTTGACTGCACTCAGAACTTCGAAACTAATTAGTGATTAAGCAAAGTTATAATGGATTTTTTCCGCTTTCAAATAGCCGGCAGCAAGGGAATTGAAGTTAGAGAAACCGCAAAGAAAATTGCTAAAATTTGAACTTTAGTTTTGATTGTTCACCCATTTAGTAATTAAAATAAAACGGTTTTTGTTAGAACGGTTTCAAAATTATTTTCTTTTTTTGTCGCATTTGATCCCCCAGAGTATAGCTTGACTTTAAAAAAAAAACTTTGTCGCTTAAGTTAATTTTACCTGGTCGTGTGACTTTTAATAAGTCTGTAGGAGTGTTTAACTTACTTATCAACCGACTTCAAAAAAGGAGGAGGTTCTCAATTCGTCTGTATGTTTTTTTTTTGTATCTTGTTATCGATTGTTCCGCCATTTGTTGACCGATTTGCAAAATTCTTTTCATGTTTGAAAGGGTATACTCCAGAGGTGGTCCCATATAAATTTTATTCCTGAGGGATTGATAGTTTCCCCGTAAAACTCTAAACACCTTCCCTCCTAGCCATGTCACAAATAGAAATCGAATCGACAGCTTGACGCCCTGAGTCACACCGCGTTTCGAGTCAAACATTGAAGTCGGTTTTCTTTTTAGTATAAAAACGTAATTCTACTTATAGTTCGTTATCTCCAATGAGAAAAATATATCCTTTTCATCATCATCATCATCTCAGCCTGGTAACACCCACTGCTGGGTATAGGCCTCCCTTCTTTTATGCCAGTCTCCTCTATCTTGCGCCTCTTGCGTCCAAACATTTCCCACGACCTTCACTATGTCGTCGATCCAACGTGCTCTTTTTTTTTATGGAAGAGGGGGCAAACGAGCATGTGGCACACCTGATGGTAAGTGATTACCACCGCCCACAGACAACTGCAGCATCAGGAAGCACTGCAGATGCGTTGCCGGCCTTTGAGGCTCTTGGACGACCTCGATTCCGGTGGTCCGATCTTGGCCACCACTCCTTTTAAATTGTTTGTTACTTATTCATTATTGTTATTATTAGGAGCCTTTCAAAGTCAAAGTCAAAATCATTTATTCAGTAGGACCGCTGGGAACACTTTGAAACGTCTTAAAACTAGGTGATTCTACTGTTCCTTCGCGACCAATACCGTGAGTTCTTTAGTGTCCCACTGCAGGACAAAGGCCTCCCTTCCCTCTCTCCACTCATCCCTGTTCTGGGCTATTGTAGACCAATCCTTAATGCATAAAAAGCAGCAAAAAAGTGTGTGAGTCTCACACACTTTTTGTTATTAGTTTGATTGAGATTGATTATTACTGCGATATTATCACAAAGCTGTCAGAATACAGACACAAAACCACTATAATCTGCAAAATATGGGCAGTACATAGCCGAAACCACAGGGAGTCGGGATAAATTAAACAAAATAATAATCCAAATAAAATTGGATCCTTCATCGCGTTTAATATTCAACCCCAACGCAGACCTTTAATAATGGAATCGGTGTAAGGCTTCAGGCATAGTGAGAGAAAGCATGATAGCATAATGACATCACACATTATTATTGTAATCTGACGCACTTTTATTATAACTTTATATTTTAAATTTGCTGTCTGAGCTAGCCATAATCTCATACAAGTACCTAGTACCTACCTACATTATACCTTTATTATTAGCATTATTACAATCTTCTTCTTTTTCATTTCATTAGTTTTTCATTGTACTAAAATTCAGCTCTTACTAGATTGTTATTAATTTTAATTTATATTTATTAATAAAAACCTGTTTTTTTTATAATCTGTAATCTGTTTTAATATTTTTTTTTTATTGCTGTTGTCTTTTTTTGCATTACTGTTTGCATCTATAATTGGGATGTCACTTGGTTTGTGTACTCATAAGGAACTGTAATTATGTTGTGTTAGTGATTATCTTGTTGATGTAACTTATAAATAAAATAAAATAACTTGGGTTGTTTAGTGATTTTTTTCTTTCGGCTGTTCAGTTGCTTACTTTCAAATTAATGTAGGTAAGTCAATGTCTTTAATTTACTCAATTACTTTTAAATAAAAAATGCAATTAAAAACCGGTTATTTTTGTGCATAAAACCAGTTTTCAAAACTATAGCTTAGAAAAACAGCAGTATAAAAGTTCACGGCAGTGCATTTGTGCACATACCTTTACCAATTACTTACGTTTTACGAGTGTCGGGTTCATAGGATACATTGGTACTAAAAATTTTGTTTTCGTTTAATGTCCAGTGTGCCTTTAGCTTTACTGGAGGCGATTCTAATACCAGGACTGCCACTTTATTGTGCCATATTTCTGGTCTGAAATTGAACGTATGAAATTCTTCGGGAATTTATCGTTGCCACTCAGAATTGCCAATGATACATGAAATTTATTGAATCGTGTTTGCCAGCTTGTAATTGGAGACTAGGTATAGACAAACATTATTGTTTCATAAATAATAAATAAATAAATAAATATATCTTGTATATACTCATGGACGTCTGTATCCTCCCGATTTTAACCTATGGTGCTCAAACTTAGTCCCTTACTGATGTTCAGAAGTCCAAACTCGAGGTCTGTCAAAGAGCGATGGAGCGAAGTATACTGGGCATAAAGCTAACCGATCGAATTAAAAATGCCACCATTCGTTCTCGAACGCAAGTCGCCGATGTAGCTCAAAAAGCCGGGAAACTCAAGTGGTGCTGGGCGGGGCACGTCTGCCGCATGCCGGACGAACTGTGGGCCAAAATAACCACTGATTGGAGCCCTGAGACAGTGAGACGGCGCGGCAGACCACGCAAGCGATGGCGCGACGAGCTGGACACCTTCAGCGACTATCAGTGGCAGGCAATAGCGTTGGACCGGGAAGCTTGGAAAACTCGAGGGGAGGCCTTTGCCCAGCAGTGGGATAGTGGGGGCTAAAAACAAACAAACAAACAAACAAACAAAGTATATTCTATGGAAATCCATCCCAAGTATTATCACAATGCGTAGGTAGGTGGTCCGGGATCCAGAAACCTGAATTTATTGTAAAAAAATACACTAAGGCGAACGAAGCCGTTTTAAAAACACAGTGGACTGTGAAACTGAGTGCAAAATTTATTTATTTTTTTGCAATAAAAAAAATATTGCAAAAAATACAGCAATACTAGGTATGTGTGTCAATTCCAGTAACCCAAAGCTAATAGTATACATAGGTACTAGTAGTCAAAATAGTATACATAGTACTATCATCATCAAAAAGGCCTATACGTCCCGACAAACAATAGTTACCTGTTCAAACTTACTAACAAGGAACTATAGCCATTCCCTGGGGCTAGGTAATTGTTATTACCCAGGGAGGAGCGTAATTACCTGAGTAATTGCTTAGTAAAACACGATGCAAGCCTTCATCCAACTTTTGAGTTTTTAAAGGAGAATACAAAACACTGACCAAATTAGAAGTTTGAATGTTGAGTCAGTGATGAATAAGAAAGTGAAAGTACCTACTTTTTCTATCAGTTTTTTCTAAAAAAAATTCTAGCACCCATCCTCGTTACCGTCTGAAAAGGAACTTCATTCCAAAAATCTGATCGATATGACAAAAAAAATTTATTCATTATTTGAATATAGGGCTGGGCATGTCTGTCGCATACCAGGTGAGCTGTGGGCAAAGGTAGCCACTGAGTGGCGCCCCGACCCAGCGAGAAGGCGACGTGGCAGACCGAGACGAAGATGGCGGGATGAGCTCGACCAATTCTTACCGGAGTGGATAAATACGGCTCAGGATCAGGATGTGTTGAGGGAAAGGGGGGAGGACTTTGCCCAGCAGTGGGACACGAACGACTAGTAAAAAAAAAATTTGAATATAATTATCTAGTAAACAAAATAATCGACATCATTATTCTGCTATCTGATATCAGAAATTTCCAATAGTTGCTTAGACTGAACTGCGAGGGATTTAGTTTCAATCAACGATTATCGGGTGATTGATTAGTAATTTAGTTATAAGGGTCGATGAATATGTGATTGATTGGGAACATAGGCTAAAGTAGCTAGCGATATTTGCAAGTTAACAAGGTGTTTCCCAAACACAAAAAATACACCTTAACTTTGAGTTTTCAGATTTGTGTTTTAGTTATTTCCAATCAAAGGACTCAAATACTACAAAGCACATTAGTGCTACAGCTTTGGTGCCATATTAACAAATGCTAAGGCCGACGTGTTCTATGAGAATACAGAACTTGTTTTGTTTGGCCGGCACTTTTGGATTTTGGACCAAAATGAATGATGTCCTTTATCAGAATAAACAAACACCAATTTTTTTTCAATTATAATTGATATTTCAATTGATCCACTTTTGTTCCAACCAAGCTATCTCACTGCTGGGCAAAGGTAGGTTCTAGCACCCACTTCCTTTGTCCCCGTACTTACCTTTATCTAGAAAAGAATTCGTTTAATATTTAGGATAAAATTCCTTGATGAGTTTTAAATAATTAAATCAAGCGTGGTTGGTGAAAGGTAACGATTTACACAAAAGTGTCGTAAATAACCCTATACCATCACAATGGCAGTGTTATCAGGCGAAACCAACTACATCCCTTTTAAATACAAGACGCGTGACGTGGAGGTGTGAAAAACGGCGATCTGGCTATTTAAGTTATGAAGGACTTTCTCACTGATCATTAGATGTCTAAGGGGGGTAGTCTGAGGCATGTCCAAATACATATAAAAAAAGGTACTAAAAACTAAAAAGGTCTGAAAGAATGTCAACCGCGCCTTGGAAATACAGTCGTGACTCTGTTTTTTTTTACGTTTTACCTAGTGTATATATTCTATATAGTATATAGTGTACTAGCTGACCCGCGCAACTTCGTCTGCGCATTATTAGGATTCAAGTGCAGGAGTGTTACCTAAAGTTTATTTACACTGTGTTTGAAGTGAATAAAAAGGAATCAAATTTTCCATACTAACTTTAACACCCTGTAAAACATCCATATGGGTTGGTTTTTTTTAATTAGATAAGCATATATTCAAGTAAAAAAGCTAAAGCAGATGCTTTAGCTTTTTTACTAGCATACTAACGTAGATACGTTCCAAATTTCATTACAATCGGTTAAGTCGTCACGTCTATGAAACTGCCTATTTTAATTTCCAAAACGCTAATGATCTGTATTCTTGATCTCGCAACGCTACCTAGTTGTGAAAATGAAAAATATAGATGGCGTTGCTAGCGTTGCTAATCAACGCCAAGGAAAAATATTTTGTTTTCTAGCTGGTACCCGCGATTTCCTCAGTAAAATAACATAAGTTGAAAACCTATAAAAATTATCGAAAAGTCTAAGCAAAAATCTCCAATAGCTTTCAAAACTCAAAATGATCGTATCTCGATCTCCGCTATAGTAGAAACGCCACCTAGGAGAAAAAAAGTAAAAAGCAGTTTTGACCTCGGTGATATAGATGGCGTTCGAACCAAAGCCTAAGAAAAAGTATTTTAATATACCAAAAAAATCTTAATTTCGTATGTATTGATGAGTGGAAATATACATGTTACATGTTTTTAATTAATTTAAAAATCATTTATCATGCAAAATGAGAAAAAAAACAAAAAAATCTGCAATGCAAAAACAGAGCAAAAAGTGGCGGTCACCCATCATCTTTATGACCTCGCCCAGCGTCGCTCAACTTTTTTCCCCATACAAACTTGCAACCCTTATTTTCACGCCCCCTTATAAATATTTAAAGAAAAAAGTAGCCTATGTCCGTCCCTGGGGTATAATCTTTATCCATGCCAAATTTCAGCTTAATCTGTTTAGCGGTTTGGGCGTGAAAGCGTAACAAACAGACAGACAGACAGACAGACAGAGTTACTTTCAGATTTATAATATTAGTATGGAAGTATGGATTTAACAAATATTTAATAATAACATGGCGGTCCCGGAGCGGGATATATGATCCTTTAAAGTTTAGAGGTTAATATGTAGGTAAGGTCTAAGGTAGGTAGGGGAGTATTGGGCAGTAAGGCAGGTTTGGACACCACCGGCAAACTCCCGTGTTATGCCGGCCATACACCATCATGTCAATCCACCCCCAAAAATGGTCAATTCTAACTGATCAAATTCCGATTTGACGATAGGCATGATTGTTTCTGGCCGACATGACACGGGGGTATCCAAACCTCCCTACTGCCCAATGCTCCCCTACCTCCCATATATATTTCATTGATATATTACCACTCCCCTCTCTCATTCCATAGTTCCCAGACACTTTTTAAACTATCATGGTTTTCAACATTTTTAACACAGTTAACGGGATATTTACCATGATTTAATGTTTTTTGAGTTTCCCGATATTTCGGCGCAGTTGCATACGCCATGATCAATAGTATCTATGGTATTAATCATGGTTAATATCCCGTTACCTGTGTTAAAAATCCCAGACACTTGTCCTACCGTACTAACTGATATTTATTCTGTGGTCGCGATGTATCTTACATTTTTAAACTCATGATAACTTTTGAATAAAATGTCCGATTTCAATCATTCAAAAAGTAATCGACAGGTACTGAAACAGCCTTTACTACGAAGGAATTTATTTGGATAAGAATGAATACCAAAATAAGAATAACGTGGTCTGCTTTTGGTCGGCATTTTTATTCTCTTTTTAAATTATAAATGTTGTTATTCTGACACAACCACAATAGTTGGACATATGCTATTGCTGACTTTTTTGTAGATATTGATACGTTCTTTAATATTGTAGAAAATTTTTTTGTTCTATCATCAATAGTTTTCGCAGCGCACGCGATATGAACAATTTTATGTTCAAAATTTTTACACCTTTGGTTACATTATTGCAATTTTCATAAGGATCTCTAATTTTTTTGAAAATAATTTATAGCCTATGTTCATCACAGATAATGTAGGATTCTAATGGTGAAAGAATTTTTCAAATCGGTCTAGTAGTTTCGGAGCCTATTCAATTCAAACAAACAAACAAACAAACAAACAAATGTTTCCTCTTTATAATATTATTAAGTAGTGTATATAGTCTTTGGTTTTACTTTCTCAGACAGCTTCGCTGGTGCTCGCTCGGTCGCTCGCCAGCATTAATAGTATCTGGCTTTGAAGACGTCAAACAATCATGAATGAATATGCTTCAAATTTGCTTTTCAACGATCAACAGGATCTAGCCACTTTTAGTAAAAAAGAATTTTAAATGTTTAAAAAAAAATCGGCATTTATTACAATAAGCCTTTTTTTTGGCGTAAATAGTTTAGAACCATGACTTACATGCGCGATCCAATTTGATGTATGTCGCCACGTAGTAAAAATACTACTATTGCCTACTCCAATCCAAGTTGTTCCACAAATCTGTCCAACAATACCCTTTAGAACCACCTCGGTGATACAATAGCGAACAAAAGAGTTGAGCGTGACGAGACCCAAAAGTGATTTACGGCTTCTGCGTGAGAATTACGCACTTGCGCTGCTCACTGTACTGAGGTGATTTATATCAACTACTGCTCTTTATTTAGGAAAATTTATGGTGACAATGGAATTACTTAGACTAGAGTAACGGAACGTTTAGTTGAATAATCAGGGGCCGTATTCGCGTTCCTCTTTTCGTTCGTTTGATAAATCTTCGGATGCGTCCCACCACGATATCTAACTTCAAGGGTCAATTTTTATGTTTGGAATATTTGGTCCTAGGTTAGGACCGTGTTTTAACGTTTGAAAAATTGGCCCTTGAAGTCAGATATCGTGGTGGGAAGCATCCGAATGTTCAAATTCAAATTCAAAACGTTTATTGCTTCATGTTAGTAGATAGATCTTAAAATAAAATTGTGTCTCATAACATGAGCCCCGCTGGGGCACTGCAACATTTGGTACTTAGTTTAGGTATTTCTAACTTGCAATCTAACTTAAGTAGATAATTAATAAATTGGCACAGCCCTTTTCTAAACTTAATCAAAAGAAACATTTTTGGTTTAAGGTTTAGGTACAATTGAATATATATTTAGGAACCTGAGTTTACTTTTTGCATCTTTTATTGTTCATCTAACGAACGAAAAACGGAACGCGAATACGGCCCCTGAGTGAATATGAAGAAAATGGGAATGATAAGTGTGACAGGAACTTTGAACCAAACGCTTGGTGGTGTAGGAAGAAATCGAAATCAAAACTAAAAGACTAAGATGCCATAGAAGCAAAACTAGCCCCACAATTTACACTTAGTACAAGTTTACCATAAGTATATTTTGGAACTTCGCACCACCAATTTTTTTTATGTGGAATTAGTGTTCTTAAAACCAATTACTACAAAACTTTAAGGTGTTTAGGTGTGAGTAAATTCGTACCTCAAAAACTTGTACCAGTTCCCCCCCGATGGATTCCAATCTTGACGCGATGGAAGGGCTTAGTAACCGTGGTTTGGAGGCCCACGGTGAAGCTAAAAGGAATCCCTGGCGGGGACGCCCTGGTGGCGTCTGGCGGGTAGGGTCGCGGGTGAAGAGGCGTGTCGGTGTTCCCTGTCCTTTTTGGAGGCTTCTCCACGCGCACCTCTTTAATTAGAGTGCGCAGTGGACGAAGGAAGCGGAGAGCTCTGGTGGTGAGTAGCGGACGCTAGGTGTGGGGGCACCTTCGTCCGCCTTGCACTAGTCACCACGTCGCGGGGCCGCCTTAAGGGCGGGGATCGCCAGAGGGGGACTGGATGGAAAGGCTGTGCGGTTTCCCAGACCCCCTCCATTCCAGGCGACGCCGGAATGGCGCTGGGTCGTTTAGTGGGTATACCCGGGAGTCCCCGGGGAGTCCCACATACCCCTCTCGCCCCCCGGCGGAGGGGATGCGTAACGCATTTTTCCCAGTGAGAAAAAAAAAAAGGTGATACCAGTCGGTAAATTGAAAAATATGATTATTTTTGTTCCCAACTCGTACCACTTTTATATTTTTATTGAATTCATTCGTTAAGTACACTCAGCTTAATAATTAGTCTTAGTCCTAACATGAACGGAAAAAGGTATTTGTGTCAGTGGTACTTATTCATATTTTTGTCGCTTGTTGTGAATAGTGCAAAAACATAAAACACATAGTATCTTTTTGCGACGGATGGTAAACATCGATTTTCCTACAAAACCGCAGCAAAGTTAAATTATTACTTCATAGAACCAGTTGCCAACAACAGGTTAATTGAAATCGAAAATAAATTATTGAGTTAACAGTCAACCAAAAAGTTTCCGATTGGTTTATACCGTGAATGAGAACTGGTTGCTTTTGAAACATTTAAATCGACGACCTCCGTGGCGCAGTGGGCAAAGGCCCACATGCGACGCAGAAAGTTGCGGGTTCGATCCCCGCGGAATAAATACTTGTATGATCTACAAATATTTATCTCGGGTCTGGGTGTTTCTATCTATAATATGTATCCAGTATTTTTTTAAATGCTACCAAATAAATGTATTTAAATATAATTTCCTGTACTTATCATGTTATTATTAAACATTATAAAAATAATATTTACTGGGATTTGAAACTATAAACTGGGATTTAAGCCAGTCGCCAATTGGCAATGGTAGAAGCCATAAATGTAAGACTTGGTTGCGAACAGCACATTGAGGCCAATTATAAAAGGAAAAGCGTATAGTATTATTATTATTTTGTTTGTCAAAGTTTAACATGATAGGCATGCATGGGGCCGAAGCCAACACACAGAGGCCTTTTTGACACTTTGATCTTGTGTGATGGAGACACATATAGTAGGGATAGTAGCCGGTACTATCCCTTCAACACTATAAAAATGCATTCAGGAACAGTCTCCGGTTTGTGCAGAACTATTGAGGATATGGAAAACTAATTACCGGGCTATGGGGTGGGATGGTAGTGGACTGAGTACTGGGGAAACTATGGGAACTATGACACCCGCCGATACAATGTTAACGAACATGTAAAAATGGCGGGTGGAGACTCGCCAACTCACTACTGGGCCCCCCTAAAACAGTCGCTCGTGCGACAAGGGGGCAACATGACGTGAGCGGCTAGAAGGTGGTAAGGTGCTACCGGACTTTAAACGACGATCACGAGCTCCCAGAGGGTCCAGCTTCACGTGCCCACTTGCCATCTTACGTAACACCCCTCAGCCTCCGAGCAATGCTCTAGCGACTCCACTCCGTCCGGCCAGTGAAGGCAACACGGAGGTGAGGGACCTGCTCCTCGTCAGTGTTCACTCCGTCCGGCCAGTGAAGGCAAGCGGAGGTGAGGAACGGTGACCTCCCTCGGGAGCACTCGGGTACGCGGGGTCGCTACTCCCCGACACCTCGCCTCAAAGGTGCCCTGCGGCAGTATTATTATTATTAAAAGCCCTCGATGTCCCACTGCTGGGTGAAGGCCTCCCCTCCCCACTCTTTCCATTCATCTCTCTCCTGTGCTATTGTGGTCCAGTCGGTATAGTAAAGTATTAATGTATATAATAATAATAATTTGTACATATCTATATAACATGACCAGCAGTGTGCTGCATTTCAATATATTGATGGGATTTGAACCAACGTCGTTTTTTTTTTCAGAAACCTTTTCACTTTAGTAGTCTGTCTTATTGTTATATATATATATATATATATATGCACCCGACCAATCTTCTTTTCACTGATGTTCCTCTCCATCCAAAGGTTGCCTGGAAGAGATCGCTTCTTAGCGATAAGGCCGCCCATTGTAAATATTTATCTGGGTTTTCTTTTGTTTTTGTATTTTTTAATTTTATTAATGGTGTGCAATAAAGAATTTTCATTCATTCATTCACTTTGCCATCATGACTATTAAGCTGTCTTGTTTTCAATATGACTGAGTAAAAACTTCAGCAGCGAACACTTTTTGTTCCCTATAAGTCCATATTAATAAGGGTAGTCCCAAAGGTTTCAGCCAAGCTGGTCCCTGATTGTGAGTTTATTAAGTACTTTGATATCCTAGTTAATTAACTTTCCTTTGATAGTAATTTTGCTCTGGATTTATTTTAAAACTAGTTTTTTAGTGATACTTACTAAGTACTCAAGTTTCATTGGTTGTTTAATTTAATAAACCATAAAAATTTAGTAGAAAAATAACCGGTTTTATAAAAAACCGTTAAAATATTTTCCACACATCAGCGTTTCAAACACCTGTATTTTAAATCCACCGTAAAAGGAAATCTGCATGAGAATGAATTGAGATTTCCATTCGTTACAACATTCAGCACATTCAAAGTTCTACTCTGAAAGTGTTCGTCTTTTCATTTCGCTTCAAATGAAAACCGGTTTTCCGTTCTATTCAAGCTAAACGGTTCGATAAGGCTAACAAAGCTGTGTTCGTCTATGATGCAAAAGCTGTAAGTGATTAAGTATTAAATTTTTACTATTGATGTCTACAATGTATTCCAAGTTTTATACAAATCTCTCTGTTTAAAAAAGAGTGATTGAAACACAAAATATTTACTTTCAAATTGACAATCAGTCTGATAATAATAAACAAAGTATGATAAGACTTCTCCCTCCCCCTCTCCTCCTGAATTATCTTCAAAATATATTATTGTTTGAAGTTGTAACTGTCAGTGGGACTACTACGTAAAATAATTTGAATAATTACCACCAAAACGATTGATATCTTGTCTGTTAATGTTATAATAATAAAACTTTCTCAGTTTCATAGTAGCCTTCTACTATAGTCGCAAAACCACGGAGGTTGTGCGTTCATTGTATTTACCCAAAAAAGATTGCCAAGCAAATTGCGAACTGCCAACTCGCTCCTACAGTTATCACCACGTGTTAACTTTATTTTCTGTATAAAGGCCGTGTAAAATGTTTTCGTTTTTATTTATGAACCGGTTTTTTTATGAACCGGTTACAAATTAAAATCAACAATGACTGAATTGTCATTGACACAATGCAAGTTTGTTTTTACTCGGATTCCAATGTTTTATTCAAACAATTATTACGTTTCCGTAGGTTGTAATACTTGATACTATTGTCGACAATTATGATGAAAATAATATAGAAAATCTTTGCCGATAGCCACTAGTATAGTTATATAGCGAATTAGTAGTCGTAGTATGTTTGAAACTTCCTAATTTACTTTACGTTACGTTACTTATCGTGAGTCAGTACAGTACCTAGTCACTAGTACCTAGGTTAGTTCTTACTTAGAAGTCATCGAAATGGATAACATAGTGCTAAATTGAGCTTAGCTCCTCACGCTCAGCATGTCTGTAAAACGCTCAAAAAAATAGATGACCACTCAAACTATTCTCTCTTCCCGACTATTCATCCCACATGGTAGGGGGGTCAGCCTTCCTAACACTCTTCCTCCACTTTGCCCTATACATGACGTCATTATGAGTAACGTTGCATGCCTTCATATCTCGTTCTAACACAGCTGTCCATGTAGTTTTTGGTCTCCCTCTAGGTCTTTTGCCGGAGTTGGATAGTTCCAGTACCTGGTTGCCAACGTAATCGGGTGATCTTCGATCTTCTTTTGACATGCCATCTCATCCTGTTTTACTGCAGCTTCTCCGCAATGTCGCGGACTCTCAAGCTACCAGACACACTCATTATCTTATCCAGGCTGGTTAGGCCGCACATCCACCTCAACATCTTCACTTCTGCTACATGGATGGCATGGACATGAACGGTCTTATTATGGACTTGTAAACAAGCCCTTTTAATTTGACCGGCATCTATTTGTTACAGGTTACTCCTGTAACATCTCGCTAGTACAGTCATGCTGCTGCTATTCGGTGATGAATGTTGTGTTCTAGGTCTCCTGAACTGTGCATCATGTTTCCCAGGTATTTATATTAATCGCACTTAGTAATTAGTTGACCATTAATGATAGGTTGGTCATTAGAACGTGGGTCATTTAAAGCTATGAACTGGGTTTTTGCAACACTCAACACCAAACCACCCGCTTGCAGCTGAAGCTTCCAAGCTGTAAGCGTTTCTTGCAAAAGGTCTCGGTTTTTTGCACATACAGCTACATCATCGGAATAAATAAATACACTCAAATCATTACATAAAACCATTTTCTAAGTTGGAGAAATGCGATCATTATAAAAAGATAAATCTAAAGGCCCCTTTCAACATTTGGCAACATGCATAAAAACCTGGCACGTAACACAATTTCAATAAAACGCCATCGGCCTAGCTTCACATAATATTTTCCTTGAAACTATGTTAAAAGCAAAACTTTGAAACAAGTTTATCTAAACTACACCATTCACAATTCGATCCTTATTCTGAAGCCATCAAGGTAGACATTCAATTGTTTACTAGACTGACTTGAGCTTATCATAATAACAGTAAAGTTTATGCTGAAGGCTTGACAATGCAAAGTTGGGTGTGTGAACAATTTATTCAATGTGCTAGGGAAGTTTGGAACTAGTTTTTATTTCATGTTGAGTTTATTATGTTTGTCGGTAGGCCTAAGGGGGATAGACAAGTTTCACGTCAAGAAAAATAAAGTTATCACTCGTGTAGCTTGCTTATCTTGATCACATTCTTGATAGATCGACGGAATCAAAGTAATGTGCAGTCCCCAAAGAAGATTATCTACTGAGCGCTCCATGCTTCAGAAGGCACGCTAATTTGTCGATCCCGGATTATACCACAGAAAACTAGCGCTGCAGCACCTTCAAGTTGCTTCAGCACACGCTGAGAGGTGGCCAATTTTGTGTGTAATTTTTAAGCTTTTTGTATCACAAAATAAACGTTTTTCTATTTATCTTCTATTATGTCGTTAAGATGAAGGCGGCCCAAAAATTTCGTCACTAGACTTTTTGACTCTGAGACGCCGTTTACACGATGCCATCAAGAATTGTGTACCAGAATGGTACCAACCGTGTAAACAAAGGGTTTCAATAATGGCAATAAAATTATGTTCCTTTATAGATACGATTGAATAGGCGCTTTCAAAGTTATTTTATTATGCGCACTGCAAATATTTGGAATCAGCTTCCAGCGTCTGTATTTCCGCTGAGCTACGACCCTGTTCTTTTTAAGAAGAGAGTTAATAGGCACCTTCTGGATAGGCTCGCTCCACCGTAGACCTCATTCTTACCTGTGTAAGTTTCGAGGTCAAGAGCCAACCCCTTCATCATAAAAAAAGTCGCTTCAGTCTGAATTTTGGCAGTAAAACAAACAAAAAATATTTTCATTCAAAGATAGGATTTGCTAGTCGCTTAAGTTCGGTAGTAATACGCCAAAAGAAAGATGTTATTTATCTTCAAAAGACTAAGCTCCACTGCAAAGCGGTACATCAATATCGACCACGATACCCAATCAGTCTCAGTCTGGGTAGACGGACGTTTATCCTGAAATATTGCGACAACATGCATCCCGGATCTGCGAGCATCTCGTTAAGCAGCCATTGCAGCATCCGATCTATTAAAGAGGGATTTGAAGGGCTCTAAGAGCATTGTTCAAAGTATTGAAGGCTTAAGAATTTTCTGATCAGTTTTAGCTTTGTAGCGTCGGAAGAAAAAGTGCTGTGAAGTGGTTTTACTGCTTATTAGATTTTAGAGTCTCTTACATGTCTCATTTGAGTATCTAAGCGCTTCGGGTTATAGTCTCTACTTTAAATTTAAAAAACCTTTGTTTTTGGTCCTCATCTGGTTAATTTGAACTAAGCGCTTTCAAAGTTATTTTATAATGCGCACTGCAAACATTTGGAAACAGCTTCGCTGCCTCGCACAACAGACTTATAGAATCAGCTGTCGCCAGCGGTATTTCCAGACCGATACGACTTAGGCACCTTCAAGAAAAGAGCCTATTCCTACCTCAAAGGCCGGCAACGCATCTGCAGTGCTTCTTGATGCTGCAGTTGTCTGTGGGCGGTGGTATTCACTTACCAACAGGTGTGCCACTGGCTCGTTTACCCCCTCTTCCATAAAAAAAAAACTTAATTTTACTAATACTCGTAGATATGACAAAAATGCTAAAAGTCAATTCCAGAACCGATAAAAAACTATTTTTCGCTGATTTTTAAAAAGCTCTTGTCAAAAGCAGCAGTTGATAATGCCAACAGCTCTGTTTCCATCTAGGACAACGCTGCGGTTTGCCATTATTTTGTTAACTTTCTCCAAACTCTAGACTTATCGGACTTTGCATACAGAAGACATTTATACTAAACGGATTAAGTAAATTAAAAAGAAAACCAACTTCAATGTTTGACTCAGCACGCGGCGTGAGTCAGGGCATCAATAAGCCAACTAATCGGGGAAGGTTTTTTGTGTGTTACGGGAAAACTAGAAATCCCTCAGGAAAAAAAATTATATGGGATCACCTCGAGAGATACCCTTTCAAACAAAAAAAAAATGGAAATCGGTCTACAAATCGGTGAACATACATGAAAAAACCAAACATGCAGCCGAACAATAACCTCCTCCTTTTTTTAAGTCGGTTAAAAAATTAAAGCGGCTGCATGATTACCGATAGGGCACTTTTTCGTAACATAGATAAAAAAATTGCCCAAATTGTCCATGAAAACTAGCGTGAAATTCATGTTACCATCAGAAAGTCTTGAGTGTTCGCGATTGACAGGAGTCGAAGAAGAAAACACGATTTCACAGCGAAACGATGTATGTGCCTACCTATACCAAACAACTCCCACAAAATTTGGTGGGAGTACATATGGTCGTTTCGACTGTCCATTGGCTGAGTTGGAAGTGCGTTACCACAGATCAGTAAATGTAGTACGAAGCGCTCGTGGTCGTGCTTGCGGTCTGTAAGTGGATGGGTGACCACCAGTGGCATTTTCATCTGAGCGCTTCCGTGCTTCGGAGGGCACGTTAAATTGTCGGTCCCGGCTATTAAAGTCATTAAGCCATGACGGAGCCTTAAGGCGGCTTAAAAACTTCGTCACTAGAGTTGGCCACTGACTCATACGAACTTACTGGTAAATGTAGTGGGTTCATGTATGGGTGCAAATTTTGGAATGCATTTAAAACAATTTTTAGTTTTGTGCCGAAAATCATAAAATATAATCGTATCGTAAATTAAAAAAATAAGGGCTAAAATATTCATACTACTTTTAGTTAGGTGTGTTTGTCCTCAAACTATCAACTATCCCGTCAGAGCCAACACGTGTCTTCTTGACTTGCAAACATTGTTGGGGTGAAAGCATATTTTAATAGACTTTGATGAAACTTTGATACTTTATGAAATTGTACGGTTTTTATTGTGTAAGTTTATATTTTTTGTAAACATCGTACTGCAGACTTTATAATATTGTGGCAATTTTGTCGTGTTTTTTTAAACTTTGTGTTCATATTGTGACGTAATCTTTTAACTACTTAGGACTGTTTTGTAATCAAATGATACGACAAATAAACTCAGAAATGCTCAGATAATAAAGTAAAGTAAGTAAGTTCGGCCGTTGGAGCAGAAAGGTTCTCGAGTGGAGGCCACGCACCGGAAACCGCAGTAGAGGACGGCCCCCCAATAGATGGAAAGACGATCTGGTAAAGGTTGCTGGGAGCCGTTGGGTGCAGGCTGCACAAGATCGATCGCTGTGGGAATCGATGGGGGAGGCCTATGTTCAGCAGTGGACACTAGATGGCTGACATGATGAAGTAAGTTCGTCGTTTTTGTAATGTTTGAAAAAAATGTCTGCTGTCTGCCGTGCCTTTTGACATCTATGTTGATCTTCATTAACATTAACATCAGAACCCTGTGGCCAAGCACATAGAGACTTGGATGCTATCCTAATGTTTAGTGACTCGTAGGTGACGCAGCCTGGTGTGCTTCTTTTTATTTGTGACGGTCTTTACACGTTCAAGAAAATATGATCACGACCAATGATGTTTAATTTTTTTTAATATTTTTTTTATCATTGATCATCAATGTGTCCCCAAAATGCGGTCTGCGGTTCTGTGTTTTCCTTTATATACAGGGTGTAAAAAGACGTCTACCGAAGCCGAGAGAGATAGGTACAGCATCCCAACACACAACCAAATCCAAAAGGATTTTCCGAAAAAATCATTATTATCTGAAGAAAACAGCGTTTGAAGATTATTGTTTGCGTATGCACTGGGCGCGTTTTTATACGTAGATTGCTGGATTTTGAGTTTTAATAGTTTTTTCTTTTATAAATGCAATTATTAGGTAGGTATGGCCTTATTATGCTGAACTAGTAGTAAATAAATAAAAAATAAAATAAAATGTCGTAGCTAAGTCAAAGTTTTTTTTGCGTTTTTTTCTCGCTAAATATGTACAGAATCATGGTCTGATAGCAACCCCTCAGTTTTCGGTAGTAGTCTTTTTACACTTTGTATATTGGAAAGTTGTATCTTACAAGGATTCATTGGTTTGTTACGTGAACTGGGTCATCGCTGTCATCTATCCGTATTCCCAAGCGCACCACGTATCTTAATTAACACAAAGCGGGTTTATCACCCAGTAAATTTGTTTTATCTTAGAAAACGCTAAGAAATGCCTGGGAGTGTTTATAGGAGTGTGAGTGAGAAAGGTATAGAAACGAAATTAAATAAATAAATAATGCTGGACATTCACACAGCATCATCTAGCCCCAAACTAAGCAAAGCTTGTACTATGGGAACCAGATAACTGATATACTACTTATATACTTTTTGTTTGTAAATACATACATATTATACATAGAAACACCGAGACCCGAGATAAATATTTGCAGATCATACAAACATTTATCCCGCGGCGGGGATCGAACCCGCAACCTTGTGCGTCCCAAGCGGGCTTTCACCCAGTGCGCCACAGAGGTCGTCGATGCACATGCATCAGGTTGTGCCGAAAAAGTTTGAACATAATAAGTAGAAAAAGATAAAGTTGAGATAAAGTTTTGTATTGTACTGTTATGTACTTAGTGTACGTTTAACGTTTTTTTTTAATATTTATGAAACAATGTTAGACTTTGTAACAATGATACTAAAATATCATTGCTTTGTAAGCTCTGCGTTAGACTTAATCGCATAATAAAATATTTTAAAGACTTTTTGCCTAATGAGTTACTACTAAATCAATTTGACGTTTTAAATTTCATTAGAGAGTCTCGCATCTATTAAACTCATTACAAACGTACCATTTAAAAAGTAATTAGTAGTTTAAGTATGACTATCTGAAAAACAAGAGCAATAGCTGAACTAATGTAATAAAAATAATGTTAAAAAGCTAAGTAAAGAGTTTCGCATCTATGATTTAATTACCTCTTAAAAAGCAGTTACTTTAATTCTCAGTGCAGGCAATTGTGAACGCAGTTGTTTACGAGAAAGAAACTTGTTTTTGTATTTTCAACTTTATTGTAAATGAATAGAGTTCAAATGAAACAGGAATGATACTTGATTGAATGGTCACTTAATGAAAACTAGTGACGGCCATTTTGTTTAACAACCAGGTAGATTTATCAACAGTATTTAATGAAAAACTATGAAAATACATATTATTGTTGTTAAAAATACACATCTTACAAAAGAGGTAGGTACATTTGGGGTCATACTGTAGACATTCTCTCAGATTAAAAAAAAACTTAGGCCTTTACATCTATATAAGATGATAATAATATAAACAGCGTCAGGAGGCAACCTATGCCTACACTTAACGGGACGCTGTAGTGCCTGGGACATTGTTTGAGATGGAATAGGCTTACCAGCACCTAAACCATTCAGCTTAACCAGCCGCCCACAGGAAAGACGACGTCAATACGACATGTGTGGAGCTGACTAAGCTGCGGGTTTCCTCACGATGTTTTAATTCACCATTGAGAGCTCGTGTTAACACGCATTAAATACGAAACGAAAAATCCATTGATGCCAGAATTCGAACCCACGATCTTCGGATTGAAAGTCGAGGCACAACCCCATTCGACCAACATTAAGTACCTCATCATCTTCATCATCATCATCATCCACAGCCTGACTTCACCCACTGCGGTTTAGGCCTCCCTAAGCTTGTGCCATCCACCACGATCCTGCGCTAATCTGACCCATTGACGGCCCACGACGTGTACAATATCGTCTGCCCATCTGGCCGCCGGACGTCCTACGTTCCTGTACCCAGATCTGGGCCACCATTCAGTCAATACTCTACTCCACCTGTCATCACCACGCCTCGCTATGTGTCCCGCCCAGCTCCATTTTAGGTCCATTATCCTATTCCCGACATCCTGGACTTTAGTCTGTTTTCGGATTAAGTACCTAGTATTTATTTATTGACTGTAGTGTTCTATTTCACTCTTTATCCTCCTATGACTTGAAATCGTGCTGGAATAAGAATGGTCGTTTAAGATAATGCAAATTGCTGAGACACTGAAGAAATTCTAAACTTTTTACCTAGAACTCTCATGTAATACACGAACTATACCACATTATAAAATAAGCCTTATTACCATAGCAATAGCGTATCTAATGATCAACGAGCGCAGATAGGTCCTATTGTCAAATTAAAAAGATAAACTAGTCTTTATTACCCACATTTTAAGGTCTATTTAGAATTTCAAAGAAATAAAACGTTGCCGTTCATTTTGCAAAACTTTTAATGGCTTCTGGTCGTGTTCATAATTCGCGCTTATGGCATGGTTTTGAGAAACTAATGTAAGAATTGCTGAAAATTTTGATACCAGGCCAGCCTTAGTAAGTTTTCTGAAATTCTTAAAGTTTTTGTGTAATTTTCTTAAAGTTTTAGTTCCTTAAGAACTAAAAAAAAAATTGTATGAAATCGTCCACTATCAATCGATCACCGGTAGGTATACGGAACATTTTATTTTGAACAAAAGAATTTCAAAACACAATTTTTCGAATACAAGCTACAGGAATTAAAAACTAGCACAAAAATATCTTTAGAGATATATTTTATTACAGGATTTTATCGCGTATTACCTTTATTATTTCCCGACGTTTCGGCTGTATTGCAACAACCGTGGTCGCGGGCGATATAAAAATATGGGCAATATATCTCTAAAGATGAATTGTGATCGCGAAAGTTTAAGAAAGACTATAGCACGAAAATAGTGCAGTAAATCAACACTTGAATATTTAATGCTCACAAAATTCATAGTAGTTCAGTTGCAAAAGGATAGGAAGTTATTATGAAGTCCGCCTACGCTATTTTACATTTTAGCGACAGGCTAGTACGGTTTTTTTTTTATAAAATGTAAAGAATGTTAACCTACGTTTTTATTTACTTTCATCATCATCATCATCATCATCTCAGCCTGGTAACACCCACTGCTGGGTATAGGCCTCCCTTCTTTTATGCCAGTCTCCTCTATCTTGCGCCTCTCGCGTCCAAACATTCCCTACGACCTTCACTATGTCGTCGACCCAACGTGCTCTCGGACGACCTCGATTCCGGTGGTCCGATCTTGGCCACCACTCGGTCAAAGATTTACTCCACCGGCCATCACATTTACTTTCATCGCTGATCGTAAAACCACAAGTAGGTATGCACATACTAAAGTTATGCCACTCATTTTCAGTCTACACGTTTTGGAACCAACTAGAACTTTATTGGCGTGCCGATAAACATATTCACGTTTTTCAACCACTGATTTCCAAAAAAAACTTGGAATGCTAAACGCTCCCCGAACGAACGGTTTGGCTCAACAACTCATGCCGTTCAGTTTTTGTGAACACGCAGGTGAACTATTATAGCTAGCTTACTTATGACTAACGACACGGAAATCTTGTCAGATAACGAGATACCGACAAAATGTGACTTGACTAATTCATCCAGATTCAGAAACGATACAGAAAATTATATCCATAGACAAAAATTCTATCAATCAAATGAATGTGTATGATGTTATGTCTGAAACGCGTACACAGGGGTATGTTACTAATATAAAGACAAACTGAATTTTAAAACCTTTTTACCCTCTAAGATAGTAAATTACATTACGTTTTTATACTAAAAAGAAAACCGACTTCAATGTTTGACTCTAAACGCGGTGTGACTCAGGGCGTCAAGCTGTCGATTCGATTTCTATTTGTGACATGGCTAGGAGGGAAGGTGTTTAGAGTTTTACGGGGAAACTATCAATCCCTCAGGAATAAAATTTATATGGGACCACCTCTGGAGTATACCCTTTCAAACATGAAAAGAATTTTGCAAATCGGTCAACAAATGGCGGAGCAATCGCGTAACAAGATACAAAAAAAAAAACAACATACAGACGAATTGAGAACCTCCTCCTTTTTTGAAGTCGGTTGAAAATTACACCGAAGGAATAGTAAAGACTGACCTAGCTATTCCATGGATTAGAGGATACGGAATCGTTTCGTTTTGTTTACCGTATCGCACCCCAGGCGGCCGTAGCAGCCTTTTCTGCTTTAATTGGTTGACGGGATGAATGGAAGCGCAGGGTGTGAACTTCCATTTTAAGGCAATGTTCCTCGTGGGAGGATTGCATAGTTTGAAGAGAAACAAAAAGGAATTTGTCCTGTCCAGTTTCACAAAGAAAGCCGATTGTTTACCACTTTTAATAATCACAACATGGATCTGCAAAAAGGCACTTTTTGTCTAGCAGCGAGAATAGAACTAGTATCTCTTGCATAGCTGAGTAATCATCCACCGATGCCACCGATGTCGTCATTGTGCGTCATAGTCTCAAAAGGCTAAGAATAAGAATTACATACTTACATTTTGCCAAAAACTCCAAAGTCACTTACCAGACAACATTTCAAAATCAAGCAACACGTGTATTTTATTTTTGCTGTAGGTAATGATAGATCTAAGAACTAAAACAACTTCTGCACTATGAAACTTTCCAAAGCCTTCATTATTTATAAATTCTATATCGATGTTTCTATACTCTCCCACAGGCTGTGAAACTTTGAAAGTAGGCAAGATTGAGTTTAAGTTGCTGCATCTGTTTACTTGAAGTTAGCTTCTCCTGATTGCATGCAAAAACTAAAGCTAAGAAACCAAGTCATGCTACACTTGTTTACACTCTGTTGCAGGTTACCTAGCTTTATTTGCTCTTGATAAAGTTTGAAAGATTAAAGTTACAAAGAAAGAATGGATGACACAACATTAAGAAGTATGAATTGAATGTTGAGCTGACGGCTGATAGAGTAGAGTGGAAGAAGAAAACCCGTTGTAAAAACGACAGAAAAATTATACTAAGTGAGCTAAGAAATTAGCCTAAGTTTAGAACGATGGATCACCTAAAAAAAAGCTAGGCCCCAAACCGTGTTTGTTGTCCTGGTTCTTCACGGTATTGGTCGCGAAAGAACAGGAGTAGAATCACCTAGTTTTAAGACGTTTCAAAGTGATCCCAGCGGTCCTACTGCATAAATGCTTTTTGACTTTGACTTTGAAACAAAATCACGTTTACAAAATTACTGATGCATAACCTATCACGAAACAGGATCACAATTGGTTATTCCCAGTTGATAACTGTTTTAAACTCGGATTTTTTTATCCGAAGAAAAACACGCAGATCCAAAAGGTTGCTTTAAAATGAATTTAAAAATAAAGTTTAGTTTCCTGAAATGAACTCACAATTTTTAAGGATACTTTTTATTTATATTTTTATTTTCTAGTTGGGAAATGTGATGCTATTTTTCGTTACGTCTCCAAATTTCCATTCATAAAAATAACTAGCGGGTGCATCCGCTAAGCCCAGTGCATAAATTCAACGGGACAAGCACGACTGAGCACGACCGCATAAATTCACTAAAACAGTCAGAATTTTCTTAGCATCCTCTGTATACAAAAATATTGTTGTACTTACTGTTAGACTATCAAAGTTGAAATTCTTTACTTTTTAAATTAAAGTTGGCTATAATTATCCCAGTTTCACCATCTTTAATAAGTTTAGTGTTGATTAGTTATTATCAAAATAAAGTTTTGTGAATGTAAAGAATACATAAGTAAGTTCGTATGAGTCAGTGGCCAACCCGTCATGGCAATTTAACGTGTACTCCGAAGCACGGGCGCTCAGATGAAAATGCCACATACGGTCACCCATCCACTTACAGACCGTTTCGAATGTTCCTTAACTTCAATGTTCGTAAGTAAGTTCGTATGAGTCAGTGGCCAACCCGTCATGGCAATTTAACGTGCACTCCGAAGCACGGTAGCGCTCAGATGAAAATGCCACATACGGTCACCCATCCACTTACAGACCGTTTCGAATGTTCCTTAACTTCAATAGATCCCATAGAGTAGACCTTAGATACTAATGTAAGTACAAAGTGGGTGTTTGTCTAGTTTAGTTGTTAAGTTAAGCCTTTCACTACATCTTTGAGACCAAAATTCCTGAAATTCCTTCATGTTACTAAGACATCAAAGGAAGCCTTCACAAGTAAAGATTAAGATTCATTCATTACAAGTACTTAAAGTTAGTTTTTTCTTTGTTGCATCTTTATGCTAAACAAAACAACAAAGAGCGGTAGGAGATCGCTACCAGTCACCAGTTCTTTCGAACTAGTGTGGTGAAAAGATTATAAGTGCGCCTCAAAGAGGCTCCTTTCGTGCACTTGACACATGTTTTCAAACTTTGTAGGTTCTACGACATGCCGGTTTCCTCACGATGTTTTCCTTCACCGTTTGAGAGTACTGGCATAGTGCACATTTTTTCGGCAGAAAAAATCATTGGTGCACGACCGGGATTGAACCCACGACCTTACGATCGTAAGGCGGGGCCATTACCACTAGAACACCAGTTCTCGTACAGTATCGCT
This sequence comes from Epirrhoe tristata, assembly GCA_951394285.1. NCBI lineage: Eukaryota > Metazoa > Arthropoda > Insecta > Lepidoptera > Geometridae > Epirrhoe > Epirrhoe tristata. The sequence goes on along the minus strand of OX596139.1, from coordinate 922,781 downwards.
ATAGTATCCTCAAGGCTTAGTAGACATTTTAAAATTGATAAGTTCAAGATAATTTCAAAGATGTCTAAAAGTCAGAAATCTTGAGATTATGTTATCTCGTACTCTTTCGTTTTAATTTCCACTAACTACGTGCAAGCAAAACCAGAAGCAGTCCACTAGTAAGATATATTATTCGCAATATTGCAGTCTTTATACTTTATCAGCTTCGCAAAGCTTATTAAAATTTAAAATAGCCACATATTAATGCGCCCAAGAAATACGGCCACTAAAGAGAGGGCCATGGTTTTCTATGAAAATGTTTAAACAAGAGTTTATCCACTGTTTTGGCGCAACACAATATCTTGAACTATAAATTGTAACCCAAACATGAACGTGATATTTTGGAAGGAGTATTAGAGTGTTCGACTGTTTCATTACTTGCCAAAATATACGCAAGATCTAAGATAGGTATGATAAAAGGTTGTCATCTCCCTGACCTTATCCCACGCTAAGGGTGGTCGGCACAACTTGTCTTCTTCTTCCACTCACTCCTATCACTTGTCAACTGTGCATCCACTCCTATTCATATCATCTCTCACACAATCCAACAGGGTATGATAAAAGGTATGATTGAAATAAGATAAAGGAAAAGTGCTGACTCAGCCTCATCAATTAGGTGAAATAATGGTACAAGACGGTGTTTTTGGTTCAAAACTCATTATCATTCATCAAAGTATTTGTCTCTTCAACATTCGTTTCGGAAAACGATGTGCGCATTATCATAAAATCAAAATAGTAAAAGAAAACATCGTAAGGAAACCTTCGACTCAGTCAGCTTCACACGTATTGGCGATTCCTTTTCGTGAATAAGGTCGATGGCGATGTATGAAGTGCTTACTTGAAATGAAATCGTTTCTTTTTTGCAAAATATGAGCATGTGCCGATTATGTTCGTGCTTTTGACTACTCAAGCATCTCCATCTATCTATCTAATCAGCCCGGTTGCACCCACTGCTGAGTTAATACTCAGCAGTGGGTGCAACATAAGGCCTCTCTATAACGTTACTCTTTTCAATCCTGTGCATTTCCCACGCTTTCCCAGCTACATGAACCATGTCCATCATTGACTGTGGCGCAGTGGGCGAAGGTCCGCCTGCGACGCAGAAGGTTGCGGGTTCGATCCCCGCCGCGGGACAAATGTTTGTATGACCTACAGATATTTGTCTCGGGTTTGGGTGTTTCTATGTATAATATGTATGTATTTACAAACAAAAAGTATATAAGTAGTATATCAGTTATCTGGTTCCCATAGTACAAGCTTTGCTTAGTTTGGGGCTAGATGATGCTGTGTGAAATGTCCAGCATTATTTATTTATTATTATTTATTTATTTATCATTGCCACATGTCATCCGACCATCTTCATCATCATGTTTAAAAAAAATTACTGAAATCTTTTAAATTTTTCGTATACCAAACATTCCACGAAAGAATCTCGATCACGAAAGAATAAAAATATCGTCAGCTATAAAACACTCTGCAACCGCATGGGAGCTGTAGAGATGCGGTTGTTTTGCAAAAATATGAAACGATTAAACTAAAGCCCAACAAAATGCTGCGTTTTCTTGTTTAGTTCCAGTTTATTGGTTCGTATTTGTAGCAATTCTCTTTGAATAATGCGAATAATGTGATGTTAAATAGCCAGGAAAATATTCCTATAAGACTCTTATTTCTATAAATATTTTTTAAAGCGTGAAATTAGTGAAAGAAAACATTTAGTTCATTTTAGAGTGAAAATTCTCAGCTTAGTCAAGTCAGTCAGCTTCATACGTAGGTATGGATTTAGCTAAGAGAATGGTTAAGGTGCTGGCTATGCTACTACTATCACGTTATTTTGTATAACATTTTGACGTTTTTCGTGATGAATGATCGTAAGTTTAAGTTAATGTTTTGAGGATTTGTGACTTTATTACTAAGAGCATAGGGTATAATTTGGATAAACTTAAAACTTTTTGTTACGCGGGCAGAATTTAGCTTACGTACGTTACACAGCATCTTGAGTAATTTAAGTTGTTTCCTGATGATGTAACGTGTAAAACATCAAGTATAGTGTAAAATCCTAGACAGAAACTGTATTCAAACAACAAACTACTTACAAAACAGTCATTCTTCTTTTTACGTCTAGTTCCTGCGCAATTACTAGAATGTTCTCTGGCACGCTCATCGAGAAGTCAACACAATTACAACGTCAACTCATTCAAACGTTGTCGGGAAGTCGGACCTTGCAGGAATAAAAATGTTAGGGTAGAATGTTTTTGCGTTATAAACACATCTCTATAAAAAAATATCCATGTTTTTATTTGTGGTCAGTAGTTTCTGTTTCAAACGGACTGAACTACACAAAATATAAAATTCAACCATTTTATTCCACAAATACTGACAAAATGTGAACTAATTACAAAAATGTACTAAACAAAATGTGGAACGCATCTGCATATAAACTCTGACCAAACTTTTGCATTTGCTTCGCATGGTACACTCGTACTTGCAACTTGTGTTGCTCAAACTAGATACACGTTTATTTCAAAACATTAATAATAAATAAATAAATACTTAAGTAATGCTGGACATTTTTTGGTTTCAGAATGCTCTTGGGGCTGCCACGGTTCTGTAGTGCATCAGGGATGTTCGCAGACGCACGCACTGATGACTTTTATGCGATCATGCGAAAAAGAACGGCGTCCCTGGTGCGTCGGTTGCGTGGCGCCTCCAATGGCCTTCTAACCATTGTTGCGGAAGATCTGTGCTCGACCTACATGAGACACTGGCTGGCAATACTGAAGCCAGTCACTTGTTTAGTGTCTCAATAATTTTGTGATTGTGATGAGATTATTTTTTTTTAGGTTAAGCTAATACTAATCTAGTTTATAAGAGTAAAAATACTAACAAATAATACCGTAAAGAAGACTGCCTTGCCCCACTAACCCAAGTATTATCTCAAACTCACTAATATAATTTTAGGTCGAAATCCTGCCTCGCTAAGCTCTTAAACCTTATAATTGTCCAAGTTTTGACTTCATGAATTCTTGGGGATCATTTGGAATGGAAATAACTAAAATAACAATTATAAACTCTCGGTTTGCTAAAGGAAGTTGCAGAAAGATAATGGAATCGTGAAGCGAGTAACAAAAGGCGCAGATTGATTTTGTTATAGATACAATGAGATTTCATATTATTTTCTAATATTTTTTGAACTACACTGAGAGTATTTTTAGTAGTCATTTTTTTACTCCTAAATATTTTATTGTCACTGGTATTTAGTTATAGAAGAATCACTGTATACTATACTTAGGCCTTTACATCTATATTAGATGATTTATACAGCGTCAGGAGGCAATCCATGCCTGCACTTAACGGGACGCTGTAGTGCCTGGGACATTGTTTTGAGATGGAATAGGCTTGCCCAGCACCTAAACCATCCTCTCAGCTTAATCAGCCTGGCCCACAGGAAAGACAACGTCAATACGTGTGGAGCTGACTAAGCTGCGGGTTTCCTCACGATGTTTTCCTTCACCGTTAAGAGCTCTTGTTAAAGTGCATATAAATTTTACGAAACAAAAATCCAGTGATGCACGGCCGGGATTCGAACCTACGACCTTCGGATTGATAGTCGAGGCACAACTCCATCCGACCAACACGGCTCTGTGTACTATGTAATAAATAAGTTTTAAAAAAATATCAAAAAATTACACACTCAATAAAAAAAAAAAAAATAATTTTTGATGACCAAACAAGCAAGAGAGATTAAAAAATTTAAAATTCGCTTCATCCTCTGATTTAAACAACGCTGCGTCTCAAAGAACGAGCAAAGACACTTTCCAAGTAATGTTTCAAAAGACAATAAGAGATTTGAGATGCTAAGAAAGATGGCTTCATTCGCCCAGTTTATTATAGGACTTCTGTTAATCTCCAGAGTTTCAATTGCTCTTTTTAATCTCGTGTAGGCAACTTCCTTAAGTTCAAACATTTATTTCAATGAACTCTAATCTTTGTTATGGTATTTTAAGAGTATTATTTTCAATAACATTTAATTGTCTTACAAAATTATAATTGCTGCGTGTATTCATGTTATGTACGGTCAGCTTTACCAACCTGGTAACCTCTCTTATAGGCAGTTTGTTCCTGTAAGCCTCGTGCGAGGGGGTGACGCTGAAAAAATCCTACCGTCGCTAATGTATACCTACTGACCAACTCTGGTGTTGGAATTTTGACGACCCTTGATGCTTGAAGGTCTCCGTCAATACGAGTTTATTTAACGAGTTTAAAAGCCATGACTGATAATTTAAGTGCTATCCAAAACACGGAGCGCTCAGTTAGTTTTATCACTAGCGGTCACCCATCCACTTCATGATTGCACAGAACATCGTGTCGTAACTAAGACGATCTATCAAGAACGTCAGCTTCATAAACAAATTATATACGTATGATTTTAGTGAGTGTAACTTGAAAATGCTTTTTCGTAGCAAGACGTTTTGAATTTTTTATATGTAAATGAATGTAAATTCCATTTAAGATATCTGGCAAAATGGTTTGATAAAAAGGCTTGTCTTAAAAGTATAATGTATTTTATAAATGCTCTATTTACATAAATAGCACTTAAGTTTAACATCTTTGGTTTCTTATTGTAGGTATAAAAGGCACACAAAGATATTAATGAAAATATTTTTTACTTTGAGAATATTGTAAGCACCATCCATCAAAGTTAATCATAAGATCAGACTTATATACCGTCTTATTACAAAAAAATATGAACCGAGTTTAGCGAAGCACTGACTAAAAAACTGTCTCTAGAAAAACTTTAAATACTCGTACATGGTACGCTTTTTTGTGGTAACAGTTTTGTTTTCACATATTGTGTCAACATGGTGTTCAAATAAGGTTTAAATTTTTTGTAATAAGGCCAATTATATACTAGATATTTAGAACTAAGCTATATAAATCTAGTTATTTTGGTTCTAGATATTCTTAGTACTTTAAACAAACATTAAGATTATCTTTTATGTTTCTATGAAAAATCACTCTAAACGGTGAAGGAAAACATCGTGAGGAAACCAATTCGTGTTCTTATAGATATATATCGGCGATGGGCTTGCAACCTGCTACGTATGGAATACTAACTTCTGCAAGATGTGGGCATGTATCAAATATGTGTTTGGACATGCCCCCTTAGACATCTTCATAGGATCTGGAATAAGTAACATAAAAAGATCTGAGAGACTGTCTACCGCACCTTGGGATACAGTCGTGAACCTGTAGTTCTGAAAAACTTAATTGTCCTTTTTCACTTCAACACGTTTCACTGTTCCCGTACTCGTTTCAGTATCATTAGACGACCCAGAATTTGAATGTTCTAGTTTACTATCACTTTTGCTAAAACTCCTTTTGGATTTTGTATTTCTATTCAAAATAGAGGGTTTTATACTTTTCTTCTGTTTCACTTTAATAGCTTTCTCTGGTGGTCGGTTTATACTATCAGTTCTATGTTGTAGTTTGTTCAAACTGAAGTTTGATTTTATTTTGGCAGTTGGTTCTATGCCGCTTACTTCTGGTAAATGCAGGTTACTAACACACACATAGTCTTCATTATTCTTTGGTGGAACATTACTTGTATTTACTTTTACTGGTACAATTTCTAGTTTCTTCTCGAATATATTGTCAGGTCCTTTTGAATCCAGTTGATCTTCCATGTTGGTTGGTGAATCGACTCCGCCAACTAACTCTTGTAATAGTTTGTCTTCCAATAAATCATCGAATGCTGTATCTTCTTCTTCATCTTCATCATCATCAGAATAAAATGATGAGAAAGACGTCACAGATCCTGTTCTTTCAGTATGAAAGTCATCTGGTAATCTAACTCGTGGTACATTTGATGGCATGTCCATTTGACTTGTGACAGGTTTGATCAAAATAGCTGAGTCAGTCGTATCAGTCGATGCAATAATTACTTTAGGGACTTCTCTTTCTTTGCTAGCAACTATAATTGTTGGCTCAGGTCTGTTTGGGGATTTTTCAAAAGATCTCTTCCATAGTTGCGTTTCAGGCGACAAACTATTTATATTAACATAATTTTGTGAAGTGTCTACCTCGGATATTTTTCTTACATTTGACGCATCAAAAGAAGACAATGGTTTTGTATTTTTATATGCAAGGCGACGCTCTAAAGTTGTAGTTCTAGGTGGAGGTTGAGGAGGAACTTTTGAACGTTCCGACTGACTTTCCACACTATTTGAGTAGCTTCGGAAAGTTTGCAAAGTATTCGGTTGCAGTGACAACCTCTTTTGAGCTTTCGGTAAGTCCGGTAGTACTTTGGGAAAATTCATTCGTCTTATAGAAACTAGCGCCTCTTCGGGGCTAAGTTGTTCATTCATTGACTTTTCGTCTCGTGAAGTAACGTTTATATCATTTCTGAACGTTACTGGCGGTAAAATATCTATAACTGGTATTCCTGCTTCCATTTTCTCTTTATAAAGTTTTTCATAGTTAACGTCACTTACTGGATCGGATCTTGAATGTTTATGAGAAATAACTAAGGGTTTCTCTCGACTAACAGACAGTGTAACTTCATTGGTGAACATTTTGACTTCTTCGTCTTTTTGGTCAGCATTAGTAGCAATAGTTCTTTCGCCTTCAGTTTTAGATCGTTGTATTTGAGTATTATTATTGGAATGTGGTGCTTGAACTGGAACATCACTTGTTCCGTCGAAAGATTTTGATATCTCGATAGGTTCTTGTTGTAGTATAGAGCGTGTTCGAGCAGAAGGTGTAGCGTCTATAGCAACTGATACTTTTTTAGAATTTATACTATCGGTCGCTTTGCTCTTGAGAGAGTCACATGTGCTCGCTTTTTTGATACTGTTTAGGGAATGCTTGTTACTGGTTATAGATGAATGAGATCCAAGGGCTGAAGTAGAAGTAGTTTTCTCAGAAGTTTTACCTTTATAGTTTTTAGATGCAGAATTTTTGATGTCCTCATTCATTTTCAAATTATCATTATGCGTTCGCTTATTATCTGAAAGTAGTTCTTCTGATCTCGTAAATGGCTTCACTACACTCAAGTGCTTATCATTATTGAGATCTGAATTAGATTTTCTCAGTATCGCTGGGGAGCATCTATGCATGACTTCGTTTGCAATCCAATCTCTTACTTTAGTGTGTGCATCTAAAGTACTGGTAGACAAATGTCGTCTCAGTTGAAATCTTTCCCGAAAGCCACCGGAATCATCAGATTTGGGTGTTTTACAAGCGTCTGATTTCTTCTTAATCTTTTTCAAGCTGCTTCGTTTTTTATTGAAACTCATAGACTTGATAACACTACAGCTGTCTTTAAGTGTTTGAATCGCGCCTTTATCTTCCTTGCTCTTCTGGCCGATTAAATCCACTTCACCTATTTCCGCGCGCGACTGCCGAGACGTCTGGAGGGTTTGCTCGCGCAATCGAAGTTTTCTCTTTTTGAAGTATAGTATTGAGCAGATAGCAACATCGAAAACGAGGAATAAAACGCCGAGGGATATAATTAAAGTGACTGTAGCGCTGGATGTTTTAACGGGGATATTGTTGGGCTTCGGTTTTGCGGTAGGTGCTTGCGTAGCCTTTTCCATTAGGCCGGATGGGATAGGCCGTGATGGCGTTTTTATTGACTGTATCTGTCGGTATATTGTATCGGTGTCTGGTCGAGCTGGTTGGCTAAATGGACGAACTTTACCGAACGTCGCTGGCACGTAATGTGGTGCAGGTGCCAATTGCGGCGACCAAATTTTTCTGATTGTATCTGGAAATTAAAATTCTGTATCAATACTTGTACGAAATCAACGGAATTTCGTTATTTTAAATTAAACATTGCTTAATTTTGAGATTGTTTCATTGAGTTCATTAAAGTCCTATAAGGATAAGTATTAAGTAATCCAACTGAAAAATAAAATATTGAATCCCTACAAAATCGTTCCCGGTAACTTACAGAAAGAATGACGTCATATTGACCAATATTGCGAGTTCATACTTCGCTTGGGTGTAATTTATTAGATTGTCCATTTTGAAATACAATAAAGTTTTAAAACTAACTTAAAATTGATTTTTGAATTGTTGAATTATAGAGTTACAAACAATTATTCATGGAAAAACAATAGGTACACAAAAAACAACTCCAATCAAGGATTACCGTTCAAGTTACTTCAAACAAAGCCAGTATTACCTAAGTTTCGATGTGTTGGTTTAGGTTTCGGAGTGGTGGTCGGAGTGTATTCAAACAACGGATCTACGGCGTATCGACTCATCTTCTTTGGGAGGTCATCGATCCAGAAACTTGTGAAATTTGAACGGTATAAACTGCTGATTGAAGGTGGCATATCTGTAAATTTACATTTGAATTATGGCCTTATCATAGTTTTTATTTATTTGGATAGTGGCCGCAACAACAAACTATATGGTCTAGTCAACGTCAGAAGATAACATCTACACTCAATGAGATAATGCGCATATTAAAAGGAAATGCAAAATTCATTTATTTATGACCAGGAATCGAACGCGCAATATTAGGATTAATATCACGGGTAACACCACGGTGCGCAGTTTATAATTATCTACATAGCATGAAAACGTAAATAGTTATTGTAAAATAAACCTTACCTATTCTCAAATAAGGTTGGTTTGTGCCGTCGTACTCTGGCCAGTCTACGTTGTACTGCTCCCAAGACTTGTGGTCCAAAGTGAAGTATTTATTCTCACTCTGTGTGTTTGGAGATCTGAAAAACATCGAGGTTTAGAAAATTCATTTATTCAACCATAAACATATACACTGTTTGTCCCGCCACGAGAATCAAACTTGCACCTCCTATATTTTATCCAAGGACTTCCAATAATATAAGTAATTTTTAGACCGTTGGTCATTTTTCATAATTGGACATTAGTGGTGCAATGGGGAGTTTTTAAGCCGCCTAAATGCTTCCATGATAAGTCATGGCTTTATAGTGACCAACAATTGTATGTGCCCTTCAAAAAACGCAATGCAACAGATTATCATGGGAGTGATAATAATCACATTTATATTTAAAAACTAGCTGGTACCCGCGACTTCGGCAGCAAAATAACATACTTGAAAACATCTAAATAGAGCTGAAATCTGCAAGAATCTTCTGAAACTTTAAAAAATGCAATAATAGCGCCATCTCGACCTCAGCCATAGGTTAGCAACGACATCTAGTTGCCTTTAACTGGAACTTCCAACACCCCATACTAACTTACAACCCTTATTTCACGCCCTCCATGATTAATATAGAGATTTTTTCTGTCATAAGAACCTTATCCTTACAATAACAAACACAACAAAAAAATTAGTGACATCGGTCCAGCCGTTCACGCGTGATGGCGTGACCAAGGGATATAGGGATTCATTTTTATATATAGAGAAAGATAAACATACCCAATTTTCACAAAATTTGTCCAAAGCCTCATCATAACCTCGCTAAGCAATTTCTCTTGGATGGTATAGTCTGTCAGAAAGTGCGTGTTGGCGCCTCCTAGTGGAGCCCCAAGGATGTACGGCAACTCTTCTCCATGAACGCTTTTGTTCAGCTGTGATGGATAAAAATAATAATTTAAAAAACCGGCCAAATGCGAGTCAGACTTGCGCACGAAGGGTTCCGTACCATCCATACTTAATATTATAAATCTGAAAGTAACTCTGTCTGTCTGTCTGTCTGTTTGTTACGCTTTCACGCCCAAACCGCTGAACAGATTAAGCTGAAACTTGGCATAGTTTTAAAGGTTGTATCCCAAGGAAGGACATAGGCTACCTTTTATGCCGAAAAAATGAAAAAATCCCGAGGGATCGATAGTTATCTATAAAAAGGCAAAAAAACACGTTTGTTGTATAGGAGCCCCTTTAAATATTGAGATACAGCCTGACAGACGGACGAATAGACAGACAGACAGCGTAGTCTCAGTAATAAGGTTTTCGTTTTACCCTTCGGGTACGCAACTCTGAAAAGCCATAAAAGAAGATACCTAGTTAAATCAAAGTAATTATGTTTTGGGATAGGGCCAGGTCAAAAGAAGCATATACCAGCGAACCTGTATGAAATGTAATGAGAGTTAATGAGGCGAAAGATTTATCCCACCAAAAACATTTCATGTAAATTGGTTGCCAAGACTACAAGTTCCTAATGCAAGTTATGAGATTTTTTTTTTTTTTTTTTGGACTTTTCACACAGCATCATCTAGCCCCAAAGTAAGCAGAGCTTGTGTTATGGGTACTAGATGACTGATATACTACTTATATACTTTTTGTTTGTAAATACATACATATTATACATAGAAACACCCAGACCCGAGACAAATATTTGTAGATCATACAAACATTGGTCCCGCCGCGGGGATCGAACCCGCAACCTTTTGCGTCGCAGGCGGGCCTTCGCCCACCGCGCTACAGAGGTCGTCAAAGAAAAAAAAAAAGATTTCCACAGTAGCAGTAGTTTCAACATTTCTACATGAATCTTATGATGATGTTGAAATGATACAATAATCGTACCAAATGAAAAGGAATCTAAACAGTGTATGATCCCACTGCTGGTCAATAGCCTCTCTGCCATTTCCCCAATCTCAAATGCGATGGAAAATTGAGTTATTGGCAAAGGAGGTAGGTATTTAATAGATTCAATTTCCGTGCGGACGAATAGTTTTATGAATTGCTAGTCTGAGTAATTTTTTGTGTTTGTTTTGTTTTGGTCTCAAAATTGCTGGATTTTTCATCCGTAAAATGAATGATAATTCTTATTCTTGGTTTACAAGACTTCGTTGACTTTTGTGAATGTTTTCTAAACATTTTAAAAATAATAACGGACATGGTGAAGCTCAAATGAATATTATTTTCTATTACCTATACACCTAAAATGGATTTTAAAAGCTAAACAATTGGAAAGGAAAATGCGTAAAATCCCAAGAATGATTTAAATTATGAGAATTAATTCTTCATTCTCAACGAAATCTTTTAATTATGAAATTCCTCCGACATCGAGATTCATTAGGGAGAAAATTTGACGCTACGAAACTTTGTATTGTTCTAGTTTAAAAAGAATCGATTCCGGAAAGTCTCAACAGGTGTTTCACAAAATGAACCATGAACAAAAGTTTATGTTGAGACGAAGGACTCGTGGTTACACCAGATTATCACACCGGTGTAACTAACATTTATTTTACTGTTGGTCACACTTCACACTACATTGCAAGGGATCACACATAACCGAATTAATTATAGTGATGTCTGTCTGCTCAAAGTATGTACTACTCCTACTAGACAAAAGATGCGACAAAAATACTTCATGGACTGTAATATTAAAACGAATGGGATAGCTGGGTTACTGTCGTTTGGGACACAAAAGTTTAGGACACTTTGTCCCTATTGACACTTTCGATTTTAAATATTTTTTTCACTGTCATTTGGGACACCAATAGAAAAAGCTGTTTTGTACAGTCAGGCAAAAATCCTCTAACGTTATAGTTTTTGAAACTATCGTGGTTAGGAACATAATTAATGTTATCTACGAGATAATTACCATGATTTTTGAGTTAAACCTCTAACGATACCTCAACAGTAGAAATCTTAATACTTATCAAATTTGCATTTTTAAAAAGGTAAAGTATTCGCTCAGGTGCAGTAACGAGCGAGCGCTAATGCAAAACTAGTTCTAGAAAGCACAGAAATGTTTCTATTTCTTTCTCTTTTGTTCCTAAAGGGTTCACTTGTTCTTTTTGCTCGGACGCACGGCCATTAATTAGTCTTATTTTTTTTTAACAACAAATAGTTTTAGTGTAACCTAGAGTAAATTATGATTAAAGAAAGAAAGAAAATTATGTTAACTTATGATTATGATGACACACAGATTACACTATGGGACTTGGTGCCCTGAGTTTCGGACAAGATTTTCTGTTTTTTTCAGTCTACCTGAGTCATGGTCAGTGGTTAAGTAAAAAAATAGTCATGTGGCGGTTTGTGTTGTTGTTCATGTTTTTTGGAGGTAAGTTAACTATCATTTACGTAGCATTTTTTTATTGGTATTATACGCTTTTAGGTACTTAATTACTTTAAATTTAGATCTAAACTGATAAAAAATTGTGTGTATTGTAAGAGATATTTAATTTCATTCATAATCGTAGTCATTATATTCGATGCATCAATTTATGGTTTTGTTAGATACACTGTTAGGTACAGATATTCTTGTGAAATGTTCATAAAGTAGGTAGCATATTTGTTTTTTCAGGAGATCCACCAGCATCGTCAAGTCAAAATCAAAATGGAATCGAAAAAGTAACGTCGAAGCGTGGAAAACCGATACTTCTACGTGCTGGCTATAGATACCATAAAAGATAAGAATTCTAAGAATAATGTGCCAAATATTGCCAAATATAAAATATAAAATAATGTGATTTTTTAGGTTATTTTTAATCTTTAGGTTATCTTTTGATTTGTTTGATATTTTAGCTTTAGTAGAGTATTGTGCCAAATGCTGTGAATATACTGTGATTTTTGTAGGTTATTTTTTATTAAAGATTTTTATGTATACACAAAAGATTTTAATAATAAGTAGGTAATGTTATGACATTATTATTGTTAATTAATATAAACCGATATTTTGAAGATGTGGACTTTACAACGTAGTAAATAAATAATATACATTTTAAATGAATTTTTGTAGTTTTTTTTAAGTCGAAAAAGACTTACAAATTATTTAATTACAATGATCTGATACCTATACCTACACGTCGCCACCATGTCTAGTCCCTTTAAGCTACTTTAAAATAATCGTATTATAATTATTTAAAAACTTTTTGATCTGACTGTACAAAACAGCTTCAATATTTTGATAGTGTCCCAAATGACAGTGAAAAAAACATTTAAAATCAAAAGTGTCAATAGGGACAAAGTGTCCCAAACGTTTGTGTCCCAAACGACAGTAACCCGGATAGCTTTACGGAATATAAATGTTAGCAATATAATTATGTCCCAACGGAACTAACGAGTGGCTCGTATAGATTAGTTGTCGGCAAAGCAAGGGTTCTCGAGTAATCAAATAATTTTAAGATTTTGAAGATCACTATTTTCAATGACTTCACCACAGGTGCAGACTATCTGCCAGGTGATATAGAGAATATCAATGGCCTCTATATCATCCACCCTAATCATAATCATATCCATCATAAGGGGCATAACATAATGCTGATATACAATAAGTACACTTACCGCTGCAAAGTCACTGCTGACAGAATTATGGCCAAACACATAGAAGTACGACTGCCGGTTCGCTTTAGACTGGTAGTCAGCGAAGCGGATGCTAGGAGCCAGGGTTCTGGAGTCACTGAACAAGTTGAGGATCACGTCTCTGTTGGTTTCTACCGTCCAGCGCTGAGGATCCAGCTTTGATGGAGCGTATCTGAAAGATTTTGAGGTCATATTTTGGTGATCCTACTATTTACATATACCTATTTCTTACTTTAATTCTAAAAAATACATGCATCGATGTCTAGGTTATTGCTCACACTTCTAGGCTCAAATAACTATATTGCTATATTTTTTTCTGACATATATTATTTCGTGATAGCTCTATAATTATCATGATTTACACCTAATTCAAATCGAAACTAATTGAAATTCTTCAAAAAGTGATGTTGAATAAGACTATGAAAAGTCCTCAGTCACTTCTTGAAAAGTTCATAAAACATGTGAACGTAGTGTGAAACGCCAAGAAACACTTCCATGCTTTATTACAGGAATTCACAGGGAAAATCGACAGTTACTTACTTCTTCAGAATGGTTTCCAAAGCCTCATTTTCTGCACTATCAAAAATGAGTTTCGCGTAGTTGCTGATGAAGGCATCCCGTTGGTTCTCCAACACTCCGTGGTCCAGTTCTATTACGCCGAAGTCATGGTAGCTCTCCAACTCTGTAACTCCACTAAGGAGTTGATACCTGGACAAAGCAAACAAGTCTAATCTCCGTAAGCAAACATTGTTACCTTAGGTTGACGACATCTGTAGCGCAGTGGGCGAAAGCCCGGCTGCGACGTAGAAGTTTGCGGGTTCAATCCCCGCCGCGGGACCAATGTTTGTATGATCTACAAGTATCTATCTCGGGTGTGGGTGTTTCTATGTATAATATGTATGTATTTACGAACAAAAAGTATATAAATAGTATTAAAGTCATGTAGTACCCATAACACAAGCTCTGCTTACTTTGGGGCTAGATGATGCTGTGTGAGAAGTCCAGCATTCTTTATTTATTTAGTACAGCTGTTAGTTATTCTGTCTCACGAAGGTGGGTTAGTCTCATTGTGCTTGTTTCTGTGAGCGTAAACTCGAGAACACTCTATAGACGAATGAGCGCTCAGTCACATAAACAAATCTTCTCTCATAAAACAAAACCATCGTAAGTAGAACAACGGTATGTATTATCTGCCTCTCCCATAGGTGATTTGGTTAATAAAAAAGGAAATACAAAACTACTCGATCTTTATCATGTCAAACGATTGGAAGGATGCATCGTCACAAAATATGTACACAACAACATCTCAATACCTTTCTGACCTACGTAGTACTGATAGGATCTCCGACACGACCGTGGTCTCCTATCTTGTGACATGCTTTGTCAACAGAAGCTTTATAACTCTCTGAAAGGACAAGATGGGACGATCCTGATGGAAAAAATTTAGTAGGTATGCCTGCAACCACGTCTATTATAACAAAAGTGAAATGATGGGAAATAAAACAAGAATGAGTTTACGAGTATGATGCACATAGAGAGTGGTAGAAGGAGACATTGTTGAACACACTTGAATATGTGAAAAAATAGAGAAAGTTATTATGTCATAATTTAATGTACACCTTATATAAAAGAAGCATATCATACATAGTTCGAAAGCTAATCGTATTATTTTATGTTTTTATGTACAAATTTATGGTTATGTACAATTTTTTTTACAAAAGTAACTCAGATCATACACTGGACTCAGGCTTCATAATACGCCAAAAAAAATTATGACGAATGAAAAATATCGTTAACACTGATTTTATCTATAATTTACGAGTTAATCCAAAACTATTCGTTAAAAGACAATGGCGATAAAACAGCTATCAAATAACACCATAAAGACGTTAGTGAACTTTAGTTCCTGGCCGGAAGTCACTGACAGTTGGGTACAATGAGGAGAGGAGACTTTAAAGAGGCTAGCACAAGAACGTTTGGAGAACTCCCTTATAAATCAAACAGGGTCACGACTGTATCCAAGGCTCGGTTGACATTAGCAGCCTTTAGACGCACAATCTTTCGAGAGTGATTGAGCGTACAGGATTGCGCGCGGGAAAGCCAGCTCGCAATCGCGAGTGATAATTTTGATGCTACGCGTTAAATCACGCGCGATTGCCTGTATGCCTCGCGAAAGAATGTGCGTCTAAAGGCTGCTATTCTCTCAGATATCTTTTATGTATTCTAGATCCTTTGAAGATGTCATATGGGATCAGTGGTATGTGTTATGTGTATACATATTTTGACAAATGCCCACATTTTGCAGAATTTAGTATTCCATACGTGACAGGTTGGAAGCATTAATTAAAAAAAAACACCTAAAAAAAGCTAGGTCCCAAACCGTGTTTGTTGCCCTGGTTCTTCACGGTATTGGTCGCGAAGGAACAGGAGTAGAATCACCTAGTTTTAAGACGTTTCAAAGTGATCCCAGCGGTCCTACTGAATAAATGCTTTTTGACTGTGTGAAAGATATGGGTAAATGTTGAGATGACGGCTGATAGAGCAGAGTGGAAGAGACTTTTTTTTCTGGCTTTGCACTATTTGTGCATGCGCCATTTTTCAAAAGACTGTAGGGAATACCTATATAAAAACAAAAACTATAGAGAATTATCAAAATCGAATTATAGACAAAAAATATAAAAGGTGTTTCAAAATAAATAAAAACTTGTGCTGACTCGCCTAAAACAGACAAATAAAAACGTTGAGAATAACTAAGTTTGAAACGAAAGTATTTTATGACGACATAAAAATATTTGGTATAAAACTGTTCTATTCTCTAGTTTTTTTAGATCATGCAATGGAGTATGGCTGGGCCACAGTAGCGTAAACTTGCACTAATTGATTTTTACGCTAATACGCGACGCAACATACGCTGAGTTTGGTTTGACACAAACGATACCATTTTTGCATCTTGCATACTCAAACTCAACGGAGCAGAGGCAAGAATGGTATATGAGAATGGTATCGTGTAAATGGCGCTTAAGAGATCGTTTTATACTCGTAGTAAGGAAGGAAAAGTTTTTACATACTTGCTCAATAAATTCGGGAATGCCTCCATAGTCATTGTTGGCTCGCTGGGGATGAAAGAACCAGCGACTGTTGGTCCCAGTGGTGTCTCGAACTTACGCGCCAAAATCTGGACCTTCTTGATTTCAGAGAGCCTGTGAAACAAAAATCAGCTTTTATTTCTTAGAAGAAAAGCGTCAGATCCGACTATTGGAGGCTATTTTCAACATGGTGAATATGTTTGTTTTTCAATAACGCATTTGATTTGGATCGAGATATATGTAGATAGTGATTCGGAATAGCAATAACAGCTTAAAATTTTGATATAACACGAGTCAAGCCGAAAAAGGTTAAACCAGACTAAAAAGTTAACAAAATAAATTAGATCCAGATATTTTCCGACTTTATTTTCGAAAGTTCTGTAGCAAAAATATTTTCTAAAGTTTTAAAGGTAAAAAATCAAAGAACCATTCTAATTGCCATACTAAAAGTACATTTTCCAAAAGATTCAGTTGTAAACATAAAACAAAGGTTCCCGATGTTTCCTTTTGTAACACGGAGTTTCATCATTATAAAGTTTATATCACTCTAATTGGCCGAATTCGACCGTGTTCGAATTCTTCACGGGGATTTTCAGAGCTTATTGAGCATGGTTCGGCAAGCTTCTATGGGAAAATTCTAGGTACCAACGAAATGAAGAACTTTAAACAAGTTGTCTTGAGTTTTGAAAAGCTTTGGCTTGTTGGGAAATATTCACTAGCTCCGCCCTGCGGTGTTACCAGCTTCAAAAGTCGACATCTTGCGCTGTCAAAGAACTGATCTTCCTCCTTAAATTATTCTTCTGTCAATTTAATTTGATCTTCCAGCTTATTTCCAGAGGTCCACGACTCGTTCATACTTTGATTCTCAGCGGGTTCACCTATTGTTTTCATAAAACCCTCCCTAAGGCCCTTTTAATGCTATACTGCTGGTCAGTACGTAGTAACCGTCAGTATAGCTACGCCATGAAAACCATACGTGTTTTCAGAAAAGCAGTGACCGCGTCCGCAAACGCAATACTACAAACTCAATACAGTTACACTTATGGGAAACCTCAAAATAATAATATACTAACGGTTTTCTCTGAAGGCAGCTCATCATATTCCTGGAGCTTGGGTTGCAGCCGAGACTTTGTGCGACTTGCAATGTGTATTGTGTGGGGTCTTTCGTCAGTGCCCAGTCAGAGAGAGCAGACCCTGACATTAGGATCGCACGATGGAAGAGACCTGTGGATGACAGCAAGTTGTACTCTATTAAGCAACTCCTCTTTTTCGTAAGGATAGTCAAAGACTAGATAATTTCTGGTTCCTACGGTCGCGCGGTCTTGAAACTTACACATTTTTTGTCTCAATCACTCGTATTTTTCATTCATCATAACATGTACGATGTGACTTTTGACCTGGCTCTTGATTTGATCCAGAAGTCTTCAAAATTTGAAACCCGCCTTTAACCAGGTTCTGTATCACTTAGGCTTCGATTAATTTATATTCTTGATCGCAGGGCTTAGGTTATGCAAAATCGACATGCAGTTTAAAAACTGCTAGGAAATAAAAGCTCATAGTACCCTGGACTTTAAAAACAACGTAGCTATAAACTAGATGTAAAGGTCTATGTTACCATTAGAGATAGGAGACATCATCAGATAGTTGACGCACGCAGCTCCAGTTCCATGACCCATCAGTGTCACGGAGTTGGGGTCACCATTTAGATCCTCGATGTTGTCCTTTAACCACTGCAACGCTGCGAGCTGGTCTAATAGACCGTTGTTCCCATAGTCGTGCTCTGTTAGGCTTGGCTTCATGAACCCTAAAAGTAAGTTCGATTAAGTTAGTGGCCAGCTTGATGTCGGAGTTTTTAGACTACCTTAAGGCCTCCGTCATGGCTTACGACTTAATAGGTGTAAAACATTTGTTGTTGCATGGTACCTATTCACCCTAATTGACGTCTTATTTTTAGTACATTATTAGAGCGTTTTCACATTATCCGATACGATATCGGAGGCAAGTAAAATGTATCAAATTGTACCTGTCTTTCACACTATCCGATCTGATATTGGATATCGGAACTATCAATTTCATGTATTTTACTTGCACCGCCATCGTTACCGATATCGGATCGGATAATGTGAAAACGCTCTTAGGTTCTTATCAAATATAGTTCCCAGTAGAACCTAAGTACCTATATTTAATACTATATTTTGACAGTTTGGATGAATGTTTGTTGTTTCTTAACGCCATAATGTCCGAACTGATGAAATTCGTCGATGGAGCTTGACCGTTTAAATCATGGCTACTTTTTATCCCGGAAAAATGAAAGTATGCCCGCGGGACCGGGTAACACCGCGGGACGCAGCTAGGTGAATAGTCTTACCCAGTATTCCCAATCTGAAGTTGATGGTGATGACCATGATGTTACCGTATGAAGCTAAGATTCTGCCGTCATAAGGGTTCCCTGAACTCCACTCAAAAGAGTCACCATGGATAAACACTAGCACAGGGAACCTTTTTGATTTTTGTTCTGTAACAAGTGAGAGGCTTTTGAAATGTGGTGCTGGAGAAGGATGGAGAGGATTAGCTGGACGGAGAAGGTTACCAACGAGGAAGTGCTGAGAAGAGTTGAGGAGAAGAGGGTTTTGATGAACACCATTCAAAATAGAATAGGAAAAATGATTGGACATCTTATACGACATGACAGCTTTATCAAGAACATCATAGAAGGAAAAGTCAAAGGAAGACGAGGAAGAGGAAGGCCTAGAATAAATTTCATGAGTCAGATAAAGGAAAAGATCGCTGTCATGTCGTATAAAGAAGTAAAGGAGACCGCATTGGAAAGGGAGAGGTGGAGGAAGTTGCATCATTGCACCAACAAGAGCTGAGCTCTTAAATTTTATGATGAACAAAAAAAAAACACATCAGACTAGCGGATAAAACAAACATTTTAAAAACCTTTCTCTACACTGGTTCAAAATAACTAGTGATACGAAAAGAGGAATAAAATAACAACTCGAAATGAAAATATGCATATTCACGAACACTAATCCACACATTTACAATTAAAGAAAAACAAGTTTTGTAAATTAAAACATTATTCTTAATTTTCCCGCCAAAAAACGTCCTCCATATTTTTTTTCCTGGTGGCTTCGCACATTCGTATTCGTAGCATAGTTTGATTTTGCATACTAGTAGCGACATCTCTTGGCAAAGTTTAGAACTATATCTTAGAGCTGCAAGCTTTCCTGAAGGAAGCTTTTCTGAAAACGCTGAATGTTTATGTTCAGTTTCATTGGTAGTTTCAATAACTGTTCACAGATGGCAGTTGAATGAATAATTCCATTTATAACCGTTGTAAAATAGAAGCGAACCAAAAATTCAAATACTCATCTCACTCATACCTTAAAAAACTTTACGTATAACTGTTCACTTATAACACATACCTGTCATCGTCATCATAATTTCAACCAGTTAAGGATAAGGTAAGGGTAATACATAAATGACTTTGCATTAGTATCCTTTAATGATTTTTGAATAAAAGTATTGAATATTACAAACCAATTCTTATAAAACTCTTATAAATAAATTATTGACGACCTCTGTGGCGCAGTGGGCGAAGGTCCGCCTGCGACGCAGAAGGTTGCGGGTTCGATCCCCGCCGCGGGACAAATGTTTGTATGACCTACAGATATTTGTCTCGGGTCTGGGTGTTTCTATGTATAATATTTATGTATTTACAAACAAAAAGTATATAAGTAGTATATCAGTTATCTGGTTCCCATAGTACAAGCTTTGCTTAGTTTGGGGCTAGATGATGCTGTGTGAAATGTCTTGCCGCAAATTTTATGATTTCACCATTATTTTGACATCAAAATCAAGTAAAAATACTTTTGTCAAAGGGCAAGCACTCGACCTAGAAAAGCGAGGGTTTTTTACTGGAAACTATCCAAAACTCTGTTTACATGAATTATTAGAGCTGAAGAAAAGTTTTAGCTATATCGATGCCAAATCTTGAACCGAAAGTTTTTGTAATCTAATTTATGAGCAACGAGAACTTTAGAGGCACACTCGAGGCACTAAATTCAGCAAAATGACACTATTTCAATGATTTTGACGTAGCTTAATTTACTGGTTCATTATGAACCGCCTGCGACGCAGAAGGTTGCGGGTTCGATCCCCGCCGTGGGACAAAATGTTTGTATGATCTACAGATATTTGTCTCGGGTCTGGGTGTTTTATTTGTATAATGTATTTACAAGAGTATATTGGAAAGTAGTAAGTACTTATAACATTTATGTAAATACCTATCCATAACTGAAAGTAAGCTATGTTACTTTGAAGCTAGATACTAGGATACTGTGTGAATCGTCCAGTATTTTTTCGGGTTTGCTCAAATGGGGATATTGAAACTTTACATCCATTTTTATTTGACGACCTCTGTGGCGCAGTGGGCGAAGGTCCGCCTGCGATACAGAAGGTTGTGGGTTCGATCCCCGCCGCGGGACAAAAGTTTGTATGACCTACAGATATTTGTCTCGGGTCTGGGTGTTTATATGTATAATATGTATGTATTTACAAACAAAAAGTATATAAGTAGTTTATCAGTCATCTAGTACCCATAACACAAGCTCTGCTTACTTTGGGGCTAGATGATGCTGTGTGAAAAGTCCAGCATTATTTATTTATTATTATTATTATATTTATTTTGAATAAATAATATACCTAATAGAATAGAATAAAACTTTTATTTCTCCACACACGAGTTTTACAATTATGTAAGTAGTTAAATCTATCAATTTTGAAGTGGGTGAAAATATGGCTACCACTCAGCATTTGCTCCAACAGCTGAAGAGTCTGTTGAGAGTGTTAGTTGGAGCGCTGGTTTTCAGTGGCGCCGTATGTACTAGTGGCGCAGCACTTGCTGCGACACGCGTCATATCGCCTAAAATTAGGTAGATACATAAACAATTCAAAAATCAAGGCAACAAAGAATCAGGTCACACTTACAATACTTTTCAATGATTAATTACTTACATTTAAATTATAAACAACGATAGTCTTGATACCAGAATAGATAGTCTTGATAAGTACCAGAATAGTCTTGATACCAGAAATATTCGGTAAGTACCTTACTCTAGTACAATAAAACTTCCACATTTATTTTTAACTCTACGAGTATATTCCATTATACTCTCTTTACTGGTAAAATACTCATTTCTAAGTGACAAGACCAAGAAAATTAAAATAATTTTATGACCAGGACATAAAGCAGTAAACTCAATTTATTTTAACGAACCATTGTCCGTAAAAATGGGTAGCTGAAGCACTCGTAAAGAAAACTCATAGAAATTATACGAAAGAAGATTATGCAGGAAGATCAAAAAAAATTGGAAAAAATTCACTGCACTTTTATAATTCACGAACTCTACGCTTCAGGTAATAAAGTTGAAAATCCTGAAAAAATGCTCACTACTTATCAGTTCCTTAAAATGAATGGTCGCAAATTTAACGTAATTTTCACAAACAATGCTTCGGTTGAACAAAAGGGGTAAACAATAGACCAGACGGTTGCAAGGGTTCCGTTGTACTTAGTTTTTATTGTCAAAAACATAAATTAACTTTAGTTTGAAGGAGTTGAGCAAAAATTTTGAGTTGAATTGATCCCGAAATGTACAAACTTTGGGTTAACCTACCTAATGTCAAGTGAACAGTTCAAAATTGACAAATTTCACGGAGGCAAATTGCCTATAAAAGTGCATTTAACTCCTGACGACATGGATTCTGTGGCCGAATGGTAAGGCACTCCGGCTTTAGGAGGATCGTCTGATCGTTGCAGGTTTGAATCCCGTCAGAATCAAAAATTTAAAAAAAACTTTTCATTTTCTCAATGACATATTATTTTGTTCTAGGATGTAGCTCCTAAATACTCCTACGCGAAAATACTCTTACCAAATCAGTTTTTACGTAATATCCAAAGCATCTTCTTAATAATATATGAATTCTTGATTCATTTACATTGTGAAAGGAAAAAGGCCACGAATTCATATAATTTACAATCAGCCGGCCTAATTATGAAACTAAACAAAGCAAACGCTGATTTATCAAAGGCACCACCATGAATTGTTTGAGTAATGGTTGCTCAAACAGATCAACAATACTTCGGTACGTTTGCTCGAGAATTAGTGATATTTTCTCTACTATGTGTAGACAGAGTGTAATGATCTACGACATAGCATACCTAATATTTTTTTAGGTACTCTTGTACCTAAAAAAAAAAATCCTACACCCTATTGTGTAATTCAACTGGCAATGGACATGGACCTCATTTTGACATTTGAAATCCATTCTGGACTTCAATTGTCATTTTCGTATTATGTGATTGGTTGAGCTCTATTGGGATGACAACTGGGAATGGGTTTCAAGTTAGATAGTAAGGCTGACGGTTGTCGGTTAAGTAAATAATCATGAGTAACATGCTAAAAATATTACTGTTTAAAAAAAAATCATAACTCAGAGGTGGCGATAGATTTTTTTGTTCAAATTTGCCTGAATTTTTAACATTTAAGGTTAGGTTTAAGGTTAAGGTAAGGTTTTATATCAAATTTGCCTGAATTTTAGTAGATTTTTAACATTTTAAGTTCATATTGAGTATACCAGATCGTGAATGACTCATTATAAAAGAACCTAAAACGTTTTGTCCCGACAAAAATTCCAGAGATTTCCGTTGGACTTAGTCACAGTCCGTTTTACTGAGAGAACGAATTATACGAATTGTGTTCTATTTTTAAACGACTTTGAAGTAGGATAATGTTTTACCTTTCATTCTTACTTAGCTCCATTAAAAGTTCGGGAATCGTTTGTGATTCACATGATGTTCAGTAAAGACTAATATGATAAATAGGAGCTTATATAGGTACCTAATTATGTTTGCGACTTTATTGTGGTAACGTTGACCAATAAGATTAGGATGATACTTTGAAATAAATATTGACTAAAAATATTTTTAAGTAAAAGTTAGTCCAAAACGTATGTTCCACACAATCATTTAGATAATTAAAAGAATAAGTCCATCATTTCATTTTCCTCTATCAGTCGTCACCTTAGCACTCACTCTTTTATTACTCAATTCGTCACACAATCCGTCATAACTTTTTTAGTTAAGTTATCGTTATCATTATAATTACTTATACTAAATTAACATTATGTATTCTAAATTTATCTATTATCATACGTGTAGTTCATGAAATAACATAAACCACAGTGTTTATTATAACTTTCAACCAAAAGAGATATATTCATGTCACTTCCGTCGTGACCAAATTCTAGTTTAAAATAGTCCATTGAGCGAATAGCTGTGAACTACATTTTATTTGGTTTGAGAATGTCGCGCCCTATAAATAGAATTGTATATGTACGAAGTTTAGTGAAATGATTGGGGTTTTGTTTGAAAGATTCATATTCAGGTTTTGGAACGAAGTTCCTTTTCGGACGGTATCGGATGGGGGCTAGACGAAAAAAGTGTTCGATTTTTGCGTCAAGACCCATGTGTGTTTATGTCGAATCGTCACAGTGTAAAGTGCGCAGCCGCAAAACAGTCCATAGAATGTTACATTGTTAGTATGGAAGAGCTTTTCTAGCATTATAATATTTGTCAATAATTTATTTAACAAATGTCAAAGTTGAAACTTCGTTCCAACAGAGTGTTCCACGGCACTTACGTAAGTACTTTTTCTTCAATATTACAAAATAGGCTTTTAATTGGTTACCGTCAGTTAATGCAAATTAGCCATGAGCCATGAACATGAATAATCGAATCCTTATATTATTTCCTCAAATTTTACATTGAACAACCTGACTCCATCATCAAATCAGTGCAGCGCAAGCAGTTTTGTAGCAGAATCTGCTACAAAAACAAAATGGCCGCTTTAAGCCCCTTGCTCGGCACCAATATTCCATACTAATATTATAAATGTGAAAGTAACTCTGTCTGTCTGTTTGTTACGCTTTCACGCCCAAACCGTTGAGATTAAGCTGAAATTTGGCATAGTTAAAAGTTGTATCCAAGGGAAGGACAAGGGCTACTTTTTATCCCGAAAAAATAAAAAATCCCGAAGGATCGCGGGTCACACCGTGGGAGCAGCTAGTTTACAATAAATTTTCAAAGAGCTACCAGTGAAAATAGATTTAAAAATAAAAATAAAAAAACTATTAATTGAAAAATGCTACTACGAGTATAAGATTGACGATTTCCTAAATCACAAATTTTAATTGAAATGATAATGACCTATTATTAATATTTTCTACTGTTATATGTGACTATTTCTAACATTTAATTTTATTTTTATTTGTGTCACTAAAGTATGCTCTCGGTTTGCACACCGAAATCGGTAAAACATGTTGTTACTCAATCTAAAATGTATACATCTTATCTACACAATATGTTTATGCAAATAAATTATCTTTTATCTTTATCTCGTAGTCTTCTAAATGTTTATTCCATTCCTCTTTGATCCTGTATTCTAAGTTCTAGAACCTAAACCTCTTAGCCGTCAAAGATTTTAGTATTTTCTAGCTCACTAGCTCTCACTGGCTCTCACTGGCGATGGCGCTTTGACGATTGATTGACGTTTATTTACTCTGTGGGAATCAGGTCAACTGGTTTTAATGAGGTGCTGAAATAGACTCTAATTGGTTGACGCAAGACGGTTATGTTGTTAGCGATTTTTTTATCTTTTTCTGGTTTCACTAGAGTTGGACACTAGCCTTTACGAACTTATTATATTATTTAGTTCTCGTATACTCGTAGTATATGATAGTCATTTAAAGCATTCAGGATGTGTTATTTTTTTTTTTTATTTAATCTTATCATAAATGAAGGCACAGCATGAAAACATGTGTCAAGTGTACAAAAGGAGCTTCTTTGAGGTGCACTTAAAATCCTTTCACCGCACTGGTTTGACAGAACTGCTGACACGATAAGAAGAAGAAGCATGAAAGCTTGATGATTTTAAAATAGAAATAAAAGGATAACAATTATTATTATCTGCTGTGTCTTAAAATGTATCTCTTGAAACCTAAATTAACATCGAACCGTATTATTGATCAAACCTAATTATCTAAATACGACGCAAGTAAAACCACGGGCGGTACTAAAAACTTTCAAAATCCGAATCCATCACACAAGTCTAGACAAAGTTTATTCAAACAATCTATTCCATCACCGCGTGAATTTATGTGGGTATTCTAAAAATTTGCGAACAATTGCCAATTTATTTTATAGTAAGAGATGTTCTGTGCCAGCGTAGTGGCCTCATTGCGCTGAGGCGCCGTTCACCACGTGCCGATGCGATTGTGAGTCAGCTGTGTTGAAACAATCAATACTCCAATGTACTTATCTCATTTTTTTTAATAATCGTACGAGTTTAGGAGGTATATAAATGCCTAGGTACAGTCAGCAACGGAAGTCGAATAACATTTTATGTTTTACAAGTCTGAATATTACTGAAATTCATGACTAACATTTTTACTAATATTTGAAGCTTTAGTCTTGGTTTATAATAATTTCCTAAGAAAAGTTATTTTTTTCTTGGTTATCGTTAAATGTTGATCGACTTTCGTTGCTGACTGTACCAATAGTCACTACACTGATAATGTTTTGAGCCCTACAAATATTTTATTTAGAATTCCACTACATTACAGACAAAGCTTGGGTATCACACATTTCTTTGCGAAAAGAAGCAATAATTTATGAACCTAGAATATATTCCAAGATCCAAGAATCGAATTTTAAGGGCCATGTCCCAAGCCCTCAATTTTCTCACTTCGAAGAATATTACTTTTACACGCTCCAACAATCTCAATGGCATTTTAAGAAATAGCACAAAGGTTCAGAGTACATTTCCATCTCTCTGAAACTAAACTCGACCGAGTTTTTCTAAACAAACGAAGCTCGAAAACAACAAAAGCTTTTGTTGATAAAAACGGGAAGGACTTGGGTATTAATGAATTTGTTTGGCGACGCCTTTATCTTTCGCCAGAGCATCTTTAAGTTAGAAACTGACCGAGAACAAAAGGATTTATTGAAAATATTGGCATCTTTTCATGGACAGCTTGAGTTTCTTACTTTTAATTATCTTTTAAAGTTTTATTGAATTTGTTTCAAATCACAAATTATTAATCTAGAATTTCACAATCTTAGTCAAAGTCAAAGTCAAAGTCAAAAAGCATTTATTCAGTAGGACCGCTGGGATCACTTTGAAACGTCTTAAAACTAGGTGATTCAACTCCTGTTCCTTCGCGACCAATACCGTGAAGAATCAGGGCAACAAACACGGTTTGGGGCCTAGCTTTTTTTAGGTGATCTTATCTTAAGAAGAAAAATTGTTTTAAAAAGGTCAAATTTTAAATACACTGACATACCTACAAGCTTGTATACTTGTAATCAATAAGTAAGTAAGAACCTAAGACGGAAAGTCAAAGTCAAAGTCAAAAAGCATTTATTCAGTAGGACCGCTGGGATCACTTTGAAAGGTCTTAAAATACCTATCGATAACTGCTGCTCGAAGCGAAAAATCAAAGCAAACTTAAAACTGAAACTCGCGTAAAAGGGATCTTACACTGTTTAGATCCATCTCTCATTTAGCAAATCAATCATACCCTGAGTCAATAACAATCAGAGTTACCGTGCTGGCTTTGATCATTCGCCGCCAGCCCACTGATTGCCACTTGTCAGTTGCACTGGTCCATTTCATTTCAAGATACCCAAATGTTTGGGTATCTTGAAATGAAATGGACTTGCTCATTTTGATAGGATTTTCAAAATGATTATAATTTTTTTATCATTTATGCCTAGCATCTTCTATTCGTGATTCTGTTTTGACCCACAGTACTAAGGTGTGAAAGTATAATGTTTTGACGACCTCTGTAGCGCAGTGGGCGAAGGCCCGCCTGCGACGCAAAAGGTTGCGGGTTCGATCCTCGCGGCGGGACCAATGTTTGTATGATCTACAAATATTTGTCTCGGGTCTGGGTGTTTTCATGTATAATATGTATGTATTTACAGACAAAAAGTATATAAGTAGTATATAAGTCATCTACTCGTAGTACCCATAACACAAGCTCTGCTTACTTTGGGGCTAGATGATGTTATGTGAGAAGTCCAGCATTATTTATTTATTTATAGTATACTGAGAAGCATTTCAAACAAAATAATTATGTTTAATATGTTTGGTACCAGCTAGTATTTTAATATGATCTTTAGCAACTATTATTGTTATAAAGAAGAAAAACTGCACCCGGTCAGTCACTACTCTTAAATAAAGTATGTTTATTTCGCAAAGAAAACTTTTTTTAAATCGATCTTTATCGATACTCCGGGATCAAAGAGTGTTTTGTTAACAAAATCGAAGGTTACGATCTTCTATCGGGATCGCAGAACACAAGACTACTTATCTAAGGTAGAAAATGTTGATCTTTAATTTATTTAAGTGCTCGATTTTCAAGGCTAGCTTGTTAATAATGAGGTTTTTATAAACTTTCTACAATACTAGACTTCTAGACTATTATGTTTTTAATAATCGTGGGTCGAGAAGGACGAAATCGCGTAAATGTTTTTGGAGAATTTTCGAATCAGAGATTTCGTCTCGTTATAAAAAACAGTGAATTCAAATCGTGAAGGTCAATGAAAAGGTTCAAAAGTGAAACAAACTTTCATCAATCTTTACATAAATGAATTAATTAATGATCTTCAAAAGAATCCAAGAAGAAGAAGTAGGTATACCAGTGACCTAGCATTAAATCTCTCCTATTGCTATCGTATCAAAGCTTCATCGATACAGGCTGTGCCTAGTGAGGAAGCTGACAGATAATTTTCTTTTAGTTTTTCATCCATATAGAAGCCCATCTGACTGTCGAACGAAACCTTGTATTGACAAAATGACTAAAATCTATGACGCTGAAATTAGCCATTAATTTAGTTCATACGAACTTACTTCATTCACAAATGATTCAGAGAAGAGACAATAGCATTTTATAGTCGTCCCGGTTTATGATCAAGCCAGATGTGATATAGTTTTCGGGAAATCACGAAGTCACTTCTAATTCATGGCTGATACCAAGAATTGTATGATAATCCGATGAATCAATAAATTAACAAAGAACAAAATACAGTAAAAATGGAAAAAAATTATGACCTTGTAAATACAAAATACAATAAAAATGCAATGTTACACCTAGTTCTTTTGTACCAATTAATGTACTGAAATAATTTAAATGTTCTATTTGAATTCATAGGAATTCAAATACAACATGCATAATTTGATAAAAATAAATTGTCTTTGTATTTTGCATCAAGAACATCAATTCGTTCAATCATTCAATAGTCGCTTACCTCGACAAAACGAATAGTCTCTTACCTCGATACGGTACATAGATGTTCAGATACAAACAGTCTTCTGACTCATTTGACAGGAACGGTTTGATCTTGTTCAGGTAGTTCTGACGTCCCATTGAGGGGGGGTTGCCCTTCTTTATGGGCGGTAAACTTTGGGGGCAGACGGGAGCAAAACGAGTTGCCATTCTGACCCCAGGCCAAGGTGGAGCGCTGACTGGAAAAAATATTATAGGTCAAATTTTGTATTTATCAATCTTTCTTTAAATAAGAGAAATAACTTATTCCTAGGAGTGTTTTTTAAAAATGGTTTAAAAACCAGTGGGTTATAACCAGTGGTTTTTCTGTGGATCAACCTAAATGAGCAATAAATAATTGAGCAATAGAGCATAAAATGTAAAGTGTTACCGTCTGCCACCGCGCGGGGGCAGTTTCTGGGGGCAGACGGTAATAATCAGTTTCAAGTTGTCACTAACAATATATTTCTAAACTTGAAAGAAACAATACAGAACGAGCTGAATAAGTCAAATATAAAACGCCTGTTATAATCCCAACTTAATTTCGACTCCATAGTCAATTCGACTAAGCTTCGACTCATTCACTCACATATTCAATAAAAGGTTGAAAAATATGTTCCTAAAACTAGTTAGAAACATTAAATATTTCTCATTTTCTTCTATTCCTAAATACACGCTATGTTTTGAAGTGAAAACTTATTTAGGCGCGTTATGCAGTTTTAGATAGGTTAAAAAAATTGATTCCGCCTCGCGAGTCACGTGACCCGTCACCAGATTTACAAAGGATTTTTCTGATGACACCTTACTACATACATAACTTGCAATCAATTATCATCTCAATAGAGCTCAACCAATCTCACAATACGAAAATGGCTATTGAAGACTTGTGAATTTAATAACAATATGGCAATATCGAGCCGCGCCTTCTCAAAACCGCAAAACAGCGCGATCTAGACACCAACCTCTTACTAATACCTCCCTAAATTGAGAGTTTTTTTACAATTGAGAGATAGAGCCTCTATTGAAACATCCCCGTGCCCCGAGTTCAAATCCCAGTAATAAAGAAACTTTTTGCGCTTTATATTTTTTTGTACATTTTTTCTAAAGTTAAGAATCACTTTTCTCGGCATTCGGAGTGCCGCGGTTTTTTTATTTATATATTTTGATAGCTTATATTAATGTACACCCAATCTCCCAATCTAAACCTTAATGATACTTGAAATAAGATAATTTGTTGTCTGGAGTATTTCATTTACCTGGAGGCATAAATCTCAAGCTCCCCGTAGGCGCTGCTGCATATGGTATCCCCAAAAACATCTCTACGTTCTGAAGATCATACTGACGACTTGGCTTCACAATTAAGCCTCGTAGAGCTCCCTGTCTCAGATGGTACTCTCTTGTCAGTCTCCTTCCGTCATCGTTCGGATAGCTCCGTGAGTCTTCGTACATCTTCGTCGCTCCTCCGCCGACCATCGGCAAAGCGAGCGAGACGACAATATAAATAAACATCTGATTTATATAAGTCGCGTGCCGGTTAGCCATCTTGTTTATATTCTATGGTTCTCGTTTTATGCTCACTGATCTCGAAATAGTTGCTGTTTTATTGTTTGTTTGCACTTTGGTTTTATTTGTGTGTACTTAGTGAGTCACATCTGTGTTTAGCTATTTTATTTTAACGGGTCCTTTACCCTTTCCAGTAGCTTTGAAAATCACATTCTTCACATCACTATTATTCCCATCACTAAACTTCACTATATCAGCATCCACGTGTTTATAATCATCAAACACATCACTAAAATCACCACTTTCAAAAATAACTTCAGTATTCCTTTTGGAATTAGCACAGTTATAAATAACTGTTATTTCGATAACTTACGGCGGTCGATAACGTGTTCGCGATGAAACCGTGTGCTTGCTACTGGATTGCTTCCAAAGTTGTCGCCGCGATACTAATACCACAGCTAAACTGAAAATAACTGATTCATTCAAACACAATCAATCAAAACACTGTTAATTAGCCCTCTGGAATGAAAATCAGGAAATTAAAGAAAAATACGGCCCTCTGCATGTAGATGATGATAAAAATGATTGAATGCATGAAATAAGTGTAAAGGTGGTTGCGTTAAAAACAGAAACAAACCATGACCATTGACTATCTCTTCCACAGCTATGAATTCGTTCTAAGCGATTATCTCTCCAAATGATTCCTTATCCATATTATTTAAATTTTGAATTGATTCTTGTATAACATTGGTGCGAACAAAATTCAAGTATTGTTGACATGACGCATGATTTTTCAACATGACAAGTTATTTAATTATACGGCCCACCTGTTGAAGCATTGTCTGTTATGTTATGAGATAGTTTACTAGCTATTTAAAATTTCCTGCGCTTATACCAAAATACTACGGTATTTAAAGCAGAGGGGATAGGATTCTTGGGATAGTTGCTTTATATCGACTTTTCTTTGTGCAGCAATGTACAAGCTATTTGGAGAATGCTGCTGACACAGCATTTGATGCAGTTGAGAAGACACCTCAAATTTTGAAAGTATTCACTGAAATTCAGCAAAATATTTGTACCATTGATGGTGCAAGTGACACAACTTTGTACCCTTAGTACCATTTATGGTACTAGTGACAATTATTTAGGATCAGTAGTACCATCATAAATATTGATGTATCGGTCAGAAACGAAATATTTTATCGAAGCATGTTATTGATGCATTGAGTTTCATGCAACGTGTTTGGATACAGACGACAGGGGTTTTTTTATAGAGCTAGTAAATAAACAAATAAAAAGAAAAAGAAAGATAATAAAAAAAGGAAAAGGAAAAGAAATGGAAAGAGAAAAAAAGAAAGGAAAGGAAAGAGAAAAATCTGGAAAGAGATACATGGAGAGGGATTCATCAGTTGTGCCGATAAGGAGTAAATCCTTAAATAAGAAGAAAAAGAAATAAACAAATTGCTATAAGTAAGTACCTACTTAAGTTCTAATTTTTTTTATACGTAAGTTTTTATCTATTTTATCATAACCAGAAGTCAGGTAGAGTCAGCGAGGCTACGTCCAAATAAATTTTCGGCTAGTACTTATCTCAATTCCCACTATCCCACTAATATAATAAAGCTGAATGTTTGTGAGTTTGTTTAGATGTTTGGATGTTTGTATTTTTGTGTTTCAATCACGCCTAAACCAGTAAACCGATTTGGATGAAACTTGGGATAGGCGTAGATGGTGACCTGGAATGGCATATAGGCTATTTAAATTGTTGGTACCACGCGGGCGAAGTAGCTAGTGTTAAATACTTTTTCTATAATTATATACTTATTCTAATACTTTTTATATTTTTATAATTCTCCCGAGACTTATAAAAGCTCAAACTTTCAATTATTATGAGTCAAGACTTTTTTTATAAAGCTCGCCCGAGCCTTATCTACAACTTGAACCTTTATAATAAATAAATAAATAATGCTGGACTTTTCACACAGCATCATCTAGCCCCAAAGTAAGCTTGAGCTTGTGGTATGGGTACTAGATGACTGATAAACTACTTATATACTTTTTGTTTGTAAATACATACATATTATACATAGAAACACCCAGACCCGAGACAAATATCTGTAGATCATACAAACATTTCTCCCGCGGCGGGGATCGAACCCGCAACCTTCTGCATCGCAGGCGGACCTTCACCCACTGCGCCACAGAGGTCGTCAATAGAATCACTTGATTCTATTATGATTATTATATTCTAATTTTAGAGGACTTCCTCTAAAATTGAAAATCTTTTACCTTTAAAAACCGAGTCTTTCATTACTAGCAACCAATACGAATATCACCAAGCTTGGAGAAATACGTCCAGTCGCACACGGTGAGTGAGTTCACGACAACATCGTCTTGCATTCCGTTTTCACATGATTTGCCTCGAACGCCATATATTGAAAGTGCATTGAGTGTGTGATCAAATCGTAGAACCTAATTGCATGACTAGTCAAAGGTTGGACTGTTTGTGTACAGCTGCCCGCGGCTTTGCACAAGAGATATTCAATGTAGTTTTATTTAGAAAAATGTTATCAGAATCGTTTGTAGTTCAAGATGAAATAATGTTTTCTGTGCCTCCATCCGTTCTGCCGATACCTCTTTTCTGTCTTTTTCTTGTCGTGTAATAGTTCTTTTCAACTAGTGTGGTAAAGGATAAGTGCACCTCTAGTAGCTCCGTGCACCTGACACGTTTCCAAAATTAATAGCTTTTAAGTCCTAGATTTAGTAAGAAGATAACGTAGTAGGTACGGCAGAAATACAGGATATTATAAGAATTTATTTTATTCCTTTTCAACATAAATTTTTCTTGTCATTTTTTCTTTTTCACTTAGCAATGACTCTTTTTTTTTTTTTTAATAGCCCGTGATGTCCCACTGCAGGGCAAAGGCCTCCCTTCGATAATGACTCTTAAGATAAAAAAATGTTTATATAAGTCAGTGGCCAACTCTGGTGATGGAGTTTTTAGGCCGCCTTAAGGCCTCCATCATGGACACAATTTCATAGCCGGGACTGAAATTAATTTTCAGTCCCGGCTATGAAATTGTGCGAAGCATGGAATCGCTAGTCAAAAGTTAGTCTTAAGACAGACTCGTCGAAATCTTCAAAATCTTATCCCGTGTATCCCCGTCTCATTATAACCACGGCCACAGAATGCGATGCAGTATTCATTATTTCTGTCCACACGTGCGCTCGGTAAACATCCGGACGGAGGGAAGTCGGAAACAGCTTATAAAAGGTTTTATGGTCAGAAAATGTCCTAATGGTGGGCTCAGATGAATTTGAATGTCCTTGCTGTTTTTTAAAAACGAAAAAAAAAAACAATGACGCATTTTTTTAGGAGTTTTCAGTACCTACTTGCCTTTAAAAACACAATACTCAACAGTTTATGGTTAAAAAAAACATGGATCTATCCAGTTGAGTTCGTGCATTTTTAGAGATAGTTTAAAAATGCACATTGTTTTATTAACCTACAATAACCGTACGGGTAACGAAACCGTCCAGCAAAAAAAACTGAAACCAGAACTTAAAAAATCCATGAATTTTCTATAACAAAGCAGTTTCACCTAATTCCAGTAGGCTTGAAAGTTTTACGGCGCTCTCGCCTACTTATTATTTAGGTGTTGTTTAAAGTTTTCGTATTCAGGCCTAGAGTTACTCTGAATACTCAACTCGATTTCAATCTGAGCTTCACTTGAGATTTTCATTTATTTTGTATGGACACTTTTAGGCCAAGGAAGCTGCCCTCAAAAAAATTACGCGGTGATAAAATCCTTTACTTAAAAGATTCTAGAGAATTCTAAAGACATACAAAAATATTAGTATCAAGAGATTTAACCACTTTCTTGCCATGTTAATCAATATTTTAAGGTCAATTTAATTCTCTCCAATCCCTACTTAGTTGACAAACAAACTGTAAACCTGCGTCTACTCAGCTATTTTCTGAAATAAACTGTTCACATTTTCAAATATATTTCAATAGTCAGCTCCTTTCAATCTATTCTTCATAACAGTTTTAGTGAAATAAACTAATAAAATGTTGTTTATAAACTAAAAGCAATATAAAACTGCTTCACGACTTCAAATAACTTCGACTTGAGTGTTCCGATTTAATTATTCCCGCCGAGCTTCGCGATCTTTGCGTTTATATAAATAACTTGGCATAGAGTAGACGAACAGATACGACTTACTGCAAATCATTATTGCAAATACTCTGGATGTGTCTGGGTGTTTTTCATGAAATATAAAAAAAAAAGTCTAGGTTTATCAGTCATGTGGTTCCCTAACAAGCTCTGGTTTCTTGGAGATGTGTGAAAATGTCTAGTAGGTACAGTTTTTGTTTTACTAATTACAGTATTGTCACTCAGTGGGTGCCTGAAAACAGTCGAAGACGACGCTGCAGACCCAGGAAAAGGTGGCGAGACGATCTGGATGCATTCGAGCCAGACTGGCAAACCGTGGCCTTGGAGCGCAAGAAGTGGAAGCTAAAGGGGGAGACCTTTGCCCAGCAGTAGGACACGATAAGTTAAAAAAAAATTACAGCATAGGAGGAAGCATAAGGTTGATTCACGGGTTGCCTCATTTTCCTTCACTTAAAAAACTTTCCAGTGATGCAAGGTCGAGTCTACACCTCATAAATATCTTCCTTCCTGGCAGTTAAGTTGACACCAAACAGTTGTAACAAATTGGCTTATGTAGTTCATAACTTTCTGTGCAACAATAAATCCTCTATGAGAACGTTGCCATTTTTGGCCTTCCGAATGTATTTCTAGGAACCAGAGATGAATGCGTCGTAGCTCGATGATTGCAAGTTTATACCCTTCCTTATATGATGCATTTGGGAGCAATGCACTTAAACTAAATACTGAAGACGTTTTGCCTGAGCTAATAAATGTAACGCCCAACAGACATTACTGACACCCACTTAAGAATTACATGAAAAAACAGATAATTACCCTGTTAGTACACCGACGCATTCGCATGCGAATGCGAAACGATACGAACCAACAAAAATCTGTCAGGTAGTATGGCAGAGTTTCAAACATGTTCTGTCTCACTCTAGCACATAGCTAATGAAATAGGTGCGTCCTTGTCGGTACTGTTTCGCATGGAATTGCGAAATTTGTCGTTACACCGACACAGACGATTCGTGAGTGGTGTTTCGCATCGCAATGCGAAACAATGCGATCTGTCACATGCGAATGCGTCGGTGTACTAACGGCGTTATAGGGTAGGGCTACTAATAAATAAATATTTAAGTCACACAGCATCATCTAGGCTCAAACTAAGCAAAGCTGTAAGTATTTGAACCAGATGACTGGTAGAATACTATAATACAAAGATATTTTTTAGTGAATACATTATAAAATAGTTTATAACACCCAAAAATGGTTGACTGGTTGTTCGATTCACATACACAATGATGAATCTATATTCATCCGACAAAATGTATATGTGAATCGAATTTATGACCTAAAGCCTGAAAGGCAAAGTAGTAAGGCCAGTTTAAAAATACAATGTTACAACACAATACCATGTTGCAAGCCAAACCATTCAGTAACAGTAAGCGCATAGATTTTTACCACTTTGGTACAAATTGGCTTCAGAAATAGTACCTCATGTTTTGTTGTGATCGCAAATTGTACGTCTAGACTAGACAAAATTGATCGTGAATCATGTAAATAGTTTGTTTTGCAAAAGATTTTTACAGTAAATAGACATAACATTCAACTGTGTGTGCTGTTGGATCACCAAATTAGTTCTACGAGTTCGAGCTATTTCAAATTATTTGTTGTAAGACATATTTTGAACTGACAATTATTTTACATCAACTTAAATTAGTAACATAGAGATACTATCACATCGACATGCGATCTGTATTTTAACCTATGTTGAACTATAAATAAATGGTTGATTTGGTGGGTCTAAAATGGTGTGTCGTGTCGTGATGATGATGAAACCTTTACCTTGTTGGAATGAAGTTCCTTTTCTGACCATATTGTAGATGGTGCTAGAAAAAAAGCGATCGATTTTACCGTCACGACACATACGTCAAAACGTCACAGTGCGCAGACGCGAAACAGTCCATAGATTGTTACACTGTTAGTAGGTACTAGGATTTTAATATTTGACAATAATTTATTTGACAAATGCCAAATTTCAAAGTTAAAACTTCGTTCCAACCAAGTGTTCCACGGAGGTTCCACGGCACTCACGTAATTTTTTTTATTAAACTACTTAGGTACATAAAGTAGTAGGTAACTGTGGTAGTGTGTTCAGAACAAAATTTTGAACAATCCAATTCCATTTCAGTGTACTCTGTTAGAATTATCTAAAACAGGTAAGCAGCTTAACCAAAACACGTCTATTTTAAGCCCTATTTCGTAAATAGTTTGAAGTACGTCGGGGCTTATTACGGTGGTGAGAAGTGACAGCTGACAGCTGTCAGTGACTCGGTTACATGTCATTTTGTGTTTGAAATATCGTTACCTACTCCTTCGCTTGATGAAGCTTGCTCTTAATAGATTGTCGAAGTTCATCATCTTTCTACCGTTGTCCCACTTTATGTGAGGTCGGCACAACATGTAGTCCTCTTCCATTTCCAATCGATCATCGATAAGAAACATTATAAGCGGTCAGTAAGTGGTTAGGCAACCACTGGCTACTATTATCAAATGAGCGCTTCCGTGCTTCGCAGGAATTGCCGCTCCCGGCAATTGAGTCGCTAAGCCATGAAGGAGTTCTTAAGGCGGCCAAAAAACTCCGTCTCCTTTAGATTATTGAAAAATGCGTGACATTTCACATCTAAAGGAAAGCAGGATTTTTTATAAATGTTTATAATGACTGTGTTTATATAGAATGCTTTTCTTCCGAATCTAAAAACTGTTCCTCCTGCATTATCTCTTTGTTTTCGCGAAGAAAGTGCAGCGAGGCACTTTTCTTTGATATTAAATTCAAAGAGCGTCTTTGCTTAGATAGGTAAGAAGTGTTTTCTATGAAAACGAATAGAACATTTTGGAACCAGTGTTTTTAATGTGAATTGTTTTTTAAGCATGTTGATATAGTGATGTTCAATTGCTTTTATTCTAGAGATCCCGGTTGAGTCTAATGAATATTTCGATTGGCATAAATGCACGATATAGCTACACCTTGGATGAACAGTCGTGATCCAGCCCAAAACAGCTAAAAAGTACGTGAGTGTCGTGGAACACTCGGTTGGAACGAAACAAAGAGTACTTTTCTATACTGGTAATACTTATATTATATTAATTGTCAATTAGGCGTTGTGAGGATTTGACATGTGTCGTGACGGTAAAATGGAACAATTTTTTTTTTCAGCCTCAGTCTTTTTTCCTTCGATACCGTCCGAAAAGAAACTTCGTTCCAATAATTCGCATGATCTATTCAAAGCCACTATTTACAACAATTCCAAAATCCATCCAAACCGGCTGATAGCTGATTTAAAAAACAAACATACAAACTTTTTTTTTTAATGATGAATGGGTCGGCTCTTGACCTCGAAACTTACACAGGCAAGAGTGAGATCTACGATGGAGCGAGCTTACCCAAAAGGTGCCTATTAATTAGATTTATACTAATAGAAGGATTTTGAAACATCAGACTGGTATGAACCAAGTATTACTAGATAAATTCTTAACTGGCACATCCAGTGAGTCAATTCGCAATAAAGCTCACTAAACTCAGATTTTGCAAACGAGATCCTGATGCGTAGATTTGTAGCTCATTATGTAAGATTTTATCGCTGGCACGTGCCAATGGGGCTGTGGAAACGCAGAACGATTGTCTTTAAGACGTTCTTCTCTGTAAAAGACGTTTTATGACTGCTTATCTGAAGCTTTTGTTGATCATAGGGGATGGAGGGGAGATAAAGCAGCTTCGGTTTCTGTCTTTATAGAATCTTAAAGCGCTAGCTTTCAGCTAATGCTTTTGAATTAATGGTACTAATTCTAGTAGCCGAAAGAAAGCTGAATGATTACAATTACAACTCTGTCATACCACGCCCGCAGTCCCTCGGATTTTAATTTTTTGATATAAAAAGTAGCGTATGCAGTGCATTAATCTATGTTACACGATAGCATAGGGAGGCCTATACCCAGCAGTAGGTGAAGTCGCGATACGAAAGATGAGGATGTTTTATTATTTATTTATTAGTGATGGCGTGGCTTTCATATCACTGCGGCCATGAAGACCTATTGTGATCGCCACTTTCAAGTCGCCCCTTGAGGCGGGGCGTTCATAGTTCACTACCAAGCCCTACTGCTAACAGAAACTGTAGGACCTTTTTGGGTGTGAATTCTCGTAGCTCCTCTGGGCTTAAGGTGTATTTGCCCAGAATGGCGCTGCGTTTGTGCATTAATGTCCAAACTCTCCTAGCAGATGAAGGGGCGATTCATCCGCCTCTTTGCAGAATCTGCAGGTTGGAGTGTCGCTAAGCCGTAACATAAACATGTGCTTGTTAAGGCGACAATGTCCAGTCAAAGCTCGGACCATAATGCGTAGGTTCAATGAGGATGTTGATGATTTATCACACGCAAATTCGTTTAGTCGTTTCAGCATAAAGGAGTATAAGCGCTTATCTATTTTTTGGGGCTAGATGAAAGTTGGTTCAAATATTCAGCATTATTTTTTGCAGAATTGACATCACTGTTACACAAAGTTCAAAATCGACCTATCCTAAGAGATATAAGTCCTTACTCGTGGCTCAATTAATCATGCTGGAATAATGAGGTTATCAGTAGTAGTCTAATATCTATAGTTAATCGATAGAACTTACTCACTACGTTCAGAAATATGATATGCGTGATACGATCAAATAACCGCGCAAACACGTAGCTGGGTCTGCAGAATTTCAGAAACCATTCTGAAAATATCACGAGTCGCAATGGGTACAAAAAGTCACTTCGTTTGTCGCACATCATATTTGGCTGTGGTGGTATTGAAAGCGAGTTAAAAGGGGTTTTATTTTAAATTCAAAGTGGTCCCACATTCATAATTTGAACCGTATTCGAACCCAATTTAGAAAAGGTCAATCTCAATGCCAGCATCTCCAGGCAAAAATCTCCAGGCAGCGTTGAATGATCTTCATTTGTCGTGTGAGTATTAGTTTATCGAACCAATCAGTGTAGTGAAAGGATTTTGTAGGAGCACCTTTGAATTAGGTCCTACAACATGGCGGTTTCTTCAGGATAATTTACTTTGCCATTTGAGAGTACTCATAAACAAGTCTGATTCTAATCCTGAATCACTGTAAATCTGTGAGAAAGCATCTGTTCAGAGGATAAAGATGTGATCCTAATTTCCTTTCAAATATTTAGGTTACAACCCGCTACATTTATGACCAATCCCTGAGACGGCACAGCTGCTATGTTCCAGAGATATCGATTGCAAAAAGTACAGACGGACAAGCGGAGCCAACGGTGTGTGCACAACGGCGACAGAATCCTGCATGGAATCATAAGTATACTATCCTTTAAGCTTGGGATAAGTTAGTTGTTCTAGGATCAAATTCGATTGACATTATACTGGAGATTTATTTATTTTAAAATTTTTTTTTAAAAACAGAGTTAAATTGTATTTCCTCTCAGTTTGAATTGAATCGTCTAATTAAAGTACTTTGTGTACCTATAGTTTGTGTTTATATTTATTTATATTAAAATATAAGTATGTAGTCTATAATATTTATTAAATGTATGTTTATGTGTTTAGGTCTACCTATGTATGTTTTATTTATATTTTATAAATATTATGTACCTAGTTATATTGCCTACATCAACCACTCATACTGTATTTGTAGCTGATCGTGCACTTTAAGGCTCGATTCATATGAAGCGCCCACGCAAGTCTGGCTTATGTCCTGTTGTCCAGATATCATGTAATTTTGCTGAGTTAGCGCTGGTAGACCTCACAGCTTTGTTCTAGACATTGATTCATTCTGTTGTAAATCATTAAACTGTACACATCTTAAGCCTCAATATTAAATAATTCAAAATTTTATTGTTTTTTAAAAAGGCTTTCACGCTTTCCCCGAACAAGTCTGGCGCAGCCGGTAGGATTTTCCACGATTTTCCCGAAAATCTACGCTCGTGAACACACAAAAATCGGTGTCACGGACATAGAAATTCGTACGAAACCGACAAATTAGCGGACGTGGAAAATAACGAACCAAATAAATACGACTCTCGTCTCTGGAAAAGCGTGAGAATCAGTGATAAGTGACAGAATCACCCGGAGGACATGGGATCGAGCAGCTTGTGAGTAAACTTTTTCACTTCCTGTTTTCATATTCCTGTGTCTTTTCCATCATCCCTCGAACAAACATTGTCGAGCCTATTAATTGCGTTTATCTGATTTTGTTTGCACGAAATTTGGCAGACTGATTTGTACCACATTTACAGATCCATAAGCGTTAATTAGTTTGTATAGTTTTAGTTATATTGTTTTACACCAAAATCGGTAATCCAATTAATTAAGTTTAGTTAGGTTCATATTGTTTTACACTAAAATCGGTAATCCAATTAATTAAGTTTAGTTAGGTTCATATTGTTTTACACTAAAATCGGTAATCCAATTAATTAAGTTTAGTTAGGTTCATATTGTTTTACACTAAAATCGGTAATTCAATTAATTAAGTGTACTATATAAGTGTGAATTTTAAAAAATGGAATTCAAGGCCATACCTAAAGAAACTCTATCGATTATTCCTAAGTATGACGGAGAAGAGAATTTATTGAACTTATTCATATCTAAGTGTGAATATGTTGTCAATGGTAGTAAGATCGTAGGAAATGCGGCACAGAATGTTTATTTATTCCATGCCGTGTCGAGCCGACTCACAGGTAAAGCTGCTGCTCTACTGAGTGACCACCCGAATATAACATCGTATGAAGAGTTAAGGGATCTTCTTACACAGCATTTCGGCGACCCTCGATCAGAGGAATGCATTGCTATTCAACTCGAGACCTTGAAGTTAAATCAGAACGAAACGTACTTACAGTTTTGTCATAGAATTCAGAATATTAGGAGTTCTTTGTTTGCGAAGGTGAATAGACTTACCGATGAAGGAATCAAGGCAGCGAAAATGATCGTTTACAACAACACCGCGCTTAATGTCTTCTTGTATAATTTACCTGAAGATATGATTCGAATTGTGCGTCTGAAAGGTTGCTCTACATTGGAAAAAGCCTTAAGCATTGTGACTGAGGAGGTGAACTTTAAGTTTCAGTATGATACTAAAAACAAACAACTAAAGCAAATGTCATCGCAGCTACCAAATTCACAAAATCCAGTGTTTAATCCAGTGACCCAAGGTTTTAAACCAACATTCAATTCAGCGACAAATAGCGGTTTTAGACAACCAAATAATTTTAGATTTGGGATTCCGCAACAAAATCAAAGTGGGTTCCGTCCAAACTTGGTTCAACAATTCGGATTAGGCCAAAACCTGCCCCAACGTACTTTCGGTCAGGCATTCGCACAACGCGCGCCATTCCAACATGGCGGTTACAGGTTCGGTATCCCTCAGCAGCAAGGTTTTAAGTTCGGTATTCAGAACCAACCCCAAGCAGCCAATCAGCATAGATATAGCAGCACTCAGCGCCCGGTGCAAGAGCCTAGGTTACAAGACTCAGACGTCACTATGCTAACAGCCCCGATAAGACAAAATATGACTAGGGACGAACTCTACTACACAGACGAACCTTCTAGTCAGGTTTACGATGAAAACGAAGGTTATGATTATAAAAAAAATAATGATACATACAACGATAATGTAGAGTCTCATGAGTACATGGAGAACCACCCGAATATGAAAAACATCTGTTCGGAAGTCAAGATGAATTTTGTGCAAGATGATTGCATGAATGATGAGTTACTGAGTCAAAATTTAAATAAATTGCGATTAGATCACATGAACATAAAAGAGCGTGATATAAAATACGGATTATGCCATAAGTATCGTGATATATTTTATTGCGACCAAATACCCTTGTCCTTTACTAATCAAGGAAAACAAAATTTAAATGCAGATGCTTTATCACGGATTAGGTTAAATGCTTTAAGTGAAGATGATAACATCTCAATGAAAGTTAACGTAGACCAAAAAGATCGAAACGTATCACGTACATCTACACCACACGAGCGAACTCCATCTCCAATACTGATTTCTTCGGGTTCGGAGAAAAGTGATACATCAGTAAATCGAAATAGAACGCGATCACCCTACTCACATCCATCTTTGGGTAGTACTACGGCATCCGCATCTGAAGGACGAGACGACGACGCAAGTATTGGTACAGTACATTCGACACGTAATCTAGATACCGACGGTATGCTTATATTACAGGAAGCTATAGACACCAAGCCGAATCAGATACTCGTCCATACTTGGAACAGAAATGAATTAACAGTCAAAGATTTATCTAGGGACAAACAAAAGGTTTTGGAGATCCACCTACCTTTAAATAATACCGAATTAGTCAAAAGATTTCTGAAATCATATATTAGGCCTAAAATAAAATATTTCTTTTATTTTGAAGACGAATTGCATCGTAAACAGTTTTCAGAGGCTTCAGTATTGCTATTTCAGAAAGTAACAGTTAAGTTTTACGAATGTACTAAGAGAGTAGTTTATGTAGATAGCGAACAGGAACAACGAGACGTTGTTCTAAAATATCACGAAGGGAAAAACAGTCACAGGGGAATTAAAGAAACGTTAGTTCATCTAAGACGTAACTTTTATTGGAACAATATGGATCAAACAGTTGCTAGCATCATCAATGCTTGCGAACTATGTAAGAAAATGAAGTATGACAGGAAACCATTTAAACCTGAGTTACAGCTATCACAAACACAATTAAGACCATTTCAAGAAGTGTTTATAGATACAAGAAGAAGAATTCGATATAGACGTAGGCGATACAGTATTTATTAAAGGCGTAAATACTAGGCGTAGCAAAGATAAGCCTCGATATCAGAAAGCTCAGGTCATCGGAGCTATAGAAAGAAACATAGTACCTATTATTACGAATAAACGGTATACTAAAGTTCCCATTAAAGATATAAGGTCCTCCACAGGTTAATGCTTCTAGCGGTCCAAGTGATCCGAAGCCAGGCCCTTCATCTGCAGCAGATTGACAAGAATCCAGGATTGCTACCTGTAAAGGAAGGTCAAGCTGTTGTTAGTCATGACACGTGGACTATAATTAAGATTTTAGATTTAAGGCTTCTTCATGAGGAACTAGAATTAAATATAGATAGCTATGTAAGATTGAAAGAACGATTTGAAAGCTTTTTCGACGTCAAAACTTTTGATTCAGACTTTACTGAAGTAAGATCACAAACAGATTACATTATGAATATGACTATAGTTAAGTATAAGCAATTGATTCCATCAGTAAGATCTAAGCGTGGTTTAATAAACCCTATCGGTTCATTAATTAAGACTATCACTGGTAATCTGGATAATGACGATGCTGTAATGTACGAAAAGTTAATTCATGATGTAAAGACAAAACAAAACGCGATGTCAAATAAATTAACAATCGTTGCCGAAATGGTGAGTACGTTCACTCAGATAGCCAACTCTACTAAAAGCACTTTCATTCAGATTGAGGAAAACATTCAAGATATTCTTCGAAATTTAAATGAAACAAAATTAATACATACAATGAATAAACTAATACATTTTTATAACATGTTTATACATAACTTTCAAATACTCTACATCAGACTGAATGAGATTGAAACGGCTATTGCTTTCGCTAAAGTTAAATTGTTACATCAATCAATTGTGGATACGGATGAGTTAGTTATATTGTTAAAAGAAATTGAGAAGACAGAAAGATTGGTTTTTCCAGTTAATATTGAAAATTTAGTTAAAATAGAGCAATGTATAGAGATGAAAGCGTACATAAAACAAAACCAGATAAAATTTATTATGCATATTCCTTTGATTAGAAATGAAGTTTATAATTATTTTAAATTGATTCCCTTACCTGTCCATAATAGAGTCAATGACCTTACCTCTCTCATCCTTCCTAAATACCCTTACGTCCTTGTGAAAGGGTTGAAAGCTAGGCCGCTCTCCCAGTCATGCCGCGAGATCGACGAAGCTCGTTTCCTGTGCTACGA
Source organism: Epirrhoe tristata (assembly GCA_951394285.1). Lineage (NCBI taxonomy): Eukaryota > Metazoa > Arthropoda > Insecta > Lepidoptera > Geometridae > Epirrhoe > Epirrhoe tristata. Next base: position 878,330 of record OX596139.1, on the reverse strand, counting down.
AAACGATATCTCACTGCTAGTCGAAGACGATTGTATCACTGAGTTAATGAAATTTTCCACAAATATCTCGAGTTGTCATCCGGTTCCTGTTACCATCAATGATGTAAAAGCCAACCTTATACAGCTTAATCGTTGGATCGTTTACGTTAAAACCGAAACGCTACTCACAAAATATTGTGAAGACGAGATAACACAAGAAACGGTTTGTGGAACTTACCTGTTAACTATGGACGATGATTGCCAAATTAAGATAAAGGATTTGAAATTAAAGAAACATCAGAATCTAGGAAAGGAAATACTTTACAAGAAGTTTCCAGTAATCAACCTGCCTAAAATACAGATAACACCTTCAGACATGTTAAGAAGACCTGTCAACCTCAACGGAATCGATCTTGCTGATATCCAGTTCCTGAATCACTTATTGCAGAAAAGTGAAAGTGAAATTATTAGCGATAGTGAAAATAATCGTAGTGCTCTAGAATATAAAAGTGTTAGTATAGGAAGCATTGTGCTTTGCGTAATTGTAGTAATCTGTCTTTTATTGTTAGTATTTAAGTATAAACTCAGAAATTTATGTAAAGCCAAAACTCGAGATAATCCTCATCCCTCAGATAATCTCGATCTTATGGAGGGAGGAGTTATATTGCCTACATCAACCACTCATACTGTATTTGTAGCTGATCGTGCACTTTAAGGCTCGATTCATATGAAGCGCCCACGCAAGTCTGGCTTATGTCCTGTTGTCCAGATATCATGTAATTTTGCTGAGTTAGCGCTGGTAGACCTCACAGCTTTGTTCTAGACATTGATTCATTCTGTTGTAAATCATTAAACTGTACACATCTTAAGCCTCAATATTAAATAATTCAAAATTTTATTGTTTTTTAAAAAGGCTTTCACGCTTTCCCCGAACAAGTCTACCTATTATTATGTACTTTATAAGTTAATTGTATATATTATATGTATTTAGCCTATACTTAACAGCTTTAAATTCATTTTCTTTTCATTATACACCTGACCAATCCTTCTTTCACTGAATTTCTCTCCATCCAAAGGTTGCCTGGAAGAGATCGCTTATTAGCGATAAGGCCGCCCATTGTACATTGTCATTATTTGTTATACTTATTATTTTGTTTCATAGTTTAAGGTGTACAATAAAGAGTTCTCATTCATTCATTCATTCATTCATTTATTTATTATTAGAAACTTAACTATGACATTACAGACATTCCAGACCATCACAGTTAATAAATACATGTACACATAATAAAAACATCCTATCCATCATAAATATTTATAATTCTTAGAGTTTTCCTACTGTTCTACATAAAATAATTCTACCATAGACATAGGAAAGGATAGACAATGTCTAGTCTAGCCTCAAGAAACTTTATCATTTACCAATCTAATATTATAATCTCCTTTCAGCTGTATTGGGTAACTCCGCAATAATTGTGCACCGCGCCTAAACAAAGAAGGCGGAGGGGGGCGGGTGATAAATATTTGCACGCAGATTAGAGCAGATGCGTCGTGGGCGTCTTTGATCCTACTAATATCGTGAATGAGAAGGTTTGAGCGTTTGGAGAGAGCCATTGTGATTCATAATAGACTTGAAATGGTTTGAAAAAAAGAACAAACGAAATATTGCCAAGTACACGAAAGTACTTTGAGGCGCCACCCTTTTACTAATTAATTTAAATTAATTATTTGGTTTAAACTAGTTACTTGAAGATAATGGGATTTAGGATATAAAATGCAATATAGAAGAACAGGTAAAGGCTGCTGGGAGCCGTTGGGTGCAGGCTACACAAGATCGATCGCTGTGGAAATCGATGGGGGAGGCCTATATTCAGCAGTGGACACTAGATGTCTGACATGATGATGATAATAGAAGAACAAAACGATAATACAAACACGTCATACACTGATGCTAAAATCATAACACTTCCTTGGCTTTTTCGTCATAATTTCTCTGCCCTTATCCCACTTTTATTTAGGGACGGCACGACAGGTTTTACTCTTCTACTCCGCTCTATCAGCCGTCATCTCAACACTCACTTCTTCCTTACCTATAAATCATCCTTCACACAGTCCATCCAGAGCCGCGGTGGCAAACGGGAATGATATTGGGCTAACCACCCCCGCGGGGGTGAATACCCATAAGTGTTACCGTCAGCGACCGCGTGGGGCAGTTTGTAGGGGCAGACAGTAATAATTCCATCTTCTTTGGTCTGCCTCTTCCGCTAAATAAAAAAGATCAGAGACTTAATACATTGGATGAATCTAAGACGGATAAACATAATCCGAAATGCTTGTTGAACTTTAAGTACACGAGAAAAGCCGCTAGTGAAAGCAATACAGCTTGTTAGAATGGATTATTGGGAATTCCGATGTTTTCGTTTTACCCAACTACCAAGGAAAGGTTATGTTTCTGTTTGGTTTGGTCGCAAGATTCCGAGATATCCGGTGTTTGCATCAAATTGTCGTAATCTTGTGTATTTTCTGTACAGAATAACAAGATTTTACCGGAATACATCGAATTATTAAACTAGATGGCGACACAAAACAAATTGGAGACGAGGACGTTGTGTTTTGCGGCATGTTTATAAGTACCTACTTGAGTAATAAGTAGGTACCTACTTGTATTAATTTTTGTTTAGTAGAAGTGTTTTTTATTTTAAATCTGCCCTATATAAGTTTTAAGATAAGTAGAACCTAGTCTTTTCAGGGAATCCCTGCCTAGTAAATCTAAACAGTCAAGTTTTTACGCTTCATTTTCTAGATCTATGGAATTGTTAAATGGGTCAAGGTCAATCGAAAAGTCTCAGAATCTCTATTTATTCCGGTTCATTGCTATCAACGATTTGAAATTCAAATAGCAGTTTGCAAAAATGATAAGGACTTGCGAATGAGGTGCCAACTGCTCCCCAGATATTAAAGGACCATTAACTGTCCATGATAGACGGCAGGATTCTTAAGTAACCATTAAGTATTTTTTTCTGTGAGTATTTATTCAAATTATATTTTGGGAGGATAATTTTGATGTTGAGTTTATAATGTTATTTCATCATCATCATCATCATGTTAGCCATCTAGTGTCCACTGCTGAACATAGGCCTCCCCTATCGATTTCCACAGCGATCGATCTTGTGCAGCCTGCACCCAGCGGCTCCCAGTAACCTTTACCAGAGCGTCTTTCCATCTAGTGGGGGCCGTCCTCTACTGCGGTTTCTGGTGCGTGGCCTTCACTCGAGAACTTTTCTGCCCCAACGGCCGTCAGTTCTACGAGCTATGTGCCACGCCCACTGCCACTTCAACTTGCTAATCTTGTGGGCTATGTCGGTGACCGTAGTGCGTCTACGGATCTCTTCATTTCTGATTCGAAATTCGATCTCGTAGAGAGACACCAAGCATAGCTTCCATAGCTCGTTGAGCGACCTTGAGCCTTTTTATAGAGTACTAATGTTGTTTATTTTATGAATTTGAGATATGTTGTTTCTAGCCAAAAGAAAGTTAGATCATGTAAGAATTGGGCTTTGCTGTGTCCTCACACAGCAAAGCCCAAATAAGAGGATCATTAAGATGTATGGCGCTATATGTATACTTCTAGAAAACAAAGGTAAGTGAGTTCTTAGGCCACCTTAAGGCCTCCGTCATGGCTTAACGACTTATATAGCCGGAACTGACAATTTAAAGTGCTCTCCGAAGCACGGAAGCGCTCAGATGAAAATGCCACTAGCTATCACCCATCCACTTACGGACCGTTTCGACGATCTGTCAAGAACGACTGCAAGGAAGACCACGAGCGCTTCAAAAAAACAAAGGTAAAGATTTTTAAATGCATCTCAAAAATCACTCATGCAGGACTTGAACCTACGACCGTCAGCGATCCGTACTGATGCTCTGCCGAGACTGCCGACTGAGCAAATGGGCCCTAGTCCAAGATCGTTGATATTTTGTTGGAGTACCTACTAAGCATGCAGCACTAATATGAACAGCTTTTTTAATTTTCCCGATGTGCGATTTTGAAAAACCTAACCATTTTTCCTAATTTTCTTTTTAAAAATATTTCTCTATGTAGCTTTAGCACAAAAAACCTATCAACAGAAGCTTGTTTAGCAAAGCCTTGACAGCGCCAGCGCCTTGATATGCGCAATCACGCGGCAATTGCAACTTTATTCCTAACATCAAAACAGATTAATTTATTTACGTTTCTTTTAAGACTCAGCCAAGATTAAGTGCTTAGAGAATATTGCAGTAGTTCCACAATATCGTGTGCCTCAATCTTCGCCAAGCTTCTACAATACGAACTACCGCAACCAATAAAACCACTTTTGAAGACTTCTTCTTCTTCTTATCGTGTCACCAGTTCTGTCAAACCAGTGTGGTGAAAGGATTATAAGTGCGCCTCAAAGTGGCTCCTTTCGCGGAATGGGGACAGCTTTCGCTGGTTGATTCGGAAAAAAACGGGTTTCATAAAAATTACAAAGTTTGCTGGGTTACTTTTGCTGCAATTTTATTTCATGGGAAAGTGATTGGGTGCATCTAGTTCAAGGGTGAAAAATATAAAAAAACTCTGTCTTCAACGAATCCTGAATGTATGAAAATCTGTCTGCCACATCTGGCATTTCTGGACATTATATGCGAGCGATATTTTTCTGTTTATTCAAAAATTAAACATAATAAAACATTTATGAAAATTGTTGGTGTTCTCATTACAATTTCCAAATGAACAGTTAATTAAAATTGGAGGAAAGTAATTATTTTCACAACTTTTCCATTTATCCTCGCTCGATGGCTTCTGAGTTTTATGATGCAGCTGAGTTAGCAGATAGGTCACTTTATTTTAAACTAGCTGCGCTCCCGCGGTGTTACCCGCGGTCCCTCGGGATTTTTTTATTTTTTTCGGGATAAAAAGTAGCCTATGTCCTTCCCTGGGATATAACCTTTAACTATGCCAAATTTCAGCTTAATCTGTTCAGCGGTTTGGACGTGAAAGCGTAACAAACAGACAGACAGACAGATAGACAGATAGAGTTTCTTTCACATTTATAATATTAGTATGGATTAATTATTTTTATTTAATTTGTAACATTGGCCAACTGATAGACGAAGCAATACTATAATTTTAGTCCATTAGTCATAACAAGGTACTCTATCTAGTCTTGCCCCTCATTTCTCGACGACACGTCAAAAACCTGTCGTTCGTACGCAAATTAAATTGCGAAGAAACATAATAATATTCTCAAAATTATTTACCTATTTCTGACCTGCTACAACGAAAATTCAACTATACTATGACATATAACTACTATGACATAACTTTATGACATCGAAAACACATTTTTTCCGAGCTTTACTCTCAAAGTTTATGACACTAGCGTGAAACGGACACTGGCAGAATTGTGACAAACAAGTCGCAGAAGCCAATAATAAGAAGAAGTTGAAGTTGCATTCTTCTTAAAGTTACCGTAGTTGCATGCAGATAACTCTATTCAAAATATTCATAAGTACGAGTTTTTTTAACTTAATACGCAGTGAGCTATCTCTTTTTATATGTTGTTTTATGGACCGTCCCAAAATTTATTGACAGTAAAGCAAAGTTTATTGTTCGCAAATGAATTTGTCATCTTCAAGGTTCGTTACTGTAATTATAAACGCTGGATTGACAGGTTTGAAGTTCGAAAGATTACAGCTTCCATTTTACCCCAACGATAGTTATTTTAAGGTGTAGTGGGTGATAGAAAGAAATATGAATGAACACTTTATTGTACATCAATTAATAACAAAAAAACACGTTCAAAATTAGTACAATGGGCGGCCTTATCGCTGAAAGCGATTTCTTTCAGGCAACCTTAGAACCTTAGAAAGTTGAATTTGGCTATGATTTTTTTTTAAATATGTAGCAAGGTGGCGCTTATCGGCGTTGGTTTGCTTTCTATAAAATATATCTATTAAAAGCAATGGTTTTATCATTGATTGAAAGGATACATTTTTTGTCACATAGTAGTTACTAATTTACGACCTCTGTAGCGCAGTGGGCGAAGGCCCGCCTGCGACGCAAAAGGTTGCGGGTGCGATCCCCGCGGCGGGACCAATGTTTGTATGATCTTGAAATATTTGTCTCGGGTCTGGGTGTTTCTATGTATAATATGTATGTATTTACAAACAAAGAGTATAAGTATATCATCATCTAGTACCCATAACACAAGCTTTGCTTACTTTGGGGCTAGATGATGCTGTGTGAAAAGTCCAGCATTATTTATTTAATTGTGTGTTTCTGGTTCTAAACGGCTTGACAGATTTTTATATTCTTACTAGCTGACCCGCGGCAAACGTTGTTTTTCCATTATATCGCTATTAAAAAATAAGGGTTGATCGTAGAAGGGTGAAAATTGAGGATTGTATGTATTTTTGTATGTTGTATCATAAAAAAATAGAAATTAAAATTTTTGTCTAAAAATAAAAAATAAATTTAGGGGTGGACTACCCCTAACATTTAGGGGGATGAAAAATAGATGTTGGCCGATTCTCATAGATACCGGATAAGCACAAAAAAATTCATCAAAATCGGTCAAGCCGTTTCGGAGGAGTATGGCAACGAAAACTGTGACACGAGAATTTTATATATTAGATAGAGATCTAATGACCCGTTGGTTACGCAATTTTATTACAAAGCAAGTACAAAATCTTCTTGCAAATGTATGAAATTTGGAACTTTTCAGTTTTCTTTAAACATGATCTTGAATCTCAAACTAGTTTATTATTTATAGCGAGCTGGTCTCCAACAAACTCGTGAACAAATAACTAAAGCCTTATTAAATTTCATTATTCACACAACTTCAGAAACACTTGAATTTTCAGCGTTTTGTTGTACAAATTTGTTTCCCACTTTCACGCTCAATTTTCATCTTAGTGAAATGTAAATTCAATTTTATTGCTATTGGAACAATTTGTATCCGCTGCGGAGTAGATTTAAATAAACTGTGTCAATCAGCGTTTGGCGTGGGTGAATTTAACTTTATGTTTATTTATTGAAAAAAAAAATTGGTTGTCTGTAAAGTCGGTTTACTGACGATAGTTGAACGTGACAACGTCTACGCATCGCTCACTCAAGTAGGAGAGAGACGGATGTTGAACGCTGCCGAACGCAAAGGCCGATTGTGCTTCTTTGTCGCTCGTTCCGCGCTCTCGCTTGCACTTCAAGCCTTACATGGAACGCCTCAGAGCGAGGTAACGCCGCATGACGTCATGTTTTTTCGTGCGTGCAGCCGGCTCTATCGAATTATAAGACGTTGTCACGTCAAAAATCTAAAAATCTTTCAAATGAAAACGCCACGCTAGAATATATTGACTTTTTTTTCTCGAGACCAGTTTTTAAGATTCATTATTTTAACTTTACTCATTAAATGCGATCTTGTAAAATTTTTGATTAGTTTCATCTAGTTATTTATCGTCTACCAATTATCATCATTAAAAAGTTTAATTAATTTCCTTTTCTGCGAGACCAGTTTTTAAGATTCATTATTTTAACTTTACTTATTAAATCTTGTAAAATTTTTGATTAGTTTCATCTATTGATTAGTTTCATCTAGTTATTTATCGTCTACCAATTATCGTCATTAAAAAGTTTAATTTATTTCCTAGGACGTGCATGAATAAATGTTACCTGTGCATTGCGTGCTGTCTACTGGACTGGCACTTGTCACACGTTGCGAATAATTAATGTATTTGCAAATGGACCGGCCGGAATTGACGTGGACCACAAATCTACGTCAGTTTGATGAGAAATGTAAAAATGATCTATTTTTTTATTTACTAATTCATTTGATTATTAAGTAGGCAAATAATGGTAATCACTTACCATCAGGTGTGCCACTGGCTCGTTTGCCCCCTCTTCCATAAAAAAAAAAATGGTGTGACAAAGTTTGAAAGCCGTCTGGAGACTTTACCTAGCTAGCTAGTAATACAAAAACCTCATTTTAAAGTGTAATTTTTCTTCCTTTCTCATACGAAGTTACAATCCATTATACGTTGTACTGTTAGATATTCTCCGGTCCGGTTGCCCCACTAGTCTAAAAACGCCTGCTCAATTTCAAGTTTCGAAGCAGGAAGTTGGGACAATTTTGCGGCGAGATAGCGCCGCGTTCCGTCAAGAGATACCAACTTTTCATGTTAAAAATTGAGTATTCATTTTCTACCATTGAAATGAATTATCAAAGTTTATTTGACTTTCTAGCAACATAAAATTTAAGCCGAAAATCCAACCAACCAAAAATCGAACTACTGTCTGTTAAAAAAATCTAGAAACTGCAAAATCAAAAATAATAATTCTACGTAAAAGAAATTTGGGCAGCTCATATCGTCGTTGGGTATTTTTAATTTATTAGAGTTTTGCAACAACATGGAAATCATATATGTGTGTATTTACAAACAAAAAATATATAAGTAGTTTATCAGTCATGTAGTAAGTACCCATAACACAAATTCTGCTTACTTTGGGGCTAGATGATGCTGTGTGAAAAGTCCAACATTATTTATTTATAAAATTTTGTGATCTAACAAAACTTACATAATGTACTGTAATTTTAAAACTCTTGCTAATGAAATAGCATGAGACATAAGTAAATGAAAGCTTTAATATTTCATTGGTTCTTCGCAAGGAAAATACTGATAGAATTTTCCCGAATCCCAATATCACATGCCATAACTTATTCACAACTTCATCAAGTATCTTATTACAAAATCATTGAACATGTTGGCACAGCCTATCAAAAACTCCCTACCAGCAATAATATTACAAAAGTTAATAATATCTTCTTTAAGTAAACATTTAAGCCTCAACTTTAACGTTCTGTATTATAATAATAATGAATAATATCTATATAAATAACAAGAAATATGTTTGACTGCATGACATGAATTAATATCGTGAGTCACGATTAGATGAAATGCACTGAAATATTTAAGAGCGTGCATAATTTTTTTTTTAAATCTCTGTCAAGTTGAAAAAACGATTCGTCATATTTTTGACCCGTCATAGCTTCGGTCTGGATAATGTTAGAAATTTTCCTCATAATTTATTCATTCATATTTGCAATCATATTTATTACAGTTCCAATAGCCAGCTAGCTGCCAAAATGCGTTCGCGATCATTCACCAACCAAAGTCACGCGCAAAACTCTGTAACTTTAATGATAATAATGAATAAATTAATTTACCTGCGCGCTTGCATAATTTCACGGGGTTTATTTAGGACAGGCTAGGGTGAACGGTATCTGTGCGGTACATTCCTTTTGAGAGAACCAGGTACTCTGATTCAAAGGTATCTCGCGGCTTGCATATGAGCTTTACATGAACGTGTTTTTTGTAGATATTCCTGGCTTATTGCCGGCTTTTCAACAGTCAAACAACTTAATGTATCCTACAGAATAGATGTTAAGGTTTGACATCTTTAAAAATAATTATCATGCAATAAATGATTAGGTAGGTACAAAAAAAAATACAAAATATTTTATTTCTCTAACTTAAAGTAAAATAAATTTCATGGGTTTGGGACCCTCTCTTAAGTAAGAAAATACCTGTATTAGAGGATCTCTGTTAAGTAGGTATTATTAATGTTGACCGGTGCTAGGATCCCGATATTTATGTAAGTTTTGTTCGATGGTTCAAAATGTACATCAATGATATTAAATATTATGTACATCAGATTTCTTTCTAACTTAATGTAGCCTACAGAACAGGATGTTGAAAAAGGTTTGACATCTTTAAGAATATCATGCATGAAAAATTATAAGGTAGGTAATGTTAACCAGTGTAAGTTTTGTTCGATGGTTCAAAATGTACATCAATGATATTAAATATTATGTACATCAGATTTCTTTCTAACTTAATGTAGCCTACAGAAAAGAATGTTAAAAAGGTTTGACATCTTTAAGAATATCATGCATGAAAAATTATAAGGTAGGTAATGTTAACCAGTGTAAGTTTTGTGCGATGGTTCAAAATGTACATCCAATTTCTTTAAAGAAATGTTTGCAACAAATGGCAAATAAAACAGTCAAAATGAACTCCTCCAAACATGGTATAGTTACCTTTACCACAAGCTAAGAAACCAGGGTTTAGTACGAAACTTGCAAAGTTAGACTTTGCCTCCGAGGCCGTAAATACGTAGAAACCGCGTAAAATGTTCCCATTCGCATATAAACAAGACCAGCTCAGTTCATTTGTCAGTGGTACAGGCATCAGTTGGAGCTTGGCCGAAGGCATAAACTGTATATACGCTCTGGTTGTACACCTTAGATTCCGCAATAAAAATCATTTTGTCGGAGTCCATAACATTCTATGCCAAGGTCGAAGATTACAAGCAATGATTCTTTGAGTTTTACGGGAAAAATATCAAACCCTCAGGAACTTTCGTATTGGACCTCCTTCCTTAGGAGTAACCTTCCCAAAAATAATTGAAAATTAGTCAACAGTTCACTGCGATATCGGTGAACAAAGATAAAAAAATAAACATACATCCGATCAAAAGACCTGGGGTTATTTACGTTCGTTTTTTCGTTCGTTTGATGAATATTCGGATGCTTCTTACTACGAGCTGCAATGTGTTCAATCGATAAGATCAATGTTAAAACACGTTCTTAACCTAGGACCAAATATTTCAAACTAAAAAATTGGCCCTTGAAGTCAGAATTCGTAGTAAGAATACTCCTAATATTCATCAAACGAACGAAAATAAGAACGGGAATACGGCCATGCTTTTTAAGTTTGTTAAAGCACTATCCACCCGACTTTTAAATACCTACAACGTTTGGTCTTTTCTAAGCGGCGCTTGTGTGTAATATTGCAATCACTTTCTTTTTCTGCTAAATTCTGTAGGACTTTTTTTAATTAATAGAACTCCTTTGACTTACGACATCGAACACACATTGGCTGCGGTTTCCGTCGTGTATGTGTAAATTACAAGCGTGAATTTATAAGGGCGTTTCGTTTCCGAAATTATTATGGCCGTTTTTGGTCACAGTAATTGATGCCGGTATTTAGCGGGGAGTCTGAAGCATTAGTTTGAACTGTATTGTAAATTAAGCGACATCGTCAGTGTCGATCGATATGAATGTCGAATTTATGTGTTAAATATATTTACAAAATACAACATGATTATTTAAGCTATCTAAGGATCGTTAGAAACGATCTATAGATAGCTCAACTGATTCAGGTCACTGTCAGTCGGAAGCGTGCCCAAAACACTGCATTAACACGCTCGATGGCAATGCTAATCCTTTGAGCCAAAAATGTGCCAGCTCTCGGATCACGCGTCGCTTCGACCAGACGCCCTGAAAGAATTTTGAAAACCCGAAGGGCTCCAGAACCCCACGGACCTAGGGTCTCAACCCCAAATGGTTTAAATAATGATGATGAAATGTGTTAAATGATCGAAATAACGAAAATGTAGCGATATTGGTATTTTAATAAAAAAAATTGAAAAAAGAATTGAACCGACTTCACAGAACACAAACAGAAGAACCTTCTACACACTAAAAAGAGAAAAATAAGAATATAATTTGATGTCGGTGCCAACTATTCATTTACATCTAAGAAATTCAAAAGAACTTGGGTGCAAAATTGTATCCTGGTACGCTATCGCTCGATTTCTTTTTTTTATAGGTACCTAATCGTATTCACTTGGCACCGTCTTCAAATTATATTCTTATTTTTCTCTTTTTAGTGTGTAGAAGGTTCTTTTGTTTGTGTTCTGTGAAGTCGGTTCAATTTTTTTTTCAAAAATTTTTATTTTTCACTTTTTAGTGTAAGTAAATAAATACTGTGTAAATAAAAGTGTATGTGTAAATAATATAGTAAGCTACGAGTACATTAAGACTTTGCTTATCGTAGCTTAAGTAGGAAAGGATAAGAGAAGTCATGGGCAGACCTACTAAAGGACAGACCGGAGTTCAGCAAGGGGGAAAACTATCAATCCATAAGGAAAAGAAAATATTTTGGACTACCTCGGGTGTAATACCCTTTCAAACTATTTAATGTTTGACTCAGATTGTGAGTCAGGGTGTGTTGTGTAGTGAGAATGAGGTTTTTTGAATGTTACGGGAAAACTGTCAATCCCTCAGGAAAAAAAAAATATATGGCGCCACCTTGAGAGTATACCTCTTTCTAACAAAAAAATAATTTTTGAAATCGGGCCACAATTTTCTTAAAGTTCAGTGATTGTTTTAGTTTTACAGGAAAACTATTAATAAGTACCTCAGGAATAAAATTTATATGGGACCACTTTGAGAGTATGTATACCCTTTCAAACAAAAAAAAAATTTGGAAATCGGTCCACAACTGACGGAAATATCGGTGAACATACATAAAAAAAAAACATACATACAGCCGAACATATAACCTCCGCCTTTTTTTGAAGTCGGTTAAAAAGAATAAAGCAGTTACTAATTTACGCTTTGTTTTATCTTGATTTTGGAACAAAGTTCCTTTTTGGATGGTATCGAAAAAAAAAGACAGGAATTGTTCCATTTTACCGTCACGACACATGTATATGCTAAATCGTCACAGTGCGAAACGCGCAGCCGCGACACAGTCCATAGATTGTTACATTGTTAGTACGGAAGAGCGATTCTAGTATACCTAATTGACAATTAATTTATTATATTCCCAGTATAGAAAAGTACTCTTTGCTTCGTTCCAACCGAGTGATCCACGACACTCACGTACTTTTTTTATTCAGACATAAAAGAACCCGAGCAACTTTAATAAACACAGCAAAAAATCCTAACGCTTCGTGTGTGGCGGCTTATTACACGCTCTGACACTTCTTGTGGCGACATCCAGCAGATATTGCTGTTTTTGTACTATTTTGTTTTTGATGAGAATATTTCGCTAATCTTACTTATTACCCATAGGTATATCCTAATACTCGTATTAAGTATTTATTCAAAATAAAACCCCAAGATCGAAACTACTTTAATGCAAATGAGTGGATGATTTTTTGCAACTAAATGAATATACAGTCAACGCGAAGGATGATATTTTGTGGGAGAATGGGAGTATACTCGGTTTTTTGCTTTACAAAATGTGCGTTGGATGTTTGTTATTAAGATCCTTCAATTACATGTGCCGTGTTGGTCGCATGGATTTGTGCCTTGACCTTCAATCTGAAGTTCATGGGTTCAAGACCCGTCCATGCATCAATGAATTTTTCGTCGAGCTCTTAACGGTAAAGGAAAACAGCTCCACACGTATTGACGTCGTCTTTCCTGTGGGCCAGACTGATAAAGCTGAGAGGATAGTTTAGGTGCTGGGCAAGCCTATTCCATCTCAAACAATGTCCCAGGTACTGCAGCGTCCCGTTAGATGTAGGCATGGATTGCCTCCTGACGCTGTATAAATTAACTAATATAGATGTAAAGGCCTAACTTTTTTTTAATATAGTAATAAAGCTTTAATTCATTTTAAATTGCTTCCTTTCATTGGAAGCAAACAATGGTCTAGAAAGCTGCAATAAGCTTACCATCTCATAACCACACACGCTCCAATATTCCGACCGCTTTGTTGTGGTCGAACCCTCTTCGGGTGAACTGAAGGGCTGCTAAGGTATTTATGAATGCATTTGCTCGAAGAAACCCTGAGGTTTAGCTTTGTGTATGATTTTATGAACGAAATCTAGTATTGAAATAAACCACAGATTATATAAAAGGTACTTTAAGAACACAAATTATTAATAGGTACTAGCTATTAATAAACTGAGATTTTTCATACCTTATTACGCACAACTGATCTTTACCTCTGTCTGAAGTTAAGTGCACTCAACGATTGCGCAGGTTCGGTGGAGTAAGCGAGATAGACCTATGCAACAAACTAAGCGAGTGAGCGAGGCAGCTATACAACGCTGCCTTCGTTTTTTAGGCTCCATCGAAAATGGGCTCTGCGTAGCATTAGTAGTGCATATTATACATACATGAAGCATGACTTTTGCTATATTGAGCATGGCTAAAAACGTTTTCATATGATCATCTTACATCTTTAGATACCTTTCAAAGATCTTGAATGCCATAAAATCTGAGATAATGCCTACCGCAGTTTGAGTTGTGATACTGATTCATTTTGCGTCGTAAGAATGGAATCTCTTGGAAGCTCTTGGAAGCAGCAAACTGAAACAATTCAGGCTAAAGTCACAGACTAGAAAATTTCAAATTGCAATTTAAAATTAAACAGAAAAAAAGTCCATTTTCTCATAGCAGACGTAGATTTGAATTTTACAACAAAGAGTAGACATTTCTCCAGATAATTACGGCGAGGTCGACGCTGTGATTCAGTGCAAATGCATTGTTGTTAAAAAGTCACCCTGAGGCAGTTGGTATAGTATACATGGGAAACAGAAGCGCAATTTTAAAGATAAGCCCGCTCACTTGGCTCGCATAGAACCAATAGTAAAAAAATAATGTGACTTTCAACTTGTGAACGCTTTTCGAAATCTTATGGGGAGTTAATCTTAAATAAAATATTATTTTTATGTGATTCTAGTGAAGATATTTATTGTTAGTTACAATCAAAATAACATGCAGAATGGAACGAGAAGTTCTAATTCTATATTGCTGCCCTTTTGATCTTCAGACTGCAGTTAGAGTTTACACACACACTCAGTTAATTCTTGACTTCTGCGATTTACATAAAGTAACTGTTTGATATTCTTGTTTATACATATATGTGTGAACACTATCATGGAGTTGCAACACTGTTAAAGGTACATTGCAGTCTGTAATCTCGAACAAAACGAGTTTCATATTTCAGAACATCCATTTAATATGAGCCGGGTCGCGGCTTTGCGAATACCGTTCGGGCGTTTTTTTAAGACGCTTCATTTGCAACACTAAGAAAAATATGGCCAAGAACAAGTAGGACTTGCACACGAAGAGTTTTAAGGCCTGAACCTAAAAGAACAGGCCCCAAAACCGTGTTTGTTACCGATATGTTGTTGATTGTGAAGGAACAGGAGTAGTCACTTAGCTTATTCAATTATTTTGCATTAAGGTGTGAGTCCAAAAAAAAAAATTTGGAATCAGCTTCCAGCGTCTGTATTTCCGCTGAGCTACGACCCTATTGTTTTTAAGAAGAGAGTTAATAGGCACCTTCTGGGTAAGCTCGCTCCATCGTAGACCTCACTCTTACCTGTGTAAGTTTGAGGTCAAGAGCCTATTCATCATAAAAAAAAGAGTCCGATCTCGGCAGTAGGCAGCATTGTCGCGGCAACAATGCTGCCACGACACTACTGGTCCCTATATATTCTTCATAGGTTTATATGAGATTACATTCCGAGCTCAGCAGCAATGTCGCGGCAGCATTGCATTGGTAACAATGCCGCACTGCAGTGTCGCCCTACCGCCGCGACAGACCAGTGGTGACGCGTCTGCCCTTGCGATAGTACCACGTACCTCCGTACATAAAAAAAATTGGTTGTCTGTAAAGTCGGTTTACTGACGATAGTTGGACGTGACAACGTCTACGCATCGCTCACTCAAGTAGGAGAGAGACGGATGTCGAACGCTGCCGAACGCAAAGGCCGATTGTGCTTCTCTGTCGCTCGTTCCGCGCTCTCGCTTGCACTTCAAGCCTTACATGGAACGCCTCAGAGCGAGGTAACGCCTCATGATGTCATGTTTTTTCGTGCGTGTAGCCGGCTCTATCGAATTATAAGACGTAGTCAAAAAGATGAATGTCTATGCGAACAGAGCAACAATGCTTGACTTTGACTTTGAGGCAGCATTTCTGCGCAGCATTGCATCGGCAGCATTGTCGCAGCAGCATGCTGCCTGCTGCCGAGTTCGAAATCATACCTTTAACCTACCTATAAATATTGTAATGGTACAATATATTATTATTTATACGGTTTTAGATATTATTTTACCCCAGGATTGTCTTTGTTTTCCGAGGCAACAAAATATTTGTCAAGGTTTAAAACCGAAAAAAGTAATAACTCAGGCTTTAAGTCTCTCTCGATCCGTATGCGAGCAAATATGGGAAATCTCACAAGTATTTTTATAAATATTTGACGCTATAAACAGTCAACAATCTCACACTAAAACCTGCCTTATATACTGCAGTTTTAGGTTTAAGGTTCAATAGCAGTTTTATATGCAGAATTGCGTATGGATTCGTGGATCTTCGAGTGGGACAGACAAAAAGGTGAGAAGCGACGTAAAAGCTTTCCCCTTAGAGTATCGGCAAACATAGGAACGACTTTAGAATATTTACATGGGACCCGCAATGTAAGTAAAGATAAGCATAAAAAGGACACATTGCTAAATGTTTGGAAAACTATACAGGTTGAGTCTATTTGTGACCACGTTAGCTGTATAGCCATCTGATACGTGACGGTAAATAAGTTTTCAATACACGATGAAGTACTGTGTATCTATAAAAATATTACAGGTTGAGTTCACTTTTGTAGCATTGAACTTATAAAAACTTGCACGACAGAAACTTATTTTTATATTGAACTAGCTGCGCTCCCGCGGTGTAATCCGCGGTCCCTCGGGATTTTTTCATTTTTTCGGGATAAAAAGTAGCCTATGCCCTTCCCTGGGATACAACCTTTAACTACGCCAAATTTCAGCTTAATCTGTTCAGCGGTTTGGGCATGAAAGCGTAACAAATAGACAGACAGACAGACAGATAGACAGACAGACAGACAGAGTTATTTTCACATTTATAATATTAGTATGGATATAAAACCTGAATCTAGTAGACGTCGCCAAACGAAGTCACGACTCACAGATAAAAGCAATAAAACAAAATTGAATGTATGGTAACAAATAATTCAGATTCATCACTGCCTCCATCGATATCAATAACCCTGACTTACTGGCTTATCGGAGGGATTTATTAAGGCATCATTCATTGACACTGGAGTAAGAAAACGTCGCAACTCTATTTCCCAAGACTCGGTAAGTCAAAGTGAATAATTAGTTATTCAGTAGAACCACTAGGGTCACTTACTGAGTGGATACTCTATGATTCTACTCTTGTTCCCTCACGACTTATATAATATTCTCAGATCTATGAGGTATTCTACCTTTAAAAATGTTTAACGCGGTAGAAGTACGTTCAAATGCAAATTATCCACATTTTGCAGGAGGGATTCCATACTGACAAGGCAAGGCAAGCCTATTAGATACTAATATCTTCACTTATAATCATTGATGCAAGAGTTGATACACAGCCGGGTTTCAATCCCATGCTTTTCAGATCGAAAGTAGAGGCAAATAAAAACGTACTAATCATTTGGACGCATTGTGTGCGTACACAGTTAAGTTAGCGTTTATGGTGCGCCAGTGTAAAGAACACAGACGTTCGTCCCAATCTATTGTCATAGTCTATTTCGTTGCTCGTCTTTGTGGCGCACAAATCTTGTGGTTGATTTGTCAGGAGTCATGATGTAAAGGTTTCAAGAAAATTTGGACTTAATATTGTTAGCTTCAATAGAGTTCGTTTTTCGTTACCGTAAAGATTTTTTTTATGAAATTCTTAAACTAAAGACATGGAACAAAACGAAGTGGTAGAACTTTGATAAAGGCCAGGATTAATGTACAGTCAGCAGCGAAAGTCGATTAACAGTTAGATTTTTTAAAACTGCATTTTTTTTCGACATCTAAAAAAAATTAACTTTGTATAATACTTGAGACTGACTTGAGGCCTGAGACTTCTTTAATTTGTCAAAATTTTGATCTTAATGTTACGGATTTCGGAATTATTTAGATTCGTAAAACATCAAATGTTAATCGACTTTCCTTGCTGACTGTACCTACCATAAATTGGCGATTTCGTTTGAAGCATCAGTTTCGTACCAAATTGAAATATTTGATCTCTGCCCAACAAAAAAAAGATGAATTTTATGCAAGAATGTATGAAAAAAAAATAAGTATAATAAGTGTGTGTGTAAAATAATGTGTAAAATTTCATATGGATTGATAATTGTAATCTGAAATAAATAAATAATAATAATACGCAAATTAAGGAGATCTAAAGGTGCATTTACACGATGCGATTTCGACCCATACGATATCGTATCGCACGGCAATTTTCCACGTGTAAACGCTCATCGTATGCGATTTGTCATAGATAGCGCGACACTCGTCGGCACGTTCAATGGGCTAAGCCCCGCCCAAATCGTACGAAAAATTGCATCGTGTAAATGCACCTTTAGATCTCCGTAATTTCTTCATGATTTTATGAGGCTGGCAGCTTTATAAGCCTACTTACTAAAGAATATTAAACTGTCACTAGCAGTCAGCCATTCCGCAAACGCGCTATATTTTATGACTTCAAAATCAAGAATATTAGAGCATATAAAACTTTCAATCTGAAGGTCGTGGGTTCGAATCCCGGCCGTGCATCACTGGATTTTTCGTTTCAAAAAATGTATATGCGCGTTAACACGAGCTCTTAATGGTGAAGGAAACCATCGTGAGGAAACCCGCTTCTTAGTCAGCTCCACACGTATTGACGTCGTCTATCCTTTGGGCGGCTGATTAAGCTGAGAGGATGGTTTAGGTGCTGGGCAAGCCTATTCCATCTCAAACAATGTCCCAGGCACTACAGCGTCCCGTTAAGTGTAGGCATGGATTGCCTCCTGACGCTGTATAAATCATCTAATATAGATGAAAAGGCCTAAGTTTTTTTAAAGAGATTCAAATAAAATTGCAATTAGGTTATTTGCTGAATGAATTGCAGTTTGACTATTAAAAGAACAGGAGATGACTATTTAAAAAAAAATATAGTTTTTTTTTCAAAAAAAACTAACATCGATTCCTTCTTCTTGAAATTAGACAGGAATCACTCTTTTTGCAATTGAGCATTGAGTTGAAGTCTGAGTTACGACATAGAATATGGGTGTTAGACATTATCAAAATATCTAAGACGAGAAAGATCTTGGCGACAATATGTTTAGGAGTAAATTGAAACAATTATTGATTAATAAATGTTATTATAATATCAACGATTTCATGACAGATAAATTTTGACATTACCTAATTTCTATTCTAATATTTGACCTGTTACAATAACTAATACTAACCAATGTTTAAATTACAAATCTATGTGAAAATTAATTTGAATAGTTACTTAATATTAATCTGAATGTACCAACTGTAACATTTGTATGCTAATCCTAGTAGAACATGATTGAAACCAGAATATTTCAACACGTAACCTACATTGTGTTCAAGCAAATAAACCATCTTTATCTTTATCTTTATCTTTATCTAGAATTACCTTAATTTCCTAGAGAATCATTCTCTACCAATCCTTATGAATAGTCGTGATGTAAATGAAATAAATAAATGAAATGTTTTGTTAGTTTTCCAAACGATTGTATCGTCATTTTTCCATAAATTGGAGAAATATCTTTGTGGTTTTGTGAAAAGGTGTGTGTGCAACATTCAAAACGCAGCAAAACGTGACTCTCTGTACGAATAAGGCAAAGTTGCGAGAATAGCAAATATGTCATGTAGGGCTGCAAAGCAAAAATTGCTATCAAAAATAGCCGGATAAATAAAAAAATTTTTTCCGGCTTTGATAATAATATTCAAATTTTTTTGATATGAATGATGTGTACTGTCCGTATAGCCTAAAACGTCTTAAAATTAACATCAGATATCCAAAAGGAGTTTGATAAATCACATGTAAAAATGTAAAGTCAAGCATGAATATTATAGTTTTTTTGTGATATCGTAATTTTATCTATATTTGACAATATTACTCGTATTTTAACTAAAAGGTTCATGTTTAGTAATTCTTGGCTAAGTTTGATTGAAAATAAAAGTTTGAAATAAGCTTAACTGAATAAATAAAGCTTTCAATAACCTGTTCAATTACCTTGTTTTATTTCCAAACTAGCTGGTACTCGCGACTTCGTCAGCAAAATAACATACCTACTTGAAAACTTTTAGATAGAACTGAAAACTGCAAGAATCTTCTGAAATTTTTAAAAATCCCAGATCTTATATATTAATAATAGCGCCATCTCGATCTCAGCCACAGGTTAGCAATGCCATCTAGTCACCTTTAACCGGAACTTCACTATAAAGTCCCCTTACAAAATTTCAACCCTTATTGCACGCCCTCCATGATTATTTTTGAAAAAAAAAAGTAGCCTATGTCCATCCCTGGGACATAATCTTTATCCACGTCATATTTCAACATAATCTGTTCAGTGGTTTAGGCGTGAAAAGGTAACAAACAGACAGACAGACAGAGACATTTTACTACATAATAGATGGCGCCACAGAAAAAATTAGATCGCGCTATCGTTGTGTTTTGGGCAACGTAACATAATAATTTCGCTAATCTTCTAATTTTCAGCTTTATAATATTAATCCGGTATTTTAGATTCTATCCGGCTTTTCTGTAACTTTAAACTCTAGCACTATATTACACGTTTTATTGGAATTCATTGTTAGGAGTTGCAGTTTTAAACGCATGTTAAATTAATTTGGTTTCTATTTGAATTCAAAATGAAAATGGGTTACAGTTATATGTTAGTGTCATGAATGAAAAAATGGTTTTTATTTGTGTTTTTGTTAAAACTATACGTCTCTATTTTGGCGGTGTCAAATGCAAATGTTCGTGAGCCATACACGTTATATTACTTCATGACTTTAAAATCATGGAAAGATTAGAGTCTATAGAAACGTGCTAAATTAAATTGTATCTGGGTCACACGGACACGCTAGGGCAAACCAGAAGAATGCATTTATTTGGTTTTCTTATCCCACTATATGGGGTCGGCACAACTTCTTATCGTGTCACTAGTTCTTTCGAACCAGTGTGGTAAAAGGATTTTAGGTGCGCCTCATAAAAATGACGTATCAAGTTCGCGAAGGAAGCCTTCCCTTCGCGAACTTGATACGTCATTTTTTCGAACTTCGTAGGTTCTACAACATGTCGGCTTCCTCACGATGTTTTCCTTCACTGTTTGAGATTATTGGCATAGTGCACTTAATTTTTTTTGGCAGAAAAACCCATTGGTGCACGACCGGGTTTGATCCCACGAGCTTACGATCGGAAGGCGGGGCCACTACCACTAGACCTCGAGCGCTCTCGGCACATCGGCTCAACATGTTTCTTTCTTCCATTTGCATTTGGCTTAAAGATTATTATAGGTACATTTTCAGGTATTTCATCATCATCAATCATCATTGGCAGCTCTCATAATAGCAAACTGCTGTGTATTATAATGCCTCCTACCCCAAATGCCATCCTACTCTCATCTAATAATTACAACTTATCCAAGTTTACTATGGCCTCTATGTATGGTATTGCACAGTTGCTGTATTTCCGCTGAGCTACGACCCTGTTGTTTTTAAGAAGAGAGTTACTAGGCACCTTCTGGGTAGGCTCGCTCCATCGTAGACCTCATTCTTACCTGTGTAAGTTTCAAGGTCAAGAGCCAACCCATTCATCATAAAAAAAATATATTATGGTCTATAGAAGCAGACGCAAACAAAAGAGCCACTTTCAACTCCCAAAGGCCGATAGTTCCAAAGATTTTTCCCTCATGTAGAGCCTTTGAACCAATATCCGATACCAACACAGCTGCTTCAAACTAATATGATTAATAGTTGAAACTCGTGCACTTTGCTCCTTGTACTATTCAAACTGAGGAAAGTCCACTAATGTTGAAGACGTTTTGATACACCTTCCTACGGAATCCTCCGTATTATAAATGCAAAAGTTTGCGAGAACAGACATATGGATGCCTCTAGAGCAGACAAGAACTGGACAGATTCTTAGTTGGACAGAATAGCTCATGGGCTTCTTTTACCGGAAAAATGAAGTAATATTCCAGACAAAGTATACGCAATAATATCTTGTGTTTTCAAATAGGTCATACATTATTTCGAACAACAAGAGCCAATTAGGTAGAAGAATCAAAGTCCACCTCGCAAAGGCCATTCCGCTTTTAAAAGACGTTACGGAAACCACATTTTCAGAAAAAGAAAAGGTCTTTGTCAGCATCGGATATTGTATAAAATGATAATTTTGTGTAAAATTGTTGAAATGACACCAAATTAGAAATTCACAAAGCGCCATTCAAAGTCTAAGTCAAAAAGCATTTATTCAGTAGGACCCCTGGGATCAGTTAGAATAGTTTTAAAACTAATTTTACTCCTGTTCGTTCGCGACCAATACCGTGAAGAATCAGGGCAACCAACACGGTTTGGGGCCGAGCATTCTTTTAGTTAGAACTAAGAACCAACATTTTGACTAAATTTTTTCTAATATTGTTGTAATGAGTAAAACACGTAAACTATCGTTATGGTAAATAAACTGTTTTGTATTTTGTATTTTTTGTATCAATATCACACTTGAGGATCGTTAGGATTTTAAAACACAATTAACAAAATGGCGACAAACATTGAAATTTCGTTCACCATAGCCTGCACAAGCGGTTGGATCTAATAGCGGTATATTCAAAAAAGTTGTGAATAAGGATGTATAAAGTCCCGGGAGACAGTGGTCCATTTCAGCAAAAAGTTTGATTTCTCCCGGGATTGATAACTTGGTTTTCTAACAAGCAGACTCCATCATTTTTGACACCATATCATACAGAGCGGGATGGAGAATAAATAACTTCACATGAGTGAAAAGGCGGGCATCATACTTATAGACCGAGTTCCATATGTCGAAATCCGAAGACAGACCAAAGTCCAGGATGTCGGGAATAGGATAATGGACCTAAAATGGAGCTGGGCGGGACACATAGCGAGGCGTGGTGATGACAATTGATGAGTATTGACTGAATGGTGACCTAGATCTGGGCACAGGAACGTAGGACGTCCGGCGGCCAGATGGGCAGACGATATTGTACACGTCGCGGGCCGTCAATGGGTCAGATTAGCGCAGGATCGTGGTGGATGGCACAAGCTTAGGGAGGCCTATACCCAGCAGTGGGTGAAGTCAGGCTGTGGATGATGAGTGAAAAGGACAGCGTGTTACAAATGCAGAATAACAAACCATTGTTACTATTGGTTTAGGCTGATTTATTCAAAATCTATGGTTGTACCCTATCCTGCCATTTTCTGCAGAATCAAGATCTGAGAGAATGTCTACCGCGCCTTGGGGTGTAGTCGTGATCATTTTTCTACTTATTCTATTTTAAAATGTGATGTAACGGTGGCAATTTGTTGGAAAGTTTAAACTTTGCTCGTTAAATATCGGGATTACCGGCCTACCCCGTGATTAAAAGGTAAAATTTTAAGGTAAAAAAGTAGCTCCTGATTACAAAATATCAATGCTTATTCCGCTGAGAATTGAAACGGGAATAATAAAGTATGGTAGACATTTCGCGTCATATTCAGGAATCTAATTTTCTACGTAAATTCAATTATCAAACTGGTCCTATTAAGAAAATATGCTTCTTGGAATTTAATATCATTGGTTGGAATCCAAAGACGTGATCATGCTTTGAAAACTCTTGATAGATAATGCGGTGGTCAAAAAAATTTAATTGTTTACTAATAAATGAATTTGCAATAGTTTGCCTGGACAAAGTCTGACAGACAGATTTGAATGGATATTTGTTGATCTTTTGCGTAAACAGCTGAACCAATTTAAATGAAATTTATAGATCTAGCTTATTCTCTTACTTACTCTAAACCCTTATATACTCTAAACCCTGGATTAATCAGGCTTTTTTTTTATCTCAGAAATGAAGTATTCCCGAGAAACAGCGGGGAATACTGCAGCTATACAGGGTGTAAAAAGACTACTACCGAAAACTGAGGGGTTTCAATCAGACCATGATTCTGAACATATTTAGCGGAAAATAAAAAAAAAAATTTTTGACTTAGCTACGTATTTATTTTTATTTTCTAGCTATTTACTACTAGTACAACATAATAAGACCATACCTATCTAATAGTTTCATTTACAAAAGAAAAAAACAATTAAAACTCAAAACCCAGCAATCTACGTACAAAAACGCGCCCAGTACATACGCAAACCGTAATCTTCAAACGCTGTTTTCTCCGGATATAATGATTTTTTCAGAAAATCCTTTTGGATTTAGTTGTGTGTTGGGATGCTGTACCTACCCCTTTCGGCTTCGGTAGACGTCTTTTTACACCCTGTATATTTATATTTTGCTGTAGGTACGTTTAGTAAATAGCTTGTTTGTATCAAGACATCGAACGGGTGTGGTTTCTGTTCTTGTAGCCAATTTATGTTTTGGAAGGTTATCGGCATTTTACGGGACGCCTTTTTGGTATTTGCGTTTGTTTCGAAACAACTTCAGCGATTTCAGTTTTTGTTCTGTAAAAATGTTCCGAATTCTATCCCGATTGAGCAACAACCAGCAAATAATGAATATAAATAAATAATGCTGGAAATTTCACACAGCATCGTCTAGCCCCAAAGTAAGCAGAGCTTGTGTTATACTACTTATATACTTTTTGTTTGTAAATAAATATATATTATACATAGAAACACCCAGACTTGAGACAAATATTTGTAGATCATACAAACATTGGTCCTGCCGCGGGGATCGAACCCGCAACCTTGTGCGTCACAGGCGAGCCTTCGCCCACTGCGCTACAGAGGTCGTCAAATGCTAGTCAGGAAGATTTCCGAGCTTTGTTTTATTGCTATTAATAAAAATTATGTATCTAAAATTACTACAAAAAGTAAAGCTTATTAGATCAATATTTTTAAAAGGATTATGATGAATTTGTAATTTGATGCTCTCAGCCAAAGATGAACTAATAATAATTTTTACACTAAATTTAAATGGAGTTTGATAAAAACTTTTCTTATGATAATATAAAATAAAACTTAACTCTACAACAAGAGATGAAGATAATCGTATCTGGTTTTGTTTTCCGCTGGCATAGTGGCATAATATAATAAAATGCAGAGAAATGCTCCGATACAATACAGACAAACAGACTACAAGTTCATTTTGTAAAAGTATAGTCTCTAGTGAACTTGCGTCCAGCAACTTACGATATAATCGTGGTCAGCAAACTTGGAACTTAATAAAAACATAGTATGTATAGATTTAGTATTTTTACTTACAGAAACTAAGCTACTACATATTTACATATATTTACAAAATACAACAGGATTAGTCAAGCTATCTAAGGTTCGTTAGAAACGATCTATAGATAGCTCAACTGATCCAGGTCACTATCAGTCGGAAGCGTGCCCAAAACACTGGCGGCATTACCAGTGTATTACTTAATAGCTCAAACTGTAGGTCGTAATAAAAAACACTCACCTCTGTAAACATAACAATACAATCATAAAGTATGAAAAAAATCAGTCTCAATTTCTATTTTGTTAAGCTATTTAGTATTGCCAACACTCGTATAATCAAGAAATCAACTTTCATAGCTTCGCACATGACCAGAGTGCAGTCACTGAACGCCCGTTGAATTCAGGTCGAACTCGCCAGTGTCACTCGGTTGAAAACGTGGCCTTAACAAATGCAACTACAGTCGACAAGTCCGCTATTTCCCAGAGGAAATGAAGTTAAGTGAGGGCGTATTATCTGGTTCGATGCCGCGCTTTGTTTGAGCATGGGTAATGGGAAATACATTTTTCATATTGAAAAATTTATGTGTCTGTCGATTAGGTGTTCGGAGTGTACGCTCTGATTCAAATCTAGATATTTGGTTGTGTTGGATTTTAAATTACATAAAAGC
The DNA here is from genome assembly GCA_951394285.1 of Epirrhoe tristata. Lineage (NCBI taxonomy): Eukaryota > Metazoa > Arthropoda > Insecta > Lepidoptera > Geometridae > Epirrhoe > Epirrhoe tristata. Next base: position 852,615 of record OX596139.1, on the reverse strand, counting down.
ATTTTCTTTGTATTTTTTTTTCATTCAAACTTCTACATAAATCAAATAAATCTTTAACTAAGAGTCAGTCCAAAGGTTGCCTGGAAGAGATCGTTTCTTAGCGATAAGCCATTGTAAATTTTTATCTGGTTTTTCTTTTGTTTGTATATTTTATTAATGGTGTGCAATAAAGAATTTTCATTCATTCATTCATTCGGACTACTATTTGGTTTCCAAATTATTACGTGTTAATAAGTCTTCTACGTTAGCGTCACGCACGACAGTAGAACAAAGTCAAAGTCAAAGTCAAAGTCAAAAAGCATTTATTCAGTAGGACCGCTGGGATCACTTTGAAACGTCTTAAAACTAGGTGATTCTACTCCTGTTCCTTCGCGACCAATACCGTGAAGAATCAGGGCAACAAACACGGTTTGGGGCCTAGCTTTTTTTAGGTGATCCATCTTAGATCTAAACTTAGGCTAATTTCTTAACTAACTTAGTTGTAAAATTAAAAGTAAAGTTAGTAAAATTCAAGAAGCTAAGCAAGATAGCAAAGGCATTGTGCACACATCAGCTGTCGAGGTGCAGAGCGACATCAGGCCACGCGAATTTATCATTAATATAATCACCAATAGAACAATCTTTTATTTACAAGTCAGTTACAAAAAAAAATAGTTTCAGAACAATGAATTTAAAACAAACCTCATCATAAAATAAGTCAACAACTCAGCGTAGCCACAAAACATTACTTGATAAAATGGTAAACTACTCTAAACCAAGGCCACACTTCAGACAACACATAAAACATTCAAAATGCACAGAGTAGTAAATATACTCAGGTGACGATGTATGAACTTGGGCAGAGTGCAGTGACTAGAATGACCGTACTTATTCCACCTTCTAGTTAGACAAAGCAGTTTTTCACTCATAAATACTTGCAAAGATAGTCTCAATCATCGAGACAATATTTAACTCGCTCCATCGTAGACCTTACTCTTGCCTGTGTATGTTTCGAGGTCAAGAGCAGACCCATTCATCATTAAAAAAAATCAACCTAGACTATTTTTATTGTGTTAAGTCATCACTTAAGGTGCACACGATGCGATTTCAACCCATACGATATCGTATCGCACGGCAATGCACCTTTAGAGATCACCGACCTTTACCGATCCTTGGTGACGCTCTGCTCTTCCGACTGAGCCAAATGCACCACGTATTGGTGAGGGTCGGGGGTTCAGGGTGACATTCAAAGAACTTGGTTAATATATAAAAAAAATTGCTGTTTATCGATAGATGGACATACAACGAAACAACATTTTTCTACTGCATCTGCACCCTATATTAACAGAAAAGTAAGTAATTTCGTGAGAGTCAGTGGCCAACTCTGGTGACGGAGTTTTTAGGCCGCCTTAAGGCCTCCGTCATGGCTTAACTACTTAAAAAGCCCTTACCGACAATTTAACGTGCCCTCCGAAGCACAGAAGCGCTCAGATGAAAATGCCACTGGCGGTCATCCATCCAATTACAGACCGATTCGAACGTTGCTTAACTTTGACGATCTATCAAGAACGACCACTAGCGCTTCAGAAAATCATACACCACTTTAATTCATGATTACTCTTAGTAGAATCACTCCAACAGAACGATCGCTTAAAACATTTACTGTGACGACACGCGCGCCCCCTGGAGAAATATCGCGAGTGCGATGTAAACAGACATTGCTAGGTGCATGACGGATTGTAAATCTTCTGCGGGGTCATAGTTGGATGAAATATTCAGCATGTTACAGAGAAACAAATTAAAGCGGAAAAGGTGAAATAAAAGTCACTGAATCCGGTGAATATAAAGTACTGTTAGCGTTTTTGTACCTATTTATTAAAACTTTTTGGTGATACCTAGGTAAATACTCCTTGGTCCAGTTCCGGTCATAGATAAGTAATGTTTTTTGACAGTGACAAGTGGTGAGTTATGAAATTGTTTTAAACAAATAAAGTCAAGCAAGATCATTGTAAATTAGAAAATGGAAAATAAAACCATTCTAATGTGATAAAACATGTTTCTCTATTAGTACCAAGTTGATTTTGCGAATGTGCTTTTCATAAATTATTATCGGCCTTACTAACAAACGTGGTATAAAGTTATTCCTGAGTGTAAACTGTCAAAATTTATGGTTATTTCTATTTTATTCCGAGGAATAACTTTATACCTAGTTTATTAGTAAGGCCCTACGACAGGTATTAATCTGCGGTGACATGAACTACCTAGAACTATCATCTTTTGAATGGCATTAATGTTTGAAACCTTGATGCCTTTGAGAGAGTGGTGGGAGATCTTGAAGGAGAGATGATATTTGCCCAGCAGTGGGACCAGATAGGTAAAATATTTTCATTTTCATTTTCATTCATCTTTAGAGATATATTTTATAACAGGATTTTATCGCGTATTACCTTTATTATTTCCCGACGTTTCGGCTGTAATGCAACAACCGTGGTCGCGGGCGAACTGGAGGTAGGTCAGCGGAGCCGACGAAAAGTGGCGGTAGTTATATAGAACTACCCTCCACTAAGTAATCTTCAGAAATAAGATCGGCCGTGGTGGACGTGCGGCCGATCTTATTTCTGAAGATTAGTGGTGGTGAAGACGTCGGGAAATAATAAAGGTAATACGCGATAAAATCCTATTATAAAATATGTCTCTAAAGTTTATCAAAGATTTTTTTTGTTTTTAACACGGTACTCATTATCTAAAATTAGATTCCAAGACCGGCCCCCCACTAGATGGAAAGACGATCTGGTAAAGGTTGCTGGGAGCCGTTGGGTGCAGGCTGCACAAGATCGATCGCTGTGGAAATCGATGGGGGAGGCCTATGTTTAGCAGTGGACACTAGGAGAGGATCCGAGACGCGGCTTCCACGCCTTTATTCAAAATTAGGTTTAAGAAATGGCTTATCGAGGCGGTGTTTTGATGTTAGCGAGTTTCTCGAGCTTCCTTAAATAAAAGTTTAAAATTGATTTAATACCTACTTACCTAAATAACTTATAAATTAATGACATGTAACAATGGTGTTATCAATAAATTCTGTATTTCTGTATTTGTAGATGGCTGACATGATGATGGTGATGATGAAACCCCAAGAAGAACGTTATTAAACCCCAAGAAGATTTTTTTATTGTTTTAATAGAACTTTTCAAGGAGTTTCCGTAAGTCCTTCGGCTTAATCTAGAATTAATTACGCGTTTGTGTTTAGTGCAAACGCAATTAAAATGGCCCGTGCCGAGAATAATGCTGAAAGATCTTGGACGCGACTTTTGATCACAAAAACTGGCTAACTTTTAGTAATAAGTGGTATTATAATTATAAAACTGAGAGCTTGTGTCCTAGTGAGCCCGCCTTCCGATAAGGTCGTGGGTTCAATCCCGGTCGTGCACCAATGAGTTTATCTGCCGAAAAATGTATGTGCTAGTGCATGTATGTGCTATGCCAGAATGCCAGTACTCTCAAATGGTGAAGGAAAACATCGTGATGCTGGCATATCGTAGAACCAACAGAGTTCGAAAAGTGTACAAAATGACCCACTTTGAGGCTTACTTACAATCTTTTCACCACACTGGTTCGAAAGAACTAGTGACACGATAAGAAGAAAATTATACTACTAAGATACTTTTGTTTTTGTAAAAAACAGTGACAAATATTAGCAAATCATACAAACATTTGTCCCAATGTACAAATATTCAAGAGATCTTGAATATTTTTAAGGTCCATCATGTTTTAGATAAAGTCATGATAATGTGTCGGTTTGGGTTTCGACTTTCAATCCGAAGGTTGTGGGTTCCCGGCCGTGCATCAATGGCTTTTTTGTTTCGTAAAATTTATATTCTTTAACACGAGTTCTTCACGGTGAAGGAAAACATCGTGAGGAAACCCGCAGCTTAGTCAGCTACACACGTATTGACGTCGTCTTTCCTGTGAGCCAGGCTGATTAAGGAGAGGATTAGGTGCTGGGCAAGCCTATTCCATCTCAAACAATGTCCCAGGCACTACAGCGACCCGTTAAGAGTAGGCATGGATTGCCTCCTGACGCTGTATAAATCATCTAATGTAGATGTAAAGGCCTAAGATTAGTTTGGCGTAGCGTACACGAACACCTGCAGTTATTGCAGTTGCTACAAGTACAGACTAGGCGTTCCTGTGTAGGTAACCGTATACAGAAACGCCTAGTCTGTACAAGGCTTGAGCGGCTATAAGTCGCGTCCGAAACACTTGAGTACTTTAGTGGAAATGGGATTTGGAGTCGGTCCGGTTTGGTTTTTAATTGAGCGATTTCCCATCGGATTTGTTTTTTTTTATAAACAAAAGGTAATTTGCTCAAAATTAATAATTAAGAAGGTATGAATAAAAATACATAGTAATTGATTCAATTAGTATAATGGCATATTTACATTGAGTCAGTAACTAACTTCGAAATCTGACTCATACTATTTACACGCAGTCAGTATTTCGTCAATAGCAAGTCAGGATTCAATTTACGTCAGTAAATCAATTTACACGATGGCACTGCCAGGTCAGCACTGACTCGGCAGTGGACTGACGTCAGTTACTGACTCAAAGTCAATCTGCCTTAAGCGATGGAGTTTTAATCTGTTACGTATAATCACGTTGCTGATAAGTATTAGGTGCTTGGCATATTTTCATCATCATGATCATCGTCAGCCTATGGCAGTCCACTGCTGGACATAGGCCTCCCCTAGTGCGCACAATTGCGCCCTGACCTCAGCTCGACGCATCCAGCTTCTGCCGGCAGCCTTTCGCAGATCGTCACTCCACCTGGCCGGAGGGCGTCCTACACTACGTTTGCCAAGTCACGGTCTCCATTCAAGAACCACCGTTTAACCCATAGGTTATCGGTTCTTCGGCAGATATGGCCAGCCCACTGCCACTTCAGCTTGCTGATTCTCTGAGCTATGTCGACAACTTTGGTTCTATGTCGGGTCGGATAGTCTCGTTGCGGATTCTATCCTTCAGAGAAACTCCGAGCATAGCTCGTTCCATAGCTCGCTGAGCGACTTTAAACTGGTGGCATATTTTAATAAAGATTATTTTGCTTCAATTTTTTATTTACATTTTAGAAATAAAAATTCATTGATTCATTCATAGGCCGTCATTTGAATCTTTTCTTCAGATCGCTTAATATCACACTATCTATGGTATCAAAGTGTACCAATAGCTGCTTATTATAAAAACGTTAAACCTTAGTTGAACCCCATATTGACACATGTCAAAAACAAAACTGTTACCAAAAAAAGCGTTCTATGTACGAGTATTTGTAGATCGTTTTTCTAGGGACAGTTTTTTAGTTAGTCTTAGTCTAAACTCGGTTCACTTTCTTGTAATAAGATGGATATGGTTTTAATCTTACAAGCCCTACTTACAATTTAACTCAACATAACATCTTACAACACAATCTTTATCGCCCATGAAAATAACCCTTTTGAAAATTATATCGACGGAGTTGTTCATCAAAACGCCGTTTCTCACTCCTTCAGGGCCATATATTAACCCTTAAATTATACCCTCCATGTGTCCTTATGAAGAATAGGTATGTAATTTAATTCGCGCGGTATTTTATGGTTTTGTCCACAGTGTCAACAGCGGTGCTCTGCAGAAAGACATGTTACATGTTCCGATAGGTGTTAGTGATCCCAGTGGTCCTACAGAATAAATGGTATTCGTCACTAGAGCCACTAGAGTTTCATACTGCATCTTCTAGCTCCAAAGTGAGAAAAGCTTTTGTTATGGGTACTTTAGCATATTCCTTTTTTGTAAATACCTACATGGTATATATGTATGTAGGGGAAGGCCTAGGCGAACCTTCTTGGATCAAATTGGCGACATTTTGCAGAAGGGCCAGGTCAAAAGTACCCTAAACCGGCGAGCATGTATGAAAAATGTAATGAGAGTGAATGTGGCAAAAGTTGTGTGTCAGGACTATAGCAAGTGGAGATCCGTGGTCTATGCCTACCCCTTCGGGAAAGAGGCGTGATTTTATGTATGTATGCATGTGACTACATGGTAAACAGTCAGACCCGAGACAAATATTTGCAAACATTTTTGTTTCCGTTTCCGTTCCGCCACTCACTGCGTTAAGGGGCGTCAAATCATGCCTTTCTGCCCAAGACTCTGTGCCCCCCAGTTACAGTTTACGAGTACCGTGCGACAAAGTAGCTCTAAAGTACCTATTTGTTTGGTTTAGTACCCATCATTTACTCATGCCTGAATTTAGGTCAGGGCCCGGATTCATACCTGGAAGGTAAGTTGTAAACAAGATTGGGGTAACTGTCAAAATATCCAAAACAAATAAGGATAGTGAGGATATGAGAAGGGTTCCGTTGTGTTTTAAAACTTTGCAGTTTTCAGAGTGTCGTGGGCACTCGGTTGGAACAAAGTTTGTACATTTAACATTTTGCGCACCTTGTGCACCACTTTTTGCACTCTGCGCATTACATTACTGCGCATCTTTTTGTTGCGCACTATGTACTATGCGCACCATTTTGCATAATTTGTGAAGTTATCAACGAAAACATGTTTTTTGCTTCTCCTGTAAAGTTGTGTTTCTGCAGTTATCCTTTTATTCCGTAACGGTAAAATGGAACGCTTTTGTTTTTCTAGCCTAGCCTCCATCCTCGATACCGTCCGAAAGGTAACTTCGTTCCAAAAAACAAATAAACATACATAAGACTGTATCACGAACGAGCAGTAGTCGTTCTGTGTATATTTAGAATCCTTTGAAGATGTCTATAGGATTGTCAGATACATCATCCGAATACATTATTTTGCAGAAGTTAGTACTCCATAGGTAACAAGTTGTAAAGTCCATCGTCGCTCATTAGAAAAGTAATTGGTTTCCGCAGTATGTTTTCCTGTTTAGAGCTCGTGTTAATGCGCATGAACATTTTCTGCTATAAAAATCATCATCCACGGTCAGCATTCGAACCAGAAATCTTCATCGCCCAATTCGAAACAGAGATCGTCATGATCTATCACCCATTGGCTTAAACTAATTCGTCGGATCGTAGTAAAGAGAATAGTAATGCGCCAAGGGTTGTCATACGAGTGTTACATAAGCGGTCTTAGGGTTATCACATCGCTTCTATCATTGCGCATAGGGTTGTCACATTGTATCTCCAGTCCGTTACGGAACCCTGAAAATCAAATATGCTTATTACTCCTGTACGACGTTTACACACGGTTCGTTGACCCCACAAAGAAAGTCCCAAATAACATTGTCCTGATTAATTAAGTGGAATTAGGTAGAGGTCTGACCACTGGGTAATTTATGCCAGGCCCGCTATGTGGTGGGAATTACTTAGTAACTACGTTTGGGTTAATATAGTGAATAAGAATTACCCTAATGTTATTATACAGATGAAGGAAGTGTGCTTTTGATGTAAGAAAACGTGTTAGGGTAACGTAAGTTCATTTTGGATTGAAATATTTACAGACGCTAGACTAGCTGATGCGTTCTCAGAATATTATTATTATAACTTTATAAGTACCTATAAATTTTATTTAAAGGATTTAGAAACGCATCCTAAAAATTACACTCACGCGGAATTAACTAACTAAGCGCTTCGAAAGTTCTTTTATTATGCGCACTGCAAAAATTTGGAATCAGCTTCCAGCGTCTGTATTTCCGCTGAGCTACGACCCTGTTGTTTTTAAGAAGAGAGTTAATAGGCATTAGGCACCTTCTGGGTAGGCTCGCTCCATCATAGACCTCACTCTTGCCTGTGTAAGTTTCGAGGTCAAGAGCCGACCCATTCATCATTAAAAAAAAACCCACGACCTGCCAATCCGCGGCATTTTTGACATTATTTTATTCTTTTTACAATGTTTTAAATTTGATGCTCATAATTTGAGTGTTTTTATCTATAAGCAAATAAAACAAAAACATTATTTCCCCTTCTGCATTTCCAATTAGTTAGTAATGTCATATCCGCCTTTAGTTTTTATTGAACAAGTTATGTTTTTATTGCTGAGTTTACTTGTTAGATGTTATCGGCTTTCGTGTTAGCTCGTAATTAGTTTATCCGAATTGCGTAGTAATATCTTTTTGTAATAAGAATGGATCTTGACCAGCCTTATTGTGTATTTCAACTGGCAATGGACATTGGACATGGATTTCATTTTGACATTTGAAACCCATTCTGGACTTCAATTGTTATTTTCGTATTATGTGATTGGTTGAGCTCTATGGGATGACAACTGAGAATGGATTTCAAGTTCGACAATAAAAAAAAGTACATCAAATTTTTATGCGCTTTAACACGTGCTCTAAACGGTGAAGGAAAACATCGTGAGGAAACCAGTTAGTGTTCTTATAGGCAGCGATGGGCTTGCAACCTGTCACGTATGGAATACTAACTTCTGCAAAATGTGGGCATGTATCAAATATATGTGTTTGGACATGCCTCTGACTACCCCCCTTAGACATCTTCATAGGATCTGGAAAAAGTAACAAAAAAAGATCTGAGAGAATGTCTACCACACCTTGGGGATACAGTCGTGAACCTGTTTACGTTTACAATTAGTAAGTTAATAGTGTTTATAATAGAGTTTGACTACCTTTATTGTGATATAATCACACCTCTAAGTAAGTAAGTAAGTACACTTAAAGTTTATTTAGTTTTTTCTTTGATCTCATTGTTTTTATTATGCTAATTTTAATACTTGTTTTTATTTTGATTCTGATAATAATATGTAATATAAGAAATGCCTACCATTTTAGTTTAGTTGAGACTATATCATAGTGCATACTGTGGCATCCTATAACTGGGGAAACACTAGATATATGTGGCTTAGTTAAGAAATGTATACTAATTTTGTGATTTTTCTGTTGGATGTCCTAAATAAATAAAATAAAATAAAATACTACTATTGGTAACGTTATAAAAAATCCAATTTCGCCACAAAAGAACAATAACTCCACAAAGGCAGCTGCATACATAATGGCGGATGCTTCCGTTTATCTCATATTACCCAATAAAAGTTCAGGTTACGAGGTTCAAAACTTATGTATTGCCGGCATAAAAACTTCAGACGTTTGAATGTGAACATTGTGTTGGAAGTAGTTTCTTTAAATTACGTTATTTAATATTAATACCTACAGTAGGTAAAAAAAAAAGTAATAATATGTTTATTCAGAACGAATTGCAGTTGAGCAAAAATCCATACAAATATTACAAAGCTGAAAAGTAGAGGATTAGCAAGTTTATATGTTACGTTCCCCAAAACGCAACGATAGCGCGATCTAATTTTTCCTGTGGCGCCATCTATTATGTAGTAAAATGTGTCTGTCTGTCTGTCTGTTTGTTACCTTTTCACGCCTAAACCACTGAACAGATGATTCTGAAATATGACATGGATAAAGATTATGTGCCAGGGACGGACATAGGCTACTTTGTTTTCAAAACTCATCATAAAAGGCGTGAAATAAGGGTTGGAATTTTGTATGGGGACTTAAAGTAGACCTCACTCTTGCCTGTGTAAGTCTGAGGTCAAGAGCCGACCCATTCATCATAAAAAAAAAAGTGAAGTTCCAGTTGAAGGCCACTAGATGGCGTTGCTGTCCTATGGCTGAGGTCGAGATGGCGCTATTATTGCATTTTTATTTTTAAAAGTATCAGAAGAGAATCTTCTGAACAGCAGTTTTCAGTTCTGTTTTTATTAAGTATGTTATTTTGCTGACGAAGTCGCGGGTACCAGCTAGTTACAAATAAAACGATGAGACTGCAAAAGTTGAAAAACTGTGAAGCAGTCTCAACGCCCACCTCCAGAACTGGTGAGTAGGTTCTGATGAAGAACTACATGGATATTTTTTTTTAAATATAAAGAACTTAAACTATACAATAAAATATGATGGCAAGAGTTATTCAATGCGAGAATGTGAGAGGTGAGAGCAAATTGAAAGTGTGTGTGAGTCAAGGTGAGTGTATGCTGTTAATATCTCTGAATGAACCATTTATTATGAAATTATTCTGCATAATATGGACATGACTGCGAAATTTATTCGGACGTGTCTCAGAACAACTTTGACATCTTCAAAGGATCTGTGACTTGATCTGAGAAAATCTGCTGTGCTATGTGTAAGTGTACTGTGAATATGGTTGAGGTACTATTTTGATTTTCTGTATTATTCCTTTTTGTTTTTTAAATAGTCCTAGCATGTTTAATTTTTTTTTTATTACTATACAGTCCCACTGCTGGGCAAAGGTCTCCCCCAATTCTTTCCAACCATCTCTCTCCTTTGATAGGTTCCACCACCCACTACCGAAGGAGTCGATGTCGTCTCTTTAAATTAATTAAAAAAGACAAAATAAAGCACCACTGGACACTGGCATGAGCATTCCCGCATATGGTGACATGCCAGTTGACGCATTCCCGCATATGGTGTCTTACCAGTTGAGGGGTTAATAAAAGTTATAAGCAAAAAGAAGGTGAGGTTGAGCTAATGAAGTTACCCTAGATAAGATGTAAACAGAAGAAGTCGCTAAGCCAACCCTACTTAATGAGGACAAGGACTGGAAGATGGTATTCAGAAAACATAATTATGAAATGTATTCAGTCACTAAATAACGAGTGCTTCTTGTTTAATCCTAAGATTTTTCATCCCAATAGGTATTTTTCTTGATTCAACCCAAAACATATTCTTGTTTCATACCAATCTATAAAAGTGAGCCACAGTGTAATTTAAGCAGTAACACAGGCACTTTTTTGAGGGAAAATGAAGTCCGAAGAACCACTTAAAAACGACACCATAATTGTTTCTGTTATACTTTACTATACGGGAAATATATTTATAAGTTAGTTCCAAAAAGTGTAAGATTATTTTCATATTGATGTGCTTATTCCCGTAAGCACTATAGGAAGCGCTCGTGGTCGTGCTTGCTTGTGATAGATCGTCGAAGTTAAGCAACGTTCGAAACGGTCTGTAAGTGGATGGGTGACCGCCAGTAGTATTTAAATCTGAGCGCTTCCGTGCTTCGGAGGGCACGTTAAATTGTCGGTCCCGGCTATTTAAGTCGTTAAGCCATGAGGCCTTAAGGCGGCCTAAAAACTCCATCACCACAGTTGGCCACTTACTCATACGAACTTACTTAACCCTATAGGATAGTTCTAAATTATTATAATTCCCAAATTGTATGTAGCCGTTCACATTATGTTTGACATACCGCACCCTCGGGAAATCTACCCCATACCCTAACTCGAAAATTGAATTCTAAAACAACATGTATCACTTTACCCATGTAATGATTTCGAAAAGTTAGGGGTTTTCTGGACTCTCCCTAAATAATTATTTAAAACTAGCTATACCCGCGACTTCGTCAGCAAAATAACATACTTAATAAAAACAGAACTGAAAACTGCTGATCAGAAGATTCTCTTCTGATCAGCAGTTTTCTGATCTCGACCTCAGCCATAAGACAGCAACGCCATCTAGTGGCCTTCAACTGGAACTTCACTTTAAGTCCCCATACAAAATTTCAACCCTTATTTTACGCCCTTCATGATTAGTTTTGAAAAAAAAGTAGCCTATGTCCGTCCCTGGGACATAATCTTTATCTATGTCATCTTTCAGCATCATCTGTTCAGTGGTTTAGGCGTGAAAAGGTAACAAACAGACAGACAGACAGACACATTTTACTACATAATAGATGGCGCCACAGGAAAAATTAGATCGCGCTATCGTTGCGTTTTGGGGAACGTAACATATAAACTCGCTAATCCTCTACTTTTCAGCTTCATAATATTAGTATGGAGTATGGATATGGAGAATTTGTGTATTATAACACTATTATTCCAAAGTGCGGTAGATTTTGCAAGTTATTGAGTTCTTTCTTTAGTTCTTTGTTACTTTTTTACGTTTGTTACTGCTTTTTTGTTCGACTGGCTCCACACTGGAGCTTGACTATTTAGTTTAAAATGGATCACCTACAAGAATGCTCGGCCCCAAACCGTGTTTGTTGCCCTGATTCTTCACGGTATTAGTCGCGAACGAACAGGACTAAAATTAGTTATAATTAGTTCTAAGTAATCCCAGCGGTCCTACTGAATAAATGCTTTTTGACTTTGACTTTGACTGTGAGTCTATTAAATCTATACAGATGCTTTTTTTTTTGTAACTTAATATCTAATATATAAAATTCTCGTGTCACAGTTTTCGTTGCCATACTCTTCCGAAACGGCTTGACCGATTTTGATGAATTTGTGCTTATCCGGTATCTACGAGACTCGGCCAACATCTATTTTTCATCCCCCTAAATGTTAGGGGTAGTTCACCCCTAAATTTTATTTGTTATTTTTTAGACGAAATTTTTAATTTCTATTTTTTTATGATACAACATACAAAAATACATACAATTCCTCAATTTTCACCCTTCTACGATCAACCCTTATAAATTATTTATATGGCAAAACAACGTTTGCCGGGTTAGCTAGTTTATATCTAAAAAAATGTCCTTTCCCGGATGCAATCATATTATTATATTATGCTAAATATTAAATCTGTTTAACAATTAGGGTGTAAAAAGGTCACAAACATACCATAGCTACGTTCAATGATATTAGTATAAATAATGAATGCTGGACATTTCACACAGCGCCATCAAATCACAAACTTAGCAAGCTTATATTTGTCCCGCAGCGGGAATCGAACTCGCAACCTTCTGCGTCACAGGCTGGCCTTTGCCCTGCACCACAGAGGTCGTCAAACAAGTATGGATACGTAATTATTTACCTAGGTTAGGTCAAACCATTGTTCAACGAAAACCTTAACAAAATAAAAGTAATTCGAAGTCAATTAAAACTTGGCTAATACCGGCCCTCATAAACGGAACAAAGGAAGATAGAACAATATGTTGATAATAAGAAAACATTACTTTTATTGGTTGCCTATTTCTCCGATCTTGATTTTATCGTACTTTTCAAAGTACAGTTCTACTTACCCTAAATTGAACCTTACTGACATTGGAATAGAGATCAGTAAGTATAGGGTTGTAATATCAGTTATTGCACGTATGGTAGTTTCTGCATAACATAGTAAATGTCAATATCAGTAAAGAAGAAGGGAAATTACGATGATAAATGTTATGTATGTAATAAAGGAGTAAAATGTTTTGAGTTTATCTTCTGAGAACTCATCTGAACATGTCTGACAGTCATCTTCATGCTTTGACTATCGATCTGGGTGTAGATTTTCAACCGACTTCAAAAAAGGAGGAGGTTCTCAATTCGTCTGTATGTTTTCTTTTGTATCTTGTTACGCGATTGTTCCGCCATTTGTTGACCGATTTGCAAAATTCTTTTCATGTTTGAAAGGGTATACTCCAGAGGTGGTCCCATATAAATTTTATTCCTGAGGGATTGATAGTTTCCCCGTAAAACTCTAAACACCTTCCCCCCTAGCCATGTCACAAATAGAAGTCGAATCAACAGCTTGCCGCCCTGAGTCACACCGCGTTTCGAGTCAAACATTGAAGTCGGTTTTCTTTTTAGTATAAAAACGTAATTATTTACAATACTTATCTAGGCGCACATGAAGGGAGACCTCCCTCTGACACTCAAACGCAAGCTCATCGACATGTGTATTGTGTATCCTGCCCGTCCTAACCTACGGTGCTTAGACGTGGTCATTAACTGAACTACAGAAGTCCAAGCTCAAGATTGGCCAAGGAGCAATGGAACCCAGTATTCTTGGATTCAAACGCACCGACCGAGATACTGCGTTCAGTTACGCAAATTGCAGACGTCGGTAGAAAAGCAGCACCAACTCAAGTGGAACTGGGCGGGTCATATAAGTCGGATGCATCCCCACAAATGGGCGAAGGGAGACGGGGTCGTGGTCGGCCGAGGAAGCGTTGGCGGGACGATCTTGACGCCTTTGCGAGAGAGTGGTGGCGAAGGATCTCTCCTTCGATGGTTGAAGGGATATGGGGGAGACCTTTGCCCAGCAGTAGGAGGTGGTTGGTTAAAAAAAACCTGTCAACAAAAATCTAAGATCATAATCTACGTGACTTTTCAGTAATTATTCTGGTGGTAATAATTGGTCAGCGTCATAAACGAAGCACGCTTTTGAAAACTTATTATAAATGGAGTTACCAGTTGGTGACGATGATTGCTTATACTCGCGCATCATTGGAAGACTCCACGTCGCTGGAGCTGCTCGATACAGACTTCTTCGGCTTGTACTCTGTTATCACCACTGTCACTCCACTTACCGTTACCTGTTGGGGAAAATAAAAATGAAAAAAAACTTAGGCCTTTACATCTATATTAGATGATTGTACGAAGACTTTGATGATAGTTGCAATCAGATAGCTTAATTTTTAAAACAATCTCTTGTTCGAGCAACAAAAGACCTGTATCTATTTAACTTTTCACTAGAAAAGGACCAGTGAGATAATTTCCGGGAACAATAGAATTACGAGTGAAAAGGACTTCGGTAGCATTTGCTTAAAGTATGCACAATAGGTTGTTGTAACAAGTTAACTTCACTTGTGCCAGTTTGCATTGACAAAATAATAGTGGAACTTTAAGTTGTGGGCACAGAGCTTTTTGATGCGCAAATATAGAGGCTGCTTCACGCGTTCATTAACCACGACATGCCCAGCATGGGACTGGACAAAGTGGCAATGCGTTAACAATTAGATGTGCTTGCGGCATAGGGTTGAATAACTCTGTCTATCTGTATGTGTACCATTTCACGATTTATATTACAACGATTTCGATGATATTTGGATCCGATTTAGATGGCAATCTGGTGAAATCAGTCATGAATTTTATGAGACTAGCAAATTAAGGATACAAATCTACAAAAAATGTATAAGCGTGAGTTTTGATCGTACACAAGCTCACAAATTGTTTCCACACTCTTTGCCTGGAGAGGTAACGGTACAAGTATCTTCTAGGTAGTTATTTCCGCGAGTGTAGTTGTTCTATAACTACTTGCTTAGTTTATTTGGAGAAAAGGCAGAGAATCCTACAAATATCATAAATGCGAATCTTTATCTTTTTTTTTTTTTTGTGTACAATAAAGCGTTTTTCATTCATTCATCTTTGTGATGTATGGATGTTTATTGTCTTTGACGCAAAAACTTAGTTTATCCTTAGATTAAAGACTAAAATTTTTATAAAACTCCACCACTTCAGGGTGCTGCTAATTTTTTTGGGATAACGTGACTATTACAGCAATAATTACTATCGATTCATTCGTTTAGGATCTACAAAGCTACAGAGAGACACACAATATAAACAAACTGCATAAAAAAATACACAATGTTCGTTGAGTAGCGGGGGGAAGAAGCAAGCTATCGCTAGAATTCACTGAAATGGTTTTGTTCCAGAGACAAATATTTTCACTACGAAGAAAAGGTATTGTTCATTTCCTTTAGAAGCTGGATTTAAGAAAGTTTGAGTAGAAAACTCTGTCGATTTTTTAAGTCGCATCTTAGGCCGTCACATCTTTACTAGATGATTTATAGAGCACTGTGTATTGCCTGGGACATTGTTTGAGATAGAATTGTCGTGCCCAGCACCTAAATCATATTCTTAGCCTTATCAACAGAAAACTGACAATACATGCTACTGAACTGATTAAGCTGCAGTATCTTCACAATGTTTTTCTTTACCATTCGAGTCGTATGTGCCTTTTTTTCTTCAGCTTTTTGCTTTCAGCGATAAGGCCGCTCATTGTTATACCTAAGTTTTATCTTTCTGTTTTTTCTTTATTAAATTCTGTATACTTATTGTTGTAATTAGTTATATAACTTTTTAAACTTTCATGGTTATCAACACTATTAACAATATTAACGGGATATTTACCATGACTGCCAAATTGTGGAACTCATTGCCGGGTACCGTATTTCCCAAAAAGTACAATATGGGTCTTTAAATCAAGAGTAAATAGGTTCCTTCTAGGAAAGCATGCTCCATCTTAGACCTCACTACTGCTTAACATCAGGCAGAGGGAGGTCAAATGCTGACCTATTTAAAAAAAAAAAAGATTCAATTTATTTGGAGTTTCTTTTAGTGGAGTGGATAAATTGAATCATGGTAAATATCTCGTTAATAGTGTTGTAATTAGTTATTTATCAATAAAGATATATTGTATTCTATTCTATTTTTTCCAAAATCAAAACCAATTGATGCGAATTACAATTCAATCTCAAAAAGACACTACGGCCCACTCATATTTTTTTTTAATGATGAATGGGTTGGCTCTTGACCTCGAAACTTACACAGGCAAGAGTGAGGTCTACGATGGAGCGAGCTTACCCAGAAGGTGCCTATTAACTCAACTAAAAACAACTGGATCATAGCTCAGTGGAAATACAGACTCGGCAAAACAAGGCTCTGATTCATCTGGAAATATAAAGTTTTAAAATATGAAAATGTTATTAAAATCATATTTCCTATTCCCGCTTTGAATCTACGATGAGGTGCATCGCGCTTATTGTGCCGTAAACTATTTTGTTACATTTTAATTTCATCGAAAAATGTCTCATCAGACGTGTTCCGCTCGCGGCCAAATTTATTACTCGGGCTCGATGTCACACCGAAAAAAAAACTAAACGGCTACTACAAAACCGATCCTTCGGTCTTCGAGCAGAACATTCGAATGTGTAATAGAGAAGACGCTACATTTTTAATGGTTCACGACCGTATCAAGCAACGTCAGACACTCCGATGGGGGGCAATGTAGGTATATTCCATTTGAAACAAAGTCTTAGACGGTATGTCCCTTTAAATGTAAGCAAAGGTAAAAAAAAAACTTAGGCCTTTACATCTATATTAGATGATTTATACAGCGTCAGGAGGCAATTAATGCCTACACTTAACGGGACGCTGTAGTGCCTAGGACATTGTTTGAGATGGAATAGGCTTACCCAGCACCTAAACCATCCTCTCAGCTTAATCAGCCTGGCCCACATGAAAGACAACGTAAATACGTGTGGAGCTGACTAAGCTGCGGGTATTATAGACATGACGCTATATAAATTGTGTAGTAAAGTTAAACATATTAATGATACCACCAGTCACGTGGGGAATGCTAACTTCTGAATTTGTAGGTAGAGTCCATAGAGAAACATACTATGTAGTCTCTTATTTTTGTATTGTCGTGTGTATTGCTCACTTTACGCAGCCGGTGTGACCGTAATCTCTCGCTTCGTTTCATGAAATTTTTATAATAATTTCCTGGCAAGGGTGAGGAATGGGGTAAGTATATTTTAGAGAAGGATCGCTTTAGTAAGGTGACAGTCCACCTGAGCTCTTAGCACTGTACTTGGCAAGGTTTAAAGTGGCAGAACTAACACTTATCGAATCTATTCTCGTCTTCAAGTTTAGAAGCAAATTCAAAGTCAAAACTCAATATTTTATTCAGTAGGACTATTGGGATCACTTAAAATAGTATTTATAGGTAATTCTATTCATATACTATGCATGACACGTGTCCACATTTTTAATATGCAATTATTTTTATTATGTGAGAGGTTGCAAATTTATCGCCGTCTGCTCAAATCAGTTTCTGATAGTTTTCCTTCATTTAATATTACCACCGTATTAATATAATATTTGAAATTAGGTTTACAGTGATTTGGGGCTACAGAAATTACTGTTGAAATTGAAAGTCAACATTTTTATTGCAGTAAGCATAATCTAATGTAAAATGCGTATCTCAAGAATGGAATTTATCTGTTTCGCAAATATTTCTATAACGTCTTAACTAGTGCTAGCCTATCAAAACCAGTAGGCGGAAGATATGATGATGCCTTCGTTTTGGAGATTTCCCTTTAATGGTTCATTGATCTTGGGACCAATCCCAAGTTCCTAGCAATTTTAATGTTCATACAATAACTTGCAATTTGCAATAACAAGTACAGTACGCACAACCGATCTTTAGCTCTCTGAAGTTAGGTGCACTAAACGTTTGCGCGAGTAGGCGAGTAAGCCGATGCAACAAGCTAAGCGAGTGAGCGAAGCGGCTATACTAACGCTGTCTTCGTCTTTTAGGCGTCATCAAAAATGAGTTCTGCGCAGCTACTTCAGAGAGATAAAGATTGGTTGTGCGTACAGTATTTGATTATTAATTGTTCAATTAATTGTTATTTGACTAGGCCTTCTTCGACTTTGACTTTGACAATGTACGCGTAGCAGGTAACGCGTACACAGGAACGCCTAGTCCAAACCTGCAGCAAGGCGTATACATTTTGACATTTTACATTGACTCCCGCGAGTCCACCTGTACCTACGTGTAACCATGGACGTAATATTACGTTCATGCGTGTAACTGACTACGCGTACATTGGAACGCGTAGTCCGTACAAAGCTTTACAGGAAACTGCGGAACCGTGCACAGTGCCTGACCTAATACGCACTAGGTCATTTAATTTCGTTTTCTATGTATCAAATTAAAATATCTTTATAGTCATGACTGAGAAGAATAAATCCACCTACTCCATATTTGTCCGTCGTTTGCTGAAACCATCAGTTAGCCGACGCAGTGATTATAATTTCATCTGTGATATAAAAGTCTATGGTTTTATTTTCCACGAACCTATCCCTTAAGCAGCAGTTCTAAACTTAAGAATTATTTGTTTGTATGATCTACAGATATTTGTCTAGGGTCTGGGTGTTTCTATGTATAATATGTAGTAACAAAAAGTATATAAGTAGTTTATCAGTCATCTAGTACACATAACACAAGCTCTGCTTACTTTGGGGCTAGATGATGATATGTGAAAAGTCCAGCATTATTTATTTATTTATTTTTGGTACGAAGTTCCTTTTCGGACGGTATCGAAGAAAAACAAACTGGAGGGCTAGGAGAAAAAAAAATACCGTCACGAAATCGTCACAGTGCAAAGTGCGCAGCCGCAAACAGTCCATAGATTATTACATTGTTAGTACGGAAGAGCGTTTGATTTGAATTTGAAATTCCCAGTATAGAAAAGTACTCTTTGCTTCGTTCCAACCGAGTGCTCCACGACACTCACGTGCTTTTTGTTTTCTATTAGATGTGGGCAGATTGGATAGATATATAGAAGTGATTCCCATTTATTTATTTAATCAATCTTTGGTTCTACTTACTACTACATACTACTAAATACCTACTACATAGTACAAGCTTTGCTTAGTTTGGGGCTAGATGATGCTGTGTAAATTGTCCAGCATTATTTATTTATTTATTTACTTCTTGACTCCTGTCTTTAATTTCACTCTTTCCGGTCTTGTGCAGTCTTTTGAAAACATTCACTGGGGAGATCCTGATTGGTAACCGGTCCATCCTGACTCCAACTCACTGTCACCATATTTTAAACGTGACTGTTTTCTACCACATGTTGTAGGACGTAGCCTCTTTTAAGCGCATTTATAATCCTTTCACCACACTGGTTCGAAAGAACTAGTGACACGAGAAGAAGAAGGACGTACCAAGTTTCAACTTAATTGGTCTTTCTTTGGAGTTTTGTTGAACATTCAAAATAACCTGCCTCAAAAAGCCTCAAAAAGCCTCAAAAACGAGTGCTAGCGTGCATAGTGAATGGAATAGTTAAAGCGCGCGGGTTTTATTTGCACATTTTTTTAGATTTAGATTTGCGATACGAATGGATTGGATCCGACGGAAATTGCATAGAAATATTTTCAATTGTATCTGCTTTGCTGACGTTGTTTGTTATTGTCATAGTAAGAGTTGCGAAGGCATGTTGAACTTTAGATATTTTCAAATTCAAAGAGCATTTTACACTGAAGAATTATGCAATTTTAGGCTTAGGTATCGCAATGCAATTTTAGGCTTAGGCTTAACAAAGCAAGATAAAAATTGCATCCTGTAAATGCTTTTTCAGTCTTCAAAAGGCCTAGAATCATCAGAAGAACTACCTATGTCCTCAAAAAATCATTGACGCACGGCTGGGATTCAAACTTGCAACCTTCGAATTTAAAGAGTACATCCCACTAGGTCAACGCAGCTCCAAGGATAAATCCTTAACCTAAAGGTTTCCTCTGAAAAAAGTTAAGAGAAGCTATCCATCACACAGCTTTATTAACGAGGGTGTGTTTTTGTACCAGTGTGTTAACATAATAATATTTAGTGAATATGTAAAAAAGATTTGCCTTATAGTTTTTGACACAAATATATGGGTTAAAAAAAGTAATAATTCTAATAAGTATCCTACACACAAAATATAAATACGAAAGCTTATAATAATTACGTTTTAATACTAAAAAGAAAACCGACTTCAATGTTTGACTCGAAACGCGGTGTGACACAGGGCGTCAAGCTGTCGATTCGATTTCTATTTGTGACATGGCTAGGACACCTTCCCGTGTTTAGAGTTTTACGGGGAAACTATCAATCCCTCAGGAATAAAATTTATATGGGACCACCTCTGGAGTATACCCTTTCAAACATAAAAAGAATTTTGCAAATCGGTCAACAAATAGCGGAACAATCGCGTAACAAGATACAAAAAAAAAAAAAAAAACATACAGACGACTTGAGAACCTCTTCCTTTTTTGAAGTCGGTTGATAAGGATGATTGGATGTTGTGAAACGCAAAAAATTCACGCAAAAAAAATAACGGAAAGGATTTAATTTAAATGTTTGGCACACAAAAAAAGCTTACAAAAGAATATCAGGTTTTAGGCTACTACATAGACCTAAAAAAGAATAATAAATAATAAATAAATAAATAAATAAATAATGCTGGACTTTTCACACAGCATCATCTAGCCCCAAAGTAAGCAGAGCTTGTATTATGGGAACCAGATAACTGATATACTACTAATATACTTTTTGTTTGTAAATACATACATAGAAACACCCAGACCCGAGACAAATATCTGTAGGTCATACAAACATTTGTCCCGCGGCGGGGATCGAACCCGCAACCTTCTGCGTCGCAGGCGGACCTTCGCCCACTGCGCCACAGAGATCGTCGACTATGATGCTTATTTGCATCAGCTTATTTTCAAAACAACAAACAATTAATTAGAAATTTAATTATCTATTGCTTTGCTCAAATGAATACCTACCGGGGACATCCGTTAGGCCTGGCGCGGGTTTTCAAAATTCTTTCAGGGCGTCTGGTCGAAGCGACGCGTGATCCGAGAGCTGGCACATTTTTGGCTCAAAGGATCAGCATTGCCATCCAGCGTGGTAATGCCGCCAGTGTTTTGGGCACGCTTCCGACTGACAGTGACCTGGATCAGTTGAGCTATCTATAGATCGTTTCTAACGATCCTTAGATAGCTTGACTAATCCTGTTGTATTTTGTAAATATGTAGTAGCTTAGTTTCTGTAAATAAACTGTTCTTAAACAAAAAGTATATAAGTAGTTTTTCAGTCATTCTTAGTACCCATAACACAAACTTTTACTTTGGGGCTAGATGATGCTGTGTGAAAAGTCCAGCATTATTATTTATTTATTTAAGTATAGCCATCCAACGAAGTAATGCCGCCAACCTTTTGTTTTTTTATCTTTAGTTTAGTTAAATTATGTAAGTACCTACTTATGTATTTTTATGATTATTTTTTCTTGTAAATATTTATTAATAAAACATACCCGATTTCGGAATATAAAAACATCATAATCAGCATCAGGAAAAGTTTTCTAAATTAAATACAAATAAATGTATTTATCAGATAAAGAAATAATAAGAATTATCGCCTTAATTTAATCATAATTCTAAAAATAATAATAAATTACACATACATATGTGTTTTTTTTAAGTTCAAACGAAAAGGGTTATTTTTTAAATTAAAACAAATCAGATAAATGAAATAAAAGAAATAAACAATTCCTAATCATAGCCTGATGATTTAATTAATTAACCGTCAAGTGAACTATACCAACAATGTGAAAACATTTGAATATTGTGTAAAATGCAAGAACTCTTCTGCATAAATATAAGTTTCTTGCAAATAAATGTAAAAATATCCATCTGCACTCAAGCGACATTCACTCAACGCCCATTTTATAACGCCCATTCTGCCACAATTCCCAGGAAATCCGTCGGATTTTGTGAAATCGTCTCAAAATATCCGTTTTAAGGAACTGCACTCACTGAAATGGCCTCAGAGGCGCCACTTGACAACCTTGAGCACGTCGGAATATTTCCTATGGAGCTAGTGATGTACACTCATGCTAACGATAGAATGTCGATTAGTAGTTGAATCAACATTACCTTTTTTTACTTCAGGATTATAAGCTTTAGGTATCTGTCATTAGCCTCAATTTAATATAGATTCGAGGTAAGACGATAGAAAAATTTTACTTAAACATGCAAATTGTTTACACTCTTTGATTTACAATAACGTTACGATAGATTTTGGACTAAATGTCACTCTTTAAAATTTTAAAAACTTATTACTATTATTAAAATAACATAAGAGTTAAAAAATAACAAAATTATTGCGTATATTACAAATGAGCAAGTAAGTAAAAATACACATGTTCCTTATAGAGTATTCATCGATATCTATAATATTATTAACCACATCCCTAGCGCCTCTTTGAAACTGCTAACTGGCGCTTCAGATCGAAGAGCGCCGGTGTTGCAGAGTCCATCAGAACTTCATGACCAGTGATTGGGTTGACTACAACTAAAAGTAAGTTCGTATGAGTAAGTGGCCTACTCTGGTCACAGAGTAGGCCAGCCTTTTAGGCCGCCTAAAGGCCTCGGGCATGGCTTAGCGACTGTACAACCTCGACCGACAATTTACCGTGTCCTCCGAAGCACGGAAGCATAAGTTCCTTTTCGGACGGTATCTAATGGGGCTAGACGAAAAAAAGTGATCGATTTTTGCGTCACGACACATGTATTATGTCAAAACGTCACATTGCGAGTGCGCAGTCGCAAACCAGCCCATATATTGTTACATTGTTAGTACGAAAGAGCGTTTCTAGGATTTTAATAAATAATTTATTTGACAAATGCCAAATGTCTAAGTTGAAACCGAGTGTTCCACGACACACACGTACTTTTTTGATAATATAACTCGCGTCACCTATCCTAGTGACCGCACAGAACGTCACTTAACTTCTACAAGTTATCAAGAACCACGAGTTACATTAGTGTGTGTAACCAAGATGGCAAATCCTGAATGGTGGTTTTGCGTCATTGTGCCTGAATGGGCGCATGAAAATTAAATGTCCGTTACTCGCGAGCGGGAGACGAGAACTGTTGATGGGGTGGAGACATCCTCTGTGTTATGTTTGCCTGGTACTTTTTAGCCGACTTCAAAGAAAAAGGAGGGTCTATGTTCTGTATGCTCACCGATATCTCCACACGGGGTACCAACTATATCAGTTGTATTCGGTTGCTCCTAGTTTCATCAAAATTCTTTACTGCATAAGGTGTGATCAAAGTTTGTATGTTTGTGTTTTAATCACGCCTCAACTAATTGGACAGTTTTGATGCAACTTTGAATTACCTATGTTGATTTTAGACTGGAATATCAATAGTGGTGATCGCAGACTTGCCGGACTGTCAATTCAATAGAAGAAATAAAAATAAAAATAAAAACTTTATTTCAGACATTTGTCAACACAATGCAACACAACAAACCGAGACAATGCTGACGTCATCAACATTTTTTGTATATATGTGCGTTCAAGTTAACTGTAAACTGCCCACGCAAGTGAAGCTGCTTGTATAAACTAGTTTTAAATAGATAATATTAAAAATATTTCATTCTATTATATTTGGGGCTCTTACGGCTGATATTAATGATAATTCAATTTCAAGCTGTTCATGCTGTTGTCAAAATAAGTCAAAACTATCATTTGACGACCTCTGTGGCGCAGTGGGCGAAGGCCCGCCTGCGACGCAAAAGGTTGCGGGTTCGATCCCCGCAGCGGGACCAATGTTTGTATGATCTACAAATATTTGTCTCTGGTCTGGGTGTTTCTATGTATAATATGTATGTATTTACAAACAAAAAAGTATATAAGTAGTATATCAGTCATGTAGTACCCATAACACAAGCTCTGCTTACTTTGGGGCTAGATGATGCTGTGTGAAAAGTCCAGCATTATTTATTTATTTATTTTATTATTCCAGTAGTCAAGTAAAGAAAATATTAATATCTTTCAAACAATTTCAAATGCATACTAACTACATTACTCAAATAATAAAATAAAATATTTACTCCATTCATCGCAATAAGACGCCGTTTACACGATACCATTCTTGCCTCTTCCCACACAATACTAGCTCTTGCTCCGTTGAATTTGAGAAAGCAAAGGGCAAGAATGGTATGCCAGAATGGTATCGTGCAAACAGCGTCTAACTGAAAGTTTTCAGAGTTTACTCTATAAAATTCCAGCGATACGGCATAAAAGTGAGCTTTAACTATATGCAAATTAGGTCTAGAATTCTACGGTGAAAGAACAAGAAAGCTATTATTGTATAAAAAAATGCTTTAAAATATTGCTCTCGTGTTCGAGAGTAAAGAGCGGTAAAGTACCTACGATGTTTCTTAAAATTATTGCCATGTTGACCTATTGGGATGTTTTGAGTTTCATTTCGAAGAGTGCGAGGTGCGAGGTCTAATCCCAGTCCCGCCTCAATTCAGGTTCACTGGACGTTTACAGGGTGTAAAAAGACGTCTGAAATTATCAGGTCAGGTCTTATTATGTTTTCCTAGTAGTAAATAACCGAAAATAACATAAAATGACGTAGCTATGTAAATTTTTTTTTTGCTAAATATGTTTAGAATCATGGTCTGACTGCAACCCCTCAGTTTTTGGTAGTAGTCTTTTTACACCCTGTAATTTTTTTTCTTGAAATATGTGTAACATTCATGCACACTAATTAACGGTGATGGAAAACATCGTGAGGAAACCATAAAGTAGGTATAATGCAAATTTTAGAAAATTTTTGGCTTGTACTAAATGTAAATAAATACATTTTTGATGATGAGATGCCTCTGGCTCTATTACTTTGTTGCTGACGTAATATGACGGTAAACATTTTATTTAAAAAATCAGCTTTAATAGGAACATTGTGTTAATTGTGTTATTTTAATAGTTTACGAGCTGTTTTTAAAACACAGATTTGTGGGTAACAACCGTAACTCCTTTGTTCCGATGTAGATAAGGGTAGTGTTGGGTTGATTTATAGGAATACATGAACGTTAGGGAGGATTAAAAAGTAAGACACACAAGATTAAACTTATGTTAAAAAAATGAATTTTTACAGATTCCCTCGATCAATTACCAAGGTTATAAGTTTAGTTTAGTAATACATACAGGGTGTAAAAAGACTGCTACCGAAAACTAAAGGGGATTCAATCAGACCATGATTCTGAACATATTTAGCGAAAAAAAACGGAAAATCCTTTTGGATTTGGTCGTGTGTTGGGATGCTGTACCTACCCCTTTCGGCTTCGGTAGACGTCTTTTTTACACCCTGTACGTATGATTACTCATTACTCATACATATGTCTTTCCAAGCAGTAGTATGTGTTCCTCTACTTACGTTCAAAATAATTAAAAGCTCAGGTCAATTAACATTTGACGACCTCTGTAGCGCAGTGGGTTAAAGCCCGCTTGGGACGCAGAAGGTTGAGGGTTTGATCCCCACCGTGGGATAAATGTTTATATGATCTGGGTGTTTCTATGTATAATATTATGTATGTTTACAAGTTTTACCGATGATACAATCAGTGACATAAACTTCATTGATTGGAGAACTTTAAGTTTATTTTTCAGCAGGTTTTGTGTGAAAATTGTATTATTTTACTTACAAATAAAATTGGTTCTAGGCAAAGCTTAAAATAATAAAATAAAAAACAAGTGCGAGTCGGTCTCGCCCAATAGGGTTCGGTACAAGGGACTATGTATACACCAAAGTTACACATGAGATTATATTTTTAAAATTTTTAAGAGAGATAATTTTTAAGGGTATGGTATATATTATATCTGTACACACAGACAGACAGATGGACTACAAAGTGATCCTATAAGGGTTCCGTTTTTCCTTTTGAGGTACGGAACCCTAAAAAACATCATATTATCTTAGTTCAGAAAAGGCACTATACAAAGGGAGTCACTAACATATTCCTGTCGCGACTTCATCGAACGTCATACCCTAAAACGATAATTTTGTGCGAATGGGAAAAATATTCCGAATATTCTGTAGCAGAGCCTGTGCTACGAAGCTACGACGTAGACGTATTGTAGCAGCTACGAGAATATTGTTATTGGTTTGTCAGTGATGCGAATGTTGAGATATAATGGATGTAATGTATGAACTGCAGTATGTCCTTAAGGGCTTTAAATAAAGATAAAATGCACTCATATTTTTATTTACCTACCTTTTGAGGAATATTTTTGATTATCACAAAATAGTGTTTGCCAAGTTCACAGTAGAGCTTGGAATTCGTTATTCAAACTTAACTAGCCATGAAACATCCCGATCAAATGGTTACGTATCTCATGGCGACCGGTATTTATAATGGTGGTTCGTTAAAGTGGAATTGTTTTTGTCAAAAAACTATAGTTTACGTTACTATAGTACTTAACTTTTCCGGTACAAAAAGCTATCCCAAACTGTAATTTAATCTGTGCCACGTGAAATGTCTGTGTCATACAATATGACCAATCGTTTTTTATGAACCTATATCCCACAGCTGGGTAAAGGTCTCCCCAAAATTTTTCACTGGTATCTCAAACTCCTATTTCTTGTCATCTCCCACCACTCTCTTTCGAAGTTCGAGATCGTCCCGCCTTCTCGGCCGTCCAATAGCTACAAGTTGGCCAGTGTTGGCCACAAAATTGGGCAAAATAGCCAACGTGAAGAGACGCCATTATCCTTAATCCCAGCAAACTCATCGCTTCACTAATAGGATTCACTTGTTTATGAAATTATCACGAAATTCAAAGAGCAACGTTCAAAAGCTCGTCAAATGCTCTAATCTGGAAATGCTTACCCAAACGCGAAATTAATTGGTCCAGCGTTTCAACTTTCACAGGGATCCTTCTAAAAAACTGTGGTCAATTTGACGTCTGTCATATAACATTAACAATTTAACTAAGTGGCATTATTCCGCAGAGAGATGACCTCTGTGGCGCAGTGGGCGAAGGTCCGCCTGCGACGCAGAAGGTTGCGGGTTCGATCCCCGCCGCGGGACAAATGTTTGTATGACCTACAGATATTTGTCTCGGGTCTGGGTGTTTCTATGTATAATATGTATGTATTTACAAACAAAAAGTATATAAGTAGTATATCAGTTATCTGGTTCCAATAGTACAAGCTTTGCTTAGTTTGGGGCTAGATGATGCTGTGTGAAAATGTCCAGCATTATTTATTTATTTATTATTTATTCCGCAGAGAGATCCGTAGACGCACTAAAATCATCGACATAGCCCACAGGATTAGCAAGTGGCAGTGGGCGGGGAACATAGCTCGTAGAACTGACGGCCGTTGGGGCAGAAAAGTTCTCGAGTGGAGGCACGCACCGGAAACCGCAGTAGAGGACGGCCCCCACTAGATGGAAAGACGATCTGGTAAATGATTGCTGGGAGCCGTTGGGTGCAGGCTGCACAAGATCGATCGCTGTGGAAATCGATGGGGAGGCCTATGTTCAGCAGTGGACACTAGATGGCTGACACGATGATGATGATGATATAACATTAACAATTTAACTAAGTGGCAAACTGCTTCCATGCTTCCACAGGACACGTTGAATTACCGGGACCGATCCCGGCGTTGAAGTTCTTAAGCTGTGACGGATGCTTTAAAACTGGAGAGAAATTGAACAGCTCTTTATTATAACGCAAAACCGGAGAATATGTTATAACACTATGTATAGAATGGACACTTCTTGAGTTCTCGCCCTGCACCAAGTAAGGGAAGGGACTCATCGAGTTTTCATTTTGTGTCCTTTTCTACAATGAGTGCTACACACATACGTGTATGTACAAGAATTACACTGTGTAGAATGTGTGTAAAATAAAATTGAGTACTATATAAAAAAAAATACAAAACTACAATGTGATCTATTTCTAGATATATATATATATATATATATATATATATATATATGAATATCTATCTATATTATATATATTCTAGATAACTCTTGAAAGGACTAAGTATTTGTGAAAATAAATTTTGGGTACGATAGGCGGCCTTATCGCTATTTTTTTAAACAATCTATGGACTGGTCAAAATAATATAATTCAATTATTAGTTAATTTAATAATGTAGAGCTTGACATCAATCTTTTAATTTTTTATTATTTTTTATTTACTATTGCATGTTGAATTTAAATTGTGACATGATTAAATTTGAAGATTTATTTGGTATGTAAGACTAAGAATTTGTATACCGTGTTAATGCGGTAGAGAATGTGACACTTACTTTATATCTAAAATCTTTATATAACCATTCTTCTGACAAATAAATCATTTCATTTCATTTCATATGAAGGTAGGTCTTGCCACATCGTTTATATGGAGTTTTGACAGTGTCCAAGGTGTAAAAACTGAACCTATAATGAATGAAATACGCCCCATTTTGGGACCCTTTGAAATCCATTCACATTCTAGCTATGAATAACCCAGCCTCTACATTCCTCACAAAATACATGCTAATGTTACGTGTGCGAAATGGTAATTGCCACTTTGTGAAGCGTTTCGTATGTTGCGAGCTTGTACGGACGACCCAATTTAGAAATTTGTACTTGAATTTAGGATTGGTCTTTCCTACATTCCTCAAAGATCTTTATAGTTGAAGATCAACGGCATGAATTAATAAAAAGAAATCTGGTTCAAGTCATGATCCTCCTTTTTGAAGTCAGTTTAAAACTTATCAGAACTAAATATGTTTGAGGGTTTATTAGGTAATAAATTATGTTGGCATAAAACATTGTCATGCCCTTTGCGGTCACATGCCGTTCATACCCAGTACTCTGGCTCAACAATAATGATATTTCACTTAAAAAATCAAACCAACTTTATTCAAGTCAAGTCGTCCCTAAAATCGTGTGAGAAATTGTATCATCTGTTCTGTTTTTACAAAGGCTATTATTTTACAAGGCTTTTAGATTCATAGTTGGTAAGTGTTTGATGGCTGACCCTATGAAAACGGACGATTGAAGGTTTAAAACGATAAAATTGAAGGGTTCCAATTAAATATAATATGGGTTTAGAATCATGAGTTTCTCTGAGATAGTGCTCATATTTTACAATATGTGAAAATTGCTTTCGGATTAATGTCTCTAAATTGTAGTTACTGAAGATACGTGGTTAATAGCTTATGAGTGAGCGGTGCTGGCTGAGAGGCGGGAACTTCGACTTTAAAGACAAGGATTTAGAGCTCGTTTTTATGCGATTTATGCGATATTTAAAATCAGTTAGTAGTACTTCAAGTCAAGACCTTATCATCTCACAAGGTCAAAACTAAACGAATCTTCTTTCACCACAACATAACTTACAAAACAACTTAAAAACAGCAAACATCCCAAAAAAATATGTAATCATTTCCTCCACAAATAATCTGTCATTCGTCATGAAATAACGTGAGACCCTTACAAATGCGCCCTAAGACAAAAGGTCGGCATTTTCAGCCTCTACCCTTTGTCCATCATCGTATAGAATTACTCGATAGTAGGGACAATGCAAATGGACACTTTTATTCATAAGTGTATTTACATAGCCACGACGTAGCTTGTTGATTGTAGCTGGTTTACTTTTATAAAAAAAACCTAGGCTTTTACATCTATATTAGATGATTTATAATATATAAAGTTATCAGACCAAGTTAGGAACAAAACCATACGGAAAAAAACAAAAATTATAGATTTGAAAGAACGAATAAGACAACTTAAGTGGAATTGGGCGGGACATATCTGTAGGTTAGAAAATACGAAATGGACAAAAAGAGTGACAGAATAGATCCCAAGGGAAGGAAAAAGAAAACAAGGTAGACCAAGAAAGAGATGGAGAGATATATTTACCCAACGAGGTGGACCGGAATGGATGAGAAAGGCTAGGGAGAGGGAAGAATGGAGAGATTTAGGGGAGGCCTACGCCATAGAGGCGACTGCTGCGGAGGCGCTAGAACATAAAGTTTAAAATAAGCATAGTAAAATACTAAGTGTAGAGCATAACTAGTTAAGTAACTTATTGTAATTGTTTGGAAAGTAGTAGAATAAAGGCTATTTTATTTTATTTAGATGATTTATACAGTCATCAAGAGGCAACCTATGCCTACACTTTACGCTGTAGTGCCTAGGATATTGTTTGAGATGGAATAGGCTTGCCCAGCACCTAAACCATCCTCTCAGTTTAATCAGCCTAGCCCACAGGAAAGACGACGTCAATACGTGTGGATCTGACCAAGCTGCGGGTTTCCTTACGATGTTTTCGATTTCCGGGATCGGGCCGGGATTCGACCAACACGGCGATCTTCTACACCATTCGACCTTCGGATTGAAGGTCGAGGCACAACCCCATTCGACCAACACGGCGCTTACTTTTATACAAACTCCTTAAATAGGTACAGTACAAAGGGTGTACAAAACAGGTAAAGAAGAAGGAAAGTGAAGTGGTTTATGTAGTTTTAATTCACACCTTAATTTAGAGTGGGATCATCATCATTGTATCATATTTGTTTACTAGTTTCTGATAGTAAACAAAACATCTCCAGATCATTATATATTTGTCCAGCAGAATCGAACTGGCACTATACGTATCAGCTGATGCGTAAGTTGGCAGCGCTCGTTGGTATTATTGTCAGTATTATGGTCAGTATTGGTTTCCGAGCTTAATAGCTCGGAAACCAATACTGAATACACAAAAACGTGAATGTGCATCTACACATTAATCAACCGCGCGCCGTTGTGAGATAGAACAACTGTAATGAATTGATACAGCTGACTAAACTGAGCTACGCCACCGGTGTTAGTTCTTTTTGATGTGTTGACAGTTTGCGCAGACCCTTTGTGGGCAAAACGTTTTCGGAATTTGATGGATCCAACGCTCCGGAGTTTTGAAATGGTTATCAATTTGTGTGGACGTTTTGGGAATGGAACGTGTTTGTGGAAATGTTACTGCTGGTTGACGTGTGACGAACATTTATAATGAGAACTGTGGAAAGGAAGGCAAAACTATATTTCTTATGGACAAAGACCAGTATTTGTATAACAGATGTAGGTAGTTATTATTTAGTGGTCTTTGGTATGGACAACCAGCTAGACAACATTATACTTTTTCTTCTTTTTGTGTTATCACTAGATCTTTCGGACCATTATGGTGAAAAAGGTGCGTCTCTAAGACGTTCCTTTTGCTCACCAAAAAGAAAAAAATATAAAACGATAAATGCATATGCACGTTCTTTCTGTGTGAGTAAGCGTCGAAACGCTCACAAGGAACGAATGAGCGCACAGTATCGCTTACGCAAACAGATACAAATCTACACACACAATTAAAACCATTCCGCTTTCGTAATACAGAACTACTAAACCAAGCTATGCTACTCATATAAAATAATTTCATCCAAATTATTGTAGTCCATGTCGTACCCAAACACGGAACCATTAGCATTCAAAGTTCGATGTCCATTTCCGAAGCGGGGGGTGTCGCCAGGTACAAAGAAACTCATTCTACATGCGACCAAAACTGCTAGCATTAGTTTTAAACGATAAAGAATCATACTGGAGTCTGTAAATGTCTAAAAATGGGAAAAGTGAACATCCTTTTTCTTGAAATCCTTTCTTGAAGAATCCTTTTTTGAACCAAAGTGCCACGACAAGAAGATAAAAACTAGTGGAAAATCATTATATCGTTGCGTTTTGCTGTTTTGACTGGGTTTCCACGCGGCTCGGCTTCAATAGCCATTTTATTATAAGATTGTGTAATCTATTGGGATGACAATTAATTTCAAATTATGTAATAAGCCGGTGTCGTAACAGGTCACGTGACTCGCTATGCGAATCCAAAACTTTTTTACTCATCTCAGAAATGCTTAACGCGCCTAAAGAAGTCCAAAATTTTAAAAAGAAGTTTTCACTTCAAAAATGGCGAAAATGGCCAATTTAATCTCCCTTTGATACAAGAAATTGCTCCTATCATAAGCAAAGCTATTTCTAATCGAAGAGAGTTTATGGTCCTGTGGTTCTGCGGTTAGTATGATCGAGAGTTCCACAAGAAAACCCTATAGTAATATGAAATACGAAATTATGCCTTTTGTGTTCCGAAAGGGCTTAACCACTTAATTTCAGACGTTTGCCTTCTGGTTTTGCGGGGTGTACCCTCAATTTTCAATCAACTTTCAAATAGAGCATTAATAGTAGTGGTTTTTTACTACTTTCTTGTAAAAATCGGAAGAAAATTACTCTATTAGTATGCAATCCCAGTGGTTCTAATAAATACCAAAGTAAATGTATTTTTACCTTGACTTTGAATGTTTAATATGATTGAAAAGCATGTGCATTTTGAGGATGAATAAATGGGCAATCTTGGATATTTTATTGCAATTGAGGAACTTATTTTGTTACGACACGCCTTTTACATTTTGACAAGCAAAGTCTGCGATGAGTTAAAACGCAATCTTTGTGAGGCAACTTTGCGAATTTAAAAAAAAAACTCGTGCTACGGGTCTTGTAAACGGAAGCTCTTACAGTTTTTCAAAGGAGCTCTTTGTGGTAGCTTGATTTATGTTGCAACTGTCTCCTGTTGGGATCAAATGCACGTTACTTGGGGGGAATTTGGTGTTGAAATTGGACGATGCTTTTATGCTTTGGTCACACCGACGTCTATGTCCTGGACAATATTATTATTATAGAAACTAAGCTACTACATATCTACATATATTTACAAAATACAACAGGAATAGTCAAGCTATCTAAGGATCGTCAGAAACGATCTATAGATAGCTCAACTGATCCAGGTCACTGTCAGCCGGAAGCGTGCCCAAAACACTGGCGGTATTACCACGCTGGATGGCAATGCTGATCCTTTGAGCCAAAAATGTGCCAGCTTTAGGATCACCCTTAGCTTCGACCAGACGCCCTGAAAGAATTTTGAAACCCCGAAGGGCTCCAGAACCCCACTATTATTATTATTATTATTATTCCATTATTATTACTCGGTTCTGCAGCGCGTCAGCGATGTTCGCTGACGCGCGAGTTGACTGCTTTTACACCACCATGCGCAAGCGTGGAGCATCTCTGGTGCGCAGGGTCCGAGCTAGCTCCAACAGCATTCTCACCGTGTTCGCAAATAGGTTTGACTGCATTTATCTATACCACAACTCTAGGATGCATGCGTTAACTAATAATAATAATATTAAGTTTGTTTATGCTTAGTAATTTCTATTGGACCAAATTATACTGATGTCTGAAATAAAAGATTTAAATTAAATTAAATTACTATTTAATTAATATTTCGCATAAACATTAAGCTAGTTTAACTTAGACTAAGCTCGCAATCATCTTAACTCTGCCCTTATCCTACTTTTATATGGGGTCGACTAGGCTCGCAATAGTGTAGATTAACTTTAAAAATGTTTGGCAAGTACCACGTATTATGTGTTTCAATGTGCTTCTGACCCCATAGACTGAGTTTCGTGATCCTGTTAGTTATCTAATCTGAATTTTCTCAGAAATTCAAAACTGACATAACCCTGAAACGTTGATTATAAAAATAAGTAAATATAAATTAATAATTCTGGACTTTTCACACCGCGTCATTTAGCCCCAAAATAAGCAGAGCTTGTGTTAGTACATGACTGATATACTACTTAGATACTTTTGTATTAATAATAAATAAATAAATGCCGGACATTTTCACACAGCATCATTTGTATATAATAACATACATTTATACATAGTAACATCCAGACCCGAGACAAATATTTGTAGATCATACAAACATTGGTCCCGTCGCGGGGTTTGAACCCGCAACCTTTTGCGTCGCAGGCGGGCCTTCGCCCACTGGCCACAGAGGTCGTCAAAAGGTGTCTTCCGATAGTTAACTAGGCAATGACAGTTCTTGGCATTTGACATAATTATATCCATAGTACATTTCGTTCTTATCTAGAAGATACGTTTGTTAGTTCTCAACTTGTCAAAATTTTGTAAAACATCATTTATTTCTGTCTCCAGACGCGATAAAAGCCCGTGAATTTTAACACAGCTGTACCTAGGGTTGTCACCTAGCTATCTAAAAGTTTTAGAACAATTTTATCAGTTGTTTTCATTAAATAATGTAGTAGGTAATCTAAAATAATAATAATTAAACATTTAACAAAATAGTAAAGTTATTTAAAGTTATCAAAGTTTTCAATTAGTGGTTTCAGATCTTTAGATCAAACCTAAGTTTAAATTTAATTAAATTTGACAGTGACATAAATAATGCATGCCAGCCCTACTCATAACAGACATCTTAGAATAAGTTCGAGAAATTTCCAGACGAATTTCTTTGTCATCTAAATTGTGAAATTCGAACAAATGTGGAAAACTTCATATAAGTATGAGAGACTTCTTTAACGTCTTCAAGACGAATTCAAATAATTGTCTGTCTAAGCTGTCTGTAAAACTAAAGTGTTTGCCTTGAAAGGTTTCTTTAAATCTTTAAACCCATCCCGTCATATTAAAAGAAAATAAACCGAGCTTAGACTCAATTTCAATTTCAATTTCAAAGCCTTTATTTACTGAGAATATTTTACAGTTTACTTAATTTCTAGTTTTGCACACCAGTCCGGCTATTCTTCAGCGTGTCCTGTCGACACATAGGACTCCTCTAACCTTTTCCATTCGTTTCTGTTCCACTCGCAGCCACAGTGGTCCTGCAATCATTTTGATGTCATCAGACCATCTTTTCAGTTGCCTTCCTCTCTTTCTTTTGGTATTGTATCTCGGGGTCCACTCTGTCATGGTCCCTGTGCTGCCTGAGTGTGATCTTTTTAACGACATAGAACGCTTTTTTGTAGTAACAGTTTTGTTTTGACATGTGTCAACGTGGGGTTCAACTAAGGTTTAACGTTTTTGTAATAAGCAGAAGAGACTTTACTGACCATCCTGTCATAGTAAGAATGTTGTTTGAAACAGAAGATTTGAAATACTTAATGTAAAAATGTGTAAACGATTTTACTAACATTATAAACAATAGTGCAAAACGCAACGATAACTCTACCAATCAAATAGGTTTTGTCACTTGGTTAAACTTAATCGTACTCAGATACAGAAACCTATAGAAGTAAGTCAGACGGTTTATGTTATAACCATTATCAACTTAGGCCTTTACATCTATATTAGATGATTTATACAGCATCAGGAGGCAATCTATGCCTACACTTAACGAAACGCTGTAGTGCCTGGTACATTGTTTGAGATGGAATAGGCTTGCCCAGCACCTAAACCATCCTCTCAGCTTAATCGGCCTGTCCCACAGGAAAGATGACGTCAATACGTGTGGAGCTGAATAAGCTGCGGGTTACCTCACGATGTTTTCCTTCACCGTTAAGAGCTAATTTTACGATACGAAAAATCCATTGATGCACGGCCGGGATTTGAACCCACGACCTTCGGATTGAAAGTCGAGGCACAACCCCATTCGACCAACACGGCTCTCATTATCAACTAGATACTTTAATATTTGTAGTATTGTGATAAAATATCCTAGTAGGTACTACAGGTAGGTAGGCAGTAGGTAGGTACAGAGAAAATTTCAAAAAACGTGGCGTCATTATTATGATCAGAAATGGTCCTTACTTATTCTTATCGTGTCACCAGTTGTTTAGGAAACAAATACTTTTTTTTTATTATATATAATGTGAACAAGCAAAGTGGAGTGCATTATCTGTGGTCGATGGACATCCCTACGCGGACACTATCACATCCCTAGGCGCATCCGGCGACGCCATTGCATACACACTTCTCGGAACGTGAACAAGTCACGCCTGTCCATTTTCGTAATTCGTAATACATTCAATAAACAAAATAATGTTAGTAAGTTGGAGTTCCGTATTTTTTTGAAGAGGAAGAATCCCAATCCCTAACACCAGTTCTTTCAAACCAGATAAGTGCGCCTCAAAGAGGCTCCGTGTTGTGAGGTCCTTACTAACTTCATCATATTCCTAGCGCAGATAGAATGTTAATAAACAATCCACAAACAGTTATTTACATAACTGAATAAAATGTAATAGTAATATTTGGCAACGGAATCAAATTAGAAGTCGTTTAGACGCCAAATGGTTGTGTAATCAGTGTTTGGCACTGGTTTTCATGATTTGATGTTTTCTGAATATTAAAAACTCGCGTGAATAAATACAATATGAATTAGGATAATTTTAAGTAGGTATACCAAAAAAAATTTCCAAAAATTACTACATTTTCCAAGGAATAAAAAAATGGTACCTAATTATGTGATTCCAGTGTTCCTACTTAATAGAAGGCTCTACAAGGTTGATAGGAAAGAAACGCAATCTGTCTAATCACAAAAAAAAGGACCGAGTTTAGACTAAGACTAACCAAAAAACTGTCCCTAGAAAAACCATCTTTAAATACTCTGACATAGAACGCTTTTTTGTGGTAACAGTTTTGTTTTGTCATGTGGTTCAACTAAGGTTTAACGTTTATGTAATAAGCAACAATAAGTTTAATATCATTTTGAATTTTAAAATAAATTAAAAAAATTCAACCGCGCCGCGTCTGTTTGATAGCAGCTTTCTGAAGCTTAAGGTGGTTCGACATTAATTCAATCCAGTCGCGGGATTTGCATTCAGTGTTCTTTTGAGTCCTGGCTTAGCCCAGAGCTTAGTCTTAATAAGCACTATTTATATTTTCCTGTGCATTTCTTTGGTATTATCACAAATCATATACAGGGTGTAAAAAGGCTGCTACCGAAAACTAAGGGGTTGCAATCAGACCATTATTCTAAACATATATAGCGACAAAAAAAATTGACTTAGCTACGTCATTTTATGTTATTTTCGGTTATTTACTACAACATAATAAGACCATACCTATCTAATCATTTCATGAATAAAAGAAAAAAAAACTGTTAATACTCAAAATCCAGCAATCTACGTATAAAAACGCGCCCAGTACATACGCTCGACTAGCTGTGCGAGGTCGGTTTTCTCGGGATATAATGATTTTTTTGGAAAATCCTTTTGGATTTGGCTGTGTTTTGGGATGCTGTACATACCCCTTTCCTCTTCGGTAGACGTCTTTTTACACCCTGTATATTTGGACATCTCTTCACTATCTCCTTAGACGTCTTAAATGGATCTGGAATACATAAAAATATCTAAGAAGATTCTTAGGATTACAGTCATGATCCTGTTAACGTTTTTATTTATAGGACTCGGCAGATGTCTATTTGAAATGATCCCAGCGGTCCTATGAATGAGTGCTTTTTGGCTTTGACTTTGACCGAAAAATATTATAAAACTGAAATACTTGACTAAAGATTTGATAATACGTAGTGGGTTTGAAACATTTTTTTAGCGCATTATCATATATAAAAGTGCAGATAATGCCAGATGCGAGCTGTGGAGGTTATCTGCCTCCCCAGATTTCATAACCCCAGTCGAACACCTGCTTCCTGGCAGTGAACTGCAGTGGTCAACTTGGAAAGCTCTTAACCGACTCCGGACCAAAGTTGGAAGCTGCAGAGAAAATCTAGCCAGGTTGGGCTACCGGGACCCTGCACTTATCCAGTGCGATTATGGGGTTCAGGACATGAAACACCTGCTCTCGTGTCCTCTGTGCCAACAACCTGCACCCAAGAGGACCTGCTCAACGCTAGGGAGAAAGCAGTTAGGGTGGCCTAATACTCGTCAAAAACGAAGAAGAAGAAGAAGCGCATTATAAAAAAAAACTTTGCCCTGACGGTAAAGTTTTGTAAAAGCCCCACCTTTATGAAAACGATAAACGATTACATTTGATTTTTGCCACTTCACCTATTTAGTTTGTCTTATCCAATCCAACTTCTATCCGTCTGCAAATTGTTACGATGCCTGTTACAAGGGCGATAGATTGTCAAAGGTGCAATTCAGACGTTTTGCTCCACTGGCACTCTCGACCTAACACATGACACTGCATGCACCTAATTACTTGTTGGGTAAAGACGATGTCACAGAGACTTGAAATACCAAAATACCAAGAATCTGAACAGTAAAGCTCTTTGCTTAAACGGCTTATTTCTTAGACCCTTGAGAAATTTCACTTTGGGGATTTGGATTCATCATCATCATTACCCACGATGGAAGCGACCACGTCCGATTTCGATTAAACAAAAAATGTTTCTTTTGTTAGGTATTCTACGAATAAACGTGTCTTGGTAGTACCTACCTAACAAATTATTAGAAAAAAGTACATAATAGGATTTCCTTTTTTTATACGAATAAATGTGTGTATTCCTTACAAATTAAGAGAAAAAAGTCCATAATAGGATTTGCTTTGTCGTTGGTATCTGAAACTACAAAAACATATTTGTTATTACAATATTGAAAAGCTGCTTTTTAAGAAATCAAATAATATTAATTATTATTGTTCCTCATATCATTACTATTATTATTATACAACATAACAATAATAATTACAATTATATTATGTTCGTTATGACTCAATATTAATTTTATTAATCAGGCTACTAATTTAATTAATTAAATTGTAAGTGATATTTTATTGCAAGTGGTGCTACATTCAGGAAATTGAAAACCATCAAAAGTCCGCGGTTTTGTTCGGTTGTCAACCGGCTTAGGGACACTGCCAAGGAAAATCTACCTTCTGGACAACATAATTGTTGTTTTTTCTAATTAATTTGTATTATAATTCTGCATATTTAATCTTTATGCATAATTACAAACTGCAATCATAGTCGAGGTCTCTGGTCATAAAAATGCATACAATTACGTTTTTATACTAAAAAGAAAACCGACTTCAATGTTTGACTCGAAACGCGGTGTGACTCAGGGCGTCAAGCTGTCGATTCGATTTCTATTTGTGACATGGCTAGGAGGGAAGGTGTTTAAGAGTTTTACGGGGAAACTATCAATCCCTCAGGAATAAAATTTATATGGGACCACCTCTGGAGTATACCCTTTCAAACATGAAAAGAATTTTGCAAATCGGTCAACAAATGGCGGAACAATCGCGTAACAAGATACAAAAAAAAAAAAAAAAAAATACAGACGAATTGAGAACCTCCTCCTTTTTTGAAGTCGGTTGAAAATCACTGTTTTTTTTAAATAATGCTGTAAATTTTACTCATCAACCAAAGTAAAGAGAGCTTTTGAAGCAACAAAACTTAAATAATCTTCGTACTAACGATTTGTTAGCTAGAAACGACTAATTAGCATACTCAACGAAGCGTGAAATCTCTCTATTGTAAATTCCAGTGCTCGGTTTAATAATGACGAATTAGTGAAGCTACCAGAAATATAATTTTAACATTATGCTTTCTTGGGCAATTATCTAACAGTGAAGGAAATCATCGTGGGGAAACCGGCATACCGTGGAACCTAAGAAGTTTAAAGAACGCACATATGATCCTTTCTGGTTCAAAATACTAGTGATACGACTAAAAGACGAAGATAAAACAAAGACTAAAGATAGTCCTAAGCAAGTTAAAAGGAGTGGGCACTAGGTATACAAAAAACGTTCGTTCAAAATCTTTTCACTTAGCAATCTTGTGTCCAGTGACTCTCATAGGTAAGGGACATATAAAGAGTGAAAGGTCCACCGCAATTTCTCAAATAAATCGTCGACCCACGGGTCTGCCCTGAAAGTTGAAATGGTATAGTACTATACTTTAAATCATTTCCACCTGACTTGTGATGAAAGCCCTGTTAATGACTGCGATGTTATCGTTGAATGGAAGGTGGTCGAAAGGTCGCAGCAGGTTTTAAATTGAGTTGTTAATATTTCTTCTATAGTAAATTTTGATAGTGAATAATGTACACAACAACGAACAGTCACATAGTCCTGATCCCACATTCCTGTGCCGTTGGTAAAAGAAACTAGAAATACCAATTAATATGTATAGGGAGGTTTTTCTCTGATAGCTCTAACACAAAAGATAGTAGAAGGTGGACCTGTTATTGAATCAGAGTGTACAATTTGTTGCCGTGATTATTTTTTACAATATGGACAAGTAGTTTTTGAATAGGTCTCGTAGTATTTACAGTAAATCTATGAAGCTTATGAAGTTATGACATATCAGAAATTATTTGAGCTGCTATATTTATACACAAATTCTTTTAAAATGATAATTTCTTAAGAGTTTGAAGCCTCAGTTGTGACCTGTAACGCAGCCTTGTGCATCCGGTAAGTGCCGCTATTCCGTTGCAAGTCGAGCGTCTTGGGAACTACTCGGGCTAATTAAGGTTAAACAAAGACGCTCACTTGGACCACTAAATGAATTGTACATGTGCATGGTAGTGAATAACAGTTTTTATGGGAACTAAAAGATAGTCCTAAATTCTTCAGCCTATCTTGACCTTATTGTGTAATTCAACTGGCAATGGACATGGGCTTCATTTTGACATTTGAAAGACATTGTCTTCGATTGTGATTTTCCTATTATGTGATTGGTTGAACTCTATAAAATGGAGTTAAATTATAATAAATTTAATTATAATTTATAATTATAAATGAGCTACTTTTCGTACTCAATTTATTCTACCTATAGACTGTTTTTTGTTTTTATCCTACAGAAGAGATTGGAGCAGGAGATGTTTGCAGCATGGATGTTGCTCTTAACCTCTTCACTTCCTACCTAAGTGACAGAATACAAAGAGTTGATGTTAATGGGAAGCGTTCTCAGGGGTCAGTGGTGAATGGGTGTACCACAAGGATCAATATTAGGTCCATTCCTCTTTTTAATTTACATCAATGACCTACCAAAACTTGTAAAAGACAACCACGAGATTGTGCTGTTTGCAGATGACACTTCACTCTTATTTAAGTTAAAACGTAAACAGGTTAACTTTGACGAAGTGAATAATGCAATCTCTAAGGTTGTAAATTGGTTCAATGTTAATAATTTACTATTAAACGAAAATAAAACTAAATGTATCCGCTTCATACTACCAAATGTAAAACCAATAAAAACTAATGTAATAATAAAAAATGAACAGATAGATCTTGTGGACACCACTACATTTTTAGGTATAACCTTAGATAGTAAGCTACAATGGGGCCCACACATAGATGGATTGTCGAAGAGACTTGCTTCTGCAGCATACGCAGTTAAAAAGATACGTCATTACACGGACGTAGATACTGCCAGATTAGTCTACTTCAGCTACTTTCACAGCATTATGTCTTACGGCATTTTGTTGTGGGGGACTGCTGCAGACATTAACACCGTGTTTGTGTTGCAGAAGAGGGCTGTCCGAGCAATTTATAATATGGGTCCCAGAGATTCGCTTAGAAATAAATTTAAAGAAATATTCATAATGACAGCACCCTGTCAGTACATATATGAAAATCTGATGTATATTCGTAAAAATATTAAATCATTTAAAAAAAAAAGCGATACTCATGATGTAAACACTAGAAATAGGGATAAACTCGCTGTTCCCACTACTAGATTAGATAAAGTAATGAAATCATTTAAAGGGCAATGTGTTCGCTTCTATAACAAAGTCCCAAGTGAATTGCAAAACTTATCAATCACTAAATTTAAAAATACAATTAAACGTCATCTCTGCAAAAAAGCCTACTATAAAATATCAGATTATTTGGATGACAAAAAAGCTTGGGACTGAATATGCTCCAACTCGTTTTAACATAATTAAGATAAAAATGTATTAAAATTATATAAAAATTGAAAAGTGACGATTCTAAACAATCCAAAGTGATTTCAATGAATAAACTAATTAACCGACTTCAAAAAAAGAAGGAGGTTCTATGTTCGGCTGTATGTATGTTTTTTTTTTTAATGTATGTACAGCGATATTTCCGTCAATTGTGGACCGATTCCCAAAATTTTTTTTTTGTTTGAAAGGGTATACTTTCGAGGTGGTCCCATATAAATTTTATTCCTGAGGGATTGATAGTTTTCCCGTAAAACTAAAAAAATCACTGATCTTTAAGAAAATTGTGGACCGATTTCCAAAATTTTTTTTTTGTTAGAAAGAGGTATACTCTCGAGGTGGCGCCATATATTTTTTTTTCCTGAGGGATTGACAGTTTTCCCGTAACATTCAAAAAACCTCATTCTCACTACACAACACACCCTGACTCACAATCTGAGTCAAACATTAAATAGTTTGAAAGGGATTACACCCGAGGTGGTCAAAAATATTTTTTTTCCTGAGGGATTGATAGTTTTCCCCCTTGCTGAAGTCCGATGTGTCCTTTAGTAGGCCTGCCTATGACTTCTCTTATCCTAAGCAGGGTCTTAATGTAGCTTACTATATTATTTACACTTACACTTTTATTTACTTACACTAAAAAGGGAAAAATAAAAATTTTTGAAAAAAAATTGAACCGACTTCACAGTACACAAACAGACGAACCTTCTACACACTAAAAAGAGAAAAATAAGAATATAATTTGAAGTCGGTGCCAAGTGAATACGATTAGGTACTTATAAAAAAAAGAAATCGAGCGATAGCGTACCGATACAATGTTGCACCCAAGTTCTTTTGAATTTCTTAGATGTAAATGAATAGTTGGCACCGACTTCAAATTATATTCTTATTTTTCTCTTTTTAGTGTGTAGAAGGTTCGTCTGTTTGTGTACT
The DNA here is from genome assembly GCA_951394285.1 of Epirrhoe tristata. Taxonomy (NCBI): domain Eukaryota; kingdom Metazoa; phylum Arthropoda; class Insecta; order Lepidoptera; family Geometridae; genus Epirrhoe; species Epirrhoe tristata. Next base: position 809,871 of record OX596139.1, on the reverse strand, counting down.
GTGAAGTCGGTTCAATTTTTTTTTCAAAAATTTTTATTTTGAGTTTGAGTTTAAGTTTGAGCATTATATTTTTGAATTAGCTAAACGAAAAGCTCAGACTTGAGAAAAGTATTTGCAGATCATACAATTGTCCCTGGACGGGAATCGAACCCGCAACCTTCTACCGCTGGCGGGTCTTACTAATCTATAATGACTGTTAACCTTTGCTATGCAAGTTCTTCGCTAACGAACCAAGTTGCTAAGTTGCTTTGTCCTCCAGTTACTTGAATCGTTCCGAGTCTTAGCTAAGTTAAGCTTAATCTGCGTTAAAAATGAGCTAGATAACTTGTAAGCAAAGCTTATTACAAAGTGCCTTGTTCAAATGGCTTAGTAAGTGGAGGAGTTTTATAAAATTTACCAAACGAAATTTTAGGTAAGGTATTTTTATTTGAATATATTGAATAACGGATTTATTAATGTGATTGATATTTCAATCAATTGTTTTCAGTTAAAAAAAATTTTGGAAATCGGTCCACAATTGACGGCCATATCGATGAACATACAAAAAAAACATACATACAGCCGAACTTAGAACCTCCTCCTTTTTTTGAAGTCGGTTAAAAAGGGGCAAGTGCCCAATGTCCAATTTATGTAGATACTTAAATATTAATGGTTTGATACTTGAATAGAAATGCATGTCCATAAATATATACATTATAATAATATGGCAATGCTTCTATTTGCTATTAGCAATCCATAAAATGACGGCGAGTCCATTGCCACCTTTTTAGAAAAAAAAAGATACGACAATTCCTAAAAGCTCAGAAACTCACTAAAAGCATTCACAATATTAATTTTAATGTATGTATCGTTCGCGCAAGCCAGCTCCGCCATAAGTCAGGCTAAATTAGGCGAATACCAGCCAAATATAAGCTGCCACGTGTCTCTACATAAATTTTAGTTTTACCGTCGCATGCATATGCTAATCCCTCCTACTGGATTCTAAAACTCGTTGCCTCTGAGATCTGCTCTGCTTCACTCAGGCTTTTACCAGGTACCGATCATCAGACATCGTTAGGGAGTAGATGAATCATTTACAAAATGCTAGGCATGAAATCGTTTTTGTTGCTCTGGTTCTTCACGGTATTGGTCGCGAAGTTACAGGAGTTTTACGACAATTTTAATAAATTACAGCGGTTCTTATAAAAATAATTGAATGCCCTTATCCTCATTACTAATTTGGGGTACTTATCGATAATTAATTTGGGGGGTAAAATGGGGTAAAAACATTTGTGTGGGAACTTGTTAACGGGTGATGCGAGCGAAGTCGTGCTCAATGCCAGTAATTACATCATTCTATTGCTTACTATGTGTACTAGAAACACAAACTGACCCGCTTAGCACGTTGCGGCCTAAATCCAACAATATCAGATGAAATTAGTATTCAGCCAGTGAACTAAAACTAGTGAAGCCTGTTTATAGTGTATCTTTCAATTTGCCGAGGGCAGTTTGCGTCCATTAAAGGGGTAATTTGGCCCATAAATACCGCTGTTGCCCCGCTAGGCTAAGTACTTGCTAAGGCTTGCTTTTTAAAAAGACTGCTAATGTTTTTTCATGTTCGTATTTCATTATCTTTTGAAAGAATCTGCTACGGTAAGGCTAAGAAAAATATTAGGTAGCAATGAACTCTTCAAGTAAATATTCGATGGTAAACGACTTTGGTGATGAAGGACCACTATAACCCAAACGTAGCAAATGAAAATAATTGAACTTACGAGTAGATGAAAATGCCACTGACGGTCACCCATCTACTTACAGGCCGTTTCTAACGTTGCCTAACTAAATAAATAAATAATGCTGGACATTTCACACAGCATCATCTAGCCCCAAACTAAGCAAAGCTTGTACTATGTGAATCAGATAACTGATATACCTTATATACTTTTTTTTGTCTGTAAATACATACATACTATACATAGAAACACCCAGACCCGAGATAAATATTTGCAGATCATACAAACATTTATCCCGCGGCGGGGATCGAACCCGCAACCTTCTGCGTCCCAAGCGGGCTTTCACCCACTGCGCCACAGAGGTCGTCAACTTCAAACCATTGATGGATTAGAGTGATGGTTTTGATTAGTGGATCTGTGAGCGATCTATCGGCAACTAACGGCGTCTTACGTGGACAATCTGGACGCGAACGCGAAGTGTTGCGGTGCGGTGCGGAAACAACAAACAGTCGATTTACTATGGAAGTGTCCTACGTCACCGGTGCGCAGTAGCGCGGTACGATTTGAAGCAAAGGTAATCAGTTGGTTTCACATTAACGCGCGAAGTAGTATACTCAATCTGAAGTCTGTAGGACGATTCGCGCGCACGTAGGACAGACGTGCCACGCTGTGCCGCGTCGCATCGAATCGCATCGCTTCGCTTCGCAATCACGTTCGCGTCAAGCCTCCCACTTAAGACGCAGGGTAAGCAAGCACGACCACGAGCGCTTTGATATTTTTTCGCTCATATTGATAACGTCACATAACGAAGACAGTTTTGTCGAAAGCTCACAGCTAAAACCTCTGTTTGTTGTTATTACGGTCTGTTTTGTTTGGAAGCTTAAATACCTAATAAGAATTTAGTAGTGTAGTGGGCGCTTAGGCTAGATTTCGCCAGCACATTAACGACTCGATTAAATGATGTAGAAGCGGGCTTTGACGAGCGATTTAAGCAATTTTCTGTGATTTTTGTTCAAGAATATAATAGAATAAGGTTAATTTCCCATTCATTTTCTCAGAAAACCTCTTGAACAATTACTGCTTTTTTTTAAATTTGAAAGGAGATTTGGGCTAAACTTATGATTAAGTACTGATAGCATAATAAGGCGGTAAAAAAAAATATTAACCAACTTCAAAAAAGGAGGAGATTCTAAAATCAGCTGTATATACAGTCACCGTCACTGGTAGCCTTCTTAATAAAGCAGTTTAAACCAGCGAGCCTCCTAGCGGGCTTACTTAACTATTAAAATGCATATTGAATCCCTTGGTGTACAATGTCGAACTAAAGGTCGTATGAGTCAGTGGCCAACTCTGGTGACGGAGTTTTTAGGCCGCCTTAAGTCCTCCGTCATGGCTTAACGACTTTAATAGCCGGGACCGACGATTTTAACGTGCCCTCCAAAGCACAGAAGCGCTCAGATGAAAATGCCACAGGCGGTCACTCATCTATTTACAAACCGTTCAGAACGTTGATTAACTTCCAAGATCTATCAAAAACGACTAAGCTAGCACGACCACGAGCGATTCTTATGTCGAAATAGTTCTTTACCAAATAAACTATTATTTTTTTCGTTTATAACGTAAACGGAAACAGGTTCACGACTGTATCCCCAAGGTGCGGTAGTAACATTCTCTCAGATCTTTTTTATGTAACTTATTCCAGATCCTTTGAAGATGTCTAAGGGGGGTTAGTCAGAGGCATGTCCAAACATATTTGATACATGCCCACATCTTGCAAAAGTTAGTATTCCATACGAGACAGGTTGCAAGCCCATCGCCGCCTATAAGAACACTAACTGGTTTCCTCACGATGTTTTCCTTCACCGTTTAGAGCACGTGTTAAAGCGCATATAAATTTTACGAAACGCAAAATCCATTGATGCACGGCCGGGATTCGAACCCACAACCTTCGGATTGAAAGTTGAGGTACAACCCCATTCGGCCGACACAGTTTAAGCTTTTTTTTTCGTTTATCCTGGCAAAATAATAGCTAGTCGTGTTCAGCCAGGGTAACGTCAAGCGACAGTTCTGTAATTCAAAGCGCAATCTGATAAGGAAGGTTCAGTATAAATCATGAATGGCATTAAAATATGCCTCTGTTGATAGTGACCGGAACGTTCTGCGAAAGAATTATTGTTGAATGAAAATCAGAATTGTAATTCATGTTTCTCTCATTGCTTCGATGTATATGATTAGGGGTTAGCCAAGTAGGAACTAGGAATGCCTAGGCTTTCTAAGGTGTTGAATGAATACCAGACGTGCATACTGTATTTTTAACCGACTTCAAAAAAAGGAGGAGGTTATATGTTCGGCTGTATGTATGTTTTTTTTTTTTTTTATGTATGTTCACCGATATTTCCGTCAGTTGTGGACCGATTTCCAAATTTTTTTTTTTTTTGAAAGGGTATACTCTCATAGTGGTCCCATATAAATTTTATTCCTGAGGGATTCATAGTTTTCCCGTAAAACTAAAACAATCACTGAACTTTAAGAAAATTGTGGCCCGATTTCCAAATTTTTTTTTTTTGTTAGAAAGAGGAATACTCTCAAGGTGGCGCCATATATTTTTTTTTCCTGAGGGATTAATAGTTTTCCCGTAAAACTAAAACAATCACTGAACTTTAAGAAAGCTACGATAAGCAAAGTCTTAATGTACTCGTAGCTTACTATATTATTTACACATACACGTTTATTTACACAGTATTTCATTTTACTTACACTAAAAAGCGAAAAATAAAAATTTTTGAAAAAAAAATTGAACCGACTTCACAGAACACAAACAGAAGAACCTTCTACAAAAAATAAGAATATAATTTGAAGTCGGTGCCAAGTGAATACGATTAGGTACCTATAAAAAAAAGAAATCGAGCGATAGCGTACCAGGATACAATTTTGCACCCAAGTTCTTTTGAATTTCTTAGATGTAAATGAATAGTTGGCACCGACTTCAAATTATATTCTTATTTTTCTCTTTTTAGTGTGTAGAAGGCTCTTCTGTTTGTGTTCTGTGAAGTCGGTTCAATTTTTTTTTCAAATTTTTTTATAATCAAGAGTTCTTAAATAAGACTAAATTTTATAAGAAGCAAATAAAAACAATAAGATACACACACAAGTGTGGTTGCGGATTTGTGTTAGATGACAAGTGATGGGTTAGTGTCAAATCCCCTTTGGGAATCCCCCTCAAAGGGGATTTTGGAATTAGGATATGGACAAACAAGTATTTGACGACCGTCTGTGAAATCATATCAACGACAACTACTCCTAATACCAGCACGATAATGATGAATTTTAAATGGGCGTGAAAAGGATCAAGACAACAAAATAACCAAAAACTCAAGAATATAAAACCATTGCTAAGTCTCTCTTGACTAATTACAAACTTTGGATTGCTGAGACAAAAACTTTAAAGTCCGCATTGACGACCCCATTTAGGGTCAAACTGTACGAGTACCAAAAAACACGGACTGTCTTCACTGCCCAATACTGCTCATTCACCATCTTAAGTACCAGGCTTGCATAGTTCAGTAAGAGTACCTCATGTCATGCCGTACTGAGTAACTACAAGTCTACAACCTTGTATACCTACAAAACTCTCGAGCTGTTGGAGCAAATGCTGAGGGGTAGCTGTATTTTCACCCACATAAAATTGTGTAGATTTAAGTACCTATTGTAACTGTTGTATATGATGTGGAGAAAATAAAACTTTATTCTATTCTATTCTATATTCTGGCAAATAAAATTCTGATTCTGATTCTGATTCTATTTCATTGGTTCCTTTTTAGGTTCACGTTGGGCATTTTACTTCAAGCCTACGGTATCTAATCTAGCGATTCCTTGCTTTCAATGATGAAAGCTAATACTTACCATAGAAGATGGTAGGCATCTTTTTACTACTAATTATGTAGGTAATTTCCTAATGATTAAAAAAAAACATTCGTAGGTATTAGGTGTATTTTTTGAATCGTCAAATTCATGTTTTCACTTCTGTCGGAACTCCTGGAGTGCCACTGATTTTTTTTACTATGGATAAGGTTAGAGGGTTAGGTTTTGATTCCCATCCAAGACTCTTTGTGTCTGTAGTGTTATGAAATACTACTTAGACTTACATCAAAACCAGATTATTTATACGTATGTACAGCGTCAAGAGGCATCCATACACAAGTAAGACTGAAGAGTGCTTTATTGTGTAGTGTGCCCTATTTCAAACTTTTTTAAGTGGAAAGTTACAATTGGGTGGCTTAATTTTGAACGCTTATTAGCTAAACCCATAATTAATTTAATAGTAGTATTGGCTCATATTATAAAAATGTTCAGCTTTTATAGCGCTTATAAGGGCACAAAGTCAAAGTCAAAGTCAAAAAACATTTATTCAGTAGGACCGCTGGGATCACTTTGAAACGTCTTAAAACTAGGTGATTCAGAGATTCACAGATTCAGAGCCAAGTAAGCTAAGTTAGTACTCTCGAATTTTAATCTGCAGCAGCCTTATTTTTCAACTTGAAATCCATTCCCAGTTGTCATCTCAATAGACCTCAACCAATCACACAACACGAATATGACAATTGAATTCCAGGCTAGGTTTCAAATGTCAAAATGTAACCGATGTCCATTGCCAGTTGAGTAACACAATAAGGCCCCTGGTCGGGAATCCCGGCTGTGTATCAAATATTTTTTTGTTTGTATAGCTGACATGCGTAACAACAGAGCTATATATGATGAAGGAAATAAAAAACTTGCGTTATAACACGAGCTAATTAATGAAGGAAAATATCGACGACCTCTGTGGCGGAGTGGGCGAAGGTCCGCCTGCGACGCAGAAGGTTGCGGGTTCGATCCCCGCCGCGGGACAAATGTTTGTATGACCTACAGATATTTGTTTCGAGTCTATCAGTTATCTGGTTCCCATAGTACAAGCTTTGCTTAGTTTGGGGCTAGATGACGCTGTGTGAAATGTCCAGCATTATTTATTATTATTATTATTATCGTAAAGAAATCTAAAATTTAGGAATCTCAAGTTCTCAGTCGTATTGACTATGTCGTTCCTGTGGATAGGTGATTTTTTGTTGTTTACAAATTACGAGAATACGATTCGGAAAACTCTTGGAAAATTCTTGTACAATTTTCTACGTACATGAAAATCGCTTTTCTTTTTCATTTGTAAACATAATTATTCTATAATAAGACATAGTTATCAACCTAAAAGAACCAATATTCTCGTACCTGTAATTCTAATTCCTTTACATTACCCACAACCATTATCCGCAGGGCCCCACGGCACCACTTTCCAAAGCTGTGCAGAAGGTCTACTTACATTGGTCAATGTGTCGACTATTTTATCAAGGCCTGAAGATTGTTTGTATTGTATGCTGAGGCAGGGTTCTGATTATATTGGTCGGTGTGGTAAATGAAGTCGCCAAAACGAACAAAGCGCAAAGTGCTGGCGTGTAGTGATTTATGCGGGCCCCTTTGTAATGTCAGTTTCAAATTGAATGGATATGCGGTTATGTAGTACATACTTTTAGGTTCTAAAGCTAAACCTATAGATTCCAATGTATAAAAATTTTATGTGGAAAAACCTAACGTCTAAAAAGCATCCATTTTGTTACTCTTTTAAAAAGCGATCAAAAATTATTACATCTTATCTAGATCATAATAAAATTATAAAGAAATGAAAAGTCTTATCAAAATTTTCGATACCGACGGGATTAGAACCCGCAACAATCAGACGGTCATCCTAAAGCCGGAGTGCCTTACCATTCGGCCACAGAATCCATGTCGTCACAATCTAAATTTTCGATAAGCTCATATTTTATCGGTTATAGCACCGGTAACGCCATCTACATGTTTCACTTAGTGAACTCATGCTCAGTGTGGTTCTGTTATGCTGCTATGCTATGCTAGCTCATGATCAGTTAACACTATAAAAAAATATAAATTAATAAAATTACTTATAGTGTCAAAGGGTAACCCTTGCCTACACTCAACAGGATGCTGGTAGTGCCTTTGAAGTTATTTGTCTCATTCTCACAGCTCAATCAGCCCGTTGGAGCCTTGACATAGTTTACGAATAGGTTTGCCCCGTGCCTAAATCATCTTTTCAGCCTTCAAGGTAAACACGTGCTGACTAAGCAGCTGGTTCACAATGTTCAACTTCACCATAACGAACTTGGTATTTCAAATGATCCAATTTTCACTCTCCAGCTAAAAGCCAGTTACCTGAGCCACAGAAAAATGCCAGCTGTTTATCAGTAGGTCCATTCCATTCGCTTCATCAATCTAACTAATGTTCTTGAAGCGGAGCTTTATATTTTTGCTATCATTTTCTACACTGTTCAGAGTTCTTTAAATGAAAAATTTGTTAAACCCTACCTCGAACTTATAGTTGTAATAGAAAGAAACATGTCTAATCTATTAGAGTTATTGTACCGTCACGGCGAATAAGATGTATACACATCATAATTTTCAAAAATATGTATACTGTACGTAAAAATTGTATGTAGATAACGACATCATCGACATATACACAGTAATGACATCTTAGAGACACACCTACACAGACAAACAATATTTTGACACATCCATAACCTAAATCTTCATCCGGGTAAGAAATGAATTGAAATTATGGTAAGATTACGCGTACCAAGTAGATGACTAAAATAAGTTCGCGCTGTAAACAACAAATCTATCTAAAGATCGTTAGAAACGATCTATAGATAGCTCAACTGATCCAAGTCACTGTCGGTTGGAAGCGTGCCCAAAACACTGGCGGCATTACCACCCTGCACGGCAATGCTGATCCTTTGAGCCAAAAATGTGCCAGCTCTCGGATCACGCGTCGCTTCGACCAGACGCCCTAAAAGAGTTCCACATCCAAGAATTACACATCACCAAATGCTCAGCCGAGTATGAGATCACTCGGCCAAGTATGAGTATATTTACTGCCTCGTTATGTGTAATCCATCTAGTTGCCTTAATAGAGAAACTTTTTAGAAAACATATCAAAATAATTCAATATGAAATAGCAAAGCAAGCAAGGTCTCAAAGCCTTTCGGTGGTACAAAGTAAATGTTAATACATTACAGGCTAACTTCCTTTCTTGTACACAAACACTGCGTCGACTGGACCTCGAACACACCAGTATCCCATATGGAATTAACTTAGGAAAATCCAATATAAAAAAATGTAAAGAATATCGACTTTCGATTTTTACAACATAAAATATTGCTTTTGATTTTTTAAGTACCTAGTACTTCGTTTGTTTTATTTTTGTTTGTGTGTTGACATTGTGTGTGTATGTAAAATGGATCATTTTAGAAGCCCTTTCTAAAGGACCACTTAGAGTGTAAGAAAATATTATAGAACGAAGATTTGGAGCACATACATAACTTCAAAACACTTATATATATATATATACAGTCTCAATTACAGTCTGATCTAGCCTCCTTCTTCTTTAACTTAATACATTTTATTTTTTTACAAAACCATTGAAATATTTTTTTGTGTACCTAACTGGATAAACAAATCCACAAGTACGCATGTATGCAACTGTTTGCGTCCAATGCTGATACAATATTTACTTTGAAACCTTCCGTCAGCCATTTTCGAAGGCAAATTATTTTAAAAGCACCATCTTTGCATTTTACAAAATAAGCGGTTTTATAGAAACTGCCAATTCGTATGTTAGCAACAAAGAAATAAGCTGTAAGCTATAGTAGTTCCTGGCATGGCACAAAGTAAGTAGATTGATAAGAAAGAAAAGAGGCCATTACGGATTACCCAACATTGGGTGTTACTGGCTAAATAGAGAGAAATTATTTCTACAATCAAGACCATTGGACTCCCTATAATTAGTAATAATAGGGATAAATTAATAAAATAATAAATTCACCGAAAGTTAAGTCTCATTATGTTGCATTCCCATTATGTTGAATTTCCATTATATTGAATCCCATTATGTTGAATCCCATTATGTTGGATACCCATACCCATTTCTATCTTTTACAAAAATATTATACCAGCTGCACTATTTTTTTTAAATCGATCACATTTAAAGTTTTATTTTAGGGGTAGCCAGAGGCAAATCCATGCATAGCTTTGTCAGTATTCATCTCGAAATCTTTCCCACACACTCTTCGTCAGAAAACAAATATTTTTTTTTAGCAAAATCGATTAAATTGGAAATTATTGAATTTTTGCGAAACACTTATGTTTGGTGACACAACTCCAATATATTTTTAGAGTTCCGTAGAGGTTCAATTATAAATGTAATAGAAGATATTCAAATGTTAGTCTTTTAATATTTTTCTTCAAGAGTGTTACCATATCTAATAATTCGCTAAGTAGGTACCTACCGGAACAGATCTACAGATCATTCAAACATTTGTTCCATCGCAAGAATCAAACTCATACCTTATATCCTTTACTCATGTCACATAGCTCGTAAATATCACAAATATGTAGATAAAATAAAAATAGGTACCTAATTTACTAAGAATTCTGAAGGGCATTGAACTCTGTTATTTACAAAGGGTCTGAAAAATGAGCTCGCAAAAAAGCTACGGCCTGGAACCCACTTTTATCCGAATGTACTCACGCATTCATAAATTACAATACCATAAGCACTAGTTTGAACGTTGTGAAGTTATTAGCGAATCCGTCGCGACAGATTTTTGGAATAGCATACTATGTAAATGCTATTTTTTTTTTATTCATACAGAATATGTACATGAAATCAAGCCTCAAAGGAGTAGGTAGAGACCACACAATTTTACTTGCTATGATCCTAACAATAAAAAAAATACAATGTTGCTCCCTAAACATATACTCGTAGCATAAACAATATAATTATTGGAACGAAGTTCCTTTTCGGACGGTTTTGGATGGGGGCTAGACGAAAAAAGTGTTCAATTTTTGCGTCACGTCACATGTACCTATCTGTCAAAACATATATATTATTGTGCGAAGTGCGCAGTCGCAAAGCAGTCCATAGATTGTTACATTGTTAGTAGGTACGGAAGAGCGTTTCTAGGATTTAAATAAATAATTTATTTGACAAATGTCTAAGTTGAAACTTCGTTCCAACCGAGTGTTCCACGACACTCACGTACTTTTTTTTAATATCTAGTGCTAATGGCACTTCCGTTGTTGCCAATCTATTGTTCTGTTTGTTTGACACAAACAAGCAACGTATAAAAGGAAATTAAGTTAGATAACATTGCAGTTTTATGAGAAAATTGCTTACGTGAAAACATTTTACACTCATAAGCATGGCTGGGTTAGAACTCGCATCGTAAGTAAATTCCACTGTGGCGACCTCTATCTACCATCGCCTGAACTACAAGCTGAACTATAAAGCTGAACTTCATGAGATGTCAATTACAGCGACGTACTTCGGAGCTGTACCACTAGATGGCGCTAGGAACACGCAAAAAGTAATAGCTATGTCTATATCTGTGGAAAATTCTGAATCGCGCTGACGATTGTTACTGGGCATTTCTACCTATATAGAACTATCCGACTATAACTGTCGGCCGAAAGGCCCTAAGGTAAGTGTGCCAGTTGGGCAAACCTTAGCGAGGCGAGTACTCTTTACCATAACTTGGGGGAATTCCACCTACCCCCAAATCCACTATGCCAACGCGGAATACCTAAAAAAAGGCACCAACCGCCAAGCCATAGTGATGTTTCTGGACTGAAGAAGTCATACGTACCTTACAAGTAGATGATATTTGGGAGACTATTCAGCTCACAACGTAACCAACAGAATGAGATACCGATGTACAATCAGCAACGAAAGTCTATTAACATTTTTGATAGAATAGAATAGAATAGAATACAACTTTATTGTACACCATAAAAATAACACAAATAAAAAAAAACAAACATGCAAAAATATAGTACAATGGGCGACCTTATCGCTAAAAGCGATCTCTTCCAGGTAACTTTTGGATGAACAGGATAAATATTAACAAATTCGGACGGTGGCATACATAATGATACATAATAATATAATATATACAATATATAATTATAAAAACGTATTATATATATCTAACATAAATACCCATAAAATACCTACCACTGACTAAAAATAATAAATACATAAACATAATAATAATATCTACAATGACAAGTAATGACGATTTCACTATTTCGATTGATGTTTCACTTATCTCAATATTTCCAAAATCTGTAACAGTATGACCAATATTTTGACAAATATTGAATGAATGACTCACCCCATGTTTATTTCCCAGGTAATGTTTATTTTTTATTAGAAATCGAAAACAAAATGGCGTTTTAAGAAATCAGACTGTTAATCGACTTTATTTGCTGACTGTTTTCATACTTGCAACCTGTCACGTATGGAATACTAACTTCTGCAAAATGTGGGCATGTATCAATATTATATGTTTGGACATGCCTCTGACTACCTCCCTTAGACATCTTCAAAGGATCTGGAATTAGTAACATAAAAAATCTGAGAGAATGTCTACCGCACCTTGGGGATACAGTCGTGAACCTGTTTTTTTTGTACTTCATACGACTGTGTCATACTTGAATAAAATATAAAGCCGATTACCAATCCCTGTCGAAAATGTCAAGTTATAACGTTAGTAATAATTTATCAAGAAAATGTATTATGGAAGAAGAATTGCCTAATAATCTGATGTAATGCTTAGATCGCTGATATAGAAAATTGCTTTTACATGGTGTCTGTCTATCTCTAGTTCAGGCTGAGATGTGGTCATGAGTTGAAGCGGAAGCGGGCTTACCCTCAACTTGAATTTAATCTTACTTGCACATTATACTAGCACACTAAATATGTTTAAAATCAATCAGATTGCGATCTAGATTAGTGGTAATTTTCAAGTAAAGTTACCTTAATTCTTTTACTTTGGTGCGAAATTACAATTAATCCCAGAAACAAAAATCTATTGTGGAAAGGCTACTAAGGACTCTTGCTGTCACTGTAAAAAACGTTATGATATCTCTACTCGAAGTAAGCCCCTGGCTGGACTCCCATTTGTGATTTTTGAAGTGAAAACTTCTGAAAATCGTTACTGTTTGAGATTGGAAAAAAAACATTGAACTTGACACTTGACACTGTAACCGTTACCATTACCAAAGACAATATACTTAATCCATTACCGACACCTCTGTCTGAGATGCGAAAAAACATCTGGTCAAGTTTTCACTTCTATCGGCACTCTCGGAGTGCCACTGTTATTTTTGTTAAAATTACGTTTTTGCTGTTGGAAAAGTTAATAAATAGCTTTGCTTATGAAATTGTAGCTACCGTACACTAGATTCCCCACAAGGCACGTGCATAATAAATGCCTCAACTATCGCAAAGCAGCCGAATTCTTTTATTTCCCAATACACGAATACGATATTGCCTGTTATTCACATTGGGTTTGCTTTTTATCATGAAGGCGTGCAAATGTTTTATGTTTTCAAGAATGCAAGCAACCTAATAATTATATACATTGTATCTAAACTTATACCTATAATAATAATAATAAAGCCCTTTTATTCCGAATTCGCTACAACTTCAGCTACAACATGTTATAAATTATTTTAGAGTATGTCTCGCAAGACGGCGTGCCTCATGGCATAGCCCTCCTCCAGCTCTCTCCACTGAGCTCTATCTTCTGCAACTCTGGTCCAATACGGTCCCAAGGTTAGGCGGATGTCGTCTTTCCATCTTGTTTTTGGACGCCCCTGTTTTCTTGTGTCTTCTCTTGGGTACCATAATGTCACTTGTTGGCTCCATTTATTTGCTTTGTTTATAAACTTATACCTAATCAATTTTAATAATTACAATATCTCATGTAAATTTTGGCAACAAAAATTTGTTGATCATACGATTTAGTTTATTCAATTTATAAGTTGAAACTGTTGTAGACATCAATATGAATTCCCATTTAAATGTGTAGAGTAACATACCTACAAACTAATACTTATAATCCTTTCACCACACTGGTTCGAAATAATTTGTGACAAGAAGAAGAAGTAACATACCTTGAAGTTACTTAGGGAAAATAGTGATAGAACATGGCTCTAGAATTCTTGTCGTGTCACCAGTTCTTTCGAACCAGTGTGGTGAATGGATTATAAGTGCGCCTCTAGGAGGCTCCTTTCGTGCACTTGACACATGTTTTCGAATTTTTTAGGTATACGACATTCCAGTGTCCTCACGATGTTTTCCTTCACCGTTTGAGAGTACTAGCATAGTGCACATACATTTTTCGACAGAAAAACTCATTGGTGCACGACCGGGATTGAACCCGACCTTACGATCGGAAGGCGGGGCCACTACCACTAGACCACCAGTGCTCTAGAATTGAATAATGAATACCCACTAGATTTCATCAAAAGTTCTAAATTGACTTGCATGTGAGTAAAAATCTACTAAATCTTGCTAATACATATTATATATATTTCTTTTCATACAAGTTTCAACATTTTCTAACAAAGATTTTCAGTCGCCATTTCGTTCCTAACTGGCAAATAGAACAGCATCTGTTTTCCGATCAATACAGAGTAGGCACACTTTGCCAAATTGAGCGTTTGGCCAACAAACTTACCTAAGGAAACGATCACATTGAATTCACCTAAATAGCGAGTTAGAATGGTATAGAATGAAACTACACTTCGGAAAGTAAGTAAAGTTTATTGCGTTTAAAGGTAGGCCGTCTTTTTACTAGTAAATAAACCGAGTTTAGACTAAGGGCTAGTTTCACCAAACTTTATCTAACAGAGCGTTAGTTCATTTGACATCAAATTTAGTATGAGAAATAACAACGGATTAAATATTTAACAGACCGTTACGATTGCTTTGTGGTCCATCATGCTCTAACAAAGGAATATCTTCATTAACAAGCCGCTAAATCTAATCGCTAGTCGGCGGCCGGTTAGCCAACTAGCAGGTTGACATCGTAGAAAATTAAAAATATGTCACAACAACCAAAAATCCGAGAGTGACAGAGAGCCGTTTGTCTGCGCAGAACACAATTTTGTATGAAAAAGCGTTCACTGCGCTGACAAACGGCTAACGGCCGATTTATCAACCAGCTATTAAACTTGACTTTGGTGAAACTGGCCCTAAGACTTAGTAAAAATCTGTCCCTAGAAAAACGATCTTTTTTTTGGTAACAGTTTTGTTTTGTGTCAACATGGGGTTCAACCAAGGTTTTACGTTTTTATAATAGGCAGTTCGGTGTTCTAAGGTGTATTTGCTAATGTTGGCTTAGTATGTATCTGAGATTTCGATCTGTTGATAGTGGGTTTTTATCAAAAAACGTTGTAGTAATTTGAAAAATTGTATTAACTGTCATTATTCAGTCAGATAACCTTTGTGGTACAGTGGGTGAAAGCCCGCTTGGGACGCAGAAGGTTGCGGGTTCGATCTCCGCCGCCAGATAAATGTTTGTTTGATCTGCAAATATTTATCTCGGGTCTGGGTGTTTCTATGTCTAATATTATGTTTGTATTTACAAACAAAAAGTATGTATGTAGTATATCAGTTATCTGGCTCCCATAGTACAAGCTTTGCTTAGTTTGGGGCTAGATGATGCCGTGTGAAAAAGTCCAGCATTATATATTTATTTATTATGCTGCAAATTCACACATTCTAGACCGAAATTACTACCAACATTAGAAACCACAGTTCGTTCTCATTCGCTTTCATTGTCGTTTCGTTTTCATTCACTCTTATTATCGTTTCGTTTCGATATTCTTTCTTTAAGCATTACAAATTTTCAAATTTATGTTTTCATAAAATTATTAGTACTTAATGGGGCAAGTACAAATTTTAGTACCCATTAACTTGTATGAAACCATTCGCGTATTTAATATTAGTTGCGCTTCTGTCGGCTTTACAATGTTTTCGATCAGAATGCAAAGAAAAGTTTCAGTTACTATAGAATTTCGCCACATTGAGGCGTATTGTTTTGGCGAACGGAAAAAATATTCGATTGAAATGTCTGTTTTTGTTCACGAAAGAAATGTTGTGGAAAGAACATTACCTTATGCAAAGACTTGGTTTTTGGTTTGTATCTTTCTGGTTGTGATTATTTTGGTGTAATATATTTTTAAAATGGGAAAATGTCTACCGCGCCTCAGGGATGCAGTTGTGATCCTGTTTACGTTTTTTACGTATTTTAATCATCATCAATAGTACTTTGAATTAACCAAAATATTTTGGGCAAAATAATAGTCATAATAGTTATTTATTATGACTATTAAATTATATAATTTTAGGGTCAAAAAGAACAGTACAGATGCAATTGGATATCACTTTGAGCTTTGGGCAGTGCTACATAACTTCTTATATGTTTCATGATATGATTCACCCAAAGTGACTGCTTTAGGCCCCCGGATCTTTTTTAGAATGGTTTATATGATATAACTACAAATCATGTTAGTTTTCATGGCTTCTGCTAGACTGTAAGGAAGGAACTGATAGTATTTCATTAAAATTAAAACTATGAGGTATTTGTGGTCCCAGTGGCTCTACTAAAATGCTTGTGGCTTAGATAAGTGTTCTACATGTCAGCTGCCATGTCAAAGAACTATTTACAACACCATTGAGTGAATAGATCATCAAAATTCTTTATCACTGTCATAGTTTAGCTTTTCGTGACATCACTGACAATACGCAGTTTTTTGTTCTATGAAAATAAGACTCATAAAGGGAGTTTCAGGCGAAGCACAATAATGTGTGATTTTACACAATCCTAAGTTTCTAGTGGAAGAAGGATGAGCGCATTTTTTGACGTGACAACGTCTTATAATTCGATAGAGCCGGGTGCACGCACGAAAAAACATGACGTCATGCGGCGTTACCTCGAGGCGTTACCTGAGGCGTTCCATGTAAGGCTTGAAGTGCAAGCGAGAGCGCGGAACGAGCGACAAAGAAGCACAATCGGCCTTTGCGTTATCACGTTCAACTATCGTCAGTAAACCGACTTTACAGACAACCAATTTTTTTTGCCCTTCATTTGTTTTTTTTTTCTAGAAGAGCGTGTGTTTTGGCCTAGAAAACACTTTTGGTATTTTACTACTAAAATAACGGAGTATTTCCGCTGTCCCCACTAAAATCAGCGTACCTGGTGGGTCCAACGCCAATTTACTAAAACTACTAAATTATGCTCGCTGTCCTCAATCATTCGCATAGTTTAGATTAAATTTTATGAAATTACTGATTGTTTTTTTTTTATAATTAAATAGGTCAGCATTTAACCTCTCTTTGCCTCATGTTATTAAGTAGTGAGGCTTTCCTAGAAGAAACCTATTTACTCTTGATTTGAAGACCCCTCCCTATATTGTACTTTTCTGGAAATACAGTACCCTGCAATGAGTTCCACAATTTGGCAGTGCGTATGACAAATTTAATGCTTTTAGTTTAGTTTTAATAACGCACTACAATATTTTGATAAACTAAGGATAATAATAAAAAGATCATTACGAAATATCTATATATCTAAATATAATAGCGCCTCGCCTGAAAGTAAATTATAGTATGAATTCAGTGGGACGGCCAATTTTTATTCCAGCTAGACTTCGCCAGTTGATTTCATTTACATAATTCAACGTTTTAGTTTCAGAGATAGTAATACCGATTTAGTTTTATAATGGTTGCTGTTTTTCTTTTCTTTGACCTGATTTACAGAAGCTATTTAATTCTAAGTTTCTTTAAAATTACTAGATAACGTGAAACTTTTGATCAAATGATTCTGATAGTATCTTTGACTTTCAGAATAGAGTCATTGTACCTACAAGTTTCAAAGTAAGTTCGTTATTCTTTACTTAAGTTTCTAAAAAACACAAACTTCGTGGTTTTTTGATGCTATATTTTTCTGTAAAATTTCGTTCGATAAATTAAACAAAAAACCAAAAAAACTGTATCTCCAAGGCGCAGTAAACATTCTCTCACATCTATTATTATATATTCTAGATCCTTTGAATATGTCTAAGGGGATAGTCAAAAGCAGCAAAATACTCATTTGAAACATGCCCACATTTTACAAACAAAGTATCTACCATTCCAAATTAGCTGTAGTTCAATTCAAGCAAGCTATTTTCGGTTTCGATAAAAATGTTTCCAAGAATGTTTCCTCACTTTGTAGCTTCAGGTACGAATAAACTTCAAAGATATTGGGGATAAAAGGGAAACTGAAGAAATGTCACGTGAATTGTCCGATTTGGCTTGACCGCTTTGAAAATGGATAACTGTCGGTAACAGACTAGAATCTTTTATGTATCGGCTTACGTGTAATTTGAGGATATTGTTATTTTGAAGATTGGAAGAAAAACAACCAGATTACGATGACTGTATTCCGTGTGAAGTTCAAAAATCAACGTTATACTAATCGAGTTTTATACATTTAAAATATTTATAGAATAGTAGAAAATGTTTCAACTTTTCCATCGTAAGTACTCACTTTTTTTAAATTTTATTATATACTAGTAGACCCGGGCGCGACTTTATCTACGCATTGTTTCGTCATAGAAACTTTAGAGATAGAACTACCTTGTTCCAATCCAACCCATGAAAACACTGAATCTTTCACCTTACCTTTCTTCGTCGTTTGAGTATGATCCTTACACAAACATACAAACATCCAAACATCTAAACAAACTTACAAACTTTCAGCTTTATTATATAAGTGGGATGGGAGCAAGGGCAGCAAGGGTAGTAGGTTTTTTTTACCTATGTTATGCTACTGCTGGGTGAAGTAGGTAAATTATAAGACAGGATTATGACCATATTATTATCACATAGACTCGAAGACGAGGTAAAACTTGACTCAGATCTTGAGAACTTTTGCAGATAAACTAATTCTTGATTTTCAATTATGATTAAAAAAGGTTTTCAACTAAAAAATATATATATATACGACACAGGATTACGCTCCCCAAAGCACAAAGCGGTAGAAATTCTCTCAGATGACCTTTTTGTCTATAACTGCGAGATATACCTAAATTATATATTAGGGGAAGTCTGAAAGTAGCGCCGGTGACTGAAAAGTTGAAGAGCAATAGGTTAGCGTGGTATGGGCATGTAATGCGGAGGGATGAAAGTCACGTAACTAAAGGGGTGATGGATATGAATGTGGATGGATATAAGAGTAGAGGTAGACCAAAGAAAAGATGGATGGTTTGTGTGAAAGAAGATATGGGTAAGAAAGGAGTGGATACGGAGATGACGAGTGATAGGGGAGAGTGGAAGAAGAGAACATGTGCCGACCCCGCATAAGCGGGATAAGGGCAGGAAAATGATGATACCTAAAATATGCATATCCGAGATTCAGCAACAAACGTTCTCCAACTAGGCCAACGGTTCGGTTTGCAGCTTTGAATAAAGTAAGCAAACATTTACCAACAATTCAATTCACAGTTCGACGTAACATTAATTAAACGATAGCGCAGACCATTACTTAGATCTGCGTCCATATTAGAAATCTTATTGCACCGCAAAGCTAGTATCATTAATTTACCAGCAAACGTATCGGTATTAATGCTTGTACGAGCTTTGATAGCAATAATTGCAGCAGGAGAAAATAATAAAACTATGTGATGTGCGTGTTTATTTAATAAAATGTTGTATTTTGACAACAAAAAAAAGGTAAGCATGGTTGACAGAATCATTGGATCTAAGAGGGATGTTAAAGACATGTAAAGTAAAGTACGAGATCGCGTAGAGATTTCAGATCCCTCGTGACCAAGATCGGTGCAGCCCGATCTTTCGATAGGTAAGGTGATATTCAAATAATATCTAAAATCTTTACACGATCTCGTCCCGTCATACATACAAAAATGAGTTTAAATCGTATGATTTTAAAAAGTGACGTCCAAGTACATTTAGCAGACCCGAGACAAATACTTGTAGATCATACAAACATTTGTCCCGCGGCGGGGATCGAACCCGCAACCTTCTGTATCGCAGCCGGGCTTTCGCCCACTGCGCTACATGTACAAGGCCAAATTTTTCAAATTTTGCATTTGTGTATGACAGATTGTA
Organism: Epirrhoe tristata; assembly: GCA_951394285.1. NCBI lineage: Eukaryota > Metazoa > Arthropoda > Insecta > Lepidoptera > Geometridae > Epirrhoe > Epirrhoe tristata. The sequence continues at coordinate 790,092 of OX596139.1, read as the reverse complement.
AGCCCATCACCGCGTTTTAAATAACCAATATCGCCATCTTTGTATTAAAAACTGGGGTTTGTCACTGTTCCGAGACCGAGTTTAAATACGCATCAAAATTTATAGGAGGTCAAAAATACCCTGACAGAGCTTGCAAAGAAAGCGACTGAGGTCAAGCGTACGAGTATGTTACAGGATCGTAGCAAGTGCAAGCGATTCAGTAAATTTTTCCCTCTAATTATAACAAAAAAATCTATCTAATAATACCCAAGAAAGTCCCAGAGAGAACAAGCCAGACCAAAAGTTGGTTGAACTTTCAAAAACAACTAATTAACAGAAACCAGGGTTCATTAAGTTTCCGATCTGAATAAGTTGTGGGCATAGTTCCGAACTACCCTTCATTTCTTAATTAAACTTTAAATGAGTTTTAATAGAATCGCGCGCTAAATTAAATGCTCAGTAAAATATTTTTCATTTCTCATTTGTAGATTTGTAGTTTGGCTCAATTGAACCTGTTACTACTAAGAACTAAGACAAGTGTCTACAACTAAGTGTTTACCTCACAGAACTTTAGATAGTTCTGTGTAAACACAATTTCACAGAAAGACTATCATTTCCAAAGACAATTGACTGTCGGTATCGATGCTGAGTTTGGGAGTGACAGGCATGATCAATCTTCTTCAGTTAATAGGCTGGTGGTCCTGTGAAGACAATGCTTTAGTAGCTTTTGTTTGATTTTAAAAAGAGAAAAAAGTGCCATACTTACTCAAATTTAAACGAATAGGAGGACTGGCCGTATAAAATTTGTATAAAAAAGTAGTTCAAAACCTATTTTTTGGATTCGGAAATTTGCTTCCATACATCCAAATACGTAGAGGTAGTCTTGTTTAAGATGTGATAGGTGGAAATCCATGGTCTCTACCAAACTAAAGTAGGTCAAATTCTGCTCGCAAGATAATTACATTTATAATAGACGTTTGAAATTGATGGATATTTAAGCAAAACAAAATATTACTCGTAGTTTCTATTGCGTTACTGAGTTATGACGTCATAAATCAACTTGTTCTATCTCTGTCAGGTATTTAAAAGCTCATTTATTTTTGGGATACATTCAATTCTGGCTTATATTAAAAAACACGATAAATAAAAATACTTTCCAAAAATACAATGAAAAAAGTCAAGATTGTACCGACTTGAAAAGTTTGCTACATAGAAAGTGGTTACAAAGATGAAATATTTCAAGTCACAGCACATTTTTTGAGGTTACATAGAACCTAGTTGACTTCAAAGACGCATTTAAGTTAATCCTTAGGAAGCGACGTCATCTCTACATACAGAAATCACACACGCAAGTCGAGGAAAATACGTTTGCTCAAGAAATTGAGTCAATGAACACCGCCAACTTACAACAACTGTTCAACCAAACCTTATGCTGTACCAAATAAGGTTAGGAATAGTGTGGCTGGGTGAATAATATGTTGGTGGAAGATATTGGCGCCCAATAGGCTAACTTGGTACATGCGACACTAGTGATCCTGACACGTTCCGAGAGCAGAACGGGTAGCTTACGTGTTATAGTTCTCAGTTGAGATTTTAAATTGAATATCCTTGTTTTGAAAAGAGGATTGAGTTTCATATCTCGTTAATTAAAAGGGAATTTATCGCGTGTATCTTATTTTATTTCCGGTTAATCCCTCAGAAATCCCGATCCCGTGTGGATTCCGGAATTTTGCTCTCCTGGTTCTAGAAGAGCGAACAAACTATAATCGTAGTATAGTATTATTTAGTTGATAAAATTCGACAAAAACACGTTCAAAAATATCGCCAACACAAATCTGATTATGGAAATCGAAAAACTGAACGAAATCATTTCCAACCCCTTCCGTATCAATCAATCTGACACTTGGAGGGAAAATATATGGTAAATGTCATTGCAAATTTATTTAAGTATGAACGGTAAGCAAAAGGAAAAAATAAAGACCATAGAAACTGTAGGCGCCTTAGATCTTACGCATGTTAATTTTTAACACTTTATAAAAACAATTAAATAAATAAATAACGCTGGACTTTTCACACAGCATCATCTAGCTCCAAAGTAGGCTGAGCTTGTGTTATAGGTACTAGATGACTGATAAACTACTTATATACTTTTTTGTTTGTAAATATATACATATTATATATAGAAACACCCAGACCCGAGACAAATATCTGTAGGTCATACAAACATTTGTCCCGCGGCGGGGATCAAACTCGCAACCTTCTGCGTCGCAGGCGCGTTTGGCGCTAGGTCAAGTTTTTTTCTATAAAAGCAAATACTGGGAGGTTTTGTCTTCTCTTAGCTGTAATGTCAATCTCTGCCTTCACCTAAGGACAAAATATGCAAAAAAACATTACCTACTTATATTTTCTTCACTGTATTTGAAATCAAAACAAATATAGTTTAAAGTCTCCATATTATTACCCCTCTTCAGAAACCCTTTGCACGACTGAACGCAATCCCTGCACTATTAGATCGGGCGTGGCTCCGATATTTCATCAATATTAAGCACCAGTTTGTGACATTTTTGCTTTTAAACTAAAGTTATTGCAGATCTGCAGATTTTCTTTACTTATCTCTGATTTAGGAGAACAAATATTATTTATTAAGTGTAAATAAAAGTCAATAAAAATAGTGGAGTATTCTCGTAGACAGGCATAATTTTCGACCTCTGTAGCGCAGTGGGCGAAGGCCCGCCTGCGACGCAAAAGGTGGCGGGTTCGATCCAGGCGACGGGACCAATGTTTGTATGATCTACAAATATTTCTCTCGGGTCTGAGTGTTTCTATGTATAATATGTATGTATTAACAAACAAAAAGTATATAAGTAGTATATTAGTCATGTAGTACCCATAACACAAGCTCTGCTTACTTTGAGGCTAGATGATGCTGTGTGGATAGTCCAGCATTATATAAAAAAAATGAAAGTTCTGAAAATTATTTCAAACTTTCTTGATTACTTCTTGATTATTATGATTTGTTATAAAAGTATAGACGTTCGTATTTTGAAATTGAGGAAGTCGTCGAACAACCAACATTGCTTGCTCGCGTTACTCAAACAACCAATAGCAATCGTTTTTATTTTGTATCGTTCAACCGACACGTCGTTATTTGTTCTAGAAATTTCCTGCCTCAGTTCGACTTGTAACATCTTTTATCACTGTGCTCGAACATTACTTCGATTCTTACTTGAAGACGGTTAAGTTCTTAGGAAATTTCTATATTTAAGACTACTTGAATCGCGTTTATTTCGCAAACGTACTCAAAGGAATACGTATAATCGTGGAATTCAAATATGGAATACCTATTGTTAGCGTTTTTATACCTATTTAGTAAAACTTTTTGGTGATACCTAGGTAAATACTCCTTGGTGTGCAGTGCAGGTTAGGTCAATAGATAAATAATGTTTTGACAGTGACAAGTGGTGAGTTATGCAAATGTTTTAAAAATATTGTCAAGCAAAGATCATTGTAAATTGGAAAATGGAAAATACAACCAATAAACTGTGATTAAAGTTGTTTCTCTATTACTATTATTATTATTTTTTATTTCTGAAAAGGATATTTCTTTTCATCCCCTTTCATTTGAAAAAGTGAATTATAAAATATCAATAAAGTTATTTGAAAATCAAAAATCGTTTCAAATCTAATCCTGCTCATCACATCCTCATCCTAAAGAATCAAAATAAACAGGATATCTTTTCGAAATCGCTAGAAACTCGTGCTTTAAGCATTAAACCAGCAGCCTGATATTTTTACCAGCATACTTAGTATTGCAACTTTTAAAATGACATTGGAGCAGTGCCAAGACCCATTTTTGTTTCTGACTTTTTAAAACCATTTTAATGGCACTCATAAACCTTAGTGACGACACTGAATAACCAATTTGGGGCAATAAGTTTTGACTTGAATAAAAATATATGGGTTTTGCTTACTGCAGTATTCGTATAAAGAATGTTTGCACTGCACTGCATAGTAACTCAAACTAAAACAATGTGTCATCGAATGAATTAAAAAAAAATACGACTGTACCCATAAAAAACGGTAGGTGTTTTGAAGATTAAGAGTACAAGGTAATGCATTTTTTGTTTGTTTTCAATGTCAGACCTATGTGAGCCTTTAATGCATGCCCTACTATGTTATAACCAAAGCTGTTAATAGTAGCCCGCCCGCGGCTTTGCTCACGTGCACAATAACCTATGTGTACAAACATACAAATCGAACCCTCAATTCGAGTTAAACCAAAGAATTAAATTAACCCAAATCATACAACAAAAACATCTGTAAATCCGTGTGACGCAAATGGACGCGCACAAAGAAAAATGCAAACATAAAACCGTTGACAAGATAACGAAGTAGGGAACGAAGATTGCGAGATACATTGATTGTTTTATTTGGCGAGGAAAATAACATGAGCTACACAGTAGAGGAATAGTGGCTGCTGTTAGAAGTTTCACTTGTGCTTTTGGATTCAACATTGTTTTATTTAAAGTCAAAGGCAAACTTTCATCTTACTACAAAAAATATAAACCGTGTTTAGCGAAGCACTGACTACAAAAAGATCTCTAGAAAAACGTATTAGGACGCTTTTTTGTGGTATCAATTTTTTTGTGTAAACGGAGTTCAACAGATGCTTAACTTTATTTTTCATCATCATGTCAGCCATGTAGTGTCCACTGCTGAACATAGGCCTCCCCATCGATTTCCACAGCGATCGATCTTGTCCAGCCTGCACCCAACGGCTCCCAGCAACCTTTACCAGATCGTCTTTCCATCTAGTGGGGGGCCCTCCTCTACTGCGGTTTCCGGTGCGTGGCCTCTACTCGAGATATTTTCTACCCCAACGGCCGTCAGTTCTACGAGCTATGTGTCCCGCCCACTGCCACTTCAACTTTATTTTAGTAAATAATAAATAAATATATAAATAATGCTGGACTTTTCACACAGCATCATCTAGCCCCAAAGTAAGCAGAGCTTGTGTTATGTTTGATGTTAAGACCGTATTCAGTAGATAACAATGTCCCTCAAACTATGTACTACTCTTACTCTCTTACTCTTCATAGTTTTACAAGCTGGGTGACTGATTGGTGGTTATCAGAATTCATTAATTTCTAGATTAAAATAATAATGGGATACATCCTCGACATTAAATTTAGAGGTTGCGAGTTCAACTCCCGGCTGTGCATCAATCGATTGTATGGGAAATTTACATACATATTAACACGAGCTCTAAACGGTAAAGGAAAACATCGTGAGGAAACTAGTTAGTAATCCACGATAAGCTTGCAACCCATCAAAATGTCTTTGTGATAAATGTATTTGGAATGTGCCAAATATGTGTTTAGAAATGTCCCCTATAAATCAATAAATAAATAATGCTGGACATATTTCACACAGCATCATCTAGCTCCAAACTAAGCAAAGTTAATAGACATCTTAAAAGAATCTGTTATGCGTACAAGATGTGTGTTTCGTAACCTCTTTCGTTCTATTTCTGGGCAAAAGTATCAAGGATATTATTATCATGCACGTACAATCTAACTTGAATCTATAGACGAAATTAATAAAGCTCACTTTACATCAAATACTCAGGCAAGTGGCACAAATCCTTGCTATGTAGAGGAAATACATTCATTCAGGCTATAAGCATGAAATTAGGTACGGGAGTGCTTGTGTTATTTGTGTATACAATATTTCTGTATCTAAAGACACTAAATCAAAAACTGAATTGCAAACGTAACAGAATCACGACTGTATCTTCAGGCACTGTAGTTCAAATCCAAATCCAAGGTTCAAGATCCATTCGAGACCCACTTTTGGTATGAAGTCACTATCCCATTTTTTCTTGATTCCTTGAAACATCCAACCATTGACTTTAACTTGGCTCTACCATAGTTTCTATAAAGAATCAAGTATATACACTTTCTATAATAAAGAATCAAAGTATATTTAATTCCTAACAAAATCTGAGATTACCTGTGTGACAATATTTTTTATTTCCTTTTCCCATACAAATCGTTCTGTACTTCAACGTGACAAAACCTGCACAATACACATCCATTTCAGTGCAGTACAACTAAATCTATTCCAACCTAATAGTTTATGGTAAAATAAAAGCAATCGCTGAAAATAATACCAACCATACGTGCGACCGGGCGATAGATTTCAAACGCTGAATTTCTTTTTTTAAGTTGTGTCGACTGTTATAAAGAATATGATTAAGTTTGTTCAGAAGCGTCACTGTGATAAATATGAGACACTTTCTAAAAATGGGTCATCCATCCCAGTTTTATCCTACAACTTACTCCCACTGCTGTAAAGGCATCTCCTATCACGAAATTCCTGGTAATCTTGTGACAGACTGTTCCACTACTTAAATACCACGTGTACCAATTGCCGACAAGGAGTAAATCCTTAAATAAGAAGAAGAACAATTGTTTTAATATAACCGACGAAAAAAAAAGGAGGAGGTTATCAAGTCGAGGCGCTAAATATTTTTTTTATGTTAGACCACGCAAAACTTTTACAGAGCATTCAGGTTTTGATAATCTTCTCTCTTTTTTTTTACAGCAACATTCACATAGATCCTTTCACTGGCTTCAGCTCGCAGCGGTAACCTCTTGGTCATTTGGTAAAAGAAGTGGGGTCTAGTCCAGTAAGTCCAGTAGTCTAGTCATCAACTTTTTTTTAAGTGCTATGGCAAATATAAAGCAAATGATGTCTGACAGTTCGTCAGTAATTTAAATGATGTCCGGTAGAGCTGTCGGACAGACTGTCAGTCATTTCTAGAGGAAGTTTTCTTGGTAGAAACGCAGCGTCAGTGAGTGACTCATCTGTACAAAATCTGCAGTATTTGCTAAAAGCTAGCGCCCAGTATTACGGCTGCACGCGATTTTTCATGCAGCATTCTATGCAAACCCGTCTTGACGGCCATTGACGTACGAATTTATTTTCATAGTTTCGTCGGATTTATATCTTTTATTATTGTGGAAACTACTTTGTGTTGGAGTTTTTGCGAAATAAATTGGTATTGTTTGTTTGTTTTTTTGTAAGAACTTTGGGAACTGTTCTAGTAAAATTGTTTTGAAATTGCGGATTGTGAAAGGAGAATTGAAATTGAATGCTATATATATAACATAAAACACTTCAAAGTATTCAAAGCCTAGAGATCTGAAACCACGCTTTGTGGTGACCCATCCATGATTGTTACCAAACAGGGTCACTTAACTTCAACCTACCCTATGTTATGATTGTTTTAAAGATCCTCAGATGACTCAACCAACTATCAGTATATTGTAAATTACGTTACCGAAGTTTGACGAAGTTGCAATGCTTGCCGAAGCAAGTACACCAAAAGCGCTAGAGAGAATAAAGCAATCCTTCACACTTCCTAAAAAATGAAAAGATCCACTGTTTGCGTACGGGATCCACTATTTGTTTATTAAAATTGCGCCTAATCCTTGTTTGCACAGCCCGGGCTGTGCAAACAACGTAAAAATGAATATGTAACAGATTCGGTTTGGGATTTTTGAATAGTGCTGGACGCGTTATTTCAATTCAACGTTTGTGAGACTATAGAATTATTTACTTATAGTCCAGTCATTATAGTAAGTTCACCTCGGAATTCGAGATACCCAGCTGTAAGTCTGTAAATACTTGTATATTGACACTCTAAAAGTAGTCTCAAAACCTACATATGGTAGGGTGTGTGCATTTTTGTGACCTTTGACCTTAAAATTTAATAGTTGCGTACACACACATAGTGTATAGTGCCAATGTGCCATATGTAGGTTTTGAGACAACTTTTAGAGTGTCAATATACAAGTATTTACAGACTTACAGCTGGGTATCTCGAATTCCGAGATTCTTACCTAATTTAAGCTTAAGTGACTGGACTATTATACGAATAATAAGCAACATTCAAAGTCAAGTTTAGTGGGCATTAAATCAAAATTATTTGAACCATACTATCATAGATTGCACATAGCTTATTTAATCAAAGCGGCTAGGTCGTAGGCTCGAATTTCGGGTGCTATTTTTTTATTCATAAAAAAATACAAGTTTAGTTCATTTTAATTATTAGATTATTAGGTGTATTATAGTCCTTGTTATTAGTTTTAAGAATGTCTGTATGGTTAAAACGACTTGGTTGCATCTGCATTTGTCGAATATTTCTCACGAAAGCATTCCGGTTGAAAAACTATCTTAGGAGAATTCCTGACTTTAATGCCGCTAAAATGTAAGACGTTTTTCAACCGACTTCAAAAAAGGTATGTTTTTTTTTTTTTTTTTTTTTTTTTATCTTGTTACGCGTTTGCTCCGCCATTTGTTGACCGATTTGCAAAATAATTCTTTTCATGTTTGAAAGGGTATACTTCAGAGGTGGTCCCATATAAATTTTATTCCTGAGGGATTGATAGTTTCCCCGTAAAACTCTAAACACCTTCCCTCCTAGCCATGTCACAAATAGAAATCGAATCGACAGCTTGACGCCCTGAGTCACACCGCGTTTCGAGTCAAACATTGAAGTCGGTTTTCTTTTTAATATAAAAACGTAATTACACAATATCATTCTTGCCTCATGCCACAGAATATTAATTTAGCTTTTGCTCAGTTGAGTTTGAAAGTGTCAAGAATGGTATGCCATAATGGCATCGTGTAAACGGCGTCTTCGTACCAAAATACAGTCATGATCATTCGTTTCGTTTTTATATACGTAACATTATTCTGTAAAGCGCTAGCTTGTTCATGCAAATCCTAAAATGTACGCTGAGTGCAAGAATCGCAATGAGCCTTGCAAAAGCGCGAGGAATCAGAATGTAGTTGAATTTATCCCAGTTCGTTTCCATCTTACGCCAAAGCTTTGAATATTAGTTATTGAGTGAGCATACTCAAGCTTCATGACGTAACCATAAGGCCCGGGAGATAATCTTTCAGATTGTTATTCGTTAAACGTTATTTGCGTTCGTCTTTTTGATGAATATTCGGATGCTTCTTACTACAAGCTACATTGTATTCAGTCGATAAAATTAACGTTAAAACAAGGTCCTGATCTAAGACCAAATATTTCAAAGAAAATTTGGCCCTTGAAGTCAGAAATCGTAATAACAAACAGCCGAATATTAATCAAACAAACGAAAATAAGAACGGGAATACGGACACTTGGTAAGGCGGGAAGACGGCTAGTGACATAGGCTGTTACCGAGTAGTGGCCACGCGAGGGCCACAGAATACCAGGCGGAGCTGGTCTGATAATTTGTGGCGGAAGAAGTAAGACATTGGATTCGATGGCGCAGGAAAAGCTACGTAAAAATATGGAGACCATACTCAGTAGTTTATTTGAAAACGACTAAAACTACTAATTGGTTTTCTTGAGATATTTCGTTCAATGTTTACTTTCGTATGTACCTATGTATTATATACGAGTATCACTATTCGATGTAAATTTTATTGAATTTGTTGTAAAATAAATGTTTCAATATAAATTGACCCAGTAGCAAACAATATCACTAATTATGAGGCAGTCAGAAGCACCGGGCACCCGTAAATCAGACTCTGTCACGGTCTCATAACTCGTAAGTTATGCGTGTCCGAGCTGAGGTGCTTTGGGAAAACGGTCACCGTTATATTGATATCAGAACCCTGGCCAAGTATGTAGGATCTTTGATGTTTTTTTTAAAGTTTCGCATATTATATAAAAAAAAACGTCAGGTGCAGGCTGCACAAGATCGATCGCTGTGGAAATCGATGGGGGAGGCCTATGTTCAGCAGTGGACACGAGATGGCTGACATGATGATGATGTAAAAAAAAAAAAAAATAGCATGGATAAAACAATAAATGATTATTTATCTGCGTTTATAAGAATTGCCTGACTATCATTATAAAATCATACCTGGACTATTATTTATCTGGACCTCAACAAACCTACAGGTACCAGCACTATTAAAAATTAAGGCTTATGTAGAGAGTAACTTATTAATTTTCACAGAAAATACCTAATTTGATTGGATTTTGAATTTTCTACAACTTGTCTTGTGGATACCTTGCAGTATGTCTTACTCAATTTCTTTCTTCTCAAGTCGCATTCGTAAAGACGGTCACCATTTACTGAAAACAAAGGCTTTCCGGGTCAGTTCGTTACTCGTATTGACTTGTTGATGTGTTTCAGTAAGTTTGCGAAACTGTAAGTCACGCCTATGACTCAACCATTCAATCTGCACTGAATACGTGCAAGTCTCCTTCATAGATATACATTAACGAAGAGAATGTTACTACACTGAAGAACCAGAGGCCGTATTCGTGTTCCTTTTTTCGTTCGTTCGATGAATATTCGGATGTTATTTACTACGATTTCTGACTTCAAGGGCCAATTTTTGGTTTTGGAATATTTGGTCCTAGGTTAGGACCGTGTTTTAACGTTTAAAAAATTGGCCCTTGCCCAGCACCTAAACCATCCTCTCAGCTTAATCAGCCGCCCACAGGAAAGACGACGTCGATACGTGTGGAGCTGACTAAGCTGCGAGTTTTCCTTCACCGTTAAGAGCTCGTGTTATTGCACATATAAATTTTACGAAACGAAAAATCCATTGATGCACGGCCGGGATTCGAACCCACAACCTTCGGATTGAAAGTCGAGGCACAACCCCATTCGACCGAAACGGCTCCGGTACTTTATAATACAAATTGAAACAAAAGAAATCTCTTTGTTTGGATATATTTCAATTGTTCGCACTTGAATCATCTATTTTAATTAACACTTCAACACAACCTTTTGTGAAACAATAGAAATATCAAAAATCGAAATCCGCGGATAAATGAAAATGCAAACAACAGGTAATACTGTGATACAATATAAAGGTATCATCGGCAACATCATGCAGTGATTACAAAGTTCCAAAGACAATTTGTTTGGATTTTCCGACCAATATTAACATGCTTGTTTATGCCTACTAGCACAGCTGAGGAGACGGAGCTGCGGAGCGGGGTGCGGGGCGAGACACCTTTGTTCGGCTTGCGCGTGAGCGCGCCGACAGACCGCCATCGCTCGGCTACAACGGGAGACGCACGTCTTTATATTTTGAACTTAAACCTAAATACTTACCTGTAATCCTTGCAAAAGTAATTAAATCTGCATACAGTTAAAGTTTTGTTTGAATTATCAACAATGCTCCAATAGTTAATGCTTCTCTTTGGTTATAATAATTTAGTTAAATTCTCATTTACACCCCGCTTGCGTGATACCTAGTTAAATGTAGCCCACTAAGTTATTCATGACATGATAATAATGCTGGACTTGCTGGTTCATCATCATCATCAATAACCTATTAATACCCACTGCTGGGCGTAGACCTCCTCTCTAACCCGCCACTCCTCTCGGCTCCGTGCTATCCTCATCCATTGTCGTCCAACCACGCTGACTATGTCGTCTGACCAACGGGCTGGTGGTCTGCCCCGTGGTTGATGTGCGTCTCTTGGCCACCATTCTGTCACTGCCTTTGTCCACCGGCCGTCATCTCTTCTAGTCAAGTTTCCTGCCCATCTCCACTTAAGGCTCGCGTTCCGCATACCTACGTCTACGACCTTCGTACGGCGGCGTATCTCCACGTTGGGTATGTGGTCGAGAAGCGAGATACAGAGCATGGCACGCTCCATGGCTCGTTGTGCTACACGTATTCTATGAATAGTTTCCTATGTGAGCGGCCACGTCTCGGATCCGTAAGTGAGTATGGGCAACACACATTGGTTATACACCTTGGTCTTAATATAAAAAAAACATTTCTAAATTCAACGTCGATGTAACTTCTAATCTGAGTAAAACTGTAGGTGCGCTGATTACAAGGGGATTGTAGGTACTTGTAACTGTATCGGTACAGAGAGGCGGAGCCAATCAGTTTCTCAGCTGGCGAGTTTGTGAATAGCGGAATGGGTTCGATATGGAGTGACGATATTAAAACGAAAAAATATTGTATGGTCTTTATGCATATATTTTTGTCACATCTGGGTGTTTGCTATAATTAAAAAAATACTATTTTTTACGAAAAGTATATTAGATGTGGTAGCGTGTACGCTTATCTACTTGGCTAAGATGCAAGTGAGTACAATGTGCAACTGCTCCCATGGTTGAAGGATTTGAATTTGAATGCATTTTAAAATAAAAAATGTTATCAAGTGTGAGTATAATTACATCGATAAATTAACCCTTCCAGAATAAATTACATATTTTGTTGTATTCCCAACTTACCTGTTTTTTCGTTCGTCAGAATACAGCCAAGACTCTTCTGAACAGACGATAGCTATTGAGCAAAAATATGATATTGGACTCAATGCTATTCGAAATAGAGCTTAATTTTATTGTCGACATCGTAAAGAAGCAGAAACGATGCGGTTTTATGAGATGTGAAACGTATCGAGGTTCCGTACTATTTGCAGTATATTATTTTGTTTAATGGCGCAAAGGTCCTATATTTTTAGCGTTTCTTTTCTTAGCTTGTAAATAAAACTTTTATGAAGGTAACGTATTCAATTTTGTAACTCAACGAGGTTTTAATAGATTTAAACTGATTTGAATAATAATGTTTCGTACGGTTAGGTAATGTTTTGAAGCATATTATTCATCATCATCATTCCCCTGTCCTTATCTCATGCTATATGAGGTCGGCACAATGTTTTATTATATCCCTCACTGCTGGTAATAAGCTATGTAAAATGCTAGCAATTTATCAGATGGTTAGACGATAATGTTCATGTCGCGGGCCGTCAAAATGTCAGATTATGACATCTTGATGGGTGTTATGGGGCATTTACACGACACGGTCTGAGCACGTACGATTTAGCATCGCATGCCAATTTTCCACGTGTAAACGCTCATCGTATGCGATTTGTCATAGATAGCGCGACGCTCGTCGGCGCGTTCAATGGGCGGGGCTTAGCAAATCGTACGCAAAATTGCATCGTGTAAATGCACCTTTTAGCAGTAGATGAAAGGCTGTGAATGATAATAATGATTTAAATTGGTCAAGAAAAATCAAGAACAAAGGCGTATCTCTTATGTGATAGGTGTACGAAGGTACTAAAAAGGATCCTATAAGCATGTTAGCTTGAACGCTCACATTTTCACCTTGGAGAATATGCTTCACTTGACCCGAATAGATTGGCACTATTTTGTATACTTCGAAAAGCTTAGTAATACAAAATTAAATTCAAGCTCGTAGTTTTAATTGTATTAAAAATCATTGACATCGCGGTCGGTAAAACATGGGCGGTGGTACCTTTGCGCTTTTTTGCGCTTTTTTTTTATGGAAGAGGGGGCAAACGAGCCAGTGGCACACCTGATGGTAAGTGATTACCACCGCCCACAGACAACTGCAGCATCAAGAAGCACTGCAGATACGTTGCCGGCCTTTGAGGTAGGAATAGGCTCTTTTCTTGAAGGTGCCTAAGTCGTATCGGTCTGGAAATACCGCTGAATATTCTCGAATGATTATCGTAGTCACAAAACAAAGGCTGAACTTGATTTCATTTTGTGTTTTTATAGAATAACACATTTTTCTTGACCAATTTAAATCATTATTATCATTCACAGCCTTTCACCTATTGCTAAATGAATTTGATTGTAGTATATTTAAATATATATATATATATATATATATTTATATTATTATTAATATAGTTTTTCATTTTTCATTTAAAAACAATTATTATTCAGTTCTCTTAAATTTTTTTTTTTGTACGCTGACGTCCATTTTCTACTAATTTCTCTCCTATCCATAGGTTACCAGGAAGAGATCGCTTTTAGCGATAAGGTCACCCATTGTTACACATTTTGTTATCAAGGTTTTTTATTGTTCTTTTTGTTACTTTTTTTTGGTGTACAATAAAGTTATAATATATCTATCTATCTATCTAAATGACCCTAACACCCATCAAGCATCAAGATATCATAATCTGTCATATTAACGGCTCGCGACATGAACATTATCGTCTAACCATCTAATAAATTGCTAGCATTGAGGGATATATATTTTATTATATTATATTAAATTATATATTTATTGGAATTTTTTATAGAAAAAATTCCAATGTTCGCAAAGTGAAAAGGAGTTTATAAAAAAAAATTGATATAGTATTGCTACACTTTTTGCATCTTTTATTCAGGAAATACTTTATCTTGGAGCTTTCGAAACACGAATTGGATTTCAAAGTTTTGAAACAATTTTCAGTGGTTTTGGTTATTTATTGCTGCAATAAAAATTTAAACAACTTCTCAAAAAAAACTTATGAATTCAATACCTTTTGCATGTTCAAAATATTTCAAATATGTATAACTAGCTGCGCTCCCGCGGTGTGACCCGCGGTCCCTCGGGATTTTTTCATTTTTTCGGGATAAAAAGCAGCCTATGTCCTTCTCTGGGATACAACCTTTAACTATGCTAAATTTCAGCTTAATCTGTTCAGCGGTTTGGGCGTGAAAGCGTAACAAACAGACAGACAGACAGACAGACAGACAGACAGACAGACAGAGTTACTAGTATGGATATGGATAGTATGGATACCTAAGTAATTGGCACATGCTTACATTTGGCTGAAGTAAGCATTCTACCAGCACACGACAGAATAGATGCAAGCCCATTGCTTTATTATACTATAATAAAACGACGCGTTGTGTTTCAAATTGAGAACAGACATTTATTTTTAATTAGCATAGACAAAGAAACTAATTATTACAGAATAGACAATCGATCATAGAGGTTACTAGTAGTTAGCATATTAGTCGATTATTTGGATATCATTCAACACCCCCACTATATCAAATAATCACAAATATGAAATAACAATTTAATTTACACAACTACTACACCTAATAAATCCATAAAAGCATAATGCTTCTTTGCACATAGACCTTTTGTGAGCAAATCAGCTGGCATATCAGCTGTTTTCAAGTATTTTAACTTAACTATACTATTAGAAACACACTCTCTAGTAAAATGATACTTAACATCTATGTGTTTGGTTTTCTTATGAAATACTGGATTCATCGATAGCTTTTGTGCACTCTGGTTGTCATTAAACAAGCTTAAAGTATACATTTCATTTGTAATTTCAAATTGCAAAGCCCTAAGATATACCGCTTCTTTACATGCCTCTGAAATACCCATATACTCTGCTTCACAGCTTGAAAGGGCAACAGTCTTTTGTTTTCTACATTCCCAAGAAATAACACCATTAGCTAACAAGAAACAAAATCCTGTATAAGATCGCCTATCCAATGTATTATTTGCCCAATCAGCATCGACAAAACCTTTAATTTCTGCATTTCCATTCTTAGAATATTTAATACCAAAAGATTTGGTCTTTTTCAAATATTTTAAGACTCTCTTTGCATAGTGCCAGTGCTCATCTGTATGACAATTATTAAACTGACTTAAATAATTTACAGAGAAAGTTATGTCCGGTCTAGTCAAAACAGATAGATACATCAAGCTACCTATAAGCTGTTGGTAAGGTGCTTGATTACAAACATTTTTCTTTATATTTACATTCAATTTGGTCTCCATTGGAGTATCAAAAGTTTTACAGTCTGTCATGTGAAATCTTTGCAACAATGTATCAATATAATTTTCTTGATTCAAGGTGACTGACCCTTCCAATGAATTGAATTTAACATTAATTCCTAGACATTGTTTTACTTGTCCTAAATCTTTGATTTGAAACTGACTTCCTAACACTTGCTTCAGACATTCACTTTCCTTTTTATCATTTGAAAAAATGAAAAAATCATCTACATAAACTGTTACAATAGTTTTAAGTTTATCTACAGTTTTTATGTACATACATGGTTCTAATTTAGATTTTATATAGCCATTTTCCAATAAACATACATCCACCTTTTTGTTCCAAGCTCTTGAGGCTTGTTTTAAGCCATAGATGGCCTTTTTAAGTCTCAAGACCTTGTTACAGCTGTCTGGGGAATCAAAACAGTCTGGCTTATACATATATAAAGTTTCCTCTAAATCACCATTTAAAAATGCTGTTTTGACATCCAAATGAGTAACATCAAGACCTAGTTGTACTGAGAGAGAAAACAATAATCTCAAGGTTGTGTGTCTGACTACAGGTGAGAAGGTTTCTGTGTAATCAACACCTGGTTTTTGAGAAAAACCTTTGGCTACAAGTCGGGCACGATACCTTACATTGTTTTCACTGTCATACTTCTTACGCAATACCCATCTACATTGGACTATACTAGCATTTTTAGGCACATCAGTAAGTTCCCATGCATTATTATCATCGAAGCACTGTAACTCGTCTTTCACTGCTTCTAACCATTGTTCTCTTTCAGGTCCGTTAAGAGCTTCTTGGATGGAAAGTTCACAGTCATCGTCAACACTACCACACATATTAGAAAAACCATACCTGTCTGGCTGCTTTCTCACTCTACCGGAACCACACTTTGTGTCAATGTTCACAACACTTTCCACACTACTCACAGAAGAATCTTCATCTGGATGATAAGTTTCATCACCATCATGATATTCACTTCCTGAATCATCTGATGTATCCCCCACTGAATCTTCAGTGGTATCAGTCTGTGACTGTGAAGTTTCCTCAATCTGAACTGCACTTTCAGCTGGCTTTGATTCTTCTATTATGATCACATCACGACTTGTTGCAATGTCCTTTGTGTCCGGATTGTAGACTCGATACCCTTTTACATTCTCTGGGTATCCAACTAGAATGCCTTTTACCGCCTTCTTATCCCACTTAAGTCGTTTCTCTTTCGGTATGTGCATCATTACAACACTCCCAAAAATTCTCAAGTGACTTATATCTGGCTTTGTTCCTGTCCATAGCTCAAAGGGTGTACGGTTATTCAGTCCAGTTTTCACAATCCGATTCTGTAAATATGCAGCAGTATTAACGGCCTCTGCCCAAAACTCTTTGCCAAGTTTGGCCTCAAACAAAAGACATCTGGCTTTCTCTATGATTGTCCGATTCATACGCTCACAAAGCCCATTTTGTTCAGGCGTGTATGGGTTAGTTCGTTGATGAATTATTCCCATTTTCTTTAGATAGTTATCGAAATTACTGTTGCAAAACTCCGTGCCATTGTCACTCCTCAGAATCTTTATTTTGTTTGAGGTTATGTTTTCAACTGTAGCTTTATATTCTTTGAAACATTCAAAAGCCTCATTTTTATTCTTTAGAAAATAAACATATGTCATGCGGCTGCAGTCATCAACAAATAAAAGAAAGTACCTGGATCCTCCAAGAGATACTTTTTCCATGGGCCCACAGATGTCACAGTGTACTACCTTCAGCAGTTCAGTACTCCTGTTGCCTTCATGAGCAAAAGGCAAACGACTTTGCTTTCCCTGGCAGCATACAACACAATTCATCTTGGTAATATCAGCCCTTTTGTCGAACATTACTCCTTCTACAGCATTCTGCATTTTATTCATGTTATAGCTGTTGACATGTCCCAATCTGCGATGCCAAAGCTCTGGAGACTCCACAACAGCAGCCAAAAAACACGTTGGCATATTCAGTTTATAGACTCCGTTTATCAAGTAAGCTGTGGCAACCAGCTCATCAGCCCTGTTGAATATTTGACAGCCATCTTCTTCAAACACCACTTTGTTACCTTTAGCAATCAGTTGACTCACTGATATCAAATTCGTAGTCAAACTAGGAACGCACAATACTCCTTCGACAACAACATCATACTCGCATTTATCTGTCAATGTTGTTATTTGCACGTCACCTGAGCATTTAACAGCCACTTTTTCCTTGTTTGCAACTACTATTTCCTTTATTGGATGCTCTGACGAAACATTTTTCATCCAATGTTCGTTGGCGGTTAGATGGGCACTTGCTCCCGAGTCAATATACCAGTCATTCTTAGAGAAATCACCATTCAGGAACACGGCACTGAACGCGTTAGTTTGTTTATGTTCCTTTGATTTGGTATTTGATGAGTCTTTATCAAAATTCGGGCACTGATTACGATAATGTCCACTTTGTTTACATTTGTAACATTTGATAGCTTTCGATTTGAACTTTGACAAGTTTGACGTATTGTCTCTGGTCCCACCGCCGGTGTTCCCGCCTTTATTTCTGCGGAAACTCGCAAACGCTCCGCTGACGTCGCCACTGTCTTCTTCTAAGTCCATCAACTTAGTTTTTATGGCGTCTGCTGTAATTTTGATGCCGGAGTGTTCGATGGCCATTATCATTGGCGAATATTTTTCAGATAATCCGGCCAAAAGCAATGATCCTACCCACTCGTCATTAATGTTGAAACCCGTTCCACTTAGTTTTTGACTTGTTTCAATAATTTGTGTCACGTACGACGTCATAGATGTAGAATTTTCGAGACGTATTGAGATTAGGTTTCTTAGCAAGCTGATTCTCCTGGTGAATCCTGAATCATCGAATAGCTGCTTTAGTTTATCCCATAGCTCCTTAGTACTCTTCACTTCTTTAATGTGTACATATAGCGACGAGTCAATGGTCAAGACCAACTTTGCTTTAGTTCTGGCATCTGCTGCAGCTTCGGCTAGATCTGTAACTTTGATACAATTCGAAGTTCCCTCCAGCACCAGAAAATTCTCTGCGGCGAATGCCCACTCCTGGTAGTTCTCCCGTCCTTTCAACTTAGGCACACTCACAACATAGTTCGGACTGTTCGAAGTCATTTTTCAACTGGCACAGTTTATTCTCAGTCTGCGTAAACTTATACAGCACTAATTTGCAAGTTTTATCGCGAGAATTAACTTTTTTACTGGGCACATAACCTATAATAAAACGACGCGTTGTGTTTCAAATTGAGAACAGACATTTATTTTTAATTAGCATAGACAAAGAAACTAATTATTACAGAATAGACAATCGATCATAGAGGTTACTAGTAGTTAGCATATTAGTCGATTATTTGGATATCATTCAACATATACCTACTTAGTTTCTATTCTGTTTTTTTCTATTGATAAGATTAATTAAAATGCGTATGTGAATACCTAAAAAATTATCTTAGCGTAAAATCCATTTGTAAGTAATTATTAAAAAAGTGTATAATATCCCACTTCATATCCATAACTTCTGCAAGATGTGGGTATGTATCAAATATGTTATTGGACATGCCTCTGACTACCCCCCTTAGAAACCTTCAAAGGATCTAGAATAAGTAACATAAAAAAGATCTGAGAGAATGTCTACCGCGCCTTGGGGATACAGTCGAGAACCTGTTGTTTTTTTTTATAATATCCCACTTGACAAACACGTTATTCTTATTTGTTTTAAAAACAAACAAATCAAAGGTATCATTGCTACAAAAACCTATCCCACAGATTAAATTTAAAAGCACAAACCCAGCACAACGATTGCCAGCCAATGAAAGAAAATAATCGCTCCACAATAGCAGCTATTGAACCGAGACACATCAGGATTGCCTTCAATCAGCCCCTCTGTGCGGTCAGTTGTTTGAGCTCTTGAAAAACGGTGACGGGACTTTACGGCCGTTATAGTAACCTACAAAACTTCAATTGCACTTCGCACGTTGTACCAATACCTATTATAATTAAAAAAACGATTGCTTAGGTCACTTAGGGATAGGTACTGTAGTGTTCTATCATACAGCCATAGTTCCTTTAATTCTACGATGCTTGTTGTCTATATTTTGCTACTCGTTAAACAATATTTGAAACGAGATGAATACCTATAAGTATCGAAAATCATTTCTAGACCTGCTTTATTTTTAAAGCTGAAATTAGAGGCAGATTAAATTCTAATCCGCAGTCTAGATTAATTACTAAAAACAAAATAACAAGGTTGGTACATACATTATTTTCTACTATAGGAAACATTGTAAATGCAGCATCTCTAGATTAGTATACGCCGTCATATAGCGGTAGTCTATTGTAGAAAATCTTAAGTTGAGTAGCGAACAAGGGGCTCTTATTGCTTCTCACTTGATCCATTTGAAACTAACAATGCTGCGGCTACGTTTCTTGAAACCATTTAATCACATACAGCTTTTATACTTTTTTATGTTATTTTTAATAAAAAAAAAACAGGATCATACTGTATACTCAACGCAGTATATTCTATCGCGAGTGATACAGCCAATCGCGCAAAAGAACGCGTAGCTTCAAGTTTCAAAAAAAATATCACTCGCGATTGCGTGTACAGGCTCTCCCGCGCGCAATCCTGTACGCTCAATCACTCGCGAAAGATTGTGCGTGTGAAGACCGTTAATGTCTAGAGCAGTATGAATTAGCACAAGTAACGGCATATTTATCATGATTTATTGCTCTTTGAGTTCCCGATTTTTCGGCGCAGTTGCATACGCCATCATCACGGAGAACTGGTCATTACGAGTGGGTAGGGTTATTGACAGACGAAACGATCTACCCAGGACGAGTTGATCTTATAAAAGATTGACTTAGATATTCAATCTTACTTTCCCACTACTCAAAAGTACTTATTGAAATTCTTGACAGTTATCAACTTAAGCGCAGAATCCAATTAATTCCTGAGACTATTCAAAGACACTATTCAAACGGAAATACTCGTCTTTGTTTCTTAGAAAAACATGAGCAAAAGCTTGGAATTAATTAAAAGTATCAAGTTCTTTATTGTTCTGAAACACATTATTATTTAATACTGATACGGAACAAAACTACAATACAATCAAGAAATTTTTGGTTTAACTTAAACTGGCACCGTTTTATTGCGGTCATAATAATTGTTTTTTTTTTACAAAAGAGTGATGGAATGGATTATCAACATAAGAACAACAACGAAACATTATTAACTTTTCTTTTAAAATTATCAACAGATTAAGAATGATATGAAATTGTTTTCATTTGTGAATTTTGACAACAAGAACATTTTGACAGTAATAAAATTAAGTTTATTTGCCTTTTATTCCCATAATTTTTTTTTTTTTGATTAGTCTCACTTAAAGCATGCCATTTTTTTGGTTTGCACATGGAAATCGGTTAAACATGTTGTTATATACCAACCAAAATGTTAGTGTAATCATCTTATTTACACATTTATGCAAATAATAGTACATTATGGTACTAGTGTGTAACATTGGTGATTACCGCCGAGGTGTTTTTAAGAGCCGAGCCGTTAGGCGAGGTCGAGCTCGTAGCGTCGTAGCGAGCCGAGCTCTTAACAGAACCGAGGACGGTAATCATCAATACACACGTGTATCATACGACGTTTTTCAACACACTTATGAATAAAATAACAATAAAAACTCATTTTCAACAGTGAAAACGAGTTGTGAAAAATGTTTCGCTATTGCGGGAAAAATTAATCAGTTTTCCTATTGTTAGAAGGGACCTGGTTATCTACTGCTAATTTGCAAAATATAGCCAGAAGCAAAGCAATAATCTACCTAAATGAAATTTAAAATACCAACTACTAAATAGCAAGGTAGTTTTATATTTTCCTATTTGAGAATGCAAACTAAATATTTATATTATATTATGCAAGAAAAACACAGTAGATTATTTCAAATAGTGGGTATATTTCATTTTTATGTATAATGTCAAAATCAGAGTCAAAAAGCATTTATTCAGTAGGATCACATAGAATCGTCTAAAACTAAGTTTACTCCTGTTCTTTCGCGACCAATACCGTGAAGAATCAGGGCAACAAACGCGGATTGGGGCCTCGCATTATTTTAGGTTATCCATTTTAAAACTAAATATCAAGCTTTAGTGCGAAGCCAGAAAAGCTATAATTGAGGCTCGTTGAAGTAAATTTAGATGCTTCTTATGTACAAGGAATAAACGCCTCAACATAGACATAAGTAATTATTAATCATGAAGATTAACAACATTTACCACAATACTACTAAAGAATACACATATACACATCATGAATAAAATACAGAACACAGAAATAATATAAGTACCTAAATGAAACATAATTTCATATTTCACATATTATATAAGCACAGTCACAATTGAATAGAAGCATTTTATAAGTAAAGTTACAAAGTGGGTACTTAGCTTTGGTATCGATCTGCTGCTGCACACTGATCCACATAATCACAATCGTATTCCTTTTATACTCACAAGATTTCAAAATGTCTGCCAGGTTTCTGACCAATCCGAAACCACCAAACATTGAGATTGAACATCTTTGATTATCAGTTAAATTAACAATACATGATATAGTTATATTGTTTTGAATATCTAAACAATGATTATTACAACATTTATGATTAGTAGATTGTGTTCCTTTTACCGATATTTACATAAATTCAAACGACCAATCAGAAAGACTTTGGAATTATCTTACTACTCAGGACATTATAACGATACGTAGATTAGCGAGAGTATTTTAAAAGGTGATAGAGGATTTATACAATTTTTGTTATTATCTAATCGTATCCTTAATTACTGATATCCTTAATTAATTCGTTAACAAAACAACAGTTCATTCAATTGTCTACCTCTTATAGCAAAACTATAAGGTAACTATGATTTAAAGCTTAATGACTACAGTAACAAATCATGTTCTCATTAATATACTACTATAATAACTTAATATAGGTACTATTTAACCTATATCGATAAACTATCACAATAACAAACATTTTATTGAAGTTTCGTTCAGAAACTGATTCGACTTCACTTTACTTCTTGGTTTATGGCTTCTGTGACTTGTTTAACTGATTGACAAGATTTCGTTCACTTCGTATTATTGTTTGACTTTGACATCTTCAATCAACGTGTCGTTTCGAAATTAATATCTGTCACGGCCATACTGACATGTACTTCGTCCTCGAAGTACCTACAAATTTAGGTTATTTTACACACGTAGGTATACTTTTTTTTTTATCGGCCACAGCCCTATTCTCGTCCCTATCCACAGCCCTATCCACATCCCTATCCATAGCCCTATCCACAGCCATATCCACATCCCTATCCACATCCCTATCCACAGCCCTATCCACAGGCCTATTCACAGCCTTATCCATAGAGTCAAAGTCAAAATTCAAGTCACAGTCACATCTATATCACATCTCTATCCAAGCCATTTGTCTTTTAGATTCGCAGTTCATTTGAGCAAATACATCACACAAGCAATTTTAACCTCTGGCTCAATACCGCCTTTGGTCCTAATAATTTATATACACAGCATTATAGTTTTCAGATCTTTAGTGTTAAGTTTTGATTAGTATAAACGACTTTCAAATTCATTTGCCCGTACACGTAAACGATGTTTACTTATTTTACCATCAGACTCATCTATGTATTATATTGTGTTTTGAAATATCTACCTCTTAGATACGTGATTGTTTGTGTTTATTTAAACCGCTCGGCCAGTCTGACGTATATTATAAGTTGAAACTGTAGTAGCTTAACGTTCTACTCGTACTAGCCCTTTAGCACAAAACTTGATCTGAACTTACCTAATATTTATTTATCAGGAGTACGAAATACGTAATAGTATTAGGGATTGCAAGTACAAGTTTTTTTTTTTTAACGCAATAACAAACAGCTACTTACATTATAAAGCTTAACTAAAGAACTTATGGAGGTAAGTCCTTAAATTACAAATATAAATAATAAAATAATAATATATATATTATTAATATAAATATATATGAATGTATTTAAATTACATTAATAACTATGTGAAATAATTTAGAAGTCTAGCTATTGGATGTACTTTATCATCATGAAATATTGCTTTTTAATAATTTTTGCTGTAAAACAAATTGTTGTGCTGAAGAAAGAATTAACTGGATGTAAAAGGTTACTAAAGAGGAAGTTCCGAGAAGAGTTAACGAGAAAATAATTCTGATGACCACAATTCAAAACAGAAGAGGAAGACACGATTGCTGTTCTACCTTTTATGGAAGTTAAAAAAAATCCATACTTTTAAATAAATAAATGGAAGTCCTCATTTAAAAAAGTTCACCAGAAAATTACAACTATCTGGATCATTATAGCCCCATTAGCCCAATGAACTAAAAATGAAGTGCGTTGGTTGAGTGATCACTTGATCAGTAAGGTAGTTGGGACAATGATTCTAATAGAGGTCTGATAAAAATATAATGGTTACTTGCAGACATTAAAATTTATCACCTTGTGTTTTCGTCAGTGCGATCTAGAAAGTGTCAGTTTTAGTCGCACCATCTAGTTATGAATTTAAGTACTAAATACTACACAACCGTTCATCTTAGAATCATTTAAAGTTTGCCTCTCAAACGGTTTGTAGGTTAGGTACGATTTCACCAAATTTATTTAAAAGTAAAACCAACCAACAATCTACAAGAAGGAAAAGGGTCTTACAACAATTCTACAGGCGTCATTATTCAATGTGGTGTTATTATTATTATTATAATTTTTCATTTTTTTATATCAAATCCAGCAACGGTCAACGCTAAGATGTTTCTCTTGTGAAATAAACTTTGTTTTGTTTTATATAAAACTAAAGGACCCAGGCGCGACGACGCGTCGTCTGCGCATTGTTTCGTCATATAAACTTTAGAAAAAAAAACTGAATCCATTTTGGATTTGCCGTCTTTGATAATTATAAATAAGTATTGTTTGTAATCTAATAATTTGTGTTGTTTGTAATTTATGTTGTTTGTAATTCCATTGTCGCTTTGGTGTCCTTACTGTTAAGACAATGTACTCTTAGCAGTCGTAGAAAAGATCACATATTACTTCCCAGAGTACGAACTAATCTTGGATTAAAAACCATTACATGTTGTAAACGACTTCACACTACTAAAACAGTAACTGTCCTACTCATATAAATTATACTGTGACGCACCGAGCGAACCTGCACCGTTCACTCTCTAGAATTGTGTACGGTTTTGAGGGTACTTTTGTTTGAATATTTCTGTTTAAAATAACTATCTACCTACATTAACTACTAATATTGCTATTTCTATTTTTAGATTGTTCGAAGCATATTTAGCATATTAGAATAAGTTTCTCTGTAAGTGAAATGTAAATTTCTTTGAGAAATAAATATCTCCAACCTTAATTGTTATAAATAAATAAAATAAAAGTACCCATGTAAGGGGTTGAGTAGTTTGAAAACATAAATACGCGTTTCGCTATTAAAAAAATATTAAGGCATCACAAATAGTCTTATAATTTAAGTAATAAAAATTGTTCAAAGCATAATAGAACGAAGTGACATCGCCATTTTGAAAAGTCAAAAGTTATTGGTTGTCATGGCAACCTTAGAGCTGTGCTCAAACAGAGTACTGCCAAAGTTCCTATGCAATATTCCCGTTGTACCTTTACATATATTTTTTTTTTCTGGAACGTGTTTCGGGATAAAAGTAGCCTATATGCTATTCTGGAGTTATACCATTCACCTTACCAAATGTCATTGTAAACTGTTTCGTCGTTTGGGCCTGACACAAACTCAAACTTTCAGCTTTATCAAATGCGATTGTGAAGAGATCTTTAGAATAACTGCTCAAGTCTAAAGCTGATTTTCGAAGTATTAAAACTGCATCAAATCATTTGATTTTCCAAATATTCATATCGACATAATAATTTAATAATGCCAGACTGTTCACACAGCATCATCCAGCCCCAAAATAACAAAGTAAGCAAGTGTGTTAAGGGTACTACAGATACACTACTTGTATACTTTTTGCTAGTTTATATAATAAATACATAAATATTATACACATATTATATTTTATCTAATATATAAAATTCTCGTGTCACAGTTTTCGTTGCCATACTCCTCCGAAACGGCTTGAACGATTTTGATGAAATTTTTTTTGCTTATCCGGTATCTATGAGAATCGGCCAACATCTATTTTTCATCCCCCTAAATGTTAGGGGTCCACCCCTAAATTTTTTTTTTTATTTTTTTGACAAAATTTTTAATTTCTATTTTTTTATGATACAACATACAAAAATACATACAATCCTCAATTTTCACCCTTCTACGATCAACCCTTATTTTTTAATAGCGATATAATGGAAAAACAACGTTTGCCGCGGGTCAGCTAGTATTTTATAAATATTAATAACTGGATCGAATTATTCAGAGTTTCAAAATATTATTATCTTTGATTATTATTTTGTTCGTTAATAATAAATAGCATTTTCGAAATATTATTTTCTGCATCGACTTTTGTACTTCTTTCGAAATATTTTCTGAATAGACTTATTGTACTACTTTTCGAAATATAAATAACTATGTTTCGATATATTAATAACTGCATCTACAAACACTTATTTACAATTTGGCTTAAAAACGACTTACATATAGTATTTTCGGGGGTTTCTAGTAGTCGCTTCCTTTGTTGGCTTTAGCTGCTGTTATGATGCAGCTCCATTTTAATTCTAGAGCAAGCGCCTCGGTGATGTTACACAAACTTATTGCGTTACAGCCATTCTTGTCAGGATTGAAGAAGCAAAGCAGCACGGAATCATCCTTCAAATGAACAGATGACATCATTCTGAAATTTGAAAAGGAATTTAATTGATTTTTCTTTATCGTATCCCACTTCTGATGTTAGAAGGGACCTGGTTATCTACTGCTAATTTGCAAAATATAGCCAGAAGCAAAGCAATAATCTACCTAAATGAAATTTAAAATACCAACTACTAAATAGCAAGGTAGTTTTATATTTTCCTATTTGAGAATGCAAACTAAATATTTATATTATATTATGCAAGAAAAACACAGTAGATTATTTCAAATAGTGGGTATATTTCATTTTTATGTATAATGTCAAAATCAGAGTCAAAAAGCATTTATTCAGTAGGATCACATAGAATCGTCTAAAACTAAGTTTACTCCTGTTCTTTCGCGACCAATACCGTGAAGAATCAGGGCAACAAACGCGGATTGGGGCCTCGCATTATTTTAGGTTATCCATTTTAAAACTAAATATCAAGCTTTAGTGCGAAGCCAGAAAAGCTATAATTGAGGCTCGTTGAAGTAAATTTAGATGCTTCTTATGTACAAGGAATAAACGCCTCGACATAGACATAAGTAATTATTAATCATGAAGATTAACAACATTTACCACAATACTACTAAAGAATACACATATACACATCATGAATAAAATACAGAACACAGAAATAATATAAGTACCTAAATGAAACATAATTTCATATTTCACATATTATATAAGCACAGTCACAATTGAATAGAAGCATTTTATAAGTAAAGTTACAAAGTGGGTACTTAGCTTTGGTATCGATCTGCTGCTGCACACTGATCCACATAATCACAATCGTATTCCTTTTATACTCACAAGATTTCAAAATGTCTGCCAGGTTTCTGACCAATCCGAAACCACCAAACATTGAGATTGAACATCTTTGATTATCAGTTAAATTAACAATACATGATATAGTTATATTGTTTTGAATATCTAAACAATGATTATTACAACATTTATGATTAGTAGATTGTGTTCCTTTTACCGATATTTACATAAATTCAAACGACCAATCAGAAAGACTTTGGAATTATCTTACTACTCAGGACATTATAACGATACGTAGATTAGCGAGAGTATTTTAAAAGGTGATAGAGGATTTATACAATTTTTGTTATTATCTAATCGTATCCTTAATTACTGATATCCTTAATTAATTCGTTAACAAAACAACAGTTCATTCAATTGTCTACCTCTTATAGCAAAACTATAAGGTAACTATGATTTAAAGCTTAATGACTACAGTAACAAATCATGTTCTCATTAATATACTACTATAATAACTTAATATAGGTACTATTTAACCTATATCGATAAACTATATCACAATAACAAACATTTTATTGAAGTTTCGTTCAGAAACTGATTCGACTTCACTTTACTTCTTGGTTTATGGCTTCTGTGACTTGTTTAACTGATTGACAAGATTTCGTTCACTTCGTATTATTGTTTGACTTTGACATCTTCAATCAACGTGTCGTTTCGAAATTAATATCTGTCACGCGCGCATTGCGATCGGCCACAGACTATATTTCCGCGCCGCGCACAGGGTTTGCGCCTATTCTGCCACGTACAAAATGGGGAATTTAAAGTTTTCTTTTATTACAGAGAAAACAAAAGTTATATTTGAGTGAAAGTTTTATTTATTAAACACGTACGACTTAAAATTATCTATTTAAATAAGAAGTTGCATAAAATGAGCAAGCAATAGGAACATTAATTTATTTGTTCTGTTGAACACGATCTTTTTTCTGAATAAAAACTTTTTAAAGAACAAAGCAACTCAACCAATAAAATTAAAAAAAAAATCTATTACTCACTAGTGAGTTATAGTAATGAAAAAGTCACAGTTTGACTATGGGTGTCATTATGTGCCTAATTGCGGTGACCATAGAGCCACTTTATGAGCAAGTGTGTTGAAAATAATATTTTCTATCTTTATCCATCTTTAGAAAATTGCATAAATGTCGGACATTTCTCGTGAAAGTTTCCTTGCAGATGGAAACTTGTCTTAAGTCTTAAGAAATCTATAAACTGATGATATATGACGCTTGCCGATTTCTAAAAAACATACTTTGATTACAATTGTGTTGCGTGCGAACGTCAACATCGTGGTCCAATCACTGTTCATTATAATTATTGTTGATTTATATTAAAATTATATGCTTATTATGCAAATGATATTCGAATAAGCCGTTAACTGATATTAATTATAATTTTTTTTGTCTGTCGAATGATCTGATATCTGAATGATCATCATCTGCCTTATTACTTGCTTGGCTTTGTCTAATAATACGCGTAGAATAAAATATGTATTTAGACAGTCTCTGAATACATGAAGACCTTTTGAATGAGTACCTACTGAGTGAGTAGGTTCCTTCTGAAAATCAACGCTGTCTCCCTCTCCTGGGAGCAGCACTAAAGCTGAGACTGGACCTTTTTGGCACCACATAAAAATAGGTAGGACATAGGTAGTTTGTTTTTATTTTTGTTTATTTTTAATTCTGTTACTTTGTACCTACTCGTGTTGTCTAAATGTTTGATGTTCTTAATTTCATTGTATCGTGTTGTGTGTGTCAAATAAATATATTCTTATTCTTATTAACAGATGACATCATTCTGAAATTTGAAAAGGAATTTAATTGATTTTTCTTTATCGTATCCCACTTCTGATGTTAGAAGGGACCTGGTTATCTACTGCTAATTTGCAAAATATAGCCAGAAGCAAAGCAATAATCTACCTAAATGAAATTTAAAATACCAACTACTAAATAGCAAGGTAGTTTTATATTTTCCTATTTGAGAATGCAAACTAAATATTTATATTATATTATGCAAGAAAAACACAGTAGATTATTTCAAATAGTGGGTATATTTCATTTTTATGTATAATGTCAAAATCAGAGTCAAAAAGCATTTATTCAGTAGGATCACATAGAATCGTCTAAAACTAAGTTTACTCCTGTTCTTTCGCGACCAATACCGTGAAGAATCAGGGCAACAAACGCGGATTGGGGCCTCGCATTATTTTAGGTTATCCATTTTAAAACTAAATATCAAGCTTTAGTGCGAAGCCAGAAAAGCTATAATTGAGGCTCGTTGAAGTAAATTTAGATGCTTCTTATGTACAAGGAATAAACGCCTCGACATAGACATAAGTAATTATTAATCATGAAGATTAACAACATTTACCACAATACTACTAAAGAATACACATATACACATCATGAATAAAATACAGAACACAGAAATAATATAAGTACCTAAATGAAACATAATTTCATATTTCACATATTATATAAGCACAGTCACAATTGAATAGAAGCATTTTATAAGTAAAGTTACAAAGTGGGTACTTAGCTTTGGTATCGATCTGCTGCTGCACACTGATCCACATAATCACAATCGTATTCCTTTTATACTCACAAGATTTCAAAATGTCTGCCAGGTTTCTGACCAATCCGAAACCACCAAACATTGAGATTGAACATCTTTGATTATCAGTTAAATTAACAATACATGATATAGTTATATTGTTTTGAATATCTAAACAATGATTATTACAACATTTATGATTAGTAGATTGTGTTCCTTTTACCGATATTTACATAAATTCAAACGACCAATCAGAAAGACTTTGGAATTATCTTACTACTCAGGACATTATAACGATACGTAGATTAGCGAGAGTATTTTAAAAGGTGATAGAGGATTTATACAATTTTTGTTATTATCTAATCGTATCCTTAATTACTGATATCCTTAATTAATTCGTTAACAAAACAACAGTTCATTCAATTGTCTACCTCTTATAGCAAAACTATAAGGTAACTATGATTTAAAGCTTAATGACTACAGTAACAAATCATGTTCTCATTAATATACTACTATAATAACTTAATATAGGTACTATTTAACCTATATCGATAAACTATATCACAATAACAAACATTTTATTGAAGTTTCGTTCAGAAACTGATTCGACTTCACTTTACTTCTTGGTTTATGGCTTCTGTGACTTGTTTAACTGATTGACAAGATTTCGTTCACTTCGTATTATTGTTTGACTTTGACATCTTCAATCAACGTGTCGTTTCGAAATTAATATCTGTCACGCGCGCATTGCGATCGGCCACAGACTATATTTCCGCGCCGCGCACAGGGTTTGCGCCTATTCTGCCACGTACAAAATGGGGAATTTAAAGTTTTCTTTTATTACAGAGAAAACAAAAGTTATATTTGAGTGAAAGTTTTATTTATTAAACACGTACGACTTAAAATTATCTATTTAAATAAGAAGTTGCATAAAATGAGCAAGCAATAGGAACATTAATTTATTTGTTCTGTTGAACACGATCTTTTTTCTGAATAAAAACTTTTTAAAGAACAAAGCAACTCAACCAATAAAATTAAAAAAAAAATCTATTACTCACTAGTGAGTTATAGTAATGAAAAAGTCACAGTTTGACTATGGGTGTCATTATGTGCCTAATTGCGGTGACCATAGAGCCACTTTATGAGCAAGTGTGTTGAAAATAATATTTTCTATCTTTATCCATCTTTAGAAAATTGCATAAATGTCGGACATTTCTCGTGAAAGTTTCCTTGCAGATGGAAACTTGTCTTAAGTCTTAAGAAATCTATAAACTGATGATATATGACGCTTGCCGATTTCTAAAAAACATACTTTGATTACAATTGTGTTGCGTGCGAACGTCAACATCGTGGTCCAATCACTGTTCATTATAATTATTGTTGATTTATATTAAAATTATATGCTTATTATGCAAATGATATTCGAATAAGCCGTTAACTGATATTAATTATAATTTTTTTTGTCTGTCGAATGATCTGATATCTGAATGATCATCATCTGCCTTATTACTTGCTTGGCTTTGTCTAATAATACGCGTAGAATAAAATATGTATTTAGACAGTCTCTGAATACATGAAGACCTTTTGAATGAGTACCTACTGAGTGAGTAGGTTCCTTCTGAAAATCAACGCTGTCTCCCTCTCCTGGGAGCAGCACTAAAGCTGAGACTGGACCTTTTTGGCACCACATAAAAATAGGTAGGACATAGGTAGTTTGTTTTTATTTTTGTTTATTTTTAATTCTGTTACTTTGTACCTACTCGTGTTGTCTAAATGTTTGATGTTCTTAATTTCATTGTATCGTGTTGTGTGTGTCAAATAAATATATTCTTATTCTTATTCTTTGACTTTGATACTCATACTCATACTACATACATTCATACATTCGCCGTAAGAGCACAAGGCACACTTGGTTTCATCACTTATGTTAGCTGATCGTTTTGAAAGTAGAATGATATCTCTCAACCCCACACGAGATTTCATAACTTACACAACTCTATAAATCCTTGTAACTCCTCAATCCACAAAACCACATAACTAAAAGCTTTGACAAAAACTACGAGAACTATCTCGAATAACTTAATTCTAAGCGAAAAGCTTTGACACCGAGTACTATCTCGAATAACTTCATTCTAAGCGGACACGCGAGCCTAAAACAAAATGTCGACGGGAAAAAACGTTTTCGCTCACAAAACTGACGTTTAAACACGAGTGGATAGGAAGGAGACCATTTTAAATTCTGTTCACATGTTTAATTACAAGCTAGTGCTAGACATGAAATATTTTTTTTATGAGATTTTGTATTTTTATACATAGCACGAGCTCTTAACGGTGTAGAAAAACATCGTGATGAAACCCGCAGCTTAGTCAGCTCCACACATATTGACGTCGTCTTTCCTGAGGGCAAGGCCGATTAAGCTGAGAGGATGATTTAAGTGCTTATGCATCTCAAACAATATCCCAGGCACTACAGCGTCCTATTGAGTGTAGCTCGTAGGTGAAGACTATCTTGCCGAAGCAAAACTCGATAGTCTGAGCCATCGTCGTGAGGTATCGTGCTTGTCGGTCTTCAACAGATTGTACTACGGTGAGTGTGCCCAGGAGCTACACGACCTTATTCCGCCTTCACCGTTCTTTTACAGGGACTTCAGACGCACAGCTGATTATCATTCTCACCTGGTTGATATTCCACTTATTAGAACTAAGCGCTTCGAAAGTTCTTTTATTATGCGCACTGAATTAAATTAGGAATCAGCTTCCAGCGTCTGTATTTCCGCTGAACTACGACCCTGTTGTTTTTAAGATAATAAGATAATAGGCACCTTCTTGGTAAGCTTGCTCCATCGTAGACCTCACTCTTGCCTGTGTATGTTTCGAGGTCAAGAGCTGACCCATTCATCATTAAAAAAAAAGGTTTTTGCCTCATGACGCTGTACAAATTTATCTGTAGGTAGTCTCACATGGAATTTGTAACATTTTTCATGAAATCCCATAACGGCCTGAAACAATATTTTACTTTCATTCGGACCGTGCGCTGGAGATAAACCAAATAAACACTGTTCATTCTTTAGCAGGGGTCGGTGATGAATCGAATGATAACAGATGCAGCATTTTTTCTAGTAAATAATCGCACATAATCATAATTCACAGCCTGAATTCATACAATGAATTTAAAATGCCCGTTACAGCAATGGCCCTTGATAATTTCATAAGTAACTTAATTTAATGCAGTTTTTTCTATAGTATTTAAAAACTTATATACGAAGCGCTTGATGAGCTTGCTTCGTTTACGTTTCAAAGTGATCCCAGCGGTCCTACTGAATAAATGATTTTTGACTTTGACTTTAGTGCAAAATAAAATATTTGTATATTTGGTTTGTTTCTTTTTCCTGGCTGAACGCTTTTGAATGAAACTTGTTAATAAGCTAGCTTAGAACCTGGTTTAATAGGTACACTACTACTTTTATTTTTTCGGAATAGTGAAATATTCCTGTCCACGGAGCACAGGAGATGAATATTTTACGAATTATAAAAAAAAATACAGATAAAAAACAATCCTTTGAAGAAAGTCTCGGCTCTCAATTTCATATCTTCTTTGCAGGAATAAAATGCTATCAAAATCAACCCTGACACACTTACCGTAGTTATAAAACCGTCCTCAATCCTTCACCTATCTTTTATGTAGGTTGCGTAACTTGAGACAGTCGTAAATAGTGATGTAGGTATAACTAGTAGTTTTATTAGTAGCCGGATATCGTTCTATGAAATATATTTCTACAAAATGCTTGTGCAACTCGAAGGACCACTTTTGGTAAATAAGGCTTGTTTAATGTTTAATGATAGCGAAAGATAGTGTGGACTGTATAGATGCAGTTTAACCTCGTGTGTAATAAATGTGGGCATGTACCAAATATGAATTATTACTTGAATTTTATCATTATAGACCTCTTAAGGGATCTTGAATTCTTTAAAAGAACACACGCGCTAGAGGATAAAATTCTCTATATGCGTGATACTCACATGTATACATTTTTTTTGTATATTTCCAAGTTTAACTAAAAATGGCCGTAAAATAAATCTTACATCCGATATCCAGAACTCCAGACACCTCTGATCGTAAAACAATGTCGTCGGTCCGTCTGTCGGTTACCTGCGCCAATGCTATGGGCGTATATCACCTAAGATACGTATTGGATTTGTATTCGAATTTATTGATATAGGTATTCCTTTAGTGTGAAGTACGTTACAGATGGCTTGAAAATTCGCATTTCAGTTTCGTGCGAAGTAAAATGAGCGTTATTCAGTCGTATTTAGGGCTATTTCTGAGTATAAAAGCAATACTTACCAGCTGACAAGATTTAATCTTAAGCTTAAAAAACAGAGTCACGATTCCGGTCTATAAGTAAACCTAGGTACCGTAGAGATTTTCTCCGTTAAATTAATATGCATACAATCTTGGGATTAAAAACCATGAGACAAATCAAGTCACATCAGAATGAAATATGAATAAAGTAAAAAATATTACAACAATATTATGAAATACAGCCATAAAAAGTTTAAAATTTTTCATGAATTCTTTACAGTTCATACTGAATCATGAAGCGTGACCATATAAAAACAAACAGTCAAACAAACTATTAACCAATGCTACCAACCGATAAACATCGCTACCAACCGGATATGGAAGCGATAAATTCGGGCCAAGTAAAATAAAACCTTCATTCCCGTTCTGCTGTCTGCGTTTATGATATACTCTTGCGTTGCTTTTCAGGGATGTTAAGCAGTGGATGACGTCATGTGCATCTTTTTAATCGACTTCGAAAAGAAGGTGATAATTCGGCTGTCTAAGGAGGAGGTCGTTTGTTCAGCTGACTTCTTCTTCATGCCTTTTCCTTTATTTATTGTCAGCGTTCCTAATCGATTGTCTTCAAAGATGTCTTTTTTGGGTTGTCAGTTAGTTACTCGTGGTGGGACGCAAGCTCGTCGCCGCCTTTAAAATATTAACTGCTTTTAATCAGCTAAACTTGCAAAAATTAATGTAAACGTTCTAAAAATATTCTGAAGATCTTTTTTTTCCGCTTGTTTGCTCCAACTCAAACACAAAATACAGATTAGGCTTAAAGATATCTCACAATCAAGTTAAACTTAATAAGCAGAGAGAAGTGTTGATATAACTTTTAAGAAATTCAATGGATTTGAAAAAGTGTTGGAAAAAGGATTGCTTAAAACATTCTGTAGAAAACTCAACTGAACTAGACACGCTTTCACAAAAAAAAATATTACGTTTTATGAAAAGTATTATCTTATCTTACCTGGGGGCACCGGAGTGCACCCGCCAAGACAAAACATAGAAGCGAAGCAGTACCACCCTTTTCCCCAGTGAGATTCAGTTGTACGGTAAGTCCTATAATACGAGTAATACGTTTTAAATTAAAATGTAGTCACCCAGTACATTATGTATGTAAAACTAATCAACCCTTACTTAACTTATTAAGGTCGGACGCAGCACATAAAAGATTTAAGTATAAACCAATTTGATTAGGCTGTTAATATTATAAAGGAGTGTTGAATTACTAACAGATTTTGGTAAAGAGAAATATTTTTAGTCTTAAAATTATGAAAAGCATTTTTTAAAGGTTTAGAAAACATAAATAAATAAAATAAAATAAATAAATAAATAATGCTGGACTTTTCACACAGCATCATCTAGCCCCAAAGTAAGCTTGACCTTGTGGTATGGGTACTAGATGACTGATAAAATACTTATATACTTTTTGTTTGTAAATACATACATATTATACATAGAAACACCCAGACCCGAGACAAATATCTGTAGGTCATACAAACATTTGTCCCGCGGCGGGGATCAAACCCGCAACCTTCTGCGTCGCAGGCGGACCTTCGCCCACTGCGCCACAGAGGTCGTCATAATAACATAAACAGCGCCAACTTGCCCCACACTAAGACTGCATAACTTAGATTCAAGGTGGTAAAGAAAATGAAAATATTTGAGCAGAGGCGTGTCAAAATGCGGCAAATGTAGTGTTGGAGTGACGATCCGCTAAAGGCTGCCGGCAGAAGCTGGATGCGTCGAGCTGAGGACAGGGTGCAATGGCGTGCACTAGGGAAGGCCTATGTCCAGCAGAGGACTGCCATAGGCTGATGATGATGATGTGTCAAAATAAAATTTGGCACAGACCAGACTTCAGAAGCATAGCAAAACGCCGGAACAGCACATTCTTCGCCTACACTATGCCTATGTCATATTCATTATGCTTATTACCTCTAGAGCACTGGTGGTCTAGTGGTCATGGCCCCACCTTCCGATCGTAAGGTCGTGGGTTCAATCCCGATCATGCACCAATGAGTTTTCTGCCGAAAAATGTATGTGCACTATTGCCAGTACTCTCAAACGGTGAAGGAAAACATCGTGAGGAAACCGGCATGTCGTGGAACTTATAAAGTTCGAAAACATGTGTCAAGTGCACGAAAGGAGCCTCTTTGAGGCGCACTTATAATCCTTTCACCACACTGGTTCGAAAGAACTGGTGACACGACAAGAAGATTATACTTATGGCACAGACCTACAGTTGTTAGCATTCCAAGACAGGTTGTATCGTCGCCATTATGAAAATGTGATCTAAATTTTAGGAATTTTGTCAAAAGCACCCAAGAGTATCAAGTATGAAAAACATAATCTACCAAAAATCTCATTTAATATTACCTCATTATAATTTTAAGAATACGGATGGCTCATTTCAAGTCAAATTACGGAAGAGCCACAAAAAGTTGCCGCATTAAATAATTTAGAAGGTTCGCAGAGAACGGAAGATAGAAACCACATTATTTAACACTCCTCAAAGCAAAATTCAGGCGAATTATAACCGTAACACAAAGGCATAAAAGCTATTGAAAAGCTGTTCAAGGCTTATGTTATGTTGGTAGATGTATATGAAACTATGAAATTTAAAGGTAACGAAGTACGAGGATGAGTGGCGCGGTTTTTTTGGTCAGCTCACGACTGAGGGTGTTTTTCTAAGAAGTCAATTTATAAAAAATATAAAACAATCAGAAAAAAGTATTTCCATCAATTTTAATATTTTGCCATAAAGATAAATAAAATTGTTAAACCATAAAATTGTTGAGAACGAACCTAAAATGTTGTCAGACGGGATTAAACCTACAACCTTTAATAAATAAGAATTGGACGATATACACAGATTCAGATTCAGATTCAGATATTTTATTGATAACGTTATAGTTACATGTCATAAATTAAATTGCAAAAATGTATACCTAAATACATAGTAAAAGATAATAATCTATTTAATTTAACAATTATATAAATATATTAATTAAATATTCTACAAATTTATATTGTACAGACACAACTGTTGAAAAATTCGTCCACTCTATAAAAGGCCCGCTCGATAAGCCATTTTTTTAGCTTTAATTTAAAGGCTTGCGTTGATTTTGTAGCTGTAACACATACCGGAAGGCGGTTGTAGACGGCCGGGCCCATCACGTGAACAAGCTTAGTCGATTTAACGAGCCGCTGCCGTTCAACACGTAGTCTTTGGGCGTGCCGGGTCGGGTATCTATGGATGTCACCGAGCCTTGCAAACTCGGTCAAGTGCAGGCGAGCATACACAGCTGCGTTAAAGATGACAAGGGCGGGTACTGTCATTATATTGAGTTCTTTGAAGAAGGGGCGAGCAGATGTGTCTCGGGATGCCCTCTTAATAGCTCGAATAGCCCTCTTCTGCATCCTGAAAGCTCGCTCCCAATCGGCAGCTCCACCCCACAGCTCCACGCCGTATTGAAGGAGCGAGTGAACGGATGCGAAGTAGCAGCTTCTGGTCATCCCCGCCTCAAGAGTCGCCGAGAGACGCCATAAAGCGAAGCAGGATCTGCCTACCCTCTCGCACAGTCTATCAATATGCAAATCCCACTTTAAGCCCTCATCTATCACAAATCCCAAAAAAAGGGTATGCTTGACTTGCGTGATTGCGGTACCCCCGAGGGATACATTTAAGGGTCTATAGGTACGGCCTGCTAGGCTGAAGTGCATGAAGTTGGTTTTGGTTACGTTCAAAAGGAAACCGTTATGATGGAACCACATATGCAGCTTTTCTGCTACCATGTTCAACCTTCTCTCCAAGACATCCACAGTGGGTGCTATGACTACAGCAGCAACATCGTCTGCATACATAAGTACATGTGCGTCACCTATGCAGTCAGGCAGGTCGTTGAGGAGGAGGGAGAACATGATATTGGACAGCGATGATCCTTGGGCCACACCTATAGACATGCTGAGAGGCTCCGATCTGACGTTCCCGCTACATGTCACGACCTGCGACCTGTTTTTCATAAAATCGCCCAAGAGAGCCAGTGCGGGACCATTAATGCCGTAGTGTTCCAGCTTCGCTAAGATAACGCTATGATCGGCGACATCAAAGGCCTTTGAAAGATCGCATAGAATCACCGCCACATGAACTCGCTCCTCGCGAGCCCGCAGCACACGACTCACCAGCTCTCGGGCAACGTCTGTCGTAGACCTTCCCGCTCTATAGGCGAATTGTCTGTCGGACAGGGATTGAGTGATTGCCAGATATTCTGTGAGCCTTGCGCTCAGGCCATACTCGAAAATTTTTGCTATTGCAGGTATTATTGAGACTGGTCGGTAGCTGTTCAGGTCTTCTTTTTTACCTTTACCCTTGTACAGGGGTGACACTCTGATATTTTTAAACACTTGGGGATATTGTCCCTCGTCCATGCATTGGTTAAATAGAACTGACAGGATGTAGCTAAGCGGTGAAGCGGCGGCGTGAACTAAGGACACTGATATTTCATAAATATCTTTAGTAGGCTTATGCGCTACTCCGCTCGATATAATTTTGAAAACCTCTAGAGGGGTGAAATGTTTAAGCCTGAGCGAGCGGTCTGCAGCATAGGCTATATTTTATCCCGGGAAAGTGAAGTTTTCCCAAGGGACCGCGGGTAACACCGCGACGGACAGCTAGTTTCTATATATAGAGATTACCACCTTGAAGTACTTGATGTATTCGGAAATAGAGATTATTACGAAACCGCTCGGAGCACTTTAATAATTTAGTTGTACTGTACTAAGGTGATATAACAGAAATTACTTTCAACCCAAGCCAAGCAGACAACAATTTCTATTGTAACAGACCTCTAAGTTCAAAAAAGCATGAATTACACCTATTTTCTGTAGGCATACAGATTTTCGCTGGTTTATTTAACAGAAATTAGCGCACATTATAGGAGATTCCATCCGCGCCGAGTGCGCAGAACTGTCAATTTAACAGAGGAAATGCCGAGACGTCAGAAGCGAGCCCCATTTTCTGACATCATCATGTTTTCTATAGAAAAATGACTGCGGCGTGTACGGCGCAGCCATATGTGTGATCAGCTTTTGATCAACTGGAGTTTGACATAGCTGCCGACCAGTGACGTAAAACTTACAGATGCACCAGCAGTCATGACAACGCGGCTTTCGGTCGCTCCTTACCTAGAAATACAATGTTAGTGAATGTAAAAACTCATGTAACTCCGTTCCAGTTTATGCATTCAGAGATTTACAGAAGCATACGTGGTTTTAAAAGTTTTTTTTTTTTGGGTGAAATAAATGAAAGAAGGTTTAATTTTGCGTGGCAATATGTTTCAGTTTTAAATTGTGTGCTCCACTTTTATAGGTGTAAACTTGTTGTCTGCTTGGCTTGGGTTGAAAGTAATTTCTGTTATATCACCTTAGTACAGTACAACTAAATTATTAAAGTGCTCCGAGCGGTTTCGTAATAATCTCTATTTCCGAATACATCAAGTACTTCAAGGTGGTAATCTCTATATATAGAAACTAGCTGTCCGTCGCGGTGTTACCCGCGGTCCCTCGGGAAAACTTCACTTTCCCGGGATAAAATATAGCCTATGTTCATCAGGGATAATGTAGGATTCTAATGGTGAAAGATTTTTTCAAATCGCTCCAGTAGTTTCGGAGCCTATTCAATTCAAACAAACAAACAAATCCTTACTCCTTATAATATTATTAGTGTAGATAAATCCCTATATCCCTTGGTCACGCCATCATACGTGAACGATTGACTAGATGGCGTTGGTAACCTGTGGCTGGGGTTGAGATGACGCAATTATTGCATTTTTTAAAGTTTTAGAAGATTCTTGCAGATTTCAGTTCTATTTAGATGTTTTCAAGTATGTTATTTTGCTGACGAAGTCGCGGGTATCAGCTAGTTATCTAAAAAAATACTATACTTACTAGGTACTACTAATTACTACCTTGAAGTCGATCGGTGTATTCGGAAATAGAGAGAAATAAAAAACCACTTGAAGCGCTTTTTCAATTCAGTTGTACTGTCCTTGTTTTTACTTAAGCATTGCGCGCTTGAGACCCAAAAGGTTTGAGTTTGATTCTCAGTGGGGCAAATGTTTGCATGATCTGCATAATATTTTTGATTTTATTTACTAGCTGACCCGCGCGACTTCGTCGGCGCATGATTCATTTTTTAATTTTTTTCTGTCATAAGAACCTTCTCCTGACAATAACAAACACAGCAAAAAAATATTAGTGAAATCGGTCCAGCCGTTCACGCGTGATGCCGTGACCAATGGATATAGGGATTCATTTTTATATATAGAGATAGGCTTAGAGCAAGTTTTTTTTTTCTTTACGGACTCACTTAATTTATTCTTTGAGTCTTTCAAAATGTAGGGGATTTTTCACATCGTAAAAGCCATGATTAGCTCTGGATACTTGACCGGCCTAATCCTCATAGATCCACCACAAGCTAGCTGCATCCTGGCTCTAGCTATTATCTGCACCCCTGCTAAAGGATTTTGAACTTTGTAACACTAGAAATAAGGACAAAAGAAGTTGTGTTTGTCTTGGTTTTTGAATAATCGTCAAATAAACCTATGAAACGTGCTGAACGCTTTTGAATCGTATCCAGTTAGAATAACAATGATTTTGGTATGAATATTTGAATTCAAAGCATACGGAAGTATATTTAAGGGTTGAGCTAAAGCATAAATCTGGTTTAATTAAGGTCATGGTATTTAAGGGTACTCTGATGAGATATATTTTATTGATTGATTTACTTTAGATACTTAAAACTTGGCGTTATTTATTTAAGTATTTTTGACGACTTCTGTGGAGTAGTGGGCGAAGGCCAGCTAGTGATGCGAGAGGTGTGTTTTCGATTGATGATAAATTCGCGTGGCCTGATGTCGCTCTGCCCCTCGACAGCTGATGTGTGCACAATGCCTTTGCTATCTTGCTTAGCTTCTTGAATTTTACTAACTTTACTTTTAATTTTACAACTAAGT
Organism: Epirrhoe tristata; assembly: GCA_951394285.1. NCBI lineage: Eukaryota > Metazoa > Arthropoda > Insecta > Lepidoptera > Geometridae > Epirrhoe > Epirrhoe tristata. Next base: position 748,879 of record OX596139.1, on the reverse strand, counting down.
TAGTTAAGAAATTAGCCTAAGTTTAGATCTAAGATGGATCACCTAAAAAAAGCTAGGCCCCAAACCGTGTTTGTTGCCCTGATTCTTCACGGTATTGGTCGCGAAGGAACAGGAGTAGAATCACCTAGTTTTAAGACGTTTCAAAGTGATCCCAGCGGTCCTACTGAATAAATGCTATTTGACTTTGACTTTGACTTTGATTCTCGCGGAAGGACAAATGTTTGTATAATCATCAAATTGATAGATATGATATGTTTGTATGATAATAATATGTTTCAGTGTCATTCTATGCATTATGTATGTATTATAAACAAAAATAACACGTAGGCAACTTATTTTGAGAATGTGTTTTTTTATGCCGCGTACAGACATTCGCAACTCACGCCTCGCGATGTCTGTACGCGATTTACAAACACAGCAATACAAGCCAAGCCACGTTGTAAAGCAAGTTCTAAATTATTCTCATCAAAAAAAAACACAAAAGGGAATATCCCGAACAAGCGCGTTCGCTGTATAATTAACAATTAGGTAATTTCGAGCTAAAGAGAGCTTGTCGCATGCAGTCCCCTTTGAGATGCGGTCTGTTGACGACATATTTTCAGTTCGGAGTTAAATTGTTCACCATTTTCTGAAAATTTAGAGTGAAATGTTGTTACTTTTGACGTTGGTTGGTGCTTGTGTCCTTACAAAGCTACAAAATATGTATTCTACATGAGTATGTATGTGTATTATTACCCCTTGATTATTATTACTCTTTGTTCACTGCTAAAGTATACAGAGTGTAAAATGACGTCTACCGAAGCCGAAAGGGACACAAAGGGGTACAGCATCCCAACACACAACCAAATCCAAAAGGATTTTTCGAAAAAATCATTATCTATATAAATATTATCAATATGATAATATTTTATCATATTTTGAGTTTTAACTGTTTTTTTTTTTCTTTTATAAATGAAATGATCAGGTAGGTATGGCCTTTTTATGTTGTACTAGTAGCAAATAACCGGAAATAAAATGACGTTTTTTTTCGCTAAATATGTTTAGAATCATGGTCTGATGGCAACTCCTCAGTTTTCGGTAGTAGTCTTTTTACACCCTATATAAAAGTATAAACAAAATACAAAAGAATTGGTCAAGCTATCTAAGGATCGTTAATAACGATCTATTAACTACCCAAAACACTAGTGGCGTTTCTATTTTTTATTGTTCACATAAATTTTGAGAATGTGGATATGGTAAATGATAATGTTAGCAGGTTCAATAGTTTCTTCAAGTAGCAGTTCAAACAGAACTTAGGCATAAGTAAACTTTCAAACAAAGTCGCCGGTGTAACTAGTCGTAAATCTTACCAGAACAATACAATGTTATCAAACAATGAAAGCAAGTGGCTTCGAAACAAATATTACGTAGCAGTGCTACGGAGCTACGACTTTGCTACGAAGCTACGACTTTGCTACGATAATCGTAACTTACTGGCCCTTATTAATAAACGATGTGTTAACTTACGCCAGGTTTAAACTCAAAAATTTTATGGTTACTCCTAAGTTACACCCGTCGTAACTTTACACCACGTTTCTTAATAACTCTGTTGGAGTTTAAACTTAGCATAACTTTACACTACGTTTATTAATAAGGTCTACTGAGTATTATCGCGAGGCTAGAGCCTCGCTGTAGACAGCGTTAAGTTACAACCAAACAGCTTGTAGCAACAATTTAGAGTCAAGGGCCATATCTTAAAGAAAAGAGTTGAATTCTTAGCTTGAAGTTGATCTTACAAAATACTATAACATATGACGTACACAATCAAACACATACACACGTAAATAATATAACATATGACGTACACAATCAAACACATACACACGTAAATACTATAACATATGACGTACACAATCAAACACATACACACGTAAATACTATAACATATGACGTACACAATCAAACACATACACACGTAAACACAAACACGCATTCTCAAAGATCAATTCGTTAAGGCATGTAAGGGTCATTGATCCCTATTATTTATTTCCCTGATTCTGGAAATACAGGCAAATTAAATTAATTAGTATCATCCGTATTCGCGTTCTTTTTTTCGTTAGTTTAACGAATATTCGGATGCTTCTTGCTACGATTCCAGACTTCAAGGGCCAATTTTCCGTTTTGAAATATTTGGTCTTAGGTTAGAACCGTGTTTTAACGTTTGAATTGACCCTTGAGGTTAAATATCGTAGTAAGAAACATCCGAATATTCATCAAACGAACGAAAAAATGAACGGGAATAACCCCCAGGGGTCAACGACCATTTTGCATGGGAAATAACGTCATCTTTTGGTACTTGTAAACTGGCAAACCTATGTTACGTCGTGCTTTACGTGATAAGTTTTCATGGCTTTACAACGTTGTTAGTTCCCACTAAACCAGGGTTTAACCAATGTTTGTTCCTGATAGTGAGCAAACAGACTGTTTGGCCGAAGTTTAGACAAACACTCGCATGCTAATTGAGCAGCTGATATCTTCCGCTGATAACTATCCGTGTAGCTGTCTGATAGTGGTTACAGTGCGACATGCTGTGGAAGTTGCATCGGTAAAATTATAAGACATCATAGTACAGTGCAACAAATAATAGAAGTTGCATCGATAAAAAAATAAAGCAAGATCATCGTTATGTAGATTATAGTTCGACATGCTTTTAAAGTTGCAGCGATAAAACTAGAACAATAGTGTGACTGAAAAATTCAAAGATATTTAATTTGTAACCAAAGAATAACAAAACAAGTCTACTAAAAATTAGGCAAAAAAACAACAAAATTAATAAAAAAAGTACGTGAGTGTCGTGGAACTTTGAACAAGTTAGAACAAAGTTTGTACATTTGACATTTTTGACATTTCGCGCACCACTTTCGAACTCTTCGCATTTTTTTTTATGAAGTTATCAACAAAAACATGTTTTTTGCTTCTCCTGTAAAGTTGTGTTTTTGGAGTTATTATTTTATTCCCCTGAGACAGCGATATGTCATGGCGGTAAAATCGATCGCTTTATTTTCTAACTTTCATCTTCGATACCGTCCGAAAAGTAACTTTGTTTCTAAAAGTCCATTGCTAGAGTGGACTTATTATTATTATATTATTAGGACGAATCGAAAAGGAACTAGACCGTGTCTAATGCAAGTCATTCAAAAACAAAAAATAAAACCGGACAAGTGCGATTTAGACTCACCCACCAAGGGTTCCGTACAAAGGACTACGTAGGTACCTATAACAGTGTAAACTTTAGTACCTAACCTACCTACAGAAATAAATAAATAAATAAATAATGCTGGACTTTTTCACTCAGCATCATCTAGCCCCAAAGTAAGCAGAGCTTGTGTTGTGGGTACTAGATGACTGATATACTACTTATATACTTTTTGTTTGTAAATAGATACATATTATACATAAAAACACCCATACCCGAGACAGATATTTGTAGATCATACAAACATTGGTCCCGCGGCGGAGATCGAACCCGCAACCTTTTGCGTCGCAGGCGGGCCTTCGCCCACTGCGCCACAGAGGTCATACATACACCAAAGTTATACATGAGAAGGGATTTTATTTTTCGACATAAATTCAAAACTATACATGTCATCATAAAAATTCTTAAAAAAATTAAGCCCTTTCATACGATAACCCACATGACACGGTTAACTCACTTCAAAATTTCGACCCCCATTCCTTGCATTAGGTCCATTAGGTCCTGCAATTTTCAGATTTTTCCCTGTACTTGTAGTCTAGACGAACTACTTGCCAAATTTCATAGTTCTAGGTCAACGGGAAGTACGCTATGAATTTTGATTTCCATGAGTGTCAAAATACACGTTTTTTGCGGCATAAACGGCTGTATCTTTTTTTGCGTTAATTTAGAAGTTTGATTTTCTCACAGCTTAAAGAGACCGTAGACCTGAGAATACGGTTTTAATTTCAACTCGATACCTCCACGCGTTTCCGAGATAAAGGGTCTAGACAGACAGACAGACGGACAACAAAGTGATCCTATAAGGTTTCCGTTTTTTCCTTTTGATGTACGGAATCCTAAAAAGAAGCTAAATTTTCAAATTTTACCACCTTTCCTAGTCAAGTTTCAACATTTAAACTTAGAAAATGTTTAGAAACTTTGCAAATGATTTAATATCTCCCATTAAAAATTACGAGAATAAATCTCGGAAGGACCTTAAACTTGCAGTATATATTATTCTTCATAATAACCGAACTCTCTGAACTCGCAAATTAGTTTTAATGTCCAACGCAAGGATTTGATAGATCAGGAGACAATATCATATTTCTCTACATAGAGCTCATAACGGTGAAGGAAAACATCGTGAGGAAACCCGCAGCTTAGTCAGCTCCACACGTATTGACGTCGTCTTTCCTGTGGGCCAGGCTGATCAAGCTGAGAGGATGGTTTAGGTGTTGGGCAAGCCTATTCCATCTCAAACAATGTCCCAAGCACTAGAGCGTCCCGTTAAGTGTAGGCATAGGTTGCCTCCTGACGCTGTATAAATCATCTAATATAGATGTAAAGGCCTAAGTTTTTAAAGAATTAAGATCTAGGTATGATGAGCATCGTGACTGAAGTCTCGTCTTGATTTCTCGTTAAAAATCATCATTACTGTGTCTGTCGTCATGCGCAGCCCGTTATTTTACTTATATCGTTATGTCAAATTGTGAGATAGTGTGACTTAGTATCTGTCATGGCGCTCAAAACATGCCGGCATGACAAATTTTCTTATCTCACGGGTGACAATTTAACGTTGCTCATCATAGCCCTACAGATTAGCATATGAAAATCACGGCCGGCTTCCGGTCTATGAGAGGTTTTAATTAGTGCAGTTTATTATAACGACACTGCCAACTCCCTGTAATCCTGTAAAGATTAAATTTAAAGCAGAATGCCACTGAAATACTGTATACTTCATTTCTTAGTTTTTCTTTCCTAGCAAAAAAAAATATTTCCTAATACCAAACGAAGTAAATACACGTAAACAGATTCACGACTGTATCCCCAAGGTGCGGTAGACATTCTCTCACATCTTTTTATGTTACTTATTCCAGATCCTTTGAAGATGTCTAAGGGGGGTAGTCAGAGGCATGTCCAAACATATTTGATACATGCCCACATCTTGCAGAAGTTAGTATTCCATACGTGACAGGTTGCAAGCCCATCGCCGCTTATAAGAACACTAACTGGTTTCCTCATGATGTTTTCCTTAAAAGTAAATAATAAATAAATAAATAATAAATAATGCTGGACTTTTCACACAGCATCATCTAGCCCCAAAGTAAGCAGAGCTTGTCTTATGGGTACAACATGACTGATATACTACTTATATACTTTTGGTTATGTAAATACATACATATTATACATAGAAACACCCATACCCGAAACAAATATCTGTAGATCATACAAATATTTGTCCCGCGGCGGGGATCGAACCCGCAACCTCCTGCGTCGCAAGCGGACCTTCGCCCACTGCGCAACGGCTGTCGTCAGATAAATAAATGATAAATAAATAATGTTGGACTTTTCACACCAGCATCATCTAGCCCCAAGGTAAGCTTGAGCACAATTATGTTATATAAACTATTGTTTGCCAAAAGGGATAGCATTTTTATACGCGTGGTAATGTCACTAATGTGTAGGCACGCTCCAGACTGACAATGACTGGATCGGTTGAGCTATCTATAGATTGTTTTGAACGATCCTAATGTAGCTTTCCTGATTGTATTCTGTAGACGTATGTAAATAGATAATTTTTCTGTTGTTATTTTGAAAAAAAATGAAAATGAAAAAATATTTATTTACAGTAAAAACATAAGTATGAAGTAACTTAAAGTAGGTAGGTACAATAAACTTCTTAACTTAGCTTAATTTTTACTGGGATGAGAGTTCAGGGCTATTAGTTAGCAATGGTACCCACACTAGATAAATCTGTATCGTGAGTACCTGTATATTATTAACAGGTTTTGATTTAAAGCCTCGGTTTCAGTAACGTTTTAGCTTTGTATTATTCGTATTGACACAATCGATAAACATAAGTAAAAAGGAAGTTGCATTAGGTAAGTACTTAATTATAAGTTTGCTCATTTTTTATTTTTATTTTTACCTTAATTAATACAAGATAGATAATACATAAAATAAACAGATGCCTACATTAAATAAACTTAATATAATTTAATTTACTTATATTTTCGATAGCAATAAGGTTTTTTATTATTTTGCAATAAAGTGGTATACAACACGGGTTACTAGGATATGATTAACATTTCATTGAAGTTCGGAATAAATAACGAGAGGAGAAACGAAAAACGAACCATTACTTACATATTTATTGAATCGACGGACTCAGAATATAAATAGAATGAAATAACATATTTGTTTTCGAAGGAATTCTGTAATCTATCTTTGAGATATACATCTGAACCATTGATTAGATCAGCATGCTTAACCACACCATCTCTACGGAAGAATAAAGTAAAATTATATAACAGTTTAGACGATTATCCCACTAATATAATAAAGCTGAAAGTTTGTGAGTTTGTTTAGATGTATGGATGTTTGGATGTTTGTAATTTGTGAGTTTGTTTAGATGTATGGATGTTTGGATGTTTGTATCTTTGTGTTTCAATCACGCCTAAACCAGTGAACCGATTTGGATGAAACTTGGAATAGGTGTAGATAGTGACCTGGAATAGCATATAGGCTATTCAAAATGTTGGTACCACGCGGGCGGAGCCGCGCGCCTTAGCTAGTGAGTTAAAAAGCGTAAATAAAATATAGTTATTAACATATAAATGTAAATAACTGCTATGTAAGGAGCATCAGTGTAAGTGAAATAGGCCTAAGCGAAACACCATTTAAATTTCGAAGCTGAAACTTAGGAAGGCTTTTACGACGCCGGGTTTTGGCCCGGACCTTATAAGATCGAGTCTTGAAACATGCGACCTAAAGTCGCGACTTTTTTTTTTTTTATCAATCTATGGTGTCCCACTGCTGGGCCAAGGTCTCCCCCAAAATTTTCCACACATCCCTATCCCAATATATACATATATATTTAATAATATATATTCAATATATATATCTATCAATTATAAGTCGCGACTAATAATTGTTTATTGTTTTTCGCAGATTGTAGAGATTGACATGCCGTTAGACTTGCCACCCAGAAAGTTGCTGTTTCGATTCCCACTGCGATAAAGCAAACTTTTGTATGTTCTGCAAATATTCGTATTTGAGTTTTTTCTAAATAATAATACTCAGACCCAGATGATGATTATAAATGAATGAATAAATGAATTAGCACTGAACCACTTATCCATATCCATACTCCATACTAATATTATAAATGTGAAAGTAACTCTGTCTGTCTGTCTATCTGTCTGTCATTCTGTTTGTTACGCTTTCACGCCCAAACCGCTAAACAGATTACGCTGAAATTTGGCATAGTTAAAGGTTGTATCCCAGGGAAGGACATAGGCTACTGTTTATCCCGAAAAATGAAAAAAATCCCGTAGGACCGCGGGTCACACCGCGGGAGCGCAGCTAGTTTCACTATAAAAAAGAGTGGAAGATAAAAAGACCTCACATCACAGGCTCTTAAAATATTACTTTGTTCGCGAGTATCACAACAGGGGCTTAACCCGGACCTTTGCTGTATAATCCCTCTCAAAGGATGTCCGCTCGAGATTAAAGGGCGAAAAATGTTAAAAGATATTTTCACAGTCACATTAGGAGCTGAATGCTTATTCTTACTAACGTCTTTGTGTGTTCATTTTTATTCCATTTCGGACGTATTTAGGAAGTTAGCTATAAGGAGGTTTGTGGAGTTGGGTAAGTTTAGATACTGTTTTGGTATTTACTGTGTGTAAAACCAGCAACATAAAGTTAATTTCTTTGTCGCAATGAACTGAATACAATAATTTAAATTCGTTCCAGTCTTTTAGGCCCTTATTAATAAATGTAGTGTGAAGATACGTCCGGTTTAAACTCTAAAAACGTGTGGTTACTCCTAAGTTACACCTGGTGTAACTTTACACCACGTTTATTTATAAGGGCCTTAGAGCCGTGGCTTTTGATAGTGCCTCAACTTTCAATCCGAAGATTGTGGATTTCTCTGACCGTGCCTCTATTTAGTAACTTACTAGCTGCGCTCCCGCGGTGTGACCCGCGGTCCCTCGGGATTTTTATTTTTTTCGGGATAAAAAGTAGCCTATGTCCTTCCCTGGGATACAACCTTTAACTATGCCAAATTTCAGCTTAATCTGTTCAGCGGTTTGGGCGTGAAAGCGTAACAGACAGACAGACAGACAGATAGATAGAGACACTTTCACATTTATAATATTAGTATGGATATGGATTGGAGGATGCAAGTCATGGGGACGATGATGAATCATTCATTTCTGGTTCTGTTATAACGTAACATTTTACATGAAAATTTGATAAACCAACACAATACATCAAGCTTTTAACTTACTTTTACATTCATTTTTCACGTCAAGCCACAATAACTTCGCCTCGAAGCCGGTTAAAAAAGCAATTTTACATCACATTTCGGCAGCTCATAATGTATGTAGGTAACATAATAGCCGGAAAAAACTAGGGCACAAATTCAACAGGTAAAAAGTCCCGGTTTAAAACAGGGGAAATTACGTAAGCAGTTTCATCCGGCCGGATCTACGTTGCCTCGCACTAGATGGCGTTGTTCTCAATTTTTTTTAAAGTTTGCGAATATTTCATGCTGGGAGTTCAATAGTCAAGGGGTTTAAAAAAAATTAACATCGCAAGTAGTGTGAGATGTGCAGTATTGTTTTAAGCTTGGGGTAACTCTTTCCACTTTGAATAATGCCTAATCTTGTATGAGGTACCTACTAGGAGTACATAATAAACTGAGATGTATTCAGTGTCCGAACTCACGTAAACTTATACTGCCTTTAATAAAGAGAACACTATAGATAGTACTGGTTTATGCCAAGTTAAAACTAGAGATAGCACTAAAATGAGAATTCATAAAGAAGTTTCGCACTGAGCCACGATTTATCTTTGTTTATGGTATTTGTACTGTGTAATATCTTGTTTTCACGAGATAAGATAATAAACATATACATATATACCATTTCGTTAAAGTTTTATTTATTTAAGGAGCACCAATAGTTCATTTTCTTTTCTTAGGTAAAAGAATATTTCCAGGTGTTTCCAATTTCACTGGTGCAGGATCGGAAAAAATGGCGTGAAAAAGGTAGATGTAGGCTATACAGATAAGTAAATGTTTTATTTCTAATACATTTGCCAGAGAAAACACAGCATTGACACCCACATCTTTAGTCGTTTTCTAGATCTCGACTCATCCTCCAATCATCCTCCACTCAACTGTCATCTCAAGGTACGTCACGATTTAGAGAGCCACAAACATATCTGAACCGGTGGCCAAAAGAGGAACTAACGAATTTTACTTTAGAATTTATTTTTCTGCCAACATCAAATGCGATAACAGCGACTCTCTTACTGGTTCAGATAGTTTGTGTCACTTTACCTTGAGATGACAGGTTCATATCTGTATTTTTCTAAGAAAATGTCATAACACAAGAATGAGTGGAGGATAATGATCTTTCAGTATAGATGATCATTGGTAAATCATTAAGAACATTATAGAAGAGAAAGTGGAAGGAAGAAGAGGAAGGGGAAGACCGAGGATAAGCTACATGAGCCAAGTAAAGGAGAAGGTAGCTGTCATGTCGTATAAAGAGGTCAAGGAAGCAGCCCTGGAAAGATATACATGGAGAGGGATTCATCAGTTGTGCCGACAAGGAGTAAATCCTTAAATAAGAAGAAGAAGATCATTGGTTGAGGATTTTTTTATGACTAAGCATACCAAAATACACTTGGACGTTGAGTGGAAGTTGACTTGAGGTGGAGATTACGACTGAAGATATGGGTGTTATGGTACTTATTACTATGGTCAGTGACTAGGCAAAAGATCATACATATAAATGTATGAAATTACTAGCTTCTGCGCGTGGCTTCGCCCGCGTTTTACCAACATTTTGAATAGCCTATATGATATTCCAGGTCACTATCTACGCCTATTCCAAGTTTCATCCAAATCGGTTTACTGGCTTAGGCGTGATTGAAACACAAACAAACAAACATCTAAACAAACTCGCAAACTTTCAGCTCTACTAATTATAATTATTATACATAGTAGGGTAGGTAGATAATGATTAATAATGATTTTCTTTAGTAAATAAGTTTATTTATGTAACAAAATTGTATAGTACCAAGAAATGAACTATTTGATTTGATTTTATTATATAAGTGGGATTAAAATAAATGATTCAGGGGATTTTTAGACAATCTCATCCGAGTGGAGGCAGGGGATTTTTAGACAAAAGTCTAAAAATGCCCGACGCAGGGGATTGTCGAAGGGGATTTCTATACCCATATTAAGTAAAACACAGTTGAATCATCTCTAAGATTCATTCAGGGACCAATAGACGACTTCTCCGAGTTAACACTTGATTCACTACACAAAACTTTTTCGGGATCATTACTCATTCTGAATTACAAGCGAAAGTAACACAGAAATAACACGTTTTTATCATGTGCATCAGGACCGCGGGTGATTTCATAAGTAACATGCGTATTGCGGTTAGTCATTATTAACTATGCAAAATTAAATGCTCTCATTTTATGAAAGATAGTATGGAAACTTAGAAATAGGTAAATAAAAATTATTAAAATAATCTCATCACACTTGTAATAAATATGTAAAAGTAATTGGTATCTGCAAAAAGCTAATAATAATAATAAATACAGTAAACAGACAGATTTTTCACACACAGCATCATCTAGCCCTAAAGTAAACAAAGCTTGTATTATTTGAACCAAATAACTGATAATTATACTAGATACATTTTTTATTTAATTTTTTATTTGTAAATTCTTACATAAATAATATACCTACATAGAAACACCCAGACCCGAGATAAATATTTGCAGATCATATAAATGAAACTCGCAACCTTCTGCGTCACAAGCAGGCTTTCACCCACTGCGCCACAGAGGTCGTCTATAATAAGACATTGGTGAGCATACCTACAGCCAAACATAGAACCACTTTTTTGAAGTCGTTAAAAAAAACTTTCGTTCAATTAGTTTTATTTTTATAGTACATCTGCGGTTCTGACCACCTTTATCGTATGAAAATGATGAATCTACCTCACGTTTTGGTGTGCCACATAAATCACGTCGTTTGAGTTTTTTTATTTTTGAGTGCGACAGCCTGCTAAAAGCTACATTGTGTTACGAGTACTCAGGGTAATGTATTTAGTAGATAGGAAATTTGATGGCAATTTGTATGATTTTGTATTTAAAATATTCGTATTGTTTTAGCTTGTTTAAGGAAATGATGCCTTTGCCCAGCAGAACGCAATATTTAAAAAAATAGTCATCTTTATCATCAGCCACATGACGTCCATTGCTGAACATAGGCCTTCCCCATCGATTTCTAGCGCGGTCGATCTCGTACCCTCGGCTATAAAATTAAGCTTTAAATGTTTTTCATAGGAAAATTAGGTAAAATAAAACTGTGAAACTTCTTACTTTTTTTATTAGAAACCTTTTACGTAATGTTCGGCAACTGGATACCGATATTTTTTTTGGAACTAAGTTCCTTTTTGTAATGGGGCTAGACGAAAAAAAGCGTTAGATTTTACCATTTATTTGACAAATGCCAAATGTCAAAGTTTAAACTTCGGCCCAACCGAGCGTTCAACGACACTCATGTAATTTTTTGTTGAGAGAGTACTTGAAGTCCCATATGAATTTGATTCCACCGAGATTTACACTTTTCCTAGAAAAAACTTGTTTTCTACGTAATACTTAATTTAAATTATAATAAAATAGTAACAAAAACTGAGAGCGTATTACCAGGAAACACTTATCTGTGTACCTAAGTACTATGTTTTGTTTGCTCTAAACCATTTCATGGCAACCTAAAAAGTTTTGAAAAAGCATTTTAAATCACACATAAGCAGCCTTCACACGCACAATCTATCGAGATTGATACAGCCAATCGTGCGCGAAAGAAAACGTAGCTTCAAGCTTCAAAGATTATCACTCGCAATTGCGCGTCCAAGCTTTCCGATTGCGTTTTGACAAGAACTAACGATTAATCGCGAAAGAACTCGTAGTATCTAAATTATCACTCGCAATTGCGTGTACAGGCTTCCCCGCGCGCAATCCCGTACGCTCAATCACTCGCGAAAGATTGTGCGTGTGAAGGCCGCTATACTCTTAAGTCTCCAGGATGCAACTAAAATGCAAGGCTTATACAAACAGCGGTGAAATAGCTTGCTAAGGATTTCTTTGTAAACTTTTTGAATAGACGAGACAGAATGATTCGCCCCGGGCTCGACCATCCTGGCTTGCTGTTCATTGTAACTAGCTTTCGCCGAAGACATCACTTGTTAGATTAAAAAAATATCACGGCACACAATGTCTAAAACACATTGTGACATTGTGTGTCACTTGTTATATAAAAAAAAACACAATGTCTAAAACACATTGTGACATTGTGTGTTCCAGTGTCAGGGGGTAGTCAAGTGGTATGTCAAAATATGTACCTGGTACATTTTATAATCAAAATTTACCAATAATTACGTACTTTTTGGTAAACCTAAGGGTAAACCTATCGTCGATTGACGGCATCGATCGATAGTAGATTGAATTAGTCGATCGATTGGTCTTGGTAGAAACTATCGATTGACGTCGACTAATCTGTATATCATTGATCGATGCCGCTCATCCACGATCGATTGATTGGTCTGGTAGCACCCTAACATGTCTTAACAGCCTTAGGGGTAACATGTTAACATGTTAAGGTTAACCAGGTCTAAAAAAAATGTGGTTTGTTATGGTTGTATTTATTTTGACGAACCTGTGAAGTTTATAATTTGCAAATCTACGCATAAATATGATACTACCAACATTTATCTTATAATAGTACATTATGGTACTAGTGTGTAACATTGGTGATTACCGCCGAGGCGTTATTTGAGAGCCGAGCCGTTAGGCGAGGCTCTTAACAGAGCCGAGGCAGGTAATCATCAATACACACGTGTATCATACGACGTTTTTCAACACACTTGTGAATAAAATAACAATAAAAACTCATTTTCAACAGTGAAAACGAGTTGTGAAAAATGTTTCGCTATTGCGGGAAAAATTAATCAGTTTTCCTATGCGCGCGCATTGCGATCGGCCACAGACTATATTTCCGCGCCTCGCACAGGGTTTGCGCCTATTCTGCCACGTACAAAATGGGGAATTTAAAGTTTTCTTTTATTACAGAGAAAACAAAAGTTATATTTGAGTGAAAGTTTTATTTATTAAACACGTACGACTTAAAATTATCTATTTAAATAAGAAGTTGCATAAAATGAGCAAGCAATAGGAACATTAATTTATTTGTTCTGTTGAACACGATCTTTTTTCTGAATAAAAACTTTTTTAAGAACAAAGCAACTCAATCAATAAAATTAAAAAAAAAATCTATTACTCACTAGTGAGTTATAGTAATGAAAAAGTCACAGTTTGATTATGTGTGTCATTATGTGCCTAATTGCGGTGACCATAAAGCCACTTTATGAGCAAGTGTGTTGAAAAAGTATTTTTATACATCTGTGTGTTAAATGTGTGTTTGTGTGTTGCATTTCCACACCCGTTTGCTTGTTTGAGGAATTTTGGCTAAGTGAATTCTAGATGCATACAGCAAACAGAGTAAATGACGCTGTTTATTCCATGTACGAAATACAGCGAAAGTGTAAACTGAGTTAAATTACTTACTTGCTATACTTACTGCATAAAGATAAACTTTTTTGGAATTCTTAGTACTTAATTTAGCTTAGAAATTTTCGTAGGATGAAGGAACAACTAACTTCAAATCAAATCAAATCAAGTTTATTCAGGAACAGTAACAGTGGCTTATGTATACAGTGGAAACGATGATACCTGCAGAAGGTTTTTGTAAAACTGTGTCGCAGGCACCAACGCCCCCATTCGGACTTATACTAGTTCCATTCAAAGAAACGAATGGTCTAAGTTAACTATTTGATTAAAAGTAGTAAATTTATTTAACAGACAACAGGAATCCATAGAAAGTTAGAATGAAACAGATTATAGTCTTATTTTAATTATCCACAACCAAAACATTTATTTTTTTAAAAGCTTTTTAAAAATACTCATACATTTTTTTTTATGAATAGCTTTAAATTCCCAAGCTGAATTTCGTTTCAGCATTAAGTAAAGCAATTTGGACATAAATTGTGTGAAAATTGTATTGCAATAAAAAACAGAGGGTACGTTTTGATTGGGCCTTTGGTCAGCGCAATAACGTTAATAAAGGAGGTCTGGCTTTTGAGGGCTGTTCGGACTAACTTTTGGAATTGAAACCTCTTTGAGGCACACTTAAAGTGGTTTCATCACACTGGTTCGAAAGAACTTGTGATATCACAAGAAAAAATGTCTAAAACAAATCTTTTTGTTAAGTTTTTTTTAAAATTTTTTGGGTAGGTAAGTATTTTTGACATGGTATTTTTGTATGTCAATCAATCTAGTTCATGTTAGCTAAGCCTTCTCCACATACACTTGTTTGAGTCAACGACTTTTATTCTACTTCTCATACCCAACCACTAAAAAATATCAATAAAACTCATCATACATTTTTATTACAAAAGAAAGATGTAATAGAAAACACCATATTTTCCTCTATATTTATTAAAGTAAAAGGATAGATATTTAATTTTCAAACAACTTGTAATCCGATTAGATTACTACAATGCAAACTCATTAAAGCTCACGATTGGTTCACAATTATTTTACTTGACGCTCTAACGAGACCCTTTATTTCAAATATATTATTATTTGATTCATCAAAACAAATGGTACAAGATTACCATTGAAGGTGACGAACCCTTTATCTAAATCTCTTAAGCTTTTGCCAAAGAAACCTAAACTAAAGATGTATTCGAGAAGCTCACTTAAAATGTCGCTGTGAAAATATTATCAGTAACATAAAAGCCTTTGCAATCCTTGGTACAAATTAAATTTGCAATTACTCTGGTCTGATGGAGGTATGTCCCGAGGTTGAATACCCTGATAAAGGTCAACCCACAATTGGGGATCGATACTTGGTCCTTAATTTATGGAGCATAGCATAAGACCAGTAGGGATGTTTGGGAAAATATTCCCGGTGTTTTCTTTATGTAAGTACATAAAATAGCTTATTTGAGACAAACTTTATTTTGTTTTATTTAACTGCGAACTTGTTTTGTAAAAGATCTTAATAATATGTATACTCGTACTTTTCTTACATAAAGTTTTTGTGAAATGATTACGCCATCAGCTTAGATGAAGTAATAGCAATGAATAATGTGGAATAGCTTATATATTTTCCAGCAACAACCAACAGAATCTAGTTTGTAATTTTGTTATTCGCAGACAACACATTTTTATCATAAGTAAGATATCATGAATTTTTGTTGGCATTTTAATGTATAGTTGCAAAAATTAATATGGTAACATTTGTTTTGTATTCATTGGTAGATTATACTTTGAACATGGCAACACTTAATGCTTCAGCATAAAAGCCTGAACGCCTCAGTATCTTTGTCTTTTCACTGCTGCCTGCCTTGGAGTAAGAACCTAGCTATAATACCTACCTTCCTCGTATTGGTCATATTTAATTTCAATATACGTATCAACGTATTTTATAACGTAACTCTGCATTTTTCTTTTTCCCGTAATCCTAATTTCCAATAGGTTATGGGCCCAGATATCTAGCTAAAGTATCTTCATAAAATCACGTGTTTTCCCAATCGTCATGGATAACCTAAAAAAGAAGAGAAACATCCAACCATTCAACGGAGAAAAATATAGCGTGTGGAAGTTTCGTATTCGTGCGCTATTGGCAGAACTGGATGTCGTCAAGGTCATCAACGAAGAACCCGTGTTACGAAACGAGGCTTGGGAAAAGCAAAACCAAACTGCGAAAAGCGTGATCGTCGAGTATTTGGCTGACTCCTTCCTCAGTTTCGCCAAAGAAGAACTGACCGCCAAAGCCATCTTGGAGAACCTGGACGCCTTATACGAGAGAAAAAGTCTAGCCACGCAGCTGGCAATACGGAAGAAGCTGCTAAGCTTGAAGCTGCAAGGTGACATTCCACTAGTCAAACATTTCACGATTTTTGACGACCTAATGACGGAGCTGTTGGCCGCTGGAGCGAAGCTTGAAGAAACCGATAAGGTATCTCATTTACTTCTAACACTCCCGACATCATACGATGGCGTCATCACGGCAATTGAAACATTATCAGAAGATAATTTAACGCTAGCCTTTGTAAAAAACAAGATTGTTAGACCACGAGGTGAAGTTGAAAAATGAGGGTACCGACACTTCGAAAAAGGTACTTCACGCCGAGTCCAATGAAAGTCGATTTGATCAAAAATTCTACAAACAGAATTTCAAGGCTACCAAGAAATTCGTGAGGTGCCACCATTGTGGGCGGAAGGGCCACATGAAGAAGGACTGCTACTACTTCAATCGTCGAGACTATCAACAAAAATTTAACCGGCCGAGGCAACCCAACCACCAGCGAAAACCGGCAAAACCGGCGGACCGGTATCGTACGATTCAAGCGGTGGAGCTGACCGAGGGGGCGATATCCCATGAAGCCTCTGGATTCGCATTCATGTCCGGAAATTACGAAGCTAGCGTAAACGAGCAGCAACTAACATTCCTGTTAGATTCCGGAGCATCAGACCACATCGTTAATAGGGAAGACCTTTTCAGTACCTTTACCACTTTAAATACACCGTTTCTAATTTCAGTTGCTAAGCACGGTGAATTCATTTCGGCTACCAAACGTGGGACATTGCAAGTAATTAGCGACACAGGCATCAACGGTACACTGGAGGACGTGCTGTTCTGTCCTGAGGCACCCTACAACCTGCTGTCGGTGTCGAGGATGCAACGTGCCGGGCTGACCATCACCTTCGATCAGCACGGAACGAATATCAGTAAGGACGGTACAATACTGATGCGAGGTAAGGCAATTAATAATTTAATTTCGGTAGATTTCAAAGTTAATCGATCTGTTTCTCATTTATGCACTAAGAATAAAAATAATTATGACTTGTGGCATCAAAGATTAGGTCATATAAGTAAACAAAAGTTTTTGTGTTTGAAAAATAATTGTATGACTAATGACGGTAGTTAAATTGAATCAGTAACTCCGAACGAAAATCTTTGTGAAGCATGCATAAACGGGAAACAGTCTCGTTTGCCATTTAATATAGCTAAAGATAAAAGCTATATCAAACGACCATTATTTGTTGTTCATACTGATGTTTGTGGGCCGATCACTCCTTCTTCAATTGACAATAAGAGTTACTTTGTGTTGTTCGTAGATCAATTTACTCACTACTGTGTTGTGTACCTGATAGCCTATAAATCAGATGTGTTTTCAGTCTTTAAAGATTTCGTAGCAAAAAGTGAGGCAAAATTCAATTTAAAATTGGTAAATTTGTACTGTGATAATGGGCGGGAGTATTTGTCTAATGAAATGAAAGAATACTGTGTGTCTCGGGGAATTTCTTATCATTTTACTGTTCCTAGAACACCTCAACAAAATGGGGTTTCGGAACGTATGGTTAGAACAATAACAGAAAAAGCCCGTGCTATGGTTAGTGGTGCTAGTTTACCAAAGTATTTTTGGGGTGATGCAGTATTAACTGCAGTGTATTTGATAAACATTACGCCTACCCGGGCTTTGCAACAAAATAAAACTCCTTTTGAATTGTGGCACGATAAAAGACCCGAAATTAAATATTTAAAGGTTTTTGGTTCTACCGTGTATGTACATAATAAAACCAGTAAGAGTAAGTTCGATGAAAAATCATGGAAGGGTATACTGGTAGGTTTTGTACCGAATGGCTATAAGGTATGGAACACAGACCGTGAAAAATATGAAACAGTTCGGGATGTCATAGTAGATGAAGTTAATTTTCTACAGTCAAGGCCTAAGTTGCAAAATACTGAATTGATATCAGTATCTGGGTCACCGGAACCTCTAGGCTGTGATAGTTCGAAATCTGATATACCTAAACCTGATAGTTCGAAATCGGGTAGTTCGAAATCAGTTGAAACGAAATCGGGTAATTCGAAATCCGATATTATTATGCCTAAACCGGATAGTTTAAAATCGGGTTGTTTGAAATCAGTTGAAAATAAATCGGGTAATTTGAAATCCGATATTTCTAAACCTGATACTCGTAGTTTAAAATCGGGTAGTTTGAAAACTGATGAGTTTATTTCTGGTTGTAAGATTCGTAAGCTAAACGATTCAAATAGTATGACAAAGCCGATTGTTGCCGATGAAACAAGTACGAGTGAAACTTGTAGTTCCGATCATGACATCAGTGATTCTTGTCAGTTGAGGAGGAGTGCTAGGATAAAAGGTCGTACACCGATTTCGTACAAAGAAATTGATGATGTTCTATTGTGTGCTCAGTCTGTTAGTTACGAAGTACCTACTTCATTTAGTGAGATTAAAAATCGGGAAGATAGAACTCGATGGGAAGGTGCAATTAGAGATGAATTAGATTCACATTTAGCCAATAATACTTGGACGTTAGTGCCTGAACCCGAAACTAAGAACGTAATAGATTCTAAATGGGTTTTTAGTATTAAAAATGATGAATTTGGTAATCCAATAAGATTTAAGGCACGCCTAGTTGCCAGGGGTTTTAGTCAGGAATATTTAACTGATTACAATGAAACTTTTGCGCCAGTAGCTCGTATAGCAAGTTTTAGATTAATGATTAGCCTTGCAAATCAATTTAATTTATTGGTACATCATATGGATGTAAAAACTGCATTTTTAAATGGCATTCTGAAGGAAGAAATTTATATGAAAGTGCCAGATGGTGTATATAGCAATAGTGGTTATGTCTGTAAATTAAATAAAGCTTTGTATGGATTAAAACAAGCTGCTAGGTGTTGGTTTGAATTATTTGATTAGTGTCTGAAAGAAAAGGGGTTTGTAAACTCATCGGTCGATAGATGTATTTATATTTTAGATAAGGGTGATATATGTAGAAATGTATATGTGCTATTGTATGTCGATGATCTCATCTTGGCCTGTGCTGACAATCAAACAATGGTTAGTCTGAAGGACTATTTGATGAGTAAATTTAAAATGGTTGATTTAAACTCCATTAAATTATTTCTAGGCATTAAAATCACTCGAAATAATGACTCTGTAACTTTAGATCAAAGTTCATACATAAAATCGATTTTAGAAAAATTTGGTATGTCTGACTGTAATCCGGTCAGTACTCCTTTAGAGGTTAAGCCAAATTATGAAGCTCTAAACTTAGATAGTGAGTATAGTGCACCCTGTCGTAACCTTATTGGTTGTTTGATGTATGTTATGTTGTGTACGCGCCCTGATTTAAGCGTTAGTGTAAATATTTTGAGCAGATACACAAACAAAAATAATAAAGAGTTGTGGCAATGTCTCAAGAGAGTGCTTAGGTATTTGAAAGGCACTGTAACATTAAAACTAACGTACAAAAGATGCAATAATTATGAACATATTTTATGTGGTTATGTAGATTCAGATTGGGGTGGCAATGATGTAAATGATAGAAGAAGTACTTCTGGTTATTTATTTAAACTGTTTAATAGATGTACAATAACTTGGAATACAAAGAGACAAATATCTGTTGCGGCTTCTTCGACTGAGGCCGAGTACATGGCATTGTTTGAAGCTGTGAAAGAAGCATTGTGGTTAAAGTCTCTTATGATAAATGTTAAAATTGATATTGTCAGTCCAATACCTATTTTTGAAGACAATAATGGATGTATATGTATAGCAAATAATCCTACGAGCCATAAGAGGTCAAAACATATTGACATAAAGTACCATTTCTCTAGAGAACAGGTTGAAAACAATGTAATAAATTTGTTGTATCTTCCCACAGGCGAGCAGACAGCCGATATGTTAACTAAGCCGCTGCCGATTGTCGCGTTTCGACAGTTCCGAGATGAAGTGGGTTTATGTTTGAAGATGTATCTCTAGGTACTTATGTTGATTTTGTTTTTAAAATGTTTGTTGATTTACATTGTTTTGTTAAATGCATAATTTAAGTGTTAAATGCATAGTTTAAGTTTTGAATGAATAATGTATGTTTAAAATGCATAATTTAAGTTTAAATGCATAATTTAATTTTAAGTGCATAATTTAAGTTCATGGTCTGATTAGGTTTTACTGGGTTTCCCTAATCCTTGCAACAAATGTTGGACCATATGTATTGTAATTTTCCCCAGAAAATACTTGGAAGGTTTATAATGTTGGATAGTTAGAAAACTAGGATGATTGTAAATAGTTTGTGATTAATTTTTGAGGGGGCGTGTTGGCATTTTAATGTATAGTTGCAAAAATTAATATGGTAACATTTGTTTTGTATTCATTGGTAGATTATACTTTGAACATGGCAACACTTAATGCTTCAGCATAAAAGCCTGAACGCCTCAGTATCTTTGTCTTTTCACTGCTGCCTGCCTTGGAGTAAGAACCTAGCTATAATACCTACCTTCCTCGTATTGGTCATATTTAATTTCAATATACGTATCAACGTATTTTATAACGTAACTCTGCATTTTTCTTTTTCCCGTAATCCTAATTTCCAATAATTTTCAAAATAAGTACGAGTATACCCTCTAGTGTATCCACGTTTCCGATCAAGTGTCAAGTTCGTGACAGCGAGCTGACATCGCGACATCACCGGCCGTGCTCAAACACCCGGAAAACCGTAGTCGGTGTGAAAAAAACGAGGAACAATTCCTTTGCAAAAACGGAAAAAACTTTGCTTGGGTTTCAAGCCAAATCCAGGTATTTTTTGATGGAGAATATATCAGTGTTTTATACAGTTACTAGCTGCGCTCCCGCGGTGTGACCCGCGACCCCTCGGGATTTTTTCATTTTTTCGGTATAAAAGGTAGCATGCCAAATTTCAGCTTAATCTGTTCAGCGGTTTAGGCGTGAAAGCGTAACAAACAGACAGACAGACAGACAGACAGAGTTACTTTCACATTTATAATATTAGTATGGAGTATGGATAGTATGGATATGGATTTATTCACTTTTAATTTTATTATAATTTTTTATTTTATTATTATATTTTTATTTTATCTAGCTCCAAGCTCAGCTAAGCTTGTGTTGTGGGAATGAAACTAATCTTCAGCACAGGCATGAAAAAAAAAACTGTGTTAATCACTCAATAATGTTTGACTTGACTTTGACTTAATCAAACCTTAGCCGAAATCTGAGCTAATTATTAACATTAGCTATTAAGAATCGTCACAAACACATCTAATATTTTAAACTTTTTTTATTTTTTATTTTTAGATATCTTTATTTCTCAGAAAACTTTACAATCTTTATTTAGTAGTGTTTCTAAGCCTATATTAGGTTTGTCTAAACACTACGTTCTCGTTGACAACAACATGTTTAGTAGGTACAAAGTTTGAGACATCGAATACAATAAATAAGGTAGGTAAAAATAAACGAAAAATCGTAATTATGAGCAGACGAATATAAGCTTATTAATTTCTGAACTTACCTTGCTGAATATCTTACACTACCACTGTGTTGAGCTTGATTGATAACCGTCGGGTTAAGTTTATATCGTAAATTAACAGATCTGACGATTGAGAGCCGTTTCGTTGTTATGTATACGTGAAATGCAGATTTTCAGATAGGCTGGGTTTGAAACTCTGTTGCGAATATAGAAGGATGAGATGGGCCGCGTTAATGATTTATAGTTTTTTCATAAATGTAATTCATCAATACGAGTATCTGAAGGAAGGTTGTCTGCAAATATAAATAGATATCAAAGGTCTTTAGATCGATGATGATCTTTTAAGTTGCATTTACGAAAAATCCAAATATTCCAATTCTTCCGTGATCATGGCGTGTGCAACTGCGCCGAAATATCGGGAAACTACAAATAAATTGAATCATGGTAAATATCCCGTTAATAGTGTTATACTCGTTCATAATGCAACATATTTTAATTACATTTTTAAGCTATTGCATAGCTTTTATCGCGGGCCTTGAGCGTGGAGACCGAATCCAGAAACTCCGTAACGAAAATAACCTAACACTCCCACTCCGACCGGCACAGCGGTGATACTTTTTAATTATAATTGCATAGGTTGATAAAAAATGCTATGCAATAGCTTTACCGCGGCAGTCTCCGAGTACCCCACGTCTTTTTTTTAAATTGCATTTGAGAAAAAAACTGTCACTAAGCCTCTAAATTTTTCAGAGTTACAGAGCGTCAGCATAAAATATTTGAGGCTAATCCAATCGCGCTCTGCGGATCGTGACCAGTGTGCGAAACTTTGATTCAATACAACTGTGAATCATTGATTCAACGTATTATAAAAGTTTGGCTGCGAGTTTTACGAGCTTCGTTCTCCGTATAAATGATTACAAAATGCATAAAGAGAAGAAAGAAGAGACTTTACATTCCAGAGCCTTTAGACAATGTAACAATCGATTGTCGAAAGCGAATGTAGAAAAGTAGGTACAAAAATCTATGGGGTTGACTTTTGCCTTAAATATGTCACGTGATCTGTTGTCAACGAATAGATTATTAATAGAGTACTTACAGTTCATTTCCATCAACATATCGACAACATCGAATTATTACTTCCATATGGACTTTTCTACCTTCGTTTTCAACAATCGATTGTTACATGACACATATAGGCTCATTACATATAGGCTCTGATCCTATAAAAATGTCTAAGTTTAGTTAGAGGGTTGTCATGTCCGAAAACATATTCGGCACAAACATGTCCACAATTATAGCCAAGGATATACCTAAGGTGTGCTTTATAAGACGTAAGTGTAAGGGCTCTTACAAAAGAAAAACTTGGTTGGTTCTTGAATACTGTAATTTAACGTGAAAGTAGGTACATCGGTAGGTACAGGTTATGACAATCGTGGGATATACTCTAGTCTTCGTCTCGGGTACAATGGCAGTGCGGGTCCGCTTTTTTTTTTTTTTCGGAGGGCCTAATACTAATGGCCTATGAGGCCGTTTTAGTGTTACCGGACTATGGCGGGCACAGAAGGTGCCGAGACGCCTAGAGAGAAGTTACGACAACATGCGCAAGGGCACCTCTAATAGGTACGAACCTCGGCTTAGGCTGTTGCCGGAGAGAATTTACCTACCTATCTGTCATCACTAGATGACGGTATCACTTCACCATTGGCGAGAGTGATATCGTCATCTGGATCACCAAGAACGTTTCTTGGCCGTCTGGGGGTGAACACGAACTTCCGCCTATTGCGGGCGCCGACATCGGGTGAAATGCGGGTCCGCGGGATGATGCCGACCTATTTATACGTTGCCTCTCTCCCCGCTCAATGTTAGCGGCGCGAACAGTAAGTAAACTATCTTAGTTTTTATGAAACATAACTATCTGTTCAAAAGTCTGTGGTAAATAATAAACAAGAGTATTCATATTTGTAAGTAATGAATATCCTTGATATTCCAAAGAGGTGTTTTACTTCCGATTGCAATACAACGGTATTCACTTTTCAAGATTTCTTCTTGGTTTTCAAAACTAGCGCGTTAAAGTTTTCCTACGTTTGAGTTTAGATTTGAATTCAGACTTGAGCATCAATAAGTTTCAAGTTTATTGATTTTAAAAGTATATACTTTAATACTAGATTTCATGTATGTTTTTTACTTAATCTTGTGTTTATTGTTGGACTCTATCTGATCTGAGAGAAAGAGCCGTGTTGGTCGAATGGGGTTGTGCCTCGACTTTCAATCCGGAGGTTGTGTGTTCGAATCCCGGCCGTGCATCAATGGATTTTTCGTTTCGAAAATTTATATGCGCTTTAACACGAGCTCATAACGGTGAAGGAAAACATCGTGAGGAAACCCGCAACTTAGTCAGCTCCACACATGTCGTATTGACGTCATCTTTCCTGTGGGCCAGGCTGATTAAGCTGAGAGGATGGTTTAGGTGCTGGGCAAGCCTATTCCATCTCAAACAATGTCCCAGGCACTACAGCGTCCCGTTAAGTGTAGGCATAGTTGCCTCCGGACGCAAAGGACGTAAAGGCCTAAGTTTAAGTTAACTCTTTTAATGGGTGTAACAAGGCAAAAGTTATTTTGTCTTTGTGTGTGCTGAGATTCCAAGCAAGGTCAAGCAAAAGTACCAACAGGTCAACATGAATATTAAATCAAATTATGTAAACGTAGACGTTCCAATATACCTCAAAGACCAAATGTCAGTCAAGTTTGACTTTCAATCAGTCGTCTATCCAGCCATAGAACAGAGTTACTAAAGGTTAGTTCACAATGAGATGCGACGCGGAACAGATTTATACAAGGGCAATAAAATATAGAACTTGTCTACTTCATATAAAGTTTTGCAATTCTTGGGTTTCACGCTGCGTTTTGCGAACTGTCACTAAACTGTGTAGGTACCTTTTTTTTAGTTTATTTTCTTATGTGTAAGTTAAGAAGTTTGTTGTTATTTTTAAGTTCAATAGCCTACGTCTACAGCATTATGTATTTAAGCAAGCCCTTAAGGCTTTCATCGTGCGAGAGCAAAATATGTGCATAATGTACGTGACTGTGTATGAGACGGGTTCTGTGTAAAATATAACTGATCAGTAACGTTAGGGTATTATAATTTTTATAATATCGCTTCGAGTCGCATCGCATCGCATCGCGTTTTGGTGTGAGCTGACCCCTAACTGAACTTTATTCAACAATTTGCGGTGTGAACGCGTTTCTTAAAGAATCTTAATTTTTTATAATTTAATTTAAGTTAGTTAAAACTTTTTAATTAATTTTAGTATCATGTGCCTACTCTGAATTTTGCTTCTATCTACTGTAACAATCCATTTTTTTTTTCAGTTCTTAAATCGCTATTGCAAGTTGTCGAGAACAGAAGGGGAAAGATGCTCGGCCATCTTATACGACATGACAGTTTCATTAAGAACATTATAGAAGGGAAAGTGGAAGGAAGAAGAGGAAGGGGAAGACCGAGGATAAGCTACATGAGCCAAGTGAAGGAGAAGGTAGCTGTCATGTCGTATAAAGAGGTCAAGGAAGCAGCCCTGGAAAGAGATACATGGAGAGGGATTCATCAGTTGTACCGACAAGGAGTAAATCCTTAAATAAGATGATGAAATCAGGCAAAAAACAACACAACTGAAAAAATACGCTCGTTTGGTCTTACCCTGTGTCTTAACGATTTGATATAGTTGTCCTATTCGCCATGTTTATAAGACAATAGCAATAAAACTGAAGTTATGGCACTAATATCTTGAAACTAATTCCACAATACCGAACTAGCCAATAAAAACCAGTAGTAAATGTTTGTAATTTCTGTTAAGATTGTAGATAGCTCACGGCATGAATGAATGAATGAATGAATGAATGAATGAAAATTCTTTATTGCACACCATTAATAAAATTAACACAGACAAAAACAAAAGAAAAACCAGATAAAAATGTACAATGGCAACCTTTGGATGGAGAGGAACATCAGTGAAAAGAAGATTGGTCACAGCATTGGGTGGGCGATAACGTTCTTATGTCAAACCTTTAGATTATTTCATCTTGAATGTTCTAAGTCATTTAAAAATATCTAATGAGGTAGTCAAAGGCATCCCAAATACATTTGGCACATCTTTACAGAAATTGGCTTTCCACATGGTGTCGTGATGTGGTACCCTCATCATTGCCTATTAGTTACCGCACGATGTTTTCCTTCACTAGCTCTCGTGTTAATGGGCTGGGCATATACGTTTTTGGGAATTCAAACTCGCACGCTTCGGATTGAGAGTCAAGGGTCCCAAGGCTTGTTGCATAATAAAACATAATAAAACGCATTAAAGGCTGGAGTGACACTGTTCTGATGATACATCAAATAAATGGAATTAATACCGTTACAGTCTGGAGTGAACTAGCTGCTCTCAATTCTTTATCTTAAATAACAAGTTTTACTAAAACGCTTCAGAAGGAACGCGTGAAATGTTTATGCTGAATTTGTAATTGCTATTCTAGGATTGCAGTAATTCTATATAAAATTCAGTTTACGCTCACTTATTTTGCTGTGAACTTTTATGAAATTTGATCTTGAATGAAATTCTTTAGGTGATTTTTAATGTTTTAATATTTCATGCCAAAGAATCTAAACTGTTTAAGATATTTAGTAGGATATTTTCTTGGCTCCAAGGTGAGTCTAGGCCGTCCATTAAACAATTTTTCTGTTTTGAAAAACTATTGTGAATTAACAAAATATATACCCTTTTGGGGGAAAAGTAGTAAGTAAAAATTCTAATAAGTAACAATGGGGTGGGAACTTGTCACGTACACACGTAACGCAGCCTGAAGTTGGACTGAAATTAATGTTTTTTTTTTTAGTTTTTATATTGGAGACTACATGAATAATGCAGTATATATTTATAAATAATATAACAAATTTCTATAATTATATTTTAATATTATTTCCCGGAAATTTTCGAAAATCTACAAAAGCACTCAAATAGAATCCTTCAATGAAAACATCTCGAACTCTTCACCTAATCAAATTACCCCTAGACGTTTGCTCTCACCGATAATCGCATTTCCAGATTGTAAATTCTCAACATTCGCCTTGTCGGTAGAGCTAGGAGCTTTTTAAATAATTACACCGTCATATTTATTACGGACAAAATAATGAATGATGCTGAAAAAAATCATCATGATATTGCAAAACTTAGCATTCCGTAAAAATTATTAATAAGGTCTTAAACGCATCGCCTTTTAGATTAGAATACTAAGTGGTTTTCTTACGATGTTTGGTGTACGAGATAGATTTACCTAAAGTCTCAAAAGGCGTTTGTCTTCTTTTTTGGAAAAAACATCTTTTCGTCACTCTACTTATTATTTTTGTCCGATATTAATCCATTTTGAAATGATTACAAATTCTTCTTTCGTCTGGTCGAAGCGACGCGTGATCCTAAAGCTCATTCTTGGCTCAAAGAATCAGCATTGCCATCCAGCGTGGTAATGCCGCCAGTGTTTTGGGCACGCTTCCGACTGACAGTGACCTGAATCAGTTGAGCTATCTATAGATCGTTTCTAACGATCCTTAGATATCTTGACTAACTCCTGTTGTATTTTGTAAATATATGTAAATATGTAGTAGCTTAGTTTCTGTAAATAAATTATATATTTTTTGAAATTATAACTTACTAGCTGCGCTCCCGCGGTGTGACCCGCGGTCCCTCGGGATTTTTTTCATTTTGTCGGAATAAAAAGTAGCCTATGTCCTTCCCTGGGATACAACCTTTAACTATGCCAAATTTCAGCTTAATCTGTTCAGCGGTTTGGGCGTGAAAGCGTAACATACAGACAGACAGATAGACAGACAGACAGACAGAGTTACTTTCACATTTATAATATTAGTATGGATTTCCTCCTAATAACATCTTTATTTTACTTACTTAAATTATGTCAGAGTCTGTCTGGTTTTTCGATTTGTATTATTACGTTCAAATTTTATTAGGATACGCTAGCTATAATGAAGAAAGACTCCGTAGAAACCGTGCCAAATGGAATAGTCTTGTAGATGCCACCAAACGCTTACAATCTTCTAAATAGCTTCAAATAACTTAAGTGGCTGAAGACCTAGTGTCTGATTAATTGAAACTGAAACTTCTTCACGTGATAATAAATATTTATGCATTTAAATACAAAAACTCATTATCTAACAGCTTTTTGTACTCGTCTTCCCAAATAATTATTAGTACTCTACCTACCCCCCACTTTCTGACTGAATTAGCTTTTTATCAGATCGTAGGACATCATATTATTTTAATATTTTATCGGATGGGGTTGGACGAAAAAAGTATTCTATTTTTGCGTCACGACACATGTATATTTCAAATCATCACAGTGCGAAATGTGCAGCTGCGACACAATCCATAGATTGTTACCTTTTAAGTACAGATTACGTTTTTATATTAAAAAGAAAACCGACTTCAATGTTTGACTCGAAACGCGGTGTGACTCAGGGCGTCAAGCTGTCGATTCGATTTCTATTTGTGACATGGCTAGGACACCTTCCCGTGTTTAGAGTTTTACGGGGAAACTATCAATCCCTCAGGAATAAAATTTATATGGGACCACCTCTGGAGTATACCCTTTCAAACATGAAAAGAATTTTGCAAATCGGTCAACAAATGGCGGAACAATCGCGTAACAAGATACAAAAATTGAGAACCTCCTCATTTTTTGAAGTCGGTTGAAAAGTACTCTTTGCTGCGTTCCGACCGAGTGTTCCACGGCACTCACGTACTTTTTTGTCTCCCAAACGGAATCTCAGAACAGTTCCGCTTATTTCATCTTTATTATCTTCTACGAGTAATTTATGGATTCAATCCTTGTTGGCATAACTGATGCATCCCTTTACACGTGGTTATTTTTAAGGCTGATTCCTTGACCTCTTTATACGACATGATAGCCAAGGTCTTAAGTATCATCGCATTTAAAAGTCCTAGCGCATCAAATTCGACTTCCCAAACAAAAACAGCCAGCGAGTCAAAGCGCAGTCAGCGATCTTAGCCAGAACTGTACATTTGTCTGGTGACCTCTACAAAAAGCTGGGGGGTCATTAAGAAGTTTTTACCAACACCGTTTGTAGCGACAATGACGGATTACTGCGCGCGGTCTCGGAACTTTTCCGATTCTTTTTATTGGACTTCTGTGTTTTGTAGTGATGGCATGGTTTAGTCTTGATAGTCTTGGTTTTATTTATAGCTTGTAAAGTATCGCAAAATATTTTTTTTATGGTATGTTTAGCATTTGAGTTCACTCTGCCTAAGAAGTGAAGATTAAGATGGAACAGGTACTTGCTGAGAATGAGTTTCAGTTACGTAAATTGACTTAAATACAGTTACCCATATTTGTGTCTAATGGAATGTTGTGAGTTCTGCAATGTGTTACTGTGTAAGCATATAATTGGACATACCTCTGTCCTTATAGAAATTTTCAAAGAGAATTGTTGCAAGATGACAAAAGCTTTGGATTCGATTGACAGAGATTTGAAAGACAAGCATTAAAATAAGGCTGATCTAACCTGCCCACCCTCGTAATCAAAATTTTCAAAAACATAAATATTGGATGAAAATATGCTTATGAGACTCAAGACTAAGTGAGCTCTAACAAGTCTAAGATTTTCTTGGTCTTTTCTCAACCCCTTCACTAGCTCTTACGTGTGCCTTTATCGAGAGCCGTAATGTGGTTAATGCAAGTTCGATAATGGCGAATAAATTAGGCTTATTTTTTCCGAGTTGGGATTTTTGTCAGATGCTTCGGGAGTGGGTAATGTGGGTCTTAAGGTTATGAGGTTTTGTTTGGGGAATAGCTCGTTTGCTGATATTATTTGAATGAATGAATAAACGAATGAATCAACATTTTATTGTAAGTACACCAAAAGAAATAAAACACAGCATAGAAATATTAAGTCATAATTATTACAATGGCCTTATCGCTGAAAGAGCAAGCAGCCTTTGAATGGACAGTAAAATTAGTTCTGAATACGTTATAAGGTTAAGATTGACAACCTCTGTGGCGCAGTGGGTGAAAGCCCGCTTGGGACCCAAAAGGTTGGGATCCCCGCCGCGGGATAAATGTTTGTATGATCTGCAAATATTTATCTCGGGTCTGGGTGTTTCTATGTATAAAAAAAAAAAAAAAAAAAAAATACTAACTCAGGTAACTGAACTCAAGTTTTTGGAAGTTTGACCTGAGGCCAACTGCGCTTGAGCATTGATCTATTATTGATCGGATAAGGTAGATATATAGGGTTTTTCATTTTATACCAACTTAATTTAGGAATTGGGTTCAAAAAATAAATTTAAAAAAATTATGTTATGATTTTTTTTGTTTAGTTAAGAAAATCCCGAGAAAATCGATAAAAACTATCCTTTCTATTGATTGTTGCTTCTTGTTTAACTTAGCCCATTTGTGACGTAGCTGCGCTGCGATTGGTGGAACGTCTGTTCTCCTTGAAAATCATTATGCAACAATTCTAAGTCAAAAAGCATTTATTCAGTGGGACCGCTGGGATCACTTTAAAAAATCAATAAATGATAAATTTTGAAGTGAAAACTTAAATGGGCTAACGAATGAAATTGATTCAGTCAAGAGTTTATATACAATACAACCCAAAAATGAGGCCCTGTCAGTTTGTGTAGTTTAAAATGAAAAACCCATATAGCTTTGGTATGGTTTGAACGCAATTTCTTTTTCACTCTTTTTTCGTGACAAAGGTACGTAAACGTACGTAAAAACGGGCCGTATTCCTGTTCTTTTTTTCGTTCGTTTGATGAATATTCGGATGTTTCTTACTACGATTTCGGACTTCAAGGGCCAATTTTTCGGTTTGGAATATTGGGTCCTAGTTTAGGACCGTGTTTTAAAGTTGATTTTATCGACTGAATACAATCGAGCTCGTAGTAAGAAGCATCCGAATATTTATCAAACGAACGAAAAAACGAACGTGAATAACCCCCAGGTACTCGATTTTCGCAATTAAAATGCTCTCAATACCTTTGGATTAACAACCAGAGATAAAAATGCCCATTCATTCGAATTTCATTTTCAGCTGGCGAGAGGGTCTCGAAATAACGAATTATTGTTTCAAGTCAATGGTTCAATTTTTATTTGCATATGGTTCAATGAACTTTGTGACTGTTTCCACATCAGAAAATTTGTCAGATCAAGGCCTTTTGTAATAGGCGTTGAAGTCTAATGTCAGCACTCAGAGATTTTAAGGGCTACCTAAATCGTGCCTTACTAAAGATTTGATATGCAAATTATTTACTATGGAACGGTTTAAGTAGCCATTAACGTCTCTGAGTATGGACATAAAAGCCATTTGTCAAACAGTTAATAAAAAGCAGCGCAGCATAAGAAATTAGTTTTATTTTCATTTTCAGTTTATTACCGAAGCCCATTAACGTTCATTGTAAGAATTCGGATCCGTTTCCTCAATTCCTTTCCGACGAAACCTGATTAAAAATCCTGCTGCTGACCGAGCTCCATAAAACATCTGCAGCAGACTGCTCCGCCTATCTCTCATTTGTCGTAAAACTCACTTAAATGGACGCTTCTAACCGTTACGGCCTTTATTTTGGCTGTCCTGATTGGGCAAGCGATAATAAACTCTAAATAAAATCTAAGATAATAAACGCTAAAATAACCTCTAACAGTCACTTTAGTCCTGATCCCATAATAGTATTCATTGTGTGATTCAAGCGCTGATTGGGTTTGCGATGATTTAAAATTAAATAAGTAAATAAATAACACTAAAGCTTCAATGTATTTGATCGACACTAGGGTGTCTGTACACTTTTAAAGTGGGTCAAAAGTCAAAACACATTTATTTTTTAAGTTTGATAACCTAGAATCGCATTATATTTATTTATTTCGTGAAAAAAAGCGAACACCAAACACTATCACGCTTCTTTAGTCTAAGTAGTTAGATCAAACAGTCTTTATAGTACACTAAATAAAATGCTTTACAATCGGGTCAATTGGACCAAATATGATACCCTAGTTATTACCCTAGCGATCATCCATCAATTTTGTGACACATGTTGCACAGAATGTACTTCGACAATCTATCTAGAACGACAAAGCAAGAAACACCACGAACGATTTGAGGCTTGCTATAAACTAATGCTATCATCAATTAGGACGCAGCCCCACCACTTATTAAAGACAGGCCAGCCAGTGGCATGTTAAATGACCTTCTATTAACGTGATGAAATATTTCGAGAGCTAGTTAATTTCGTGTTTGTTTTGTGTTGTTTGTTAACCAACAACTGACAACTACTGTAAGATCAGTGTAGTCACCTAAGTCGCATTTTTTTAGTTACAAAGATGGGACAAATTTATCACAGTGAATTTTCATGTTTATACTTGGCTGACTGTCAGTCAAGTCACAAGTATTCATGAAAAAATAAAAAAATAATTTACAATAAAATTCCAAAGAGCTACCAGCAACTTAATGACAAAGAATTTAAAAATAAATTAAAAAAACTATTAATTGAAAAATGCTACTATAAGATTGATGATTTCTTAAATGATAAATTTTAATTGAAATGATATTATTACTTACTTACCTATTATTTTTTATTATTATTATTTTTTCTATTGTTAAATGAATTATGTACCTACTTTGACGAACATGATTAATTGACATTATTCCTAATATTTTAACTTAACTTTGATTCACTCTCTCGTTTTGCACACTGAAATCGGTAAAACATGTTGCTTCCAAGACCTTCCTCATGTAATCATCTTTTTTACCTACACATGTTTATGCAAATAAATAATCTTTATCTTTATTTTTCAAAAATCATGAATTTATGATCTGTGAATAATTAATTAAATCTCAAATCATTGACACTATCCACACTTCATCTCAATCCTGAGTACTTTTAAACAAGTGCTCTGCTACAAACACTTCATTCGAGATCAAAATGAACCCATAATCGTAGAAAGACCCTCAGTGAACTCCGTAAATAAACATAAAAATGACCTCTATAACAAAGTGAGTACTGTTTAATTTTGCATGCCGAACTCTTTCACTCCCTCTAATGCGCCATTTACACGATACCATTCTCGAATACCATTCTTGACTCTTGTTTTCTCAAACAACGAAGCAAGAGCTAATATTCTGTGACAAGAGGCAAGAATGGTATCGTGTAAATGGCGTTTAGCTCGTATCATTTCCTTCCTTATTTCGCTGAACTAGCCAATTTGTAAACTCCACGATGATGTTTTCCCTCACCGGTGTACACCATAACCTTATCCGGCAGGTAATTAACCCCAACCCAGACAGGACGTCATAAATTTTGTATTAGCCTCAATAATTTGTCAGTATTTCTATGCGAGCAACTTAATTGCTTGACAAGGTATTTTATTCATAGGTTTTCTGTTGCCGTATTGTTGCTTGATAAATTTTACCTCTTCAGTCCGTTTATTCCCATCTTAAAGTTGCCTAGTCCGAATATTTAATCCTTATTTTGTACCAATGTCAGTCCTTTTAAGTTTTTTGCGTATAATTAATAGAAGTACAATCAAGCGTTGATTAAACTCAGCCATGGAAAAACAAGTTTCAAGTTGAATTTAATTTTTGACTTCTCTATAAAAATATGTTTTCTTATCTTAGAGTAGTATTATAAAGTACAGCAATGAAATTGTTCGTATACTTTATAGGGTTTATATTTTTTGTTTATTATTCTTTGTTGCAATGTTGCCCAAAGTGGAGCAACATAGTTGTCCGTCCACATGCCCCGATGCATGCCCGACGCGGCCGTGACTGCGCAAAACTTTCCAAACATTAGCCAGTAACGAGCCCTCTTGTGTGGCGAGCTACTTTCAAATCCTGAGTTAGTTTACTATGCACGACAGACATCTTCATCATCATCATCATTAGAAGATTCAGATTTACATTTCATGGTTCTTAGAGAAAGTTATATTGCTTTGGTCGGTTCGGATACTATTATGCTAATTTAATTTACTTTTTATTAATAATTTGACATCTATTTATTTCCTTAGTCATGACTGTAAAATGTTTGTATGCTAATCAGCAGGATCTAGAGATTCTTACTCTGTAACCTAGGTTCACAAGCAATAAATAAATTGAATTGAATTGAATTGAATCTGTATTTAGCTAGTAAAGACCGAAGAAGAAGATGAAGCGCTTGATGGTGAGGTCAAGTTTATGATTCATTTGAAAGTGCAAAGTATAGTAAGGCGACAAAAAGGTTTGGCTCATCAAATTAGGTTTTAAAAAATACAATAAAACCAAATTACTGATGTAGCAAGTAATTTTTTCAAAACAAAAATTCATCCACTGTCCATTATTCAAATCCGTCGCGTTGTGAGGTATTGTGAAAATCATATGAATTGCCTTGAAAGCATATTTCAAGTACAATCAAGTGTGATAAAGTATTATTTCTCCTTGCTTTAGAGACAGTCGGCATGCCTCCAAGTTGGCTAGTCCACCTACGCAAGGCGTAAGTAAATCGTTAATTTCTAGACACTCGACCCAATTCTGGCGGGACAAAGAATAATTTAGTAGACAGAAGGACTGCGTGCAGTTAATTGGTTTAGTAATGAGACGGGTATATAATATACATTTTTTCTTGATTGTATGTTACATGTTAATATGCTAAGTTTACTGTTTGCATACGTAAAAAATATATTTCTTCATCTCGTATCATTAACTTATGGCCAGGATTCGGAGCTTTAAAACAAGTCAAAATAATCTTGAATTTCCACAAGTCTCATAACAGATGGAAATGAAACAGGATCACGACTGTAACCCCGAACTCGAAGTCACTCAAGGCCCTTTGAAGATAAATTTAGGGGGTTGCAGCCCACTTCGTGACGACCCTCTATAACTACATCTATCTTTAGGCAAAAGCCTATTTCATTCAGCTACAGAAAAACGCAAAATTTTTAGAGCTCAAAATGTCATTTCATTCAATCTAACCTCTTAGTATGGTAAGCATGCAATAGAAGAATTACAATAAATTGTTTACATATTTTCATACCACATAGATGTATCTCGAAGCAGAGCCAAGCGTTTGCTCTGTGGCCGCAGTTTCATGCACCGCTTGGCTTATGATTTACTCAGCACACAGACTCGCTCACATTAGTTTGTTTTTCTATTTAGTGCCATGAAATGTTTGTTGTTCCGGCTTTCTGTGCTCTTTGTAGATACGCTGTGCCGGGTTATAAAGCGTAAACGAATTCGCAAATAACGTTGGATGGTATTTAGCTAAGGCTGACTTGCATCAACAGGAACAGCGGTTAAGACCTTAGATTTAAAGTAAGTTTAAAATATTTTTTGAACGAAGTTCCTTTTCAGACGGTATCGATGATGAGGGCTAGAAGAAAAACAAACGTTCAATTTTACCGATACATACATAGGTAAAAATGTCACAATGCGTAGTCGTAGTCTCAAAATAGTCCAATAATTGATACATTGTTAGTGCGGAAGAGCGTTTATCATAATTTATTTGACAAACGTCAAATGTCAAAGTGTGTTTTTCACGACCCTCGCGTATTTTTTTTATTTATATAGAAAAGAGGTCTGCCCCAGCATTGGGAGGAAACAGGATTCATATTATGATGATGATGAAGTGCTTAGGGGTCAATTAGATTGTTAGTAATTGATGTGTCCATGAAAGTGGTAATTTAAACAAAAAATATATTGTTTAAGAATTGTTTTTTTTTATAAATGTTTGTATGATCTGCAAATATTTATCTCGGATCTGGATATTTCTATGTATAATATGTATGCATTTACAAACAAAAAGTATTTAGGTTGTAGGTACCTATTATATCAGTTATCTGGTTCCCATAGTACAAGCTTTGCTTAGTTTGGGGCTTGATGATGCTGTGTGAAAAATGTCCAGCATTATTAGAAATTTGAATATTTCTTGAAATCTCGAGAACCCTTTCAAGTCAACTACAGATAATATTTCCCTAAGTACACTTCGCGATTCACTCCGTTTTCGGATGAATTCAAAAGGAAAAGAGTCTTTGAACGATTAATTGTTTAATTCATTTTACGGGCACATTCTCGGGACGCAAATTGCCCAAATTATATTTACACGACGAAGACGCTCATGCTGTATAATTTATGGGATTTGTGTGTGTGAGATAATGCTGATGGTTGTTAGGTAAATACTTAGATGGATTTATGTTTTGCTGTGTAATGAGTTTGGTGGATGTTTAGGTAAATACCATTTGTATTTAACAGCAGAAATTTTGTCGCTCTGCAATGCCAAATTAAAGTACTTTAAAACCATAAAGTGGAGTGGAGTGATAACCGTTATGATTAAGTGATCCTTCCGCAGCAACAGAAATATTCTACGAGCGATGTCTTAGCGGTGAAGGAAAACATCGTGATGAAACCCGCAGCTTAGTCAGCTCCACACGTATTGACGTCGTCTTTCCTGTGGGCGGCTGATTAAGCTGAGAGAATGGTTTAGGTGCTGGGCAAGCCTATTCCATCTCAAACAATGTCCCAGGCACTACAGCGTCCCGTTAAGTGTAGTCATGGATTGCCTCCTGACGCTGTATAAATCATCTAATATTGATGAAGTTTTTTTTTGTAGGTCAATAACAGGTAGTTAAAAAACAGTCTTATTTGTTTTAAACTGAGATATAGGTTTCAAAAAAGGGTCCTAGAGAGAGTCCTAGAGTGGACTTAGAAGTATTAACAAATAAAGTAAAAGTAAGTAAGTTCGTATGAGTGGCCAACTCTGGTGACGGAGTTTTTAGGCCGCCTTAAGGCCTCCGTCATGGCTTAACGACCTAAATAGCCGGGACCGACAATTTAACGTGCCCTCCGAAGCACGGAAACACTCAGATGTAAATGCCACTGGCAGTTACCCAGTTACGTACCGTTTCGAACGTTGCTTAACTTCGACGATCTATCAAGAACGACTAAGCAAGCACGACCACGAGCGCTTAGTCGTTCTACTATATATTCAGCCATATTTTTAATCATCATCAATAGCCTCTACAAGAGATGATATAAGCAGAGTCTTATTAATAATATGATGTACGCTTAATACCAGCTATTTCTGTAGAGTATTGATTGATTTTCAATCATTTACTTTCCTCCTCATTCCTTGACGACTATCGCTCCAAGCATGTTGGAAGAACTAAAATAACGAGCTTTACAATATTGAACACGACAGTGTACACAGCTACATCCAACTAATGAACGAACTACATCTTCAGAATACTTTACCAAGTGGTTCAACTGCAGGTTTGAAAACCGCTCTGGATTAATTGTTTAAGTGCTCTCAAGACAAACTGTCTGCTTCAGGCTTCTTGTCTAGTCAACGGATAAGCTTTCTTTTTTATAAATTAAATTATACAAGTATTTATTTAGATACCTTAGAATGATAAATAAAGATCACACTGTTCCTGATTCTATTCTAGAATTCCCAGTCGAGGCTGAGACGACGAGTGACAGAGGACAATAGAGAAGAGAAAACTCCACTGACCCCACGTAGTAGGAAGAAGGAAGAAGAAGAAGACTACCAGTGCCTACCATAGTTCCATGACACCGTGACATGCGAAATTCTGAGATATTGTACCTAAACGACATCGATACACATTTTTAAAAGAATTTTGAATAATAAGCGATCTGACAGAATTTACCTATTCTGTCACATCACTTAGGTATTCAATAAAAACTTTGCACAATAGTACTGTGAAGAGCAAAAGTTGAATAGTTTTCGTGAAGCTCTGGCATAGAGTTTCAAGTACGTGGCTGTATGAAATTCAATTGTTCGATTTTCAAATTGAAATGACATGTATTGTGTTTATAACATCATCTCCCTGACCTTACCCCACGCGGGGTCGGCACAACATGTCTTCTTCTTCCACTCACTCCTATCACTCGTCAATTGTGCATCCACTCCATTACATTCATATCATCTCTCACACAATCCAACCACTTTTTCTTCGGCCTTCCTCTTCTTGCATACCCAGCCGCACTCATATTCATAACTCTTTGGGTAACATGGTTTTCATCTCTCCTCATAACGTGTCCATACCAAGATAGCCTAGAACTCCTCACCTTTTCAGAAATAGGTGCCACTTTCAAACTTCCTCTGATATACTCATTCCTTATCTTATCTAACCGTGTTACCCCACACATCCATCTTAACATTCGCATTTTATTTACATGCACTTTACTTTCATCCGTCTTCTTCATTGCCCAACATACATACATTTATAATATGAGAAAGAATAATGTTCATTGATGAGCATGATTAAATAGCATTGATGAGAAATGTTAAAAGATGCAATTGTGATGTTCACTTAACGCAAATTGAAATGACTCGAAATAAATTTCTCTTTTTCTGGATACAGAAAATTGATCCTTGAATTTTAGTCAATTCTAAGACTAACTGGTTTTTCAACGTTACTCGATTTTAACCAACGAAAACTTTTCTAAGATTTTATCTAACTCTAAATAATTTGGTCACTTTTACTTCCTCTAAATTGCCATTCCACAGTGACCCCGTCTTTACAGAACAATTTCCTAAATATACGGTGACCTTAAAGACGGTCGCTACACAACAACGAGCGAAATCAAAGAGTTAAAGATGAGAAAAATTAGAGGCTTTCACTCGTTGCAGCTGGTAAATTTTCTAATGTTTTTGAACAGTCAAACATGAAAACATTTACAACTATATTATTATTATTTTTTTATAAAAATATATTATTATTTACGCGCGAAATAAGCGCGATTTTATAAAAAAAAATTACTATAAAGTAATTTACAGTCACCTGATGATTTAAACAAGGGGAACAACAAAAAGGAAGGTCTCTAACCAGTGGAATTAAATATGTAATTAGAACAGGCCCTACTATGAGCTCTTATAGCTTTTCGCTATAACGTACCATGACCTATGATAAGAAAAGTTGCTAATAATAAAATTTACTAGACTTGTCGTTCGTGACATAACGGACACCACTTCACAAAAACCCACCACTTAAGTGCTACATTAGAGAGAGCGATGTTTGTCCGTCCGTACAGAAGATTGAGTGCCGGAACATTCTAGATGATTAATACAAATTGTCATCCAAAGGCTTTATTTCAAGTTGTTTTGTATTCTATCGGCGGCGGGCGCGGTTAGAATTTCAAGCAGCCTTCGATAACTTCGGCGAATTTCTAACGTAATTTTGTTAGAAAAATCTGTGGATGCTTTTGTAATTGGGTTAGGATATTATACAAAGCAATAAACTTGTTTATTAATACAAACATTCGTGAACCGAAGTTTGTACATTTGATTTGACATTTTGCAAACCTTGTGTGAAAAGTGGTGCACTTTTTTTTTGCGCACTATTATGCGCACCATTTTGCATAATTTGTGAAGTTATCTACGAAAATATGTTTTTTGCTTCTCCTGTAAAGTTGTGTTTTTGCTGTTATACTTTTATTCCCCGGAGACAGCGATATGTCGTGACGGTAAAATCGATCGCTTTTTTTTCTAGCCTCCATAAAACCAAAAAGAAACCATCCGAAAAGGGACTTCGTTCCAAAAATAAAATAAAACGATGCTCAAGCAATAACAATACATATTTCGATAGGAATTACACATTACAAACTGATCTCAGTTTATACAAAAGTAATTTTTTCCCATCAAGTTTTCTATAGATTAAGCATTATTATAATTATATTACCTTTAAATAAATTATTATTTTGATACTTCAGAGAGACCTTTTTAAATATCATAATTCATGATTTATGCCATATTTGTCCCGGTGTTGGCCCACGCGATTAAAAAGTATTTTTTCGTCCCACAACATGGCCACTCAAAGCAAAATGTTATCAATCTTACCGTTTTAAAAAATAGTTGCAATCATCAACTTCCAGCTTTTAACGTTGATCCGTATCGTAAGTAACGTACCCTGATTAACAGTATCAGTGACAGATAATAGCTGGTTTTGTTAGAAACTTGTGCTTGGGTTACTTAAGTTTGGTCACGCGATGGTGACTTTGAAAACCGCACTTAAGAGCCCTTTTATTGTAAGGCTATGCAACTTTTAAACACATCGTTTTCTGTTTTTTATTTGTGATATAAGTTTAGATAAGTTTAAGTTTATTTATCCACAGTAGGTACAGCATCCCAATACTCAACTAAATCCAAAAGGATTTTCCGAAAAAATCATTATATCCGGAGAAAATAGCGTTTGAAGATTACTGTTTGCGTATGTACTGGGCGCGTTTTTTTACGTAGATTGCTGGATTTTGAGTTTTAACTGTTTTTTTCTTTTATAAATGAAATTATTAGGTAGGTCTTATTATGTTGTACTAGTAGTAAATAACCGGAAATAACATAAAATGACGTAGCTAAGTAAAAAAAAATTTTTTTTTCGCTAAATATGTTTAGAATCATGGTCTGATTGCAACCCCTCAGTTTTCGGTAGTAGTCTTTTTACACCCTGTATAAAAATAATTAATCTAAGTTACATTAATGACCATGGTGAACTTCACTAATACCGTTGGTTTAGTCCAAAAATCAGCGCTACTTTCGTCTAGTATGGAGAGTAAAATTCGGTTGCGAAAAATTTTTATCTTGTGTTTAAATCTGTTTGATGTTGTCCAATAGTGCACATTGAAGGTAGGTTACGTAGTTGTACAAACGTTTTAATTTAAATAAAGTACGTGAGTATCGTGGAACACTCGGTTAGAACGAAGCAAAAGTACTTTTCTATACTGGGAATTTCAATAATACGAGAAACTTCATATAATAAATTAATTGTCAATTAGGTATCCTAGAAACGCTCTTTCGTACTAAAAATGTATCAATCTATGGACTGTGTCGCGGCTGCGCATTTCGCACTATGATGATTTGACATATTTTTTCGTCCAGCCCCCATCCAATGCCGTCCGAAAAGGAACTTCGTTCCAAAAAACGAGTAAAAATTTTTTTTATGGTGTAAGTTATTGTTACATTTTGTGATCAATGTGACGAGAAGAATTTTAGGTTTGAATGAAGATGTTGCGGAAGAAACAGACCAAAAGAAGACGGATGGACTGTGTGATGGATGATATTGAAAACGAAATGTATTAAATTCACTTTGCCTAACGTGGTTCACAAACCAACTAAAATTGAGATAAATGGAGAAACACTTAATCTTGTAGATTCAGCAATTTTCTTAGGGCTGACTGTTGATTCCAAATTGCAGTGGGGACCTCACATTGAAAGACTTGCAGGTAGACTTAGCTCCGCTGCATATGCAGTTCGTACGATTAGGAGTTTGGCTGATGAAGAGACAGCCAAGCTAGTATATTATAGTTACTTCCATAGTGTGATGTCATACGGTATCTTTCTCTGGGGTAAAGCAGCCGATATTCAAGAAATTTTTGTTTTGCAAAAGCGGGCTGTCCGTGCGATTTACAATATGAAACCACGGGACTCGCTAAGACAACGTTTTAAAGAAATTAATATTCTAACAGTATTTTCACAATACATTTATGAAATCCTTTTGCACACTCATAAATATATAAATGACTTTAAGAAAAAAAGTGACGTGCATAGAATTAATACTAGAAATAAGGATAAACTTTGTGTGCCTGAATTTAGATTAGAAAAAGTGAAAGGTTCTTTCATGGGAAATACCGTACTCTTTTATAATAAACTTCCAGATAATGCCACTAAATTGCCTATTCGAAGATTTAAAAGTTACATAAAAAATAATCTTATAAAGAAAGCGTACTATTCTATTGGTGATTATATTAATGATAAATTCGCGTGGCCTGATGTCGCTCTGCCCCTCGACAGCTGATGTGTGCACAATGCCTTTGCTATCTTGCTTAGCTTCTTGAATTTTACTAACTTTACTTTTAATTTTACAACTAAGTTAGTTAAGAAATTAGCCTAAGTTTAGATCTAAGATGGATCACCTAAAAAAAGCTAGGCCCCAAACCGTGTTTGTTGCCCTGATTCTTCACGGTATTGGTCGCGAAGGAACAGGAGTAGAATCACCTAGTTTTAAGACGTTTCAAAGTGATCCCAGCGGTCCTACTGAATAAATGCTATTTGACTTTGACTTTGACTTTGACATTGGTAAGAAAGGAGTTCGTGTTGAGATGACGGCCGATACAGTTACTCAGTTACTCAGTTATTTATTCACTATAAACTATCATTACAGAGTGTAGTGGAAGAGGAAAACCATTTATTTAGTAGGACCGCTGGAATCACTTTGAATCGTCTTAAAACTACTCCTGTTCCTTCGCGACCAATATGATGATGTAATATTATACGAAACGTCGCGGGATTGAAAGTGCTCGCTGTGCAGCCGATCGATCGATTAGACTCCGATCCTTCTCACCGTCAGAGGTGTTTAAAATAATTTCTAACGGAGTGGCGCATAAACCCACCAAGGACATTTACGACATATCTATATCTCTAATGCACGCCGCGGCAACACCTCTGTCCTTAATTCTTTCGGAACTATTTAATGCATGCATACAAGAGGGACGATATCCGCAATCATTGAAAAAAGTTAGAGTAGCTCCACTCTATAAGGGTAAAGGAAAAAAAGAAGAAATAAATAGTTACCGGCCTGTTTCCATAATTCCAGGTATTGCTAAAATCTTCGAATTCGGTCTCAGCGCAAGAATCACGGAATTCTTAACGGAAACAAATTCCTTGTCTGATAGACAGTATGCTTACCGCACGGGAAGGTCGACGACAGACGTAACACGCGAGATGGTGGCGCGCGTGATGGAGGCT
This sequence comes from Epirrhoe tristata, assembly GCA_951394285.1. Lineage (NCBI taxonomy): Eukaryota > Metazoa > Arthropoda > Insecta > Lepidoptera > Geometridae > Epirrhoe > Epirrhoe tristata. The sequence goes on along the minus strand of OX596139.1, from coordinate 706,405 downwards.
CGGGAGCACCGGCAACACGTAGCTGTCATCATGTGCGATCTGTCGAAGGCATTTGACGTGGCCGATCATGGAGTACTCGCTGTGAAGCTAAGACATTATGGATTTGACGGCCCAGCACTGGAGCTCCTGATGGATTTTATGACCGATCGGTACCAGACAGTCACAGGTGAAGGAGGAAAGGTAACATCAAAACCATGCAAGACCACGATTGGAGTGGCCCAAGGATCGTCACTATCAAACATCATGTTTTCTCTACTCCTAAATGATCTGCCTGAGTGTGTCGGCAATGCTCACATCCTGATGTATGCGGATGATGTCGCTGCAGTTGTGCAAGCACCGACTGCAGACCTGTTGGAGCAGAAACTGAGCATGGTGGCGGGGAAACTGCATAGTTGGTTCAACATCAATGGCTTCCTACTAAACGTTACAAAAACCAACTTCATCCTGTTCAATCTCGCCGGTCGTGCGATCAGACCCATGACTGTATCCTTGGGTGGCAAAGTCATCAATCAAGTCAGGTCCTCATCGTTCTTGGGCTTCCAGATTGACGAGAAGCTTACATGGGATGTACATATCGATAAGTTATGCGAGAGGATAGGTCGCGCATGTTTCGCTCTATGGAGACTGTCTGCAACCCTGGAGCAGAGCATGACTAGGAGTTGCTACTTCGCATCTGTCCACTCGCTCCTTCAGTATGGTGTTGAGCTATGGGGCAGAGCTGCTGATTGGGAGCGAGTGTTCAGAATGCAAAAGAGGGCCGTGAGAGCGATAGTTCGAGCTCCGTGGAACGCACCCGCTCGCACCATTTTCCAGTCGCTCAAAATAATGACCGTCCCAGACCTCGTAATTTTTCATGCTGCCATGTACACTAGAAACCACCTTAGTGAGTACTTAAAGTTTGGAGACGGTAACAGGTTCGTGACGCGGAACGCACAAAGGCTGAGAGCCGTACAGCGGCGCCTTGCTAAATCGTCGAAGCTGGTGCATGTAATGGGGCCGGCGGTATATAACCGCCTTCCTGAGACAATCACAAATGCTCCATCAACGCAATCCTTTAAACTTAAATTAAAAAATTGGCTAATTGAGCAATCCCACTATAGGGTTGACGAGTTTCTTAGATAAGACACGATTATTTATGTTAATTTATTGTACCTATTTGCTGACCTACTGTCATTTATTATTATGGAGATAGTTACTAAGTTTAAGTATCTACCTACTTATTAATTTTGAATCTATGATTTAATTTAGTACTCCTAAAACTGACATGTAACCTGATTTTGTTACCAATAAATAAACTGAACTGAACTGAACTAAATAACCAAAATTGTCCTTCAGCCTAAAGTGGAACTAAACACCCTCACCATAAAAAGAAACGGAAAGAAAGCAAACAATTCACTTCCTGGAAAAGATCAAATAGCCCAAAAGTAATTTCTTACTTCACATTAACTTTCATAATACGATTATCATAAAATTATCTGGACTTTTCTTTTCATCGAGACAATAGAATTAATTTAATTAAGACCAAATGGTTTTTTTTACGCGAAATATAATCGGATTAGTGAATTTTGTATGCATCCGTAACTTTATTTGAGGGAAATAAAGTTTTACCCTAAGTTCTTGATTGAAGTTTGGCGCCTTCAAGAATGCTAAGTCAGTGCAGCAAAACCGTCTCGGTATATAACAGCTCAGGCCGTTATTTAGCATTTGACGTTTTTCGTGATGAATGATCGTAAGTATAAGATAATGTTTTCAGGATTTGTGACTTTATTACTAGGTGCAAAGGGTGTAATTCAGTTTACCATAATTTGTTGTCACGCGGACAGAATTTAGCTTTGATTTTATATGTCACAAACAAATAAACCTTTACTTTTTATATACCTTAGAAAACATATAATCTATTTTTAATAAACTAAAATTATCACTACGTATGAACTGTACGCACTAACGGGGTGTCTACAACTACATATATTTTGATCGAAGTTTGGCGCTAAGCAAATTGTGTGCTGGTATATTATTTGATAGTAAATGACGACCTCTGTGGCGCAGCGGGTGAAAGCCCACCTGTGACGCAGAAGGTTGCAGGTTTGATCCCCGCCGTGGGATAAATGTTTGTATGATCTGCAAATATTTATCTCGGGTCGGGGTGTTTCATGTATAATATGTATGTATTTACAAACAAAAAGTATATAAGTAAATAGTTATATACTTTTTGTTTGTAAATACATACATATTATTTCACACAGAGTCAACTAGCTCCATATGTGTGAAATTATCAGCATTATTTATTTATATACATAGTTGAAAAATTGCTCAAAAGAGATTCAGTCCCGTGAAAATAATTATGTAAATGAATCAAAAGTTATTGTCGAGTGTCGCCTCTGGCTTTTCGTATAATAGATTTACAAAAAATCAAAAGATAAGATACATTTCTAACAAAACAGTACACAATTTTTATCCTCTTACTTAAAGAAAGATAGCCGGAAAATTCAGAAAGGCTATCACAGCGCGATTCCACACACATTTCCTAAATAAACATACACTTTTGCAAGCAAATTTGAGCTCTATCAAATATGCATACAGTTTTATGAATCTGCAAAGTTGTGTGGCAAACGCATGTTACTGTATGCTCGTAAAAAAGCGTCCCTTCACGACCTCCCGATGATACACGAAGATTGCCGAACATGCCCGAATGACTTTGAGTCAAGCTCGTGGTAAGCAGATTTAGGGTGACTTTCATTGGAAAAGGTACGCAGAAACCTTCCTAAAATAAAGGGGATGAATATTTCACAGGAAATACGAGCTCTCATTCTTTGCCTGTTCCAGAAATTATTATCTCGCATGGTTTTATATAATGTCAAAAATTACAAAAATATTCTATAATATCAAAGTATATAATATGGTTCAGGATAAGGTTGAGGATAAAAGTGATACATTATCATGTATGTATATTGTTGAAATTGGCTTGGTTAGCTCAATAAAAACACGAAAGAAAAGTTGTCGCAGTATTTCACTGCCGCTACTTCTGCCGTTCCAAGGGTCAAAACATTGTAAGTAGTCTTAGATTTACGGCCAATTCGAACCTAACATTTGCGTATAAAATTACAAAATTACATTCACAATAAGGCGACACACATAAATCCTACACAATAACAGAATTAACAGCGATTTATCGTGCGACTTTGCTAACGAGGCTGTGTAGTTATTCGTCACGATTCGGCAGTGCTCGGAGCGATCCACTACCCTGCGCGGGGAAACCTGCGCAAAACGGCAGAGGCTTGCAACCTTCAGTCCAGCGACACGCTTGTCGCACCGCGATAACCGCGCCCAAATTCGCATTTCGAAAATATCGGTCGGTAAAGTGAATTAAACGCTTTTGAACGCGAGTGTAGTGTGGTGTTGTGATGTGATGTGTCAGTGACTTTGTACAGGATTATTATTTTTATGGTAAGTTTAGTAATTTTAAATCTTAATCTCCGCTTCTGCGTTATAGGCTCGAGCTTAGATTAACAGACATCTGAAAGTGATATTACTATCCGAGCTATATCCGTAGCTTCCATTTAACTGTAAACAGTGGCCCAAAACTGTCAGTTGTCGTTAGGGTAAAGGCATGCTGATTTATGAACACGTATTTTTACTCGCACTGCTCGTGACAGGTTCGTTAGTTGTTCAAAAGCTGCAGCTGTATATTGTGTGGGTTACGTGTAAGTAAAAAATGGTACCTAATTTGTATATTGGGTTTCATTTTGTATATTTTGATAATTATGAACATGATATTAATACACAAACACAATACATTTTTCCAATGTTTTATGAGGTTTAAACTTGATCTTTACGAGTAAGTAATAAGGATTATTTCTCCTTGATATTATTATAAACGTCTAGCTTATGCCCGGGGCTTCTCTCGCATGGTAACGACTTTAAAAGCCTATATGCTAATTTTAGATCACTCGTCTGAACAAGATTCACCAAAATTTGTCCACTAGTTCTATAACTAGATTCGTGATTGAAACACAAACATACCAACTTTCATATTTAAAAGTTTAGTTGGATTCATGACGATAAATTTCAAATTCCGAACTCAGTACAATAATCTACAAAATTATAAATAAATAAATAATGCTGGACATTTTCACACAGCATCATCTAGCCCCAAACTAAACAAAGCTTGTACTATGGGAACCAGATTACTGATATACTACTTATTATACTTTTTCTTTGGAAATACATACATATTATACATAGAAACACTCAGACCCGAAATAAATATTTGCAGATCATACAAACATTTATCCCGCGGCGGGGATCGAACCCGCAACCTTCTGCGTCCCAAGCGGGCTTTCACCCACTGCGCCACAGAGGTCGTCAATTGATTTCAAAAATCAATATTTTAATTCTGGTTGAAACCAAATTATTTATTGTTGTTTTGGTTGAAGTATCTTCCTAATAAAAAAACTAAGATTAGATTTCAAAGTTTGTCGTAAAATATTACATAGACGGAAATACTTAAATATCTTGACCTAGTTTAAGTAACACTTAATTTTATTCATACTTTCTGCTTATTATTACAAAAAAATACGACAAGTTTAAATGTTTTTAAATGCTGAACCGAATTTGATGAGTTATATAGTCATAAGTATCTTTTATGACAATTGAATGAGAGCAAGAACAAAGTTTAGTAACTCTTACAAATTAATGTTAGTCCGCTTCAAGGCCTTTTTTATGATGGAAAATCCAACAAACTCCTTGAAGTTTAAGTTTTGTAGGCTAGCATATAGCCTACAAAACTTAAACTTCAAGAAGTAATGAAAGCCTGTAGGCTGTAGGCTATAGCTAAATACAAATGTCCATGGTTGACATACCTACAAATGTATTTAAAAAGTACCACATTTATTTACATAGATTGAACCAGTTGAGTTATCGCCGGATCGTCGAAAACGATCTAAAGACAGCTCAACTCATTTAGTTCGCTGCCATTCGGAAACATACACACACACATACATACACTGGTGGCATTACCACGCTGAATGTCATTGCTGATCTGTTGAGCGAAATATGCACCAAATCTCTGATGACGTGTTACTTTGACCAGAGGACACGAAAGAAAAAGCATTGAGCCTTAACCCCTGGCATCAAGGGTCTCATAGTTCAAATGTATAACCGCCAGAACATCTAGAACAATTTTACAAGCAGTTTATTTTACCAAACTACATATAAAATAACCCATTTTGCAGCAATCAACCGTTTAGTTTGACATTTATAATTCTATTGAGAAAAGTTTCGCATCTTGTAATTCTACTACAGGATGGCTTTATTTAAAAGAAAACGCAGCAGCAGCTTCAGCTTCCAGTGTCTGTATTTCCGCTGAGCTACAACCCTATGTTAGTTAATTTGCACCTTCTAGGTAGGCTCGCTCCATCGTAGACTTCATTGTACCTGTGTATGTTTCGAGGTCAAGAGCCAACCCATTCATCATAAAAGTAAAAAAAAAACGCAGCGTTCCAAAGCTCTATTGAAATTACTATGATTCTGACTTACACACAAATAATCTGAGTATGCCACCAAGTATAAAATTGGTGTTGCTATCCAAAATTGTGGGTCTAAAGAGTTGGGTATCATTCTATCAATGAACAATGTGTTAACTGTGATGGCATATTTTTTTATCCATGTTCGTGTTACGTATAAGTTACGTGAGAGAAGCCGTGTGCTCATTATTATGCGACCTGTTTATTCCTAGTTTTCAGGTTCTGGGTACTTTATTCCGTGACTAGAATCGTCTAGACTTTTCTAGATACGCGTACAAGAAGTCCAAGCTTATTAGAAAAAACTTAGTTCACTCTCGTGTCCTAGGTAGGTACTGGAACATCAAAAACTTTTTTGTTTATAGTTAAGAATGTAAATGTTTATAAAAATAAAAGTAAATTCTTTACTTTGCTCAGATAATTAAAATTTGTTAGAATATTAATTTTACAATACAATAATGTGGCAGTAATAAAATGTTTTGATCCGTATGCCTTTTTCAGACAATGACTTTTATTGGACGATGGGACAATCCCGAATTACTTATTATTTAAAACAAGTTTATTTAAAAATAAGCTAAAACCGATCAATACATAGGTACATATTCATCTTCATCAAACATATTCATCTTCCTAGAAAAAAAATAATTGGTTGTCTGTAAAGTCGGTTTACTGACGATAGTTGAACGTGACAAAGTCTACGCATCGCTCACTCAAGTAGGAGAGAGACGGATGTCGAACGCTGCCGAACGCAAAGGCCGATTGTGCTTCTTTGTCGTTCGTTCCGCGCTCTCGCTTGCACTTCAAGCCTTACATGGAACGCCTCAGAGCGAGGTAACGCCTCATGACGTCATGTTATTTCGTGCGTGCAGCCGGCTCTATCGAATTATAAGACGTAGTCGCGTCAAAAAACCCCACGTCATGACATAGGCGTGGTAGACATTTTTCCTATCTAACGCTCATCAATGAATACAGTATTGCTTGCGCACAGAGAAACAAATATACACAAACAATTGAGACCAACCCGCCTTCGTGAGTAGAACAACCTGTAACAGACTATGCTAAAAGTGGCTCATAATCTTAGCTAAAAGTCACTTAAAATCTGACAAATCAATATCTGACAGTCCATTAGCATCGATAAATATCCCATTTCGATTAATGGGATGAAAGTGTCCCTTTTCAAATAGTAAAGATATCGAGTTTGAATTTGTGTCGCCTTAATTTTATCGGGAATTCCTTGGATATACGTTTACATAAAGATGTTTGTAGACATTTTGACAGAAGTGATATCATCATAATGTATAACTTAATTATTTCAATACTTATACACAACATATTGTATAGTAGAGGCAGGATCATGACAGTAACAAAATCATAGGGGAATTGTAGATATTTTCTCAAATCAATAGGATTCAAGATTCATTGCCAGTGGAGTAGTCAAGAGGCATGTCCGAGTGTGGCACTTGGTAGATCCCATTGTGACAGCATTCAAGATCCTTTGATGATGGCAGAGGGTCAAATACAATTATTTATAAAGATACATGCCCATATTTTGCAGATAAAATTACATACACGATAATTGTCAAAAAATTAAAAAAATTGACATAAGCAAAAATTTCTGAAAACCTAGTAAAGTTATGACATTCATAGAAACCTTATCATTAAAACAAACTGATAACTAAAAGTATCAAAAATTATCAAAATCGAATATTTTAAGCAAACTGTACCTACTTCATATCTAATGTATAAGACTACAAAAGTAATTGCGCACAAAGGGGAAACTGTAATAGCTAGCACAAAATAAGCATGTTGTCATCTCTTTCCTTTATTAAGCAAGTGACAGTGACAAAACACAAAACCTCGCACAACTGACAGGTAAGAGAGTAAGATAACAAGGTTACCAACGGAAGCCCAAAGTGCTCGTAGATCTTTTAAAAGTATTTAGCTTGGAAAAGCCTCGAGTTTCAGTAGCGTCTTCGTTATTTACTTATCGACAAATTATGTCTCTGTGGACGTTTTCAGAGTTATTGACAATCTATTGTGCAGAAAATAAGGTTTTTAAACGCGAGAGCGATCAGACAAACAATTTTCTTACAATGACAAATAGAAAAAAAATGCAAATAAAAATTGTGTTGTTTATCCGATTGACAGATTTGTAGATAAGCAATGTCACGTATCAATGCAAATTTTTGAAAAATGTACCTACTTGTTACCTCTTTACATATTTTCAAATACAAATACTACAAAATTATGAAATTTTCTTCCTCTTTGAAGTGTTCGGAACACAAATATAAAAACAAACCCATTTATTACATAAAATAATGTAAAACTAAGTAATAGCTACTTCATATAATTTGATGTTTCCCTTCTTTATCCCAATTACACCCTACTTTTACACTTTACAAGTTATCTTTATGACTTTTGTTATTCGAGAAAGTGCCCCAGTTGTGTACTTGGCATTATGGCGTAGCAACGCTACGCAAGCGCTACGGAGCTACGCCGTAGCGTTTTAGTGATCATTTTCTTGTACACACGACGTAAGCTTTGGAGTGTTCTTTTATTTTTTTATCCATTTTTCAACTGCACCTTTGGAGACTACTCGTGGGATAATACTGTAAAAGAAAGTTCTGGTGAGAATATTTTGTAACTTTCATCAAGACAGGTTCACGACTAAGTAGATTTTTATTAAATTAATGTACCTCAAGCTCATATTTGTTCATATTTGGCACATGCCCACATTTTGCAAGTCAACAATCCATACGTCACAGGTCGCGTAGCCATAAAATGGCTTGATTCCTTACAGTTTGTCAATATAATAATTATCTGTTTTAATTGTAAATTGCTATTTATTCGATAAATAAAGGACAGAATAATAATATCATGCCTACATTAAGAGCATTAAAATAAATAAAGTTTCATCTTCTGAAGTATGGTGATATTAATTTTAATGTAATATTTTATCATTTCTCAGTACAAAAATTTATTCTGGAAATGTATAATGTATCTTTTTAAGTATTCCGATGTAATGGGTCGTACGCATCGTCGCTCATCAAAGCGTTCATATTCGACAACGTCACGGTATTTAGGTCATAACCTGGAATTTTATTTTGCTTCACACATATTATACAAGACATGGCTTTTAGCAGGCAGGAATTTCTGTACTTGACAATCTGTTTTTGTCGCCAAAAGTAATGAAAACTTAAAAATATACAGGGTGTAAAAAGACGTCTACCGAAGCCGAAAGGGGTAGGTACAGCATCCCAACACAAAGCCAAATCCAAAAGGATTTTCCGAAAAAAACATTATATCCGGAGAAAACAGCGTTTGAAGATCACTGTTTGCGTATGTACTGGGCGTGTTTTTATACGTAGATTGCTGGATTCTGAGTTTCAATTGTTTTTTTCTTTTATAAATGAAATGATTAGGTTGGTATAGTCTTATTATGTTATACTAGTAGCAAAAAACTAGAAAATAAAATAAAATGACGTAGCTAAGTCAAATTTTTTTTTTGTGTATTTTTCGATAAATATGTTCAGAATCATGGTCTGATTGCAATCCCTCAGTTTTCGGTAGCAGTCTTTTTACACCCTGTATACTTACCAAGTTTCTATGAACACTGCCGAGAAATCCTGCCAATATTATAAATTAACGTAACTTGCATAAGTATGTATATATATAGCAATCCTTGCGTAAATCTGCGTTTCAAAATATTGAGGGTAGCCTTAATATTTATCACATAACTGTGGAACTTAGAAGCATTAAAACTCTCTCTCTTATAAATTTTCTCTATGCTACTCTAGATCAGTTATGGAATTATAAGTTTCAGTTTAAAAAAAAGTGTGATTTTAAAAAACGTAAACAGGTTCACGACTGTATCCCCAAGATGCGGTAGACTCAGATCTTTTTATATTACTTATTTCAGATCCTTTGAAGATGTCTAAGGGGGGTAGTCAGAGGCATATCCAAACACATATTTGATACATGCCCACATCTTGCAGAAGTTAGTATTCCATACGTGACAGGTTGCAAGCCCATCGCCGCCTATAAGAACACTAACTGGTTTCCTCACGATGTTTTCCTTCACCGTTTAGAGCACGTGTTAAAGCGCATATAAATTTTACGAAACGCAAAATCCATTGATGCACGGCCGGGATTCGAACCCACAACCTTCGGATTGAAAGTTGAGGGACAACCCCATTCGGCCAACACGGCTTTTTTATATGATGTGTAAATTAAATTACGATAATTATGCTCTGATTATTAATACATATTTAAACAAATATCGTATCATTGATTCTGATGGTGAAGTTTTTGGGCTGCTTGAAGGCGTCCGTCGTGGCTTAACGACTTTATAGCCGGGAGCAACAATTAGGTTAATGTGAGTTACCAACTTGGAGTCATGTTGGCTTAATATGTGGTGCTGGAGGGTAAAACTAGAATTATAAACTTAAGGTTGTGATAGTGATTCTCTAAACATTTACAGCAGATATTTTTAAGGGTTACAACCAGTATCTTCAAGTGTTTTTCTTTACTAAGAGTACTTATTGCTCTATAATGCGTGTATTACAGTAAAGCTTATCGATGCATGACGGGGTTTAAACTCACTACTTTTGAATCGGTGTGGGGCCACATCTATTAGACTAAGTAAATACGATCGCTATTATTTTGAAATAATTTTTTTTCGTATTTTTTTGTATGTGATACTGCATCATTTCACTTTTCTAGATTGGATCATGAAAATAAATATCAAATATAATTTATTTCTGTATATTATATTTGGTTTAACAACAACTTAACAAATACCTAATAATATTTGCATACTTACTAGTACTACTTATTCCAACACTATGGACTTATGTGTATGATTTAAATTGATTTGATTATTTGCTAGTTACACATTGACATAATTATAGCGCTATTTACTTGTCGCTTTGGCTGCGTTGTTACAGCCCTAGCTGTGGCCACTGTTTAGCAAATAATGCGATAACCGTGTCAATCAATAACAACTAACTAATGATCACTGGTAATTGGAAGCGGCCCTAGAGCTAGACCAGCTCAGGTAGGGCTTCCGATAGTGGTCGTAGATATGAATCAGGGACCGTACCCCGTACTTATTTTCGTTCGTTTGATGAATATTCGGATGTTTCTTACTACGAAGTCTGACTTCAAGGGCCAACTTTTCGGTTTGGAATATTTGGTCAGAGGTCAGGATCGCGTTTTAACGTTGATCTTATCGACCGAATACAATGTAGCTCGTAGTAAGAAGCATCCAAATATTCATCAAACGAACGAAAAAACGAACGCGAATAACTCCCCAGGTCGTGCAACAATGAGTTTTCCTTTCACAGCGAAATCACCAGAGTTGACCAGTAACTTAAGACTACATACAGCAAAATGCTGCACACTTTGAGCTTCCACTTCGTGATGACTGCCCATTGACTCTGATGGATAGAGCGCGAGAGCTACCACCGATCGGTATAAGTCACTCTTTCAAGTCCTGTATGGGATCAATTTTGGAATGCATTTTAAAATATTGAACGACTTTTGTTTTGTTCCAAAAATGTGTGTGAATTGTGCACTTTTAGGAAAGTCATCGTGAGAAAACACACACGCCATAAGAACAGCTTAGTCAACTTGTAACTCTAGAAAAAATAAATGAAATTTAATGTAGTTTGTTTGTCTGTCTGCGATTACAACTCAGATCTTGTGAGAACTTTAAAGTGTAACTGTCAAACTTCAAGACAAACATCTTAGATGTTCATTCGATTTTCTGAAACTTTGTTAGATTAAGGGCTGTTAGTGAAGTCATAACAATCAGATTTTCAGACTTCTTCCATAAAAAGTTGAGCAAATTTTGTAAGTTTTAGAAAAAGATTCTATCAATCTGGATCTAAAATAGAGTGCCAGATAAAGTTGAAGGTTTTTCGAATGTTACAGACCTTTTTAAATGAGCTAAAAGTTGTTGACAAGTTACTGTCCTAGGCGTGGTGCCTATGTATTAGAACACTGCAATATAAATACATATTTGACGCTGTCTTTCCTGTGAGCAAAGCCGATTTAACTGAGTGGATGGTTTAGGTGGAAGTAAAACGTAGGTACGTCAAAAACAGTTAGTATTCTAACATAAGGCGTTGGGCTTGCAACCTGTAAATTATAGACTTACTTCTGAAAAATGTGAGCATGCGCGAAAAATGTATTTGGACATGCCAAGACTACACCAATGTCTACTGCGCATAATCGTAGTCGTAAGGTTCGGAACTTCAAAGATAACTAGGTAGGTACTATTTTCCTTCTTTTCCAAGTTCCATTTCTATTCATAACTACTAACTTCCTCCAATTAACATCCATTACGTTCCATTGGAGGACTATTAGCTGTCTTCAACTGTTATTGTACCCGTACCGCATAATTGATTCGTTGCCTCAGTCTGTTCTAAGATGGAGAATTACAATTTTGGTATGATTCTTGAGCAATGCTTTTTAAATGGTAGATAATATGGCTGTTTTAGTTCGGAAATGTCCTACATCTTTAAATGATCTGGAATACATCTTAGGCCCATTAATAAACGTGATGTAAAGTTACGCCGGGTGTAACTTAGGAGTAACCATAAAGTTTTTGGAGTTTAAACCTGGCGTAACTTTACACCATGTTTTTTTTTAATTTTTTTTTATGATGAATGGGTCGGCTCTTGACCTCAAACTTACACAGGTAAGAGTGAGGTCTACGATGGAGCGAGCTTACCCAGAAGGTGCCTATTAACTCTCTTCTTAAAAACAATAGGGTCGTAGCTCAGCGGAAATACGGACGCTGGAAGCTGATTTTTGCAGTGCGCATAATAAAAGAGCTTTCGAAGCGCTTAGTTCTAATAAGTGGAATATCAACCATGTTTATTAATAAGGGCCTTAGTGTTTACCGCAATTCGGAGTTACATATTATCTTGGTTTTGATTTAATTATAGTCACTAGAGAGCACTGGTGGTCTAGTGGTAGTGGCCCTGCCTTCCGATCGTAAGGTCGTAGGTTCAATCCCGGTTGTGCACCAATGAGTTTTTCTGCCGAAAAATTTATGTGCACTATGCCAGTACTCTCAAACGGTGAAGGAAAACATCGTGAGGAAACCGGCATGTCGTAGAACCTACAAATTTCGAAAACATGTGTCAAGTACACGAAATGAGCCTCTTTGAGGCGCAAAATTTACGGAACTCACAACCAATTGCCCCAGCACGAGAATTGAGCTTAAATATCTTGCGTGAGGAAAAAAACTTATTTGGATACGAACCCACGACCTTATGATTGGAAGGCGAGGCCGCTACCACTAGACCACATGTCGTTATTAATAGGTACTCATAAAGTTTATAATTACTTTCAAATATTTTCACACACAGTACTTAACCACAGTACACCACAGTACTTGTATTGCGGGAGATTAAACCCGCATCCAACGACTGGCTATCGATATTATCTCAGTATTGTAATTAAATACATTATGTATTCAACAGTACATTTACTCCGACCGCAATGGCAGCTTTGCAGTGGTTTTTTGACGTTATGGCTGTGGTTATTCTTTCTGTGAGACTTTACTGTGTAAAAAAAAGAACATACAGACAAATTGAGAACCTCCTTTTTTGAAATCGGTTGAAAATAGCCGTAAATGGGTGTTGATGAATGGATTAAGTTTATTTATTTAACTAGAAGGTCTTTACAATATAATTAAATATTTAAAAATTTTTTATCCCCATTTTGATATTTTTACTATCACAAAAAATGCCATGGAAACGCAGTCGTAATTCTGTTTTCAACCGACTTCAAAAAAGGAGGTTCACAATTCGTATGTATGTGTACCAGCCGTTGGTGGCCTGGTTCTTTTAATCCGAATATAGTGGATTTGAATCCTAGCCAATATCAATAATTTTCCGTTATGGATTAACACACGACAGATCTAAATTGAAAAGAAAAACATCGTGAGTAAAGAATTTTTCTTTCAAAAAATCCGTTCACAAAAGTACTCGTAGAATTATTGAAAGTAGTCGTAAACATAAATGTTTCATAGCTATTTTCTTCATATAATTTCAACAAGCTATATGAGCGATAAAAATTGTACATTTTCTACACGTTCCAATTACGATGTGTTATTGAATCAGCGGTAACGCGACGACGTGGAATCCAATTGTATATTATTAGATCGATATAATGCGTGATAATTATATTATCAACAGTTCTTTATACAGGGTGTAAAAAGACGTCTACCAAAGCCGAAAAGGGTAGGTACAGCATCCCAACACACAACTAAATCCAAAAGGATTTTTCGAAAAAATCATTATCCGGAGAAAACAGCGTTTGAAGATTACTTTGTTTGCGTATGTACTGGGCGCGTTGTGTTACGTAGATTGCTGGATTTTGAGTTTAATTAAATTGTTTTTTTTTTCTTTTAAAAATGAAATAATGGTCTTATTATGTTATACCTGTAGTCGATAACTGGAAATAACATAAAATGACTAAGCTAAGTAAAAAAAAAAATTGCAGTTTTCGGTAGTTGTATTTTTACACCCTGTATATTCTTTATGTATATTTATTCTCTATATTATTCAACTTCTATGCTTTTCAATAGAAAAATATTTTTTGCTGTGGATAAAGCCGATTAAGCTGAGAGGAAAGTATGATACAGAGCAAAGTCACATAAATCTCAAATATTGTTATTGTTTATAGAGTTATGCCGATGACTTTAGAATATTTTCTATTACCGCTTAGCAATACAGTTTTTTCCGATGTATCCGATACAAAGCAATCATTTTTGTACGAATTTGGGAGTATAGCAGTTTAAATACGAGAAAACCAAACCCACGAACTGGATTCAAACCTCCATTCGGCCCGCAAAACTATTTTTCCTACATCTAAATGCTCAACATCTGTGTTGAATGAAGATTATAGAGCTAATCCCAAATTAAAAAATCCATTCAATCGCAAAAGTATTTCTTTCACAAGCATTTTAAACTTAAAATAGCCTAAACTTAAATGTAACTTTACTCCTATCTACAGTAGATATAAGGAGCTGATCGTTATTTATATATCGTTATTATTATATATGAATGAATGAATGAATGAGAACTCTTTATTGTACACCTTATACTATGAAACAAAATAATAAGTATAACAAATAATGACAATGTACAATGGGCGGCCTTATCGCTAATAAGCGATCTCTTCCAGGCAACCTTTGGATGGAGAGAAACTCAGTGAAAGAAGGATTGGATTATAATATTATTAATATATTACCAATTACCTTATAGTAATACCTTATACGTGCAATATGAGATAATGCTGCAGAGATCCCAAGGGCCACTTAAACACGGATTAATTAATCAGTTTCCATGTTCATAGTTCAACTTGAGACTATTATTGTATTCACGGTGTTCAATGTCTTAATCGAGGTTTCTTAGTTAACACCAACTTCATAATATGAACGTAATTTAAAAAATAGAACGTACCTAATTTTGAAAATAGTTATGTGATTTAAGAGCTGGCGCATATTTGGTTCAACAATTAGCATTGCCATTCAGCGAGAAAATAACGCGAGTGTTTTGGGTACGTAACTGGCAGTGATATGGATCAATTGAGCTATCTACTGATCGTTTTTAACGATCCTTAAATAGTTCCACTGCTTTTATTGTGTTTGTATTAAGTTTCCGTAAATAAATATAAATATGCTAAGTTAATGTTTGGACAAGTATGTGAAAACTAAAATATATTAAAACTTCATCACCAGTCCACTTCTAAACAAAAAAGTACGTGAGTGTCGTGGAACACTCGGTCGGAAGGAAGTTTCAACTTTGACATTTGGCATTTGTCAAATAAATTATTGTCAAATATTAAAATCCTAGAAACGCTCTTTCGTACTAACATTGCAATAATCTATGAACTGTTTCGCGTCTGCGCACTTCGCACTATTGACGTGACGTTTTGACCTATGTATGTGTCGTGACGATAAAATAAACGCTTTTTTTTTCTAGCCTCCATCCTCGATACCGTCCGAAAAGAAACTTCGTTCCAATTAATCATTACGGTAATCCTCAACCCTCGGTATTGGTGGTCTTAAAAACACCTTGAAATAACATTCTATTATTAAATTTTATTTTTTTAATAATAGGTAGTTACTTGACTATTTATTATATTATATATTTATTAATACGACTTGTGCACGGATATTGTGTAATGGCCTCTTAAGTCTGAAGCACGTTTCAAACCTCTTAACTTTTATCAATACAATTCCTCATATTTTCTGACGTTGGGTCAACAATTATTCGCATACATATTATAATCGCAACATATTATCCGCGCCCTCAAAAATAATTGTGCCCCTGGAAGAGATGGACTCACAAACACGTTTCTGAAAAATAACATCGCTCTAATAATTGAACCACTTACACACATTTTGAATCTTAGTCTTTCCACGGGCACCTTTCCAGCTTGCTGGAAGATCGCCACAGTTATACCTATACATAAAGATGGTGACAAATGTACCGCGTCAAATTATCGCCCCATTTCTCTACTCCCTGTCTTTTCCAAAATTCTTGAAAAGCTAGTAAACAAGAGGTTAACGAACTATCTTGAACAAAATAATATTATATCTCAATTTCAATACGGGTTTAGACAAGGTAAGTCAACCGAGGGCGCTGTTCACCTTTTGCTAGATGAGACTGTGTCTGCTCTTGATAATGGCAAAAAATGTATCGGCGTTTTTTTGGATTTGGCAAAGGCATTTGACACCGTCTCTCCCAAAATTCTCCTGAAAAAGCTAGAATGTGTAGGTATACGTGGTATTGCTCTGGAGTGGTTTCAAAGCTATCTGAGTGATAGAGGTCAGTGTGTCTCGGTAGCTGGCCACAAAAGCACTGTGAAGAAGCTGTCCTTTGGTGTACCGCAGGGCAGTATTCTTGGTCCTACTCTGTTCACACTATACATCAACGACATTGTAGAGCTTTTCTCCAGTTCCCCCGACTGTCAAATCTTGTGCTATGCTGATGACACGGCTATTTTGTTTAAGGGAAACACTTGGGCTGAGGCTTCCCACCGAACTGAACTGGGACTATCCCGAGTTGCTTCTTGGCTCGATGCAAATCTGCTAACCTTGAATACCTTAAAGACCAAGTACCTGTGTTTCCATAAAACAAAAGCTTCTGGGCCGCCTTCTTCTCTCTCGGTCCGTATTCACAAATGTGGCAATACGTTAGGCTCAAACTTGAACTGTCAGTGTCCTTATATCAATAGATCGGATAGCCTTCGCTACCTTGGTATAATTCTAGATGAAAATTTAACATTTAAACAACATATCAAGTATTTGTCAGGCCGTCTTCGGAAGCTCATTCATGTTATGAAACTACTCCGTGTGGGCGCAGACCGGGACACCTTGATGCTGGTCTACACATCTCTCTGCCAGTCGATTCTGTGTTATTGTATAACAACCTGGGGTGGGGCTGCTAAAACGCATCTTATTTCACTTGAAAGAGCACAAAGATCCGTACTCAAAGTCATGTGTCGTAAGCCGTTCAGATATCCCACCCGGGCACTGCACTCAGAAACTAAAACTTTAAGTGTACGGCAGCTCTACCTCGAACGTGTTGTTTTTGCCTACCACAAAAGCAATGGGTCTGAGCTGGTTGCTGCCGTGCCCGCTGGGCATCGCCGTCCCAGGTTAAGAATACCAGCTGTGAAAACTTCTTTTGCCAGAAGATTTAAGTATTTCTCCTTTCCATATATCTATCTCTGTGCGAGTAAACAATGTGACCTGTCTTGCTCACTCTTCGGTGTTAAGGAAAAGATCAGAAAGTGGCTCTTAACCCTTGATTACAATGAAACAGAAAACCTTCTCGTTATCCAATCCTAATAGTAAATCTTTCATGAACTGTTTCATTTCTCTTCTCGCCCATCTATTGCCCCTTCCCTTTTCCCGTCCCCCACGTTCGACAACTCCTGCATTCACTCACACACACTCATACACACACACACACACACACATACACATACTCTCACACACCATCACACTTTTACACATAAAAGAAGTCACTTTTTAATCGAAAGCTACTAGTAATTTCTCTTTTATAATAATATCTTTTTTTAGTATATTGTGTAACTACTCTTGTCTTGTTAATTAATTTTCTAATGTTTATTTGTCCTGACACGTGGTTTAACTTACTGGTAAATAAATATTTTGATCCCGGTCTCCCGCGACACAGGCTTGCCTAGTGCGGGGGCCATTAGTAACTGTCTGATGTACCAACATTTCCAAATGTTATAATAATGTGATGGTAAATAAACTATTTGTATTTTTTTTTTGTATTGTACACTTGTGAATAAAATAACAATAAAAACTAATTTTAAACAGTGAAATAAAGGGAAGAAAATAATTCGATAATATCCGAGTGCTCGAATTGCGGTGACCGTAATGATGTGGATAAAGTTTAATAAATCTCATTGTTCGGAAGAACGAGTGAACTGTCGAGAAAAGAAGAAAAAAATAAAAAAGTCGTAAAAAAACGGGTATTTTTAATACCCATCATCATCTTCCTGCCCTTTTCCCACATTATGTGGGGTCGGCATAATATGTGCTCTTCTTCCATTCTCCTCTATCAGCCGTCATCTCAACACTCACTCCTTTCTTACTCATGTCATCATTTACACAATCCATCCATCTTTTCTTTGGCCTACCTCTACTCATAAATCCATCAACATTCATACCAAGCACTCTCCTAGTTAGATAGTACATATATATAGTATTTTTAATACCCGTTTTTTTTTAATATTAACCGTATTTTCGTTTTTTATGCTACGAAGGAAGGTCCGAATAAAGACCTCAAATTAAGTCCGTCTTCTATTGCCACAGAGTTTAAGCAATCACATCTGAAGAGGCACAACAATAACTTGATAGATATTGTTGGTATACAAAAGAAAGGTGATTTGGTATGGCCAGGTATGTTTGTGATTTCATTACTTTGGCTATAACTTTGAACGGCTCTTAGATTTGTTGAAGTTGGCTAAGATGAGATGCTGGGTTTGCCCTATTTTTGGGAAAAAAGTTGAAGTACCGTTTTCAATCGTATTTCAAAATAATTTAATGGGATAACGAAATCTTACCCAAAAATATTTTTATCCGAAATAGGGGAATTTTCTATAGAAGGTGAAACAAAAGTGAATGAGGCTCTTTGGAACACGCGTCGCTACGAACAAAGGTCCAAAAATGATTTCGAAAACGCGACGGGCTTGCAGATAAAGTGTAGCTACCTGGTAGTGCTGTATTTTTTAAATGGTTAAAGTTATTTTAGAGGAATTACAATGCAAACAAAATATATTTTTCTTTCGTAAATAAGCAAAATTATACATAAATATTCTATATAAATTTCAGAAATTTATAGAATTAATACTAGTTATACGGTGACAGCGAATGACGCTCGCGTTAAAGCGTTTATTCTTCCCACAAAAGAGGTCCAGTACTTTCATTTCCTGCAGATACATCAGAGTTAATAGATTCTCTGACGCGACCCCACTCCCCCCTTCTCCCCTAGCTCAGAGCCATGAAATTACTCCGCTGAATTTATAGTTTTGGGGTTTTCGCGGAAAAATATGAACTTTTGCTCCGAAATAGTTCTCATTTGGTTTGCATGCGAATGTAACTTTGGCAATGATTTTTTGAGTCTCTGTAAAACGTGTATTTTTCATTTAGTTCTTTTGCTTTTTAGAAACTGAGTTGGTTTTTACTTTAAATGGTATGATTTACGAAAACAGTGTGCTATGATTCGCATTCATTTTGGAACATTATTAGTACTTATTTTATGAATTAAATTTATGGTCCAGAGCGAAACACGTCTACATAGATTTAGGATGTCCAAGTCAAAATTCAACATTCATGTAATTTTAATATTGAATAATAAACTTTATGATTTACTTATAATGATTACCTACTTTTGATTAAAAAAATAGGGAACGACAATTTAACGTGCCCTCCGAAGCACGGAAGCGCTCAGATGTACATGCCACTGGCGGTCACCCATCCACTTACAGACCCTTTCGAACGTTGCTTAACTTCGACGATCTATCAAGAACAGCTAAGCAAGCACGACATATAAATCATTATGATGTAGTTAAACAGATTTTCCGCGGACAAAACCACCGGCTTCAACTAGCAAAACCGTAAGTAAACCAATTACAAGTAACAAGCAAACGCAATCACGCTAAGTGGTTCCATACAGGGTGTAGCGTTTACTGCCGGGTGTATACAGGGTGGTTGCAAAAACAGTCAACACCCTCAGCATACGTTTGCTTTTCCGATAAAGTTTACATACGACACTGGTATCTTTCGATTTCAATTCAATCTAGATGGTTCTTAAAAAGGTTGGGTCAACGTATGGCAATCTGAGCTAGGGTAAACCCAAGGCACATTACCAAATCAAGATAAGTAAGATCATTTGAAGATCGAAGGATAGTAAAATACAAATATGAATTAGGCACATGTCCTTATTTTGAAGAAGTAAGCATTCTACACTTGATAGGTGCAATCGCCTCCGAACAGAATAGGTTCCTAACTGTTTTCAGCATGTTTTTGTTCACGGTTTTAAGCTCGCGTTGATAAAGAAAAACAATCCTGCAGATAAACCTTGTCAGGTGTTCGTGTTTGTTTCTCCTTAATAGCTTAACTGATTTTAATTATTTTCATCACACTCATATCAGCCATCTAGTGTCCACTGCTGAACATAGGGATCCCCCATCGATTTCCACAGCGATCGATCTTGTGCAGCCTGCACCCAACGGCTCCCAGCAACCTTTACCAGATCGTCTTTCCAAGTAAGGGCCCGTCATCTATTGCGGTTTCCGGTGCGTGGCCTCCACTCGAGAACTCTTCTGCCCCAACGGCCGTCAGTTCTACGAGCTATGTGCCCCGCCCACTGCCACTTCAACTTGCTAATCCTGTGGGCTATGTCGGTGACTTTAGTGCGTCTACGGATCTCGGTTTTACTCGATGGTACTCGTTAAAGCAAGGAACCAGTGCTTACACCTAGACTATATCGATCAGAGAGTAAGCGAGGCGAGGTCATGATATATGAGGTTCTAGTCCCATATTTGCGCTTTGCCTTTTGCAAGAAAGTGACTGTATAATTAGTATTGGCATTACAACATAGATAGCAGTGGCGTAGCTATGTAGCCAAGGGCCCTGGTGAAAAAAAAATGGGGCCCTAACTGAACGGTTCAGGTTTTATCAATTCAAAATATGCAGGGTGTGGCAAAATGTAAACGTATTTTGAATTTTTTGTAAAAACCTACGATTTTATTTGGCATGCTACTTTGAAAATAGCGTCTATTGAGACCAACTAGCTATATTTATAGTTATAGCCTATAGTTTTCTAAGAACAAAACCTTCCGGGCTCTCGGGCTCTGACTCAGAGTCCGAGGGCCCCGTGAGCTTGGGGGTGCATTGCACCGCCTAGCCCTCCGGTAGCTACGCCACTGATAGAAAGATAAGTTGGATTATTAAAATTCACGTACTTATTGTTAAGTCACGCTGTCCTTTTTTTGTCACATTCAAATACTTTTTTTTAATATTTTTTTTGTTTTATCATTGCCTATTACTAGACTATCTCAAAACCTACTTACCTTTAAGACCTAACCAATTTTTCCTGAGCCAAAAAAAGCTTTAAAAACAAAAAAAAAAGTTCAACGTAAACAAATCCATAACTAGAAACTGGTCATGAGAATGAACAAAAATACAATACGACAATTGATTTAGCTAATTATATCGAACAGATTTTCTAAAATGGCGCTTAAGCAAAATAATTTTCCTGCTATAATTATCTTGATCTAAAATAATCGGCATTTAATTAGTATCATTTTGTACCGCGATAAGCTTAGCTTTTAGCTTTATAAATGGCGGGTATTTAAGTCCAATGTATTGAATAATTGCTAGGGTTGATTTTGTTACCTAATTGTTGGTTCCCTAGAATTAAGGAATAATAACACGTCAATGACCTAAACATAGTGCTGCTTATTACATAAACGTTAAACCTTAGTTGAACTCCATGTTGACACATGTCAAAACTAAACTGTTACCACAAAAAAGCGTTCTATGTACGAGTATTTAAAGATAGTTTTTCTAGGCACAGTTTTTAGTTAGTATTAGTCTAAACTCGGTTCATTTTTTTGTAATAAGACGGAGTGACGTCACCATGCTTAGGTCATTGACGTTCAAACCTGAAAGTTTGGTGCTAAATTCAGTAATTCTTGACACGTACTCTACAATACAAAACTGTTCGTATCTGAGTAGATTACATCCGAGTTCACTTATCATTATCATCCACAGCCCGATCTAGCCCACTGCTGGGCATAGGCCTGCCATTGTTTGTGCCATCCAATTATGATCCCGTGCTAATCCCACTATAGTTATGGCTAATTTAGTTAGAGTCTGCACCACGAAATAAGTTTGGTCAGAGTAGCGCTAGGTATCTACGTGTAAAGATATACAGGGTGTAAAAAGACTGCTACCGAAAACTGAGGGATTGCAATCAGACCATGATTCTGAACATATTTATCGAAAAAAACTCAAAAAAAATTTTGACTTAGCTACGTCATTTTATTTTGTTTTCTAGTTTTTTGCTACTAGTACAACATAATCAGACCATACCTACCTAATCATTTCATTTATAAAAGAAAAAAACAATTAAAACTCAAAATCCAGCAATCTACGTATAAAAACGCGCCCAGTACATACGCAAACAGTGATCTTCAAACGCTGTTTTCCCCGGATATAATGATTTTTTCGGAAAATCCTTTTGGATTTGGTTGTGTTTTGGGACGCTGTACCTACCCCTTTCGGCTTCGGTAGACGTCTTTTTACACCCTGTATTGCCATAGATTTCGGGACTTCTTCTGCGAACTATTTAAAATTGAAATACTAAATGCAAGTGATACACACGTGCTTCTATACTAATTATTTCTAATCAGCTATGAGACAGAAATGCGATACTCCATTTTCATGGGAATAATTTAGATTTTAATCTTTCTTAGATATACACACTTGCTTTGTCAAACGACTGTCATCCATCCTCTACATGCCCAAACCATTCTCGATCCTCAACACTACATCTTCTTTCACTCCACACTGTTCCCTTATCACACTATTCATAACGGGATTTATCGCGTTTCAATAATACGTTATTTAGATTTTGTATTGGAAATATTTGAAAACGGTTTTGTTTAACAATTATTTGTCGCCCAGATTAAACGATTTGCTTTATTTTGTTATTTACCAAATCGTAACGATTACTTTGACAATTAAAGAGCTATTAGGGATTAAGCTTGGTTTTAATTGTTAATGGTTTTTAATTTATTTTTGATAATGGCAACCTTTGTTGAATGATTGGTGAGTGTTGATGATGCATATAAAGATGTGAGGCACTAGAGTGAATTTTGATTCAAAGCAGGACATATTTTCAACCGACTTCAAAAAAGGAGGAGGTTCTCAATTCGTCTGTATTTTTTTTTTTTTTTTGTATCTTGTTACGCGATTGCTCCGCCATTTGTTGACCGATTTGCAAAATTCTTTTCATGTTTGAAAGGGTATACTCCAGAGGTGGTCCCATATAAATTTTATTCCTGAGGGATTGATAGTTTCCCCGTAAAACTCTAAACACCTTCCCTCCTAGCCATGTCACAAATAGAAATCGAATCGACAGCTTGACGCCCTGAGTCACACCGCGTTTCGAGTCAAACATTGAAGTCGGTTTTCTTTTTAGTATAAAAACGTAATTATATTACCTACTAAACGTACCTACCCTCCGAAGTATGAAAGTTCAGTTGCAAAATGTTTATGCTACTAGTGGTCACCCATCCATTTTGTAATCACGCAGGAAGACACAGACCACCATCATATTAAGAAAGACTAAGCAAGCTACACTCCTAAGCACTTATAGTCAATTAGCAGCAACGGATGTTGTTCCTTGCATTATTAATTTCCATTATGTTCCCAAAAAGGTAGATATTATTTAGTAAGGACTTATGAATTAGTCGTCCATCGCTTAATCCAATTACAACCAAGCAATTAATTATATTACTTCTAGCTGTGTTAAGTAAAAATCGTATCGTGTAAATTTTCGTACGATTTGCTAAGCCCAGCCCATCGAACGTGCCGACGCGCGTCGCGATAATTATAACAAATCGCATACGATGAGCGTTTACACATGAAATATTGCCGTGCGATACGATATCATATGGGTTGAAATCGTATCGTTTAAATGCACCTTAAGTGTTTGAATGTTTTAGTGGCCAACTCTTGTGACGGAGTTTTTAGGCTACCTCAAGGCTATACAAAAGCTGGCCACTAACGTGCCCTCCGAAGCACAGAAACCCTCAGTTGACAATGCCACTGGCGGTCACCCATCTGCTTACTGACTGCTCAGAACGTAGCTTAACTTCGACGATCTATCAAGAACGACTAAGCACAATATCCCCATTCAGCCAAGACAACACTAGAGGGGCGATCTCTTGGGGGGTAATCAAACACCATATTTAGCACATGCTCACATTTAGCAGAAATAAGTACTCTATATGATACGTAAATAGTTACAGATTGACTAATTATATTCCAACTTCCAACTAATATAATAAAGCTGAAATTTTGTGAGTTCGTTTAGATGTTTGGATGTTTGTATGTTTGTGTTTCAATCACGCCTAAACCAGTGAACCGATTTGAATGAAACTTGGAATAGGCGTAGATGGTGACCTGGAATAGCGAAGCCGCGCAGTAGCTAGTACCAACTAGTTCTGATTTTTTTTCTTTTTTTTTATTACAGTTTTGTGTATTCTTTTAAAAGTTCAAGGTAAAATGTGCGACCTCACTATCTCTATTGAATAATATTATACCTATACCTCTATGATATGTAATACTTATATGATTGAATAACGGATGAGAGCTGATCCTTCGAATATGGTTAATACAAATCATTCGAGGTATATTTTATTCAGAAGATTTTTGTGATAAGAAATGATATCGATGTTATACGATTATTATTTATATTACATATACATACAGCTAGATCAAAGGGCTTTGATATAGGTAGTCGGTTAAAATAAACAAACCAATAAGAACATTTTTTTGAGATTAAAATAAAAAAAAAATCACGGAAGGAACTCGAATATTGTTATGTTTAAATATGAATATTGCGATAGATTAGCATGATTATACTTATAGGTACTCATAGAAGCGATAGATACATCTAAAGCGATAGATACATCTAAAGCGATAGATACATCTAAAGCGATAGATACATCTAAAGCGATAGATACATCTAAAGCGATGAAACAGTAGATATTGAACTTTTCACAGCTTTCCTTCGTCAAACGACCAAAAACGCAATTTTCAGTACAACCAATTCCATCAAAAACTTCTAAACCGTGTCACCATTTACAAAACTTGCCTATGACCTAAGCACCGCGGGTGCCCCTCTGTTATTGAATAAAGTTTGTCTGTATGTGTGTTTACTACACCTTAAGCTAAAACGGCCATACTGCATTCTGTATGTCAGATCCTATGAAGAAGTCTAAGGAGGCAGTTAGAGGCATGTCCAAATACATATTTGGCATAATTATACTGACCTCTGTGGAAGTTAGCATTCCAAAATTTCTACTTATTACGTATCATGCAAACATCGCCGTGAGCTGTTTGGTTTCCTCACGGTTTTTTTTTCAACGTTTAGAACAAACAAAAAATAAAGGTGGGTTCCCAACGAGTCACCAAATTGTGTAACACTGTTACTAAACAGTCATCAAACATACAGTGAAACATAGGACCTTTTAATGAAGTCCTTAATGGCTCGTCTTACGTGGGCGGTTTGACGCAAACGCGAAGCGGCGCGGTGCGGCACGGAAAAAATTAAACAGTCCATTTACTATTGAAGTGTCCGACGTCATCGGTGCGCAGCGGCGCGGAGCGGTTTGAAGCGAACGCGATCAGTTTGTTTGACATTTACGCGCGAACTAGTATACTCAATCTGAAATCTGTAGGAAGAGTCGCGCGCACGTAGGACAGCCTCGCCGCGCCGCGCCGCGCCGCATCGAATCGCGTCGCTTCGCGTTGCAAACGCGGTCGCGTCAAAATGCCCATGTAAGACGGGGGGTTAAAAAGAAGTGCATGCCGCACACGCATCCGAAAATCATTAAACATATTCAGCTTTCGGGTACCCCGCGGTTCTGACTACCACGTGACGGTCGCCGTGTCCAGTATTGATTTAATCCAGCAGCCACAGAATAAACAGTATTTACTACGCTTCCATTTCACCCTCGTTCCAGTAATCTGATCATTGAGTCACATTCCAATAGTATTGGAGTTTTTATTGAACCGTCTCTGTGATTGACGCGAAGGGAAAATATTTTAATATGATATCGTCACGAGTTCTCATGAGTAAAAGTAGGTAACCCGATCCTTTGTATTCTACCTACACTTAAACTCCTCTGATTTGAAGGTGTAAATTATATGGTTTTTAAAAACAGGTTCACGACTGTATCCCCAAGGTGCGGTAGACATTCTCTTAGATCTTTTTATGTTACTTATTTCAGATCCTATGAAGATGTCTAAGGGGGAAGTCAGAGGCATGTCCAAACACATTTTTTTTTTTTTTTTTATAAAATTTAAATAGTGTCCAGTAGGCAGTAATGTAACGCTGCCACAGGATAGTGTCATTTGATGAGGGTAAGGTAAGCACCAGAGCATTTTTGATTAATTTTGTGTTTGTTTATCTAAAGCAGCTGTCAAAACAAATACTTTGAAATAAGTCTCAACTCAATCAAAGAAAATTTTGCAAAGTTGAAATACACAAATAAGTAATAATGAAAATGGTGAGATAATCTATTTTTTTTTTTAATTTTTTATCTGATGGATGGCAAAGTAATGCACGCCTGAATCAATTCAATATGAAATTTGAGACCCTAGGTCCGTGGGGTTCTTAAGCCCTTCGGGTTTTCAAAATTCTTTCAGGGCGTCTGGTCGAAGCGACGCGTGATCCGAGAGCTGGCACATTTTTGGCTCAAAGGATCAGCATTGCCATCCAGCGTGGTAATGCCGCCAGTGTTTTGGGCACGCTTCCGACTGACAGTGACCTGGATCAGTTGAGCTATCTATAGATCGTTTCTAACGATCCTTAGATAGCTTGACTAATCCTGTTGTATTTTGTAAATATATGTAAATATGTACTATTAAATACAATAATATTCAATATCACACGATCAAAAACATTATTGATAAGAGCAGTCTTGTATCCAAAGTAAAGATTTATAATGTCAATATCGAGCCATTTCACACCATCCACCAAACACGGTCAAAAACGATGGAATTCATAGCGAGCGCACACAACTGGGTCAGTTCGCTGCACTAGTTTCGGCGACAGATGCAAACTTGCCATCTGCTCGCATTTTGTGCTACATACGAGTTTTACTTCTCCCCGGTTCGGTTCTAAAATCATGGCCGTTTTATGCAGGAATCATAAAATAGTGATAAAATAATAAATGGTTTTAATTTGTGTTTGCGTTATATTTTGGCCTAGAATACTAATCTACTACAAAAAATGGCAAAAACTATCTCTTTTTTTTTCGTATATAGAAAAAGTTGTTCTAAGAAAACATTATAATATTTCCTCTTCATATGAAAATGAGGGTTTTTGCCTATATATAAATTATTTTATATATAATTATTATTTATTTATAAGCTTATACTTATAAGAAATCTTTCAATAATATTAGTCGCATTATTATTACGACTGTAATTTTACGGTAGATATATCGTGAAAAATCAAGGTACACTTATTCAAATGTTAAGGAAATGTAAGTAAAATACGTTTGTGTAATATACGATCTTGTCGTTACAGATTTAATATATACGATCTTTTTTGCATCCGAAATAGATTCAGGTGAATGTCATCTTATTTCGTGTTTGGCGCAGCCGGTATGGATCTATCGGGATACGCCAAGGCTGCACCAAGAAAATGGTGATTTCCATATCCATACTAATATTATAAATGTGAAAGTAAATCTGCCTGTCTGTTTGTTACCTTTTCACGGCCAAACCGCTGAAAAGATTAAGCAGAAATTATAAGGGTTGCAAGTTTGTATGGGAAACAAAGTTAAGCAACGCTAGGCGCAGTCATATAGATGATGGGTGACCGCCACTTCTTGCAATCTAGATTTTTTTGTTTTTTTTTTATTTTGCATGATAAATGATTATACAAAAAAAAAAAAAATGGAAATTTTTGCTTAGACTTTTCGTTTTTTTTATAGGTTTTCAAGTACCTGCTTATGTTATTATGCTGACGAAGTCGCGGGTATCAGCTTTTTTTATATAAAAACCTTTAATTCTTTTACAGAAACCACAGTTGAAAACTCATAAAGAGCACTAGCCATACTAAAAACTTGTAGGTGTCTATGAAGTGCAGATTAAATGCATTTTACGAGGTTTGTTTATGTGCTCATGAAATATTACATACCGCTTTGTCTGTTGAGATATAAAAACTAGCAATACAATCGTAAATTCACAGTAAGTAAGCCAGTGATTTTGCAAGTTTTATTTTATAACTTGCATGAGAACAGATAAATAAGTTATCACGGCATTTGTTTTATTCAGTTTTGTTTTATTGTGCGTGTTAGGGCAATATGGAAAAGATCTGAGCTTTTACAACTTTTTTAACAGATTTAAATATCATTATCATCATCATCCGCGGCCTTTTTCATCACACTACTAACTTCTTAAATTAAAACATTTAGCTACTATTGCCATGGTACCTTGGATCGGCCTAAAATCTCCGTCTCGAGAGCTGGCCACTAACTCATACTTTAACCTTGCTGCCTCGATGTCAGTAGTAAATCTAGTGCTGTATTACAAAGAAAAAAATCTACTATAAATCAGACCGTCAAGTTTCCATGCAATAACGTTAGCGTCATTGTGTATAGTGCTTATAATAGTCTAATGCCCACAGAATGCTTTGCACAATGCCGCCCGCTGACCCAAATGTGTGCAGTTCTCGCGATAATCCATCTGTGTGCGTTGGCTTTACGTCGCTTAATTATTTTTGTAGTTAGAAGTGTAGGGCGTTTAGACGAGTTTTTTTTCCTCTTTTGTATAGAAAGCTATCTTTTACATTTCCACATCTCATAATTTCAGCGTATTTGTACATTTTATTTCTAAAATAAAATGGCCAAAAAAAAACAGCCGTGTTGGCCGAATGGGGTTTTACCTCAACGTTCATTCCGAAGGTTGTGGGTTCGAATCCCGGCCGTGCATCAATGGATTTTACGTTACGTAAAATTTATATGCGCTTTAACACGTGCTCTAAACGGTGAAGGAAAACGTCGTGAGGAAACCAGTTAGTGTTCTTATAGGCGGCGATGGGCTTGCATCCTGTCACGTATGGAATACTAACTTCTGCAAGATGTGGGTATGCATCAAATATTATGTGTTAGGACATGCCTCTGTCTACCCCCCTTAGACATCTTCAAAGGATCTAGAATAAATAACAAAAAAAGATCTAAGAGAATGTCTACCGCACCTTGGGGATACAGTCGGGAACCTGTTTACGTTTACGTTTATTTCTAAAACCAGTTAAAACGGTGATGATTTTCTTCAGTGTCTCGAGATACCCGAAGAAACATGAGCCTATTAACTCACACATTTCACGTTTCATTGTAAAAAAAGCTCAGAAATCTCCCGAATAGTTTCCACAAATAACAAATTATTCAAAGCGGATACAGCTTTGATGAATTCTAAAACAGATTCGGCTTACAGCATCAGGGCAGTAAGCACGAGTTCCTAGAGCCACAAGTATCACAGTTTGATCAGTTTCTTTCTTGAACCACCAGTACACAGTAAGATAAGCGCTACGAATTTTGGTATTGAACCACCTATCTACCAAACAAAAAAGATCCCACATAGGATTCCCTTTATTGCTCAGTGCTCGCACTACGATTCAAAGCGTGGCAGGCTCGTACGAGAGTAAAAAAGTGTGTGAGTGTAGTGAAACCTCCGTGGAACACTTAGAACGAAGTATGAACTTTGAAAGGCAATTATTAAAATCCTAGTACTAACAGTATAACAATCTGTGGACTGTTTTGCATCTGCGTACATCGCACTGTGACGTTTTGACCTATGTATGTGTCGTGACGGTTTTTTTTTCTAGCCTCCATCCCGTCTGAAAAGGAACTTCGTTCCAATAATGCATCTCTCTCATGAGGTCTTCTAGGTCGAATCGTTATAAAAATATAAACTGGTGCTTAGCTTTGTCGAATCTCTGCAAATACTGGCATCAATATTTCATGGCCCCGACCGCTGCGGCGGCGAAGCTTGTGATTTTTATTTTTACATAAAAAATGGGACAAAATAAGGTTTCCAATTAAAAATTCTATTATTTATAGCCAGAACCTTTAGAATATTTATAGCTAAACTTTGTAGACATTGATTTTAGAACTGTTGTGGAGTGGGAAAGTTCAGTGTTACGACATCGTTGTTGGATAATTATGACCTTTATGTTGAACCTTGACTTCTACTTGACTTTCATAAAACCGTATTACTCATAATGGGCGTAGGACTAATATAATTTTTAAAGTATAATGAAAAAACCAGATTGTATGACAACTATAGACAACGATGGCTTTGCAGCGTGACAATCTGTATTCTGTGGTGACCAGTAGAAATACTAACTACTGCAAAATGTTTATAATATTAATTATTTTGGTTATTAAACGGGAATTCATCGCAATGATGACCTCTATAGCGCAGTGGGAGAAGGCCCGCAAAATGCGGGTTTGTGGCGACCTCTATCTACCATCGCCTGAACTACAAGCTGAACTATAAGCTGAACTTCAAGAGATGTCAATTACAGCGACGTACTTCGGAGCTGTACAACTAGATGGCGCTAGGAACACGCAAAAAGTAATAGCTATGTCTAATCTGTGGAAAAATTCCTAGATCGCGCTGACGAAGTTTACTAGACGACTAAGCCTATATAGAACTATCCGACTATAACTGTCGGCCGAAAGGCCCTAAGGTAAGTGTGCCAGTTGGGCAAACCTTAGCGAGGCGAGTACTCCCTCTTTATCATAGTTTGGGGGGAATACCATTCTACCCCCAAAGGTTCGATCCCCGCCGCGGGACAAAATGTTTGTATGATCTACAAATATTTGTCTCGGTTCTGGGTGTACCAAATGTATGTATTATGTACAAACAAAAAGTATATAAGTACTAGCTTCAAATTCTCGGTTTGATAAATCAGCTCCACGGTCCAGATAGGTCTTCTCCTGATTTTTGCATGGCATTAATAATGGAGTCCGCACTTTTGCCAAACGTTGAATCTTTGATACGTTTCCCAATTTAAAATTCGCGAGAAAGGATTTATAAAAATTGCTTGTTATTCAAACAAAATGTTGTCCTCTCGATAATCGTTTGGTCCAGATTTCCAAATAATTGGCTTCCACAAAAATAATATTGAGTTGGTTTAAGGGTGTACAAATGAGATAGTTACTAGCGCCAGTAATTTTGTTCTTAAATTTACTTAGAATCAGGGTTTTACTACGAGTATAACATTTGATGTTTCAATGCTGTTCAGTTTTTCTTACGTAGATCAAATAATTATCTACGTAAGGAAAAACAGACAGACTTGCAAAAGGGAAAAGTCTAACAAAAATTATGGTTCAGTCTTCTTCTTTTCGTGTCACTAGTTCTTATGAACCAATATGGTAAAAGGATTATAAGTGCACCTCTTAAAGCCTCAGAGGCTCAGTAACTATTGGTATCGATGTGACTTATTAATAAGTAAGCTTGATGATGATTAGCGACTTGTAACTTGATTGTAGACTTGCGACGTATGTAAAATTATAATTACTTACTCTCCATCCCGGCTATTAAGTGAAGGAGGAACTATTTTACCAGAAATGGTAAGGTTACCTTAACAGTTACTATCTCAGTTTAAATAGGCTTATTCTAAGTTTTCTCGTACGCCATGATTATAATATATAATATATGATAAATAAAGCTTATATTTAGCTTATTTAAGCCTTAATAAATAAAGGTTAAGAATAATAGCATTTTCATTTTGATAAACATAGGATGGAATTCATAAATAAAATAAATTAATAATTCTGGACATTTCACACAGCGTCATCTAGCCCCAAACTAAGCAAAGCTTGTACTTTGGGAACCAGGTAACTGATATCCTACTTATATACTTTTTGATTGTAAATACATACATATTATACATAGAAACACTCAGACCCGAATTAAGTGGCATTACTGTTAAATAACGATAATTAATATTAAAATCTGATAGAAATTGTGCCACTAGCCAGCTAGTGTGGATAAGTAAGTTAGTTCGCAAGAGTTAGTGGCCTACTCTGGTACGGTGTTTTAGGCCGCCAGACCGGCAGTCTAACGTGCCCTCCGAAGCACAGAAGTACTCAGTTGGTATGCTGATGCCACTAGCGTGTGTTACTAAAGTGACCCATCCACTTGTTAGTCGCTCAAAACGATCTATCATAAACTACAGCACGAGTGTGGATAGAACTGCTGGAAGGTTTTTAAGTACCTACTTTTAGCTAATTTATCACTAAATCCTTTCATAATTCATTCAACATTCTCATTCATTAAAAAAGCCAGCGCAATCGATAATGTATGAAACACGTTTTGATTAACGATGTTCCGATAATCGAGAATAGTGTTCATTGATAGCTAATACTGGAACAGCTTCGGAAAGATTTAGAAGAGAAAGAGTGTTTTTCTGTTTATGGATTTCAAATTCGTTCCAGAACATTCCTTTCATTTACGCGACATTTTTTCAAACTTACGACTTAATATTGGCTAGTTTCAAATTTTCCTAGTTAAAGTTTGCACAATTTTATTTTAGGACATATTTCATTGCTGCTCGACCGGATTTAAACTCAAAATGATTGGACGGTGGGGGTGTTTTCATGAGGTTTTCCACCAGTACTTTCAATATAATACCAGTGATCTTTGACATTTTTTTTTATAAAAATAAGCAACGTGTGCTTATATTTTATATTCACAAAAAAAAATTTTAAAACACATTTAAAAATCTTGTCTCCTTTCGCAGCTCACTTTGCGATAAATCGTTCTTTTAAAATATGTTTATTTTTGCGCTTTTTTTAGTTATATATATTACCTCAATATATATCTACACTTTCAAAATAGGTGCTCTTTGTAGCGCTTGTCTGTTTCGTACGTGTCTATTGATATTGGCACGTCAAGTGTCTCCTAACACCTGTTTATACGGTGTGCTAGTCAAATAACTCTCTTGAGGGCACTAGAGAGGTCAAATGCCTCTTCACTGAAGATGTTTTGTATGTTAGGAGGATATTTAGTGTTATTTCGGTCAAACATAAGCATAACATAATAATGCTTATGTATAGGCGAAGATCTTGGTCGAGGCATTAGTTTTTTGTACTTTTTAAGAGCATCTAAACTTACTTTGACGAGCCTCAATTTTGTTTGACTGGCTCCCCACTGGAGCTTGACTATTTAGTTTTAAGATGGATCACCTAAAAGAATGCTCGACCCGAACCGTGTTTGTTGCCCTGATTCTACACGGTATTGGTCCTGGACCAAGAGTACCAGGAGTAAAATTAGTTTTTAAGACTATTCTAAGAGATCCCAGCGGTCCTGCTGAATAAATGCTTTTTGACTTTGACTTTGACTTATCTCATATAAAGGGCAAAAATAAAGACAAAGTAAATAAAGATTCTAGATTCTGGATCTGCCTCTGACTACCCCTTAACATGGTCAAAGGATCTTAAGAGACTTGAACTAGGGTGGATCGAAATTCACTTTTTTTGAAAATGGTTTGCTAATAGCAAAAAAAGGGTGTCTTATGGGCTCAAAATAAAGTGTGCAAAATATTATTAGGATCAAGAAAGGGTAAGTGCCGCCGCAAGGTCATTGAACTTTTGCAATATAGGTAATTTTTCATCATTTTGTAGAGCATCTATGATCATCGCATTTTAAGTTTAATTTGTTTTTAAGTACACTGTTCTCTAGTTCTTGAGTAGAACAATGAATTAGAACTTAAGTTTTCACCGCAGAAGTCAAACATATCCGTAATTCATCGATACAAAGTGGGAAGAGAAAACTCGTGAAAATGTTCCCAAAGACGCATGTTTCGAACTTATTCGCACTATTGGTCTTTGACGGAAAAGAAGTCAGGACGATGCAAATATCGAAAAAGAATAAACGGAACTACCAGTAGATCATGGTGGAGGATCACATTTCAATAATAGAAGAGCCTGGATCTGTCTATTTTGGTTATAAACCACCGCATAATGGCAGATACTGCTAAGTTATTAGAGAAAGTTGTCACTCAGATCTTTACTATAAAAATCGGCAAAAAGCAGCTTATAGTCATAGAATGTGCTGAAACTGACGAAAAACTAACTTAATGCGGCGGTGGCATCATTCGGTTGCTTGAAAAACGAACTGGAAGACCAATGCAGGGGATAATTTGCCTGTTACTATGAACGAGTTGCCCCTTTGTCCCTTTAACATGATGGTTTAACTTTAGGACCACAATCTTACGCGGAAATGATGGGCAAAGCACTTTAAAACTAGAAGCTGTTATTATTATATAAATCCTTATTATTATAAATCCTTTCAGAGTATAAGCTTCCTTGCCTGAAAGTACAGATGATCTGTGTTGAGTGCTGATCAATTTGTTTACACTGAATATTTTTTCTGCGATTAGCTATGTTGCAGACGATTTAGCAAAGTAATATATCTTCTGAACGGCTGCCACACGCATGGCAACACGTGCTATTCCTATAAGTATTACGATTTTACATTTTCTAGGAGATATCGCACCAAAATTTCAACATTTGTAGTAAAACTTTACGCACCGAGACGTGGTTCCTATAAAAAACACTCTTCGTGTAAAAATGGGCCCCACATCTCTGTTCCAGTAATTATTAAACTCTAAATACCTCCCACCAAACCTAAAGAAGATAGTAGGTCAGTAATCCAAAGGAATAGCTACTTTGCTCATCCTGAAAAACTTCGATTACGGATGAGCGGCGTACTTGCGAAAATTATGCTACATGTTTATTAAGGGTCTTTTTCAAGTCTACCTTGCCACATACAAGCTGTTGAATGAGTTTTTACTAATTGTAATAAAATCTCTATGTTCTGTCTGCACATCAAAAGCTAGAAAAAGCTTCATTCAAACAAAATAAGAATCTCGCAAAGTCATGGCCAAGTTTGAGAAAAAGAGAGATTTTAGGTCAAACTTAGCTCTGTAGTTTTAGTAGTTTCATGGATGTTTTATCTATTTTTTTATTAATTATTTAAATATACTGTTTATATTTGTATTTTATAACAAAATTTATAAAAATATCATATTCAAAATAACAATTTCGATGTTAGAGAGTAAGGAAAATTTTCAGTAAAAAAAATTTTTTCAACTTCAATGCGGCAGCATTAGATGTTACTTTAAAAATCTGAAAAAAATCACAGTTTCTATGCTTACTATAATACAACTTTCCCCCACTATTAGCAAACGATTGTCGAAAAAAATTTTTTTTTCATACATTGTCGATCCACCCTAACTTGAACTGAAAAAATGTCTGCCAAGCGTTAAAATTACCAATCGCAATTCTGTTTTTTGTTTTTTAATAATTATTAGTACCTGTGAGCATAACGATCTGAGAGAATATCTACCGTGCCTTGGGGCCAAAATCGCGATTCTATTTTGTTTTAACATTAAAATAACATTTTTTTTTGAACAGTCAAAATTTCAGGTTAACAAGGGTCACATGTGAAATTGAAGTCAAAAGCAAAAGAATTCATTGAATTTACTTTGAAAAGTACAGTGGTTTTCTGAAATCATAAAGGGAAAATTATATGAATCCAATGAAACATATTTACTTACTGACGACCTCTGTGGCACAGTGGGCAAAGGTCCTCCTGCGACGCGAGAGGTTGCGACTTCGATCCCCGCCGCGGGACAAATGTTTGTATGACCTACAGATATTTGTCTCGGGTCTGGGTGTATCTATGTATAATATGTATGTATTTACAAACAAAAAGTATATAAGTAGTATATCAGTTATCTGGTTCCCATAGTACAACCTTTGCTTAGTTTGGGGCCAGATGATGCTGTGTGAAATGTCCAGCATTATTTATTATTACCGTGTTTTGGATTGTCGTTCCGTTTCGTATGTTAGTTTAGACTAAATGAACATTTTCATACAGCTACTTTTTTTTCAAAAATTCCAAAAACATCTTATTGCTCGACGATTATTTTTTAAAAAGTTGCCTGTACAATACAAAATGTTAAATAAAATAACGTACTCATAGTTTATACTCATCGTAATCGGAGTACTCATTTTCATCAATATACACGAAATACGAATTCGCCCCTCGCGTGATTTTGGTATCTCGGATTTGCAATTTATCGTGTCACTTCACTGGAGAATATCGGATTTTGAAAGAGCTAGATATTATGCTGCTAAATCTAGATGGAAATCATTGAGAAACACGATGATAAGCAAATGTTTTCTAAAATATATTTTTGATAATATTATTTGCGAATATTGTTATGTAAGTATTTCGAATAAATGTTATAAACATTTTTATAAAAAACACAAAATACACATGCTGCTATCGTCTTTTTATTTCTCTTTCATCTGCAAAATTTTTTGAAAGTAGTTATATTTGTCAGTTATCAAAAACGCATAAAATATTTTTTTTCCGAATAAAATAATCCATTGTTGCACTATAACAGTGTTGGCATACTCATGTTGGCCTTGTAGAATTGACTCCTGACTTCCAACAATTGGAAGTTAGGAGTAAATCCTAATAAGCCAACATGTCTAAATAATACAGAAACTGAAAAAATATACCCAAAGCTGTTTTTTTGTATATGAGTTTAATATGTATTAAACTCATATACAAAAAAACCGTTCTATATTCATGCATAGCAAAATGTAACGTAAATAAAGAATGTAAAAAAATAACAAACGAAGTAGAAATAAATTTCCTTTTTACATTGCACATTCATAAAGCGAAGTAACGCGATATGGTAGGATTTAAAACTAAATGTAGCACAAAGGGACCGTCATAATTTTACGAAAGCTTCGTCTCAAAGATCGCATGAGCGGAGCGGTAAGCAGAGCGGCAAGCGTAGCGAATTTTTAAAAATCTTCAATAATCTTAATCAGTAAAACTTAATGAGTAGGTAAAATAAAACAAGTACGAGATAAAAACCCGTTTATTCAAAAATTTATTATGTCAAATGAGTAG
Source organism: Epirrhoe tristata (assembly GCA_951394285.1). Lineage (NCBI taxonomy): Eukaryota > Metazoa > Arthropoda > Insecta > Lepidoptera > Geometridae > Epirrhoe > Epirrhoe tristata. The sequence goes on along the minus strand of OX596139.1, from coordinate 669,577 downwards.
GACCAGTATGGTAATGATTTTATTAGATTCCTGTTTTGAAACCAATTTTGACACAGAAGTGTATGTAAAATTTTAATAAAAGTAGTAGGTAGGCATATTGAAAATAGAAATATAGTCTTTTTATAGGCGGTCTGAAAACTCTGTCACTACAAGTAGTGTTGGCTAGTAACTCATACGAACTTGTGTTTTTGACGTGACTACGTCTTATAATTCGATAGAGCCGGCTGCACGCAAGAAAAACATGACGTCATGAGGCGTTACCTCGCTCTGGGGCGTTCCATGTAAGGCTTGCGCAAGTGCAAGCGAGAGCGCGGAACGAGCGACAAAGAAGCTCAATCGGCCTTTGCGTTGTCACGTTCAACTATTGTCAGTAAACCGACTTTACAGACAACCATTTTTTTATTTTTATTTTAGGTGACTGTTTATCGCTACGCCTATAAAACAACCAGCCTAACGACTTGCGTGACTTTGGTTAAGTTAAAAGCAGCGTGACATAAAGCAGGTTGTTTTAATAGTGTTATTATGAGTGAAGTCTCGATTGGAGATATACATTTTAAATAATGGCTCACTGAAGTTATTTATGTCATAATGGTGACATTTTAATAAAGGGCCAGGTCAAAAATACCCTTGAGCTTGTTTAAATATTATTATGGAGAGTGAAGAGGTGAACTGTATGTCAAATAAAGTGAAAGTTTTCTTAAATATTATAAGGAAAAATAAAAATAGCATTTTTATATCATGTGTGCTTGCACACATGATATAAAAATGCTATTTTTCTTAAAAATGCTTAAAGAAATAGGCTTAAAGATATGTACAGCCGTTTTAACGTTTAGAACCAAATGTCATTCAGACACCGTCTCAGAAAAAAAAACAGTTTTTTTTTTATTTATCTGACAAGACAAGTTGTTGAAAAACTATCAAATCTTATCACCACTTAGTGTAATTAGCCCTTAGTAAATAACTAGGTTTTTTTTCCTTATTTTAGAGTCAGAGAGATAGATGTAAGTAGTGCACATGGTCCAACAGTTCAAATGCATCTGACAGTGCGTACGTGACCTGCGGACCGCCCGAGGCCGCAATTTCCTGTAACGGAGACGGCTACGCTTCCGTCGGCACAATGCACGTCTGCTTTTATTCAAAACTTGTACGTTTTTGCTGATTGAGCTGCTATACTTCGTATCTCTCCCGAAGATGATTAATAGTTTACATGCAGCAGTACGCCAGATAATGCTGTCCAAATCACACTTTTTTATCTATACAATAAATAAATTAAAAATATAAATAATATATTTATCAAATAAAGTTATTTATTAAAACTTAAAAAAAATGTTGAAGTCAACTACAATACTTCCTGTTTCCAGCTCTAACCAACACCGGTCCCGCCGCCATCAGATACATTTCATTGAATATAATCATTTAATGTTTTACCATAAACTGTCTCTACAGATTTTTTTTCTAGTCCCCGATATCCAAGACAAAAATGCAATATATTTATATAAAAAAAATTTGGTTATTTTTAATCGTAACATTATTATTTAAAAACGACCTCTGTGGCGCAGTGGGCGAAGGTCCGCCTGCGACGCGGAAGGTTGCGGGTTCGATCCCCGCCGCGGGACAAATGTTTGTATGACCTACAGATATTTGTCTCGGGTCTGGGTGTTTCTATGTATAATATGTATGTATTTACAAACAAAAAGTATATAAGTAGTATATCAGTTATCTGGTTCCCATAGTACAAGCTTTGCTTAGTTTGGGGCTAGATGATGCTGTGTGAAATGTCCAGCATTATTTATTTATTTATTTATTTATTTATTTATTATTTATACAAAAGATAAGATTTATTTGAAATAAATAATACAAAATATTTTTACAACTTTGTAAAAAAACATACTTACACAGTTTTGTCACAGTGCGAGTCACTTTGGCTAACCTCCAGTTTCTATATTCAACGGACATTAGTAGGTAAGAGCTACGACTCGTTTCCACATACAAAAGTTTGGCAGCCAACTATAGCTTTTATATATAGAAACGAGTCGTAACTCTTACCTAGTTACCTACGAATTTCCGTTGATTATAGAAACCCTGGGTAAGTAAAATAATTATATTTTATTACACTTGCTTTACATAAAGATTTTTGAGAATAAACCCATTCATAGCCACTGAGGTAGCTTGCATTACCGTCAGCTCGCCTATTACCATAAGCTCGATTGACATCATATATTCCGACTGGAATAGTTCACTGCGGTGTCACTCCATTGAATGCGGTGCAGTATGGGTAACAGTTGGGCGCTGATATACCACTGCAATATCTAACCGGACACTGATACAACCGGCAATGCCGACCTTCATTATCTCCTTACTTACCTCTCTAGTGCTGTAGGAAAAAGCCCGCCTGCGACAGAAGGTTGCGGGTTAGATTCCCGGGACAGATGTTTAGTAAAATCAAAAAATAAAGAAAGAAACTACATAAAAAAGTATACGAAAAGTATATCAGCCATGTAGTTAATAAACAAAGCTGTTTTTGCTGAAATCTGAACAAAAACAAATTGTAATGAATGAGTGAAATCTTTTTACACTTCGGGGACTTTCTTGTTTCAAAAACAATGGTTATTTCACATTTCTCGTATCTCTGTCACTCATTTACAAATCGTGGTAAACTGAATTGAATCATAATCTACATTGATAAAGCTCAATTTACATCAAAAGCTGTAATGGCGTGACAGACCGAAGCAATAGGCAAGACCGCAATTTCCCTCCCAGACGTTTCTATTCATCTTCTATACCTAGATGTATAGTATGACAAATGATGAGAGCATGATAATGGACTGGTACACTTTTTAATGCAATAAATCGAGCTTAAAATGTCTTTATCTTATCAAGTTACTAGTTGAAGAACTGTCATTATCTTTTTGAGTCACTTAGTTCTCTCAAACCAATGGTGAAAGGATTTGATTGAGGTAGTTTAACTTATTTGTGAATAACGAAACTTTTATAAGTAAAGTCTCTTCAAATTCTCAAAGTTCTATTTAATAGCGAAATTGGCTCAAGTAGTCAGTTATCCAATCCATCGCTCTAAATAAACTAACCCTTTCGCACTAAATGGGGTATAAAAGACCGTATTCATTCCGTTTCGGGTACAATATGCCCGGTTTACAGTTGAAGATAAGGAATGACACAATAGCGCCCACAGTGGTCCGTATCGATGCTTGTGCCTGGATCTGGCTCTAGTTTATTTTTTTATCAATAAAATCCTGAGGTGGATTAGAGTGGAACTCAAAGATTAATCAAATCCATTGATGGATTAGAGTGGGAATAAAAAGTAGATTAGTGGATCAGTGTGGAATAGAGCCCTAATCCCACTGCTAAGCAATGGTTTTCCCCTTACTCTCCTTCGAGATCTCCCATCATTATCTCTCGAAGGCCTTAAGATCGTTCTTCTTAGTGTAGTCTTAGTTCATCAGGTAATTCCCAAATACTTTTTATTTATTCTATGTTTTCGAGTATTTCCAATAAACACTTTCAACTAACCAGAAAACTTTGCAAGAATAGAACGGTTTTTGAAATAAAATTCAAAACTGAAAGAATTCGATTTCAATAAGTTTTCAATGAGACAAAATGGCTACCAATAGAAGCTCTTTCAACGATTCTGCAGAATTTGATTCCGGTTTAAACCGGATGGGTATTCAATGAATCCTTCTGTATTATTCCTTAAACACAAACTGGTTTGTTAAAGTTGAAACAAGGGATGATAGACTATTGATCCTGCGTTTTGTAAAACTGTTGAATTAAAATTAACTAAATACCCTTAGCTTCATAGTGACTCTCACAAACATTTTTGAAAAAAAAATGAAATGAAACGAATTATTCATATTTTAGCAAATATACGTCGAGATCCGAAGTCAAACAAAGGTCAAAGACGTAGGAAATCGTATCGCGGAATGAAAATAGAGTTGGGCAGGACACCTGGACAGGCGAGGTGACGACGGGTGGAGTCAAGCGATAACTGAATTGCGTCCAAGAACCGGTTACAGAAACGTTGGTCGTCCGGCAGCGAGATGGGCAGACGATTTGGTACACGTCGTGGGCCGTACCTGGATGAAGTTAGCACGAGACCGTAAGAAGTGGCATAAAGAAAGAGAGGCCTAATACCCAGCAGTGGGCAAAGTCAGGTTGTGGATGATGATGACGTGATTAAAGTAAGATAAAATATTGAATGAAGAGTGCATATGAATACCAAAGAAATTAACTAAGTTTTTTTTGTTGTAATATACCAGATCCAACTAAATACCACAAGCAAAGTAATTATTTTTAAACTGTTCGATATGTGAATCGAACAGGCACAAGAGGCAACTAAACACACTCTTTAGTAAGGATCATATTCGCTTACTTATGAACGTAAAGTAAGATATGGTAGAACTGTGGCATCTGTATTCAATGATGACTCTCTGAACTGTGCCACACTATAAAATACGGAGAAATACATATTATGCAAATGGAGCACGTATCCCGGTTTCATTGTTGTGGAATACTAATTTTCTAATGCACAGTTTGTTGTGTAAAGTTCTGCTTATTCGACTATCGCGGTTTTATTTATGAGTCTTTTGTGAATTCTTTCTCGTTGAAAAATGGTTTTGTGAAACGTAATAATCTATTGTTTGAGATATTAAATTATGTATGTCACGCTTATTTTGCAAGTATGCTCGTTCTGGAGGTTTTATTCTACATACACACAAAGTCAAAAATATAATTAGTAAAAACATTTACGCATCTTAGTTTTCAGTAACTATTCTTACTTCTATTGTAAAGCCTGCTGTTTTAAAAAATGGTTAAGCTTTCATGCACACAAACGCGTACCTACCTATACGCGTACCTAACTATACGCTGTCATCAAAAATACAGAAAAATCATCAAAAAATATACTATTTTGTAAGAATTGCACCAATTGATAAAATACATAGTGAGTGAAGACGCGGGCAACGGCTAGTAATTGTGCATAAAAAAGTAGATAAGTGTACTGAATGAAGAACGTACGGACGGTTCTCGGCGTCTAAATTCTGTAGCATACCAATGCATCTGAAGCTCTTCATCGAATCTGGAATATTTGATTTTAAAGGAAACTATTCTTAACCTAAGAAATCTAGCTAGAAAGAGAACGAAAACATTCATTTTTTAACTTAACATTATTTAATAATAATAATAATAAATAATAAATAATCCTGGACTTTTCACACAGCATCATCTAGCCCCAAAGTAAGCTTGAGCTTGTGGTATGGTATTGTTATTGGCTTGTGGTATTTAATACAAATTATTGGCATATAAAAGGTTACGAGCGCATTGCATAATAGACTACTAACTGGTTTCTTCGCGATGTTTTTCTTCACAGCTTAGAGCTCGTAATTAAAAAAAAAACATATAGACTCTCGGAAATTCGAATACTATTAATCTGTCATAATCTGGTCTAAAACATTATGGGAATGAACTATTAGCCGCAAAGTGCGAATCAAACCAAACAACTGGAATTCGACTGATTTGGATTCCCGTCACTCTGACCCCAGTACAACACAAAATCATTCGACTGACCTGCTATTGGGCCAATAAATTCGATCCACATAAACAGATGTAAGTAAACATGCAAATGTGTTCTCGTAAAGTCGAATGATAGTTTCCTGTATTCATAGCGATTCGATTCCCGACTAGCCAATTTGTCTGGCGACAAAATCTTTGAATGAGATATAGGTCAGTCCGCATACCACAATTGCTTCAGATAGAAAAAATGTTTTAATGGAATACTGAAAAAATAAAACTGCATCATATGCTTAGGCTGAATCAAGTCTAAGGTATTGTGTGCGAGTGCGTGCAATATATGCATGACATGCTCATTGCACATGTTGTATTGTGTGTTTGAGTGAGTATGAATGCGCGTGTGTTTGTGTCTTTCGGTGTCTTTAAGGATATGACAAATTAATTGACTCCATAATATTACAGCTTCAAGTTTCTTTCAGAAACATAAAAAAATTTGATTATGTAAATAGAGCAACGAAACTTTATTATTTCGATCAACAAATTATGCTAATCGAACCCAAACCAAGGCAGCCCGGACAACTTTTTAAACGGTTCCAATAATTTTTAATTTACTTTAACAAGAAAATGGTTTCCCGAATTTATTGATTAAGCTTTTATGGAGGCAAAAAATGGGTAATATTCAAATACCTACCTAAGATCGGTATTATTAATATTGGTATATTAACGGTTAATATTTATTTTTTCAGTCACTGTTTTTAAATCTAAATGTTTGTACGTTCTCATCAGTATCAAGATTATTTTAAATGAATGTCTGTTTTGTTATCTATAGCCAAAAATACTTAATGGGTTTGGATGAAATTCGCTCATTGGTCAACCCTTAAGCGGCTGTGCAGCTGTTACACAAGAAGGGTTTCTCGCACGCGTGCGGCGATTTCTTCTTGGCAATAAATGCTTGCGAGAAGCTCTCTTTGTGTAACAGCCGCTTTAGATTGACAAAGCGAAAAAGTTATAATAAAGAAAGAAAGAAAGAAGAAAGAAAATATTTTTATTTGCTTAGACACTACTAACACAAACACACTAAACTTAAAGATATGCCTAAAATAACGATTAAAATTAAAGTTGTGCGCAGCAGAGTCAAAGCAAACAGGCCCCAACTCAAGCATTGTAATAAGACTTTTGGACCACAGGTTCTGAGGTGCAGTTCGTATATAATATTACTAACCTGCACATTTTATTAACTAAAGATTATATTTATACATGACGCATAGAAACGTTGCTTTCACTATAAAAGTCCCGTCAAATACTTTAAAGATAATTCTCGATTTATTTCCGAGAAAACTTTGCCATTTAATATTTCCTAACAAATAATCTATTTTGTCATCTGACAAGTAAAGTAGATAAATTATAGACTGAGAGCAAAGGGTGATTTTACTACATCAAACTAATCAGCATTGTGGGTTTAGAATTCAGCCATCAATAATTATCTAAAATAAAGTTCTACTCATAATATATAATAAGATTATAGACTGAGAGCAAACGGTAATGTAATTACATCAAACTTTTATGGTATAAATAATGCTGGACTTTCAACACGGAATTATCTAGCCCCAAAGTAAGCAGAGTTTGTGTTATACTACTTGACTGATAAATTATAAATAACTGGTTCATATGATCAAACGAAACGAACTCAAAAAATGCCACACGGTGATACACAATACGGTGATTTTAAAAGATGATACGCACAATTGTTCTTTAGCTCTCTGAAGTAGCTGCGCAGAACCCATTTTTGATGACGCCTAAAATTGTGATATCTCGCTTACTCTACCAAACCTGCGCAATCGTCTATTGCACCTAACTTCAGAGAGCTAAACATCCGTTGTGCTTAGTATATTTAAGCTTACCATACAACAAACCATTACTTTTCAAATTGGTAAATTAAGTACTACATATTTTATTAGCTTCGCAGATGAAAGCATACCTAAGATGAAAGCATGCTAGGGCACAATCTAGAATTTGTGTATGACGTATGTTTGGCTATAACTTTAAAACTTGATTTACCTAGTAGCTATGTTAATGTAATCAATTAAATTGATCAATGAATCTGCTGCTTCAGTTAAAAACAAAGGTTTTTTTTTAATCTATTAAGTAGCCTTTTTCATCATTGTTTTGATCTTATCATGCACGAAAGAAACTTCTTTGAGGCGCGCTTATAATCCTCTCACCACACTGGTTCGAAATAACTGGTGGCGAGTGTCCTCTAGCTCCGTGTCTATTTACCTGTCAAGTTGTTAATAAATATGGCGTCAATATTAGCATAACAAAGCGGATATAATTAAAAGCTTCTCGCTATGATTGAAACCAGTTGACAAGACTTGACGGTAGTGAGTGGGCGTTTTTACAATCTTCGACATGACCTATGTAAAAAAAACACTAACATTCCATGCAAATGTTGATGTTGGTTTCACTGTAGAAAAGTTATGTTATGAGATCTCTGCTATAATTGCCAGAGCTTGTTTATGCTGCGCGGCTTAGCCACCACATTTTAAAAATTTTAAACCTCATCAAGATGATACAAAATTTGAAACTTTTGATTATTAATAATTGATGTATTAGTAAATACTAAAATTGCTCTAAATTGCTGGTAAATTTTCATCTATTAAATGATTTATACCATTAAATATTTAGCACCATATTTTTTCTCCATTTGGCCATCTCAATACTTACTCTTTCATCATAGGCCTACTCCTATTATGTTCAACCATTCATTCTCATATTCATCACATTAAGTGCAACAAAATATCATTTTTTAATCGTATCGGATGTCATAAATCTTGGCATCGTAACATCCAAGACCGCCTTCAAGTAATTCGTGACGAGACTTCTACCTCACAGGTGCTAAGGAGGTGGGTGAGGGGGGTACCTCACGAGGTATAACGAGGGGGGAACGAGGGGGGGTAACTATACGATCTAATTTGATGAACTTGCCGTATTCGGTTTAGTGAGACGTGCGAATTAGCATACTCCGATATTCGGGCTTTGTTTATTTTGTAAATGGATGATGCGTACCTGGCAGTATTGATGTACTTACATTCAAGGACTTCGTGACCTTGTTTGTTCTAGATTATCTCAGCAGTGTTACCTGCAGTACTTCAAGAATACTTCACTTTTTCTACGCGTTATTATGGAGTTTAACTATGCTCTCAGCTTAATTGGCGTTATTCACAAGAATAGAAATTTGCAACGGGTTTCCATAGAATGCCTTCTATTACTTACAATATTTGACTAGAAAAAAGTTTCTTCCATTGCCTTGGTATGCTGGCCTCTCTGTTTCTGTCATTCGCCTCCATGCTTCTGTCAATCTTGGCCATGTAAGTACAATGGACTCTACGATGTCTTCAATCCATATTGTCAGTCGACGACCGATGAATAAAAAAAGTCTATACGATTTTATCGATTACCTTTTTTGGTTGAAACCTGTTTATCCCGACTCAAGTACGCCTAACATAGAAAAAGAATTTTCCATTATGTTATTATAGGAAAAATCTTATTAGGTATTATGAGACATTTATTACAAGTCTTGTCACCTCAAGGTTGTCTGGCGTTTAGCGTTATTATTTTAGCAGAAATGCTGTCTGTTATCAATAGTATGTCTAATGGGCTGAAAAGAAAAAAATAACATATTGGATGACACCCACACCACAAATGAACATGACGTTTGTGATAACGCCACGGGAAAAGCCATTTCCTGAATGAATCCCATACTGAAATATTTGTACCCTTGGAGCAAATATTGAATCCATATTGTCAGTTAAATTGAGTGATCTTGAAAAGGCGCTTGACCTTTTTTCTCCCAAAGTGTGGGAGAGACAAACAAACCAGTCTCCTTGTTCCTAAGTCAATAATTTTAGGCGCTGGCCAAGTTTCGGCTCTTGCGGTTTCCTTAAAAAGTTTGACTCAAACAATGTTTTATGGATTATTGCAATGCAATAATTGAGCTTTTGTATCTAAAAGCCACTGGTAAAGACGGTTTTGAAGCTTTCATTTCTTGATCAATGTTTTATGAAGAAGATTTATCATGGTTTTTTGAAGCGCCCTCATACTTCTCTTCTGATATTTCTAGATCAATCATAGTTTGTTAGTACATACTCGGAATCTTCAGCATTACTATTTGCTAGTTAAAAAGGTAGTTTTAGGAAAGTTGTAGACGATTTGAACGAATCGTGATATTTATGAGACCCAAATCAGTAAATTTTGAACGAAAGAGATCTGTTAGAATTACATTCTTCTTTGCGCGAATGAGTCGAGTGATTTGTTTGTATGAACATTTGCATATTTTTGTTCTCTTGTTTCAGATTGACCAGTGAACAATCTCAACCGTCAGATCAAAAGATGGTCAACTTATAGCACTGGACCACGGTCAGTACTCGGAAAGTGACGTTGTAAACAGCAAAAATGCTACTCCTCAGTATTTTGTACTTCGTCACACTTCCAGTACTGACTACGAAATTGGTCCGAGGGGAATCGACTGTAGATGAGAAGCCGGCACAGCCGTTTATAAGCTCTAGAGTAGTGAGGACGAAGTATGGAGATATACGGGGTTTTATTGTGACACCAGAGTCGAGATTCCTGGAGCCAGTTGAGGTTTTCCGCGGTGTGCCTTATGCATCGCCGCCTGTAGGCTCACTCCGGTTTATGCCACCGGTATCAGGCGCGCAATGGTCAGGGGTCAAGATCGCTGAGGAGTTCAGTCCGGTCTGCCCTCAAGTGCTACCAGATATAAGGAATGAGACGGCGGTTTTGAAAAGGATATCAAAAGGACGGTTAGAGTATTTGAAGAGGATATTACCGTTTTTGACAAATCAATCTGAAGACTGTTTGTATCTGAACATCTACGCTCCAGCTCAAGGTTAGTACTGATTCTGTAACTTGTGTTTGTCCTCCTATTAAACTTATTAGAAGTTAGGTTGCACTACCATAAGAAGTATGTGGAAGTAGTAAGTACGTTTTTAAGAAAACATCGTGAAGAAACCAGTTACTATTCCAATAGGCGATAGGCTAAAGTGCCTCACGTACAAAAATGTATTAAAATGTGCCTTTGACTACCCTTTCAGATATTTTCAAAGGATCTTGAATGACTTAATCAGATGACATGATGATGATGAGACAGTAGACATTCTGGGTATATAATCGTGAACACGTTTAATTTCCAAGCTCATTTCATTCTAAAATAGCGTTAAACAACCAGCATTCGTCATTCAGGCACCCTTTACGTAGCGTTCTCGGTACTTCAGCCATTACTCAACCGTTACGTAATTTGTAATGGGTCATACAGCTGTTTCGTGCAACTCTAAACCCAACATTTACGCTTTGGGACAGACGTGAACATTTCAAAAGCGGAAAAAAAAGATTTAGAAATTAAGAATTTCCGTTTAGTAAACTGAACCGGTTACATCAGAAAAAACATAGTGAACTTAATTGCTATATTTGCTATTTAAAAATATATACAAAAAATATTGAAATATATTAGTCTGGCGAGGTCACAATACATTTTGTTGGCAATCTAGTGATATACAGAGAATTGAAGGAGTCTCTTTGAAGCGCACAATCCTTTTACCACAATAGTTGAAAGAAGTAGTGAAATGACTAGAAGTTAAGATTTTTAAGGAAGAGCTCTCAACGAAAGCTAAGCCCAGCTTTTTTTTTTAATTTCGATGTGACTACGTAACATTTGTAACATGCAGTGACATTAAAAATCCCGTCCGCGACTGAACAAAAAGATGATTTATAATTGTACCCAAAAGCGCCTCGTCTCGGCTAATTTACAAAGAATTCTCTGAGCAAAATTACGTTTTTCCCGCAACTGGGGAAAATTGAATAGGCAAAAGAGATATTAAAAAGTACATGAATGGCTTTTATAAATTCACGAATGTTGCTAATTGGAAGAGTGACAGTTATGCCACTTCAGTTCCCGGTCAAAAGAGTGGAGCTTTGAAGGAAAACCTCATTTGCTCTTGCAAAATATTAATGTGAATAATTTCTTTTCATAGACAAGTAGGTAAGGTGAATTTTTTCTGTATAGGCAAGTACGAAGACATAACAGACAAGGTGGCTGTAGAATTTGTTTGTTTAGGACATTGACCTGGGGTAATTCACCTGAGTGCACTAAGTATATACACTACTAGTAGACTTGATTCTTGATATTTGCCGAAAAAACGATAACCGATGGTGTAAACGAGTTCTTGAGTGGAGACCGCGACTCGGCAAACGTAGTGTAGGACGCTCTCCGGCCAGGTGGAGCGACGAGCTGTCGATAGAAGCTGGATGCGTCGAGCTGAGGTCAGGGCGCAATGGCGCGCACTAAGGGAGGTCTATGTCCAGCAGTGGACTGCCATAGACTGATGATGATGAGACTTGATTCAACTGACTATCTGATCCAAGACACGTCACTGCCAGTCAAAAGTTTGCTTAAAACATACACCGGTTTCATAAACTAATTAAAGCTGCTCTTTTCTTCCTTATTTTCTGACTACTCCTTTAGACATCTTCAAAGGATTTTGAGTGACTTCATCTGAGACTGTCTACCGTGCTTATTAAATGTTTTAATATTTACTTAAATGGTTGCCTGGAAGAGATCGCTTTCAGCGATAAGGCCGCCAGTTGTCTACCTATAAGTTAAGTGTCTTTTTTTTCTTGTATGTCTTTTACGTGTGGTATGCAATAAAGAATTATCTATCTATCTTATGGAATCCTGATCCTGTTTATGGAACTCAGATGAACTCTTGCAGTCGTTTGCGTCAAAATCATCAAAATAACAAACGCGTTACAACGTCTCATTTGAATAAACTTTTACAATAAATCCATGTTTGCTGTTACGGGGATCATTAGTACTTCTTGTTGGATAACTCCGGAGTTTGAAAAGGATAATTGTCTATGTTTTTCAACTTTCTCTAAGTATTATCAGATAATCTCGTATGAACTTTTATTGAAGAGAAAATAACATTAACGATGTACTTACTTTGGTATGTTTTTCGTGAGTGATAGGTATTGACAAATGAATATTGAAGCTTTCTCTCTTCGCCAAAAAAAACTAAGTTTTTATTCAAACATAATCTAAAGTTATGTAAGAAACAAACTAAAAAATATAGTACTAGTGGACCCGGGCGCGACTTCTTCTGCGCATTGTTTCGTCATACAAACTTTAGAGATAGAACTACCTTGTTCCAATCCAACCCATGAAACCACTGAATTCATTTTTGGATTTGCTGTCTTTAAATTGTTCAAAGCATAGTAGAACGAAATGACATCGCCATTTTGAAAAGTCAAAAGTTATTGGTTGTCATGGCAACCTTAGAGCAGTGCTCTTTGTGTCAAACAGAGTACTGCTAAAGTTTTTATGCAATATTCCCTTTACATATTTTTTGGTTTTCAGGAACGTTTTTCTGGTTAAAAAGTAGCCTATATGCTATTCTGGAGTTATACCTTTCACCTCACCAAATTTCATTCTAAACTGATTCGTCATTTGAGCCTGATCCTTACACAAGCATACAAACATCCAAACATCCAAACATCTAAACAAACTCACAAACTTTCATTATATGAGTGGGCTATTGACCAGAATCATGTTTATACGAACTCATAGCTTATTATAAAGAACAGGATCACGACTGTATTTCAGTAATTATTCGCAAATTTATTATTTTTTATCGTCTTTTTACGAGTATTACAGACTAATGATTTTGAGGTAGCATCACACAGGTCTCAGAACAACTAAGAATAGTCAAACACTTTCGTTACTAGGTTACTAACACACAAACTTTCAGCTTTATTATATGAGTGGGATACACTTGTACTTACTTATTTCATATCTTTATACCACGTTTATAAGTAAAGCCGAGATAGTCTAGAAAGGTGGCGAAGAATCTTCGATATTCTTATTATACTGCTATACTACAGCCAAAATAAAAGTGTTCTTTAATCAAGGGCTAAGGCGTATGTGAGGATTAGTGGGAGCCATAACGGTGCGTCATCCACTGTTATTAAAAAGCGAGAAGACTATTTTGGGAGGGTCCCGTGCCTTGGATTGGCTGAGGTGTGAATCACAAGCTTAAGTATCAATAAAGCTTATCATATAATATTGGTTTATTATAGCTAACTATTGATAAAGTAATACAATGAACTATATTAATGGAGAGAGTCGTGTTGGCCTAAGGGGAAGTGCCCTCGACGTTAAATCCGAAAAAGAAGAATGCAAGTTCGAATTCCAGCCTGCCTCCCGGCCATATATCAATGAGGTTTTAGCTTTGCGCGGATTTATACAGGGTGTAAAAAGACGTCTACCGAAGCCGAAAGGGGTAGGTACAGTATCCCAACACACAACTAAATCCAAAAGGATTTTCCGAAAAAAAAAAAACATTATATCCGAAGAAAACAGCGTTTGAAGATTACTGTGTGCGTATGTACTGGGCGCGTTGTTTTACGTAGATAGGTGGATTTTGAGTTTTGATTGGTTTTTTCTTTTATTAATGAAATTATCAGGTAGGTATGGTCTTATTTATGTTGCCCTAATAGTAAAGAACCGAAAATAACGTTAAATGACGTAAAATAACGTAAAATAACGTCAAATTCCTTTTGCGTTTTTTTTTCGTTAAATATGCTTAGAATCGTGGTCTGGCAACCCCTCAGTTTTCGGTAGTAGTCTGTTTACACCCTGTATGACAAAATAAGGTTACCTAAAATTTTAGCATTTCGACCATCCATACCAAGCTATGACTGTTTGAAAATACGATGAAACAGTGTCAGAAAAGAAAATTAGTGCCAAATTAGTAAGAATACTTTAAATTCACGTAAATAAGTAAGTTACATACAATTAAGTATATAAGATAAGTATACTCCTAATCTAAAAACTTAAATTCTAACCCCGCTTTTACCTTATACTTACACCAGCAAAGCCGTAGGTGGAAAAGTATTATGTATGCACAGCGTGGCGCGTTTGTAACAAAAGCCTTACGTACGTGAAAAAACGCGGATTTGCCGTAATATTCGGGCCTAGGGTTGCTAATGCAGATGATATACATACGTAAATAACACCAAAAAGTGACAAATGTCTCGATCCCACACTATGACCAAAAAAAAAAGTTCAGATTGCCTATTAATTTTTTCCCTTCAGATTCTGAAAAAAAAAAACAGATATGATACGACTTTATTGACGACCTCTGTGGTGCAGTGGGCGAAGGTCCGCCTGCGACGCAGAAGGTTGCGGGTTCGATCCCCGCCGCGGGACAAATGTTTGTATAACCTACAGATATTTGTCTCTGGTCTGGGTGTTTTTATGTATAATATGTATGTATTTACAAACAAAAACTATGTATGTAGTATATCAGTTATCTGGTTCCCATAGTACAAGCTTTGCTTAGTTTGGGGCTAGATGATGCTGTGTGAAAATGTCCAGCATTATTATTATTATTTTATTCACAAGGCGCGGTAGTTATTCCTTCAGATCTTTTTTTGTATTCCATTGAGGTAGGTGCATGTCCAAAATATCACAAAATACAGCCCTAATATAAAATAAAGGTGGAGGAAAACATCGTGAGGAAACCCGCAGCTGAGTTCCACACTTAATGAAGTTGTCTTTCCTGTGGATAAAGCTGATTAAGCTGAGGGACGGTTTAGGTGCTGGGCAAGCCATCACAAACAATGAACCAGGTACTTAAGCGCCCCGTTGAGCATAGTATAAATTGCTTTCTGAAGCGGTAAGTAAGTTCGTATGAGTCAGTGGCCAACTCTGGCCTAAAAACTCCGTTTTTAGGCCTTCCTCATGGCTTAAAGACTTAAATAGCCGGGACCGACAATTTAAGGTGCCCTCCGAAGCACGGAAGCGCTCAGATAAAAATGCCACTGGCGGACAAGTCTATCAAGAACGACTAAGCAAGCACGACCACGAGTGCTATAAGCGGTATAAACCATCTAGTAGGTATAGATGTACAGTTCTTCCAACGTTCTTTCATTCGTGAAGTTAGCGGTTTGTCTGCGCAGAACACAATTTTGAATGAAAAAGCGGTCACTGCACAGACAAACGGCGAACTTCACGAATGCCTAGATTCATTGGGCGAACAGTAAAGGCCTAAGTTAGTTGAAAAGCAGTTGTCATTATCTCTATAGGTTTCCCTTTTTGAATCCATCAGTTACTCGGAGCTGGAATACCGCAAAAGTTACGGATATCAGTCCCTAGTCGGTATTACAGCAAATGGTAACGCAGCCGGTAAATTCCTTGAATTCAAATTTTGTAGCCCGAGAGATGGTTGCTAACTTCTTACGATATTATTTGTATTGAACTTGTACCAGATTCGCTCGCGTTGTGGTAACAATGAATAGGATATGCTATTCCAGACTGCTATCTAGATACTATTCTAAGTTTCATCAAAATCAATGTCCACTTCAATGTTCCGTCATCATTACATTCTGCAAATTCTGATTGTTTTATTATTAGTCTATGGCACTTAAAACAATGGATTAAGGCATTCATGAAGTTATCTGTTTCGATGCGCAGTAATAGACCACTAGTTTTGTTGACCGTGTTGGTAGACATTCTAATATAGCTTATGCTAGTCATCAACTATTTTCAGCGTTCCATATTTTTTTGTACTGTAGGTTCGTGTGGCACTAAATAAACTTTTCTAAATCAAATAATCTATTCATCGTATGAAATATATTATCTAGCTTACACTCTACAAACTGTGGTCAGTAAATTCGTATCGAGGTCCGATTCGACGTAAATTCTACTCCCGATTGATTTGTGTCTGCCATCTGTGGAAATGACATGAACACTGTGCGACTTACTGGAAATATGAGATTACAGTGTAATCTACTGTCGAAAGCATTGCTGGGAAAAGACCCAGCAATGCTTTCGACAGTAGAGAACAGTTCTCACAAAGAGTTTGATGATTTTTTGCGGCTTCGCTCACGTGGTACCAACGTTTTCTCGTTTTTACCACCTGGGGGTAAAATTTTCAAAAACTTTTTTTAGTACTTATTTATATGCCCTCGAAGTTTAATGTTTCTAGGACGGGTTATGCCGTGTAAAGATATTATACTCGTATATGGCGCGCAAAAGTTGTGAGTTAGTGTTGAATAAATGTATAAATAAATCTGTCAGTCTATGAATAAATGTTTCATTCATCACACATATTTTTTATCTTTTTCAAAAAATCATTTATTGCATATTTTAATCCGGTCCAAAATATCATTGTCCATAGAATCAACCACACAGATTAACCTCATCCATCCGAAGCCAGTGACACTATCAGTCGCTGATGGATCGACTGTGGAGCATAAATCAACAAGGCAATAAATACGGCTTCGCTTGTCTGTCGCCGCGGCTTGATGGGATGAACTGGTTTTTCTTGGGCGAGTTATGGCGAGTCTTGAATAGGTTGAAGTGTACAGTCAGCGTCACCAACTGGTTATCGTTTGACGTTGAAAACGCCTTAATACGGCTACCAATCGGTAAATGTAAAAAAAACGTAAACAGGTTCACGACTGTATCCCCAAGGTGCGGTAGACATTCTCTCAGATCTTTTTATGTTACTTATTCCAGATACTTTGAAGATGTCTAAGCGGGGTAGTCAGAGGCATGTCCAAAAACATATTTGATACATGCCCACAACATGCAGAAGTTAGTATTCCATACAGGTTGCAAGCCCATCGCCGCCTATAAAAACACTAACTGGTTTCCTCACGATGTTTTCCTTCACCGTTTAGGTGTTAAAGCACATATAAATTTTACGAAGCGCAAAATCCATTGATGCACGGTCGGGATTCGAAACCACAACCTTCGGATTGAAAGTCGAGGTACAACCCCATTCGGCCAACACTGCTTGACCAAATTGGTGATATACGTTATATCCTAATACATACCGCCTTCATGAGATTTCCCTCGCCATTGTTTACTTACTCATACGAGTACCTAAAACTATCCCTATAACGGGGTATAAAAATAAAAAATAAAAATATCCGACAAAAATTTTCTCGGGATAAAGTTTTTTATTTCCAAAAAGAAAAGATTTACAAATTAGGCTACATTTGGGCTCTGAAATCTGTTGATAAGAGGCTGTTATTTCTACATCATTTGGCTTAAGCCTCTAGGCTTGAAGTCACGGTAAAAACGGAATTGCTTTTGGAACCTTGAAAATATAAGTTATGGGAACGTTCTTTATTTTTAACCGACTTCAAAAAAAGGAGGAGGTTATTAGGCTGTATGTATGTTTTTTTTTATGTATGTTCACCGATATTTCCGTCAGTTGTGGACCGATTTCCAAAAATTTTTTTTTTGGAAGGGTATACTCTCAAGGTGGTCCCATAACTTTATTCCTGAGGGATTGATAGTTTTCCCGTAAAACTAAAAAAATCACTGAACCGACTTCAAATTATATTCTTATTTTTCTCTTTTCAGTGTGTAGAAGGTCGTCTGTTTGTGTTCTGTAAAGTCGGTTCAATTTTTTTTTTTCCAAATTTTTTATTCAAGACAAAAACAAAGAACATAATATATTGAATGTTTGATACACATTTTTAAAAACTGAGAAGGGGCTGGGATTTGAACCCACGAGTACTACCTATAGTTTGGTTGAATTTTCGAGAATGTAGAGTAACCTTGCTTGCTTTGATGATTTGCATTGTTTTATTTAGGACTAGTGGACCCGGCCGCGACTTCGTCTGCGCATTGTTTCGTCATACAAACTTTAGAGGTAAAATTACCTTGTTCCAATCCAACCCATGAAAACACTGAATTCATTTTTAAATTTGCCGTCTTTGATAAATATAAATAAGTACCCATCTAAGGGGTTGGGTAGTTTTGAAAAAATAATAAATAAGAGTTTCGCTATTTATAAAAACTTATTCAAGCATCACAACCCCACAAATACCTAGTCTTTTAATTTAAGTAATAAAAATGATTCAAAGCATAGTAGAACGAAATGACATCGCCATTTTGAAAAGTCAAAAGTTATTGGTTGTCATGGCAACCTCAGAGCAGTGCTCTTTGTGTAAAACAGAGTACTGCTAAAGTTTTTATGCAATATTCCCGTTGTCCTTTTACATATTTTTTGGTTTACAGGAACGTTTTTCGGGATAAAAAGTAGCCTATATTCTATTCTGGAGTTATACCTTTCACCTCACCAAATTTCATTGTAAACTGATTCGTCATTTGAGCCTGATCCTTACACAAGCATACAAACATCCAAACATCTAAACAAACTCACAAACTTTCATTATATGAGAGGGATATTGACCAGAATCATGTTTATATGAACTCATAGCTTATTATAAAGAACAGGATCACGACTGTATTTCAGTAATTATTCGCAAATTTATTATTTTTATCGTCTTTTTACGAGTATTACAGACTAATGATTTTGAGGTAGCATCACTCAGGTCTCATAACAATTAAGAATAGTCAAACACTTTCGTTACTAGGCCAAAGGAATGGCAATGTCTATTATTTTTGCTTAGGTTCTCTGGAAAATAAAATGTTCTAGGTTTTCTTAAGTGTTTGTTTGAGTCAAATACAATAATCCAGACTGAATAAACATTTTTACAATTCTTTATAAAATTTTCGGATCCAATATTTCCCTGAGGGACTCCGTTTTTAACTTAGATGAAAATAATTGTCTAAACTAAAATATAAGCGCAAAACAATCACAAAGCTAGATTTTTTTTTGTAAATATAGTCTAGCTTTTTATTGTGAATTTGAAAATAAATTGAAAATAAACTTTATACAATCAAATTTCAATGGTGCAGCTCACTAAGCAAACCTAACGGTTCCCATACAAACTTTAATGACCTTAAAAATAGTCTATGTATTATCCCAGGATGCAATCATAGAGTAATGTAAAGACTTTCAATTTATCCAAACCACAGATGCAGTTCTAAAGTAAATTTCAAAATGGACTACACGACCCCCATTTTGGTCTTTCTGATAATGATTAGAGTTCAGAGTTTCTTGAGATCGAACTGGAATACCAATAGAATTCTCCTCCGGATGCTGCGCAATATTGAATTTATGGCCTGTTCAATAAAGCTCATTTTCATTTGAACGCTGAGGTCGAGTAACTGGGCCCCGGGTGTGATTTATCGTATCGAATGAGTAGATCGCTTTGATTTACAGCCAACTGTCAATTTGGGCCATTTGATCTTGATCGAGTAAGTTTTGATGATGAATTTTAATCAATGGAAATGACGGGGAAACGCGTCAGGTGCCTCCGGAACGAGATGAGTTTTGGATTTATTGTGCTTATAATTTGATTTAACCCCATGTTGGCAGAATATAGGTAGTATATTGGAACGAAGTACCTTTTCGGACGGTATCGAAGAAAAAAAAGACTGAGCCTGGAAAAAAAATTGTTCCATTTTACCGTCACGACATGTATGTATATGTCAAATCGTCACAGTGCAAAATGCGCAGCCGCGACACAGTCCATAGATTGTTACATTATTAGTACGGAAAAGCGTTTCTAGGATATCTAATTGACAATTAATTCATTATATTCCCAGTATAGAAAAGTACTCTTTGCTTCGTTCCAACCGAGTGTTCCACGACACTCACGTATTTTTTTTATTCTATGATTTGATTATGTAACTATTAAAATTCTGAAGAATTCCTGTATTTTTGTCTTTAATTTAACATGGCTCTTTGTTGTACCTACCCATTATCGCAATGAATTAATGAATTAAATTGAATTAAATTGCTTAACTTGAAAATGCTTGCATTTTTCGAATAGCATTTCATTTAGACATTTTGAGAGAAGCATTTTATGTTTATCAGCTAATTCAATTCCTTAGCAGAATTTGAAATAATTCGAATCAAAGATTCCACACTTTTCCTTAGCTCTGTTCTCTGCAGCTGCGAGTCGCATAAGTGATAGGCAAAAAAAGCTTTGAAATATAAATGTTACGTAGATTATCTACGCTCTAGGAAAATATACAGGGTGTAAAAAGACTGCTACCGAAAACTGAGGGATTGCAATCAGACCATGATTCTGAACATATTTATCGAAAAAATAACTCAAAAAAGTTTTTGACTTAGCTACGTCATTTTATTTTATTTTCTAGTTTTTTGCTACAAGTACAACATAATAAGACCATACCTACCTAATCATTTCATTTATAAAAGAAAAAAACAATTAAAACTCAAAATCCAGCAATCTACGTATAAAAACGCGCCCAGTACATACGCAAACAGTGATCTTCAAACGCTGTTTTCTCCGGATATAATGATTTTTTCGGAAAATCCTTTTGGATTTGGTTGTGTTTTGGGATGCTGTACCTACCCCTTTCGGCTTTGGTAGACGTCTTTTTACACCCTGTATACTTCGGCTAAATAAGTATATCAGCGTTGTAAACAGTAAATATTGTAATCAAGTACTTATCATCCTTATGGAATCAAACTATCTCACCAAAAAGTTTCATATTGTGACGTCATAATAAACCAGAACCCGAGCCACTCAAACCGTAGCTCACCGAACTATATCTATCTCTCTCTCCGCCCTCATTACCGTCGATTTGCAAGGAGATAGCAGAGCCCGGACAGTGTTTATGGACGACCCTTCGTGTGTTTGGTTTAAGTAATGAACTTAAGCAAACATACCTATGAAAATGGGAATGAATTTATAATGGAGATCCCAGCTGATAATGAATTCAGCGTCGACAGAGTTATACAGAATTTGATGTAGGTACGCGAAATTAGAGCCTTTGTATTCCGGCCATTGTTTCTTTCAGGCTGACAATGAATATCTTGTTTGAAAGTCGTTATTGCAATTCATCATGATCATTCGCTTGCTCACTCCAACACACTATCCGTCTTATTACAAAAAAATGAACCGAGTTTGGACTAAGACTAACTAAAAAACTGTCCCTAGAAAAACGATCTTTAAATACTCGAACAGAACGCTTTTTGTGGTAACAGTTTTGTTTTGACATGTGTCAACGTGGGGTTCAACTAAGGTTTAACGTTTATGTAATAAGCAGCCATATGTTTTATGTACGACGATGTCTACTGGAACAACATCTATTCATTATCTCACTCATTATACCATTCTTTCGTCATATTTTCTTTAGACTTCTTCCATATCTTAAAATCACGACTTGTCTCCATAAGTAAAAAGAGTTTTTTTTTTTTAGAAAGTAGCACTATCTTAGAATTTACATATATAACCCTACTCCAAAACTACATCGATACCTGCTGATTTTCCCACGACCTTTTAGCCAAACTCGCAACTTCTAAAACTCAAAAAGGGCAGGTAAGCTATGCAAATAACTCTTATCTTGCACCAAACCCTCTGCGAACAAAAACTTGATTTATCCCTTTCTTCTCGACCCATCACGGGTTAGATAAGGGGTATGCCCTACAATCTGAAATCGATCGATATTATATCGGTCGGAGTCTATTTTCGCTACTGTCGGGAATGATGTATAGTGTGGACTGGTTATGAGGGAAAAGTAGAAAGTTTTGTATTGCTCGATTCCCTCGTGTATCGACGGACTTTACAACTGTCAGATGGAATGGACAACTGTAATTGAGTGTTATTATGGAACTTTCTCTGTCTATCATTTTATTGGCTAGGTTGGCGTCGTATACCTCAAATATGCCTGGTAAAAAATATGTTGAATTAGTAAACTATTTGTCAATTGAAATAAAATACAATTAAACGGAGGTTATAAAATTTTAAGCATTCTAATCACATGGATGGTTTAGGTGCTGGGCAAGCCTATTCCATCTCAAACAATGTTCCAGACACTACAGTGACGTCCCGTTGAGTGTTGGCATTGGTTACCTCCTGACGCTATAACTAGGTATAGATGTAAAGGCCTGAGTTTTCTGATCACAAACTTCACTACCTAAAACATCTACAACACTGCTAAGATTTCCAGAATGATCAATAATCTGTGTCGTAATCGCTTTGAGAATACCCTGGTAGACCCCGCCGGCCTATCTGACAGCCGTTCGTTTCCGACGGATTCGATGCAGATACGAAGTTTTATTGGTTGGGAAAAGAATTTGTACGTTTTCCGGGTTTAAGCTGAATTATACATGGGATTTTCCTTGATCATTCTTTGAATCGATGGCTTCGGTTTTGTATAGGTAATTTAATTTCTTTTTCTTTCGGGGTTTTAGGGAAATTGGTTTAGCGTTAGTTACTTAGAATTGGTTGTAGAACTCATTATTGAAACACTTTTGTTTTAGGTACTACACGCTATCTGAAAATGTCTAATGGGGTGATATTCAGTAGTCCAAAAACAGATCCTAAACATTTTTTTTGTTGTATTTTATTTGCCTGCTGGGTCCTGCTGCCGCTATCCTGCCTAAATACGGTGTGAAATTTAAAAAAATGTCCTTACCATGATAGTATTCGTAATCATACTTTATCTGTTCAGCGACTTGCGTGAAAAGGAACACAGACAGAGTAACTTTCCCATAATAACTATGAATTTCTGGTATAACATTTCCAGCACTATCTACTCGATTTGTCCAGCGTGGGTATTAACTCATCCTGCACAGCTTCTACATTCTCTCCCCATTATATTGGCTCCCAGACGGTAATAAAAATAATATATTGATAGTACACTTCGCCACTATCTGTTCGTACGCTTGTAAATAAGGTATTAGTTTCTTAATGGTGTTTTGTTTTGTTATTTGAGTTTTATCGAACTGTTTTTCTTGTTATTATCTGATAAGTACCTATCTATTTTGATATAACTATTATAAGTTTTAGTATACCTAATATTCTTTCTTTCATATAAAAAAAATCATTATATCCGGAGAAAATAGCGTTTGAAGATTACTGTATGCGTTGTTTGGGCGCGTTGTTTTATGTAGATTGCTGGATTTTGAGTTTGAATTGTTTTTTTTTTATTTTATAAATGAAATTATTAGGTAGGTATGGTCTTATTATGTTGTACTAGTAGTAAATAACCGGAAGATAACATAAAATGACGTAGCTAAGTCAAAAAAATCTTGCGTTTTTATAATACATAAATAAAATATGTTTAGAATCATGGTCTAATTGGAATCCCTCAGTTTTCAGTAGTAGTCTTTTTACACCTTATATATCGGTGAAGATGCCTAAAAGTCATACGAGAAATTTTGAGAATTGTAACCTCCTCTTTTTTTTTAATTCTGTTAAACTTAGGCCTTTACATCTAGTAGTAGATTTTTCTATACTCAAACGTTGTATAAATTGAAATGATGTGTTGCTAAGTGTTGTAAGAATAGTAACTACCTTTCTAACTCCTTCCATTCTTCTAGCAGGAGTACGAGACGCAATCGCGCGTTATCCAGTGCTGGTGTTCGTGCATGGAGAGAGCTACGAGTGGAGCTCTGGCAACCCTTATGATGGAGCCGTGCTGGCTTCCCATGCAGGCTTGGTGGTGGTCACTATCAACTACCGACTGGGGTTGTTGGGTAAGGAAATGTTCCTATTTATTCGATTTGACGACCCCTGTGGCGCAGTGGGCGAAGGTCCGCCTGCGACGCAGAAGGTTGCGGGTTCGATCCCCGCCGCGGGACAAATGTTTGTATAACATACAGATTTGTCTCGGGTCTGGGTGTTTCTATGTATAATATGTATGTATTTACAAACAAAAAGTATTTAAGTATTCCATCAGTTATCTGGTTCCCATAGTACAAGCTTTGCTTAGTTTGGGGCTAGATGATGCTGTGTGAAAAATGTCCAGCATTATTTTATATTTATTCTATTAAATGCCATTTATACGATAGTGAATGGTAATTCAGGCATACCATTCTTGCCTCTTGCCACAGAATATTAGCGCTTGCTCCGTTGGGTGTGAGAAAGCTAGAAGTAAGAATGGTATCGTGCAAAATGGTTTTTTACTTACTAGTACCGTGTTGACCGTATGGGGTTGTGCCTCGACTTTCAATCCGGGTTCGAATCCCGGTTGCGCATCAATGGATTTTTCGTTTCGTAAAATGAAAAGTCTTTGTCTTGAGTTATTGGGTGTTATTTATTGAAATTGAACTTATCGTTTTGCAGATTATTTACTACATACAAACCCAATCTAAATAAATAAATCATGCTGGACTTTCCACACAGCATCATCTAGCCCCAAAGTAAACAGAGCTTGTGTTATGGGTACTAAATGACTGATATACTACCTAAATATATTTTGTTTGTAAATACATACCATACCACCACTACGACGAAGCGCAGTAGGCGAAGGTCCGCCTGCGACGCTAAAGATTGCGGGACAAATGTTTGTAAGACTTACAGATATTTGTCTCGGGTCTGGGTGTTTCTATATGTATGTATTTACAAACAAAAAGTATATAAGTAGTATATCAGTTATCTGGTTCCCATAGTAAAAGCTTTGCTTATTTTGAGAGATATATTTTTTAGAGATATATTTTATAACAGGATTTTATAGCGTATTACCTTTATTAGCGATTTTTTTTAAAAGCTAAGCTTTGCTTAGTTTGGGGCTAGATGATGCTGTGTGAAAATATCCAGCATTATTTATTATTTATTTATTTAAGAAAACACCCAGACCCGAGACAAATATCTGTAGTACATACAAAAGCTTTAAAAACTCCTGATAGCCATCAAATCATACGTATTAGTAACACAGTTCAGGAAACAGAAAAGTTACGGTGCTACGTTTTGATTCTTTAACCACATTATAGTAATTTTGAACATTACGCGAAAGTAAAAAGCGTCACAAATATACGTTATTACGATCAGAATCAGATAATGATAAGCTTCACTTTCGATTAGCTTTTAATGCAAAATAAGCTCTATTCCAATATCTTTAGACACAAAATGACTCGTCATTATTCGTCATAACGATGAAAGAAAACATCGTGAGGAAACCCGCAGCTTAGTCAGCTCCACACGTATTGACGTCGTCTTTCCTGTGGGCGGCTGATTAAGCTGAGAGGATGGTTTAGGTGCTGGGCAAGCCTATTCCATCTCAAACAATGTCCCAGGCACTACAGCGTCCCGTTAAGTGTAGGCATAGGTTGCCTCCGGACGCTGTATAAATCATCTAATATAGATGTAAAGGCCTAAGTTTATTCGTCAAAGGTTACCCTGTATTGAAACCATTATAATTTATAATAAAAAAAATTGAAAAAAAAAATTTAACCGACATCACAGAACACAAACAGACGAACCTTCTACACACTAAAAAGAGAAAAATAATAATATAAATTGAAGTTTTAAGGCAGTTAATAACAAATTTGGAATATATTCTCTTGCAAGGGTGCTTCGTACGAAATTCTGTTAAGTCTATGTGAACACTTAATACATAAGTAACTATCATTGTCTCTATGACCGAGATCAAAGATCGAAGTTTATGGCCCCCGGACATGCTAGATGGCTATTACTGCGATCATCAAACTTAACTCGTAATCAATAAAGCTATCACTGTTACTTCGTGAATATTTTAATACTGAGGAGGCTAAAAGTAAGTTGGCCAATGGCTTGGAAATTAACGTTATTTTGTTACTCGGGAATTTTGCTTACAAATTGGTTTTTACTTCGAATCTATCGCTTTAGCATAATTTATCTGAAGTTTTTTTGCTATTCAGTGTCTTTCAAAGGATTCTTCTTCTTCTGTTACTGTAATATCAGTTTAATTCTCAGACAAAATGATCTGAGGTTTAATTCTATAAATTAAAAAACTTAGGCCTTTACATCTATATTAGATGATTTATACAGCGTCAGGAGGCAATCCATGCCTACACTTAACCGGACGCTGCAATGCCTGGGACATTGTTTGAGATGGAATAGGCTTGCCCAGCACCTAAACCATCCTCTCAGCTTAATCAGCCTGGCTCACAGGAAAGACGACGTGAATACGTGTGGAGCTGAGGAAGCTGCGGGTTTCCTCACGATGTTTTCCTTCACCGCTAAGAGCTCGTGTTACAGCGCATATAAATTTTACGAAACGAAAAATCCATTGATGCAAGGCCGGTATTCGAACCCATTCGACCAACACGGCTCATTCTATAAAGTAGGCTTATGTCAAAGCCAAAATCAATAATATAATTACGTTTTTATACTAAAAAGAAAACCGACTTCAATGTTCGACTCGAAACGCGGTGTGACTCAGGGCGTCAAGCTGTCGATTCGATTTCTATTTGTGACATGGCTAGGAGGGAAGGTGTTTAGAGTTTTACGGGGAAACTATCAATCCCTCAGGAATAAAATTTATATGGGACCACCTCTGGAGTATACCCTTTCAAACATGAAAAGAATTTTGCAAATCGGTCAACAAATGGCGGAGCAATCGCGTAACAAGATACAAAAAAAAAACATACAGACGAATTGAGAACCTCCTCCTTTTTTGAAGTCGGTTGAAAATCATTTAATCAGTTGAACCGCTGGGATCACTTATTACGAGTAGAATAGTTTTAAAGCTAGGTGTTTTAACTCCTGACCTACAATACAATACAATACAATTCCTTCGTGACCTACAATTTTAGCAGTCTCTTCATAATGGTTATTGTATGTTTTAGATACTTACATTATTGTCTAAACCACTCATCCAATTTTTTGTGATGTTTCAATTAATTCGTTGGTATAGTTCCGGTATGGTTCGTTCTACATATTATTTTCATTTCGTACGTCTTTAACGTTGTTGTTTTCCCCTGTCTTAAGTTTCTCAAGTTTCCTTAAATATCGAAGAAGGTTGAAACATGCTTCGTTAACAAGAATTCTAATGCGCACATTTATAATCTACACAATACTCAGACAAGCGTCTTACTCGTTATAACCATTTGAAATCCTCTATTCTTTCCGAAAATCATTGTCTCAAAAGGATAATTTTGTGCTTAAGTTTTTGGCTTACTGTAAAGCTGTGAATGTCATATCACGCCCGTCTTAATAGTATATTTCTCATTGTGTTTATAATTTTTTTTACTTGGTTTTGGTTAGAAGCGCATTCAAAATGATGATGGAAATATTAGTAGTATCTTTTGTTCATTAAACATTCAAAATTTTTACATTCTCGTTCTAATGACGACCTCTGTGGCGCAGTGGGCGAAGGTTCGCCTGCGATGCAGAAGGTTGCGGGTTTGATCCCCGCCGCGGGACAAATGTTTGTATGACCTACAGATATTTGTCTCGGGTCTGGGTGTTTCTATGTATTTACAAATAAAAAGTATATAAGTAGTATATCAATATAGTACCCATAACACAAGCTCTGCTTACTTTGGGGATAGATGATGCTGTGTGAAAAGTCCAGCATTATTATATATAATTATTATTAATGGGCTATCTTAAAACGAGAATGTAAAAATTTTGCAATTTGATAAATTATCAGGTTGGTCACTAGAAACAAAACATGAAACTATGATCAGGAAACGGTGACCGTATTTTGAAACCCTGAGACTTAAGTACGACAATTCCCAGTTATTTCTGTATTATTCCAGAGGTATACTTGGTACCGGGCCGTTTGTGTGAACGACGCTTATTATGGCCTTAGGGCTTTAGATAAGACGTGCTTACATGTGGGGTGTCCCGTGCTTAACACTCCAAGATAAGTACGTTTTATAATAGGAACGGGAGCTCGAAAAATGCGTGTTATATTATACTTCCGTTCCCACATAACGTCGTCTCGTAATAATCAACATAAATATATTCGTCTTCATCATTGAAGACTAAGCTAAGATGTTACTGATTAGGCGATATAGTCGCTCAGCGACAAAGCCCTTTTATTTTTTTTGTAAATAAATAAAAATAATATATACAGGGTGTAAAAAGACTGCTACCGAAAACTGAGGGGTTTCAATCAGACCATGATTCTGAACATAGTTAGCGAAAAAAAAACGCTAAAATTTTTTATACTTATCTACGTCATTTTATTTTATTTTATAGTTATTTACTACTAGTACAACATAATAAGACCATACCTACCTAATAATTGCATTTACAAAAGAAAAAACGATTAAAATTTAAAATTTTCCGAAAAAAACATTATATCCGGAGAAAACAGCGTTTGAAGATCACTGTTTGCGTATGTACTGGGCACGTTTTTATACGTAGATTGCTGGATTTTGAGTTTTAATTGTTTTTTTCTTTTATAAATGAAATGATTAGGTAGGTATGGTCTTATTATGTTGTACTAGTAGCAAAAAACTAGAAAATAAAATAAAATGACGTAGCTAAGTCAAAATTTTTTTTGAGTTTTTTTTCGATAAATATGCTCAGAATCATGGTCTGATTGCAATCCCTCAGTTTTCGGTAGCAGTCTTTTTACACCCTGTATATATATATAGGTATATTCGTGTCAATGTTTCGAACAAGTGAATTGAGATCAAAAATTTGAAGAGCATCTTAATACGAGTATATTATTAAGCTCCTTTCATAAACCTATCATTAGATAAGTCTCCATAGAGTTAATAATTTTGTTTCATTATGGGTGATGTGGTAAACTATGGATTTTTTCATGATGCCGGCTTAGAATACTTCTAACCGGCCTTTCTCTAAAATGTCACCATTTCTATGCCAAAAAATAAATACAAGCTGTTTAAACAGCATCTACACTACTTACGATCGAGAGAGTAAAAATAAATAGTGTAGCTTAAGGTACGAAAACTGGAGAAGGCGTAGCTATGCATGTATGGATATTTTAATCTTGGCACGCGAAAGTGGAGCGAGCTCTGGCAAGAATGTAATTACTGCTATAATTTAGGGCGGTTAGCATTGTACACTGCGTCGTAACACAGGTATGATCTTAAGTATGAACATTTATTCTTAGACAAGAGCAAAGTTTTTCTTAAAGTCTAGAGATTGCTTGAGACGTAGACTCTTGAGTCTTGGTCTCAAATAACCGCTATTTATTTATTTAAATACTTTATTGCACAAAAAAATCAAAATATTGCACAATTGGCGAACATAATGCCGAAGGCATTCTCTACCTGCTGACCAACGTGTTGTCGGAGAGGTACAAAAGGCTTGCAAAATAGGTAACATATATAAGATATAAGTTGGTGATCGCTAACATAATGTAGCTATAACCAACTTTTACTTCTTTCCTTCCACTTTCTCTTCTACGATGTTCTAAATAAAACTATCATGTATAAAGTAACTGATCATCTTTCCTTTTGAAGGAAGAATTGTTTTTTTTTTAATTTTTTTTACGTTGCTCAATAAACAATCAAAATATAGCGGGACATAATACTAATTAATTTTATATCTATAGATCGTTTCTAACGATCCTTAGATAGCTTGACTAATCCTGTTGTATTTTGTAAATATATGTAAATATGTAGTAGCTTAGTTTCTGTAAATAAATTATTATAAATACATTAAATATATATATATTTTTTTAAGTGTTGAAGCACGCGAGAAAATAAACTATTAACCTTTTGTTTATAAGCAGTTTCAGAAGTTTACTGAATATAGCTCCTTGTTAAAACTTTGCATTGTGCAACCTTCATTATTGTGATATTAAATTATTAATGTAATGCCAAGTTTGCACGCAATTGCATACAAATGCTCGCATTGGAAGTAAATTGGAATATTACTGCTATTTTTAAATAAACATGGTATGTATGTGTGGCAAACACGTGGCAGATGTACTAGTAATTTTTCAACTTTTAATCGGACGCTTTTGGAGGTCGGTCCTTGATTATTATTTGGCACTTACGGAAAAAGAAAAAGTATGGATTACTAACTTCTGCAAGATGTGGGCATGTATCAAATATGTGTTTGCACATGCCTCTGACTACCCTTAGACATCTTTAAAGGCTCTGGAATAAGTAACATAAAAAGATCTGAGAGAATGGCTACCGCACGTTGGGGATACAGTCGTGAACCTGTTTACGTTTTTTACGTTTTACTTACGGAAAATTTATAATAATATGCTTATTATCTGGGCGATGATAAGCTCTAAGTGATGAAGAAAAACACCGTAAACTAGTTAGTATTCTAAACCTTCCCTTAGACCTCTTCAAATAATCTGCAATAATCAACAGGGATAAATGTCTACTGCACCTTGGAATATAGTCGTAAAGTATTCATATGAGTCAGCGGCCAACTCTGCTGACTGAGTTTTTAGGCCGCCTTAAGGCCTCCGCTATGGCTTCACTATGTACACTTCACTATGTATACTTCGGTAATGTGATAATTATAGTCGTGATTTGTCAAGATAGCCTGTAGAGTATGAACCCCTATCATAAGAAACGTTTCTAAGTTGAACCACTAGTTATTATTCCGTGGCCATCGCTTGATTAAAATACTGTTACGCTACTGAATATTCATAAAAGTTGTCAAACAAATCAAAGAGAAGATTGAAATTTACTTGAATAATAATTGTATTCTAAATGCGTTTTCAGTAAACACATTAATAAGTCAAAAGTTTTAAGATTATTAATAGTTATCTGGCAAACTTATTAGAATATTAAAATTAATTTCAACTAAAGTTATGAAAATGGATTATTTAATTAAATTATGTGGAGATACGCCGTCGTACGAAGGTCGTAGACGTAGGTATGCGGATCGCGAGCCTTAAGTGGAGATGGGCAGGACACTTGGCTAGAAGAGATGACGGCCGGTGGACAAAGGCAGTGACAGAATGGTGGCCAAGAGACGCACATCGACCACCAGCCCGTTGGTCAGACGACATAGTCAGCGTGGTTGGACGACAATGGATAAGGATAGCACGGAGCCGAGAGGAGTGGCGGGTTAGAGAGGAGGCCTACGCCCAGCAGTGGGTATTAATAGGTTGTTGATGATGATGATGATGAAAGTTATGAAATATTAACAAAATAGGATCATCACTGTTACCAAAGCTAAAGAATCAAAAAGATCATGTTATTCAAAATTATGTGTCGATTATTCATTTACTTTACTTACTTACTTTTACTGTCGATAAATAGTCTTAGCAGTAACTTTAATCTAAAATGTATGATGATTCTTTCGGATCATTTTCAAAAAAATATCATTATATATAAATCATAATCATAATTGATTTGATTTCATTTACAGACTGCAAATTATTATAACACCCCATACATTTGAAAAGTTGGTTCAGAACAAAAGTCTAAAGCTGCGTACGGACTACGCGTTCCAGGTTACGCGTTCCCGCGTTCCAATGAACGTTAACGCGTAGTCTGGAACGCGTAGTCCGTCTTTGTTAAGTTTCGTTCGCTTCTATCCGATAGCACAATGACTGTTTATTGCTAGTTTGACCATTTTCTTATTTGGCAAAGTATCAAACTATATTTGGCAAGGTCTCCTTACTTGTTTATTGTTTTAGCTCCCAACTCTAAATAAGCTACCAATGTGACCAATTATTGTGTATACAAAAAAACGTAAACAGGTTCACGACTGTATCCCCAACGTGTGGTAGACATTCCCTCAGATCTTACTTATTCCAGATCCTTTGAAGATGTCTAAGGGGGGTAGTCAGAGGCATGTCCAAACACATATTTGATACATGCCCACATCTTGCAGAAGTTAGTATTCCATACGTGACAGGTTGCAAGCCCATCGCCGCCTATAAGAACACTAACTGGTTTCCTCACGATGTTTTCCTTCACCGTTTAGAGCACGTGTTAAAGCGCATATAAATTTTACGAAACGCAAAATCCATTGATGCACGGCCGCGATTCGAACCCACAACCTTCGGATTGAAAGTTGAGGTACAACCCCATTCGGCCAACACGGCTTTTATTTTATTTGTGTATACAATAATGTTCATAAATTAAATTAAAGGCTTCCTATAATTACATAAACTTAGGCCTTTACATCTTTACTATATTATGATTTTTACAGCGTCTTAAAATAAATAAATAAAATAAAATTAGCCTTTATTACTGTTAAAATTAATGTAACATAACTATTAGGTCCTATTCACTGACGGTTGAAAGCTTGTCCTTCGCGAAGGCCTCCTCTTAATTCTTCCAACTATCTCTGTTTTTTGCAGTTCTGGTCCATTCTGTGCCAGCTACTTTTTTGATGTCGTCTTCCCACAGCTTCGTTTGTCTGCCTTTACTTCTTTTGCCATCCCTGGGGTACCATTGTGATACTATGCTTGTCCTTTTCTCGTTTTTGTCTCTTAACATATGACCTGCCCATCGCCACTTCAATGTTTTGCATACAGTACTCACATCCTTGAATTTGGTTACATTTTTTGTATTACGGTTACAGCGTCTTATGGTAACTCAAAGATGAATATATTATTACAGATTTGTTACGCAACTACAGTTTTGAATCTGATCAATAATTTCAGCCTGAGCTTTGAATCAAGTCAAATATGAGTCTTATTTTAAAATGGTCTGAAACTACACTCGGTAACGACAGTGAGGATCTGATGTTGGAGTCAGGAGCTGTTCAACGGAACTCCTCAGAAAATAGGCCGGTTGAGTTGAAACTCGGTTTATCGATCAAGTATCATCTACAATTTTGAAATATGATGACCGGTAGGTATTAGAACTAGGAGCCGTTCAATGGAACTCCTCCTGAATAATACTCGTAGTATAATATCCGTGTTTGGGCACATAATTAATCAGCTCACTGTCACCTATAAAAGCTTGCTCCTATTACCTATTTTTGACGACCTCTGTGGCGCAGTGGGCGAAGGTCCGCCTGCAACGCAGAAGGTTGCGGGTTCGATCCTCGCCGCGGGACAAATGTTTGTATGACCTACAGATATTTGTCTCTGGGTGTTTCTATGTATAATATGCATGTATTTACAAACAAAAAGTATATAAGTAGTATATCAGTTATATCTGGTTCCCATAATACAAGCTTTGCTTAGTTTGGGGCTAGATGATGCTGTGTGAAAATGTCCATCATTTTTTTATTTTTTTTATTTATTAAAAAACATTTTTCAAAAAAACTTATTACTAATGTAAATGCGAAAACTAGAAACTACTTACGTTAGTGCAAAAAGCAATCGTTTTGTGTCGCCATCTAGCAAAAAGCTACTGAAAACAATTGGAACATATTCCTCGTAAAAACAGAACACTACTATCTATAGGGTGCACAAAAGTGTGCCTCAAACTAAAACAATATTAGGCTATTTGTACCCAAATTCTGTATTCTGTACACGAGCAGCGATGGCACCTACACACGCATAAAATGCCGTAAATACACGATAAAGTCACTTCCAATAAAAACTGAGTTGACATTCTTTGAGGCTTCTTTTATGAAGGGTGTTTGTTCAAAAAGACGGAATAAATATTATCCGGCTTTTTCAACATAAGTACATTCGTTTTGTGTTTCTGTAAAGTAAGTTCGGGTGACGTAGTTTCAAAGTCTTTTTGAAGAGATTTAATTAAGGTCCTGCAATTAGGATAACAAATCTAAAAAATGATTAAGTAGTACCTAATGGCAAAATAATTTTAAAAACTTTTTAGAATCTGTTAGTCTAGTTCCTAGATTTCCGTTTAGTCAAAGATTATTTAAATATAACATTACGTTTGATTCATTTTCTCAGTTATAATCCGTGCAAAACTGAAAAAGCCGGAAACAATAACGTCCCTACATGGCATCCTTTGTGAAAGGCTGACACATAGTTGCGAAATTTCCGCTTTGCGCGTTAGCTTATAGCAATTCTTTACATGCTTCTGCTAAGTACAGACTTATCATCATCAACCAACGTCGTTGTCAAGAGCTTGTAATTATGCGCATATAAATTTTTCAAAAGAAAAATAATTTCATTGCTTTGATGGAATTCGAACTCATGATATAAGAACACTAGTAACATAAATAAAAGGCAGACACTATTCATGGAAAATATAAATAAAGAAATATCACATTTAAATTATTCAGTCTTTCAACAGCCATAAACATTTTATTTACCGAAAATGAAAAAAAAATATCCACAAAAGGAAGATTTGTTTTTGGTTAATTAAACAGCTTTAATTATTCTTTTCAAGTTATAACAAAAACGGAAAAATCTCAAAGGAAGGAAGGTGCAAATAAAAAATGAGATTTCCTTGAACATAATTTATTATTCAAAACATTTTGATTTTGAATTTTTGGGGTGGCCCGAAGACTACGTTCACAAACTCTGATCAACAATACATGATCGAAGCCAACAAACACACAACACTTGGAACTTTAAAACATTAAGTAAGATACCTGTTTCATACAAGCAAAAATTTTTCACAAGTTTCTGTGTTTTTTAAAAACAGGTTCACGACTGTATCCCCAAGGTGCGGTAGACAATGTCTACCGCACCACTACTAGACATTCTCTCAGATCTTCTTTAAAAAATATACAAAACAGAATCCTTCATATTCATGTCCAACTCACTTTTATTTTAGCTAAAAATCTCAGTCACTTCAATTTTACGGCACATAAAAAATGAATATTTTCTAGTAAGTATTTTATTTAATAAACATTCCCCGCCAAAAGTAAAACAAGGACCAGCCATTCCATTTAATTTTAGTACAAAACGAGCATAGTTCCAACGTTTGCACTTCGTAACCGAAACTGAAACTTTTACTGCACAACTTAAAGTCCATTGTTTATTGTGTTTGCGTCGTAAAATCACCATAAAGGCAGCGTTCCTATTCATGCGACAACCTGCTTCTATAAACTATTGTCAGAGAGTATCTTTTATTTCAACGTATAAGTAGAATGGACACTATACAACTTTTCGAGTTTTCGATTGCGATCATCGAACGAAAATCTTATAATGCGCGTTCCGCAAAAAGTCTGTTTTTGGTCTGCTTTTGTAGGTAATTGTACTAATCTTTATATTAATCATAATTGACGACCTCTGTAGCGCAGTGGGCGAAGGCCCGCCTGCGACGAAAAAGGTTGCGGGATCTACAAATATTTGTCTCTGGTCTGGGTTTTTATATGTATTATATGTATGTATTTACAAACAAAAAGTTTTATAAGTAGTATATCAGTCATTTACTACCCATAACACAAGCTCTGGTTACTTTAGGGCTAGATGATGCTGTGTGAAAAGTCCAGCATTATTTATTTATAATCAGATTAGACTGAACATTCCTTAAGCAAGATGATTTGTATCGAGCCTTTCCCTTGGATCATACATATATCTCTCGAAGCTTAGACA
Source organism: Epirrhoe tristata (assembly GCA_951394285.1). Classification (NCBI taxonomy): domain Eukaryota; kingdom Metazoa; phylum Arthropoda; class Insecta; order Lepidoptera; family Geometridae; genus Epirrhoe; species Epirrhoe tristata. The sequence goes on along the minus strand of OX596139.1, from coordinate 634,005 downwards.
TACAAATTGTTGCGCATTGACGTAAGCTAACACTGATCTTTAGTATTTCAAAGATTCTCTTTATGTTCTTTTGTTATCTCGACCTGTATCTAATGAAAGAGCAGAAGTAGAATATCCAAACTTTAACGTGTGAGGTGTCAAAGTCTAAACTTACTTTGACGAGAAGTTGACGAGCCTCAATTTTGTTTGTCTGGCTCCCCACTGGCGCTTGACTATTTAGTTTTAAGATGGATCACCTAAAAGTATGCTCGACCCGAACGTCGTGAACCCGAAAATCGTGTTTGTTGCCCTGATTCTTCACGGTATTGGTCGCGAACGAACAGGAGTAAAATTAGTTTAGAATAAAAGTAAATAAGTAAAGAATAGTCTTATCCTAAGTGATCCCAGCGGTCCTACTGAATAAATGCTTTTAAATAAATAATAATATATAATAAATAATGCTGGACATTTCACACAGCATCGTCTAGCCCCAAACTAAGCAAAGCTTGTACTATGGGAACCAGATAACTGATAGAATACTTATATACTTACTTTTTGTTTGTAAATACATACATATCATAAATAGGAACACCCAGACCCGAGATAAATATTTACAGATCATACAAACATTTATCCTGCGGCGGGGATCGAACCCGCAACCTTCTGCGTCCCAAGCGGGCTTTTACCCACTGCGCCACAGAGGTCGTCGATTTTGACTTTGACTTTGACTGTGAGTCAAGTGTAAACTGTTTACTGAAGTATGGGTTGATAGTCCCAAAACGCGGCTTAAACACATACGCGTCAGTAAGCGTTCAGTTTAAGCAGCCCTAGGCGTTATTTTAACTACGGGGTCAGTGTTAGTATATCCGATGGTCGGTTACAAGCTAAGGGTGTTATGTAGTATATTATACGAGGCTTAAGTTTAGGCTTGGAATTTCTCTGAGCTAGTTGTGTCTGAAGTTAGAACTTCTATGTTTGAAGTTAGTTATTTTTTTTGTGATTACTTATTTGTTTTTTTATTTTTTAAAACTAGCTGACCCGCAGCAAACGCTGTTTTGCCAATATTGCTATTAAAAATTATAAAACTCCATTTCAGCCCTTTTTGAGGGTTGTTTTGAAAAACCCTGAAACACGTGTTCATTTATTTTTAGTTATTAGTATTCAAACTATTCGTAGGGAATGATTGGACGCGAGAGGCGCAAGATAGAGGAGACTGGCATAAAAGAAGGGAGGCCTATACCCAGCAGTGGGTGTTACGTGTTATGATGATCATTGATCATTCAAACTGAGTTTCAAGCAAATCGCATGACGCATTTAAAAGTTTCATACAAACGTTTTCACCCCTTTTCAACCCTTTGAGAGTTCAATTTCTGCTGCCCATGTTATAACAGGAAGCTACTCTCCGAATTTCAGTTTTCTAGCTTCAGCGGTTCCGGCTCGGTCAGTTAGGTCAAGCTCTTTTATATTTATAGATTATTTAGTTAAAGCACGCTCGCGCCAGATTAAAATACTTAAATTAATTTAGTAAAATAATTATTCATTTATTTTAGACAACACAAGTCCGTAAATAATGCTGGACATCTCACACACAATAGGATAATTACAATAATCTAGGCATCTAGGCAGCAAACCACCTCTCTTTTTCATGCATCTCTAAACATTAACAACTTCGTTATATTAATGTAGTAAACGTGATGATAGCTAGACTAGCGGTTACCTATTACACAATCTTCCATCAATATAATATGTAAATTGTCGATTTTGGCCTGCCAATGAATCCAGTCTCTCTTCGCGTTCACACAGTTTTGAAATGAAACTTCTCTGTGCTTGTACTCACACAGTTTTTGAAAATGGAACATGTTAGCTTATGATGATTATCTCTGGTCACTCAGCCTTAGTTTACACAGTTTTAAAAATGGAACAGCTGGTTATCCCCTGATCACTTGCATTCACTTGCATTTTTTTTCCCGCAGGTTTCCTCAACCCCCGCTCGGACGAGTACCCCCGCTCCCCCGCAAACTATGGGCTCATGGACCAGATCGCAGCTTTGCACTGGATCAAAGAGAACGTCGCTGTGTTCGGCGGTGATCCTACGAATGTGACGCTCATGGGACACGGAACTGGCGCAGCCTGCGTGCATTTTTTGCTAACCTCTTTGGCTGTTCCAGAAGGTAAGTGAAATAATGTATTTGCAGCAAATAATCAACTAAATATTTACATTACAAAATATACCAGAAACAGTGTAGCCACCGAAAAGTCGTAATTACAAAAAATATTTGCCTGTTAATGGACCTCGCGTCGCTTCTACTGGACGTACGCCTCAAATTATTTTGAATTGCGATGGACCCAAAGACTCTATTTAAATATAATTTTATATTATTTAGTATAAATTCATAAATCACCTGTGTTTGAAATTGCCGCTTTCAATTCGCTTAAAGTTTTTCTACTTAAAAAAATGTGAATGAAAGTTATTTAGTTAAAATTTAAATTCTAAAAATTTACGTCTTTCTATTCCAGAAGGTTCTTTCCAAATTTTCCAAAATAGTTAGCGAAAAATTTTGCAAATATGGAAAATCAAAGAACCAAAGAGATTACTTTGGCGGTGATTCCGAGAATATTCCAATGACGAAATTTCTCGAATATTCGATATCGTTGATATTATTCCCTGTTGATATTATGCGTAACCTTTACAACAAATCGATCAACCTACGCATTCTATGTGGGTGTTGTAAACCTTATCTACTTGTAAACTACAAGCTTCCAGACTAATATGAAACCGCTATAAGCCTAAATGTTAAACAAATTGCCTGATATATTACCCCACATAAACTTCCATCCTAAACTAATATTATGCACTTCGCAACTCGTTAAATATCTATTTCAGAAGGTTTAACGACCTAGGTCCTAAGTCAACTCGGTTAGCCCTGTTTACAATGTTTTCTAGATAAGATTTGTTTTCGTCTGGTGGGTGTTTTCGGGTACAAAAGCCACGTAATTTGTTTATATTTTGTACTGGTAGTGTTCTGTTTTCATGTGAATAAATTTGGGTTAGGAATAAGTACTAATTTTTTAAATAATTATCATTAAAAATTTATGAAAGTTGATGAAGTTCAGCAAACCACGCTAACATACAACTAATATACGCTAAAATAGCTATGACGGCGTGATCGAAACACAAACATATAAACATCCATACATGCATCAGCTTTATACTATTAGTAGAAAGTAGTATCTATGTACGATTTTTCTAATTTTTATATATTGAGTCAATCTCCAAAATATCGATAGTAATAACCAAAGGAGCTGAGTAGCTTAAAGGCTTCCACGTCAGGTAGTTAACATACTTAAGTGTAGTCTTAAGTTGACGCTTAAAGTTTTACAACACCGACAGTCTAATAGGGCTTTTAAAAAAAGCAATGCCGTGAAGAGAAATCTACGAATATAAATATTATTAGAAGATTTAGAAATATTTCCAAAAACTTTTCAACGTATCTTGTATAATTATGAGAAAGACTGGTGATTGAAAGATTACCAGTAAAGAAAATTAACATTACATACAAAAATATTTGTAATGATAACGTATAATATTTGTACTTACCTTTTTCCAACCAAAACAGAGCAATCAAACTCCTCTTCTCCTCTTTCGTTTTCACGAAATACCAAAACAGCGGTAAAATCACCGACAGAAATTGCTATCTCGAAAAGCCTCATCAGTATACACAAAAACAACTACTTTCACCACGAAACGATGAAACCTTACAAACCAAAATAGCTATGAAATCATGACGAAGCGAGTTTTTCTGGCAAGCCTCTATTGAGCGGTATGAATATGCAAACCATTGTAAACTAGATCGACTGCACGATGACTTTGGCTCGTCAGAACTATAGGAATAAGCAAGATCATGACTATACACGATAAGTTAGGAGTGGACAAAACGGTTTTATTCGAACGAAGTTCCTTTTCGGACGGTAACGAAGAAAAAACGAGATAGATTTTTGTTCCATTTTACCGTCACGACACATGTATACTTATGTCAAATCGTCACAGTGCGAAATGCACAGCCGCGACACAGTCCATAGATTGTTACATTGTTAGTACTCGTACGGAAGAGCGTTTCTAGGCCCTATTCCACTCTGATCCACTAATCAAATCAATTAAGGGATTAGTTTCCACTTTTTCTTCTACTCTAATGGATAACTATTATTATTATTATCATTATTATGAGCCATTGCTGTCCCACTGATGGGCAAAGGCCTCCCCACATTCCCTCCAGACGTCGCGATCCTGTGCAAGGCTCTCCCAATCGACCATAAATTTGTCAAGGTGGATGGATAACTAATTGATAATTAATTTATTATATTCCCAGTACAAAAAAGAACTCTTTGCTTCGTTACAATCAAGTGTTCTACGACACTCACGTACTTTTTATTTTTTTTATTAATGTTTTATCCTAATAAAACATTAATAAAAAAAATAAAAAGAACGAACGATATTATTATTTAGAGTGCTAACTAACGCAATTTGGCTTAAGAGCGATGAAGTGTGAAAAAATGGAGGCCTTTGTCCTGTAAACTATGTCTCTTTCAAAACTTTTTTGCCCCACTACTGTGCAATAATGTCCTCTGCAGTTCTTTAAAGGTCTTTGGCAAAATCTTATGATTTTGGGAGCTATACCCGCGTTCCTGACATACATCCTACCAGGAAATAGTGGAAGGTAGATCAACTCTGTATGAATATTCGTAAACTGATCAGTACCGCTTCACTGGGTCTTAGCTCCGCTTTGAACTAAGCTATTGTTCTTACGTGAATACTGACGGAAAATTCTATTGAATGATTGATTTGATCTCTGGCGGATGGTGGGATCGAAAGATCTTTGATTTTGACAATGACCTAGTCCTTCACGGTTTTAATAATAAAAACAGTTTGAATTGGATTGTTGCGATTCTAACCCACCAGATTTGGATCCAATTCAAAGTCCAAAAATCTAATCCTCACCTTTTATGATTTTTATTAATATACGAGTAACTTTTATTAATTAATTTATATAAACTGACATACATACATGGTAGTCTGATTCAAGTCAAAATATTTGGTACCTACAGTTGCGCAGTTTGCAGTCCAAAAAGCTTTCCAATTTATTCAAACATACAAAATGGAATATTTTAGCGATTAATAAACTTTATAAATTGTCATTTGCAAGGTATGGCAGTTATCGATGCCATTCTAGCCCAATTTATTTCATCGTATCATCACAGCTTTTGGCGGCTCGCCAGTTCCCATGTTTTCTTTGCTTTGGAGCGGCTTGTATTGTGGCAGCACTCGTTTTAGTGAAATAAGTAATTCATCATCATCGTAAACGAAACAAGATCATGACTGATCGTCCGATCCTAGAATAAGACACTTTTGGATTGGCAATGTCCTTATTTTTCAAAAGTTTCCATACGTTGGCAACTCATCGCAGATAAGAATACCATAGTATACCCAACTGGCTTTATCAACTTTTTACTTCCCAACTAATGTTAAACTTTCATCAATATTTAGAACGACTTTTAGAATGAAAAACATGCCAAACGCGCAAAACAAAAAAAAAAGCATAAAGTAAGTACAACGGTACTTACTTTTTGTTTTTTTTTTACATTTTATACGTAAAATATAAATATTAAAAACATGTTATTATTTAATTACCCCGTTAAAAAAATAAAAATAATTTCTATTGCTGCTTCTGGTTAAAAAAATACTCACAGGTGGAATTGTACAGTTCGGGCAGTTTTATCCCTATGAAAACAAATTATTTCATTTAGCTTTTTCTAGAAAAATATTTAGCATCAGGAAGTATTTTGGCTACGTCAGTAAGTTGTGCTACGACTGCAGTGAGCAGAGATTCTCTAGAGTGTTGACTTTGGATAAAATGTAGGTCAATTCTGTGCAGGTTCAATACTGGCGCGATTGAATTTGGTTTATTTTGAAACAATCGTTTATATTAGGAGTTTGGGAAAATGAAATACTAAGCATAGTTTAATCTATTTGGTTCATTTGTTCGTTTTTGTAAGGTAGAAATGGCAATCTCTACACTTTTAAAAAAATCATGTTTTTATTAGCTTAGCGTAACAAGCAGTTAATATTAACATTTTATTCATAGAATACTCAAAACCGCTGAACATTTTACAACCAGAACACCACAAATCTATAAAACGAATAATAAAATAATTCCCAATGGAAGCAATTTTGCGTTCTGGACGCGTTTCGGCGTTTCCACACGAATACCTGATCGGCGAAAACAATTCTGGACGATAAAAGTTCTTAATTGCTAAACCTAGCAAATGGTTTTGAGCTGTATCATGGGGTGGTAGAGATTGTTTTTGCCTAGCATGCAAGTTGCATGGAATTGAAAGTTTGTTGGTGAAGGAATATATCATTATGATATTTTTTTTTTTTTTTTTTATCAACAAATAGTTTTAGTGTAACCTAGAGTAAATTATGATTAAAGAAAGAAAGAAAATTATGTTAACTTATGATTATGATGATACACAGATTACACTATGGGACTTGGTGCCCTGAGTTTCGGACAAGATTTTCTGTTTCCCGAAACTCAGTGCCCATCCCCGAAAAAAACAAAAACAATGTTTCGTGTGAATGCAAAATACCTACTGCTAAAGTATAAACTTATCTAACGATTACGTACCGTTACTTCCATTTAACCTCATTGCTTACAACACACACTTACAACAATTAATAAACCGAAAGAAACCAACTTCAAGTATTGATTGAACTTATACGAGTAGAAACATAACACTATTCATTTGTTTTCGCATTGGCCGGTCATTCAATATATAATATCAAAGCTAGTTGTGCTTTGCGGCTTCCGTGGTAATATATATTTTTCAGGATAAGATGTATTTCCACTGAGCTACGACCCTGATGACCCTGAGAGGCTCGCTCCATCGTAGACCTCATTCTTGCCTGTGTAATAAGTCTCGAGGTCAAGAGCCGACCCATTCATCATAAAAAAAATGAAGACACTACCATTTATACTTAGGTACACGTTTCTTGAATGTGAATTTTTAAAGAAATGACTGTACGTTACGTTACAAACCCATCATCGTCTATATTATACTAGTTTCCTCACGATATCTCTATATAATAAAATGAATCCCCATTTCCCTTGGTCACGGCATCACGCGTGAGCGGCTGGACCGATTTCATAAATTTTTTTTTGTTGTGTTTGTTATTGTCAGAAGGTTCTTATGACCGAAAAAATCTATAATATATTAATCATGGAGGGCGTGAAATAATGGTTGAAAAATTGTATGGGAAGTTGGTAGTTTAAGTTAAATGCAATAGATGGCGTTGCTAATAAGTATGTTATTTCGCTGACGAAGTCGCTGGTACCAGCTAGTTTTCTTATAAAGCTAAGTACGAAACAACTCGCTGCAGTCACTTTTAACGTTCCGTGTACCTCAGTATCGCTGACGTTCTTGTGTACCCACATTATAGATGCAAAACATGAACATTGCTTAGTACGCGAGTCGTTTCACTTGTTGTACTGGCGGCAGTTTAGTTGTTACCTAACTGTGAAATAATAGTTTTACCAGATAAAACTAGTTGCTACAGTTGTATATAATAAAGTTTATTGAATTAGGTATGTAAGTATTATACAGGGTGTAAAAAGACGTCATGTAAAAAGACGGATAGGTACAGCATCCCAACACACAACCAAATCCAAAAGGATTTTCCGAAAAAATCATTATATCCGGAGAAAACAGCGTTTGAAGATTACTGTTTGCGTATGCACTGGGCGCGTTGTTTTACGTAGATTGCTGGATTTTGAGTTTTAACTGTTTTTCTTTTATAAATGAAATTATTAGGTAGGTATGGTCTTATTATGTTGTAATAGTAGTAAATAACCGGAAATAACATAAAATGACGTAGCTAAGTCAATTTTTTTTGCGTTTCTTTTTCGCTAAATATGTTTAGAATCATGGTCTGATTGCAACCCCTCAGTTTTCGGTAGTAGTCTTTTTACACCCTGTATAACAATAATAGATTGCAAATAAAATTGAGATTAAACAACAGGATACTTTTATGCACGGCACGGTCAACAAAGTCTTCTTCTTATCGTGTCACTAGTTCTTTCGAACCAGTGTGGTGAAAGGATTTTAAGTGCGCCTCAAAGAGGCTCCTTGACACATGATTTCGAACTTTGTAGGTTCTACAACATGCCGCTTTCCTTACGATGTTTTCCTTCACCGCTTGAGAGTACTGGCATGTGCACACACATTTTTCGGCAGAAAAACTCATTGGTGCATGACCGAGTTTGAACCCACGACCTTACGATTGGAAGGCGGAGTCACTACCACTAGACCACCAATGCTCAGGTCAAAGTCAAAAAGCTACTCCTGTTCCTTCACGACTAGGGCAACAAACACAAGCCAACATAAAAACACTGTTTCTGCTTTTATGTCCTTTTTAGGGTTCCGTACCCAAAGGGTAAAAGGGGAACCCTATTACTAAGACTTTGCTGTCTATCTGTTTGTCCGTCTGTCTGTCACCAGGCTGTATCTTATGAATCATGATAGTTAGACAGTTGAAATTTTCACAGATTATGTTTTTCTGTTGCCGCTATACAAAGCAAAATTAATATTTAAGGGAGTTCCCATACAACAAATGTGATTTTTTTGTCGTTTTTATAGATAATGGTTCGGAACCCTCCGTGCGGGAGTCTGACTCGCACTTGTCCAGTATTTTTTACAAAATTTCCGTAATTAAATATTCTTGTCCTTAAATTCTATAATTTGAGCCCTAACAATAGCTGTTAAAGTAATGAAATCGTCCGCTTAAGGGCGAACCCATTAACTTTCGGTAATATTAGCTTTCCACCCTAAAAACATAATACTATGACCTCGCTTTAAAGGTAAACAAAGCCGGGGGGAAATCGGCTACTTGAACATTTTAGTTTTTAGCGTCAATAGCCTTTGTTGCAAATGTTTGTAGGTCGATTTTGGGGAGGTGTCTATCAAACTGGGGACTCTTCTAACTTTTTGTTTTATAGGAATTTCTTATAGTGGACGGTGTCTTATAGAGTAATTCATTTTATGTTTTTTTTTTGTTTTGTTATAAAAATCCAGAGAAAATCAATAAATACTATCCTTTCAATTGATTTTTGCTTCTTGTATAACTTAGCCCATTCGTGACGTAGCTGCGCTGCGATTTGTGGAACGTCTGTTCTCCTTGAAAATCATTATGCAACAATTCTAAAAATCAATATGATACATTTTGAAGTGAAAACTTAAATGAGCTTAGGAATTAAATTGTTACGGTCAAACTTCTATTTACAACCCAAAAGTAAAGCCCTGTCAGTTTGTGTAGTTTAAAATGAAATACCCTGTATAGAAAGTGGTAGTGTGTAGCCTTACTTATGACGGGACCACACGTACGAAGTATATGGTCTTGAGAGTGATTAGTACATGTAGTATCATCGAGAGCTCGGCCAATAAACGACTCAACTAACTCTCAACAATCGATTAGCCTAGTGCCGTTTAGCTCGCCCATCGACTCGGTACGTGTAATCCACCTTTAAGTTTCAGATCAAGCGAAATATTTGCCTATAATGACTATTTGTTGAACTGTGTAGAAGCAGAGTGCGCTTTGAATAAATAACATTATTTGAACAAAAGCTTTTAACTGCGTTTAACGCCTGAATGCAAAGGTGCCTTCGCATTTCACTTCACAAAGTATTGTTTGTAAGTAGGTAGTGCTGGAAGTGCCACTGTTTATTCTGTAGTTAGTATTTTATTGTGAAAGGGGGTATTGGACCTTTTAACTTCTTCTTCTTCTAATCCTGTCACTTCTTTCGTTCTTTCGAACCAGTGTGGTGAAAGGAAGTAGGCAATGACATAGATCTTGAACACAAAGTGTGGCAGGTACCACTTCTTTTCTGAAGCGCTCGTGGTGGACCTAGCTTGCTTAGTCGTTGCAACGTTTGCTGATTCTATACAGGGTTTTGTAAAACACCCCGGTAACCTCTCAGGACTGTATTACTATCAACATAAACAACAACTTTTGTTCTATGACTTTTTACAAAACATAATACATTTACCAAAAACAAACCGTCAAGATGTCGTTGTCCTATCTAACCAATGATTAGTTTATTTCATATCATTGTATCTTAGCAAAATATTGCTGTGCCCTAACAGGGTTTATGTTTGAAACAATGTATCTATATTACACTAACACCTCACTAACAACATAAGTGCAATAAATATTTCTATTTCTATTTCTATTTCTTACACATTTCAACTCTGTATCTAGGTCAATTTCAAGCGCCCCCGCCGCCCGAATCCCGCTCCCCTTGCTATTGTACTATCGCTTTCTTTTCCTTTGCATAGACTTTGTAACATTTAGAGCGTTCAATTTAAATATTTTTATTGTTGAACTAAAATATGATGAATTTTAAAAAGTCATCAAGACCAAAAGTTTTTGTTTATGATGATAGTAATATAGTCCTAAGAGGTGATCGGTGTTTTACAAATAACCCTATATAGACGGGACCGACAATTTAACGTACCCTCCGAAGCACGGAAGCACTCAGATGAAAATGCGCTGGCGCTCGCGGTCACCTATCCACTTACGGTCCATTTAAAACATTAAAACCTCGACTATCTATCAAGAAACGACTCAAGCTTTACCGCCTCTTTAAATTCAAATTCAAATTGCTGTCTTACTTCTGATAAAAATATCAGTTTATCTTTATTGTTACTAACTACTAGTAAGTAACAAAAACTACTACAACATTACTATCTTGGTAGTATTCCCGTGACAACTACCGAAATAACGCTCAGCGAACGCTAATCTAAATGCATCCCAGCTCCCTACGGCCCGCCATTGTGTATTCACGACGTAAGCTTGCTTCTAGATCATTCCAACATCATTTTCAGAGTAAAATGAGTTTTAAATTATATTATATGCAGCTTAACGTTGCGATATGCGTTTCTTTTGTGGGTTGCTCAGACGTTCTCGGTAGTTTAACTAGTAAAAGTAAGGAGGTTCTATGTTCGGATGTGTTCAAGGAAATCTGCATCAATTTTGTCCTCGTTTGCTTTCGAACTGAGTCCAACATTGAAGTTGTTTTTTTTTTTGTTTTAAAACGTTATATTGAGGCCTATGTTCAGCAGTGGAGACTAGATGGCAGACATGATGATGATGATATTGATGTAGAGTGCCACCAACCTTCTGAACCGGTGAGGGAGGCGCTGTTATCGCATTTGATGTTGGCAGAAAAACTAATTTTCGAGTAAAATTTGTTAGTTCCTCTTTTGGCGGTTTAGATAAGTTTGTGGCACTGTACTGTTTTTCCTTGGAAACATCATGCCGCATTTAGGCGCTGAGCAAACGTGAAGACAGAGACAAACCATTAAAGTGCTAATGTGTGCGACAAGGATAGGAGACACTGTTTGGCAAGTGACATGATATCGAATAATAACGTACTTTTTACCTCGTTCGATCTTATTTCATCGATAGAATCAACAACACGAGGAAAATGAAGTTGACTCGTAGTTTTTAATTATTTTTAATTGGGTACCTGAGTACCAATTATTGGACTGATTTCAAAAGGACGAATAGGGGTTGTGTTGCGTGAGAATGAATGTGTACTTAATTGAATTTCTGAACCAATTAAATCATTGTTCAAATAAAAAGATTTTTGTATCTGTCGACATCGTTTCATAAGTTAATTAATTCGAGTAACAGAGTATAACAGCGGTGTGTAACGTATTGAAATATTATTGTATAAGTGTTCGTAATAACCAAGACATTTAGATGTTGAAGACTAACTTCATCAACATCCAACTAGATTGTGAGTAACATATTGTTTCAAGTATAATATTCGAACTATTTGGTTAGTGGGGTAAGCCACCACTTCAAGGGAAGCTGCTCCTGAAATCCTACGCATAACTGGTCTATCACTTTGCTTCTCTGCTGGGGAATACGCATGCCCAGTGTGGCATCGTTCCTACCATGCTAAAGAATACGTACCACTTGATAAGACATGTGTCTTATTAATTCACTGGATGTCTGAAGCCAACATCTGCCACGGATAATTATAGTGACTAAAAATCCTACATGGGTAGTGGCACTAGACGCAGTGGCAGACGGAAATAATTATATTACTGTTTGCCCCCATTTTTCATACGTTGGGGTGGATAGCCATAAGTGTTACCGTCTGCCAGCGTGGGGGCAGTTTGTGAGGGCAGACGGTAATAATTCGATTTTTTGGGATGGATTTGTTTTAGCAATCACATCTTTAGCCGAATGATAGCCAAATAAAACAAGTTGGGCTGATGTGGTTTTCCTCGGAATCAAATTTGATCCCTAAGTGTAGGTAAGTCCACAATCAAAATATTGATTCATACTGATTTCTCATCATAGAATCTTTGAGTTATGAGACACCCGATTAAGTTCAGGCACGATCTCAGATGCAGTACTGAGTATGAAATAATATTTTTCAATAGCCCGAGAGACAAACGTTCATTTAGTTCAGTTCCGCCATTCGAATCACGTCTCATGCGGCCAGCAGAAATAACATTAAATCATTTCTACTCGTAGTAATAGTTTTACTTCCTTTTAATAAACTTGTTTTTATCAATAGTTAAGTCTAGTCATATGCGGCCGCGCCTTCCAATCCTAAGGTCGAGGGTTCGAATCCAGACGTGTACCAATAAGTTTTTCTGCGAAAAAAACACACTATGCCAGTAGTACTCTCAAACGGTGAAGGTTAACATCGTTAAGAAACCGGCATTACGTACGAGTAGAACCTAAAAAATAAGTTTGAAAACATGTGCACGATAGGAGCCTTGAGTCGCACTTATAACCCTTTCACCACACTAGTGCCAATGAACTATGTAATTTTTCATAATTGGACATTAGTCGTGCAAAGGCTATTTACTTATACGAAGGTTAATAGTTCATTTCGGAGCTACAACCTAAGAAACTGAGAACGTAAGTATATACTTAAATGCCAGTTTTTAAGATGGGTTAAAAAAAATGCAGTATTTTTGACATAAAATTCTTCAACCAAATTTTCCGTCCTCGTTCACTTCAAAAACAGAATGTCTCGGAAAATAAGTACCAGCTCATTGTTCAATCCCCACTCGTATGCAGTGGCATAGTACAATTTTACCAGTAGCACAGACTTTGTTTAAGAAATTATTTAGTAGGTAAATTGAATTTTCTATGCACAAGCTTTTACATCAAAATAAACTGATGCTAAAATTAGCCGTCATTAGTTATCCATTGATAAGATTTATGTCGGAGACAAATCGTCATCGCATCGCCCGACACCGCGCCTATGGGACGCGGCGAACGAGGTCCGAGGGACGAGGCGCCGCGACTCGCCCCGCTACATCGAGCCTACCAGCACTACAAAAAGACACGGGACAAACCAGGCGCGCGTCATTTATTTCCAATACACCAGCTACCTATTGTTACAGTCCACTTTTATTTCTATCAACCACTGAGTTTCCCCAACATTTATTATATCTTTATTTTTTAAATTTGCGACGCAGAAGGTTGTGGGTTCGATCCCCGCCGCGGAACAAATGTTTGTATGACCTACAGATATTTGTCCTGGGTCTGGGTGTTTCTATGTATAATATGTATGTATTTACAAACAAAAATATATAAGTAGTTTATCAATAATTCTAGTACCCATAACACAAGCTCTGCTTACTTTGGGGCTAGATGATGCTGTGTGAAAAGTCAAGCATTATTTATTAAAAAAAAAAAAAAAAAAAATAGTTAGCATCTACACCTGTCGGACAGACTATTGAAATTTCTTGAGAAATTTTCTTGCCGGTGGAAAAGCGGCCTAAGTACAATGAATTTCGTCACGTATTGACACAATGTCAATCATAAACACTACCTTGTTGAGATGCAAATTCTCCAGTCTGTATTGTGCATCGCTGATCTGCTCAGTCAATCTGATAATTCAAGATTGAATCTTGTATTGGGATCAGTGAAATCAGATTGAGCTTGTAATGGATGTCCATCAATGGCCGCTGTTACGTCAAACAATACGGATTCAATTATGAGGGTTGATAAGGCGTATGCAAATAAAAGATAGGGTTACTGTCGTTTGGGACACAAACGTTTGGGACACTTTGTCCCTATTGACACTTTTGATTTTAAATGTTTTTTTCACTGTCATTTGGGACACTATCAAAATATTGAAGTTGTTTTGTACAGTCAGATCAAAAAGTTTTTAAATAATTATATGCAGATCATTCCAAATACATACATATTATGTTTATAGAATAATATTATTATGTTATTTATGAGTGTATTTATATGACAATTCATCAATGAAAAATTTTACATTTGTCTTCACAGATTTACTTAAAAATTACAGGAAGTGATCGTTATAAAATTGACTTGAACATTTTATAATAAGTAATTACGTTAGATTAGACATCATCTCTTAATTACAGTACAAAACCAAGTCTTTATGTTGACTTCAACTTCCTATGAAACACACCATGAAAACCGAAAGCATTTTAGGAAGAATTTCAATTCACTTCATTACGAATTGAAGTACTGCGTTCATTGTAAGGTCGCACTATTCCACTGAATGGAACCACCATTCATCTTATTTCACCCGGACATCGACCTAGATTTTTGAGAAACTGCTGGAAATTTAGCCCCTTTTTATACGTATCTTGGCAGACTCTGCGAGACTTTCTTTGTAGTTTTTCTACTGTAATTTTTTGGAGCACTCAAATAACAAAGTAACCTAATTTTTTAAACATTGATGTGGCTGTAGAATAGAAATGTCCATACAAATGCACTTATTAATTTGCAAACTTATGAAGTTATTAGATACTCAATGTGCCTTGAGAAATTTAAAGTAATCATAACGTTCGATGCCGACGGGATTCGAATCCGTGACGATCAGACAATCCTCCTCAAGCCGGAGTACCTTACCGCTCGGCCATCGCAATCGAAATCTTCGATAAGCTCATATTTATCGGTTAAAGCACCGGTAGCGCCATCTACACGTTTCCCGTCAGAATCGAAAATTTTGATAAGACTTTTCATTTCTTTCGTCAATAAGGATATGCGGTTGTCAATCATCTTGAAAATAATATTCGTGTTTACTACAAAACTAAGGCGGCCCGGCCCGTACACATTCCATATCAATCGCGATTCGCGATCAAAAATGAATTACAAAATATTGATAGATATTTGGAGATCAGATGCATCAATCCGTCAATCTAATTCGTACATTATCAATCTGGATCGCGATCATTGATATTGGTCGCGGATCTCAATCGAGATTGAGCGTGTACCCGCCTAAGTAATCAGGAACCAAATGCATTGTGCAGTGCTAGCTTTCTTTATGATAGCATAGCTACTGTGTTAATATTGCAGTATTCATAATATTGAATAATTTCTATATCCTACCATTATTAAAAATTGACGACCTCTGTGGCGCACTGGGCGAGCGCCGCCGCCTGCGACGCAGAAGATTGCGTTGCGGGTTCGATCCCCGCTGCGGGACAAATTTTTGTGTGACCTACATATATTTGTCCGAGGTTTGTGTGTTTCTATGTACAATATGTATGTATTTACAAACAAAAAGTATATAAGTAGTTTATCAGTCATTATCCATAACACAAGCTCAGCTTACTTTGGGGCTAGATGATGCTGTGTGAAAAGTCCGGCGTCTTTATTTATTTATTATTTTTATGAGGAAGTATGGATGTTTGTTACTTCTTTAGGAATAATTACAGACCACGGGCAACACCGCGGAGCGCAGCTAGTGCTTAAATATACAGTTTTCCTACACTTTGCTAAATTGTGTTCCATAGAGTGCCGCTTTCCCTCATAAACCAAGCCTTTACAATGTAATTCATGACTGGAGCAAAGTTTGCAAGCTCCCGCGGCTTAAAGTTTTTTCTTGTAAAATGAACAAAATTAACGAGCTTTAAAGAAACACTCAAACACTTGGGAATAGTATTTGAGTTTCCTTTTGCCGTATTTCTGTGCTGGCATCGGGTTATTCCCGCGAGTACGGAAATATTATTGACAATCTGTTTGAATGTATTTAAAGAAATTATGTTGGTTTCTTTGTTTTCTCAGATAAAATAAATTTGTTGTATACTTAAACATTTTGAATGAAATGGGATATTTATCATAAACATTTTTAACAACTTTAAGATAGAGGGAAATGGAAGAGAGAAACATGTTGTGCCGACCCCACTTAAGTGGGATAAGGGCAGGAAGAAGAAGAAGAGAAGAAATTTTTAACAAGTCATGATAAACTTCAAAAATTATAGCTATCAAAAGTCAAAATTTTCCAACCGTATTTTAGTTAACAGTATTTAGCTTAGCACATAGTAATTTTTGTTCAGTACCTATTAAAGAAAATACTAATTTCTTATAAACTTCATTCTTATGCAAAAGGGCAAAATCTGACCTAGCCCTATGAGCTAGTCTCGAAATTCCATCCTGTATATCTCAAAACTGCAGGGTCAGATTTTGATGTCCCCTTTGCACAAGGATGTAATAAGGTATTTCTACAGAAATACCATTACAGTATCGCTATTGGTTCAAAGACCGCTTTTGGTCAGCACTCTTTTCGCTGACTGTACACTTTTTCCAAAATGAGTTAGTGCAGTTTAGAATACCCCAAAAAGTTATGCATGGTCTCCTAAAAACGTTTTCCTGTAACCATAATGATTAAAAATCCACCCTGTATATCTCAAAACTGCAGGGTCAGATTTTGATGCCCCCTGTGCATAAGGATGTAGATGAGGCATCCCTACACAAAATACCATTACAGCATCGCTATTGGTTCATAGACCGCTTTTAAACAGTCTCCTTTCTTGTCTAAGTTTAATTAAAATGATTCACAATATTTTTCTAGTGAAATTAATAGAAAACAAGAGATTCCAAACCGATTGTGTCATAAGACCCGTCTCTATCATAGAACGTGTTGGAAATGGAAACTTCTCGCAAACAATACGAGAACGTTTCGAAAGT
The DNA here is from genome assembly GCA_951394285.1 of Epirrhoe tristata. Classification (NCBI taxonomy): domain Eukaryota; kingdom Metazoa; phylum Arthropoda; class Insecta; order Lepidoptera; family Geometridae; genus Epirrhoe; species Epirrhoe tristata. The sequence continues at coordinate 616,991 of OX596139.1, read as the reverse complement.
GTAGAATTACTTGTTCTTTATTTGAAAAGACTGTTCAGATAGAAGCGATATTCGCTACCGCTATTTACTTATATTTGAGACTGTTTGGTTTGACTGTATGTTTTCACTTTCATTCTCTTTCCCTTTTTGATTCCAAGCTGAAAGAAACATGTTTTTGTTAGAAATAAAAGGAAATTTCAAACCTAAACTATACGTAGTGTTAAAAAAGTTATGTTTCTAGAAATATCATAAAAATTCGGGACTTGCTTTCATTCAAGTTCAAATGTTAGACACAAAATGACCTGTTACTTGACTCCACTATAGATAACTTTGTCTAAAGGATTTCAAACGCAGCTGTCCCGAGAATGTCTGGCTTAAAATGTCAACAGTGTAGAACTGACGTTGATCCCGCAAGTACGTCAGGAACTGGCTGCAATAATGCTATGACAAATGATAATAAATGTTCTTGAACTCACTCGGCTTGAACGATTTTCACCATAATTGATGGACTTTGTAATTTTACAATAAAGGTTTTGATGATATTAAAAAAGCTGAGGGTGAAACCTAATAGGTACCGAGGTAATTTTATTACAGACATTTTTTCATAATTTAATTAAATATTATTTATTGTAGATTAATAATTGGAACAATTACATACCTAGATTATTAGTAGTATAACGTGACATAATGACATTCCACTACATTGGCATGACATTTTAATTTGCATACCAGTTCTAGGTGAAATATGTGAACCCAAAATTGAAAAATATAAACCCTATCATCTTGTTAACCATATTTCTTGCAAATAAATATTTCATTTCATTTCATTTAATCTAAAACAGGGTGCTTACCACGACTACCTTCTATAGTAACGTCCGAAACTATCTTATTACCATCCGCGATAAAACTCAAATTTTTCTAAGCTCAAATGTTATCAAACACTTTTCTACCGTTTTAGAGATGAAGTGATCATGTGATTATAAGCAGGCTAGTACAGTCAACGAGCTCTTGAAGATTTAAAAAAGATTTAAAGATTCAAAATTATCTAATAAAAAAAAATTGAAGCCTAGCCCTCCGGTAGCAACGCCTATGAGCGAAAAGGGGTCTGTTGCCCAAACTGATTTGAGTAATATCTTATGGGCCCTCTAGATAATCGCCGATCATGAGACGAATGCCGATGGTCACGATCGTGTATAGGGCCTCATCGCCTGTATACGTCTATCCAAATAATAGTTCGGCGAATAGTTTGGCAAATTGTTCGGCGAATGTGTAGTGTCCGTAACGAAATAACTGGATTCAAATGAGGCAGACCGAAAGACTTTGCAGGAAGATCGTCAAATTAAACTCGTTTAACTTGTTGCAGGTCTACTATTCCATAGAGCAGTTCTGATGTCAGGGTCTGGGCTGAGCCCGTGGTCGCTGGTAGCAGACCCCAACAAATATGCGGCAATTGTCGCCACACATGCAAACTGTTCACCAGGTTAGCACAAGATTTTAATTTTTTGAGGACTAATTACTGTGTAAGAAGGATGTCTCGGCAATATTTTTGGTGAGTAATGAGTTCGAAAGGTGTGAGCAATGAAGAATGTGCCAAACGTATATGGACTGGTCTTTGACGCCATTTTGGCATACCATTCTTGCTTCTTGCTTTCTCAAACTCAACGACTCTCAACGGATTAATAGCTAATATTCTGTGGCAAGAAGCAAGAATGGTAGCACAATTTCAAATGTTATTACATTTTTAAACATGAATGTTTCTAGATTTACATTTGGATTTGTTCCGACACTATTTTTCATAGAAGGTTTCTGTCACCGGATTGTGAAGCTACTTTCGCGATTGATAAATGTGCGTACGTGCGTGTCGAGTCCACTGACCCGAATTAGGTACAAAGTACCTATAGAACCCTGATCTGGTATTCGATTCGGCTGAACCATGTAAATTAACTAAAAAAATATGTAATAATTCCGTTTCTTTATTTTTAAGATACATAATGAACCTGCTTTAGCCCAATGCCTAAAGTAATATTATATTTACAGTTTTTTTTTATGATGAATGGGTCGGCTCTTGACCTGAAACTTACACAGGCAAGAGTGAGATCTACGATGGAGCGAGCTTACCCAGAAGGTGTGTGTTGTTACCACAAGGGATATGAATCTCCCAGTCATATTGACAGCTTAAAAAAAATATTTTTCAAAATCATAAAATACAGACATACAGCCGAACATAGAATCTCCATCTTTTAGAAGTCAAAATAACAGGCCTTTGAGCCACATCTAGTGGTCCAGTACCAGAGAACAAACTCGATCGTTATTTCAGGACCGGCCACCCGTTGTTTGCCCGTCAAAGGAATTTCCACGCATTTTATTTCAACGGACACATTTGACTTTGACAGAGTAACATGTGCTCTGTCCACCAGAATTGTAGCCGTTGGGGATATTTATGAAATACTTTAACTTCTTCGTTTGCATAATTTTGCATGCGCTTGTTGTACGTTCCTAATTGAAGATATGTTTGCATGCATAGCGCCTTTTTAGGGGTTTGCGAATACATATCTATGTTGGCTTAGAAGTAAGTTTCTTAGTGATCTAAAGATCGTTGATGTACGTGTGTCCATCTGTGAATCGGCTGATGCGCGCGAGGCGAGCAGGGGCGCGCGTGGCGGCCAGTGGGTTCAATGCTCGTAGTTTTATCAATCAGAAATTAATAATTGCGCATCACGTATTTAAAACCCTGAAGAAAAACTTCGTGAGGAGGAAATACATAGAATCCCGCATAGCTGGAGAATTTTTTTACCGTTGGCGATAAAATAATAAAAGGCGATTAATACCTATAATAATAAAAGGCGGGTGGTGTACTAATGCATAATTATAATAATATGCATACACAGTGCTATATCGGAAAATGTTTGATGATGCTTTTAAATACTACAAAACTTGAAATAAGCTTTTAGAAGTTCTTTAAAAAATATTTATTCTACAGAATTGACACCACCAGCGCTGCTGCGGTGTTTGCGCGAGCGGCCGCTAGAGGCGCTGCTATCAGCCCCAGTGCAAGCTCCAGACTTCTCGTATGCTTTCGGACCCAGTGTCGATGGCGTTGTCATAGGTGAGTTTGTGTTCACTCTTCAGAAATCGTAGGTTAGTGATGCAAACATCATTCAATGAAGATGCTAAGGCAAAGACTTCTACTTATATCAAATTTTTGAATATCGGTGCTGAAATTTTTCAAATTCAATTTAAAAAAAATTCTGAATCATTTGTAAATTTTTATTGTGCTTCTATCAGTGAAGCGTTTTAGGTAATACTTGAAATGTGCCTGGTGAAGTCAAGGCACGTACGGAGACAAAGCATCGACTTTTACGGCATGAACATGAATCGAACACTGTTATCATCCAGTAAATTCAGTTATTCGCGTTTAAGTAACCTCTCTATTTAATTGAATCGGTCATAAGTATTTCCATTAATTTATTCAAAATAAAATATTGAAAAACCTTGCCAAATTAAATTAAAGCCATTTTCTCCGAAACGTTACAACTTGATAACAAGCATAAAACTTTTATTCCGAAAAATCTTATAAAACAATAAAATAGTTGTGAAAATCCGTACCACAAGTTGGCTTCTCGCCAGCGGATCCGATACCAATAACAGGATCCCCAATTACGAGGAGAAATAGCAAAGAGTTTGTGAACTAGAGCTATGTTAGTCTAGTGGTGCGATCTTGACTTTCAATCTGATATGACTTAACAGTCAGTAGTCCTGATCCCACACAAGAATTCTCTGGGTATTAAAAACTATGAATACCAAGGTACCACAATTAACCCGGAACAAACTGCATAACATGAAACCATTTCCATCTTATGTTATATCACCTTGAAATCATTGGCATGTTACTATGACTATATATTTTTATTAATGTGGCATGCAAAACAATCACACTTGAGCTTTTCCAACCTCTGTTCAAACACATTGATGTTCGAATTATCATCTCGAAATTCTCGAGCGATACTAACTTTGTTTATGCAGTTGCTCTCGTACACATACTTGTGTATTTACTCGACCGGAATAACGAAGGGCCAAGAGTGTACATGTTATCATTGATATTGTTATTTATACATAATTACCTACACCTCTTACCCAAAAGCGAAGGTAGACATATTTTAATGTTCTCTTGCTACACCGACTCACATTTTTGTTTTAGTTAATACATTTTTTGGAACAAACCCATTGTTTATTATGGCTTTACTGAAACACAAACTACACCAATGATGAAGTTTTGATCTCTAAGTAATTTATCTGTGAATGTTAACACTGGTAGAGTGAGTGATAAAACGATATAACAGTGATGATTTTACCTTAAAATCCTTATTTTTAAAATATCACACAGAAAAGACTACTTTTTTTAATAGAAAGCACCTCCTCTTGTCAACCGTAATGAGGTTACGCGGCCATTTTGTTCTCAGACATTTTGCGGTACTGAAATGTGATCAAATTTTAAAATTTATTTTGAATAATCCGGATTTTCTTGTTAAGGAACTTGGAGTTTAGTTGGTGATTCTATTTCAGCTCAATGAAACATGAATGGGAAACAATATTGTGGGAAATAGGAATCTTTATTAGCGTGGTATAAACCAATAGGGCTCTGTTTTAATTACGTTATTTGCATGAGATCCTATTGGTTGATCAAACACGCATCTTTGTGTTTGATTTGGTAGTAATCGTAAATCATTGGATAGTCAGCATTTTGTACATCTAACCGTACAGTATACTAAACAGTTTTAAAGCTGTTTCATTTATTTTCACAAAAAAGTAATTTCAAACATTTCGCTTGAATTTTCCCTCCATTCTCCGAAGCGACAGACATAAAAAGCTTGTATCGCAAGTGCTATCAGGAAAAATAGAAACAATGACGTCAAGATATAAGAGAAGCTATTTGTACCACAATTCGTGCGGAGCTCTATTTGTGCGAAAAGCTATTCGTACATTGTTGGCCCCGATTTTATGCTGCGATGGATCTAGTTCTGATGCTACCAGCTTTTTATTCTGATAAAACTGACGCGTCTACAAAAAATGTAAGAAAGTGAGTGACCTAGCTTTTGATCAATAAAGGTTTTTATTACACGCACATAATATGATGCGAAGCCGGTACAGCAGCTGACGCAGGTGCAGGTGACGCGTGTCAAACTGATACTTCATCAATATTTTATATTATTTTTGCCATAGGAGAAATTGCAGGAAGATAATAATGTACTAGCTCTTTGCTTTTTATGCAAATCATTCGATCCCAGTGGAGCTAGGGAGGTGAACGTTTTAACGTTTTTACGCAAAGCATCTCAATAAAGTCACGACGCCTTTCAAAATACTTCTTTTCTTTTATGGTCATGTCCATTTAGCGTTATAAAGAGGCGTCGTGGGGAATGCTTGATTATTCTTTGCTGTAAAGCTCAAAATTGCTTGAATATTAGGAAAAAAACATAAAATCTGTATATTAGACGGAATCAACTTACAAAAATATCTTGATGATCAAGATTACATCGACTTTTGATCCGGAGGTCATGATCTCGACCGTGCAATACACACGGCATTAACATGAGCTCAAAATTTTAAAAAATAGATCAACATACATACATACATACATAAAATCACTCCTCTTTCTCGACTACTTGCCACGATCCTGACACACAACTTTTGCCTCATTCACTCTCATTACATTCTTCATACATGCTCGCCGGTTTAGGGTACTTTTGACCTGGCCCTTCTCCAAAATGTCGCCAATTTGATCCAAGAAGGTTCGCCTAGGCATTCCCCTATGTATGGGACAGCTGGACTGTCCCATACACACTCGCCTCATACACTTGCTTTGTCAAAGGACTGTCATCCATCCTCTCTACATGCCCAAACCATCTTAACATAAAAAAAACAATAGATCAAACAGTTGTAATATGAGCGAGCAATGGATTTGCAACCAATTCCGTTCAGAATTGAAGAGGAAATTTTGCCAAAATGTACTATGACTTGCCTCTAGCTGCCTATTTGAGTTTTTATGACAGTAACACAATTAAAAAGCAAAATAGTGAAGCTGTACGACATTTGTGTCAAGGAAAATTATCTATCTTTGTACCTATCACTTTATTATTGTTTTCTTCCCACCAATTTAATCTAGTAACTTTGTTCAGACTATTTTTGTAACATCTCTTGTCTTGTGTTATTAGATTTTCTGAACAAAGTTAGGTCTGCGCTCGCTCCTCGCCACTCGAAGTTCGATGACCTTAGAACTAAGAAAACATACCCTGTTTGAAAAATAGCAAAAAAACTCTGGAAGCTTACAAACTTGTACAAGCTGTTTCCCCAAAGGAAAACTAATGACGGCTGATCTATTCATTCTAGATCTCATAAGGATGTTTAGGTCAGGTTACGTTTATATGTTTTTTAATATGACTCATTTTGCAATTACTAGGAGTGCTAGCTGATTTCCATAAGTACTAACTTTTCCTTCACCGATATTTTATTTTTTATTTTATTTTATTTATTAGGTCTACCAACGATTGTTACATTATTACATGAAGAAGAAATACATAGTTTAAGGTACATTAAGTACTGTCTTACGCTAAATGCACAATCACTTATAGGTAAACACTACATGCACTAATTAAATTAGAAGGAGTAAGTTGTAATAAAAAAGAAAAAGGTGTTTTATTTTTCTAAAAGCAAAGTAAAGAATAAAAAAAGAAGTAGGTACTGATTTATACACTAATAACTAATTTAATAGGTGCTCGGCCAGGTGTTGGCGGAGCTTACCTACGGTAAGTGAAAAAATGTCGATATCATTACAGAATTCATTAAGGCATTTGCTGAACCTTGAGACCGGGGAGTTACTGCCAAGCACTGTGGTGCGGAACGGTGGAGACAGCAGGGGCATAGCATAGCGAGGTGTAGTGCGAGGGAATCTGAAGTTCAGTTTACTCAATAACGGGGGGCAGTCAATTTGATTATGCAGGATTTTAAACAGAAATATTAGATCAATTTGAACTCTACGTTTTTTTAATGATGCTAACTTGAAGTGCTTAAGTCTCTCTCCATATGATTTTTTTACTTTAGCAATGTTATATGCATAAGAAAGGTGCCACAAAAAACGCTTTTGAACCCTCTCGATTCTAAGAATGTGGGTGGCATAATGAGGTCTCCACACTACGGGGCAATACTCAAGTATGCTTCGAACCAAGGTGTTATACAAAAGTATTTTGGTATGTGGTCTTCTAAAGGTTTTGCTATTTCTTATGACAAATCCTAGCATCTTAGATGCCCTTTTAATTATGTTATCAAAATGAGGTATAAAAGTTAATTTACTATCCAAAATCACTCCCAAGTCTCTTATATTACTAACTTCACGTATAGGTGTGCCTCCTATATTATAGGTCGATTTGTGTACATTATGCTTTCTAGAAAATTTTATAAAAAAACATTTATCTGTGTTGAGGGTCATTCTGTTGGCACAACACCATTTGTATAAATTATCCAAATCATTTTGCATTAAGGTTAGGTCTGCATCAGAATTAATTATGCGATATAGAGTGTAAATAAATGTACAAATTCTCTTCTATATAAAAAATATACTTTATCATCGGATAGACATACCAAGAACCATTGGTGGCTCCGTTAGGATTGGCTTCGATCAATCTTAAGCTCGGTTAGGTGTTGCTTATTCTCATTATCATTGTTTTAAACAGGTTCATGACTGTATTCCTAAGGCGCGGTAAATTGCAGATCCTTTGAAGATGTCTAAGGGGGTAATCAGAGGCATGTCCAAATACATATTTGATAAATACCCACATCTTACAGAATATAATAAGTACCTACAAGATATGAAGGCATTCTTCATTCTAGAAACTGGAAGCAGAAACGTGATTTTATATCTATCATCCACTTCCCGCTGTCCTTATTAAATTGCGTTAAAGTTTTCCCATCTCGTCCGAGCGACATTTTCAGTTAGCTACGCTGCATTGTAGAGGTTTTTAGAGTTTGCTAAAGAAACTGAAGATAATAAGGCGTGGTAAACATCCATTCAGACCTTTCAATAATAAATAACACCCTTAAACGTCACATAAATCCTGACTCATATGTCTGGGGTCAGAATATAATTATGATCCCAAAATAGGATTGAATATTGACATGTCTAGATTATCTCATTAGACAGTTTTAAGGATATGTTTACAAAAGATTTAAAAGAATGTCTTCTCATTTTAGGGATCAGTTGTGATCAAGTCTTTTTTTATATCTAGGATACCTTATGTGATTCTACGTAGGCATATCAATCATCTCAAAACATTGGTAGGAAGGACTTTTTCGTATCGGAAAGCATTTTTTCGTATCTAGTAATCGTCGGATCCCACTGCCAGACAAAGCCGTTTCTTATTGTCTCTATTCCTTGGTCAGCGCGGTTCCTCTGAATAGGTAATAATGATAATTTGATATGAAGAGGCTTCTACATTGAATGCACCTTCTTGTCAGATACAGGGGACCTTCTCGTGAACCCCGAGAACGGGTACGAGTGGGGTGGGCAGAGCATGCCGCGCGCGCCGGTCGGCAAGCAAGCGCAGAATGCTATCAACATCATCAATGCGGTGCTGATGAGGAAGAGTTCTGTGGCGCAGTTGACAAAGTAAGTTTAAACTGGACTGTATTTTTACATGGATTTGACCGGTTTTTGTGCCCAAGTCAAAGGTACTTGGAGCACGATGAGCATAGCAGAGTCGGCTTCACACTCAGTCATAGGTTTTAATCCCACATTGTGTGCAATTCTAAGGATACATTTTAAAATCTTTTAGTTTAGATAGTTCCAAACAGTATGGTTAGTTTTTTGATGTACAAAAATATCATTTTGTCTCTGTACTTACACCTTATTCGTAATGAGACTATATATGACTAGACAAAACGCGAGTGTCTTACTCGCGTTTTTGAGAGGTAGTTCTCTCAAACGCAGTATGTAGTTATGGCATAGATTCGGCAAAGTCAAACCTGGATCAAGTACAAATTTGAAAAATATATCATCAAAACCTTTTCTTACCAGGTACGACATAATGCTGGGCGTCACAAAAGCCGAAGCGTACTTCGCGTTCAGCGGCGACGACGTCCAATACGGCATCGAAGCTGACCGCCGCTCCAAGATCCTCAAATCCTTCGTAAGGAACACCTACAGCTACCATCTGTCAGAGATCCTTGCGACGATCATCAATGAGTATACTGACTGGGAACGGCCGGTGCAGCATCCTATCAATATCAGGTGAGGTGACTGTTGATAACGAGGATTATCTGGAGAAGTTTCAATTTATTATAATTGTTGCCTAGGCGGTTCACACTTCTTTCGGATGCATCGATTCGATGAATTACTTTGAAAAGCGATGTTTCTCAAAGTTCATCGAATTGATGCACACGAATGAATCGCTATGTTGGAGAATATCAACAAAACTTTAACTATTATACAATTCTAAATCGAGTTGGTTAGGAAGAACAGGTCCCATTGTTTGATCCTAAAAAGCTTAAAAGTTTTTATTGTCAGGTTCCAGAGCTTTCTCTAAAGCCTTTTTAGGGAGAAATAATAATCCTTTCTGTCAAAGTTTGTTGTGTACTTGCGAAGTTGTAATTGAAAGAAGATGAGACTCAGCCCGAGACTGACTAAGCGAGCTCAAACTTTGCTGACCCGAGTTTACGCTACAGCATGTCCACTAGCTAATTATATTTGTTTGATTTTATCATTTTCTGAATTTTTTTTGGCCTTTGGCACGGGATTCTTGGCTTCGTGATAGTCATTTGATATTGTGGTGGTGCATTTTCTTACTTAATTCTTGTCTACTGCGCATCAAATCCATCGCGCGAATCTTTTATATCCTTTGAAGATGTCTGGGGGTCAGAAGGACGTCCAAATGCATACTTGATACGCCCAAATTTAGCAGAAGTTATTCCATACGTTATTGCAAACCTATTACATAACTAAAAACTGTTTGTAATATATTTCTTTTTTGTCTCAGGGACGAGACATTGGAGGCACTAAGCGATGCTCAAGTGGTGGCTCCGATGGTCCTCACTGCTGACACACATTCAGCTCTGAGACGTAACTCCTACCTCTACGTGTTTGACTACCAAACAAAGTATGGAGATTATCCACAGGTGAGAACAAATAGCTTATAGGCGGTTTTCATTAGTCAAAGACAGAGTGACAAGTAAGCAAGTAGGTAGGTACAGTAGGCCAAATTAGACATGGTGGCAAGTCAACTTACACCGGTCTCAAAACTTTATTCCTGATAGTTCCATCAAACTCAACTTTAGATAGATAAAATATTTATTTGGCACACATAACATTTCAACACAGACACAAGAACAAAGACAAGTAACAAGTCGGTAGGTGCATAGGTAAAAAAAAAATAGAAAAAATACAAGTAGTCGGGCACCTACATAGGTGGGTGCAACAGTGGTCTGTGTACTGTTGTGAGCCAAAAAGGTCCAGTCTCAGCAACTTTGTAATTTCTATGTTGACACCATTGAATTTGGTTCATTTTTTTTAATTTAAAACGTAATGTTATAGAAAAACTAATATTCCAAACACTCTTTTCCAATGTTTTTATGTTTTGCAAATTGCTTAGAGTTGAATAATTCTGTTTTGCCATTCTATAAAACTTCACACGTTCAATGCTGTACAGCAATTTAATTTCTCTCTGTCGAGGTATTTACCCGCACAATGCCATACAAAGAGTGACTCTAATGAGTTCTAGATTAAGTATTCCAGTTCAAACTTTGAGAATGCCTTTAATTTCTAAGCGCGTGAACTTTACTATTGTTGAACTTTCTTTCGTATAATTTTATTTATTTAAATACTTTATTGCACAAAATTACGAAAATACTGCACAATTGGCGACCATAATGCCGAAGGCATTTTCTACGTGCTGACCACCGTGTTGAATACTGACTGTGTGTTGATACAATGTTGTGTGTATAATGCGAAACGGAAAATAGCAATACGTTTGAACCATAATATGTCACTTTAAATACCACTAGTGCACGGGTCACTGCTCACTGAGAGGTACAGCTTTGCAGCCAATTTGTACAACGTACCATTGTATGGTTTTACTTGCACTCTTTTAGTACCTATCTATTTCATCAACCCAGTTATACCTACTACTAAGAATAGGCTCCTAATAGACCTCTCTGATCACCTTTGTCAGATTTCACCTTTTGGTTTAATTTATATAATTAATTTACAAGCTTTCCTGGAAAAAATTTGCCCAACTATATTCGACCAGCATCTGAAGAACCTCACTCATCCATCTTAATTTTGCCTTTGATTTTCTTTATCGCTAGTCTTAGTCATCCGCTTTACGTAGACCTGTCACCACTCCCTTCTTGATCTGAGAGCTTTAACAAACTGGTTGGTAACAATTTTCATGGCATAGTTGACAATCGATAACTCGTGGTGATCAGTTAATGAGTTGGTTATTGAGGTAATTTGAATTGTGTTGTAACCTGGTATTCTGATTGGCAGCAGTATAATTGATGCAATCAGAATATTTTGATTCTGTACAAATGATACATTTTGGTTGCTCAACAAGTTCAATGTAACAACTTCTAACTTCAAAATAACATCATGTTCTCATAGTTTATTCTCTACAGCAGAATGTACCTGGAATAATACATTTGAAATACTCAAAATTCGTGTAAAATGCCATTTAAACGATACCATTCTGGCATACCATTCTTGACTTTTGCTTTCTCAATCTCAATGGAGCAAGAGTTTATTTTCTGTGGCATGAGACAAGAATGGTATGCCAGAATGGAATCGTGTGAATGGCGTTTCAGGTTTTAGTTTCCATAATAGTGATAGAAATTGCTCCAAGCGGTGCAGGGAAAACATGGAACGCGTTAAATGCATTCTCTTAGTTTGATCGCTCCTCGAATGAACCGTATAATTACTAATCTTCCCGCAATGTTTACTTGGCAACATAATATAATAAGAACATTTTAAAATACAATCACAATAATTGCATATTATACATACTAATATTATAAATCTGAAAGTAACTCTGTCTGTCTGTCTGTTTGTTACGCTTTCACGTCCAGACCGCTGAACAGATTAAGCTGAAAGGCAAAGTTAAAGGTTGTATCCCAGGGAAGGACATAGGCTACCTTTTATCCCGAAAAAACGAAAAAATCCCGAGGGACCGCGGGTCACACCGCGGGAGCGCAGCTAGTAGTAATATAAAAAAATATATCACGAGGCAAATCTTCGAGGTGCGGTAGACATTATCTCTGGTAATATTCTTAGGTATTCCAGATCCTTTGTAGATGTCGAGGGGGGGGGTTAAAACATGACCCTTTTGTTATTTTCTATCATAACTTCTTACGTTACTATGATAATGCCTGTTTTAGATTATATTACAGCAATGTAACGGTAGTCGATACCAAAAAGACTAGCAACCATCTAGTGAATTGCTATCGTCGGAAGTTTACCGGCGAAGTTTATAGTTTACAGGTTTATGGTTCCAGTTTTTAGTTTTAGTGGGTTGTAAAGCGATTTTTCATCACATAAAGTGGCAGAATGTTTCTCTATTGTATATATCTATATAAATACGAGAGGGTTCAAACATCAATATGTACCTACGTTAAATTATGTAAATTACATACTTACCTACATACACAAACAAAAAGTCATACCTCATCATCATTCCCTTGCCCTTATCCCGCGCTAAGTGGTGTCGGCACAGCATGTATTCTTCCTTCACGTGGATGAAGGATCATCACTATCACTCGTCAACATGTTTGTTGACGAGTGGTCATACATACAAAAACAAAAAGTTTATATATCTCTATGGCCAAAGGTCAACAAAGGATTTCAATTTGTTCCGTAGTCCTATCAAGGTTGTGAAATTAATTTTATATTGGTAGAAGAGAATAAAAATAAACCAAACAAGTAACGTACACGAGCTCTGGATTTGCGAAATCAATTTGAGTTTCAACTTTGTATTTATTTTCATCTCACGAGTTAATTTTAAACAAAGTTAAATAAACACGTTTGTTGACAAATAATATGGATTGGAATATTGAAATCAAATATTGAAGAATGAAATTTATAATTGGGTCGCAAGTTAATTAATTTTCGCAAATTATTACAAAAGATATAGTGAATAATTTTGGTGAAAATGATTGTTTGAAAGGGCGTTGAGGTAATTTAATTAAAAGCTTTACTTATCTCTGACTACCCCTTTCGATGTCTTTATTGGATCTCAAGTGACTTGATCTCAGAGTGCACTATGGTAAACTCTTTTAGGCCCTTGATTCAGACTTCAGCGGAATGCATTCGGGTCGGAATAGGTCAGCTGTAAACCGACTGCAACCAATCACAGTGCAAGAAACGTGAATCAATTCCCTGCACTGTGATTGGTTGCGGTCGGTTGAACAGCTGATCGATTCCGACCCGAATGCGTTCCGCTGAAGTATGAATCACTAGACAGATCGTGACTATATGATCAGGACTAGCACGCGATGGGGAAAGTTAGAACTTGTTATGAGAAGTCTTTGTTCAACAGTCACATTTAAAAGTTCACGATGATTTTATCCCTGAAGAACAGTAGACATTCTCTTAGATCAAGTTAATCACCTTTAAAGATGTCTAGAGATGTCTAATATTTTTTTTTAGGAAAAAATCTTAACCATTTTATGTTTTAAACAGAGGCAAGGATGCATCCATGGAGAGGAACTACCGTATATCTTCGGAGCGCCTCTGGTGGGTGGGCTAGCACACTTCCCACGGAACTACACGAAGGCTGAAGTGGCGTTGTCAGAGTCAGTAATGCTGTACTGGGGGAACTTTGCTAAAACTGGGTAAGTAAGTTCATGGTACCTAATGGCACATTTTTTAAAAATGGAAATGCCTTTGTTGACATACTTTTGGAAATATTTGACTTATAGGTTAGTTAGAGTGAGGTTCTAATAATCTTCTACATCACTACACTTTTGCATTACACACTATTTCATTAAAATAAAGATTAAAAAACTAGTTAAAACCAATATAATCTAAGTAATTTTATGTCTATTTCCTTCCTTAGTAACCCAAATGAGGCACAAGAGAGTGACCCGATACGCGCGGGCCGGCAAGAGCGAGTGCGAATGAAGAACATCGAGTGGACAGCTTACGAGGCGGTTCACAAGAAATACCTTAACATTGACACCAAATCTAAGCTGAAGAACCACTATAGAGCACATAGGTAAGAGGTGAAGCATTGAAACATAGTATTTCTTAAACTAGTGCTATTAGAACAACGTAATATTTGAAGATAGTCAAACGGGTGATGAAAGTGATAAACAACTTCGAACCTAACATAGTGAAAAATCCAAAGTTACTGACTGTTCTTGTTTACATCACTTTCTAAATTAAACCTACATACAAGGGCTAACAATGTTATGGAACTTGTCTTCAATTTTACCTTTTTCCTCAACAGGTTATCATTCTGGCTGAACCTAGTCCCGGATCTTCACCGTCCGGGTGGTGAGGATGTCCCACCCTCTCATCATCAGCTTGAGAACGAAGATCACGCTTCCATCCAACCCACTCTTAAAACCTTTAGTCCACCGTTCAGAAAAACCACTGACATGATCATCACTGATACAGGAGTAGCGACGAAGATACCAGTTCTAAGCGTGCTCAATATCACTTCTCCACTGAACTTCAATGTAGTGGGAGTTAACACCGCTACTCAGAACACAGCAGTTGATATACATAAGACTGATTTGACGACAACCAATCCCCCGGAAGATGGCTTTGCTGCTTATTCCACAGCTCTAAGCGTCACAATTGCTATCGGATGTTCTCTTCTCATACTCAATGTATTGATATTCGCTGGAGTATACTATCAGAGAGATAAAACAAGAATGAATGGACAGGACGGACATAACAATGGAACTCATTTGAAGAAGCGAGTGGAGAACGGTCAAATGCCGAATAACATTTGCGGGGATTTGGAAGGAGCGTTGACGTATCAGACGAGTCTGAAGAACGATCCAGCTACAATCCTCGGCCATCATCACACGCATTCGCACCATCAGCTACCTCCTCCAGAGTTTGCTGATTTACCGAGCAATAATGTATCAGCTATGGCGACTCTCCCTAGAGCGCCACCACCTCCCAAAATCGGGAAGTCGAATATAAACACACTTGCAAGTGGACAGTTGCAGGAAAACCAGCCGTTGCTCTCGGCGCATCAGATGCAACTGATCAATACTAACACATTGACGAAGAAGAACACGCAGTTGAACGCAAAGTCGAATGTGACTATGGAGGAGTTGCGTGTGTGACGTCAGAGGGCCTGACTGCAACGGGCCGGTAGTTGCAGTGACGTGGCGCACCAGGACGAGATCGTGTGACTCGAGCCGGACCTTCTCAGATGTGTCACGGACTATATTTGAAGCCAATGACTTTGATACTGTTGTCGGATAAGCAACTTACAAAGCAAAGATAGTACAGACTGTATAGCTGTTTTATCAACTAATGTAAGTATGAAGAATGGATTCGTGAAGTGAAAGACTCATACGCACATCCTTCATGGAATCTTACTTCGGCTTTGTTTGAAGGCTCTGTAAGTTGCTTATTTTGTATAAAAACCGTATTATTTGGACTTTACAGTGATTACGTTTGGGAAGGTTGTCAAACTGCTATAAGACTGAAGTGTTCAGTGAGATAGAAATAAGTGAAAGTGAAACTCAGTGAACTGAAAAGTTACAATGAGAAATAATCAGTAAGTGATAAGTGACGTAGTGGAACGGTATAAAAAGTGACGGTTAGGAAAATTACCATATCTTGTAAGTGAAAGTTGACTCATGTTAATGACAATTCATGTAAAGTGATGTAAATATTATGTAAGTTGTAAATACAAAGCAGCTCAGCCGCATATCCATCCTAAATACAATTATAATCTCATGATAGTGTATTTATAAGATTGAAGCCTTCGTTTTCTAAGAGTAAATTAGATTGCTGTTAGATATCTAATGTACTTCTTCCACATATGCGATGTTTTTATTTGACTGACAAAATGGTGTTTAATTGTTCCGAGAAATCCGTATTTTCCAGCAAATTACTTTATACATGCGTGAGTGAGACAGAAATATATTTCTGGTCGTTGTTAGATATGCATTCCGCGCCAGGGGCCGTATTCCCGTTCTTATTTTCGTTCGTTTGATGAATATTCGGATGTTTCTTACTACGATTTCTGACTTCAAGAGCAAATTTTGCTGTTTGGAATATTTGGGTCCTAAGTTAGGACCGTGTATGAACGTTGATCTTATTGATTGAATACAATTTAGCTTGTAGTAGAAAGCATCCGATTATTCATTAAACGAGCGAAAAAACGAACGCGAATAACCCCCAGTCTATTATTGCCTCTCGCTTCGACCGCACGCACTATTGCACGGGTCATAATTCAACAATTTTATTATACACAAATGATCTCTCTAATGGTTGCTGACGTTGCTCCTAGAAAACTAAGGTTGTTAGGAAACTGTGTAGAAAAGAATAAATGTTTCGAATAAATCGTTTTGTTGTTCTGATAATAAACCATTTTTGAATTACTTTTATAATTTTGGTAAATCTTTTTTGAAAATACAGTGATTAAAAATATTTTGATTATTGGAAAAACAGTGACAGTCAAGTATTTGAGGATAGAACTTCCACACTTCTTAAAAGTCTTTAATTAGAAATATTATGACCATCAAAATTGAAACTGCCATATTATTATTATTGCATGATACATTGTGTATGCCCTAGAGCTACGAATAGCATTTTTTTATTAAAAAAAAAGTGATATAGCTACGTTAGATAATTTAATAACACCAATAATGTATTTCTAATCAAGTTAAGCAATAATGATTTCGAAATAGAACATTTTTAATGTGTTTTGATTGCATTCGAAGAAACAAAATAATTTATCAAACTAAACATTATTACTTTCAAATCAATGGAAATAAACGTTTTGAGAAAAAGTATAAGTAACACTTTAAATTGTAGTTTAAACTTACATTAAGGAACAATTAAGTGACCATACAGCTAATTTTAACCATAGGTTTTTTTTTTAATTTAAATAGCCAGTGTCAAGCAGTCGTTTGCATTTTGTAATCTCGTCACAGAGAAAACAAAAGAGAACCGACTTTCTTAGCGACTAAATTCAAACGACACCAAACAAATTGAAATCTTATTGCAACGCAATACGGTTCGATGTCTATTTGACGTCTTGTTTAATCCCATTTAAAACATAGAATTCACACACGTAAAAATCAATCATTGATGAATTCTACGTAATGAATTCTCTGTTTTCTGATTGATAGTTATTTTGTTTCTCTTGCAAAGTTAAATTAATTTCTAACATAGATGGACCAATAGTGTTTGTATATATGTAAATATTTAACGGTATAACAGGTTGTTAATCCAATGATATTTCAATCGATATCCATGACTGACCCCTATTACCCGACTGATAAAGAAGGGTGTTGAAAGTTATGTTTTCATTGATCAATATCTCTATAACGGAACAAGGCCCTCCCTTAGTCATTGTTACAAAATAGAAATATAATAGAAATTTGACAAAACTTTATACATTTTATGTCAAGCATCGCGACACATGAGTTCCTGGTTCTATGTCAATCGTCAGTTTGACATAATGCCAGAGATTCTATTTTATTTCTAGGCTAGGGGTGCTAGCGACATTCTTAGTCTAGGTATTTGTGAAGTTATCGATCGTCACACCATTTGCGTCGTCAAAGAGTCCAAAGTTTTTACGATGAAAATTAATAGAGCAAGATTCGTTATAGAGACATTGTTCGTAGTAAATTGAATTTTAGTAGCACGAAGTAAAAACATATTTGTACAGGTTGAAACTGATTTGCAGTTGCACCTATGAAGAAATATTTTTTTCAATCAACTATTTTCGAAACTCCTCTATTAGGTACAACAAAATCACCATCTGCCTTATTGTCAAACTTGAAATCCATTTCCAGTTGTCATTCCAATACAGATCCACCAATCACATAATAGGGAAATGACAATTGAAGTCCAGAATGGCTTTCAAATGTCAAAATGAAGCCCGTGTTCATTGCCAGTTGAATTACACAATAAGGCCCCAAGTTTACCCAGGTTAGTTTCAAGAAAGTTTTGAGAAACGACCGAAAAATCTATGGTGATTATGAGTTTTAGGAAACAGTGCGTATCTATTGTTATACACCAATACTTAGAAGTAATCAACATTTCCGGTGCTACTTCTAATTTGCGTTAACCTGTACAGTTTTTTCGTTTGAGACAACTTCCCATTTGGTGGTTTCCGATCGTTATTACAAAATAGGTTCGCAATTTGACATTTTATTGGCAAAATTTAAGGCCCTTATTAATAAACGTGGTGTAAAGTTACGCCGAGTGCAACTTAGGAGTAACCATAAAATTTTTGGAGTTTAGACCTGGCGTAACTTTACACCACGTTTATTTATAAGGGCTTAAGTGTATTTTGAATAGAGGATTACACGGTTCGGCTTTAAGTTCGGTGTGAGTTTTATAACTGGATAGAAATATGGACTCAAAGAACACGATTTTTAAATAGGACACGACTTTTAACGGAATATGGTAGACTTTTATTCACATTCATTGGAATGCTTATTATAGACTCAAGAAGACCAGCAGTCAGGTGGGTGGATGATATAGAGGCCATTGAGGGAAAGACATGGATGAGATCAGCACAGGGCCGATTGGAGTGGCGTTTTAAGGGAAGAGGCTTATGTCCAGCTGTGGGCTATTTGAGCTGTAAATGATGATGATGACTCAAGAAGTCTAGACCAGGGATGTTACGGATGTGTAATTTCGGATATGGATATGGATACGGATATTTACAAATTATTATACCGGATTCAGATACGGATACGGATGTTAAATTATTTCGGATTATCCGGATAGTTTCGGATAATTTCGGTTTCGGATATTAAGCGGGCCAAAACGCAACGATACTGTCCTGACGTGATGACCCTGACAAGTCACATTGTGGCACTGACATTGTGAACATCAAGTTTGGAGACTGCCAATATCCGAAATTATTCGAAACTTTTATATCGGATTTGGATACGGATATTTTTTTATTTCGGATATTCGGTAGTTTCGGATACGGATATGGATATCCCTAACATCCCTGGTCTAGACCCTCAGAATTGAAAATTTAATTTAGTGCAAACTGAATAACTAGATCTGTTGGGTCATATTTCTAATTCATAATTCACGTTTATCTAACTTGTGCTCACTAAAGAGTTTATTCAGTGATGAATAGTTCCAAAGTCAAATGATATGCAAGAATCGCAATCTATTAATTATAAATTATATTAATAGATTGCGATGATTATTGATGATTATTATAAATTATGCAACGGCTTTATCAGATATGCTTATTTTTTAACGCATGCACTTAAATTATTTATGTGATACCATGTTTTGTATACCCGATCGCACTAATTTTGTGAAACATGTTAGTGAACTTAGGTACCATTAAGTCAGTATGGAGACTTCATAATAAGTACTTAAATAATTGGGACAACCTACAAATTTTAATAAATAACATTTGAAATTAATTTATGAAGTTTTATTTCTACCAAGATGCACATATAATCACGCCTCTCTTCCGGCTAAAGTGTTTTAAAAAGCTGCTAAGTAAATTATGTTCGAAATGGATTCAGCCGATAAAAGTAGGTATTCCAACCTTTCCTAGTCCACTGTGTATTAATTACAAGCTGCGCTTCCGCGGTGTGACCCGCGATCCCTCGGGATTTTTTCATTTTTTCGGGATAAAAAGAAACCTATGTCCTTCCCTGGGATATAACCTTTAACTATGCCAAATTTCAGCTTAATCTGTTCAGCGGTTTGGGCGTAAAAGCGTAACAAACAGACAGACAAACAGACGGACAGACAGACAGAGTTACTTTCACATTTATAATATTAGTATGGAAGTATGGATTCCAGTAATTCACAATCAAATAATTTATTGCGAAATATGGTCAAGAAGGTCTTAAATAAGTAGTTATATAAACAGTGTCACATATTTCATCAAGAAACAATACTTATTAACTACATAAGTATTTGTTTTTCTATTTAATCCGTTATTGTATTAATACTTAAAATTATTACTGTTCATCAATATTTGAAGCTAAACCCAAGTACAACTCCTACATGGATTGTTAAATTCTCCAGTTTTTTTATTCAAGTTTATAATTCCATCAAAAATTATTTAGTTTAAACATTCGAGAACCTAAATGAGCTACGAGTAATCCATCCTTTCTCTTCGTCTAATTAATCTTTAATAGGGCTAAATTAATTTGTTTAAGTAATAGTTGATTGTTCACGTTATCCGCACTTACCCGCCGGACCTTCTGTACACATTAATTTGACTCGCTTAGCTCGCGGCTCAAGGTTTAAACTTTAAGCTATAAAGCAAACGTCAATAATAAAAAAGATGGTAAGGATTTGCTGGAGAATGTTACTAAGACGGAAGTACTGAAATGAGCTGAGAAAAAATCATACAGACGAATTGAGAACCTCCTTTTTTGAAGTCGGTTGAAAAGAATGGTACGCAGCATTTTGGACTAATCGCATTGCCGACGTTGGGAGCAAATGAGCAAAGCTAAAGTGGGACTGGGTTGAATTTGTAAACCATTGTCACTCCTCGTGAAAAGCAAACATTGACACTCCTTGGGTGCCAGAGAACGGAAGGCGTCTTTGATGCCGGCAGAGAAGGCGTTGCCGGGACGATCTTGACGGATTTGAGAATGAATAGTGGGAGAAGTTGTGAGAGACAGAGCCGTGTTGGTCGAATGGGGTTGTGCCTCGACTTTCAATTCGAATGTCGTGGGTTTGAATCCCGGCCATGCATCAATGGATTTTTTTTTTGAAAAATTTATATGCGCTTTAACACGAGCTCATAACGGTGAAGGAAAACGTGAGGAAACCCACAGCTTAGTCAGCTCCACACGTATTGACGTCGTCTTTCCTTTGGGCCAGGCTTATTAAGATGAGAGGATGGTTTAGATGCTGGGCAAGCCCCATCTTAAACAATATCCCAGGCACTGCAGCGTCCCGTTAAGTGTAGACATGGATTGCCTCCTGACGCTGTATAAATCATCATAGATGTAAAGGCCTAAGTTTTTTTGTGGGAGATCGCCAAAGTAAGGGACCAATTGACTATAATTTTGGGGCAAGCCTTTGCCCAGCCGTGGGAAACAATGGGTCGACATAAATAAAGGACGCTGTATCTGATACGCACGGCCGGGATTCAAATCACCTAAAACTTAGACCAAACAGGCAGCGGCTCGCTAGCAGAAAATTACATTGTTAAGTGTTAATGCCCCAACATTTGTTTAGAGCACGCGAGCACGTAAGCTTCTATTTAATGATAACTTGAGATAATTCCTGAAAAATTGCCGAAACTTTTATTCCTTGAAGGGCACTTACACGGAATAATTACAACTGATAAGATTCCGTCATCATCATCATCATCATGTCAGCCATCTAGTGTCCATTGCTGAACATAGGCCTCCCCCATCGATTTCCACAGCGATCGATCTTGTGCAGCCTGCACCCAACGGCTCCCAGCAACCTTAACCAGATCGTCTTTCCATCTAGTGGGGGACCGTCCTCTACTGGGGTTTCCGGTGCGTGGCCTCCACTCGAGAACCTTTCTGCCCCTACGGCCGTCAGTTCTACGAGCTATGTGCCCTGCCCACTACCACTTCAACTGCCTATC
The DNA here is from genome assembly GCA_951394285.1 of Epirrhoe tristata. NCBI lineage: Eukaryota > Metazoa > Arthropoda > Insecta > Lepidoptera > Geometridae > Epirrhoe > Epirrhoe tristata. Next base: position 595,215 of record OX596139.1, on the reverse strand, counting down.
CTGTGGGCTATGTCGGTGACTTTTGTGCGTCTACGGATCTCTTCATTTCTGATTTCCATAGCTCGTTGAGCGACCTTGAGCCTTCTTATGAGGCCCATAGTGAGAGATAATAAGATAAGATAAGAACATAAGATTCCGTATCGCACTGCAATTTTCACGTGTAAACGGTCATCGGTTGCTTAAAGTAGTACGAGAGACGTTCGCTTTGCCGGTAAATGGCATCAGTTTATAGCAAAACGAGCCAAAAACTGCATCGTGTAAATGCTCTACTGAGGCGGAGTGGTGCGGAAAGGAGCCACAATTCTCCAAAAACTTTTGACAGATGGCGTTTTTCAACTCTATGCAAAGCCAACTGTGGCTTTGCATAGGTTTTTATTAATAAAAAAATCATTCTTAATGCATGAGTAATTAGTTAGTAGCCATGCTTCACCAGGTAGTAAAAACTATATTTATTACACTTAGGTTTATATGACTTACCTATGCTAATTGATAAATTTTATAATAAAACTTACCGCTATGAAAAATTTGATTAGGGTCCAATGACCTGCGTCCACTAATGAGAGTAATACATTTAATGAGGAGCCTAGCCGAAATCCCAGCAACCTTAATTAAAATCATTATAGACCCCTACAAAAGAGCATAACTCCTTCATAATTACAGGTACATAACGCACACATACAAAGCATTCACCACGTGCGTGCAAATTAAAATTTCCCTACAAAATCCGCTGAAGTTAATATCCAGCCAATGCTTTGAACTCCGTTCATATATCCTCAAAGTCGGCTTTACATGTAAATTGGGAATACACACTAGAACTTTCAACCCTATTACAACGGTATAAGAGCTCAAATTAAATGTGATATACGGCCAGGTAGGGCAAGATTACCATAATGCTGTTTTTTTAGAACAGCCTCATTTGACAGGGATTGACACGAGTTTTGTAAAGGTAAGTAATGGGGTTTTGATCCTGTTGATGACGTGGAAATAATACAAGCGGATAACATTCTTATTCAGTGTTCATAATACCTTCAATCGATGCTTGATGGTCAAAGTCAAAGGGGTTAAAATATAATTAAAAAATAGTTATAAAAAATAGATATTTGTGAAAGTCGCACGAAAATGATAGGCAAACACATGGAACTGCTAACTTTTGTGAAACGTTGGTATGTGCCTGTCTATTACCACCCCGACATCTTCCAAGGTTTTCCTACCGGCCAATCTACAGAAGATTGGCTACCGATCTTAGAAAAAGATCACCGTGCTTTCGGGACACAATAGTGGTCCTGTATTTTTTGTAAATAAAAATGAATTATAAAATTTGACGACCTCTGTGGCGCAGTGGGCGAAGGTCCACCTGCGACGCAGAAGGGGTGCTTCTATGTATAATAATAATATAATAATAATAATAAATCGTTTATTTCAGACATAGAGATCCATATAAAACCTATTACACACAAATTATATTTATCTAAAAAACAGTCATAAAAATAAAAATAAAATAATACTTATACTTAAGTAAATCATTTTAGGTGGCAATTTCCACCCAACGTCTATATGTTGACGTTTGCATCAGTCTGTCGGCCAGACTTCTAATAATTGCGTTCTTACACCTGTCTACTCTGGACATGAAGGAAGCTATTCTCTTTCTTTGGATGGCGTTAAAAGAGTCAACGCGGGCCTCGGCGTACATTTCAGAAGCGCTACAATAGCGCTTGTAGCCCATCAGATGTCTAAATACATTATTATAAGCCACCCTTATACCATTGTGCGCCTTTTTGGTATAGTCAGTCCAGAGTTGACAGGTGTAAAATGACTGGCAGAATGATCTAAAAAGTGTAATCTTCACGTCAGGGGAAGACTTGTAGAACTTCCTCGCAATCATGTTTCCTACTATGCAAAGTGCTCTCCGCTGTCGCTCGATATCTGCATCATCTTTTATGCTGGAGGTAAGGATATGGCCAAGGTACCTGAACTGCCCTACAACTTTAACAGGCTGTCCGTTAATGTGGATTTGCGGTACATGCTCGGGACCTTTTCCAGCTTTGAAAATTACCATTTCGGTCTTCTTGACGTTATACACCAGGTCATGTTGGTTGGCATACCTCTCACAGATTCTCAATAACTTATTCAGACCTTTGATTGAGGGACTGAGCAGCACCATGTCGTCGGCATAACTCAGGTTGTTGACATATCTGCCATCTAGCCTGAGCCCTACCCTGGTGCCGCTCAGCTCCTCAACCAACCCATTCACATAAATGTTAAAGAGATCTGGAGAAGTCAGCCCGCCTTGTCTCATGCCACAAGAAAGCTGATAACTGTCTGACAACTCTGAGCCCCACCTGACGTTGTTGGTCTGCTCGCGATACCAGAATCCAAGGAGATCAACAACCTCAGCTGGGACAGATCCCTCGCTGTTCAGTTTATTCCACAGTACCTCGTGATTAATTGTATCAAAAGCACGACTGAGGTCCAAGAAACAACCATATACAGACGTTCCGCTTTGTGTATAATAACTGACAACCTGTTTAAGCGAGAATATTGCCATATCAGTAGAAACTTGAGGTCTAAAACCAAACTGTCCGTCGTTGATTTTCAATGCGCTCAGGTGTGAATAAATGACACGATCAAGTACCTTGGCCATAACAGTAGCAAGAGAAATAGGCCTATAGTTGGCCATACTAGAAATGTCTCCCGTTTTATTTTTAGTTATAGGAACTACTAGCGTTTTTATAAGTTCTTTAGGGAGAAAGCAATGTCGCATGCATAGAGTAAAGAACTGCGCCAATACCTCACAGATATGCTGGCCCCCCCACACTAAATGTTCTATACTAAGACCGTCATGGCCCGGAGACTTACCTCGCTTCATGTTTTTCAGAATAAGTTTAATCTGCTCAGTTGTAATGGTAACTTGGTGAGTCTCCGAGCCCTGACAAACTTGATTTTTACGGTCACCGGTAGTCTGGCTTATATTATTGTGAGAGCTTGTTTTTTCTATATTAAAGTGTTTACTAAATAAATTTGCAATTTTTCTCTGGTTTTTCTCCCCTTCAACACATTCAGCTAAACTATTTTTGTTATTAAATTTTTTAGTTTGTTTCCAAAATTCAACGAAATTACCATCACTGTGATGTCGAGCCAGCATATCCATTTTTATTTTTTCCTGGTTTGATTGCACGTACTTAAGTGCAGCCTTAAAACTTCTACGCGATGCAGTCATTTTCTCATAATAGTACCCCGAGCATGGTCTACCGTAATGGACCCACCAAGAAAAGTTCTCCCTAGCTTGTTTATGTAATTGCCTGACGTGAAGATTCCACCCCACAATTTTTTGCGTTTTTCTATGAGGCTTAAAATCAAAACTTTGTTCGGCTGCAGACTGCAGCGCACTCACAATATCACAGTATAAATTTTCAATACATGTAAAGGCGTCCGACCGATTACATAATAATTCTGCATTTAAACAATTCAATTTATATTTATCAATTATATCACATAACTTAACAGTACACAATTCAGAATATTTATGTATTTGTTCAGGTTCCCTATTACCCCATAGATGCTTAACTAAGTTTTTTACATTTTTTTGATATTCTACTTTAGGTCTTATCATATTAAAATTGCATGTAATTATTAGTGGAAAGTGATCGGACCAGTAGGTACCATATTTCACGCTGATGTCAGTCACTAGATAAGACGCGGCGGTACTTACAATACAATGGTCTAGCCAACGACATGCACCATTAAGGTCACTCACGTATGTATATGAGTTCGTATCCAGTTTTTCTAGGTCTACACAATTTAATGATTGCTCACCACAGAAATCCATCAACTCTTTTCCAAAAAGCGTTCCTGGATGCGCGTTAAAATCTCCTAAGATAAAAACGCTTTCCGTTTCTGAGCTTTCCACCACTGCACTAATGTGTGACAAGCACTGAATAAACTCAGGCAGATTATCCTCGTCATTGGTAGGCATATACACACTGAACACTAGGACGCATCGTGAACCTTGTGCCAGACGCACTGCGATTATACGATCACTGTTACACTGCACTAACTCAGCACTGGTAAATAGACTGGAACGCCACATGAGCGCCACTCCACCGAATGGTCGACCCCTCAGCACTCCCACCGACGTGTCGATGGCGGATTTTGCCCAGCAGCCAAACTCCTTGTCTATTTCATTCACGAAACCCAAGGCGTGTGGCATAAGCCAGGTCTCCTGAAGGGCGATGATGTCGGCTTTTTGACATAGGTCTCTCACATGTTGGGCGGATCTTTTAACACCTTGGCAGTTAAAGGAAACCAATTCAAAGTTACTTTTAGGTTGTACAATCATACTAGTTTTTTTTTAAATGCAGTTGATTCGTTCTCGTTGGAACGCTGTTGTCGATATCGTCGAAAAACTAGTCCTTCAGGCCAAAAGTCATTTTGTAAAAATCTAGTTAGTTTTGATGCCGGTATCTGTATCTTAAAGGAATTAAAATTTGTTTCCCTTTTTTGATTTAGTAATTCTATTTCCAAACATTGTTCTTTCATTTCAATAATGTGATCTCTGATGTCATTTTCCGTTATATCTTTCTTGGTACGCGATAAATAAACATAGGCAAACGTCTAATTGATGTTAAATAATATGTATGTATTTACAAACAAAAAGTATATAAGTAGTATATCAGTTATCTGGTTCCCATAGTACAAGCTTTGCTTAGTTTGGGGCTAGATGATGCTGTGTGAAAATGTCCAACATTGGGAAACATCCAGTTTCGTTGCCTTTTATATGTGGGAGTCACCTAGTATAAAATGACAGAATTAAATGAAGGTCTGCCAGTCACTGACTCAATACGAATCATTCTGTGAATTGGTTGTTTACTAAATATTAAACCATACTAATCAGACCAGCAGGCAGATAATATTTCAACAAAAAATGTGGAACTAATTTTCTTGCTGAGTGAAAATAAAGAGTATTTGTTACTTTTTCCATGAAACTCAGTTGGTATTTATCCATGAAATAAAATATCTTCCGAAAATACGTTCCGTTCTTAAATTCCATTGACATTTTTCAAATAAAATATTTCCATCGTTTTATTTTGAGGAGTCAAGAGTTTGTTCTGCCATTAGGGTTCGAACGAGGGAAAACACTTTAAGGTGTCGCTAATACGAAAATAGGATCATAAACACGGAATTTCGTATTATCTTTCCATACATACATTATAAAATCAAATAAATAAATATAATAATGCTGGATATTTTCACACAGCATCATCTAGCCCCAAACTAAGCAAAGCTTGTATGGGAACCAGATAACTGATAAACTACTTTTATACTTTTTGTTTGTAAATACATATATATTATACATAGAAACACCCAGACCCAAAATAAAGTTTTGGATATCATACAAACATTTATCCCGCGACGGGGATCGAACCCGCAACCTTCTGCGTCCCAAGCGGGCTTTCACCGTAAATAAATACGATTTTTACTTCCTACGATCCTGACTTATCTATGGTTCCATCAACTCTTGCAAGCTCGCTGAACTAGGGTACTTTGGTCTGGCCCTTCTGAAAGTCTCTAGTTTGGTCCAAGCATGTTCGCGAAAGTCCGCACTGAGAACTAAACTCGAACCAGCGTCTTAGCCGAGCACCTGCTAAGCCATTAAATTCATCGATTGTGAAGAATGTTATGTGCTCTATATTCGACAAATTCGATTCTACTAACGCGTTTGAACGCATAGATGTCAGGTCATTACCAGTCTTCTAAGCACTCCCTCGTTTCTTCCTCCGATATTTGCATATTTCGCGAACACCCGCAGACATTCGTGAATAAACGATACCCACGGCGCCTCTATTGTTTTAGACGTATTGTGTGGCAGATAATCTCGTGGAGATGAATGAAATACATTATTATTACATGATAGCTGGAAATGTGTTTTGTAAGTGGCAACGTCTATAGATAGAATGCTAAACCGGTGATAAAAAGATAAAGTTATGTTTGAGACGGTTTTTGAATGTTTTAGAAATGGTGGAATCAAAATTTGATTCAACCCAAATCATTCATAATGATGATGATGAATAATGATTTATTTTTATTGAATAAACAAAATCTTTAGCAAGTCATAAAAACAATCCATGCCGAATCGATGCATCCGAATGAAGTGTGAATCACCATATATTTTCAATCAAGTCCAGTTACTCGATAGAACCTCAACCTTATATAGACCAATCCAGCCACTTACGAAACGCATTGAATCAGAGGAACCCTTGTTAAAAATAGACTCCTCACCCTGGATCACATCGTAAATTCCGACAAAGTTCTAATTGATGTTAAAATACTTGAACGATGTTGTTTACCTAAAAATGTAGCGGGAACTAAGCGGAGTGCCCACAGAATAAATAGTAGAAGGCTTGAGACGGTTTTGCGGCAAAATACCGGTTTTCTAACCCTTTTAAAATGTTACACTTGAACCCGGGTTATTTGCATCTTATTTTCATAATCAATCATGAATGAGAGGAGTAATTATTGAGTAGGGTCTAAGATAATAGAAAGATGGACGTCCGGCAGTCGATGGTTAGAGGATATTTTGTCGTGGATCGTCGATAGTCGGATTGACACAAGATCGTGATGGATGTCACATGCTCGTTAAACCATGACAGAGGAGCTAAGGCGGCCTAAAAACTTCCAGAGTTGGCGACTGACTCATACTAACTTACTTTACCAAACCACCTTTAGTGGGGCTAGCCATAGTAAAGAATTCTGAATTCGTTTGTGAATAACAACTGGTTCTGGGATAAAAATCATTAAATACTGGAATTGAAAACATGTTCAATTTTTGAAATGAAGAATTTATTTACAGAAACTAAGCTACTACATATTTACATATATTTACAAAATACAACAGGATTAGTCAAGCTATCTAAGGATCGTTAGAAACGATCTATAGATAGCTCAACTGATTTAGGTCACTGTCAGTCGGAAGCGTGCCCAAAACACTGGCGGCATTACCACGCTGGATGGCAATGCTGATCCTTTGAGCCAAAAATGTGCCAGCTCTCGGATCACGCGTCGCTTCGACCAGACGCCCTGAAAGAATTTTGAAAACCCGAAGGGCTCCAGAACCCCACGGACCTAGGGTCTCAACCCCAAATGGTTCAAATATATAAACCCTATCAAGATTTATATATTTGCGCCTTTTGAGATCCTCAGCCGAATCTGCCGCCGCGCCAGTTTTTTGAAATTGATTAAAAATAATATACATAAGTAGCAAGACGCACACGCCGATCATTCCCTGTTTTCTAAACAACATCAGTCGCGCCGGGGTCGAGAAAATTAAGTGGGTAGGTGGAAATCGGGATTCTCCTTCGTTTTATAATCCTGTAGAATCCGGGCTTAGCCATCTTCATTCTGTACTGAATCTTGGAGTGTCTGCTTGAAAGAATTGCACAAGATTTGCAATATAACTGTCTTTATGGAGATTTGTGAAGTCTCTTTACCTATTTCGTACTACATTTACAATCTGCATGCGGGATTTGAACCTACGACCCCGCTCATACGTGACGTGGTGACTCTCTGCTAACAGAACTAATGGGCAATCGATGATTATGGTCGAAATTTCGTTTAAGAAGAGTTTTTTGTCGTTGAAGATACCCAAGTGACCCAAGTGTTTTTTTTTTTCCAAATGATGCAGCTCTTATGGTCACGGGAAAACTGATACACGGTGAGTTAGCTTCTATTATTGAGGGAAATATGTAGAAGCTGCAGTGCCAATCAAGCAGAGTGAGGCTCTGTACTCAGATTATATGGAAACAAATAAAATGAATTGTAATCTATTCAAACGTTTCAGACGCTTTGAACAAAGAAAGCGTCCGACGGAACAAAACCTCATTGTGTGCGCCATCACTCGGATTGATGTATGCAAATAGTGTTGGGAAAAAATTATAACAAAATGTCCGGACTCTAAATTATCTCAATTATTTATTTAATCTTTAGGCAAGCCCCTATAAAGTGGTGAGAGATTGAATAAGGTTATGACAAAAGTCAGTATTAGGATTTTTTCGATGTGGGTATAGTGAAAAGGTCGAGCTCGAGGTCGACCGCCAAAGCATTGAATGCCGAGATGTGCTCGATATGCTGCGATTAATACCGTACTGCAATGATGAAGATTTTCCGAAGTCAAAGCATTTTGAGTCCTAGTTTATTTATTGACCAAGAGAGCAATTGAAAGACATTAAAATTTATTAAAAGTAGTGCATCTTTGAGACAATATAGTCAAAAATCGGTTGTGGTCCTGTGTATTTCCCTCCAAAAAATTGGTTACCAATCTTATCTCTCCGCTGATCAAACATTATCTACTCAGCGATTTGTCGTCTGAGTAAGTCCTTCGTTCATTGATTTGGCATTGAGGATCAAATCACTGCCTATTTTCTTCGCTTATCTTGCGTTATTTTTCCACCTCATTTGTGATCGTCCGAAAGAATAGACATTTGTTTTCCGTTTGCCTCTGATAGTATACTATAGTCCGGTTATTTAATTAATCCGGCTTTTAATTTTTTATTAAGATCTTCATCATCATCATCATTCCCTTTCAATTATCCCACGCTAAGTGGGGTCGGCACAGCATGTATTCTTCCTCCATTCACTCCTTTAGCTTAAGAGATATTACTAAATATCGTACGTATATTTAGTATCGCTTGTTTGATTATAACTGATATTTTTTTTTTGGTATTTACGAAGTAAGGCATATTGATTTAAAATGAAAAGAGCATTTTGATATTTATAATATACACGTTTACGTATAATAAATTGAATTTTAAAAACCTACAAACTTATTTACTACACAGATCCAAAAGAATATTAAAAATACCAAAATTACAAAAGTTCTTCTAGTTTAGGTGGAATTTCGAAGAGCCTAGAATGAATGAATGAATGAATGAACACTTTATTATACACCAATTAATAACAAAACACAACATAAATAAAACACGTTCAAAATTAGTACAATGGGCGATGAGATCTTACTACAAGTACAATGCCCCTCAATCAACGATATTTCATCAAATTCGACAAGCTATCGGTCGTTATAATTTATCGCGTAATTTTACCGTGCAGCTTTACATATCTCTACCCCAATCAGGGGTTGAGAAATCTACCCTCTTACTGGATGTAAAAGGAAAGGCCATGGGTTTTGATTCGAGTTGTAGCATTTAAGATGATTTTTTACAACTGTAAAATAATAAATATAAATTTAATTCTGACATTCTGCAACTAATACATTATTTTTATCAATAGCTAACCACACTAAAAAGAATTTTAATTCTAAATCGTGATTACCGAGTGGTGCTCTCGAGAGGGCTACAGAAGAGTGGGTCGTCCGGCGGCTAGATGGGTCGACGACATTATAAAAACAGCAGGTCGTACATGGGTCAGACTGGCGCAGGATAGGGAAGGTTGGCACAAGCGAAGAGAGGCCTATGCCCAGCAGTGGGATGAAAAAGTGATGATAATGAATTCTAAATCGTATCGGTATATATCGGTGGATGGCAGGCGACTCCGAGGCAGGCCCTAAAAGCGCTGGCGCGATGACCTGGACGCCTTTAGGAAGGATTGGAGGAAAATCGCGGAAGACTGCGAGGTGTGGAAGGTGATGGGGAAGGCCTTTTCCCAGCAGTGGGACAGTATAGGCTTACTAAAAAAAATCGTATCATATCAGTGGGCGAAGGTCCGCCTGCGACGCAGAAGGTTGCGGGTTCGATCCCCGCCGCGGGACAAATGTTTGTATGACCTACAGATATTTGTCTCGGGTATGGGTGTTTCAATGTTCAATATGTATGTATATACAAACAAAAAGTATATAAGTAGTATATCAGTTATCTGGTTCCCATAGTACAAGCTTTGCTTAGTTTGGGGCTAGATGATGTGTGAAAATTATAATAAGAATTGGTACTTACTATATTTCCAGAATTTCCAAGAAGTGTCTTGGAAATTGCAACCTTTACGTAATTTTTGCAGTAGTATTTTACACCCAGTTCAGCCTACAAGGGTTCATAATCATTGTATCCCGACGTAAAGTCGGCAGTAACCTTGATATTTCGCGTTACACAGCATAAACTGTTAACATAAAGTTATGAGCTCAAGCTAAGGGGACACACGACCGACTCACAACACACGAGAATATCGGCCTTTTTACTATGATCAAGATATCAGATTTCATTAGCCCTGATTACATTTAGTTTCTTATATCATGATCAGAGGCGAATTAAGGAGACCGCATTGGAAAGGGAGAGGTGGAGGAAGTTGCATCATTGCACCGACAACAGCTGAGCTCTTAAATTTGATGATGATGATAATGATGAAATATACCCACTCGCCATGACCAGTTCTTCCGTGATCATGGCGTGTGCAACTGCGCCGAAATATCGGGAAACTACAAATAAATTGAATCATGGTAAATATCCCGTTAATAGTGTTAATAGTGTATCATTATAATCCACAACCAAGCTAGAAGGTCCTCTCTATTTACAAAAAGCAACAAAAACTAAAAGTAGAAATAATGACTAAAGTATGTGAATCTCTGAGGCGACGTCCTATAAAACGCGTCTGTGCGATCACAGCGCGAGTTTGCGATGTGACCATCGCTAAAAACATCAAACATTTATATTTGCGCGATCGCATTGCACTAACATCAATTAGAATACACTCTCATTCGCATAATATACATACACGGATACACACACTCACATCCTCACACACGCACACACATACTGACATTTTGAATTATTGAATTTGAATTTGAACACCTATTTTAGAACAATTAATTGTTTGACCGCGCTATGAACTTATTTCGCGCGAACTTGCGATGATCGCGCATTCGCGTTCTATTAGGACGACGCCTGAAGCAATATGTACCACATTACTGGAAAGACGAAACAGTTTAGTCAACCATATGACTGAAGTATCTTCATTAATTACACGAGAGCACGCGAGACGCGACCTACTTGGTAAAACGTGTCGTCTTATACCCGAACTATGCATAATTGTTCGGGACTAATTTGTATAACTTGTAGGAGTTTTGTTTGTATGGATGTCTGGAAGAAATCGCTCACAGTAATAGGACACTTGTATCTAAGTTTTTTGTAATGTTTATTATAAAGAGCTTTCTGAAGCGCTCGTGGTCGTGCTTGCTTAGTCGTTTTTGATAGATCGTCGAAGTTAAGCAACGTTCGAAACGGTATGTAAGTGGATGGGTGACCGCCAGTGGCATTTTCATCTGAGCGCTTCCGTGCTTTGGAGGGCACGTAAAATTGTCGGTGTAAAAACTCCGTCACCAGAGTTGGCCACTGACTCATACGAACATACTTTTTTTTTATCTTGTGTGTAGGTACCGCGTTGACCGATTGAAATAGTGCCTCGAATGTGTTTGTATTGGCGTGATTTTATATATGTGTGATGCATTATGATTCAATTCTGGTAGGTATAACCTTGGTTGACATTATTCTGCGGTTATCGTCAGAGACCCTCAACTAGAGCCTAATCGTTCTTTCAGTTCCATAAATAGAACATCCCGTGACCAATCGATAAACTAATCAAGTGGACGGTAACTGACACAAATGGGTTGACGTCAGCCTGACCTGATTACCTACAATCAAACTTTAAAGAATCTCGAAAGATTTTAAATATTTTAGGAAAATATTACACTGAAATGCAAAAAGGGTGATGGGTGCATGAGTCCCTTGTTTACAACTAAAGCAATAGCTAGTTATTGCCTAAGTAAAGGGAAAAGCTCTGATCCAGGGGTACAAGGGGAAATAAGGGAAAATATGGATGAAAACAGCACTGACTTCATTACAGTGGCATTTGAGGGCTTTCAGGTCCAGCAAACCATTAGAGATTTTCTAAGCACGAGTACTTAAACTTACTTTGCATAAACTTTTTTTTTTATTTTTTTATCTTGTTACGCGATTGTTCCGCCATTTGTTGACCGATTTGCAAAATTCTTTTATGTTTGAAAGGGTGTTACTCCAGAGGTGGTCCCATATAAATTTTATTCCTGAGGGATTGATAGTTTCCCCGTTAAACTCTAAACACCTTCCCTCCATGTCACAAATAGAAATCGAATCGACAGCTTGACGCCCTGAGTCACACCGCGTTTCGAGTCAAACATTGAAGTCGGTTTTCTTTTTAGTATTAAAACGTAATTATTGCATTTGCAAGCGAAAGGAGACTTGCCTTTAACCGCCTGTGGATGTTACTGGGAATCAACGAACTGAACAACAAATACCTGAATGAATGTCTTGCTCGACAGAAGCCGCTGTGAAAATTAACTGATTGGGACAAAGTAATTGAAGACCTCTGTAGCGTAGTGGGTGAAGGTCCGCTTGTGACGCAGTAGGCTGCGAGTTCGATCCCCGCCGGGGGATAAATGTTTGTGTGATTTACTAATATTTATCTCGGGTCTGGGTGTTTCTATGTATAATGTTATGTATATAATATATAATATGTATGTCAGTTACTAGTTCCCATAGTACAAGCTTTGCTTATTTTGGGGCTAGTGATGCTGCGTGAAATTTCCAGCATTATTTATTTAAATAGATGCTTGTTCGATAGCAGAACAAAAATATCGTACTTCCAAATTAGGTTGTAGCAATTCCAACTATGATTGGCCGAAAAGTCTGGCATTGAATACATCTGTACGCTTTCATTTTCATTTAAAATCATCTCTGAAGACTGATTTACTGCAAAATAAACAGGAATTGGTTGTTAGCTTGTGAATACTAACGACAGTGTTCCTTGTTAGTAGGATAGAAATGTTCAATGGTCTTATTGAAGTCTTGGCTTTCTGTGCAACTGACTTACCATCTCAAGTGGTTCATCGGTCCATAGTTACTTGATACAGAAACTGAAACTATCGTTACTTAAAAGATAATTTCGCACTTAAAGTTTTCGTGTGTCATCATAATCATAACACGATAAAAACTGTAGTATCTGGCTATCTTGATGGGAAATCGATGAATGGTGTAAGCGAATAAAACTTTGGGAGTTACATAAACATACAAGCATATAAGTGTGAAGATAGCTCAACAGCCGTTCCAAAACATGATTGGTCCGAACACTGAACATCGTTCGATGCATATTTAAAGCGATTCAGCTTTCAAAGGCTGATTCAGGTCTAATTTGGACTTGAAATAGCGGAACTTGAACCGATATGGTACACGGCCTGACTGGTAATCTCCAATTTATATTGTAGTCCAGAGATGTACTTACTCTGAATTCAACATTTGTATTTATTAACTAAATACTTACGAAATACACAAGAGTCCGTTGGGCTTAGTATGATTGTAATTAATAATCTAAAGACAATTCAGCTGATTCAGGTCACCAGTCAAAATATTGCTAACAGTGACCTAGCCAGTTTTCATGATTTTTGGAACAAAGTTCCTTTTCGGACGGTATCCATGAAAAAAAAAATGTTGGTCCATTTTACCGTCACGACACATTGTATATTATGTCAAATCGTCACAGTGTGAAATGCGAAAATAACAATCTATGGACTGTGTCACGAAGTCCATAGATTGTTATTATTATTATTTATTTATATGAACAAAAAAGAATAGATTGTTACATTGTTAGTACGGAAAAGCGTTTCTAGGATACCTAATAAACAATTAATTTATTATAATCCCAGTATAGAAAAGTACCTACTCTTTGCTTCGTTCCAACCGAGTGTTCCACGTACTTTTTTCTTCATCGTAAGTAGAAATCTGAAATGAAAAATTCATCGATTCAAAAAGTAACTTCGTTTGTTATTGGCCAATACATGAGATGGAGTTTGGAAGCCAGAAGACCTTCTACAAAGATATTCGACATTGTAACCAGTATTATCTTCCTTCGAAATACAAAAGCTCTCACTTGTTATTAATAGTACCCACTACCCAAAAATCTTTGCTCGACCTATGCAATGGATTTATGCATTTTATAATTGTTCTCAGTAAGTTGTAAGTAGTGAAAAAGGCAGTAAAAGAAGGTTGCAGCTCCACAATAAATTGTTGCAGCTGTAATTACGAGAAGTGCTCCCGGAATGTTGCAGGTGAACGATTATTGGGCGCGGAATTAGCTATAAAACTCTCACGGTGATTGGTCTAGGATGCTAGTTGCATGCTGTTTCAAGGGTTGGTTGTCTGTAAAATACAAGTGTTTACAACATTATTGTTTCGAATAAGATGAAAGACTATTTATCTAGCATCAATGGTTTTGAGAAAACTCTTTGTAGGGCATTTTTTTACTCGCACCATTAACTTATGTCTTGGCACTTTAAAGCGCCCTTTAATCCAAAAGCAACGTTCAGTGGTTGGAAATAAGAATACATATTTAATGAACCCCTCTTCCTTGCTCTCCACTCGGTCAAACTCCTCCTTCCACCACTGAGCTTAGCCAGAGTATCGTGAGTAATTCAAATTGATTTCCATTACCCTATTTCTAAGTTCTTGAACATTTTTAAGAACCAGTCGTTGTCAACCGAAAAAGGAAAGATTCTTAGTATTATCGTAAAAGTTGTTACCTTGAGGCACTGCCTCCAGCCAAGTGGAAGGTGTGCACGGCTCCAATTAGTGACGAGCGATAAATATAATCTCGGAGTTCATTTGATTGAAATAGATTGGGATTGGACTAATTCAATTTGTTATATCAACTGTGGACTACGAAGTGATATTTAACAATGTTTACTGAAGAATAATTACTTTTAAGAATTAAAAAGCAAACTGACTTCAATGTTCGAAAATTAATTTGATATGAAAATTAATTGTTTATGATATTTTTTTTTTATGATGAATGGGACGGCTCTTGACCTCAGACTTACACAGGCAAGAGTGAGGTCTACGATGGAGCGAGCTTACCCAGAAGGTGCCTATTAACTCTCTTCTTAAAAACGATAGGGTCGTAGCTCAGCGGAAATACAGACGCTGGGTTTGTTGGGTAGAGTTATGGGGATGTCGAATAGATGTCGAGGCATCACGTGACCAAATGGCATTCTTAAGCTCGGCTCACCGATGGGAGACCTGTAATGGAGACTGCGGGGACGCCCGAACCCCCCCGAGCATGGCCACCGGGTCCTCCCATCCAGTCGCCAACTGGCACGGTGGAGCATCTCGGGACATATCATTTTTGAGTTTTGCGGGAAAAGTATCAATTCCACAGAAATAAAATTTATAATTATGTATGTAAAACCACCCTTCTGATGTCTGTGGGACCACATCTATCAATCAGAAAATATTTTTGCCCGACGCGAAAATATTGCTGGCCTTTTATAAAATTCAGCCATAGATTAAAGGTCAAATGGTCATGGTCCTTTTGGTGAAATTAATTTTGTGATTATAAAAAACTCATCTTCGCTCTTCAAAAGACCATAATTCAATTTCTGTTCCACTTCTTGCTGGCATTTTATCACGAGCTAAACGATTTTGGTGGTTCGTAAATGAATTTTGCAATTTTAATGATGGCAATCGTTTTGAGCGTCACCATTTAAACCACGAACCTTTAATTAATGTGTACTGTGTTGTGTTGCGTGTGGCATTGTTTGCATATTTTAGAACAGAAAAATACTAGCTTACACCCATGTTTTGTATGACAGGACAAACGAGCAAAGCTCTCATATCGTTCTAGGTACTGGATTAGGCACGATTTTAATAGATAAATAGATTGATAGACATTAATTTGGTAACACACACACTACAGCATCACTGCTTCCACTGGCGACCTCTATAGCATAGTGGGCGAAGGTTGCGGGCTCGATTCCCGCCAAGGGACAAATTTTTGTATGAATATTTGTCTTAGACCTCTGATCTATAAATATTTTCTTGAATGTTTTCTAATATTGTAGATCAAAAGATACTGAGAGAAAATATGTCCAGCAATATTTATTATTTATTTGATGCGGGCAAGACAACGCAATGGGGTTATTTCGTAGGATTTAAGTTCGTTGAAATAAAGTTCAAATTACTTACTCAGCATTTTGAAGTAAAAGACTTGATCGTAGAACTTCAGACGTGCTCCGACATAATCCTTTCGGTCGCGAATCGAATCAAACTAATTTCATTGAGCAAAAGCTGTTCTAGCGATTGTAGAGTTTTTTCTCTTCAGTTTATGTTTCCTTACTGGAAGGTCAAACCAAAGAATATAGAAAATATCCTTCCAATATTATAAATGCAAAAGTTTGTGAGGATGGATAATAATATTATTATTATTATTTATTTATTTCAGATTACAATTATCAATCCATATGAAATTTTACACATTATTTTACACACACACTTATTACTACATACAGAATAATTATGATTAGTCAGATATATTCAAATTACATAAATAAATGAATTAATTAGGTACACAAACTTAAATCATTATAAAATTGAAAAGAATTTACACATAATGGACAACATTTAATTGAAATAATATGAACTGTAATTCAGATAGAGCCCATCATAATGCGCGTCCACCTGTTTTGAATAGGACAGTCTGTCCGGGCTACAATCATCTTCAGAATGCCGTTGCCGCTGCCTCGCGCACGCTGAAGTAGGGATGCGACTTTCTTGCGAATAATCGCTTGAAAGCCGTCCGTGCGCGCCTCCGCGAACATCCCGGATGCGCTGCAAAAGCGAGGCAGCCGCATCAGCATCCTGAAGATATTGTTGTATTGGACTCGCAGCGCGCTGGCAGCCCGTCGGGTGTGGTTTAGCCAGAGGCTGCACGAGTAGAAGGACTGGCAGTAAGCTTTAAACAGAGTGATTTTCACTTCTCTCGAGCAGCGGGCAAACCTGCGGGCGAGCATGTTACCCCGGACGGCCAGCGCCCTGCGCTCCCTTTCAATGTCCTCGTTATCTTTTAGGTCCTCGGTGACAATGTGCCCTAAATATTTAAAGCTCTTAACCACTTTAAAAGCCGCACCATTGAGCATTATAGGCGGAACATGGACTGGTCCAGCTCTACTACTCTTAAACACGAGGACTTCACTCTTTTTTGAGTTATACCTCAGTCCATGCTCCGCCGCATATGTCTCACATATTTTTACAAGTTGACGAACAGACCCCACCGACGGTCCCAGCAGCACCATGTCGTCTGCGTAACTCAGATTGTTTACCGCGACTCCGTCTACAAAACAACCTGTGTGGGTACTGCTGAGCTCGCCGATAAGATCATCAACATAAAGGTTGAACAACAGAGGAGAGGTGATCCCGCCCTGCCGCACACCGCATTCCATGCCGTATGCGTCAAAAATTATATAATGTCAAAAATTTGTTACTCTATCGCTTAAAAAACTAGCACCTATTGGTGCTAGTTAGCCTGTGTACTTTTCCACACGAAGATTATAGTGTGGTAAAGTACACAGGCTACTTTTAATCCCCGAAAAGTAGAAATACGAGAGACGACGAGTATCTTATCAGGGCTGATGGGCTTGCTTAGGTACATGCTGTTAGGTTGGTACTACGCGAATGGATAAGCAGTTTCAAACAGGTATTTATTATTGCCGTCCAACTAATATGTTTGGCATTCGGAACACCGTTTTTCGCAGTAGGTATATTGCTACTGACTGATATTGCTAACCCCATCGAAGCCTCTACTCGTATAACACGTTCATTATATCTTGACAAGTGACAGAACAAACCTTTATTTCCAGTTCTACCTTAGTCATTCATAAAGTTTTTCAGTTTCTTCAAAGGGAATACATCGCGAATAATTACCTAGTTTAAGTTTAAGAATGGTATCGGGGTCTTTTGTTTAGTTTTACCGGACTTATTAGTCTTAAATCTTGTATTGTGTGCACGCATAAATGACCCGTATTTATATGGGGCGGGAATCATTATCTTGCCGTAACACAGTTCTAAACTAGCACGGAAGATAAAGTTATTTTAAACTGTGTAAGTACCTACCGTCATTTTGCCTAAGTTGACTTGTCGATTTTATTTTAACACCAAACACTACAATTTTGTAACATAGCATTTACTTAGTACCTAAACAAATGTTTCATAAGTACGTAGAAATAAATTCTTTATTCTTTATTCCTTATTCTAGTTTTGTGTTTCCCGAATTATTTGATTCTTACATTTTGATTGATTGATTTTCTTTTGTATTTTCAACCGGACAAAGAAAGTTACCGATCAAAATTGAAACTTCATCTGTCAGTAATCAAAATACAGTGCACGTTTAAAAGCCAGTGAGTAATTCACCCATTAGAAGACCCTCTCAAGGATGCTTTCACGGGAGTGATTGAATTTCTCAGTGGCGCGGTATTTAGGGTGTTGCCGACTACCGAGGTAGCTTTCTTGGGCACCTTGACATCTGCTGGCAACATTATTTACTTTAGTTACCTTTTTTTGGTTTTTCTATCATAAAAACTCTTTTTATTGGGTTTTTTACCATAAAAAAATATTTGGAGGTGCATTAAAAAAATAGTTTTGATGAAAATGGATACCTAATAGATTTAGTAGTAGGCTATCTATTGAGCTGTCAAGGCTATATTACCTACGCATATTCAAAACCACATAGCGAACGAATAGTCACATTATTTGTAATCAATACGATTTTTTTTTATAAAACTTAAAATACGTTCGTGAATCACAAACTTACTTACTTTAGTTTCATTTTCAATTTAAGTGAGACTATCTTGTTCGAGTAGAATTTACGTCTCTTGGCCGGTTAAATCTAAGCTGATCTCAGGGTCACGAGTTCAAGTAGGTACCATCGGTGTTTTATTGGAGGCCTGAGAGACCACAAGTTTCTACGTAGTCAGTTTTAATAGGTGTAAGACTGGATAATTGAAATAATATGCCTTTCATAATTATAGAAGTTTATTCAAATACGTTGCGTTTCAAAGACCAATCATATACAGGGTGTAAAAAACGTCTACCGAAGCCGAAAGGGGTAGGTACAGCATCCCAACATACAACTAAACCAAAAGGATTTTCCGAAAAAAATATTATATCCGGAGAACACAGCGTTTGAATATTACTCTTTGCGTATGTACTGGGCGCGTTGTTTACGTAGATTACTGGATTTTGTGTTTTAATTGTTTTTTTCTTTTATTAAAATAATATTTTATGAAATAATCAGGTCTCATTATGTTGTACTAGTAGTAAATAACCGGTAATAACATAAAATTTGCGTTTTTTTTTTTCGCTAAATATGTTTAGAATCATGGTCTGATTCAGCCCCTCAGTTTTCGGTAGTAGTCTTTTTACACCCTGTTTAATTAGACACACAAAAAACTCAAAGTCAAAGTCAAAAATCAAATAAACAGTAGGACCGCTGGGAACACTTAGAATAGTCTTAAAACTATGTAATTCTACTCCTGTT
Organism: Epirrhoe tristata; assembly: GCA_951394285.1. NCBI lineage: Eukaryota > Metazoa > Arthropoda > Insecta > Lepidoptera > Geometridae > Epirrhoe > Epirrhoe tristata. Next base: position 575,883 of record OX596139.1, on the reverse strand, counting down.
CCTTTGTGACCGTTGCTGTGATAAACCAGGGTAACAAATATGGGGCCTTGTTTTTTTAAGGTAAACTCAAATCAAACTATATAGTGAGTTTGATTTGAATTTTTAAGATCTCTATAAGTAAGCAATACGTAGTTCCTACAGGAACACGAATACATTTTCATATTAGGTAAAAGGGCTTGATTATAAGTAAACACATTTCAAGGTCAAAGTTTTATACGTTTACTCGCAAATAAATCATCAATCTACCGCAAGGTCGTGTAATCAGGTTGTACACATGAAGATTTACGAGGTCTGCGCCACGATCACCTCATAGTACCAAAGGAAAAGATATTCACTGCAAGGGAAGATAAAAAAATATTAATTAAAGGTACATACCTTATCATTTGATGCGTGACGCCGACAGGCCTCAAAGAGAGTGTGATGATCTCAATACTTTTCTTGACTGGTGGGACAAAAGTTAACTAAAACAGTGTGGTGAAAGGATTATAAGTGCGCCTCAAAGAGGCTCTTTTCGTGCACTTGACACATGTTTTTAAACTTTTTAGGTTCTACGACATGACGGTTTCCTCACGATGTAAACATAACTAAAAAATATAGATGTAGACTTATAATTGACACTCTCAAGCAAGCGCACTCAAAAGTACCAACAGAATGTACAAAATTACGATAGAATACAAAAAGAGTCATGTGTTTGTGATCTTCAGCTGCAAAAATGCTTACAACTGGGAGGTTTGCATTAAAAGATCCTCATTGAGGCGTAATTCTAATACTTTAACCACACTGCTGCTACACTGTTTCAAAATAACAAGCTATACGACAAGAAGTACTGAGAGTTAGGATAAGAAAAGTTGTTTGACAGCAAAAACACTGATCTCTCTTGTTTTTGAATTGTAGTCTATAATCATGACCAGGGTATTAGTAAGCACAACGGATCTTTAGCTCTCTGAAGTTAGGTGCAAGGAGTAAGAGAGATAACACGATTTTAGGCGTCATCAAAAATGGGTTCTACGCAGCTACTTCAGAGAGCTAAAAAATGATTGTGCGCACTGTATATTGCCTTTGCTACCCAATTTGAGATCTTATAGCATAAATAATAAATTTCCTTTCGAAATTTCGAGTAATTTTTAGAGAAGCAGACCTAACCTCGCACGCAATGTCATGGGGTGCGTCATGGGTGTAATTACGATGTGGGGAAATGAGGTTGTATCGGGAAAATAGATATAGCTTTTATGTGAAACGTTGGCTGTGTGGGATTGTAAAAAAAATATAATGCTTTATTTTTAGTCCCAGTGGAATAAGTAAGGATAATTACAGTCCTAGGTATTTACCATGTCTTTTCTGGCAATAAGCTGACAAGCTTATTTCATTTCAAAACACTACCGTTAAGTGTAGACCAGGTATAGGTCGCTTCCTGCCTGACCCAATTAAAATCATGTAGTAAAGATGTAAATTCCTTTTTCTTCTTGTCGTGTCATCAGTTCTTTCGAACCAGTGTGGTGAAAATTATAAGTGCGCCTCTAAGAGGCTCCTTTCGTGCACTTAACACATGTTTTCGAACTTTGTAGGTTCTACGACATGCCAGTTTCCTCACGATGTTTTCCTTCACCGTTTGAGAGTACTGACATAGTGCACATACATTTTTTGGCAGGAAAACTCATTGGTGTACGACCGGGATTGAACCCACGACTTAACGTTCGAAAGGCGGGGCCACTACCACTAGACCACCAGACCACCGGTGCTCTCGAAAATGCCAAATGCCGCTTAATGCCTAAAGTAGGTACATACATGCATGTGACAGGTACCAAGTATCTTATATCATTGACATGGCTATGTGAGCATAGGTATGTCTAGATTAGTTATTAATGCAACATCGTGTCCAATCAATACTTAATTAAGTCCAATTCCGCTAATTGAGCACATTAATAACATCTTATATTACAAAGTAGAGTGTATGTAAAGATAAATATCATTTAAATTAAATGGAAACTAAGCTACTACATATTTACATATATTTACAAAATACAACAGGATTAGTCAAGCTATCTAAGGATCGTTAGAAACGATCTATAGATAGCTCAACTGATCCAGGTCACTGTCAGTCGGAAGCGTGCCCAAAACACTGGCGACATTACCACGCTGGATGCAAATGTGCCAGCTCTCGAATCACGCGTCGCTTAATTAAATTAAATTTTTTGAGCCTCTTTGAGGTGCACTTAAAATCCTTTCACCACACTGGTTTGAAAGAACTGTTGACACGATAATTTGCATAAAAAGCAGTGTGTGTATATGTGTTTGGACATGCCTCTGACTCCCCTTACACATCTTCATAGGATCTGGAATAAGTAACATAAAAAGATCTTAGAGAATGTCTACCGCACCTAGGGGATACAGTCGTGAACCTGTTTACGTTTTAAAAGCAGTAACTATGGAACTGCAAGTTGCAGTGCGGTAACAAGCGGGGTTTGGGGCCTGACGCACTTTTAGGTGATTTATCTTAAAACCAGTCAAGCTCCAGTGACCAGTGATCGTTATGCAAGCCGCTTACCCCCCGTCTTACGTGGGCGTTTTCACGCGACCGCGTTTGCGACGCGAAGCGACGCGATTCGAAGCGGCGCGGCTGTCCTACGTCCTACGAATCGTCCTACAGATTTCAGAATGAGTATACTAGTTCGCGCGTAAATGTCAAACAAACTGATCGCGTTCGCTTCAAACCGCACCGCGCCGCTGCGCACCGGTGACGTAGGACACTTCAATAGTAAATGGACTGTTTTATTTTTTCCGCGCCGCTTCGCGTTCGCGTCGTCTTACGTCTGCCCACGTAAGACGAGCCTTTAGAGTTGTTAGTACTGCGGTTGTCCACAACTGTCCGCTTAGGTAACGTAGACATTATACTTTACCATAAGCACTACATAAGATGTATTTATGTACTTAACACCATAACTACCCAGGGTAATTGCAGAGCAATCAACTAAATACTTAGCTTACCTATTAAATGGTAGTTAGTACAGTGACGGTAAAACAACTGGTTCACTTTACTTGGAAAGAAACTAGCCCGTGCATACTACGACACAACTTTATGTCTGTCTCCTCTACGACACCATCAGATGAACAACGAGTCTTTCTTCTTGTCGTGTCACTAGTTCTTTCAAACCAGTGTGGTGAAAGGAATATAAGTACGTCTCTAGAGGCACCTTTCGTGCGCTTGGTCCATGTTTTCGAACTTTTTAGATTCTACGACATGCCGGTTTCCTCACGATGTTTCTCTTCACCATTTGAGAGTACTGGCATAGTGCACTTAATTCTCGGTGAAATTCGGCAGAAATACTCATGGTGCACGACCCTATTTGAACCCACGAGCTGGGATTGAAAGACGGGGCCGCTACCATTGGGCCACCTGCAGTGCTCTCAACAACGTGTTAAAAAAAGAAGAAGTATGCTGCAACACAAAATTCTTGTTTATTCTAGTCGGACATTTTTGATTTTGGACATTAGTCGTGCAAAGGTGCAATTCAGTATCTTTTTAAAACTCTGCACCAAATCATGTTCGAGATTAAATTAATAAAATTTAAAAAAATAATCTACTTCAAAAAAAGAAAAAATAAAAATCTACTTCACCATCATAACTTTTTATATAAAAATACGGAAAATTCGTGAAAACGATTTGCTGCTCCAGCTTAGAACTAGTTGACTGCAGTATAGCTGTACTAACAGGTCTGTGGGAATGTTTAGTAATTGGAGTTAAAGTCCGTGAGTTGGTCCATCGGTGGCATTAATGAGTTCTAGAATAATGAGGTTAATGACCTCGCGCGGGACTTATTTGTAAAAGTTCTGGCCTAGTTTTTAGTATTAGTTACCGCCTTTATACTGCCTGTATTACTGTTTTAGTGCATTTCGCTCACAGTCAATAAAAAATGTGTGTTTCTCGCTCTTTAACTATGTAGAGAGAACTAGAATCAGGAAGATCTCTTAGTAAATTATATTAAATATTGTTTTTAACGTTAAAACAATGCTGGTATCTGAAAAGCTTTATCATTAAATTCTGACGGGATTCAAACCCGTAACGATCAGACGACCCTCCTTAAGCCGGAGTGCCTTACCATTCGGCCACGGAACCCTGTCACAATTGATATTGTTGATAAGCTCTTTTATCGGTTATAGCTATGACTTTCAATTCATGGACTTTTCTTTTCTTAATGAAATACGTAAGTGGGTACACTAGGTATAAAAAAAATCAAATGAATACTGATATCTGTTAAAAAAAAGCTACAAAGAGAGCTCAAACATTGGCACAGGGAATGCGCGAATTGACGCGCGATTTTAATCATCTGAAATTTTGTTATCCTAGAGCGTTTTTACAATATCCGATCCGATATCGGATATCGGAGCTATCAATTTCATACATTTTACTTGCCCCGCTATCGTATCGGCGTCCAATATTGATATTGGATCTGATAATGTGAAAACGCTCTAACTCTTATTGTATTTCATCGATATGGAGTTCAATATCAAATGTAAGTTGTGATTCAGTGCAATATCTAAGCCTTTATCAACATTGAATATTCCAACTTGTACAACATATTTTAGTACATTATCTTTCTCCAAACTATTATTCGTATGTCCATAAAACATTTATTTTTATTTATATTGGTTTCACTTCACATCTTGGTTTCTTTTTCTTCTTCTTTTCATTCCTTCCTCTTCTTTACTTCATTTCAAATATGTATTCAGTCACGTCAATTTGATTTTGAAAAACATGGCGGCTTGTCTTTTCAAAACTCCAACGGAAATCTTTCGTCAAATGAGAAATATTCTTGAATACTCCTCCATTCCATTTGTCAAATCTCCTGTTACGTATCCAAGGCTTCATTAGTAAAATGCCACCGAAATTACATAATAAAACCTAGTAAAAAACCAGAAAACTGAATAAAATAGCAGAGCCACTAGCTCCTTCAAAAATGGCGAAAGAAGTCCCCCCATAAAACATTTACGTTCAGTTAACCTTCATTCATTAAACTGCCATACTAACAATGTATATGATTGACCAATTACATTGCCCAATTTTACTGCACGACCAATTATTTTCTCCGCACGATATTACGAAGTAAATACTATTAAAAGCATAAAAAACACCATTACTGAAAGCCTCGCTACAAACATTCATCATCAGAATGAACAACAATTTATGTTTATGAGCACAATTTGTTTCTTTTGTCAACTTCACGAATATTTATCGACGTGGGAACGTGTCTTCATGTTGAAATACGAAAAACAAATGTAGCCAACACTGGAGTCACGGAAAATGAACACAAAAGGGGGTAGGAGAAGTTTGACAGTTATATGATGGAAATCATTTACAAATGCATAGCTTAGGCCTGTAGTAATAGTTGTGACTCAACAACGTACTCAAGTGCGATATCATGTATACGGTATTATGAAGTCGTCAGCATCTCAAGATTATTGCTAATTAATAGACACATAAATACTATAATTACATCTCAAGTCACGGACTGCCTGCACTCACGAAATAGCATCTCAAGAACCCGCACTCATTGTATACTTAAGTTTGAGTTTCGTTTATTAATCAGTCCATCACTCAGTTGATGACGTAAACGTATCCGCAACTTGAGAACTTCTATAATCATGTCTATTAGTATGATCAGGATCTCAAGATTGATATCAAGTGCGACATCTTGAGCTGAGTAAGGTTTATTAATATGGGCCTTAGAAGCAAATTTGCGAAGGAAAATATCGTTCAAAATCAGCACCATAATCAGTTCTACACGTTCTACTCAGCTTTTACCATATCTTATAAGCGCTCGTGGTCATGCTTGCTGTTCTTGATAGATCGTCGAAGCTAAGCAACGTTCGAAACGGTCTGAAAGTGGATGGGTGACCGCCAGTGGTATTTTCATCTGAGCGCTTCCGTGCTTCAGAGTGCACGTTAAATTGTCGGTGCCGGCTATTTAAGTCGTTAAGCCATGACGGAGGCCTAAAGGCGGCCTAAAAACTCCGTCACCAGAGTTGGCCACTGACTCATACGAACTTACTTTACCATATCTTGCCTTTGAAGGATACAGGAATATGTATGTACTGACTGTTAAAAAAAACGTAAACAGGTTCACGACTGTATCCCCAAGGTGCGGTAGACATTCTCTCTGATCTTTTTATGTTAATACTGACTGTTAATTGTTATTTATTTTGTTTCTCCCGTTTTTGTATATATTGAAAAAAAATCTCTTGTATCTTTCGATTGATGGAAAGTTTCTGAGTAATGAGTAGTAATTTTTTGGCGCCAAAACTGAAAGCTGCCTTCCGAAAGACAGCCGGAAACAAATAAGTCCTAGAAAGCACGTAGGGCCATCGCCCTTTCCGGGCATTTGTTAAGTAAAACGAATCCCTTTCCGACCCTTTGAAGGATATGAGTGAGCTAGTTCATTCTGTTGCTATTATACCTTGAATTGTAATAAGATTCCCGAATCGCTATAATATCAACAAAAATGGTCCAGCAATAAAATAACAAAAAATACACAATAATGTGGTTGGTTTTAAGTTCAACAAATAAAAAAAATTCAATTGTCTTAAAAGTTTTAACATAGGTACGGCTTCTAAAATACTGATCGAATAAAACGTTAGACTCGCTACTAAAACTCCTACAAAATATATTCAGTCAAAAAGGCTATTACATACATAGGACGACCTCTGTGGCACAGTGAGTGAAATCCCGCTTGGGACGCAGAAGGTTCCGGGTTCGATCCCCGCCGCGGGATAAATGTTTGCATGATCTGCAAATAATTATATCTGGTCTGGGTGTTTCTATGTATAATAATGTATGTTACAAACAAAAAAGTATTTATGTTGTATATAATTTATCTGGTTCCCAAAGTACAAGCTTAGTTTGGGGCTAGATGATGCTGTGTGAAATTTCCAACATTATTAATTCATTTCGATTTTCTCCAGAAGTTCAAAACTGCACACACATTTGAAAATAGTTAAAGGATATTTTTTTTAGCTCATATTTAATGAACGAAGAATTTATAGAAATATCAAATCGTAAAACATTTCTTAAAGCTATTAATTAAATCCCATTTATATTTATTTTAAAAGTGATCGAAGAAAGTGTTCAGTATTTGACCGACATAAAAAAAGATTGAAATTAATTTTTTTTTTCAGTTTTAAAACACACTTTTTTACTATTCATACGAATGCATATACTGTAGTGAACTAGCTGCACCCCAGCCCACGAAGGTAAAGCAGGTAAACAATGTATACCTTCAACTTTTGGGCGCAGTTGTAACGTTGTCGGAATACGTAAATTAGGAAAGCTCTCCACATAAATAAAATAGAATGAGCAAAATTGGAATGTATTGGTTACATGGATAAATAGGGACGGGATAGATGGATGGTCCCGAAAGTATTTTTTGGGTGTTTTGTGCAAAGGTGTACAAAGGAATCTCTGGAGAGCAACGTTTGCAGAATTTTAAACAGGGTTTGCTAAGATTTAAGACGAGAGTTGTTTGGTCCACTCTACATCGATACGCTGACATTATACTTTATGCTAACAAGACTTTTCTGAATACAAAATGTCGATATTCAATCATCGTAAGTCTGTTTCGTTTTTTTTTTTTATGGAAGAGGCGGCAAACGGACCAGTGGCACACCTGATGGTAAAAGATATTTTGTGTGCTATGTTTATTTTTACTTTTTTCAACCGACTTCAAAAAAGGAGGAGGTTCTCAATTCGTCTGTATGTTTTTTTTTATCTTGTTACGCGATTGTTCCGCCATTTGTTGACCGATTTGCAAAATTATTTTTATGTTTGAAAGGGTATACTCCAGAGGTGGTCCCATATAAATTTTATTCCTGAGGGATTGATAGTTTCCCCGTAAATTTCTAAACACCTTCCCTCCTAGCCATGTCACAAATAGAAATCGAATCGACAGCTTGACGCCCTGAGTCACACCGCGTTTCGAGACAAACATTGAAGTCGGTTTTCTTTTTAGTATTAAAACGTAATTATTATAATGTATACTTAATGATTTACCTTTTGTTTAAGACGGAGATGATAGCAAAGCATTAGCCAGCTCAAACGAATAGACTGCTTTTCCTCTGGATAAGAAAAACTAGACTAAAAGGATAGTTAAATTGCAGGACACGTCTTCTCTATTTGAATGTTGTTTTAATCGTTACTAGGATAACGATCTCAATTCAGTGTAGGTAAACGCAATATTTATTTTTAATACTAAAATCTTTCTTCTTTTCTAACATTTTTCTGTTCCCCATTATTTTGGTGCAGTTTTTAAATTCTGCAAAAATTTCGTTTTACATCCAATCGGTAATCTAAATTAACTAAATAAACTAGTTATTCAAATAAACTAATTTGTAATTTTACTTTTAGAAGTGAAAACTTCTTTAGGCACGTTCAAAATTTTTCAGATGAGAATAAATTCTTGGATTCGCCGCGTAAAGCACATGATTCACACGCTGCTCAGCGACACCTACCAGTAACCTCATTTTATAACTAAACGGTTGAATAAAAATGCATTAAATTTTTTTGTCCAAGTTTTTACTTCTCTCGGCACTCCCGGGAATGCCACGGTTTTTTTTACTCTCAATGCTGAGTTTGGAAAACAAGATCAAGACTGTTATTTTTATTATTCTTGAATCGCAGCAATCAAAAGTTACTACCTATTCTATAAAAGGTTTATGACTCATGAAACCTTCATCAATATCATTTTGGATTTGAAGTACTCGTATCTTATTTAAAGCATTCGGATATAAAAGTTAAGATACTTCGAATAATATTAAGTCACTACATTTATTTTAGATTCCTTTCATTTAAATTTATTTTATATTCATTTATTATTCTAGAGATAGTTAAAAGGTAAGTTAAGTTTTAAGTTTTCGGGGTCGCGGTCGGCCGAGGAAACGTTGGCTGGACGATCACGACGCCTTCGAAAGAGAATGGTGGGAGATCTCGAAGGAGAGAGATAATTCGAGGGATTTAGGAGAGACCTTTGCCCAGCTAGGGACGAAATAGGTTAATTGAAAAAAATCTAGAGATGCTCGTTTAGCTCACCCTAAAACCATGATACAATAGTAACCTATAACATGTTGTTTGTATAACAAAGAACGCTCCAAGAATGGGTTAAAACTTCGCAAATACGGCGGCATTCGGATGGAATATGGAAACTTCGTCCTTGTTTGCAATTTTTAACTTCTCTAAAAATATTGTTACGAGTTATAAGTGAAATTGTTGTGTGTTTCGCGTCTTTTTATGCGACCACAAATAAACGGAAGAATGTGAAAAACTTAGGTTTTTTAAATTATTTCAGGGAGTCTGCATCTGTGGGGCTATGATGAGCAACGTGAAATTGTCACGGCGTGAGATAACAAAATTTGTCATGCCGACATGTTTATCATTTTGCGGTAATATAAGCGCCATGACAGAGACTATGTCACACTATCTCACAATTTGACATGACGATATGAAATAACGGGCTGCGTATGACGACAGACACAGTTATGACGATTTTTAACGAGAAAACGAGACGAAGTCAAAGTCAAAGTCAAAAAGCATTTATTCAGTAGGACCGCTGGGATCACTTTGAAACGTCTTAAAACTAGGTGATTCTACTCCTGTTCCTCGCGACCAATACCGTGAAGAACCAGGGCAACAAACACGGTTTGGGGCCTAGCTTTTTTTAGGTGATCCATCTTAGATCTAAACTTAGGCTAATTTCTTAACTAACTTAGTTGTAAAATTAAAAGTAAAGTTAGTAAAATTCACGAGAGACTTCAGTCACGGTGCTCATCATACGCCCACTGGACGACGCGTGATCCGAAAGCTGGCGCATATGGCTCAACAGATTAGCATTGCCATTCAGCTTGGTAATGCCGCTAGTGTTTTGGTCACGCTTCCTACTGACCTGGATCAGTTGATTTATCTATAGTTTTTTAACGATCTACATACATACATACATAAAATCACGCCTCTTTACCGAAGGGGTAGGCAGAGACCACGGATCTCCATCTCCACTTGCTACGATCCTGACACACAACTTTTGCCTCATTCACTCTCATTACATTCTTCATACATGCTCGCCGGTTTAGGGTACTTCTGACCTGGCCCTTCTCAAAAATGTCGCCAATTTGATCCAAGAAGGTTCGCCTAGGCCTTCCAGCTGTGACATACACATTTGAACGATCTATCTACAGGGTGTAAAAAGACGGCTACCGAAAACTGAGGGGGTCAATCAGACCATGATTTTGAACATATTTAGCGAAAAAATCGGAAAATTTTTTTTGACTTAGCTACGTCATTTTATTTTATTTTTTAGTTATTTACTACTAGTACAACATAATAAGACCATACCTACCTAATAATTTCATTTATAAAAGAAAAAAAAATTAAAACTCAAAATCCAGCAATCTACGTATAAAAACGCGCCCAGTACATACGCTCGACCAGCTGTGCAAGGTCGGCTATCTCCGGATATAATGACTTTTTCTGAAAATCCTTTTGGATTTGGTTGTGTGTTGGGATGCTGTACCTACCCCTTTCGGCTTCGGTAGACGTCTTTTTACACCCTGTATAGTTTTTTGACGATTTAGAGTTTTTTAACGATCACTATGTTGCAATGTATCGTCTTTTTTGTACGATGCTGACAATAGTGTTCCCACCTCTATACTGAGGTGTCAGAGCCTATATATAGCTTACGCACACAAAAATACATTTACACACACAAATAAAAACAACAGGGTTAGTTAGAATGTAAGGATCGACATTATTGTACGGTCAGCGACAGAAATTTATGAACATTTGATGTATTTGAATCTTCAATAACTTCGAAGTTCGTAGGGTTTTAGATAAAACTTCAGCTTACATTGGATGTTTTACCTTGCACCATTACTATTTATAAAAAAAAATAGGCAATTTTCCCACAAATAATGATGAAAATGAAGCTTTAAAATCTCCAATTGTTCATGAGCTTCTGTCGCTGACTGTACCAATATCACTTCATAGTTCCAATATTATGTATATTGAGTCATTATACCATAGCACAAGCCTACATTAGCAGTTTACGACTATCAGAATGCTCTAATAGCTTTAAAGCTACTTTGTTAAACTATTACTAATCATTAGTGGTACTAACTACATTAGTAGTACTAACCCATTACTTGTAGGTCTAGCTAACCCCTAAAACTAGAATTGTATTGAAATTTCAATAAATTGCGACCGCGATAACATGACCGCAATATGACGTCAAAAAAATATTTTATTATACTTATCACCTTGGAATTAATATGTAATTGAGATTTAACTTATAAAATTTGCTTATTATTTTTATTTAAATGAAAGAAAATAAAACACAATCTCTGCTACGAGTATTTAAGAAGAGCAAAATATTTTATTGGAAATTCGTTAATTAGAATAGTTAGTAGTCTAATAAACGACCGATAACTTCAAATATGGTCCAAGAGACAAATTAACTAAAATACACTCAAACTCTACTAACTAGTTAGAAGCAAAAACTTTTATTATAACTCCTAAAATATGCACAAATAATCCTAGTCTCACACTTGGATTCTCTGTGTCGTCAGAAACTACTAGAATATTATGGTACCAATGGTAACAGAATACCAAATATTGACGAGAATTAAACTCGGAACTTGCGTATCACACGAGCATTCGTTTGCGACGCCAACGAGTAAACCAAAAACTAGTTATGTCGTAAGAAAAACACCTCTAGCTCCTGCTCTAAACCTGCTTTATAATGGAATATTAAGCGACTATCAGTGGTTTGTCCTAAATCTATTATAGGGTGTCTGATGAATATTGAAGAGGATCGTATGAGTATCGATCTCAGCTTAGCTCGGGAACGGATAGATAGATTCACTTGTAACATTTCACAATGGACTTAAACCCCCCATTCACAAGCTGCAAAACATTATTTACATGTTTTTCGTTCATTATAAAGCAAGCACATAAAATAGTTCTTATATTTTAGCCTATCCGTAGTGACGCTCTCACAACTGAGCCAATAGCGGCCTTCACACGCACAATGTTTCGCGAGTGATTGAGCGTACAGGATTGCGCGCGGGAAAGCAATAAAAAAAATGTACACGCAATCGCGAGTGAAAATTTTGATGCTACGCGTTCTTTCTCGCGCGATTACTCGTTAGTTCTTGTCAAAACGCAATCGTGCGGGAAAGCCTGTACGCGCAATCGCGAGTGATAATTTTGATGTTACGCGTTCTTTCGCGCGCGATTACTCGTTAGTTCTTGTCAAAACGCAATCGTGCGGGAAAGCCTGTACGCGCAATCGCTAGTGTTATTTTTTTCACTCGCGATAAATTGTGCGTGAAGGCTGCTAACGGGCAGTCGACGCGATGATTTGAAATTGAAATCTTCAATCATCCCTAATACAAAATAAAAATAAAAATATTTTTATACATAATCATATACTTGTTTTCATATGTTTACACACCTGGGATTAGAACTCATTAAATTGAAAGTCGACAGTACATCCCAATAGGCTATCACGTCCCAAGTAATACAATATTACCTTAAGTAATAACCCATAACTTATTACTACTGTGCCTTCATACAACCTAATAATCATAGGTATAACTCAAACCTTGCCAAGGTTCAAGCGAATATGAGCCTTATATCTTAGCGGGGAAGCTTATTGGTTTGTTATTGATATATCCAATCAACTGATTTGGCGGGGAGTGGTACTGTGTGCCAGGGAAGGTAAACTTATGGCACGAATTTTAGAAATAAAATAATTTAAAAGTAAGCTTATCGTGATTGATGATGTTCTTATTCGTAGTAATTTTTAATAAGTAACTTTTAACTAAAATTGAATTATATTTTCTTTATACTTAGTCCTGCCATATTACACGTGGTTAGTTTAATTGAAGTAATAAATCTAGCTCTAAAACCATTTTATCCCACTAATATAATAAAGCTGAAAGTGTTAGCTATAAACTATAATATAAATAAACTATAATATAAACTACATATAAATAAACTATTGTAAACCTTTATCTGAAATAAATCTTATCTTAAATCTTAAATGTGAGTTTGTTTAGATGTTTGTATGTTTATGTATATTTATTTTCAATCACGCCTAAACCAGTGAACCGATTTAGATGAAACTTGGAATAGGCGTAGATAGTGACCTGGAATAGCATATAGGCTATACAAATGTTAGCAGTAGCTATGTGATCTATAAGTGGCTCACTTATTGACTTCGACACTATTGATACCACTATTAGAAATTCAGATGTACAATTTTATTATACCAATAGCAAAAAAGGTTTACAACTTCTGTAAACACGTGCCAGTTCAGATAATTATAATGTCGAGGTAAATAATTTATTAGGTACACAAGAAAAATAGAAGACGTTATTGGAAACAAAAATTGAAATGTTTGCTACCCCTACACGTGTATGTAATTCAAAGAGAATTAACCAGGTAGGTAGTCTTACCGTGTAGACGTTGGCTCCGTTATCAATGTTCAAAGGTGGGAGTTTCTGTTCTACGCTATTGAAAGTTACTTTCAATGGAGTTTCATTGCTTTATGAATTTGGCCACATTGATCGAGCGGATTCGTGTTTTGACTTTCAATCCGATGACAATGGGTTCTTATACCGGCTAAGTATGTGTTTCTGTTTTTCTTTTCTTCCTCAATTTAATCTCACGAAAAACAGGATCACGACTGTTCTTAGGGCACGGTAGACACAATACATTCGCTTACTTCTATGTTTTCATGATTCTTTAAAAATATCCTAAGTGATTGTCGGATGCAAATCGTATGTAGCATAGGTATTATGCATACATTGTTTTGAATATGAAATAATAATTTAATACTAAAAAGAAAACCGACTTCAATATTTGACTCGAAACGCGGTGTGACTCAGGGCGTCAAGCTGTCGATTCGATTTTTATTTGTGACATGGAGGGAAGGTGCTTAGAGTTTTACGGGGAAACTATCAATCCCTCAGGAATAAAATTTATATGGGACCACCTCTGGAGTATACCCTTTCAAACATAAAAAGAAAAAAAATTGCAAATCTGTCAACAAATGGCGGAACAATCGCGTAACAAGATACAAAAAAAAAAACATACAGACGACTTGAGAACCTCCTCCTTTTTTGAAGTCGGTTGAAAACACGGGCGAAAACTAGTTTCCTTTAATTTCATAGCTAAACCATAGAGGCTATATTAAATGGATATTTTATTATTACGCTCACGGCGTTTCATCCTATAATAAAGCTATCTACCCCATCAATGATACCATAATATTTCAAACTACCAATCACAAGACTGTAGAGCACAATATTTCTCACTGGCAACCCGTAAGCCATTCAATTTACATAACAAAAAGATGGCTATAGTTATGCCCCCATTATACAGGCTCATGGTGTTATAAGGGTAGTTATTTTAATAAGGGGTTGTTTTATGGGGTGTAATAAGGAGGAGTTTATGACGATTGTGGCAAATTTAGCCCGAATTCGGGTATTTGTATTGGTGCGAGTTGATAGCTAAGTGTTATAACCTTGTTGATAACCACAGAACTGGTTAATGGTGGAACTTTATTCATCATTCAGTGTTGGTGTAATGGAATGTAACGACTTTTAATCTGAAGGTTGCATGTTCAAATAAGAAAGACAGTCAGGGCAGTGGTTGGTACTGCATTTGCAAAAAAAAGTACGTGACTGTCGTGGAGCACTTGGTTGGAACGAAGTTTGTACATTTGACATTTGGACCACGAAAACATGTTTTTTGCATGTGATTTTGCAGTTATCATTTTATCCCCGGAGACAGCGATATTACGTGACGGTAAAATCAATCGCTTTTTTTCTAGCCTCTACTCCATCCTCGATACCGTCCGAAAAGGAACTTCGGTCCAAAAACATTCCGATGACCGAACTTCTCCTTTTTTTGAAGTAGGTTAAAATATGCGCAATAATACTAGATTTAAATTGCGAAAGAAAACATTGTGAGAAAACTCTTAGCTTTTTAAGCTCAATGCCTTTCGTATACACAAGAAAGTATACAAGAAAGTATACACAAGGTAGATCCAGCTGAGAGACTGGCTTAGGGGCTGGCATTTACGATCTTAAACCATGTCCTAGTTTCTCCGATACTTAAGTATAGATTAATCTATACATAGTTCTAAGCAACAGCAGTATGACATAATCATAAATTCTTGGAAGTACGATCATTAGTAATTGACATACGAACCTTGTAAAGTTGCATTTAGCCCCAAGTCCAGACTCACAGAATCGTCTATAATGCTATCGCGTTACCAAAGCCCAATAATCTAGCTTGTATTAGTACAACTTTAGCACAGATGAAGATTGGCCCGAGGTAATCAATTTAAAGTATAGAAGTGACACTCACATATTAACTGTTTCTATACATAAAAAGAAAAAAAAAACACTGAACTTAGCATGTAAATTTGCAAGCATGTAAGTTTAAATACTTCTACGTGAGTAATTATAGAATTTATTTCTACGTACTTATAAAACATTTGTTTAGGTACTAACTACTAACTAATGCTAGGTTACTTAGATTCCTTTTGAAGATATTTACATATACCTACCTAGCCAAGGAAGGATTTGCTCTCATATTTTAAGGCATTCAAGATCCTTGTAGATTCTTAATGTCAAAAGCGCGTACAATAATTTGACACAATATGCCGATATTATGAGAAAATAGTTTATGAAAAAACTCTATACGTGACAGCACAGAACAGTTTCATGTTTAGCGACGAGTTCTACATCTATATTTTACTTACTTTTGCTAAATACAGAGTGTTGCTTAATCCAAGCTTACCCGGCACTCGACCGCAGGTAGATTCATGAGATGGGCTTCGGATGCTATCCGCTGAGCGGAACAGCTGGTTGTTTTTAAAGAAAACACTTAGCTTAAGTTTCCTATTAAGCTTGAGCCATTGACACCTACATACTTATGGATCGATACTTTTGGATGTATCATAGAGGGTTTTGATGATTGTACTTTCAACTATCATGATATCTATTTCCTCACAGTAGATTTAAGTAGAAAAGTCACCCCTAGTAGTAGGAATAAACTCCATTCTTGGGGATAGATCAGTAGGGATATGTGGAACAACCAACTCTGAAAGTTGTGAAGGGAACACAAAGCTTATAACGGTCAAATTTGTCAATTTTTTGACTCTTTATCCCGAAAAACGTTCCTGAAAACCAAAAAATATGTAAAATGACAACGGGAATATTGCATAAAAACTTTAGCGGTACCTACTCTGTTTGACATAAAGAGCACTGCTCTAAGGTTGCCATGACAACTTATAACTTTTCAAAATGGCGATTTTGTTCTACTATGCTTTGAACAATTTTTAAGACAAATAGTCTTAAAAATTGTTCAAAGCATAGTAGTGGGGTTTTTTTTTATCAGGTTGTGATGCCTAAATTAAATTATTAAACTAAAAAAAAACTTATTAACAGCGAAACACGTATTTATTATTTTTTCAAAACGATCCAAACCCTTAGATGGGTACTTATTTATATTTATCAAAAACAGCAAAACCAAAAATGAATTCAGTGTTTTCATGGGTTGGATTAAAGTTTGTATGACGAATGCGCAGACAAAGTCGCGCCCGGGTCCACTAGTGTTATATAAAACTTGAACAACAGACTGAAACTTAATCATAAAAGCGTATAACATATAAACTTATATGTATTCTCCCTGAGGCCGACGAATGATGGACGTAAACTCAGGGTTCCTTGCGACTCGTAAACTTTACGTAAGTATAGATGTAATGAATGAGAGGTGATTTGCAGATTATCGCTGCAATAGCTGAGGCTTTATATGACTCTCTGCAATTTTGTGGCCGGTATATAACAGGAGTAATCATCAAAAACGTAAGATTTTCTATCAAGTCCTACTGAATAAATAATTTTTGACGTTGTCGTGTTTAATGGAAAATAAGTTGATGACTATAAAAAAATATAAATAAAAAAATAATGCTGGAAATTTCACACAGCGTCATCTAGCCCAAAACTAAGCAAAGCGTGTACTATGAGAACCAGATAACTGATATACTACTTAATATACTTTTTGTTTGTAAATACTTGCATATTATACATAGAAACACCCAGACGCGAGATAAATATTTGCAGATCATACAAACATTTATCCTGCGGCGGGGATCGAACCCGCAACCTTCTGCGTCCCAAGCGGGCTTTCACCCACTGCGCCACAGAGGTCGTCAAAACTAAAACAAAGAATCCTTGAGACGGATATTAACAAAAACTTAAACCGTATTCTTATACAAAGAAGAACTTGTCCAGGTTCCAAGGACTTATCAGTGCTAGTTACAAAAGAAATTCTAAATTCTCTAAGCTGCTTTGATAACATCTTTTTGACTTTGTTCATTGATATTTCGATTGATATAAAATAAATAAATAAATAATGCTAGACTTTTCACACAGCATCATCTAGCCCCAAAGTAAGCAGAGCTTGTGGTATGGGTACTAGATGACTGATAAACTACTTACATATTTGTTGTTTGTAAATACATACATATTATACATAGAAACAGACCCGAGACAAATATCTGTAGGTCATACAAACATTCGTCACGCGGCGGGGATCGAACCCGCAACCTTCTGCAATAACGGCTGCAATTTTTTAAGAACCAAGGTTTTGTGTACAAATGTACTATAACTTCTGATAAACAAATTAGTTAACAGCAGGCTTATGAACCGTGCCACGAAACAGAAATTATTATTTCTCTGGTTTATGGAGAAGGGTGTGTTAAGTTCATTGACACATAAAAAACCTTTAAACTTGAAATGTGTAATGAAAACACCTGATAAACCTTATCATTACATGCAAGACTAATTATATTTGAATGGGAACACAAATAAAGTAATTTACGTAGGTGTACAGTGTGTCGATTTACTTTTTAAACTCACACGATCTAAATAAATGTTTTTCTCGTGATTGTGTGAAGCTTGTTGGTTATTATTCGCACTATTATTTTACCTTGACATTTCAATCGGATTGCACCAATAGTGGTCATGAGGGATCGAGGGGTTTATAGTGTCGCGATGAATCAAACTTGCACCCCTTCATCACTAAGGTCGTCATAAATGTAAAGCAATAAAAACAAATTGTCAAAGAGATAAAGTTTTTATTTTCTGTCGTACTTTTATCAAGTTAACTGGCAATTTCTTTTCTCTAAAACAACAGAAAGACATCTTGAAAATATCAAACCTGGAACTTATATTCTTACATAAACACGGTAACTCGCAAGTAAGAAATACTACTGCGAGATTATAAAAACACGCCGTAAAAACATCCTGATCATCATAAATATTCATCAGCTAACCCACGCGGTTTTCAACCTTAGCTGCATCAGAACAGAGACGAATATAGCTTGAGAGAATGGTAATGTAGCTTGAAGTAATGACGCGTGTGAAGCTATCGCAATAACCTTCAGGTTCTGACGTCTCTTTTGATATGAAAATGACTGGGAATCTTTCTTGTAGCTAAATTATTTTTATTGGGTCTACGGTGCTACGAGAACGCTACGAAATTGCTAACAGTGCTACACAGAACCATGCATTTTAAAAGCCTTAAAGTACGTCTTGCATAATATATATTTTGTAAAAACATACAGCCAGCCTGGCCGACTATGGGGTTTATTCCCAACGACCCCACTAACCTGCCCACTAGTGGGGTAGTTGGGAATAAAAAGTTCCAACGAGCACCTAGCCTCGCCAACAGTGATCGTTGGGAACAGAAAAGTCGGGAAAAATGAGGAGGAAAGCCTTTTTCCTGCATTGAAAAATAATAGGGGCTCAAATAAACGAAATACTAGGTTTCACCAACATTCAAAGTACGTTTAAATTATGAATATGAATTTTTTTTTTTTAAATTATACAGTTTTACGTACTTAGTGGAAAAGGTTGCTTCTAAAAATCCAGACATACGAATATGTGATAAAGCATTTTCTATTCTACTAACCGGAAAAGTAAATCATTAAAAGACTTTGCATACAAATTGACACGTAATATTCATTTTACAAAACCATAGGGCCGGAATGGTCAGGATTAATCAAAGTAACTACATAGTTGACTCCACAAGCCATTTAGTGCACCAATAAAACAGATAGAGGGCGCCCGTTACGGTAATTCCCCTAATTCTCTCTTCAGACTTTTGTTCACCAACTCATTATTTCTTTAACCATCGATTAACCTAACTTAAAAACTGTTGCAATTCTGCAAGTTCACTAGTTATAAGTTCACTTCGTAATAGTTTTAGTTAAACAAATAAATTAACAATTTCAATTTTAACTCATGCCCAGCCATACTAATTGAAAATAACAAAGAATATGATCATAGAAATAAAATAATATTCGTAATTATATATTTATCGCTATCAAATTGTAATTCTGATACAAATCCGACAACATTTATAATGTCTATACTCAAAACTGTTCCAAGAATCAATCTACAATGAAAAATATTACATTGTAAAATCTATTAAATTAATTTCATTTGATAATTCGATGCATGCTTACATTGTTTATATAATATGGTGTAGATATTGGCAAAGAAGCTGCTCGATAGTGTTACAGATAAAACCTATAATCTGTACTGAATTTCATCGAAATCCTTTCAGTAGTTTTTGCGTGAAAGAGTAACAAACCCATCCTTACAAACTTTAGCATTATATTTTAGTAAAAGGATTATTATTATTATTTCCGTTTGCCATTTGTACATTAGAAACTAAAAACGTTATTGCGTTAAACACCGGTTAAGTTTTAGGTGCATTTTATCCGGGTCAGGGCTTTCTAACGGATTAAGAGATTCGACTTTGAGATACGAGAGTTGGCAGGATTTATAATTATAATGTTCATAAACCTCCTTTTTCCGCAGTTGGGTAAATTGGGAACATTTTATTTTACCTGTCCATTTCTTATGAAAATGGCAGGAAATTAAAGTGGAAAGCTTTTTAACTTGACCAGTCACATTTTGAACCACTACTACTCTTTATTATTTACTCTGTGCCGATGATATAATAAAACAATTTTCATATTTTATTTTAAAGCTTTATTTTACTAGGTACTGTGTTCTTAGACGGGATAAAAGGTAGCCTATGTCCTTCGCTGGGATACAACCTTTAACTATGCCAAATTTCAGCTTAATCTGTTCAGCGGTTTGGGCGTGAAAGCGTAACAAACAGACAGACAGACAGAGTTACTTTCACATTTATAATATTAGTATGGATATGGATATTGTTTTTAAGCGCAGAAGGTTGCGTTGGGTTCGATCCCCGCCGTGGGACAAATGTTTGTAAGACCTACAGATATGTGTTTCTATGTATACTCGTAATATGTATGTATTTACAAACAAAAAGTATATAAGTAGTTTATCAGTCATTCTAGTACCCATAACACAAGCTCTGCTTACTTTGGGGCTAGATGATGCTGTGTGAAAAGTCCAGCATTATTTATTTATTTATATATATTTGATATAACAATTTTTGTAGCACAAAGCCGATTTACATACCGTGTCTTAGGGATAGTCGTGATGCTGCAGCGTTTTATCCAACAGCTATGAAGCTGAAACTAGGTCGCTGTAAAGTGAGTTAGGTCCTAACTTCAGTCATACCAAGTTGGGCAAGTTATCGATGCAACGCTCTCAAGTTGCGATTGATTTACCAAACGATTAGGTTACAACTTAGCAGCTTGAACATGAGCCGATTGGAACATACCGATATACTATGCAGTACGTAAAATACCATTTACACGGTACCATTCTGCCATAGCATTCTTTCCGATTGATTTCTCAAACTTAACGGAGCATGAGTTAATATTCTGTGGCAAGAGGCAAAAATGATATGCCAGAATGGTATCGCTTAAATGGTGTTTTAGTTTGTATGAGTAAGGGGCACTTTTAAATAAGACGATTGGTGCCGGACTGGCTGTAGTCTGGTATCGGACTGCTCATGATTTTGATACATTATTGAGATTTGAGAGAATATTTGGCCTCGAATAAACCGGCACGACTGACACATTACACATACATTTTTGGACAGAAAAACTCATTAGTCCACCAACGAATTTGAACCCACGAACCTAGGATTAGAAGGCGAGGACGCTACCACTAGACTCTCATTGTAATTTAGTTGAATCTGGGAAAAGCACAGAGGAAACATTTAGAAATCGCCTCACACTAAGTTTTAAGCGAATTTAATTCCAGTTGAACTATTTACCTAAAGATTCTATCTCAACTGCTTACAGAATCTTACGAACTCGTAATGAAGATAAAACGAACCGAACTCAAGTCCGCGAAAACAAACATTTAATTCGCGAGCAACGATCGAAAATAAATTAACTTCCTCGAAAATATGTAGCTTTTGTGTTATTTTTCTTGTGAACTTCTGATCTTGCAATGCGGTAGTTGGAGAGTCAGTGGGATGTTTCTTACGGCATAGTTTTAATGTATTCATTACTTGCGGAACGTTTATGGTAAATGCATTTTTAGGGTGAGAGGTTGATTGTGTTTGTGAGTATTTGTTAATCAATGTTTCCGTGTAAACCCAAATTGTTTTGACTGCTCTAAATACAGCTATTTGCATTTTTTTTTAATAAAAAAAAATTTTTAGTAATTTTTTATTATTTTTAGTAATCATGTTATAGTTTTAAGTATTTCATGCTACTTACCAGAGTTATTAAAAACAGTTTTTTGTAGAACTATTTTTGACACTCAGGTACATTTAACTTTCTTAGTAAAAATATAACGACCAGCTTCTAATCTAAGAAGGCCACGTGAACTGCGAACTTTATTGTGTCGCTCAATTTTGAGTTGGAAAAGTTGTAAAAACATGTGACTTATTATTTTCGGCGTTTTTTCGGCTAAAAAGCAGACATTCCGGATTGTAAATACTTTTTACGAAAACATTGGAGATCACGTTTTTTTTCAAATTTTCGATGGGGCAATTTCGTTGCGTTATTATTTGTTCGCGTGATACGTGATTCTCTCTGGTGACGGAGATTTTAGGCCGCCTTAAGGCCTCCGTCATGGCTTGTTGGGTTCTCAGATCTAAGAGAAAAATCATGTAAGCGTAGAATCTGTCCATTCTACTTTTCGGCTGAATAAAGTGTGTGAATTTTATGGACTTGTTCTGAATCTACCGAAGGTACTTAATATGGCTAGAACTAGGTATACGGAAAATTCATTATTTATCTAATTTTGCCCGACACACTTTACTACAAGTACTAAAATAACCAGTTTCCACATTTAGTGTCAGTCGCTACTAGTCTAAGCTTCGCTGTTTTAACTAGATCTGTAACCTTAGCACCAATTCATGAAGAAAGTATTATAAAATGAATTGTAAACTAAAAGTAAGGTTATTTTTGTATGGCATGCTATAAAAATTGTTGCATGTTCAAATACATATTTGGAAAATGCCCACATTTTGCAGAAGCTTGCACACTACACGAGCCAAGTTGTAATCCCAACGCCAAATAAATTAAAGGTCTGAGAACGTCTTCCACACTTTTGTAGATAGGCAGTCATAAACTTGGTTTAAAAGCCGAAAACTAAATTTTGCGTTGCCGTGTGTCACAAAACGAACTTTTGTATGAAACCGAATGCATGCTTTGTGTAGCCGAATGTGCTAGTGTATGTACTAACACTAGGGATGATCGATATTCATCGATGGTAAATAAACATGATGTTTTTAGACATCGATATTTTTCGTACATCGATGTTTTTCTAATATAGACCATCCCTAAGCTCCACCCAGTAAAATTTAGAAACCAGTGCTACAGTTGCTAGTTCTCCGTTAACTGGCAATCTGAAGCATGTTTATGTTTTAGTTTTTGTTCTCCGCAGCACTTCTCACAGTAATGGAACTTGGGGAATGACTGAAATCTTAGTTAAATAGTTTTAACTGCTATTTTACTGTGCTATATGGTTTGTTTTCTGATAATTGCTTTTCATATAATTGGAGGTTGGTACAAGCTGCACCACGCAATGCTGAACGCCATTTATACGGTACCATTCTTGCTTCTTGCCACAGAATATTAGCTCTTGCTCTTTTGAGTTTGAGAAAGCAAGAGGCAAGAATGGTATGCCAGTATGGTATCGTGTAAATGGCGTTTTACTCACTGAGGATAAAGTTAGTGACGTGCCAATTCAGTTTTAATCATAGCCGTTTTTAGGGCATGAGCCTGCGATCTTCGTTATTTTATAGAGTCTGAAAGTTTGTCTGTGTATCGCCCCAATACAGGTAAGAAAGATCCTCAAATATGAAGTTTTAAAGAAACTACAAGGAGTATCAACTACATACTGAAAGTAAAATTATATTACATGCTGTGTACCGTTCTTACAAAATGAGAACTCATAATGATGATATTTTCTCCAATTTTCTTTCACGAATCCAATAAAAACTCTGTTACGTGTGGTAACACGCATTTTGTGATTTGCTATTCAAATCCATTATTTCAGTTCAACGTACCATCACACCTTCGATTCTAGGTCACATCGCGGAGTCGAGTCACGCACCGTGTCATATCACTGTGACGCGACAAGTCACGCGTGATATGACAGTCGTGACGTTACACCTGAACACTGCTTTTTGAATGAATAGTGCAGTCAGCTTTATCTTTAGTGGTGACCTGTGGTTGTGACATCATCTGATGCTCATCAAAGCTTATCAATGATGTACTCAAATGGATAGCTTTAGCTTATGCAAGTAAATATGACGGGGCAAGAAAATGAGCCGAGTTTAGACCAAGTCTAACTAAAAAACTGTCCCTAGAAAAACGATCTTTAAATACTCGTACATAGAACGCTTTTTTGTGGTTACAGTTTTGTTTTGACATGTGTCAACATGGGGTTCAACCAAGGTTTTACGTTTTTATAATAAGCTGATTTAGAGCCAATAGGACATGCATTTAACTATCAAACATTTAATTTAAAAACCAGCTCATACTTGTCAAAAGTCTCAGTGAGAATCCAAGACCCTCTCCTTTTTTTTATTGAGGTTGGTTAAAATCGAGCTAAGTTTTGACTTTCTATTGAAAATAATACCGTTTTCTATTATTTTAAATGGTTTCGTTCATCGTTTTCAAAGAAAATAAGCAATAATCTTCTCTAGAGTAGGAAAGCTGTTAAAAATAACTATTTTTTTTCGTCAACATCCGAGAGCTAGCTGGAAAAACACGCAAACTTTAACTTGTTTATCCAACAAGAAGGCTTAATGAGCCAGATATCAACCTTTGAGGATATTCTGAGGAAAAACTATTTTTACTTCAACTCTGCTTCGCTTGAGATGAGAACCTGAAAGCAAAATATCTTGCGAAAGACAACGAAAACGATGTTTTTACTAAAATACTCTTTAAAAGGAGAAAACGAAGAAATTGTAGCTCATTTTTAATTGTGTAAAAATGTTATTAAAACCGTTGCACAGATAATAAATGAATCATTGACTAAGTAAAATAAATAAGAGTAGGTATTGCCTCGATAAATAAAATTCAACAACTTATTGTATCATTTTGAAAACTGTATCATTTTTGTATAAGATCCAGGGACTACCAATTGTATGTGACTGTGGTGTATTGGTGTAAAAGAATAATATATGCATTATTTATCTCGTTGCCTTGACCAGCATTATAAATATTAAAATATTAAAAGTTTAAATGGGCGAACGCCATAACACCTTGGCAGCCCAATGGGACACGGGGTCGCGGTCGGCCGAGGAAGCGTTGGCGGGACGATCTCAACGCCTTCGAAAGAGAATGGTGGGAGATCTCGAAGGAGAGAGATAATTGGAGGGATTTGGGGGAGACCTTTGCCCAGCAGTGGGACGAGATAGGTTAATTTAAAAAAAAAAAAAAGTTTTTAGCAAAAATATCAATGATTTTATACAGATAACAAATACCATTATTAAGTTACTTAAATACCACAAGCGTGGAATTAATGCAAAGTATCTTTGTGAACAAATTGAATTATTCAAACTCTAAGGATTTGTCTCGTACAATGGATATCTTATTAGTCTATAGAATTTAATTAATTATGGATTTATGACTGGAGTGCTTCGGTTTTATTGAGTTTGAATAATTTTAATATTTATAATGCTGGTCACGGCAACGAGATAAATAATGTTTTTTGACTGAGGTTTTCATTTTCTTCGATGGACTTTCGACTGAAAATTCAAACCTTTGATAAGGCACTTTGAGTATCATTCGCTTGATCAACTGTACAAGAAATACTTTGGGGGTAGGTGGTATTCCCCCAAATTATGACAAAGAGGGAGTACTCGCCTCGCTAAGGTTTGCCCAACTGGCACACTTACCTTAGGGCCTTTCGGCCGACAGTTATAGTCGGATAGTTCTATATAGGTAGAAGTGCCCAGTAACAATCGTCAGCGCGATTCAGAATTTTCCACAGATATAGACATAGCTATTACTTTTTGCGTGTTCCTAGCGCCATCTAGTGGTACAGCTCCGAAGTACGTCGCTGTAATTGACATCTCTTGAAGTTCAGCTTATAGTTCAGCTTGTAGTTCAGGCGATGGTAGATAGAGGTCGCCACAAGTATTTTAATTACATTTAAAACAAAATTGAAAAAGATAAATTCGCAGATTCTTTTTTGTTTTAGAAATGTAAAACAATAATATCATGCATATCTTGATGAAAATTCTCATGAAATAAATGAAGTTCATAAATGTTAACAAAGTTCACACAACCATTTATTTGCTGGATTTTCGAGATCATTTCAAGTATAGCACAATATTTTATGGTTGAGTAATTTTAATACAGTATTTTTAATACGCGTGAATACAGATGGAAAGTAAGTATGTAAATATAAACAAAATTAGAATGTATTTTATAACACAAGCTCTGCTTACTTTGGGGCTAGATGATGCTGAGTGGTAAGTCCAGCATTATTTATATTTATTTATATTTATTTACTAAAACGAAGTCAGAATATATAAATAATTAAATGAATAAATAAATAAAAATTGGAATAGAAAACATTTTATAGAACTATCAAAAATACCGTTTTCCTAGTAAACTTATCCCTGTTTTATCTAAAGCTTCATTCACTGCAAACTTAATTATTAATTATCTTAAATGTTCATATAATTCTTTCTTAGATATCTGTTATCTTCATCAGATGGTAGCTACAGGACAATAGAGAAAAATGTATTCAGTAAAACGCCGTCCAATCCCATGAGCGAACTTAAGAGGAAAACGGAGTCGTGGACTTTTGAGTGTATCCTATTTTCCTCGTGGACAATGCGTTGTTTTTTACGAATTGTAACTGATAAGTGTTAAATGTGAAACTTTAGTATCTTTTGTTTTACTGTACCCGAAGCGCTCGTGGTCGTGCTTGCTTAGTCGTTCTTGATAGAACGTCGAAGTTAAGCAACGTTCGAAACGGTCTGTTAGTGGATGGGTGACCGACAGTGGCATTTTCATCTGAGCGCTTCCGTGCTTCGGAGGGCACGTTAAATTGTCGGTGCCGGCTATTTAAGTCGTTAAGCCATGACGGAGGCCTTAAGGCGGCCTAAAAACTCCGTCACCAGAGTTGGCCACTGACTCATACGAACTTACTTACATACTGTGACGTACAGATGAAATTCTGGTAATAGTTATAATTTTGTTTCATTATGGGTGATTATGGATGGTATTTTTGTCGCTTAGTGACCACATGTCACTGAGCGACAAAAATACCTAAATAATATAAATAATTAAATAAAGTAAAAAAAAAAGAGTGAACGCTTTTAAAGCTGCGTTTTCAAGTAAGTACTATTAGGTCAAGCCTATTCCATCTCAAAAACAATGTCCCAGGCACTGTGTAGGTATAGGTTGCCTCCTGACGCTGTATAAATCATCTAAGATGTAGAGATCTAAGTTTAATAGGTACATTTTCCAAACTGGTTGTCCACACAGGAGCAGATCACTTTTTTTTATGTTGTTCATTTTTTCATCTAAAAGAAAGAAAATATTTTATTTTGCAACATACGACTAGATATGTACACAGAGTTGATAAAAGGAAAAGGGAAACAAAATACATAATGTTGCAAAACGGACCTTAACTCAGCATATGCTGGGTTGTGAACAACCAGCGCTGGTCTTCCATTAGGGCCGTTTTGGGACTACTACTAACTTAAAATGTTACATAATTAGGTAGCGGACTAACAACAAAATTAACAGCATAATAACGTAATATATGAGCAAAGCAATGACTGGTAAACCTTAGTAAATTAGATATTTCTGCCTTTTCCATCTATAAATTTTTATTTACAGAAACTAAGCTACTACATATTTATAGATAGCTCAACTGATCCAGGTCACTGTCAGTCGG
Source organism: Epirrhoe tristata (assembly GCA_951394285.1). Taxonomy (NCBI): domain Eukaryota; kingdom Metazoa; phylum Arthropoda; class Insecta; order Lepidoptera; family Geometridae; genus Epirrhoe; species Epirrhoe tristata. Next base: position 548,499 of record OX596139.1, on the reverse strand, counting down.
AAGCGTGCCCAAAACACTGGCGACATTACCACAATGGCAATGCTGATCCTTTGAGCTCTCGGATCTAAAAGTCTCTTTTCCATCTTCAAAAAGTCTAATAAATATTCGGGATTTTTTTGTTTTTTGATATGGTTAATATGAATATTTATTATAATATAAAGTGTAAGCTTCGGTAAAGTAAAGTCAAGAGCCGACCCATTTATCTTAAAAAATAAGAATAGTACCATAGAAATAGTAAAATACATTATAATGGGTAAGTCTCTCGTCTTTCCCTCTAAACCTCTGAAAACTTAATTCAAAGCGTATCTCTTGATTCACTGCTTAGTTAAAAATTCTCGCGCAGAAGCGCAGAGTTTTAAAATTTGATCAGCTTATAGGAGTTGCGCTTGGAACTTGTCTTGATCTTCTAACAGAGAGTGACGAGTTTGTGCTGTGGTAGAGGTGACTCTTTAGTCACCTATTGCCTATTACCTAGCACATATTGCAGTTTCTAGCCAGAGCCAAATTTTTAATTATTAGTATGAAATCATGAAGCTCGTACTATCCATTCGTATCAATAGCATTTTTCTATAGTCAAATTACATCAGAAATCAAAAACAAACATTGGAGGATATTAAATATCCTTTTTGCCACAGTGCTGAGCCTTGAACCCTGAAACTAAGATATACCTAAAGGATACCTACATCTAAAGGATCTGGAATAAGTAACATAAAAAGATCTGAGAGAATGTCTACCGCGCCTTGGGGATACAGTCGTGAACCAGTTTTTTTTTGTTTTCTGACTTCAACGTTACAAATATTTATCTATCTATTCAGCCCGGTTGCGCCCACTGCTGAGTATATGCCTTCTCTCTATTTCGCCCCTCTTCTCGAACCTTTTTCACGATTTAACGTCTGTATTTCCGCTGAACTACGACCCTGTTGTTTTTAAGAAGATAGTTAATTGACACCTTCTGGGTAGGCTCGCTCTATCGCAGACCTCATTCTTGCCTGTGTATGTTTTGAGGTCAAGAGCCGACCCATTCATAAAAAATAAAAATTAAATAAAAATAAATCTCTACGATTGAGTATTTTCTTTCTATATTCTGTGATCTTTATTCTACCAGCTACTTTTCTGCTTGACTTCAGGAAACATTTGAATTTTGCGATTTCAAAATGTTTTGATGAGTAATCATTTAGTTTCTTGGAAGAAACAGTTTGTAGTTTGGCTCAAGGCAACTCACGTACAGACAAAATTAAATCTTAAGCTATCATAGCTTAGTTTGTCTTCAACTTTCATGAGTAGATACATATGAGAATAACTCGTTCATGTGTTAGAGAGATACACATTTTTGGAATAGTAGGTTGATTCTAATATGTCTAAGAAATATTTTCAAGGTTTAATAATAAATTGTTTCACATGGTCGACAATTCTGTCGACCATGTGAAACACTATAGTTGAAGGGCCAGATAGCTAGCTTCGACAATAGATCAACTCAAGATTTGCCAAAGAGCAATGGAACGCAGCATTCTCGGCTTTAAGCGGATTGACCGAGTCCGGAATACCATGCTGCGTTCAACGACTGGTATTGCCGACGTAGAACGCAAAACAGCCAAGTTGAAGTGGGACTGGGCAGGACACGTGAGCCGGATGCACAGCGGAAAATGGGCCAACATTTTAACAACCTGGCAACCTGAAGGGAGACGACGCCGCGGACGGCCAAGGAAGCGCTGGAGAGACGACCTCGACTCCTTTGATAGTGGGTGGTGGAACCTATCAAAGGAGAGAGATGGTTGGAAGGAATTGGGGGAGACCTTTTAGAGGTTAAATAAAAAAATATTAAAAAAAAATTGTTGAAATTTTTTTGTTCTACGAAATGTCGGTTTAATTTCATCACTATATTTCCTTTCAACGTTTGATAGTCCTAGCATATTATAATAGATAGTTTTTGACAGAAAAACTCTTGCACGACCGGAATTGAACCCTACTACTACTAGTTCATAGTGCTTAGTTTAGTTACAAACATTTGTCTTGTGTGGATTTCCGACATGTCGACAGAACCACGTGTCACGAGGCCAAACTAGAAGTTTGAACTTTACTAACCAATCATACAACCCTAGCAGTAGCAGACAAACAGTTTACTATTTTGAGGGCTCCGTAGTAAACAAGAAACCTTTTTAGTTTCGCCGTCTGAACTCTGTCTGTCCGCTTGGATCACCACAGAATACAAGAAACTATTTTGTGATCTTTTTCACTAAACTTTGTAGTAATAATGAATTTTGGTCTACATTCATTTACTCTTGCCAGTAGTCACTAGTTTCGAGCTAGTGTGGCAAAAGTGTTTATTGTGACGACTTTTTGGGTGCATTTATTAAAATGCACCCTTTTTGAACTTTAATAAAGAAAAACCGTCATACCTTGGGTGCCCGAGAACGGAAGGCGACGACGAGGCCGGCCGAGAAGTCTTTAGCGGGACGATCTTGACGGGTTCGAGAGAGAGTGGTGGGAGATCGCCAGAGATAGGGACGAGTGGAAAATTTTGGGGGAGACCTTTGCCAGTGGGACACAATAGGTTGATTAAAAAAATAAAATAAAATAAAAACACGGCTGCAAGATATCTTTTGAAGAAAATAAATAGATTGCAATAATATAGTGAGTTTGAAGAAAGCACCTGTGTTTAGTATAAAGAGTAACTTTGTCACCTTCGCGAACCTTTATTTGAGTTCCGAACGAAAGTTAAAACGGGTTTCGATAAGTTTTATATCAGTTTGAGGAGGTGAATAAAATTGTTTAAATATAAGAATAAGTAATATAAGAATACGTACGTCTTTTAATATTCACGTGTATCTTGAATCTAGGTAATTGAAAAAACGAACGCTAAAATAACGTGACTTTATAAAACAGTGATACAAAATAGCACTTATCAGCTGCATAAAAAGGTTGAATTTTGCAAAATCCAGTGCAGTAATGCAGTAATTCGATAGCACACAGCATTGGTTTACCCTGACCAATCAGTATTGCGTGCCTCTGAGACTTCTTAGAAGAATTTTGAACGCTCCATAGTTTAAAATGTACTCTTAGTAAACCTAAAATCTTTATTAGCACCACGCCATTCATATATTATTCAGACCATTACACCACGTCAACTAGTAAACTAGAAAACAACTCCTTTGACGAAGCTAGGTAACTAGAGTTTGGACAAGTTTAGAATTCCTTGAGAAGTATTCGCTACCAGTCTGTCCTTAGAATTTGGAACAAGTTTGTCGACGGAAGAAACTTGTCTATGGCTTAAGGTGCTTAATATGCAGTTCCTTTATACTTGTACCACCTTTTACTCATATTTCTACAGAAACAGAAACTCCCAAAGGAGTTTATAGTACTTTTTTTTTGCATCAGGATAAAAATAGAAAAATTACTATCTAAATTACAAAGTTATCTTTCAAAATTCGAAAACATGTGTCAAATGCACGAAAGGAGCCTCTTTGAGGCGCATTTAAAATCCTTTTTTTCGACGACCTTTGTGGCGCAGTGGGCGAATGTCCGCCTGCGACGCAAAAGGTTGCGGGTTCGATCCCCGCGGCGGGACCAATGTTTGTATGATCTACAAATATTTGTCTCGGGTCTGGGTGTTTCTATGTATAATTATGTATGTATTTACAAACAAAAAGTATATAAGTAGTATATCAGTCATAACACAAGCTCTGCTTACTTTGGGGCTAGATGATGCTGTGTGGAAAGTCCAGCATTAATTATTTATTTTCACCACACTGGTTCGAAAAGAACAAGTGACACGATAAGAAGAAGAAAATTGAATGAACAGTGATAGCAAAAGTTTGAGGAAGACCTTTTATAAACATGACGAAAAATTGATCTCGTAAATAGCCAATATTCAATTACCACCTATCGCGAAAAAGAAGCCAAAAGAAAATATTGTTTTCAATATCGTAAAAATAATATAAATATATAAACAGAAAACATACAATATTCGATAAAAGCAATCCAGATATCGGCGAGCCGCAGTTTACGGGCAAACATGTTTAGTGCGGTCCGATTTATGTGGCTTGACCCTACCTGGGGTATTGGGGATGTTACCCTCGTCGTGGGATTGAAAACGTATGCAGAGAATTATACTAAGAGTAGGTAACGTAAGCGTAAACAGGGTCACGACTGTTTCCAAAGGCGCAGTAGACATTCTTTCAGATCTTTTTTATGTATTCCAAATCCTTTGAAAATGTCTAAGGGGTAGTCGGAGGCATGTTTAAATACATTTTTTATTAATGCCCATATTTTGCAGAGGTTAGTATTCCATACATGACAGGCTGTAAGCCCATAGCTGCCTATAAGAATACTACTGGTTTCCTGACGATGTTTTTCTTCACTGTTCAGACCATATGTTTTAGTGCAACGCAAAATCCATTGATGCACGGCCAAGTAAGACGGAAGAACGTTGATATCACAAAAGTATATGCCAGCTTATTTACTCAAGAAGTTTCTAAAGTAATTACGAATCAATTTCAAACGAATCTGCAAAAAGAATCCTATCAAAAGTCCCTTAAAAACTGTATAAAACAGTTGAAATGTTGCACAACAAAGTTCCAACATCTCTTAAAACTTTGCAACATCTTTTATAACTTAAAGTAATACGTAGGTGCCTAAAATAATATTGCGAAATTGAGAAGCTAAACGGTTTTTTTTTGCCAAGTAACTTGTGCACTTTGGCATGAGAACTTTTGCTTACTTTGTAATAGCTTGGAGAAAAAGTACGCTTTTTTTAACAAAAAATACAATAACACAACAAAATACCTATTTAAATTAACTAAAGAAAAATAGATTTTAAATATCGGATAGAATTGGAGAAAATACCTTTTTCTTTTGTATAACCTCGTGGCGTGGGCTAAACGATTAAAGGCTAGAGGTGTAAGTTCGATTCTGGTGCGAGTTTAATCCCAACACTGTCATTGATGATGTGATAACATGGCACTTGTGGTTTATGTTATCAAGGACGCAAGTGCTACTATGAGTTTCTCTATGCGCTGGACAGTCAGCGTCACTAACTGGTAACTCCCCTGCAGTACAAACCACCTTACTAAGGTGGTTACCAATTGGTGACGACTGTATGTATTGGTTACGCAGTATACGCACTGCAATTTACTTTAATCCTCCAATCATCCATTTCATAAGGATCATTTCCAATGGAAAACAATCGCAAACGTAGATGATGAAATAAATTTCATCAGCGCTAAATTGACTTCAAATTCTACGCCTGAAAAGTAGCCCTTATGCCCTCTGAATAGGGTTGCAATTATATTTTAGTGACAGTGTCCAAATGAAAATGGTAAATATTATAATCAAAGGCCTTGCCAAGTCAATTTTGGGGACAAATGAATCGGAAATCGTTAAAAGCGAGAATCGTTTGTCTGGATTGAGAATCAATGATTGGATTGTCGTACTAATACTTTAATCAATTCGAACTTTAGAATATTATACCCACTCAATGTTTTATACGAGTAGCTACATACTTCATTTTTAAATCCAAGTCATAATAATTATAATTAGTACTCGTAGACACAATTATTCCCGCTGACCCCATGGTTTGTCCCCATCGGGGACGTGTGGGATTTTTTTCCCGTTCACCCCCACTTTCATATAATGTACCTACTCTCTTGTAGAAAATGTAACTTTCGTCGTCACAATTTTTTGAACGAAAAGAAACTGCAATATTTGGTCGCAAGAGGCTAAAGATTTATCTAGATCTAAATGGCAATAATAATTCAGAAATTCTTTCTTCTGAAAAATTTCGCAAGAATATCTCTTGTGTGATAATACAATCGTGATAAGTACTAGATAGTTAAATTCATTAAGATGTGCCAAAATTGGTTCACGAAAGTCAATGTATTATTAGGTTCCACGTGTGTCGTCAATAATTTTCTTTGCCTGAGCTTACACCTAATTAAAATACATTACTTATCCATTAAATATTTAAACCCTTTTACCCAGAATGCCAAATAACTGAAACCTATTTAAATATTCTAGAACCATCTACTTAAAATGATTTATTACTTTCCAAGTTATAAATTAAAATTAAAACTGAATTAAACATTGCTCAGTGGGTACGTAAAAATGAATTAGATTACGGTTTGAATGTTTATATTTAACACAAATTATAAATTAATATTTAAACGCTATGCGAAATTAAACGCTTATAAATTAATTTTATGCCACAAACAAAACATTTCATACTAATGTATTTCAAAATGCCTTCAATATTTTCAACTGTTTTCAACAATATAGTACTATAAGTGTCAAATTCGATTTTTGAAGTATTTCTGTCAACAAAAAGGTACACAAAGCATCAAAGAACAATAGTAATTGATTTTGACGACCTCTGTAGCGCAGTGGGCGAAGGCCCGCCTGCTACGCAAAAGGTTGCGGGTTCGATCCCCACGGATGTTTGTATGATCTACAAATATTTGTCTCGGGTCTGGGTGTTTCTATGTATAATATGTATGTATTTACAAACAAAAAAGTATATAAGTAGTATCAGTCATATGATACCCATAACAAACGCTTTGCTTACTTTGGGGCTAGATGATGCTGTGTGAAAAGCTATTTATTTATTTATTATTTATTTCATACCGAATACCGTCGTAGTCAGTCAAAGTCAAAAATTATTTATTCAGTAGGACCGCTAGGATCACTTAGAATAAAGATTTTTAAATGTTTCCCAAAAATTAGCACCCATGCGGGATTTGAACCCACGACCTTGCCGATCCGTCACTTGGAATAGTCTTAAAACTAATGGCGTTCGGGACCAATACTGTGAAGAGTACATACAACATAACTTTAATGTAAATATCCTACAAGTACCTACATTCATAGGAAATATAACCTCGAAAGTTTGTATTAACTAATTAGTCAAGCGTAAATAACTGGGTAATAAGTTACATGAATTGAAAGTTTAACAAAATATTTGTATGAAGTTTGAATCGAAGATTCTCTAAATCAGCTTAGCACTACTTTCTTACGTATCCGAAGTTGAATAATTCATTTAGGATCAGAAGGTTTTGGAAGCTAAATGTTCTTAAATGCACATCGACTGTAATTTAAAATGCTCTGACAGCAAAACGTCCTATTTATATTATTAATATATTATTATATTAATTTAAAATGGGTTTGAAAGCTAAATGATGGTGTCAAAATCCAAAATTATAAAAATATCACTGTCAAATTCGATTTTTGAAGTGAAAACTTCTTTAGGCGCGTTAGCGACATAGAGGAATTAGTTTTGAAATGGATAAAAATCTTTGGATTCAACTAAGACGCTGTCACTTGACCTAAGATGCTTTAATGTCAAAACGCTAAGACGCTTTAATGTCAAAACGGTAAGACGCTTTACTGTCAAAACGGTAAGACGCTTTACTGTCAAAACGGTAAGACGCTTTACTGTCAAGACCATAGATTTAGCATGGTACATTTTTATGGTCAAGAAGCGCGATCTAGAAAACGACCAATTTTAGTCGCGCCATCTAGTTATAAATTTCAGAACTACTTTCAGTAACTGTTCTACACTGCATAAAGTTTAGGAATAGAGCTTTTGTTTACATTTAGATTAGATAGGTATAATAATTTAATAAATAATTACATTAGAATAAGCTAAATTAATTGGAGAAACTATAAAAAGGTCCCAGATCGAGCATTTTTATGTATTCTGGAATATTGTCAGTGCTGTGCATAGAGAAAAGTACCTACTATCTAATTGTGTTACATTACATACAAACTTACCGAGTGATGTGTGATTATTTCGGATTTTTTAGTACAGTGCATTGGTACATGACTCACACACAGCTGATTTCTCACTTTTTGATTAAAACTTATCCTATGACAAATATGTATGATAATTTTTCCTAGCAGCATTTTTTCAGAAGTAAGTATTTTTACTTGTGGCTTGAAGAAAACCAGAGAGGAGCCGGAACATTCCCAAAGCTATTTCTATCCAACTAGATATGTAGGTACAAAACCTTCCTAATCCAAAAATCCGTTTGATCTAGCTTTTGTCTTACTTTCAGTTCGCCCAACGAATCTAGGCATTCGTGAAGTTAGCAGATTGTCTGCGCAGTGACCACTTTTTCATACAAAATTGTGTTCTGCGCAGACAAATGGCTAACTTTACAAATGCCTAGATCCGTTGGGCGAACTGTACTCTTGAGTCGCATGAAGCTACTAATAACTATCAGTGATGGTGTTCATAGGGGTTGCGCAGACACTTTTCAAATCATTGATTTGTCAAATTGTATATGTTGCGTTTACTATAAATTTAACTTTTAAATTATTACAATTGTTCAACAATAACACTTTATTTTATCTAAAACCTCTGCCTCTGTAGGTACATCTATACTAGATGATTTATACAGAATCAGGAGATTCAGGAGCGAACCTATGCCTACACTCAAGGGGATGCTGTAGTGCCTGGGACATTGTATTTATTTACCTAGCTGCTGTAGTATTAATTTATCTGCTGTACCTACTTTAGTAGTACAAGAATAGATACTGTAGTAGCGCTACCTGTCAGGTACAGTCGCCTGCAATGAGATGTATACGTACAGACATTCTACAATTTTTGAATCACACTCACTCAATGAAAGTATCACACTATTTATATGCAATAACTTCAGAATACTATTGTTGCTACTAAGTACATAGTTAAAATTAAATGTATGTTAGTACAATCACTTTTGAGTTTTGATACAAACCAAATATCTATTTTTGTAAGTTTGTACTTGTTATTTCAGGCAAATGTACACTGTGAAGGCACAAGCCTCAGCTTTTCAAGTACCAAAAAAAGTAAGTTCATATGAGTCTGTACGCAACTCAGGTGTTAATTTCTAGGCCGCGGTGTAAAGCCTCTGTCATTTCTTGTTGTCTGTCTGACAACCGCTGTCTTCATCTTTGTGGGTCATCATAAATGGGTTCTGCGCAGTAACTTTGGAGGGATAAAATTCATTGTGCGTAATGTACGTAATTGTTCAAGTTTTCACTTCTGTCGGCACTCCCGGAGTGCCACAATTTTTTTTTTATATTTTCCGTAATTGAGGCATATTTTTTTTATTAAAAAAAAAAAAGAAAAGGGCTTTGTCGCTGAGCGACTATACCGCCCAATCAGTAACATCCTAGCTTAGTCTTCTTCTTCTTGGTTTCACTCATAGAGATATGTTTCACTTCACTTGGTTTCTTCTTCTTCTTCTTTTTATTAATGGCAACTAACGGTATTAATTTGGCATTGCATATTTGTCACAATTTTTGGTCTCCGAGCTATTTGATAGCGTCAGAATGTAATGCTTATCTTACTGTCAAGTTTAAGCTAAAAATCGTCGACTCAGCTTCTTGAAGCTTTTAGTCAACTAAAGATTTTAATTGCACGGAACTTTGTAAAGGGCATTATCGACTAAAGTGATACGTACCACTGGCCACTTCCTGAAAACGTACATTCGGTATCAAAAACTTAAGAAGATGGATCACCGATAGAGCTATAGTAATTATATTATTTCTTTGGTTATTAACAGTATTATAATATATAACAGGAAAATAGATTGAAAGAAGAAATGATAAAGGATCTCGTTTGTGTTTTGTGTGCAATAGAAGATTTTACTGCTAATTTTTGTTTTATTGCGGCGTAAATAAATTGTTGTTGTATTAGTAGCTCTGTGTTCTGCAAACTGGTTGCTGGAGATTTAGTGATTTATTTTATTTTATTTTGTAAGTTAGATTAAAATTAGATTAAGTTAAATTCCGTAAGATAATCAGCAAATAAATAAATAAATAAAATAAATAAATAATTCTGGACTTTTTCACACAGCATCATCTAGCCCCAAAGTAAGCTTGAGCTTGTGGTATGGGTACTAGATGACTGATAAACTACTTTATATACTTTTTGTTTGTAAATACATACATTATTATACATAGAAACACCCAGACCCGAGACAAATGTCTGTAGGTCATACAAACATTTGTCCCTAAATAAATAATAAAGACTTTTTTTACTTTACTTTACTTTACTTTACTTTACTTTACTTTACTTTACTGTGTTCTGTAATTTTAGATGCAGAAGGCCTATACTTAGTTGATAAAGTCAGGCTGTAAATGATTATGATGATGAAAAAATGTATTGAACGCTCTATAAGACTGCACACCTAACATCAGACTCAGTTTTAAAATCGGGTACGATTTATTTTCTTAATCAAATCCCAATCGTATTAATTTAGAAATTGAAACCGAATCTCGAGTTGGCCCGTCGCCTTGCGAATTATTGCAGAACTTTAGCTCCGATATAAATGGTGTTTGATGTCGGTAAGACTTGTAAGTTCGAAGTTTCGGGGAAATTAGGGTATTCAATGAATTTTCAATGATTGAAGGTGACTTGCTCGAAGCTTGGAAGATTCGAAAAAGTTTTTTGTGATGAAATACATACAGGGTGTAAAATGACCACTACCGAAAACTGAGGGGTTGCAATCAGACCATGATTCTAAACATATTTAGCGAAAAAAAAACTCAAAAAAAGTTTGACTTGACTTAGTTACGTCATTTTCAGTTATTTACTACTAGGACAACATAGTAAGACCATACCTACCTGATAATTTAATTTATAAAGGAAAAAAACAATTAAAATCCAAAATCCAGCAATCTACGTAAAACAACGCGCCCAGTTCATACGCAAACAGTAATCTTCAAACGCTGTTTTTTTCCGGATATGATTTTTTTCGGAAAATCCATTTGGATTTAGTTGTGTGTTGGGATGCTGTACCTACCCATTTCGGCTTCAGTGGACGTCTTTTTACACCCTGTATACAAATAGCACTTAAACCATCCGCTTGCTATGTTGTGCCTAGCGAAGCGACGCGTGATCCAAGAACTGGCACCTATTTAACGAACGATGGATCATCGTTTCGTTAGAGGTCTGAAAAAATCTGACGAATGTGGATTAAATAAATGATCTGACGAATGTGGAATCTGGCGAATGTGTCCTAGATCAGTTGATGAATCTAATATATTGTTTAAAAAACGCCATTTACACGATACCATTCTGGCATACCATTTTATTCTTGCCTTGGTCCGTTGACTTTGAGAAAGGAAGAGGCAATAATGGTATTGTGTAAATGGCGTTTATGATATTACATATTCGGGTTAGTGTATTAAAACTAAAATACGTTTGAATAAACAAATAGATGTATCAACTGATTCTAGTGTATTTTGCAACTTACGTATCCTATTTTCTGTAAGAAAATAAATGTTTACAGTATATTGAAGGACTGAAATGCCCCAATGGCTGGCTCAAAGAAGCTCGCACAAGGCATTCGTCTCAGGTAATTACCCGCGTCTGGGTCCACTTTTATACCTGTAATTCCCCGCCAACTCATTATGCCATCACAAAAACCAAGTTTGTGCCGAGAAAGTCTTGGAAAAACACGCGTGAGGCAAAAGCTCAGGTTACGAATTAACTCCGCAAGGATTTTAGTCTCCTGGAAGTAATGAGGAATCATAGGTTTTTTGAAGTTCAAGAGTTAGATTGTGACGTTTTACGAGTACTATTAGAAAGATGAGGTTTTTTTTAGACACTTAGTTTTACGGGGAAAACCTGTCCTAGAAAACAATGGGATAACCCACATCATATGGAACTTGCCCGGCATAATATGATTATCCATACTTCCATACTAATATTATATGTGAAAGTAACTCTGTCTGTCTGTTTGTTACGCTTTCACGCCTAAACCGCTGATTAAGCTGAAATTTGGCATAGTTAAAGGTTGTATCCCAGGGAAGCACATAGGCTATCTTTTATCCCGAAAAAATGAAAAAATCCCGAGGGACCGCGGCTTACACCGGGGGAGCGCAGCTAGTACTGTAAAAAAAACATAAACTGAGTTCTATACTGTGTTTTTTTTTAATTGGCTATCGTCTTGGCTGAGACCCGCTTAGCATCCTGCGTGTTTAATGCGTTAAATTGGCCGAAACTTCAAGCCTCGTTTTGATTTTTCTTTCCAGTCTGTGTTTTACGGCGCTTCCAGAAGCTTATAAGCTGCTCTCAGCAGCTCGTTAATCTCTCACCTGCGCTCGAATGACGCAAACGTCAAAAGCGCCCATTAGTTTTAATGAGCACGCGTTCTCCTCATTAACACTGCTCAATTGAACATCTATATTACATGGTTATAACAAATGAAGTTCGTCAATCAAAATGTTCAAAAAAATGTATGTAGAAGCGAGGTCAATATTGTCAAATAAGTTCAAGAACATATCGGTATTGAGAACTGAAAAGTCTTATCAAAATTTTCTATTCCGGCAGGATTTGAACCCGCAACGATCAGACGATTCTCCTAAAGCCAGAGTGCCTTATCTCTTGAAGCGTGGTTTAACACTTTAAAAATTATAATATCGTTATTGTTTAAAAGTCAACAAGCATTTATTCAGTATTCTAGGACCGCTGAGATCACTTAGAATAGGTGACCTAGGTGACCCTATTCCTGTTCTTTTGCGACCAATAACTTCGTATGTATTAGATTTGACTCTGCGTCAAAAATCTTAATATTATGAAGCATCTTTCCCTACTTACCGTACCCAGCATTCATAAATCCATCCATTTGGCACGCCAAATGCATCCCTCGATATCAGGTTAGAGGTTCACCTGGTTGGACCTGGTAGGACGTGTTTTTACGTCACCTGTCTGGTTCACATTTAGGTTTCGCAGATGGCTGTAATGTTGACTGGTGGATGTGTTCATAAGAAAGCTGTCTGATTTATTTCAGTCAACATTACTTGAAGGAGCAAGATCTTCATGAAAGATTTAATCGTCATCATCATCCACAGACCAATCTAGCCCACAGCTGGGCATAGGCCGCCCTTTGTTCGTGCCATCCAATACGATCCCATTCTAATCCCATCCATCTACGACCTTCAATAATGATCATTATTATGTCCTTCAAGCCAAGTGAAGGAGAACGTCGCTGTCATGATGTAATCCATAGAGGTCAAGGAAATAACTATGTTGAGATGCATCAGTTATGCCGACAAATATTAAATCCTCAAATTAGAAGAAACAGATGTCTTTCTAAATAATTTGTGGATGTGAGTAAGCCAACACAGAAACAGTACTAACTCGTGACGTGATCGGAAAAGCGCCGACTTGACAAGATGAACGGCAGAAACATACCATTTCGTCAGTACGCGTTTTACTCGTCATAAATCAGATGAGGTGACGCCAAGGGTGGGAGTGAACCGGCTTTTTGGAAATTATCCGCCTCTTTTAATGTGGTTTTTCTTCCTTTTCTTCTTTCTAGATGACGCTGTGTGAAATGTTTATTATAATTAGAATTATTTATTTATTCTATTTCTTCCTTTTGAAATCCCGAAAACACTAATAACATTGACCAAAAAACTTAAAAGTTATTCAAATTGAATATTATATTTTCTTGCTTACACTTGTCATGTGTAGACATGTCACAAAAATTATTAAACCGATAAAGGCTACATTCATTGATATGCCAAACAATAGTCATTTTCCCCTTAACAATCGGATAAAACAACACAAAATCTGTAAAATTATCCGTCTTTCTTCAGAATTCCATTGACTTCAACAATTGCGGTTCCTTGGTGTCACTAGGTGGGGAGAATGAGATAAGCGGATTTATTAGAAGCGATGGGAGCAACAATTTTATATCGTCTATTCGTCTCGCAGGATTTGCCCCGGAATTGGATAAAGTGAATATTTTCTATCGAGGGCTTTTTGTACTAGGCGCGATCGAGATTGAAAATCGAGATAATGTGGTTGGTTTTGACAATCGTTTGTGGGTTTTTGAATTTTATTAGTAGTTTTTGTCTTGCTTCTGATAATATTGTTCATTGAATATTTACGAAAACATTACCTATACCTACTGGAGTTTGGCTTGTCATGGGTCACCATTTTACTAAAGCGATATTAAAAATGAGGAGAATTTGGATTGGACACTACCAGGTGACTTCATATCAAACTTCAAATTATTAGCAAGTATTAATTTTACCAAAGAACAGTTTTATAGCTTAGCTACTTTTTCAATATTTTATGAAATTAATCAAAAATTAATGCTAATAAAATCCTTTCAATTTCCTATTTCACAACTCAATACACGGTATAGAAAATTTGAGTAATCATAGTAAAACAGAGCCGTTGCTCCTCGTAAAACACGTTTTTACGACAAATTCGGAGGTAACGCGATTTTGAAACATGATTTCCTTTCTGTTATGTTTTCAGCCTCCAGCATTTCGACGTGTTATCTTATGATAAGATTGTATCATTTTAGTGACGTAGATTTTATCAATAAACGCCACTTTGTTTGACAAAAAGCTATTCAGGTTTAACTTGCAACAAACAACAAAAAACTTAGACCTTTACATCTATATTAGATGATTTATACAGCGTCAGGAGGCAACCTATGCCTACACTGAATGGGACGCTTCAGTGCCTGGTACATTGTTTGAGATGGAATAGGCTTGCCCATGGTATTCAATGGTTAGCATGGGCTTGCCCAGCACCTAAACCATCCTCTCAGCTTAATCAGCCTGGCCCAAAGGAAAGACGACGTCGATACATGTGGAGCTGACTAAGCTGCGCGTTTCCTCACGATATTTTCCTTCACCGTTAAGTTTCCTTAAACGAAAAATCCATTTATGCACGGCCGGGATTTGAACTCACGACCTTCGGATTGAAAGTCGAGGCACAACCCCATTCGATCAACACGGCTCTTATTTAGCAACAAAAGTGAATTAATATTTGATGTTCCTTTTAATAAATTTACCTGGAACGCGTAGCATTACATACTACCATAATTTTGGAAATTAAATGAAGAATTGTCTCTGTCCATAATCGTTTCTCTTAGTTTTTTTTTTCGGATTCAACATATTTATCTATCTGGTAATCAACTTTCATTGCTTACTGTACTTGTGAAAAAATTACAGAGACATTATAGTCGGTGTAGTGCAAATGAACCACGATATTTTACCTTCTTTTAATAAGTACAGCTAAAACATAGCTTTCCTTATATTTTACCTACAGATACACCGCACTCAGCCAACTAAAATCAATTACAAACATAAACACCTAAATCTCAACGAATTAAAAACACAGCATGCAAAAAATTACACAACACCAAAACATTTTTAAAATATCACAGAAAAACAAAAAATATTTCAGTAACGTTCTCGGTCGTTTTACAAAAGCAACCATCCAATTAATATTATTTTGCATGTATATAATAAAACACGCTGTCATGATGTGCTGTCATATTTGTGATAGCACGAGTTTCTCTAATCATCATCATCAGAATGAATAAAAGCTTTCTGATAGGTCAATTCAAGTGCGTGTGATCACTAACGTGTATCAATTGTAATTTCTCGCGCATCAACATAAATATTTTTACATACCATAGATGCCTTCAGCGACTAGGTATTAGTGCACGAAATGGTTTTAGTCCAAAAAACTTGGAAAACTCAATGCCTAATAATGCCTATGCCCAGCTGTGGGAAAATATGAACAAGAAACAACACATACACTCAAGCTTTGTTTTTAATGAGACGAGATCATGTAAAGGTTTTTTGGAACACCTAAAAAAAGCTAGGCCCCAAACCGTGTTTGTTGCCCTGGTTCTTCACGGTATTGGTCGCGAAGGAACAGGAGTAAAATCACCTAGTTTTAAGACGTTTCAAAGTGATCCCAGCGGTCCTACTGAATAAATGCTTTTTGACTTTGATGTGGTATGGGCTCAGTCTCCACGATGGTTCGTTCGAAGAGTTGAGATAATAATATGATAGTACGAATATTGTTATATTCTATCTCGTCCCATCATTCAAAACCTTGAAATAATAATCGTGAGAGTTTAAAAAGTGAATAACCCATGCTTAGCTCAACAAAAATACTCAACGTTTTCTCGCGGGCCTCCACCGCTCAAATGGAACACGTAGAAAAGCCGCTTACGCGACTGATTAAAACAGTTGTTTTGAGAAATGAACTTTATAGAGTGTAGGCTTATCACTGTACTAATTATTAACTGTATTAAAAAAAAACAAATTTTATGTTTGATTCAAGGAAAATATTAAGAGGCTCCCTTGTAATTTTTGAGAGCTTTTAGTAGTAGAACTTTTTGGGGTAGTATCAAGTATCAATCCGTCAGGATTTATTTATATGGAACCACCTCGAGAGCTGAGAGGAACACTTTACCCAGCAGTGAACCATGCAGAAGTAAAATCGGTGAAGATTCAGTATACGATCCAGATGGTTGGATTGTAGATGATATGAATGTGAAAGGAGTGAATGAACAGTCAACGAGTTATAGGAGTGAGTGGAAGAAGAATACATGCTGTGCCGTCCCCACTTAGCGCGGAATATGGATAGGGAAATGATGATGATGAAGATCCAGCAAATAACCTTCATTAGGGTCTTTCAATAGACTAGACTATATTTCCAATAGACTATTTTTCGTTGCAACCCTGATTACCCTTATTATTCTTGTGCAAACTTGTCGGCAGTCTGAATTGAACAAACAGTTTCCCAGAATTAAATATTAAGAGCCACACTACCTTTGCTAAGGGCCACTTGCATCAAAGCTTAACCTTGAGTTTGGTAAGTAGTCAAAAATATGGATGTCTGGATAAAGAAAATTACAAATGATAAATATGGACTTTAAATTCAATGCTATAAGCTAAATTCCAGTTGGTCTAACACATAAAAAGTTAGAGTAGACTATAATTTCTCAATTAGTTTAGTTACGTGTAGCTCGTGGACGCTCAGTGACAGAAGTTCATGAACATTTGATGTATTTGAATCTTCAATATCTTCGAAGTTCGTAGGGTTTTAGATAAAACTTCAGCTTATATTCGATGTTTTGCCTTGCACCATTACTATTTATGAAAAAAAAATGGGTAATTTCTCACAAATAATGATAAAAATGAAGCTTTAAAATCTCCAATAAATTGTTAATGAACTTCTATCGCTGACTGTAGGTATTGTGGAGTAAATAAAATTGTATTCAAATCTTTTCTAAAATATTTCTATTCTAAGACTTTTTTATTAGGCAATGATGCTATAAAATCAGGAAACTAGTCTATCTATTAAATAGCTTTTTGTTGGAAGTATTTTTCAAACAAATATTTTTCCGTTGTCTTAAATGAGCCGAAACATTTTATTGTTATTCATTGAGGATTTCCATTAAATTGCTCTACTCCATTATCAGATTAGCTCACTGGGATGCCAAGTTAAATTCAATTATTTTAGGATACCAAATAAATCAGACTATTTTTCTGTTTTTATTAACTGCTCGTGACTTACATCAGCATTCATCTGGCTCTCACTTATCAGGGTACGTATAAAACTATAATAAGTGTGGCGACCTCTATCTACCATCGCCTGAACTACAAGCTGAACCTCAAGAGATGTCAATTACAGCGACGTACTTCGGAGCTGTACCACTAGATGGCGCTAGGAACACGCAAAAAGTATAGAAAGTTTCTGAATCGCGCTTACGAAGTTTACTGGACACTTTAGCCTATATAGAACTATCCGACTATAACTATCGGCCGAAAGGTCCTAAGGTAAGTGTGCCAGATGGGCAAACCTTAGTGAGACGAGTAGTCCCTCTTTACCATAATTTGGGGGAATATCATCTACCCCTAAAGTCATCCATCTAACCCCAAATAAGCAAAACACATTTGAACTAAATTATAACCAAATAATGAGTATTGTACGTAATAACATCAGACATTGTGTTACCCGCAACACAAGCTTACTCTCATCAGGTGATGCTGTGTCCAGTATTTAATTAAAATGATATCAACCATTTGATTAAACAACGGTTAACCGTCGGTGCAAGTGGTAGTAAGTTATTAAAATGGTAATTATAATTACCGCGCCAGGTTCCACCGTAAACGCAAATGTAATATCGCACCGGGTGGCTCCATATTAATATGGTTACAGATTTATAGGGCCTTGAAATAAGCGAGTTTTGGAAGTCAACCTCATAGATTGGCTTAGTTAAGCCTCGCTGTAAAATTACGCGGTAGACTTTATGACACTGAAATTATATCGAGTATTTTCAAACAAATTGTGACTTTTAGTGATGATGTTTTGATTCTTAATAGTTTGGTTTTTTTTATATTTACTTGGGGTGTCTGTGGTCGTCGAAGGGCAAGGTTTACCTCAAAATACCATTTATAATATGAAATTTTTGCTTGATTTGCCAAGTCTTTTAGTGGCCGAGCGAGCGTCGCATTTACACAATGTAGAGAGGTATGAATCATTTGTGACCAGGGCCTTGATTTATGAATCAAGGCGAATTCATTCCGCTGTATTATGATACAGCGGAATAAATTCAGTTCGGAATCAACCGACAGCAACCAATCACTGTGCAAGAAACGTCGAATTCGGATCGATTCCTGATCAACCTGAAATTAGAAGAAACAGAAATACATCAGTCATCGAAACAAATGAATATTGCTCAGATGCTTTTCATTTGTTAACGAGCGTGATCACTCGGCGTGTTTTTAAATCCGTGTTATTTAACTTTGCAAAACTCATTTTCGTATGCATTAACCTAACGAGTTGCTGGCGGGTAGCACAAGTTTCAGCCCATCCTAAAACCATCCATTTTAATATTATAAAATGTGGAAGTAGATAACTGTCTGTGTTACATTTCAAGAGATTACTGCCAAAACTGTTGCCATATCTTTTCATTGAATGAATGTATGAATGAATTGACATAAATGATTGTAATTAATTTTAAAACTATCTGCTAGTGATTCTATAGCGTTGAAATTGGTGTTAATGGTGCTGTTTATTTTTAAAGTCAATTTGCTGATATGAGCCAAATAAAATCATTGTGTAATGCAAAAGTGGTGAAAATTTTATGCTGGATGAACACTCTACTTTTAATTGTATGAAAAAACATTTACTATATACTTTACTGATATTCTAGAAGGGTGTATTATTCTCATGAAGAAGACAATGTAATAATAATAACACTCATTCTCGACGGAGAAGGATAATACTCGTACCGTGAAACGACCAGTTGCAACTTTAAAGGCCACAAAACACAGAATCACGCCTTTTGTGAACCAAGACTTAAAGATGTTTAAGGTCATCATGCAGACTCCTGCAAAATATATTCTACGTTCTGCAAAATACGTAGACTAACGGAATGCATTTTTTACGTGTTTTGGACAACTAACTTCAGGGTTTATATATTTTTTATAGTGTTAAACCACACTTAGGTATTTCTCAATGAATGTAACTTCGGACAATGAGCATGAGTTCACTAAGCGAATAATGAAGTGCTATAACCGATAAAATATGAGCTTATCAAAAATTTTTGACGACCTCTGTGGCGCAGTGGGCGAAGGCCCGCCTGCGACGCAAAAGGTTGCGGGTTCGATCCCCGCGGCGGGACCAATGTTTGTATGATCTACAAATATTTGTCTCGGGTCTGGGTGTTTCTATGTATAATATGTATGTATTTACAAACAAAAGTATAGAAGTAGTATATCAGTCATGTAGTACCCATAACACAAGCTCTGCTTACTTTGGGGCTAGATGATGCTGTGTGGAAAGTCCAGCATTATTTATATTTATTTAAATTTTATTGTGACGACATGGATTCTGTGGCCGAATGGTAAGGCACTCCGGCTTTAGGAGGATCGTCTTATCGTAGCGGGTTCATTCAAATCCGTCGGAATCGAAAATTTTGATAAGACTTTTCATTTCTTAACTGTCAGTTCTCTAAAATCTTGTCACTCAAGATCCTGAAGTTAAGTCTACAATGCTTTGCGGGTATAAAAATTATCCAGTTTGTTTGTACTACCAATTCAATAAACTTTAATAACATCGAAATTGTAACAGAAAAGTTAAAGGAGTACAAGTATAAAACTATGGGTAGCGAAACTAATTTTCTATCGCAAAACAAATGAAACCGCGTAGTTGGCAAGTTTGCGCTGCCGAAACTTTATACAAAATACCCTACCGAATACCAAACGGGTTTTTTGGTACCAGCCTTTGTGAGCTCTACCTATTTTGTATGGAGCCTGGCAAGTAGATTGTCAATTTTTTTATACAATCCATACCATATTACATTGTCCATATGAAAAATTGTCTCGAATTTTAAATTTTTTGAAGATTTATTTCGACCACATTTAATTTTATAGAAAGAAAACCATTACCCTCCTTATATCGCAGTCGTGTAAAAACTTAAGAGATCATAAACCTCACTACATTGGTATGGGTTTCTAACGTGACACATATATAATACAAAAAAGTAGCCGCGTACCAAAATTGTGATAGCCCTTTTAGATCAAAACAGGCGTAAAGAGGTAACCCAGTTCTCGCTGAACGTTCAGGAAATGAAAGAAACAAAAGGCTGGGTATTTGTTTGAATAGCGATCGAATGGTATCGCGCTCGGCAGGCGACGGTGTCTAAACGTTGCTGGCGTTAACTGAAACTTAGTATTTGTGTATTAATTTTTAAAATCACTTCAATATTGAGCTAGCTGGTAAAAAAAGAAGCTAAAATGAGGTTTTTTGTTTTAATCTTACTTGTGTACTCTTTCCATTGCAAACAAGCTCACATTCACATTTATAATATTGTGAATCGTTCACATTTGATGACGGAACTCTTGACTTTGCAATGACCTATTACTAGTTAATGTAAGCTAGTGCTAGTTGAAAATCAAAAATGCTACATACAATTTCCTACTCTCCACAGCCCCAGAGATCCGAATAAACGCAGAAAATTTCAATGGCTCGAACCACTTTAGTTAAAAAATCTCTACAATGCCCTATTCGAGGCTGGCGATCGACGTCGGTTTAGTTTGTGTAATATTTGAAATTATACATTTTTATCAGAAATGTTTGCAGCAACCATTTTTTTGGAAACAATCTCACAACCTTCTTCCTCGTTATGTATAATATTTTTATATTTCATGCGTGAAATGACAAACAATTACAGCAATATGCAGTATCTTTGGCAATAATTTTAAGATCAAACAGACGGTTGTTCGTTATTTTTATGTAGAGATATTTAAAATCCGTTGGCGTCTGAAAGTTATTATAGCAGACTATAAATTAAGTATCATTTCTCAACGATTGGACTGGGTTACTTATTGAATGAAAATTGACTCTAGAGTTACTGCCTTTGTTTGAGTGTATCGTTAGCTTTGGCACGCGACTTGGATCGTTTCAGTATTACAATATTACAAGAGTCAAAGTCAAGTCAAAATCTAAATAATATAGAAAAAGGCTTAAAATATTTGAAACCATCATCATTATCATCTTGAGACCATTAATATCTACTACTGGGTGAAGGGCTTCACGCATCCAAATGGTCTTCATTGAAGTAGTCTACTGTTTATTTAAACAATAGGGAAATGTACCTATTTGTAGATAAACTTGTGAAATAAAATATTTATTAATATAATATTTTATATAATACAAAGTGTAAATATATTACGTTTTTAAAAACTAAAAAGAAGAGGTTTTTTTAGATTTACGGAGAACTATAAATAAATAAATAAATAAATAATAATGCTGGACTTTTCACACAGCATCATCTAGCCCCAAAGTAAGCAGAGCTTGTGTTATGGGTACTAGAATGACTGATAAACTACTTATATACGTTTTTTTTTTTTTTGTTTGTAAATACATACATATTATACATAGAAACACCCAGACCCGGGACAAATATCTGTAGGTCATACAAACATTTGTCCCGCGGCGGGGATCGAACCCGCAACCAGTATTTCAATTTATTTTATACTATCAATAAGATAGATAGATAGATTAGGAATAACTTAATTGTACACAAAAAAAAGTAACAAAAATAACAATAAAAAAACCTTGATAACAAAAAGTGTAACAATGGGTGACCTTATCGCTAAAAGCGATCTCTTCCTGGTAACCTATGTATGGATAGGACAGAAATTAGTAGAAAATGGACGTCGGCGTACAAAAAAAAATTTTAAGAGAACTAAATAAAAATTGTTTTTAAATGAAAAATGAAAAACTATATTAATAATAATATAAATATATATATAAAAATATATTATAATTAAATACATAACAAATTATATATAAATAAAATATATACACTATACCTATAAATAAATACACTACAAATAAAGAAATAATTGTTACGATTATGATAGGTAAGTTGACAAGTAATGACTATGAACTAAGATCTTAAATGATTGTAGTGACTTTGAAATATAAAATTAACAAGGGGCCATCTCGGGAGTATACCTTATCAAACAAAAAAAAAATTTTGGAATTCGGTCCATAACTGACAGAGATATCGGTGAACATACATAAAAAATACATACCTACACCCAAACATAGAACCTCCTCCTTTTTTGAAGTTGGTTAAAAAAATGTTTTCACTGATGGTCAGTTTCATAAAACTTCATATCACAGTTAAGAGCATTTTAAAGATCGCCTTTCTTGAATATCCAAGAAAATCTCCGGTCGCAAAATTGAAAATCAGAATACGCCCAGGCAGCGGAACAAGGCTAGATAACCTCACAAAGAGATGCCCGCGATAACGCCTAACTTAATAACGGGAAAGGCTTCGCTGAAATACGAAGGCTGTGGGTCTCTTTAAAATTGGTTTCTAGATAACAATGAAATACTTGAAGGATACTTTATTATGATATTCTTGTGTAGTTGGGGAAAAAAATATGATCTAAAATTAGGGTCAGATGTACGAGTACCTATTATCTGCGAATAATTTTCACCGTTTTTTCTTAATGGCTAAAATGTACAAACAAAAAAACAGGATCACAGCAGTATGAATGAATGAATGAATGATTTGCAGAAGTTATAATTTAAGCGTCTATAAAAAAAACGTATATCAGTTATGTCAGAGCTCTATATGAATGTCGTTATCACATTAATGTGAAGACCTCATTCTGAGTCCAAAAATAATTGCAGTATTATTGTTTAACCTGCAAAGTTGGCTCTTTGGGGAAATCATATGAGAGTTAACTAACAATTTAATAGTTTGAGAGCCAATTTCGTTCTAAAATATAAGTTTTATTTAGTCCAATTGATGTTTACTGCTATTTGCCTTTGAAATTGTTAAAATGTTAAAGGGACGCAAATAAATAAATAATAATAAATAAATAATGCTGAACATTTTCACACAGCATCATCTAGCCCCAAACTAAGCAAAGCTTGTACTATGGGAACCAGATAACTGATATACTACTTATATACTTTTTGTTTGTAAATACATACAAATTATACATAGAAACACCCAGACCCGAAACAAATATCTGTAGGTCAAACAAACATTTGTCCCGCGGCGGGGATCAAACCCGCAACGTTCTGCGTCGCAGGCGGACCTTCGCCCACTGCGCCACAGAGGTCGTCAAAATAAAATAAATAATACTAAAAATTACGTGGGGTAGGCAGCAAGCTCAGATTTTCACTTGCTTTGATCCTGAGTATCACTTTTAACGTAAAAACGGTTTGCAACAGGAGTTCATGAGATGTTTTAAAATCTTCAATATTTTCGAAACCCTTACATTTATAGCCAAAATTTGTCTATATAAGTTGCTTTGCCTATATGATTATTTGTACAAAAAATGATACCAAATTGCATGATACATAAACTATGAATCCCTCAGGAATGAAATTTATATGGGACCACCTCGAGAGTATACCCTTTGAAACAAAAAAAAATTGGTGCATATACATTAAAATAAAACATACATACAGCCGAATATAAAACCTCCTCCTTTTTTTGAATTCGGTTAAAAAGGAACTTTACATCATTGACTTTGTAAGTGAAGCCACGGGCGGGCCGATATCATGATTCATGTTAATCTAGATCATTATTACGAGTTTCACATGACACTTGATTTATAATTAGTTTTATTAAGTTACCTTGTACAAGTATATTGGAGGGGATATGGAAATACACCCGAGAGGGCAAAAATGTTTCCTTGTTGGAAATATAAGCGTTAGCCTAAATTGGCGCTTTATTTACCGTCTACAGGAGACGCTCACTTTACGATCGATAAAAAAATATTATCTTTGCTGAATTGCGTTCTAGATTTTGACAAGCTTTACGGTAATTAAATTTCAGGTGTGAAATACTAGGTTACGCTCTCAGTTTCGTTACCATGTACTTTTAATGCCATAAATGCTATACGGTATAACGGAGAGAAGCCTATGGAGAAACAGGCTTCTCTGATAATGATGAATGTAATATTAGTATTATCAATGAAGAATTTGAATATCTTCAATATACAGCAATCGTTTGACAGGTATTATTAAATATAGAACAAGGTCACAAACCTGTGCTAAGAGTACAGAACAAGTTAATTTAGCTGCCACCGACAAATTGCTGGCTCTGTCTAAACAATGAAAAACTCTTGTTACGATGCGGTGACTGTCTAATGGGCTTGCCCATCTTGCATAATGAGGTCCTGTACACGATTAGGTTTTAACGATGATGACTCTGTTCCAGATACAACAACACTTACAAGGGATATTGAACTGAGCTCAACCCCTCCAAGGTTGAATTTAGATTGGCGCAGGTGGCAAGATTTGGCATCTAATTTTGTATTCTCTCTGCTCCTACAAGCGTCATGGTCGGTACAAATTAATGTGTTCTGAAGATCGTGTTTCTAAGATTAAAAATATCCCCAAAGCTGTACTGTCAGGATTATACAAGCGACGAAGAATCTTTTGTAATAAGATAAAAAACGATTTAACCTTTACATAAACAGCTGATTGAGCGAGATTGTGTCACAGATTTCGCAGTATGGAGGTGTTTGAAGACATTATGATTGTGTATGGATCAGAAAGAGAAAATCTAGGGGAACATAAATCAATATTAAGGGGATTCTAAGCCAGTGAAATCGTATGAATGAAATGAGCGTGAATGAATGAAGGATAATTATTATAATACCTATGTCAGGATCGTAACAATATAATTATGGTATCCGTCTATTCCTACGGGAAAGAGGCATAATTTTATGAGTATGTTGGGAGATTACTTTATTGCTGACCATAAAATCTTTGTCAATGCGCATAGGATGCTAAAATCTAAATTTCTTCCACGGTATAATCCAGGCCCCAAGTAATACTCATTTACTCTCATTTCTAAGTCTTTTTGTGTTCGCATTATAATTGGTCTTTGCGATGGAAATCTTGAACAAGGACAAAAGAAACGCCATAATTCAGCTGGTTTCGAACTCGTTATCCATGATTTCAACTTCGTGGATTTCACAGAGAAAAAGAAATCTCTGTTGACTGTTTTGTAAAGTAGGATATACATAATTTTTACGTTTGAGTAATCAACTTGGAGTTTGTTCTGTTAAAATATCTTTTGAATTGGGAAACGCTGGGAAAAGGAAATAGAGGTATAGTTGGTTACGATATAACTTGATTCGAGGCGCTGCCAACTGCATAGCCCATTGGCTCAGTTGGCAAAACATTGCCATGGATTGGCAAGTTCATGGGTTAAAAATTCGCATTAATGCAACATTTTAAAAATAACAAAATACCTTCTTTAGGATGTCTACATTACTAGAAAATACAGTCATAATCCTCTTTACAGTTTTTGTTCATATCTACGAGCAAACTTACAAACTATCTCCAAGACACGTCACAATCATAAACTGTTCATAACCATCCGCATGCGCTGAATGCAAATACCTATCACTTAGCTGAGTAATAGCTTAGATAAGTAGCCCCTGACTTGGCACATTTGGTCCGGTATCAGTCGACCGATGTTCCTCATCGCCCAGCATAACCTGAGCTTTCTAATCCTACGAACGTTGATTAAGTTAGTCGGGACTTGTAGGTCAAGTTAGTTTGGCTGGTGGAAAGAGATGTTGGGAATTATGGTGAAGCATTTGTCAAAGTCCATGCAACGTTGCGTATGCAGAGCATGGGATGCCGATCGGTTTTTAAGGTCTTGTTTCACTTGATTGATGATGGTTTACTGTGGAGCGTGAATCTGATGCGATTGTTTTTATCATTAAGATTGATTTTTTGCACTAAAGTTTACTTGAGAGATGTTCTTCTTCTTGTCAGGTCACTAGGTTCCCTAAACCTATTCGCGCACTCAAAGAGGCTCCTTTCGTGCACTGCTGAGATCTGAGAGGATGTCCGCGCCTTGGAGATGTAGTAATTTTAGATCTTTTCTTAAACGCTCAATTTATCGACGCGTAATATAGTGTAATTAATGTCAGCAAGTAATCAGTGAGAGTGTGTGGAATTGCGTGGAACAGTCGACTTTAAAATTATTAACTACTTACTTAGAGAAATGAAAAGTCCTATTAAAATTTTCGATTCCGACGGGATACGAACCAGCAACGATCAGACGATCCTCCTAAAGCCGGAGTGCCTTACCATTCGGCCACAGAATCCATGGCGTCACAATCGAAATTTTTAATAAGCTCATATTTTATCGGTTATAGCACCGGTTATTTTAACACTATAAAAAAATATATTAATTACTTACTTAGATTTGTCGAAAAAAATATTTTTACCAACGGGCCCGTAACCCTAAGAGCTTTCTACTAAGTCCGCCTGACAGAAAACTTCTTTGAACTTTAAGAGGCTCAAAATTTTGTTTTGTTTAACGGGGATCCACTTATTTTGTTACCCTCAAAAAAACACCTCATTTTGTTAGGTACATCAATATCAAATGGTAATGAACTTCCTCAGCTGACTGTTCAAACCATTCACCTGTGCCACTGAGGCGACGGAACAGAACTAATTAAAACTTGCTCGACGAATAATGGCCGCTGTTTTCCGCTTATGAATTCATAACTCACAATCACAGTCTTTATTCGGGTTTAAAGAGTTTTATATTCATTTAGTTGTTATATATTGTAACATGCTGATAAAATATTTAATTACTTGCTGCGCTTTATGGTGTTACCCACGATTAGGAGGTAATACTTCACTTTTCCGAGATAAACAGTAGCCAATGTGCTATTTCAGGCTACAATCTACGTCTGAGTTTCATCTAGATCTGTTCATCGGTTTCTGCTTGATTGAGTAATAAATATCCATACATCTATCCTAGAAGGATAAAGTAGGATTATCTCTTCATAGTACAATACATTTGGGGTCTATAATCGATTCGACTCACTGAGGGTCGTCTATGGGTCATTAGCGCAGGATCGTGGGAAAACGTCGAAGGGAGAGAATGCCATGACGTTCCAAGATGTTAGTAGTTCATATACCCAGCAGCGGGTACAATTAGGCTGTGGATAACGATAAATACAAAACAAAGTACAGTACGCACAACCGATCTTTAGCTCTCTGAAGTTAGGTGCACTAAACGATTGCGCAGGTTTGCGCGAGTATGCGAGATAGGACGATGCAACAAACTAAGCGAGTGAGCGAGGCAGCTTAAAAGTCTGTCTTCGTCTTTTAAGCGTTATAAAAATGGGTTCTGCGCAGCTACTTCAGAGAGCTTAAGAGGTTAAGCGAGAAGATTTTCCAGCCTACACTGAAATAGATAATTATCTATTCAAGTACATTTTATTAAACTTGACAAAAGAGTGTTCTTTGTCAAAGTTTCTCTTCAAGGAGAGAAAAATCCCGTCCGGCACTGGAAAATTATTTTCAATTAACTTTTATGAGAGCAACTTTTAAAGAAATTAGTGAGATGGAAAGAGCATCCATTGTGCTAGTACCTTGAGCACTTGTCTCACTATGTTGTCATACTTATTAGGCCGTTACATCAAAAAACTTAGACCTTTATTTATTCTAGTCTAGATGATTTACATAGTGGTTGGAGGCAATCTATGCCAAAAAAAAAAACGGGACGCTGTAGTGCCTGGGACATTGTTTGAGATGGAATAGGCTTGCAGCACTTTAACGCCCGCGATGTTTTTTTTTCACTGTTAAAAGCTCAATGAACGTAAAAACTCGTGCTTACAGAAAAGAGAAAAGCTAATTACGCTCTCGATGTTTGTAAAATATATTTAAAAAGTTTTTGTTTTACGTTTTTTACACCAAGACACAAACAGAACATTGAAAAGCAGAAAAATGGCTCTTCGGTAGGTTACAATACCGCATTTTTGAGTGGATAAAATTAGCACAGCATAGTGTATATAATTTAATAAGGGAGAGTGTAAGAGGAGAACATGAGCGGGATAAAGCCGCGTTGACACCATCAGAGTATACTCTGGCAAAGTGCACTCTGATGCCTCTGATTGGCCGCTCTGACGCTCTGATTAGCCACCGCCATCAGAGTGGATGGCGGCGGTCAATCAGAGGCATCAGAGTGCACTCTTTCAGAGTATACTTTGATGGTGTCAACGCGGCTTAAGGTCTGGCAAATGATGATAACTTCTCAGGTATTGACCCACAGTTAGGATCATTAAATATTTTAAAATGCATCTCAACATTTTAAATTAAACTTTAATGGGATTTGAAGGCGCGACCTACACCGAGCCGTGGTCCTCGTTCAACTAAGCCACTAAGACATCGACGCGATGCTTGAAAGATTGTTGAAAATGCCGCAAGGGTGTGATTTTTGGGATACATTTCAAATTCTTGTTGAATAGTAGTAAGAATTGGAGTTTTATAAAAAATCAATCTTCCATTTCCTTGGTTATAACAGTAGTACAAAGCGGTCAGTGTGTTTGCTTTACAAAATCACCGGAAATATGAGTAAAATAGCGCCGGAAGCGGTCGTGAGGTGCCCACCACAGAATATACACCAGTTTGTAAGACTAGTGCTCGTATTTTAGCTTGCAATATAAAATTGTCATCTATTGCATATTGGTTCTTGATAAATAATATTGGAGACACTCACAAGGCACCTTATCCTTAAAACTAAGCACGAGTTCGAGCCCGGCCGAAAAAAATACATACAGTCGAACAAAAAACCTCCACCTTTTCTGAAGTCGATTATAAATGTTGGCGTAAGTGCCTACGACTACAAGAACTTCAAATTATCTTGAGTGACATCATCTGAGAGAATGTCTACCGTGCCAGGGGTACAGTCGTGGTATATTTATTGTATTTGATGGCGTCAATTGCACTGCGCAATTGTCATTATCCAGCTTTTCTTTCAATGCAGAGCGTGTAGCCGTGTTCTTACCTCAATACAATTAAAACACAAGAGCGTCTAAGTGACCCTAGCTGCCCTGATTCATAGGGCCCTTGAGGCCACTTCCATACAAATGACCCTAATACATTACAACTATGAAAGTCGAACGCTGAAATATCTTTGTCACTGTCATCGGCAGGGCAAGGGCGAGTCGTGATTTAGTGAGGCCATTTTGTACTCGAAAACAATAGTACTTGAGGACCTTTCTAGAACTTGGACATAAAAAAATAGTTTTATACATGGGTCAAAGACAAGTAATAACTAGAAAAATAGTGACAAGTGAGCACCTAGACAAATAGTTGACTGGCCACTGTCCGAACAGCTTAACCAACCGTACCATCACTGGTAGGTACTTGTTACTTGCGCTGTCTTTGACCAATTTTTTGTTTTTTTTTTGGAGGTCCTAATACTAATGGCCTATGAGGTCGTTTTAGTGTTACCGGACTATGGCGGGCACTGAAGGTGCCGAGACGCCTAGAGAGAAGCTACGACAACATGCGCAAGGGCACCTCTAATAGGTACGGACCTCGGCTTGGACTGTTGCCGGAGAGAATTTACTTACCTATCTATCATCACTAGATGACGGTATCACTTTACCATTGGCAAGAGTGATAGCGTCATCTTGATCGCCAAGAACGTTTCTTGGCCGTCTGAGGGTGAACACGAACTTCCGCCTATTGCGGGCGCCGACAGTAAACCGCCCATAACAGTTTGTAACGCGAGACGTTGACATTGAGATACACGTAGTTATCACGCATACTTGAATTGACCAATCACAAAGCTTGAGCAAAGATTTCGTGGTTTGATTTTTCCCATTCTCTTTTTTTTAAACACGACTTCAGTTTTTTAAGCACTTGATTATCTCACTCGATCCTTAGAAAAAGGGTACCTAGTCGGTTGGACTCTATGAGTATTATCCAGTACTATGCCAAAATATTATTATATTGAGATTTTTTAATTTTGCATGTGTAATTTTTTTAAGTTTATATATAACTAGCTGGTACCCGCGACTTCGTCAGCAAAATAACATAGGTACTTAATAAAAACAGAACTGAAAACTGCTGTTAAGAAGATTCTCTTCTGATACTTTTAAAAATAAAAATGCAATAATAGCGCCATCTCGACCTCAGCCATAGGACAGCAACGCCATCTAGTGGCCTTCAACTGGAACTTCACTTTAAGTCCCCATACAAAATTACTACTACAAACCCTTATCTCACGCCCTTCATGATTAGTTTTGAAAAAAAAAAGTAGCCTATGTCCGTCCCTGGGACATAATCTATATCAATGTCATATTTCAGCATCATCTGTTCAGTGGTTTAGGCGTGAAAAGGTAACAAACAGACAGACAGACAGACACATTTTTCTACATAATAGATGGCGCCACAGGAAAAATTAGATCGCGCTATCGTTGCGTTTTGGGAAACGTAACATATAAACTCGCTAATCCTCTACTTTTTAGCTTTATAATATTAAGTATGGATATGGATTTACCTGTACCTAATTCATAAATCTACGTCACATTATTTATCTAACGTCGTTTAAAACAATAAATTTTACGTTGTTGCACAGTCAACAAATGTAATCACGTTAAACATAACGTTAACGTTTACAAAGGCTTACTCAGTTAATTTACCAATTAATCCCTTGATGCCGTGAGCTGAGAACCTGTGTTCTCTGATTACTACTAAGATAAACGTAAAAGCCAACTGGCTTTTTATTTAATACAATAACAACGAAATAATTAAACATCTTAAGATCCATTAATTTATCCGAACGGTTAAACCACATGTCAATCCATTAAAAAAGTACGTGAGTGTCGTGGCTCACTCGGTTGGAACGAACGAGTACTTTTCTATACTGGGAATATAATCAATTAATTTTCAATTATATAGGTAACCTAGAAACGCTCTTCCGTACTAACAATGTAACAATCTATGGACTGTGTCGCGGCTGCGCATTTCTTACAGTGACGATTTGACATATACCTGTGTCGTGACGGTAAAATGGAACAACATTTTTTTTTTCAGCCTGTCTTTTTTTTCTTCGGTACTTCGTTCCAAAAATGATGATAAAAATCTACTCAAATTTGCAATCAATCATGAAGAGTATACCCCACGAGACCCACACGGCCCAACCCAATCATAAACTACTTTTTTAATATAAACAATAAAAAAACCGAGCTACCATCTTGCGTAAATATTTTGTGCTCTCGCCAAAAACGCTAAACACTTTCAATTACGAAAATCTGTTTACTTAAGCGAATGAGCAGAGAGCAGCGGAAAAAAGGCGAAATCTCGACGTAACTAGAGCAATTTGCAAATCGGACGAAATTGGCGAACCCAATTACTGAACACTGTTGTCTGTACACGCCTCGGACGCCTGGCCTGTATTGGCAAATGATGCTTTAGCCAGACACGTATAATGATAATCAACTTCATTGATCGGAAACCACATGTCGTAGAATCAAGGCTGCGTTTATACCCTGATAAAATTCTGGAAACTGATATTTTGGCGCAGTTGTATACGCCAAAGCATTATAGAGTATACAAAAGAAAAGACGCGCCCAAAATCCTATCACTACACTGTTCAAAAGAACTTGTGACACGACAATAAGAAGAATTAGATATTAATTTATCTATTTTATTTATTTGGCACACAAAACACATTACAACAGAAAAAAAGTAGAATTACAAATATGAAGGTTTTGACAGTATGTTGCAACATAAACATAAATGTGCGCACAGCTATAGAGACATGTTGAACAGAGTTCTCATATTTATAACCTTTATTTATACCTTTCTTTTAAGTTTGTTTATTTCATTATTCTTTTTCGGTGTCTTCTTAAAAACTTGTAGCTACAGAAATCTGAGCTTGGTTCCTCTCTCGTCTTAACTTAATCTTACTAGTTTACACCAGATAAAACTTGCTGTTGGCGTCGTCTTGAATTTGTTTCCACAACTCTGCTCCAGAATGTCCTAATTTAATAAACCCAGCTGAAAATATAAAACAGATAGCGTATGAAAGAGAGGATCTTAGTGAGATTTTAGTTTGGGCTAGTAGTAGTTACGTAACAAAACCATGTGTGCCTTGAGCTCCTACGGCGAGTCAATGAGTATAAATAGTACCTTTCTTAATACCACTATGGGTAATAAAAATGTGCTTACATCTTAAACACTAACTGGAGTCTATTTTCGCCTAGGTATAACGTAGTAAAGAGTAGATACAACACAAAGTTGCACTCATTTTGAATTTGGAAAGCAGCTGAAGAATTCATTTAACACTTTTATCTATCCGTTTTGTTTTAAAGCTTCAATCCTTTATCAAAATGTCGAAAACATGTCTCAAAGGTTGTCATCTTCGATTCAATCGCTGTTCTCTGAAATTACTTTTTTATTCCAAACAGAAACCTCAATATCACCTTTACAAAGGTCTAAAAAGGGCAACCTTCAATAACGTCTAGTTTTCACACGTTTTTACATCGTATAGCATTATCGTCATCTAGAAGTGTAACTCCATTTATCTGTGAATATTATTTTATGTTCTGTATTCTCCTGTGAGACTGGCTACACAACATATTGTTCAGATGGAAAAGGTGGTGTATAAATAACAATACCTACCAAGTCTATCATTCATTTTGCTTGATCTAATCAGTTTTATATTATCAACAATGTCAGTGACTCTCACTCTAACTCATTTCACGCGACTCAAGAACTACGGTCGTTTAAACTCGAAGGTTTTCGTTTGTTTCGTTTCTACATTCATTCACCTCCTACAGTTTTGGTCAAAGCTTTTAGCCAATGTTTAGACTGTAATCAAAAACTCAGTTTTTACGAAACGTAATCCTAGTACGAATTGCTCGCGACTCGGTTTCATATTTTTTGTTAAATGTTTTTTATCGCTTGATTTAACGCTGACACTTTTCTAGATGAAAATATCTCAGTGGGCTTAAAATGACAGCCTATCAGAATATTGCAATGTGTTTTACAAATTATAAGCTTTAAAAACTGCTACTCTAAGTAATTATTCTTCTTAATAGTGTTCTTTGATATCAGTTTGGTAAGATTTAAGTTCACAAAAAAGGCTCCTTTCGTGCTCTTAATACTTTTAATCTCTTATGCATACTTCTCAGAATTTTCTTCACAGTACGCGACAGGCATAGTTCACATTCATTTTTGGATAAAAACACATTGGTACATTCTTAAAACGTTCGTGATTTGAGGATATAAAATAGTTTAAGCATCACCTCATAATGTTAGTTCAAAACTGATTATCAAGCCCAGTTTTAACGTGTCAATGGGATAGTTTTAACCTATTTTCGTCGAAACCTGATTCGAGTGGGGTCAAAGTGACCTACAAACGCACCCTATTTGTATTTGAAAGTGTTTTTGTGCCAGTTTGTATTTGTTTATTTTAGAACTAGTTTGATAATAGATATAACTTATATCTATGATATACGAGTATGATATGCTTTGAATAACAATATTCAAATTATACTTAATTTGATCTATGGCATATAGTGAATTATTGAATGAAAAATATGTCTTCTTTTGTTTACTTTCTTGCCTGTTTCTACATGTATTGTATATAGATCGCAAAATCCATTGATGCACGGCCAGGATTCGAACCCACAACCTTCGCATTGAAAGTTGAGGTACAACTCCATTCATAAAAGTATCAACCTCATTTTAAAATTTTTCCCCGTGTGTATTTTTTTATTTATATAAGCCTTTATTGCTGATACACTACACACTAAAAAGTTACAAACTGTTTAAAAAAAACTTAAATCTAGGAACCATGTGTTAAACATCCAACTAAACTAACCCGCCAACCAAAACATTTCTTACAGACATCAGCTAAAAACCACTTCATCACAGACGTAAACCAACCATTGTCCATTTACAGAACAGCCAAATTATGTTTCATCCTATTCCGGCGCAGAATCCAACGATCGGGACATAAATTGCAAACCAGCTCCACGCTTCGATAACTCGAGGCAACGGCACCTTAGCTCCCTGAGAAACTGGGCTTGTTGTATGACGCTCGTTTACCTATTAATTCAGCCGGTAATACCCACTGCTGGATAAAATGATCTTCTCTATCACCTCTTGGTGGTTTTGTGCCGGATCCACTGATGTCCTGCCACCCCCACAATGTCATCTCATCATAAAATTTCACATATTTACGAGATGATTTTATACAGCGTCAGGAGGCGTATAGCCTACAATGGGACGCTGTAGTGCCTCGGACATTTTCGAAATACAGCCTAGCTCTCAAAAAATTCTCTCAGCTTAATCGAATTGAAATGAATGGAAATTACACAATTGTATTATTATATATATTTTTTATTTTTTTTTACCTCTATCTAAGTCTTGAGTCTAAAGCTCAAGTTCGATCTTGTATGGAGTATTGCAGCCATCTT
Organism: Epirrhoe tristata; assembly: GCA_951394285.1. NCBI lineage: Eukaryota > Metazoa > Arthropoda > Insecta > Lepidoptera > Geometridae > Epirrhoe > Epirrhoe tristata. The sequence goes on along the minus strand of OX596139.1, from coordinate 513,957 downwards.
TGGGATGGATCTGCTAAGTATCGACTTGCTGCACTTGACTCGGTGGAGCGCAAAGCCAAGAGACTCATAAGTGAAGACTATCTTGCCAGAGCAAGACTCGACAGTCTGAGCCATCGTCGTGAGGTAGCGAGTTTGACGGTCTTCTACAGATTGTACTACGGTGAGTGTGCCCAAGAGCTGTACGACCTTATACCGCCTTCACCGTTCTTTTATAGGGACTTCAGACGCACAGCTGATTATCATCCTCACCTGGTTGATATTCCACTAATTAGAACTAAGCGCGCTTTCAAAGTTCTTTTATTATGCACACCTTCTGGGTAGGCTCGCTCCATAGTAGACCTCATTCTTGCCTGTGTAAGTTTTGAGGTCAAGAGCCGACCCATTCATCATAAAAAAATATAAAAAAAACTCTTAGGCTATTAGTATCTTCAGAAATGTGAATTACCTACTGGAAGTAATCTAGAAATACTCTTTGCTTATAGGGTTCTTAAAATAAAAGTCATATGGAAATTTACGAGGGAGGATTTGGGAAATAAGCCGCCTTTATTAGTAAAAAATGTACACAAAAAGGGCCTCTTTGAGGCTCTCTTGAAATGTTTTAACCAAACTGTGGAAAAAAAAGACAAGAATAGTTAAAGTCTAAAAGCATTTATTCAGCAGGATGGCTGGGATCACATAGAATACTCGTAGTAGATAACTAGTATTAAAATGGCCGCAGTTTTCAGTAAACTTACTTGAGTTTGTATCATAGTAAACTTGGTTGCAATGTAAATCAATTCGCAGGAACAACGCTGGATATTATTGTACCTTCCGGTCGACTGGACTGGCTTTATAGCCGACGGAACTATCTGTTTAGCATTTGTTTGAGCTAACGAGCTTCCGTAGACACAAATATTAATTGGTGTAATTCGAATCGATAAAAAAAAGTAAATACTTTTGTTCACTTTGGTGCTTCGATCAAGGATACTCTAAGCTTTGGTGGGTGAGTTTATTAAGCTTTGTAAATTACACTACCCTAATAATATTTTTACGCCAACGTTTTATTTCTGCTTAGACCTATTTATTCCATATATCATTGACCCTAAATCGAGTGAGATTAAAATCATATTGTAATTGTATGTTGATGATTCGTTTCATATATTCGCATTCATATACAATAGCAGTAATCCATTCCACTATCTATGCAAATACCGGATCAATGCATGCGATAAGCTGAGCGATATGTCGTGTATCGAGCGATAAAATCTCTACTCTGATATTTTAAAGTAAGTACCTTTAGGGCATGCGGAAGGAATCCGAGTGTAATGGTTTAGAATAAGGCCACTGCTCGATGTTGATAATGTTATTTCATCATCATCATCATCATCATCATCAACAGCCTGACTTCACCCACTGCTGAATATTGTTATTTAAAGGTAGTTAAATAATCATGAGCATCAAAAAAGAGAATATTGTTTTAAATCTATGTACTTTCGACTTTCCGAAGATTTTTCTTCTAAAATTTTAACGTTTGTAAGTTTGTTAGTAGGAAGTGAGATACTGAAACGATTTTCAAGGACTGTTTATTTCTTTTACCAATATTTAGAATGGATTTTTAAGCTATAGGTGGGCTATAATTTATCCTAAAAAACTGATACTTATGGATTTTTATAAAAGTAAAAAAAAGTAAAAAGTAAAAATATGTTTATTCAGATCGAATTACAGTTGAAAGTCGACCACGAGCGAACATGTACGTACAGTCACCTGAGCAAAGTTGCAAGAAGAAGCTAGCTTCAAAATAAAGCGACAATCCCATTCGTTTATGTACAACAATGGTATCTGACATTTTGGCGATATTTCCGATGAAATGCGCCCAAACAATTTACTTAAAAGAGAATTTTCTTCATTACTTTCCGAGCCCCGAAACTTGGACGCCGTTTATCCCTTTGAGGAAGTTTCCATCTAAACCTGCCCTGAGGGCGAATTTCAAAGGGTTACGGACTTAAGGGCTGATTCATTTTTTAAGCCAGGAATCGTAGTTCGTAAGTGAAGATTTTCGTGTCATTTTCGCTATACTTTTACGGATGACAAACAGTTTATTTTTTAGCTTTTAGAATAGGCATGCGCCTACCAAACATCGAACGATTCTTCTAGCTATAGTTGCAGTCGAAAGTGACACTTTTGTCCAGTCTAGAAGCTAACAAAACGTATAGATATTAAATATGTTTTTTTTTATCTATCATCCTAAACAAGTCCGTAATAGGTTCAATCAAGAAAGATCAATCAATTTGTGTGAAAAATTACTTCGTGACCGATGAGACGAATCGATGTCAGTCTCATTAGCTAATTAATGTAATGGGAACATCTATCAAGTCAAATGTCTAGGCAGAGGCAGCTGTCCTCTCGTTAGCGAGGAAGTGACTAGCTATAATATTTTTTACCACGTTGCAAGTCAAAGGCAAAGTCATTTATTCAGTGAGACCTCAAAGATCCCTTAGAATAGTCTAACTAGTTAGACTCGGTTGAAGGAACAGTCCTTCGCGACCAATATTAATTTCAACCAAGATTCTTCATAAACAGCTGCGAAAAACCTTGTCTCGACTAAGGCCGCGTTTGTATCTGCAAAAAAACTTCCTTAGCTGTTGAAACAAACACTTGCAAACTGTTGTCAGACAGACTGTCCTTTTTTTAACAAGTTTTCTAGCAGGTGAAAACGCAGCATAAAGGTGTAAGCGAGACCACATAAGGTCAAAAATTTCGCCAAAAATCAAAAATATCGACTATTCTCTCGATCAAATAACACAATGGGTACCGGGAGATATTGGGCCACCCTGATCTCGCTATCAGATTTCCTTCATCTCTGATCACGGTTAGTTTTGCTGGCTAAGCTGAGACTGGACCTTTTTGGCTCACTACAGCACACAGACCACTGTTGCACCCACCTATGTAGGTGCCAGACTAATAGTTTTAGGTGTATTTCTTTTTTTTTTTTTTCTAGTTTGTTTTTACCTGTGCGCCTAAATACTTGTTACTTGTCTTTGTTTTTGTGTCTGTGTTGAAATGTTATGTGTGCCAAATAAATATTTTATCTATCTATCTATCTTTTGTCCTCTTATAGCGTGACATACGATTGAAATTTTCGTTTTTATAACGAAGTTCCTTTTCGGTATTGAGGATGGGGGCTGGAAGAAATAAAGCGTTCTATTTTACCGTCACGATACATACATAGGTCAAAACGTCATAGTGCGAATTGCGCAGTCGAGAATTTAATTTATTGACAAATGCCAAATGTCAAAGGTGAAACTTCGTTCCAACCGATTGTTCCAGAAAGTTTCACGACACTCACGTACTTTTTTATTTAATTTCAGGGCGATTTATGCCGCATACTGTTAGCTAGATACGTTGAGCTATCTGTTTAGCATTGTGAACAATCTTTCGATAGGTCAAACTACTCTAGTACAGGTATATCGTAGAGCAATGTAAATATTTTTGTAGTTCAGTATCTGTTTCTTTGCTTATCGCTAATCGTTGGCAGTGGAACAGATGCCTAAAGTGGGTGATAAACTTTTTCATCTAATATTTTATAAGTGGCTGATCGATCGGTGGTTTTAGAGAGATTGTTCCACTCTAAGCCATGATCATTAGCTTAGTGATTGGTTTGCGTACAATTTATTCTCATAAAATATTTTTTCTAAAGACCACTTTCATTTCGAGACAATTCATTTATACTTATTCACAAGTATTGATAAATGATTCAGCAATAAACATAGTCTCGAATTTTGAGTTTTAAACGCCATTTACACGATACCATTATGGCATACCATTCTTGCCTCTTGCTTTCTCAAACTGAACGGGGTAAGAGCTAATATTCTGTAGCAAGAAGCAAGAATGGTATGCCAGAATTGTATCGTGCAAATGGCGTTGTATACATTAAATACATAAAAAATAAACAGAAGCATTTTGAAATCGATTAGCAAATAGATTTTGTAGTAAAAACAACCTAATTGCCCCAGAACACTTCACAAAAAGCATCTGGAAGGAACACCTCACCCATTTCCCGTGAGTGCTTGAAACCGGACGCCGAGCGTAGCGGCAAATACACAGTTCAATTCCAGAACTGTGGTATAAACTAGCTGGGTATGTTGTGTTGGCCTAGTAAAAATACCTTCCTGCTAAGAGTAATTGGTGTGGATATGGAGGGTCAAAAATTATGAAGATTTAAAAAAACCACATTAAGTAGGTATGTACTAAAACCAACTGATGAGTTTTAAGACCACATTAAGACCTCCTTCATGGCATAATTACTTTATCATGTCAAGATCTTGACAGTCAATTTAACACGCCCTTCGAAGCATGAAAGCGTTCAGTTGATAACGTCACCACTGGTTACCCATCCACTTTTTTGACCACACGGAATGTTGCTTCACTTCTACAAATTATGACGAGATTCTGATTTCATGACGTACTGATTCTGTGATTTTCACAAGAAGAAGAAAGCGTAAAATCAAAACCACTATTTCTACTCAAATTCATGCAATCTGAAAATCAGTGCTGTATTTTTAAATGTCAACTTTAAGACTACCGTAAAATGCATAGTGCATAAGTGAAAATTCTATCGAGCGTGAAGGCTTTGACTTTATTCAGAGCCTGGGGCCGAGTTCGCATATTTATGAGTGAACAGCTCCTCCAGGGATGTTGTGCAAGGTGGGATGACTGGGTGAAATGGAACGCTTAACCGGTTGAACTTCCACGCTTTTGGGGAAATAAAACGGGCGATTTAGATGCATGAATTCTGTTATACTGTACACTGCATTTTCAAAAATGATGCAAATTAACTGCATTTTTGAACAAGTGATTGTCAAATAAATACAAGAATGGTAGTTCTCATACCTATAAAAACTACTATCTTGTACTATGGAAAACCACTTTGACATTTACATGATAGATAGATAGATAGATAAATGATTTATTTGACACACAAAACATTTCAACTTTAACACAAAAACAAAGACAGGTAACAAGTAGGAGCATAAGTAAAAACAAACTAGAAATAAAAAATGAGTGAACAAAATTATTACAGTGCTAAGTAACTAATACCACTTAATACGAGCAGTCGGGCACCTACATAGGTGGGTGCAACAGTGGTCTGTGTGCTGTAGTGAGCCTTAAAGGTCCAGTCTCAGCTTATTGTTACTCCATGCCCGAAGGCACAGAGTAACGCTGATTTTCAGACTGGACCTGAGAAAAAGTGATACATACAGCATGAGTATAATTAGCTGTTGATGATGCTGATGATAAGCTATGATCTATTTTGACACAAATTCGTTAAGACTTAAAAATACTTGAACTTTTAAACAGTTCTATCTCGAATAGATCTCTGGTCTGGTACATCGGCATTGTGTATCACGGCTGCTTGGATAGGCTTCTGCATTTTTAAACATATTCATGTTTGGACTCTTGCGAGATAAGACTCGCGCTGTTATGGAAGAAGTATCGACCAAGTTTGAGATAATTTTAATAGTTTTGAACGTAAATGAAAAATAGACTCATCAATGTTGACGTATCCTCTTGAATGGTAGACATCCACTCAGATTCATCCATTGTAGAGGTATTCTGTTGAGAGAAACACGTCCAAATTAGTGTTGTGAATGTTTTTCTTCTTTCTGAAAACCAACCAAAACCTTATTACTTTTTTATAGTTCTAGCTTGTCTTTATATTTTATTCTGTAGCTCGAGTTACTTGCCAAATTATTCTTTTATTATGATATTTTTTTTAAGTACTTGAGTGTCGTGGAACACTCAGTTGGAACGAGGTTTGTACATTTGACATTTTTGTCATTTTGTGCACTACTTTTCGCACTCTGCGCATCTTTTTTTTTGCGCGCTACTACTATGCGCACCATTTTGCTCAATTTGTGAAGTTATCAACGAAAAAATTTTTTTTTCTCCTGTAAAGTTGTGTTTTTGCAGTTATCCTTTTATTCCCCGGAAACAGCGATATGTCGTGACGGTAAAATCGATCGCTTTTTTTTTAGCCTCCATCCTCGATACCGTCCGAAAAAGAACGTCGTTCCAATACATTTCTAAATACAAATACAAATTTTCTATTCGTTTTGTAAAATTAACTTAATTCATTTTCTAATAGAACTCAATGATGCCATAATAAACAATAAACTTATAGGTGCTTATTACAAGAAAATGGGCCGAGTTTAGACCATGTCTAACTAAAAAACTGTCCCTAGAATAACGATCTTTAAATACTCGTACATAGAACACTTTTTTGTGGTAACAGTTTTGTTTTGACATATGTCAACATGGGGTTCAACCAAGGTTTTACGTTTTTATAATAAGCAGCATAGTGTCGATTAAGAAAAGCAAGACGAACACTACTCAGCTTGATAAGGACATAAGACTTTTTTTGTATTTGCAAGTATTCCACTATGCCATATATGGTATGCAGTTGCAGAAACGTTATGCACACGATCCAAGCATGCTCCGTTTATTGGAAAAGTTGAGACGCAATACTCATCTCGCGACGTCGCTTTAACGCATTCAGCCGATGACATCGCTTGATGGTAATAAGTGCTTGAAGCGTCTTGTAGATACGAAACTTGAAGATGAAATATTTTATTAGAAAACTTGAACACACGCAGAAGCGCTCGTGGTATAGCGTGCTTAGTCGTTCTAGATAGCGACGTTCTATCTAGAACGACTAAGCACGCTGTTAAGTTTAGCAACGTTTTAAACAGTTACTACGTGGATGGGTGACCGCCAATGGTATTATAAACTGAGCGCTTTCGTGCTTCGGATGTCTTGTTTAATGTTGGTCCCGGCTATTTAAGTTCTAAAAACATCCGTCACCAGAGTTGACCACTGACTAATACGAGCTTACTTACCTACTTCGTGGATCCGTGGTACAAACATTACACTATAAAAGCTAGCCTGGCTAGTTTTCCTAAAAGCAAATTGAACGAGAAGTAGTTTCACATCTACTTATAAATCACTGTCGTTATTGCTGAGCAAGGGAGCGTGGCGAGACGTGACAGGAGCGGGAAACGTGTTTGTTGAATATTTTATTTATTAAACTGGCTCGAAGATAGCGCATTTTGAAACATTTCCAATTGTTTCATGTAATCATCAAGGAAATTTCAAACTTACTACTTAGGTGATAAAGGCGATCTTTGGTAATCATAATATCGCTTGTTACGGTGATGCAAAGTATTCAAGGAATGATATTCAAAATTTCAAATACGTCGTCCAGCGATCGTTCATTTTTTTGTACTAATAAATTCCAGCTTGAAAATTTCCGAAGCCAAAATGTGCAAAAACGTGTACAATCTAACTTTTTTAAATACTAGAACAACAGAAACAAGTTAAATCTAGTTTTAACTAGTATCTAACATTCACATAACTAAACTATCCTATTTCATCTACTAAATTGAAATTTATTTATTTTGTATTTATTTATTTATCACTTCTTATCTGTTTTTAGAGGCTTAACCTAATACAAAAGTGTGGCCAAATTCAAACATTAATAGTGTAAAAAGCACATCTTTAAAATAAAAAATAACTTTCCTAAAATATTACTACGAGAACAATTTAACTTATTAAAATTAAATAAATTAAATTTAACTTATTAAATCTTTAAAACAATATAAAAATTTAAAAATCGTTTATTGACTTAATACTACTTTTTTTTTAACCTACATTATCCCACTGCTGGGCAAAGGTCTCCCCCATATCTTTTCAATAATCTCTGTCTCGGCCCATTTCCCACCAGCCTTTCTCAAATGCATCGAGGTCATCACGCTAATCTGTCTTCGTTCATACGGCTGACGTTCCCCGCTCAACTTCATTTTAATACTACTTAGTGTACAAAAAAAAATGGTTGTCTGTAAAGTCGGTTTACTGACAATAGTTGAACGTGACAACGCAAAGGCCGATTGTGCTTCTTTGTCGCTCGTTCCGCGCTCTCGCTTGCACTTGCGCAAGCCTTACATGGAACGCCCCAGAGCGAGGTAACGCTTCATGACGTCATGTTTTTTCGTGCGTGCAGCCGGCTCTATCGAATTATAAGACGTTGTCACGTCAAAAGCATGAATTATTTTGTTTACTATTCTACACAGTATTCTATTCAGAAAAAAATATACCAATAAAATAATATACTTACAAATAAAATACACACAAACAAAATACACACTTAAAATCCAAAGCCGTTAAAGAACGTATTGGTACGACCGAGTCATCGAGTCTCAAGTGATTTTTAATGTTCCTTCTAACGGGTGAGGCGAAGCGTCAGACTATAAAGAATAGAAGGATACACATGAAGGTCATTAGACTGAACAGACCAAGCTAAATATAATGACACAATGGAACTACTCATAAAATGATCCGTAATTCCCATGTGTTTCTGAAACGATTATGTCTATCTGTTTTCCAAGGCACTTGGAAATGGATCTTTATTCACAGAATAAATTTATATTTAGAGTCAGAAGCATTTAAATACGATTTTGGTAGAACGTCTCATTTTGCAGAAATCAACATTTCTGTGATAGGTTTTTGTTGATTCAATCTCACGACATTTGAAAGTAGGGGAACATACCCCACTCCGTTGGCTTTTAACTATAATAACAAAATATATTATTCCTGCCTTCTATGCTTTATAGTAAAACGAGGAGCGTATTCATTCAACCGAAACTATACGTAAAGCTCTACCGCACTCTACGACCGTAGAGTTTCGTAGCAGCCTCTACGAATTACGTAGCACCTCTACGCCTCTGCTTTTCATACAATTTTAGTTGTTATTAATGTAGTTTGCATTATAATGAACAGATAGTAACTAAATTTTAACTTTAAAATAAAGATTATGAAAAGATATCGAATGAAGCCCTTTCAAGGAGCACATATTCCTTGCGAAATCCTTTCACCACAATGGTTCGAAAGAAAGTGACACAAGAAGAAGAATAGAAATATAAGTGAATTAATTACAATTCCAAAGATAATGGATCTATTCAAACCCAGGCCAGTTTATAACACTTTGTGACATGTAAATCGAACCATTGTTCTATTTCCTGTAACAAAACAATAGGAATTTGCAGAGTTTAACAAACCATTTACTAATTAAACAGTTATTTTGATAATTTTGTAGGTTAATAAAAGTAGCATGTAGAAGTGAAATATTGTGCATGTACTTTGTAAGCTTTTGTTACTACCCTCTTTATAACAACTATCTAAATCTAGAATCTAAGTGAAATACTAACTGCCTGCAAATCAACAATTACACAGTATACACAGGTCAGTTACACACGTGTATATTAAAAGCATTTTTATGGTAAAAGTACGAGAAACTAATAAGGAACACGAACTGTTACTGAACAAATTATATTAATTTACATTATTAAAATATTTTTAACTAATACAAAATCATCAAAGCTTAAACTCAAACGAAGTTATAAATAAAATCTGTTAAGTGAAAATCGGATAATTTCTTTGAAAATACAGGGTGTAAAAAGATGTCTACCGAAGCCGAAAGGGGGTAGGTACAGCATCCCAAAATACAGCCAAATCCAAAAGGATTTTCCAAAAAAATCATTATATCCGGAGAAAACCGACCTCGCACAGCTTTACGAGCGTATGTACTGGGCGCGTTTTTATCTGTAGATTGCTGGATTTTGAGTTTTAATTGTTTTTTCTTTTATAAATGAAATGATTAGGTAGGTATGGGCTTATTATGTTGTACTAGTAGCAAAAAACTAGAAAATAAAATAAAATGACGTAGCTAAGTCAAATGTTTTTTGCGTTTTTATTCGATAAATATGTTCAAAATCATGGTCTGATTGCAATCCCTCAGTTTTCGGTAGTAGTCTTTTTACACCCTGTATATTACGATTTTCACATCTAAGCGATACTATTTACAGCAGACCCAACAACAATTTGCCAAAACAAAGTCAATAGGTAATTTATGATAATTTATCAGTACAATGCTTGTTTCGTTTTGCACTAATTAATGATTATTGTCATAAAATAAACATTAATTAGGATTTAGAAAATACACAAATTTATTCAACTAGCTCTACAGCAACCTTCTTCTTTTCGTGTCACTGGTTCTTTCGAGCATGTTTGGTGAAAGTCAAGGTGCGGTAGACATTCTCTCAGATCTTACTTATTCCAGATCCTTTTGAAGATGTCTAGGGGGTAGTCAGAGGCATGTCCAAACACATATTTGATACATGCCCACATCTTGCAGAAGTTAGCATTCCATACGTGACAGGTTGCAAGCCCATCGCCGCCTATAAGAACACTAACTGGTTTCCTCACGATGTTTTCCTTCACCGTGTAGACCACGTGTTAAAGTTAGTGTTGCACTATAATACTTAAATAATACAAGTAAAACAATTTTCTGCTTAAAACGTCACGTTGTCACGGTTCGAAAACTCTGCGATTCAAATTAGGAACCTAAACTGGATAGCACCTTTGGGGGTAGATGGTCTTCCCCCAAACTATGACAAAGAGGGAGTACTCGCCTCACTAAGGTTTGCCCAACTGGCACACTTACCTCAGGGCCTTTCGGCCGACAGTTATAGTCGGATAGTTCTATATAGGTAGAAGTGCCCAGTAAACATCGTCAGCGCGATTCAGAATTTTCTATAGGTATAGATATAGCTATACTTTTTGCGTGTTCCTAGCGCCATCTAGTGGTACAGCTCCGAAGTACGTCGCTGTAATTGACATCTTTTGAAGTTCAGCTTATAGTTCAGCTTGTAGTTCAGGCGATGGTAGATAGAGGTCGCCACATCACTCTCTTTCCAGACCGAAGTTCACCAATTTGGGGGTAGATGGAATTCCCCCAAATTATGATTAATTTTAATTAATATTAATTATTATTACCCAAACTGAATTAAAGGTCATAATACAACTGTACACAATATCATGTGTCAATACCAATGCACATCGTTTAATTACTGTACATTAATTATGTATTACTCGGTAATCTATTAATCCAATACTGACTCGCGGCCGCTTTATTTGTATAGCAAAATCTATAAGAGGATTAACACAAGCTCTGGTGAAGGAAGACATCGTGAGAAAACGCAGCATAGTTCCACACGTGTCTTATATTGGCCACGCATTTTCTTTAGATAGGCTGAGGTAAAATTTTAGGTGCTTTGCAAGCCTATTGTAACAACTAAATTGTTTTTGACATCTTCATTAATATCAACAGCTTTAGACATATTTTTTTATCACCTTCGTGGCATCTGTTATATTGTACTAACTGCATTTTATGTGAACCATTGTGTGAGACAAATAAACGTTATTTGAATTTGAATCTGTCCTGACATGTGGATCTCCAAGCTCTGCTTCCTTTGGGGCCCAATTATGCTAAGTGAAGTTATCATCAGTTATTGTATCTACGAAGACAATTCAAAAGATGCAAAACCACCTTATCTCGATATATTTATTACCCGACGATATCTACTACACGAACAGTCAGCGTCACCAACTGATAACCCCCTCGCACGAGGCTCGCAGGAACAAACTGCCTATTGGCGTCGATTCTGTTGTGCACTGATTAAAGTTAACTAAACTAAAATGCTTCAATCGTATTTTGTATACGATAAAGTTCATAATAGACTATTACAGTGCCATTTCTAAAATTACTTATTTTTAGTGAAAATCAAGTATTTGTGAGTAAAATTAGTCTACACCATTTTGCTTGCTGTGTCTATCAGCTGTTACAGAAGCTCAGAGACGTCATTTTGATTTTAGTAATGTCACTTTTGGTGACATGCCGATTTCGTCTTTATTAAGTACAAAATAAGAACGTTCTGAAAGCTCCACAAACAGTCGTCTTGAGGCGAACCGCGAAATTGCGACGTGGACACAGAATACATGATAGAAGTAGGAAATCTATTTAACTTTCTAGCTTTAATGATTTGATGACATAGTTATTATTGTGTTCTATTTTTCCCAGCGTCGTTTTAAACGCATCGCAGAGCATAAATTGATTCGTAAAATTCATATCTACCCTCTATTCATTTACTTTAGTTTTAGGAAATCTGTGCAAAACGATGTCCATATAGCTATAGATAGATAGCTGTAGTAGTTTTAGGACATCATAAATAATTATAGTGCTTCTGGTACGACAGTAAGAATGATGGTTATTTCCGACGAATAAAAATACCTCCTCAACGCTAGTGTATACTCACGTTACTGTGTCTAAGCCATGACGGAGGCCTTAAGGCGGCCTAAAAACTCCGTCACCAGAGTTGGCCACTGACTCATACGAACTTACTTTACTGTGTGTCTAGTTACTGTGTAAAGACGGATGTGTGCGACTGTCGTCGAGCGCTGCATTTTACCTAAACTTCATTATTTAGGTGCACCGTAGGATGTGTTTACACAGAATAGCTTTGTGCATAAATTTAAGAGACAGAAGACGAAGGTTTATAGCAGCGTTTACTTACAAAGTGTGCTCTACTTTAGTAGCGAATAATGCATTAGCGATTCATAGAAAGCGTGAATTTTAGGTAAAGTTATACATTTAGTTATACACGAGCTAAAGAAAAAATAGAAAGAGAGGTAAGTAAGTTTACATATGTACCTACTTACTCTAGAATGTCTCGTCTGTCGTTCTTTAAAACCATGATTTTGTATGGGCGCAATTAGCATTTTGTGAAGGACATAAGCAATTTGTAATTTTGTGTAAGATGTTCTCCAATTGAGACATAAATGTCCTTTTTTATGTTATTATCCTGTGTGTGTCTATTTGTACAATAAAGAATTAAGAAGAATATTACAAAGGTTACTTTTTATCCCGAAAATATGAAGTATTTCTGAGGAACAACGGGTAACACTGGAGCGCAGCTAGTGTAAAAATAATATCATCATCATCATCATCATCATTGGCCTCAGACGGGTACAGCAAATAGAACCCAGACACATTCCTAACAATTAGATCCCAGATCTTGTAAGTACGATGTCGCCTAATGAACACATAGTTTAGTTTGTCAACGAATTTATCCTTTAAATATTCTGGGAGTTAGAAACTCGCTGCAATTGAACCTGACTCCGCTGGTTTGAACGAGTTGCTTTGATTTTCTAAGAAGCGGTGATCGTTATCGCTGACGTGAATGCAACTAGGATACTTACTATACGTTTTTTTTTTAGGATAACTAGCATTGAAATTACAAACTAACTGCGTCTATCTCCTGATAAATAGGGATAAAAAGTGTTTGCGTGAATCCAGCGTTATAACCTGGATTACCTGATTGCTACCTCCATAACAAGTTTTTCCTGTGGGCCAGGTTTATTGCTGGATTAAGCTGAGAGGATGGTTTAGGTGCTGGGCAAGCCTATTCCATCTCAAACAATGTCCCAGGGACTACAGCGTCCCGTTAAGTGTAGGCATGGATTGCCTCCTGACGCTGTATAAATCATCTAATATAGATGTAAAGGCCATAACAAGATACCTATTGGGCACGTGTCGCAGCGTGAGAAACTATTCGTTGAACGTTTTTTAGTAGGACCTACAGCACTTGCTACGGAGTTGACCTACACTTGCAAATAGCTTACAGGAGACTGTCGAATATTTTTCGCAGCAGTTTTCTTGAATGGCGTTAAAGTCAAAGTCAAAGTCAAAGTCAAAGTCAAAAAGCATTTATTCAGTAGGACCGCTGGTATCACTTTGAAACGTCTTAAAACTAGGTGATTCTACTCCTGTTCCTTCGCGACCAATACCGTGAAGAATATATATATAGGGTATTTCATTTTAAACTACACAAACTGACAGGGCCTCATTTTTGGGTTGTAAATAGACGTTTGACCGTATCAATTTTATTCCCAAGCCCATTTAAGTTTTCACTTCAAAATTTATCATTTATTGATTTTTTTGAATTGTTGCATAACATTTTCAAGGAGAACAGACGTTCCACCAATCGCAGCGCAGCTACATCACGAATGGGCTAAGTTATACAAAAAGCAACAATCAATATAAAGGATAATCTTTATCGATTTTTAACCGACTTCAAAAAAAGGAGGAGGTTATATGTTCGGCTGTATGTATGTTTTTTTTTTTTTTTTTTTTATGTATGTTCACCGATATTTCCGTCAGTTGTGGACCGATTTCCAAAATTTTTTTTTGTTTGAAAGGGTATACTCTTATAGTGGTCCCATATAAATTTTATTCCTGAGGGATTAATAGTTTTCCCGTAAAACTAAAAAAATCACTGAACTTTAAGAAAATTGTGGCCCGATTTCCAAAATTTTTTTTTTTGTTAGAAAGAGGTATACTCTCAAGGTGGCGCCATATATTTTTTTTCCTGAGGGATTAATAGTTTTCCCGTAAAACTAAAACAATCACTGAACTTTAAGAAAATTGTGGACCGATTTCCAAATTTTTTTGTTAGAAAGAGGTATACTCTCAAGGTGGCGCCATATTTTTTTTTTCCTGAGGGATTGACAGTTTTCCCGTAACATTAAAAAAACCTCATTCTCACTACACAACACACCCTGACTCACAATCTGAGTCAAAAATTAAATAGTTTGAAAGGGTATTTCATTTTAAGGGTCTTTCATTTTATACTATAAAAAATTTTGAAAAAAAAAATTGAACCGACTTCACAGAACACAAACAGAAGAACCTTCTACACACTAAAAAGAGAAAAATAAGAATATAATTTGAAGTCGGTGCCAAGTGAATACGATTAGGTACATATCAAAAAAAGAAATCGAGCGATAGCGTACCAGGATACAATTTTGCACCCAAGTTCTTTTGAATTTCTTAGATGTAAATGAATAGTTGGCACCGACTTCAAATTATATTCTTATTTTTCTCTTTTTAGTGTGTAGAAGGTTCTTCTGTTTGTGTTCTGTGAAGTCGGTTCAATTTTTTTTTTTCAAAATTTTTTATAGTATAAAATGAAAGACCCTATAAACAAATTGTCTTTTTGATATGCTAGAGTTCCGCTATCAAAGAACCGGCAGTTGTTTCTCGGAGACATCTCAACAGTTCCGCTTGTTAGTGTTTCGACTTAATCAAATTGACTCAATGGTTGCTGTTGAACAAATGTCGCGCGGCATTTGTTGCAGCAAACAGGTTGTGAAACATTGAGCTTACAGGATTTATAAACTGAAACTAAACTAATAGGTACAGTCAGCATCAAAATTAGATTAACATTTGATGTTTTTAAAATCAGAATATTTCCGAAATCTGTAACACCATGACCAAAGTTTTTACAAATAGTTGACGATTAACTCTCAGCCTATAATAATTTCCCAAGCAAAGTTTATTTTTTCGTAGCAATCGAAAAGAAATGGCGCTTTAGAACAACAAACTGTTAATCAACTTTTGATGCTGACTATACTACAGTTGTATATCACGGAAGGTTGGTCTTAATAATAATTGTGTTTGTAAGTGCACATGCAGGTTGTTTCTCTGTCCGTAAACGAGGCCTTTATATGAAGATCATACAAATATTATCCCGCGGCGGGAATCGAACCCGCAACTTTTTGCGCAGACGGACTTTCGCTCACTTACAGAGGTCAATTACCAAGCTCATATAAAACCTAGAATACTCACAGCGCATGCAACTGACATCGCGCACTCAGAAGCAAATTAAGAACATAATAAGCTGAAGTTCAGCTCAGAGTGGTCGTTTAAACAAAAGCGATTATCTACAACCGCCGGCCAATATGACTGGAGCCCTGTAATTGCCTACAATCCGAGCTCCTTAATACTGGGCCGTTAATTAAAATTGCACACAGAATTTGTACTGAGGGTTCGGAGATTAATCTAATCTGTCTTCTGATTCACATCACTCGATTCGGTTGGCTTATCTAAAAGCATAATTTAATTTTAGACCTTAATAGGGCGGGATATAGTCTAAATTAGTTTGATGATAAAGAAAATAAATATCGCTGGGCAAATCATAATGCAACCAACAATTTAACTCATCCACTTCAGCCATTATTAACCGACTTCAAAAAAAGGAGAAGGTTCTATGTTCGGCTATGCTATGTATGGCTATGTTTTTTTTATGTTTGTTCACCGATATCTCCGTGGATTATGGACCGATTTCCAATTTTTTTTTTTTTTAAACTCCCGAGGTGGTCCCATTTAAATGTTATTTCTGAGATATTGATAGTTTTCCCGTAAAACTAAAAAAACCTCCTTCTCTCTACACACCCTGAGAAACGCACCCTATAAGTCAAACATTAAAGCCGGTTTTCTTTTTAGTTTTTAAACAACGTTATTATTTCTTCTAAATTTATTTGCACTTAAAGGTGTCAGATTTTTTTGATCGCAAGCCAATCTATCTCTATACAGGGTGTAAAAAGACGTCTACCGAAGCCGAAAGGGGTAGGTACAGCATCCCAAAACACAACCAAATCCAAAAGGATTTTCCGAAAAAATCATTATATCCGGAGAAAACAGCGTTTGAAGATCACTGTTTGCGTATGTACTGGGCGCGTTTTTATACGTAGATTGCTGGATTTTGAGTTTTAATTGTTTTTTCTTTTATAAATGAAATGATTAGGTAGGTATGGTCTTATTATGTTGTACTAGTAGCAAAAAACTAGAAAATAAAATAAAATGACGTAGCAAAGTCAAAAATTTTTTTTCGATAAATATGTTCAGAATCATGGTCTGATTGCAATCCCTCAGTTTTCGGTGGCAGTCTTTTTACACCCTGTATATAAAAATGAATCCCTATATCCCTTGGTCACGCCATCACGCGTGAACGGCTGGACCGATTTCACTATTTTTTTTTTGTTGTGTTTGTTATTGTCAGGAGAAGGTTCTTATGACAGAAAAAAAAAATTGCGCAGGAAAAATGAATCCCTATATCCCTTGGTCACGCCATCACGCGTGAACTGCTGTCGCGCGGGTCAGCTAGTAATTAATAAAAGTTAGTATACTCACTAATTTAATTACTACAAATACAATAAATAAGGCACTCTAATCCGAGGTCTGGTTTTTGGTAAGACATTTTAATGCCAACTGCGCGTAAAATTATTATCAGTTGAAAATAAAATTTTGGAAAATGAACGTTTTGGGGCCTTGATCGCGGCTTTTTGTAGGAACTCTGAAATGAGGTCATGGCTTAAACAGCTGTCTGTGTTAGTTGGAAATTAGAGATGGAGAGTGAATTATTGTTTTGATTGTGAGAGGGAGAGAGCGATAGGCGCAAGGCAAGGCCTTTAGGACAAAACTAAACTACGAATATGATGATTACTAAGGCCTGCTCACAAATTATCTTGAAGTAGTAAAAAACACACATTAAAAAACAGGTTCACGACTGTATCCCCAAGGTGCGGTAGACATTCTCTTAGATTTTTATTCCAGATCCTTTGAAGATGTCTAAGGGAGTCAGAGGCATGTCCAAACACATAATATTTGATACCTTTTTTTTTTACATTTTTTTAATGTATTACCGGTTTTACCAGATCTGCTTTTTAAACACAGTTTAAATAATTTCCTGTTTTCCCATTTCCATTTATCTCCACATTTATAAAGCTCTCTCCCCACTTGAGTGAGGCAATAAATTAGGGTATGCGTTCACGCACCGCTCGGCGCGGGGTGGCGTAACGTTGCGTGTCGCCGCACACGTGTGCGTTCACCTTTATAATTGTACTGAGTTTTATGCTAGTGTTTGCTTTTGTTAGTATAGGTATGATAAACTAAAGAAATAAAATTGATATAGTACTTAAGTTTGTACGATTTTGTGTCCTTTAAATCTCAAAGTCAAGACAAAGTTTTCACTTTGCCAGTCTTTATTCGTGGTTAAAGTGTAAGAGAAGCGGTCCTACTGAATAAATAAAATAAAAAATAAAAAGACGACCTCTGTGGCGCAGTGGGCGAAGGTCCGCCTGCGACGCAGATGGTTGCGGGTTCGATCCCCGCCACGGGACAAATGTTTGTATGACATAAAGATTTGTCTCGGGTCTGGGTGTTTCTATGTATAATATGTATGTATTTACAAACAAAAAGTATATAAGTAGTATATCAGTTATCTAGTTCCCATAGTACAAGCTTTGCTTAGTTTGGGGCTAGATGATGCTGTGTGAAAATGTCCAGCATTATTTATTTATTTATTATTATTTTTTAAATGATTTTTGACTTTGGCATGAAATAGGAGTATTGATATGAGAGTGATCATCAGGATCGCGTATTAAATCTAGATTTCTACCTAGCCCTATGGGATAGGTAATTTTATTTATGTATTTTCAAGTAGTGAGAAACAGCTGTGCTATATTTTAGAAACAATATCTAAAATAACACGCCCGTGCCAATTATAAGGGCCCGTGCACACGAGTGCGCCCCGCTGCGCCGCGAGTCATGCGTGCGGCTACAAACGTTATTGTGAAAACATTCTGTGTTGTTTTCTTTTGCTCGAGTTGAACCGACTTTGGTTAAACATTTAGCTCTATGTTAAACAGATTAGGTTAGGTATCTGAGAAAAAATTAGAGACTACCTATATACATATATAAAATTCCATGGAAAAAATAAACATGAATAAAAAAGGCGCGAAGATATTTAACTTTTTAGACATTCGTTTACTGTATCTAACACATTCAGTGCCATTGATTTATAAGGGTATCTAACAAGTTCTGCAAAAATATTAATGTCTAAAAAGTAAAATAAACTGAAATAATATTCCTTTTCAACCGACTTCAAAAAAGGAGGAGGTTCTCAATTCGTCTGTATGTTGTTTTTTTTTTTTTTTTGTATCTTGTTACGCGATTGTTCCGCCATTTGTTGACCGATTTGCAAAATTCATTTTATGTTTGAAAGGGTATACTCCAGAGGTGGTCCCATATAAATTTTATTCCTGAGGGATTGATAGTTTCCCCGTAAAACTCTAAACACCTTCCCTCCTAGCCATGTCACAAATAGAAATCGAATCGACAGCTTGACGCCCTGAGTCACACTGCGTTTCGAGTCAAACATTGAAGTCGGTTTTCTTTTTAGTATTAAAACGTAATTATATTAATAATTTACTTTTGAAAATTTCCAGCATTATTATTATTATTATTATTTTGTTTGTCAAAGTTTAACATCACGGAACTATAGAGTCCCGGACCTTTGATAGGCATGCATGGGGCCGAAGCCAATTATTATTATTATTATTCCTGCCTTTCATTTTTTTTTCACGCGCAACTATGCGTGATCCTGTGAAACCTGTTTTTATATACATGAAATCACGTCTCCATCAACCTTAGGTATAGTCATCTCATACTGAGACCAATCAAACTCAAACTCAAACTCAAAATTAGTTTATTCATTGAAATCACTTTGGATTGTATAGAATCGTCACTTTTCAATTTGTATATAATTATAATACATTTTTATCTTAATTATGTTAAAACGAGTTGGAGCATATTCAGTCCCAAGCTTTTTTGTCATCCAAATAATCTGATATTTTATAGTAGGCTTTTTTGCAGAGATGACGTTTAATTGTATTTTTTAGTGATTGATAAGTTTTGCAATTCACTTGGGACTTTGTTATAGAAGCGTACACATTGCCCTTTAAATGATTTCATTACTTTATCTAATCTAGTCGTGGGAACAGCGAGTTTATCCCCATTTCTAGTGTTTACATCATGAGTATCCCTTTTTTTCTTAAATGATTTAATATTTTTACGAACATACATCAGATTTTCATATGTACTGACAGGGTACTGAATATTTCTTTAAATTTATTTCTAAGCGAATCTCTGGGACCCATATTATAAATTGCTCGGACAGCCCTCTTCTGCAACACAAACACGGTGTTAATGTCTGCAGCAGTCCCCCACAACAAAATGCCGTAAGACAATGTTTTGTAATAGCCAGCTTTGTAGCCACTTGGGGTTCATATATGATTCATTCATTTTTTATTTATTTAGCATTTTCCATTAAGAGTTAAAACGCGGCAGACATTTATCATATTTGCTGCATAAGCGCGGGATGCACATTACCAAGGAATTGCAAAGTTGAAACAAAATTATAAGGAACTGTGCACAGTGAGACTTTGGAGATTGTTCGTTTTCAAACGTAGTGTTGGCCTAGCGGGATATACCGTCGACTTTCAATCCGAGGGTTGCGAGTTCGCGCCCCGTCCATACAATGGATTTTGCGTTTTAAAAAATTTTATTTTGCAAAAATAAAATTTGCTTTTTGAATGGGAATGTTCTACTTACAGAATTGAAACCCACAATCTCCAACCTCGACCATACTGGCGAATCTGGCGTTTTTTACATACGGATAAAAATAAATAACTTTAGTCCAAAAAATATTAAATTCAGACTAAAGTAATGAATAATCGTGTCTAGAGACAGCAAACAGAAAATAAATTCGCTTTTTAATGAAACAAGATACGATCTGAAAACTCTTTGCTCGCAAAACTTTTATAAATCATTCAAAATGGCCCATTCGCTTGATTGTGTTCAAAATAAATATTTATAACACGTGCGTGCACTGCTGAAGTTATCACGATATTCAAATTACTTTTACAATAAATCTTAAGCCTAGTGTTAGGTTTAATTTAATTTGGCAATTTATTGATTTCATTTTTGAATAAATAAGTATTTTAATGGATTTAATTTAAATATTGATATTGGTAACACTTTTGAAAGACGTCTACTTGTCTTTGGGTATGATATTTTGGAGGGGCAAAAGAAACATGGCGGGTTGATGGGAAAGGGAAGAGAGCACACAGCCAGTTGACGACGAGACTTGGTGCTGTAAGCACGACCTGATAATTATAACTAGCTATAGTGAAGTACCTACCTATTTAAGGTGTAACTCTGTTTAAAGTAATAGTCGACAAGTACTAATAAAAGTCGGTGTTCCTGTTAGTTGGAGTTTTATTATATTTCAGCAAGTGGGAGCAAGAAACCAAAGAGATACGGATCATGGATCATGATAACGAGACTCGGCGTTTAGAGACGCCTGAGCGAGTGTCCAAACGAACTGCAGAGACGCCGCAACGTAGTCGTAGTCGAACTCGACGCGGTGATAGCTCGCGACGGTGCCGAAGCCGAAGCAGACTCCGTGAGCGTAGTTCTACGCGAGACCGCGACCGCTTGCGGGAACGCGAGCGGCACCTGGAAAGAGAACGGCTACGGCTTCGAGAACTGGAAGAAGAGGTTTGCAGGAAGAGGCGCCAACTGCGGTCTACGGAACGACGTGAACAAGAAACGGAATACCGGTCCCCTTCTCGTCGCACATCTCGAGGGATGTGCATCGAGAAACCTGACGACGAGCATCATCGTTTAGCGGAACGGAGCACTGAAGGAGGTGCTAAGGACTCGAGGTTAGATAGAATGAATAATCAATATTTTTCTACATCTGATATTGTTAAAATTATAAACGCAATCAAAGAATCCGAACCCCAGACGTTAACTTCTGGAGCACCCATTCACTCGAATAATGTCAATCACAAAAACATATTACCAGACTTTGATCCTTCCTCAAAGAATCAAAGGGTAGACATTTGGCTAAAGAAAGTGAATGAGTGCGCCACAGTTTATGGCTGGGATGATAAAACGACTATACACTTTGCAATGCAGAAACTTCAGGGATTGGCTAAGGTTTGGTATGAGGGTTTGAATTCGATACTTTTCACTTGGGTGGAATGGCAAGAGAAGTTGCTTAACGCTTTTCCATACGAACAAAACTATGGCCAATCCCTGGAGGAGATGCTTAAACGAAGAAGTAGATATAGTGAACCGATTGAGGTGTACTATTATGATAAACTGGCTTTATTGAACCAATGCGACATCGTTGGCAAGCGTGCAGTCGATTGCATCATTCACGGTCTAAGCGATAAGACTCTCAAATCTAGCGCCTTAGCTTTAAGATGTTCACATCCAGACCAATTGCTACAGTTTCTTATCAGCAATAAGGAGACATCTCAGTTTTCTGATCGCTTTAGTTACAAAAATAGACAGGGACCTAACTCTAATACAAACCAGGTACCAAAATGTCCCACGTTGATGCCCTGTCCCGCAATCCAGTCTCTGATGAAGATTCCTCCAATACAACCGATCAATACCCATGTGTGATGAGTATTTCTAACGAAGACTGGTTGCATACCTTACAACTAGGTGATTCTGAGCTATGTCGCATTCGAGACATACTTTCCACAGATATGGATGCTGACGGTCTTCAGTATCTTAAAGACAATTATGTTATGAAAGACAATAAGCTTTTTCGTTGTATAGGCGGGGATAAAACCAATATTCGATGGGTTGTTCCAAAGGGTGCAAGATGGCAACTTTGCCGCATGAACCACGACGATATAGGTAATTTCGGTGTTGAGAAAACAATGGAACGTCTAAAGAAATCCTACTGGTTCCCAAAGATGTCGCGATTCATTAAAAAGTATGTAAATGCCTGCATAGAATGTGCGTTTGCGAAGAAGTCGGGAACCACTAAAGAAGGGCATTTACATACTATAGATAAAGTAGAGTTGCCTTTTCATACACTTCATGTTGACCATCTTGGACCCTTTGTGAAGTCAAAAAGGGGTAATACTCATCTTCTAGTAGTGGTAGATGGATTCACTAAGTTTATCTTCATCAGGCCAGTACGTAATACTAAGACTGAAAATACTATTAAAGTCTTAGAAGACGTATTCTATACCTTTCGAAATCCAGACCGAATAATAAGTGACCGCGGAACAAGTTTCACGTCTCATGCGTTCAAAAGATTTTGCTCGACCAAGGGTATAAAACATGTCTTAAATGCTGTAGCCAGTCCACGGGCCAACGGTCAGGTTGAGCGGTATAACCGCACTATCATTGCTTCTCTAACTGCGCAAAATCTTAACTGTAATGAAAGAGTATGGGATGAAAACGTAGGGAAAGTACAATGGGGACTTAATAACACATGCCAGAAAACCACTGGCCGAACTCCTGCTGAAGTAATGTTCGGTACATGCATGAATGCTGAGATGAACCCCAGCCTAAATGAAGTAAGACAAGAAACGCGGGAAGAGTGTGACCTCACTGACTTACGGGAATCTGTTAAGGACCGAATTGATGTAGAGCAGGAAAAGCAAAGGGAGACCTATGACAAGAATAGACGTCCTGCTCGCATTTACAGGGAAGGAGAGTTAGTCAAAATTACAAAGACATCATTCAAGAATGATGGTAATAGCAAGAAGTTCTTGCCGTTGTATATTGGGCCCTATAAAATAACTGAAATATTAGGTAACGACCGATACAGGCTAGCTGCTGTACCGGGTTTGACTGGGACTAAAAATAAGCGCAAAACGACTGTCGCTGCCGATAGGATGTTGCCTTGGATTAACATAGCCGCCTTAGACGTTCATGAATCTGAAGATGAAGATACTAATAATAATACGGATAGCAATAGTGAATGATTTATGGGTACTTAGTAATTGAAGAGATATTTAACTGTATATACTCGTAGATGGTTATCATTAATATAAAGCTGAAATTGATGAATTGATGATAAAAGTATTGCAAGAAGTGATTGGTTTGCAATACTAGTGTTTATGCTTCCGTAAGAATTGATTGGTTTACGGTTAGCATAAATGTTTTTCGACGAAAATATATTGGCTCGCATTAACATTACCTACTCAAGATTAGAGGAAGTGAGTGGTTTACGATAGATAATTGTGAAAATTGATTGGTTCACAATATTGTATCCTTGCAAGAAGTGATTGGTTTGCAATAGATACTAGATTTTTGTAATTGTTTCTGTAAGTATTGATTGGTTTACGGCTAAGCTACAGTTTAAGAGATGTTAATGTTATTCTGCTGGAATTGATTGATTTACTATAATTTTATCTTAAGTCTCTCTATGCATAATTATTAGATAATTTGTGCAACATGTTCTCAAACTGTCAATGGTTTGTATTTAAATGTTTTAAATTTATGTTTGTAACCCTACAACCGGCCATGTGTTAGGTTTTCCCATGTGTGCATGGGGACATGCACAGGATCAGGACGGGCGAGTGTTAGGTTGAATTTAATTTGGCGATTTATTGATTTCATTTTTGAATAAATAAGTATTTTAATGGATTTAATTTAAATATTGATATTGGTAACACTTTTGAAAGACGTCTACTTGTCTTTGGGTATGATATTTTGGAGGGGCAAAAGAAACATGGCGGGTTGATGGGAAAGGGAAGAGAGCACACAGCCAGTTGACGACGAGACTTGGTGCTGTAAGCACGACCTGATAATTATAACTAGCTATAGTGAAGTACCTACCTATTTAAGGTGTAACTCTGTTTAAAGTAATAGTCGACAAGTACTAATAAAAGTCGGTGTTCCTGTTAGTTGGAGTTTTATTATACTAGTTCTTGCATCACAATACTGTGAAAATAATTTAATTTATCATCATCATCATCAGCCTATGGCAGTCCACTGCTGGATATAGTCCTCCCCTAGTGCGTGCCATGAGGACAGGGCGTACCCTGTCCTCAGCTCGACGCATCCAGCTTCTGCCGGCAGCCTTTCGCAGATAGTCACTCCACCTGGCCGGAGGGCGTCCTACACTACGTTTGCCGAGTCGCGGTCTCCACTCAAGAACTCGTTTACCCCAACGGTTATCGTTAAAATTTAATTTATAGTGAAACGTTATTTTATTAGCATCAAAGCTGATTATCGCTCGGTTAAAAAGTTTTGTGCCATCACGCACATACTCAACATCTTTCATTCTGTTTTTCTTTCATCTTCTTCTCCATCGGAAAGCACTGTGGATTATTTAGTGCAGCAGAAAAGTAAGGAAACACAGCATGACCCCGAGCATGTGCGGCACTGGCAGGAAATGCGTTAACACGGTTGTTGGAGCTTTGATGCAATGTAACAAAAAAAAGCAAACGCACCCAGTGTGCACTCGGCCGCGCCAAATGGAACGCAGCCGCATGGAAACTTGGCAAATGGCTACGTATTTGCATCACAAATAAGTATTCCATGCTCTAAGCGCTAGTCTTTCACACTACGTAAGTATTTCGTTAAAAAAAAAGAAATTGTCCAATAAAGTCTGTCTATTTCGCAATTACTGTTCATATTTAAATGTAATTTATAGTTAACATTAGATTATTAATTTACTTGTAGGTTAGTAGTTACAGTAGATGTCAAATCCGGTCCTGGCCCAATTAACTTTTATAAAATACTAGCTGGTACCCGCGACTTCGTCAGCAAAATAACATACTTGAAAACATCTAAATAGGACTGAAATCTGCAAGAATCTTCTGAAACTTTTAAAAATGCTATAATAGCACCATCTGTTGCCTTTAACTGGAACGTCCAACTCCCCATACAAATTTTCAACCCTTATTTCACGCCCTCCATGATTAATATATAGATTTTTCTGTCATAAGAACCTTCTCCTGACAATAACAAACACAACAAAAAAAAATTAGTGAAATCGGTCCAGCCGTTCACGCGTGATGGCGATATAGGGATTCATTTTTATATAAGAGATGGGGTCGTCACAACATAGTATTCTTTTCCTACTTTTCTCTATCATCGGTATTAGCACCTTAAGAGCGTTTTCACATTATCCGAGACGATATCGGTATCGGACTCCGATACGATATCGGAGGCAAGTAAAATGTATCAAATATGTACCTGTTTTTCACATTATCTGATCCGATATCGGACATCGGAGCTATCAATTTCATACATTTTACTTGTCCCGCAATCGTATCGGCGTTCGATACCGATATCGGATCGGATAGTGTGAAACCACTCTTACACACATTCACAACATAATATCTACGAGTATTTAACGATAAAATAACCCCAGCTGCGTATACCATAAGTTCTCTAACGTTGTTTTTAGCTTTTAGCGTTGCGAAGTTTGTTCAAACGATTAATGTTCGTCGCTTTGCAGAATCGGTCCTTGGCATCGGTTTGTGGGATAATGTTAGGTTTTCCAATGCGTTTGTGTTTCAAATAAGCGGCTAATGGCTTGCAACCAGCCCCAACGAGTGTGTATTTGAAGAAATGGACTAACAAAATGAATATGTTGCTTACTAGATTTCAAATGATCAAGAATATCTGAAGAATTGAACAACGCAAAGCACCAAGTTGCATTGTGTCGCGCTTAGTCGTGCTTTTTATCCGACTGTCAAAGGAAAGGTTATGTTTTTATAGAACTATTACCTTAAAAAGTTGTATATCCTAGAAAAAGAGTAGGCAATTTACCTACTCTACTACATTTTAATTTAGCTTTACAAAATACTCTAAAATCTAAAGCACCATCCAATGATCTGTGAACTGATAATATGTGCAACTGCTCTATTCATTACCAATTTAAGAGTAGTCTAAACTACAAACAAAATATAGTAGGTTATTATTAAAATTGATCTTATGAAAACTCAACACTAAAATATTTAAATACTAGCTGCGCTCCCGCGGTGTGACCCGCGGTCCCTCGGGTTTTTTTTCATTTTTTCGGGACTAAAAGTAGCCTATGTCCTTCCCTGGGATACAACCTTTAACTATGCCAAATTTCAGCTTAATCTGTTCAGCGGTTTGGGCGTGAAAACGTAACAAACAGACAGACAGACGGACAGAGTTACTTTCACATTTATAATATTACTAGCTGACCCGCGGCAAACGGTTGTTTTTCCATTATATCGCTATTAAAAAATAAGGGTTGATCGTAGAAGGGTGAAAATTGAGGATTGTATGTAGTTTTGTATGTTTTATCATAAAAAAATAGAAATTAAAAATTTTGTCTAAAAAATAAAAAAATAAATTTAGGGGTGGACTACCCCTAACATTTAGGGGGATGAAAAATAGATGTTGGCCGATTCTCATAGATACCGGATAAGCACAAAAAAATTCATCAAAATCGGTCAAGCCGTTTCGGAGGAGTATGGCAACGAAAACTGTGACACGAGAATTTTATATATTAGAAGAAGAAGATAGATAGTATAGTATGGATTTTTTGGAAACAGGGTTTTTATCCAGAGGAAGTTACAGGCGGGACAGCTATTGTTTTATGCGTCCATTCTTTTGTTTGGTGGATTTGAAGCGTTCAACTTTATTGATGGAACTAGCGCCTGGCAATAGCCCATAGATCTATCGTTGGATTCCAAACGAACGGTATTATAATTTACAGAGTTCATAACTCGTTTGGGATGGTTGAAATATCGATCGTTTAGATAAAACTATCCTCAAAAATAAAGTGAGCTTAACTTACACTGAACGATAAATAAATATTGTTGAGACCGTAAAAAGTGGCACAAAGAAAGAGATGCCCATACCCAGCCGTGGGCAAAATCAGGTTGTGAATGATGATGATGATATTGTTGGAATGGAGTAGCCTTACTCAGGATCATCCTCTCAATGTAATCTATCTTTTCTACAAGACAGTCAAATACGTTTAGGTTTTGTATATGTTCAGAAACATGGTCTGATTGCAACCCCTCGGTTTTCGGTAGTAGTCTTTTTACACCCTGTATATCTATCTATCGAGTGTGAGTATTCTGGTAGTATGTAGAACGTAGTAGTAAGTCGTGGGAGTGTCTGATTTATCTGGGCGCCCGCTGCATCCTCCCATTGCGGCAGCAATTATAAATGTCACACATAAATCCCAAGCGGGCAATGAGGTTACCCTGCACAGATAGGACAAGGATTCTCAAAATGTTTGGTCTTATTTACGTTGGGTACCTTATAGACACCAAGAAATAACATTATGTATTATTAATTACGTATTAAGATTAGGTAATCAGGAATGGTTTTTATAAAAAGTACTGACCTACTAGGTTACAATTGGTTTCCATTGTATCGTACATGTGAGTGAGGTGCAGGGACCTGCATTAAGATTGAAAATCTTGTATCGCAGGTTTGCGTTTCCTTCTTAGGTGACAAATCCGAGTCGAGCATTTTTTTGGTAACTGAGATGAAGCTGGTTGAGAATTTGGAAAATAAGCTAAATGTTACGGTAACTACTACAATTAAAATATTTATGATTAATGCGAGTGTGTTTATGTGCGTTGTGTGTGTGTGTGTGTGTGTGTTATGTACAACATGAGAAAATATGATTTCTATTTCTTACTAAAACAATCCGATGTGTTGTGAAATTTCATTTTATTCCAGGTTGGATTGTTCTTAGCTGTTAGACCTTGTTGCCGTTGCTGTAGAGATTCATATTTTTTTTTACTAAGATCAAGCTACTCTTTAATATGATATTTTTTATTAGAAAGAAGAAGATACTTCAAACTGTAAGTTATGTAATGTTATTTAAAGAATTTACTTGCACCCCAAGAGTGATTGAGTAAATTGGTGTCTTCTTATGTCGCGTAACGCCTGCAAAATAACTCTTTGAATCTTATCACTAATTATTCAGTAAAGTTGGGCTTATTTTTAGTTATTTGTAGGTATAAAAAATCACTCGTCGTCAGCTGACGCATCTTTACCCATTGCTCTCTAATCTCATACATTGCCCCGGAGGTGAGTTCATGCATTAAATACACGTGTTCAAATTTATCTCGGGTTTCTTCAATTCCGTACATTTGTCCTATTACGGAACTTTGGCAGATTAACACAGGGCTCTAATTGGTAGAAATAATTTAATATTGAGAAACTTTGGAATGTTCCAAACTTGTACAATTTTTTATACATAAAAAAAAATAAACATAATTCATGTAAAAGATTTTTTTTTGGAAATACAGTATTTCTCTGAATTTGGAAGCATTCAGAAATATGAATTTAATAATATTGTTTAAAGATCACAGGAAATTGCGGAACAAAAAAGTAATAAAATAATTATTTAAAATTACCTGAAGTCACCTATATACATATAATGATCTTCTTTCTGTAATTCCTTGCTTCTCCTTGCTGTAATTCCTTACCTTGTTTCTGTATTGACTATACAAAGATATATAATGTAAATGATTTAATATTGTGGCATAACAAATTATATGACACTAATTGTATTCAATAGAATGTAGCACTATTCACGTGAACTGCAATAAAGCACTCATTGACAGCAAATAAACTGCGTCCGAGTAGGAACTTGCATTTGCATGACAAACGACTTAATAAATCCTGAACTAGCTTCAGTTCAATTTACTTTTAAAGTTTATTCGTGCTATTTTCGAAGGGCGAAGTTATGAAAGTACGAGCAGCATCGAACATTACCCTTTCACCACACTGGGATGGAAGAAATAGGACAAGAACAATCAAACATTATACGACATTGTATCCTCAGTCTTTTCAATATTTCCTCCTGCACAGCTTAAAGTGATGCAAGGCTCAGAACTCACGCCCTTCGGTTAAGTCGAAGTTACTTCTTGAAGCCCGTGGTGTAGCGCTTGAGAGGGCACGTTCAATTGTCGTACGTAGTGTTCAGTTTAAATATATTTAGCCAGGGTACTTGACAGCATCAATCTCTCTCATTTATCTAAATTTCGTGCAATATTCCGTGAATGCGAGTAATTCCCGGTAAGCCTAGATTAGCGCTGAGCGTGTTCCTAGGACGTCACTCGACATATGATCGCATTAGGTGGATTAGCATGCATCTCTCTCACTCGCTATTACAATAGATGCGACAGGAGACGGTGCAGTGTATATTCATCGATAAAAGTTAATTCGAAATCGAAAAACTTTAAACTAAACTAGTAGGTATCACTTTAACTTGATTTCAGTTACCTACTGTCAGTTCAGTTACCGTATCTTCTTCCTTTGCTGTATTTTGATAGTGTTCAGTATTTTTAAAACATTAATTTTTTTCACGACTGAATGGGTGCCCAACGCAAGACGTCCACGCGGCAGACCACCACGGAGATGGCGGGACGAGTTAGATGTGCATCTTCCAGATTGGCCCACTGCAGCCATGGATAGGAAAAACTGGAAAAAAGGGAGGAAGGCCTTTGCCCTGCAGTGGGACAATACAGGCTAAAATAATAATAATAATAAATTGTTAGGTCCCTCGCTATGCTCTGGAAATCTTTAGAATCCCTCGCCAATAGAAAATCATAAAAACCAAATCTCATTATTTTATTAGCCAAATCATTTAAGAATTTTAAAAAAACTTGATGAAACACTTGCACAGTTTGATTGGGCGTTATTAATTAGACCGAACTTTAATTTGTTAGTTCAGATTTGAAGCATCGGTTTCGGAGGATCTCTAATTGCGTAAGTTTCCGAGATTACGTGAGTTATGCTTTCATTTAGGTCGTACATAAAGGTGCGGGTCAGGGGAGGATTAAGAATCACTAGGAACACATGATATATCAATAAGGCTGTGTCCCCAGTAGGCAAACTGTTAGCGGCCGACTGAAAGAAGAGAAAGAAAAAAAGAAGCGGCAAACTGCGTACAGTGAGCGCAAAACTAGCAAACTGTGGACACTCCATTTTAAATATATGGAAGGGCGTACTAAATCGATACGCCGCTAACTCAGTCGGCCGCTAACAGTTTGCCTACTGGGGACACAGCCTAATATTAATTGTATTGAGGAAAGTATGGAACCTTGGCACCCCCCAAAAAAATGTTAGTCGCCGTAAAATACTTCAAAATTACTTTTTGACCCATTCTGATTCTTCACAGTGGTAGCGCAGGATCAGGAATAAAATTACCTAGCTCATGAAACAACAATATTCTAAATGTTCCTAGGCAGTGGTCCTACTGAATAAATGCTTTTTGACTTTGACATCATAGCTTGGGTCTGGATACCTCTAGAAAGCTGATAATACTACTCCTAGTAGTGTTGACTTATGTTTAATATTATCAATAAATTACTATTATGACTATTAGTGCCAACAATGGCAATGGCACTAGCTCCGACCCTGGCAAGGTGTTTCAGGAATTCAAATGTCGGGAACACGTGAAGTTTGGGGTTGCTTTTGTTTTATGAGGAACGGTTGCGAACTATTTGTTGTTAGTTGTGTTCCGCACTTCTTGTGGTTTTATGTATTACAGGAAGCTTGCTGGGGGAAGATTAGACAAATGGAAGTTATAAGTGAAAGTGCTAAACAAGAAGAGCTTTTTTCAATTGACAGAGAAAAAGGAGAGAAAAGTCATAAGAACGGGTTGTGAGTTCCTTGGGTCGTCGCAGCTCATGTTTTGGTGGTATATCTACCGACAAGACTTGTCGAAGTGATATTCAAATGCACAAAATTTTACCTTCCACTACTAAAATCCTGAGTTAAATTCCATTCACAGAGAAATACCCCGCAAAAGTTTGAATACTTTCACCTCCAGCGTTTTTATTTATTCCCCCTCGATCGTGAATTCAATAACTTTGCTTTTTATTTATCTCAATAGGTTTTGAACACTTCAAGTCCTCTATGTCTGAAGTGCTCATAGATTTGAACGCTAAAAGAGGTACAGAAAGTTCTTGAAATAATTCGATTGCCACTTTACTTTTATTGAGCAATTATGTGCGAGTAGCCTAAAGTTTAGGAGCCAGACCTTTTTCATATAAATAGTTGGTTTGACCAAGGGTTTTTATGTGTTGTAATATCAGTCAAAAACATTATTTTTCAGTAGGACCGCCCAAGGGCCGTATTCCCGTTCTATTTTTCGTTCATTTGATGAATATTCGGATGCTTCTTACTGCGAGCTACATTGTATTTGGTCGTCAAGATCAACGTTAAAACACGGTCCTAACAAATTACCAAATATTCCAAACAGAAAAATTAGCCCTTGGAGTCAGAAATCGTAGTAAGAAACATCCGAATATTCATTAAACAAACGAAAAATTGAACGGGAATACGGCCCCAGGCCTCTAAGACACATGCGAATGAAAGGACCCGACAAAACACGAACGATATTGCGATTATTGACTTCAAAGAATAATTTGTCGGTTCGTACTTAGTCCTTGGTTTCTATGATGTTAGCGAGCTTCTCGAGCTTCCTTTAATATAAGTTTAAAATTGATATAATACCTACTTACTTAAATAACTTACAAATTAATGACATGTAACAATGGTGTTCAATAAATTCTGTATTTCTGTATTCCAGCTCCATACGTAAAGCCTGTACCTAATACGTGTCTAAAAGTTATTAGTTCCCTGGCGCTTCTCAATAAGACGAGTGTAGGATATATTAATGGCACTGCAGACGTTTCAACGTACGTTTATTGCAAGTTCTCTTTTATCGAGAAATGTGATAACTATTACGAGTGAGATGAAATTAGAAACTGTAAACTTGATTGTCGTGTTTAAGGTGGAAGTTTAATAATGGACTAATGGATATACAGAGTTATACAGGGTGTAAAAAGACTGCTACCGAAAACGGAGGGGTTTCAATCAGACCATGATTCTGAACATATTTAGCGAAAAAAAAGCAAAAAAAAATTTTGACTTAGCTACGTCATTTTATTTTATTTTCTAGTTATTTACTACTAGTACACCATAATAAGACTGTACCTACCTAATAATTGGATTTATAAAAGAAAAAAACTATTAAAACTCAAAATCCAGCAATCTACGTATAAAAACGCGCCCAGTACATACGCAAACAGTGATCTTCAAACGCTTTTTTCTCCGGATATAATGATTTTTTCGGAAAATCCTTTTGGATTTAGTTGTGTTTTGGGATGCTGTACCTACGCCTTTCGGCTTCGGTAGACGTCTTTTTACACCCTGTATATATAAGGGCCTTTCATTTTATACTAATTTAATTCAGGAATTGGGTTCAAAAAAAAAATAAAAAATATTTATGTAATGTTTTTTTGTTTTGTTATGAAAATCCCGAGAAAATCGATAATGTTTTTTTGATTGATTTTTGCTTCTTGTATAACTTAGCCCATTCGTGGTGTAGCTGCGCTGCGATTGGTGGAACATCTGTTCTCCTTGAAAATCATTATGCAACAATTCTAAAAAATCAATAAATGATTAATTTTGAAGTGAAAACTTAAATGGGCTTAGGAATTAAATTGATACGGTCAAACGTCTATTTACAACCTAAAAATGAGGCCCTGTCAGTTTGTGTAGTTTAAAATGAAAGACCCTATATAGAAGGAGAGGCAGAGTATGATAGATACTAGACTTTACTGGAGGTCATGGTTTTGAATTCCGGCTGTAAATGAATTTTTCGCGTTTTTTAGATTTTAGGTTACAGTAATTTATCTTAGGCCGGCCTTACACTTGTAAGTTTTACGTAAATTTTACTCACGAAAGTAACTTACGTAATAAACTTGCAATACATTTGCAAACGTAAGCCGCCTTTACACTTGTAAGTTTTAATCATGTAAGCAACTTACATGAGTATAACTTACAAGTGTAAGGCCGGCCTTAGGTCAAGTTAGGCAGGAATTTGACGTATGGAATCTTCTTCATAAAGTTGCAAACATGATGTTTTTAAGTTATCACACAATATAATTAATATGACCAAATTTTAACTAAAGTAAATTTAATTTTGTTCCGAGTTTTAAGTAGTTTTCTTTCATATTCAATTCAATCGAGTTAGCGAAGTTACCTCGCATTTCCGCCCCTTCTCATGTACCTAACTAACTTTATAGGTAAAAGTCAAGTACAGACCTAATAGCACTAGTTTTTGAAGCTTTAGACTGAATCGTAAGTCAAACAAAACTGTGTTCTCTAAGCAGAAATACACAAAATGATTTTTTTTCTGTTATTATTTCGTTTATTGTGTGTGTCATTAAATCATTAACATCATCATACCCTAGTTTAAATTTTGACATGATCTTCACATAGTAAAAAATCACATTCAAAAGTATAAATAGTTCTAATTCCACTCAGAAATCACAATGGAGGTATCTGTTTACTAATCACTCAGCAGTCAGTATAGATCAAAAATATTCCAACAAACTATTGTGGAACGATATATATATATTTTTTTAAATAGTCCCAAAGTAAGCAGAGCTTGTGTTATGGGTACTAGATGACTGATATACTACTTATATACTTTTTGTTTGTAAATACATACATATTCTTCTTATTTAAGGATTTACTCCTTGTCGGTACAACTGATGAATCCCTCTCCATGTATCTCTTTCCAGGGCTGCTTCCTTGACCTCTTTATACGACATGACAGCTACCTTCTCCTTCACTTGGCTCATGTAGCTTATCCTCGGTCTTCCCCTTCCTCTTCTTCCTTCCACTTTCCCTTCTATAATGTTCTTAATGAAACTGTCATGTCGTATAAGATGGCCGAGCATCTTTCCCCTTCTGTTCTCGACAAATTGCAATAGCGATCTCTCTTCGTTGACTCTACGCAGAACTTCCATATTGGTTATCTTCTCCGTCCAGCTGATTTTTTCCATTCTAAGCTCCAGCTGATTTTTTACATACATATTATACATAGAAATACCCAGACCCGAGACAAATTTTTGGAGATCAACAAACATTGGTCCCGCCGCGGGGATCGAACCCGCAACCTTTTGCGTCGCAGGCGAGCCTTCGCCCACTGCGCTACAGAGGTCGTCTATATATCGTAAGTATATTATTTTTGTCCCTGTATCTTTCCATAAAATAAGTATCTCTACCCTTTGTCTGAGTCTTGGCAGTGATGTGATGATGATGTAGATAAACTAGTGCTAAACGAGGGTTCTTCTCCGAAGTAATTTCGTCTGATTTTAGGGCAGTTTTTATGTGTTCCGTATTAAATTGTGTGCTTGATGATGGAATCTTTTTTCCCACTTTTTATGACAAGACAATTACGCAGTCCTTAATGTTGCTGAATATTTTTGAATATTCCCGATTTTATGTTCAAAGTGTTCGCTTTTACGTTATAAGAGAATAATAATTTTTGAATTGAAACATAAAAATGCTTTAATTTTGTTTACGTTTTTAATTAATCGCGTTTTATGAGTGAAACTGTGGGGTTTAGTGTGAGTACTAGTCCAGGCCATTGAGTCATTAAGCCATGACGTCAGCCTTTGCGGACTTTAGGTAGCCAAACTTATCCTCATTACTAGAGTTGGCCTTTCAAACAGAAATGTTGCGTAACATATCGTATTTTATCTAAAAAAAACTAGGTCAATTGTAAATGTATTCCTGCGTGAAAAAACCCCTCGCAGACTACAGACTTTCCATCGGCCGACAGTTCAGTCGGTCTCGTGATGAGTATGGAAAAGAATCGTTGCAGTGTGCGCACTCACGTACTTCTGCGTACTCATCACGAGCCCGACCAAACCATCGGCCGACAGAAAAGTCTGTAGTCGGCGACGGGTCTAACGGGTTATAGGTATTACATACAAATATACATAAACTCGACTATTTTTTAAGATTAGACAGAAACTATTTAACTTTGATTGCAGCGATACCAACACACATCATATACCTTGTTCGATCTCAAACCATGAATATCCATTAATGTACAATTTAAGCGAAATTATTATCAAAATTTTGTACAATTTCAAAAACATGAATCAAAACAAATGCGTAAAGTGATTTATAAATACTTTACTAGCTTTTCCTAATGGTTACCTGTAAAAACAACCCCTTTTAAGCGCACAACGATTAATCTCGGGTTAAACCAACCCCTGTGAGATCATTACTCCAAGTCTTACCTGGGCCTAAACGAACCTGTGTTTTTGAAAGTACTTATTTATTTTTTACAAAGCTGTTAAAGCCGTGGCTTGACTTTATGGAATTCGAACTCGTGGCATTTTGAAGTAGCATCTCGATCTGTCGATCGTGGGTTGTGCATTAGTTAATTAACGTTTCGAAAATTGACATCTTCAAAATATCTGGAATACATAAAAGGATCTGAGAGAATGTCTACCGCGCCTTGGGGATACAGTCGGACCCTGTTGTTGAAAATCGTGATAAAATTATTTATTTTTTAATATCTGGCGATGGTATTTGCAGTCAATCAATTATGGTTTGATAACTTCTAAAAATCGTATGTCCAAGAAAATATTTAGAATCGCCTCTGACAACCATATACTTCAAGGATCATGGCTCATTGTGGCATTTACAATAATAAATATATACTTAGGCCATAACATAATAAATTATAATATATTACACCAAAATCATGGCCCACCCTTAATTAATCAGTTTACCCGTTTCCGTAATCGAATTCAATAACGTATTCGGAAGCCCCAAGTGAGCAAAAGGTAACTTTAAATCATACGACATTACATAGTTCATTACAACTCAAGATACATCGTCATCTACAGCCATATATTGCATTCCATATACGCATCCCACTTTTACTCAGCAATAAGTAAGTTTTTATGAGTAATCAACTCTGGATTCGTAGTTTTTAGGCTATATACCAGTAAGTTTACTGAAGCAACTACTTTTTTAATTAAGCTATACTATCCCATTGCTGGGCAAAGGTCTCCCCCAATCGCTTCCATCTGTCACGGTCTTCTGCCACGTCCCACCAGTCCTCTTCACAGCCATCCAGGTCGTCTCGCCAACGTGTTCGCCGCCCATCTGCAGGCACCCATGGCGTGACAATCCCTGCCCACCTATCGCTATCCATACGACACACGTGCCCCGCCCAGCACCATTTTAATTTTGCAGTTTTTTCTCCAACGTCCGGTGTTTGCCCGGAGAGTAGAGTTTCTGACTCTGTCACATATCACATTAAAAAAGTCCCCAGATTCTCCAAGTTTTTCCATACCAAAGACAGTCGTTTTAAGGTTTTCGTCAATAAACATCGTGTAGTGTAATGCTCTTGAGCGAATGATAATTATTAAAGCAGTCCCTAGGCGCAAATCAAGCGTAATGGATTTATAAGGGCAATCTCAATTTAATTAATATAATGAAATAAACAAATAAGACCTTTATTGACACAATTTAACATTAAACTATAGCATATGAATTTAAAAATAAATTTAAAAAACTATTAATTGAAAAATGCTACTATAAGATTGATGATTTCTTAAATGAGAAATTTTAATTGAAATGATATTATTACTTACTCACCTATTATTTTTCTATTGTTAAATGAATTATGTACCTACTTTGACGAACATGATTAATTGACATTATTCCTAATATTTTAACTTAACTTTGATACTCTCTCGGTTTGCACACCGAAATCGGTAAAACATGTTGCTTCCAAGACCTTCCTTATGTAATCATCTTTTTTACCTACACATGTTTATGCAAATAAATAATCTTTATCTTTAGCTTGGTTTCAGTTGTCCTACAATCGGAGGTCTTATCGCTCGTGGTGATCTCTTCTATACGACAACCGATCTTAAACTAACTTAAAATACCCTGTTACGAAAAAACTCCAGCCACTTCTAGAAAAATTAGACGTAAGGAAGTTAGTCAGATCCCCTCATCAACTAGAAAGAGCTGATGATCTTCAAACTAAAATATACAAGAAGTAGGAAAACCGACCACACCTCTCATAAAACAAAAATAAATCATGGCTTTTCTCATTTCTCATTATTTCAACAACTCATTGACATCCAACCTCTTAATCATACAGGTCTCCTACGACTTTCGACTGCACTCCGAACTTCACCTTATTCCCTCGCCACAAGGTGTTTAACCGCTTGGAGGTGAGAAAGTATTAAGGAGGTGTAGAATGCTCGGCTCATTTACTTCGACGGATCGGTTCCCTACGGTATTTGCGACGAGTCGGGTACTTGGATGCAGTTGGCTTTAACATAGCGGTGACGGTCAAATTACGTCTATAAATTTTCAACGCTCATAGTTAGAAAACCAGATTTCTGGGCTTGAAATGAGTCTGCAGCGTAAATATGAGAGAGATGGAGATTGAAGAAAGAACCTAACGACCTTCAGATTAATTTCAAAATGCACTTGGTTGATGTGTCGTGCGCTCAAAACGGCAAAGGCAAACATTGAAAAGAAACCAGAACTAGTTATTCTAGGCAACGATGAGCTAGGCGACGCCGGAATGACGCTGGGTCGTTAAGTGGGTATACCGGGAGTCCCCGGGGAGTCCCACATACCCCTTTCGCCCCCCGGCGGAGGGGATGCGTAATGCATTTTTCCCAGCGAGAAAAAAAAATAAAAAGGCAACGATGAGCTTGAAACTTTTGCGTGCCGCGTGTTTGACGCAGATTCGAAATTCATTTATTTTCATCTACGTTAAATAACGGTGAACTTCTTCTGAAGAACTCACAGCTTAATGCTTGCACTTTGCGCTGCAGACAGGTGGTCTGAGATATCAGGAGATTATTATTCAAGGTTCAAGGATTTCAGAATTCTTTCAGGATGGCACTGATTAAGAATTCGCGATAGGTTGACAGCAATTTTTGCTATAACTTTGATTAAATTGGAAATATAGCAATGATTTCAGCTAAGAATACCTTCATTCCACGCTGTAGAGCCTGTGTCATTTTATACTACCTCTCATCTGAAGGCATTACCATGCTGAATGGCAATACTGATCCGTTGATCATACGCCCCGAAAGAATTTTGAAAACAAAATTCTTCATACCAGTATGAAAATGACAAGTGATAGTGGGAAATTGAAGAGAGCAACATGTTATGCCAACCCACTTAGTGGAACAAGTGCAAGAAGAAGGGTAGGCCCTGGTACTCACGAATCCACTGTCACAACCCCAAATGGTTCATACAAACCCAAGATTAGACATTCAGTCAGACGACCTCTGTGGCGCAGTGGGCGAAGGCCTGCGACGCAGAAGGTTGCGGGTTCGATCCCCGCCGCGGGACAAATGTTTATATGACCTACAGATATTTGTCTCGGGTCTGGGTGTCTGGGTGTTTCTATGTATAATATGTATGTATTTCCAAACAAAAAGTATATAAGTAGTATTTTCCATAATACAAGCTTTGCTTAGTTTGGGGCTAGAAAATGCTGTGTGAAAATTATTATTATTATTATTAATAGCCCGTGATGTCCCACTGCAGGGCAAAGGCCTCCCTTCGTTTCTTCCACTCCTCTCTATTGTGTGAATATGTGCAGCATTATTTATTTATTTATTTAGTACTTTCAGGTACAACACAATACATACAGTTCAAGAAAATTCCCATTAGTCAGCCGGTCAGCGGAATGCGGCCAAATAAACGTCATTAGCAAGCAACACAAAACAATAAATAGTTCGGGAACTATTGCGCTATGTATCTCGTTGTAAGTTCGGGGGTGGTGGGGGAAGGTACAAGCGTTTTACTACTTTTAAATCATGTATTCACCGGTTTGACTGCTTTAAAACAATCACTAAAAACAGCTTACTTTGGGGCTATTTGATGTTGTGTGAAAAGTCCAGTATTAAAAAAAATCTACAAGATGAGCTCAGTGGCTGGTGATTGCGAGGTTGACACAAGAGGTGCGAGTGGGATTCTCGGGCAAACCGTAGACAGACATTTATTCACCACTTTGGCACACAATACAATCACTGAGTTAAAAATATTCAAAATAAAAAGGTATTTAATAAAAATAGTAAAAATCGGTGAATTGTGATTGTGTCACAGCAGCAAAAAGGCCTCGCCTCAGCATTATGTCGCCCACTGAAAAGTGGTAAGGCGGTATTCTGTCGAAGCCCTCACAGTCACTGGACCCCGTGAGACTACAATCTGTGTATTTGTGTGTGTTGTTTTCTAAGTGATTTGTAGAAATAATTATAAGTTACTTACGCAAGAGTCAACATGCCCCTGACTACTACTATAAATGGCCACTTCAAGGGGCAATTTTAGTGGATTTGTTTAGTGGGCCAGAGTGAAATAGAAGCCATTTTCCGACGTGCAGTAGATATTATCTCAGATCTTTTTTCATGTATTCAAGATCCTTTGAAGATATCTAAGGGGGTAGTCAGATGCATGCCCAATTACATATTATGACACATGCCAACATTTTTATTGCCATACAATTGTATTTATGATTTATTTATTTATGTGAGAAAGTTTTAGTTATTTTATTATTAAGCTTTTTTTTGGGGCCGACCATCAGCCAAGTGGGTGGATGATATAAAGGCCATTGAGGGAAAGACATGGATGAGATCAGCTCAGGACCGATTAGAGTGGCGTTTGAGGGAGGAGGCTTATGTCCAGCAGTGGGCTATTATTTGAGCTGCCAATAATGATAAAGCTTTTCAATCCTGAAAAGCAGACGAATTACCAATAGTAACATCTCAAGACCTAGACCATTGGACTCGGTCGCATTCTAGAATTGCCGGCTCCCGTGTTAGCCCGCAGTTAGCCGGTTGGCTTGTCGCCAAGCTGCCTCCTTGCGGCGAGCTAAATCATCGCCTTACAATCTTACTCATGATAAAACCAGGTGGGTACATTCCGAACAGTTTCGTCATCTTCCGATTGGGAAGTAAGTAAGTTTGTGGCCAACTCTGGTGACGGAGTTTTTGGAGGCCTATAATCATGGCTTTGCAATTGGAACAAGACTTTCAATTGCATGTTTATTCATTGCAGCTTCTTAGTCGTTCTTGATAAACGTTAATGTGGAACAACGTTCAGTGCGGTCAGTAAATGGGTGACCTCTAATGACAATATCAACTGAGTGCTTCTGAGGGCACGTTAAATTGTTGATCAAGCATCAAGCAAGTGTCAAGCAACACCGCGGAGTGTAGCTTGTATATAAATAAAGAAACCACCTGTTTTCATTGAGCCCGCAGTCCTAATTTTGACACTCGATACTAAGGTGTCACCTTTAGAGATATATTTTATAACAGGATTTTATCGCGATAAAATCCTGTTATAAAATATATCTCTAAATATGTACTGAGGTGTCACGCTAGTTTTTGGCGTGTTGCGGCTTGCAAAGTAAATAGGCCAATAAATCGAATTTAAATAGTCAAAATTACATCGTTTTCGGCTTCCTTATTTTTATACTACACACTTTAGATCCAAGCTACAGCTTTTTAGTACCAATTTACAATGACTGGATCAGACATACCGAGTTCCGACGCTTTTGAATACCCCGTCTGAAATGCATAATATTGATACATATCGAAGTCTATCATTCAATACTTTGATATTGAGCGAGATACTAGTATCACGAAGATACGTCTAATCAATAAAGCAATCTTCAAACCACGTATAGCTGCAATCTCGGGATGCGCCTCTTTAAATATGCAGGTAGAGCCGGGCGGCTAACTTGTTGCACACACCATTGTAAAAGTAAGGCCCTTGTTTCTCTGTTTGTTTTTTAGTAAATATACGAGAGAGAAACTGCTCATTGGCTCAGTTGAATAGAGAGTTACCACGGATTGGTAAAGGTCGCAAGTTGAAGTCCCGCATGCGTTAAACTTTTGGGGTGCATTTTAAAGATCACGTTTAATGAGTTTTCGTTTAGATAACAGGTTAAGCATAACTTTATACCAACATAACATCAGTTAATGCAAGACTGTGATTCTTATTACTTGATATTGTGTAAGTTTTGAACCTTTTAACTATTATTCTTTCTCGAGAATTAGTCATAGTTTTTTCCCACCAATACGCGATCTCGTCCCGTTTTGAAAAACAATGAGTCTCTAAACTATAGCATTCCCCGACTTGTTGCGCGGAAGGATAAAGATCCCGAATTTGCATTGAGAGGACAGAGTCTTACAAGTTCGAAGCTTACCTTGTAAACGTAACAAAATGGACCCAGGTGCACGGAATGTATCCGGGACGGAATCAACTGACTCAAGTTTTGGATCCAATTTAAATCACTCTTTAGGTTATTTATGGTTTTAGATTACAATTGCTGATACTTTGTTTTGAATTTAGAGACATCATTATATATTTTATAAATTTTTTTTAGAATCTGAAGATTTACAGAATATCTACCGCACCTTTGAGACAAGTCAAAATGAATATATTTTTTTCAATTTAAATTCTTTATTGCTTGTAGGCGAAATACCTAAATCGTTACTTTTCTTAGTATAAGCACAAGTAAGGTTGACAAGTTGACCAAATTCCGAAACAGCCTTAAACACACTAGTCACCCGACAGCAATTAGATGGGGTGAAACGGATAGACTGAAATAAAGGCTCTTTTAGGTATCGTCATTATCATCATTATCGTAAAAATATTGAAATTGAAAGTGAAATTAAATCTTTTTGTTTATTTTTGAAGGCTTTTATAATCCATATTCAAAAGTGATTTTTTTTTCTGGCCATCTTTTCTATGCTTAATACAGATAACGTTGAGAGATTTTTAGGTGCTGGGTAAGCCTATTCCATCTCCAACAATGTTTTAGGTACAAGCCTCTTCAATTGTAGGCATTATATTCTGCAGCATTCTAGCGCTCCCAGTTCAATAGGAGGCTAGCTTATTTAAATATATTCTAACTATCCTCCATTCAAATCTCAATTCGCCCCGTTTTCATTCGGTATGAGAAAGGTCAGCCTTTCGAGTGGAATTTCAAGGGTTAGGTGGCTTATTTGTAGTTCACACTGAACGTAACAATGTTATTACGATTTGTAAAAAAAAAGAAAAAGACTCAAATAATTCATCTGCCATGCTAAATCAGGTTAGTACAGCATAAGTCATCTTGCTCCATTCACTCCTATCATTCGTCAAGTGAAAGTTATGGCAAAAAAC
This sequence comes from Epirrhoe tristata, assembly GCA_951394285.1. Lineage (NCBI taxonomy): Eukaryota > Metazoa > Arthropoda > Insecta > Lepidoptera > Geometridae > Epirrhoe > Epirrhoe tristata. The sequence continues at coordinate 471,602 of OX596139.1, read as the reverse complement.
TTAAATTGCATGCACGGACTTGTCACTGATAATCTTTGTGTTTCGTAGACATATTTAAGTTTCAAAGAGATCTATATCTTTATTGTTACTGGATATTTTTAATCAGAGGCACAAAAATTTACTGAAGTCTAAAAATAGGTAAAAGCGAGTTTACACACGATCGATATTGCACGAAAATAAGGTTTCCTCAAAATATTTATTCGGATACACAAATATTAGGATTCAAACACAAATTCGATGAACTCGTGAACGAAATACGAGGATGGTTAACCCACTAATCCACACAGTTTATACCAAAAACAGCAAAGCCTTTAATGAAATTTTCTTTGCTATTCCGGCACAAACGCAACTTTTTGCAGCCGTCACGAACAACGTGACAGTACGTTTTTGTTGTCGATAGCACAGCGTTGTCTGCATTAAAATCGCTCCGCAGAATTCACGATAGCTTTTGGAACTAGAAATTAGATTTCAAACGCTTTGGACGTTTGTACACACAATTTTCCTAGAAAACCCTTATTGCCCAATTTTTGTAGTGACTTTGATTTTAATAAGTTTGTGATCGCCGTTCCCATACAGGGAAGAAGCTTGATTGTATGTATGTATGTATGTATGTTCAACCTTTACTTAATCTTATGCAATTCTAACATGACAATGACGACCTCTGTGGTGCAGTTGGCGAAGGTTCGCCTGCGACGCAGAAGGTTGCGGGTTCGATCCCCGCCGCTGGACTAATGTTTGTATGACCTACAGATATTTGTCCCGGGTCTGGGTGTTTCTATGTATTATATATATATGTATGTATTTACAAACAAAAAGTATATAAGTAGTTTATCAGTCATGTAGTACCCATAACACAAGCTCTGCTTACTTTGGGGCTAGATGATGCTGTGTGAAAAGTCCAGCGTTATTTATTTATAACAACTAACCTATGGATCTAGGCCTGGGTCAGTGAACTTACCCATAAAAATCACTTACCAAGAATTTGCAACTAAATTATACTAACTACACAAAAAGCAGCGTCAATACTATTACAAACAAAATGTCCTCTAGAGTTCTATTAATACTTGGAGTCGCCAGCCGGCTCACATCAACAGCAACTGGACTTGCAGACGGACAGACCGGCCCAGAAGTTGTGTTATTAGTTTCGCTAGCCACGGGAATGTAGCCTTTATTGCAACGGGCTGCCGAGCGTTTTTGGGTATGTGTGAACAAATGAGGCTTCTTGGTTTCTATATTGAACTAATGGACTTATAAGCAGTTCTGATAATAGGAAAATATTAAAGTTAGGAATTCACACAGCATAATCTATCAGAAATCATAGATATACAGGGGCAAAGATATACTATAAGACAAACGAAGATCTGTTCTCATGAACCATGTCATCAATTTTAGTAAAAAGGAAAACTGCATTCACACATAAAAAAAAACTTGTACTCAGTACGGGAATCAAACCCGGATGACATGGTCTTTACGATTACACAAAAAACATCAAAGTCAATCTAGCCTTTGAGGCAAGAAATGCGAAACCCACAGTAAAACAATCTGCTTGCGGCTATGGGCTTGCAACCTTTCACGCAAAGAATGGTAAGTTAGTTCGTTTGAGTCAGTGGCCAACTCTGGTGACGGAGTTTTTAGGCCGCCTTAAGGCCTCCGTCATGGCTTAACTTAAATAGCCGGGACCGACAATTTAACGTGCCCTCCGAAGCACGGAAGCGCTCAGATGTAAATGCCACTGGCGGTCACCCATCCACTTACAGACCGTTTCGAACGTTGCTTAACTTCCACGATCTATCAAGAACGATTAAGCAAGCACGACCACGAGCGCTTCTAAAGAATGGTGACTACTAGTACAAATTGTTTTCAAACAGCACATTTAAACTTCAAAAATATTTTATTATTGAATCGCGAACACTCCACAATGAAGTAGGATAGATTTATGAGGTCAGACATCATAGGAGTATGAGTGTGAGAGCGTTCTATGAATTATTCATTTTCTTCTGGAGCCAAGATTTACTGTGGCGAGTATTGGAAAGCCATATGTCAGGTAGACGTTTTTCTTTAAAATGATGAAAAATTGGCCGCGGTTCAAGTATTGGTGTGGCTTTGAGAACTGCAGTTTCTATGGCTCGCTGAATTTATATAATCGAAGTTTTATTTCTTCTGTTAATATTAAACTGCACTCCGCGATACTTAAAATAAAATGTGATGGAGTGTGTGCAGTAAATTTAGTTTTGCAGACTTAGAATTTTTTTGTTTTATTTTCCCGACATTTTTATACTATTTGTTTAAAATTATGTCATCAAATCATAAAGTCAGAATTTGTGAGTTCTAACTTCATTATGATAAATATAAAACCCAGACACCGAACGAACATCCGTGTTCATTACAGTCTTAAATGGGAATTGAACACACGACCTATAGCGCCGAAAGTAGTGCTATCAATGGAGTTGAAAAGCCTATTATTTGGGTACACTTCAAAGTAAATTCTGTATTTTATAAAAGAACTAGCTGACCCGCGCGACTTCGTCTGCGCATGATTCATTTTTTCCGCGCTTTTTTTTTTTCTGTCATAAGAACCTTCTCCTGACAATAACAAACACAACAAATTTTTTTTAATGAAATCGGTCCAGCCGTTCACGCGTGATGCCGTGACCAAGGGAAATAGGGATTCATTTTTATATATAGAGATTAAATTTTGATACAAACATAGCTTCATGTTAATAATGTTCTCGATTTACTACAATCATTACAACGTTACGTAAACCCTACAAATCGTAGCAATCATCTACGGCGTAGCACTAACGCGTAGCATGATCTACGAAACTCCCTACAACTACAATAATTCTTCGCTCATCTGTTATCCATGTCTTGGGCTGTTGCTTAAGTAACTGTGTTCTTACATAACGGTGACCGTCACATTAAACAAGACTAAAACTAACACCACCCGTAAACTCATATTCATGAAAATCACATTATTGGCGGTTTTAAATTCGTCAGCCTTTGTCAGTCAAAGCGAATACAAATATCACGTTTTTTTTAAACTAAAAAAAAAACCAACTTCAATGTTTGACCCAGCACGCGGCGTGACTCAGGGCCACACATTATGCCAACCATACAAATCGAAATACGAATAGAAATCAAATGGACCAATAACGCTTAGGCTCCACATACGTCTAAAGGCATTCATCACCAAGACTATGCAATCTTGGTGATGAAAATATGTATGCACATTTTATGTGAAGGTTTGCGGCTCGTGAGTTCCTGGCATTAGAAAATCGTCAGTTTGACAAAAGCAATGCTAGGAACTTACGCGGTACTTGACGTAAAATGTAGGGATTTCTTTTAATGATGATTCTACTTCCCATAATACCTTTTTATTCGATCGTAGTCTTTGAAGCTCTGAAAAATACTACAGTCCATTGCTATAACCCTGTTTTTTCTGTGAATAGATTTTTATTTTCAGATTCTACTATACCGGTCGTCATCTAACGGCCATAGATTTCAAGAAACCAAGGCCTTCCCTTACTTGTAGTTCAATATAGTCGTCCTTAGAGACTACCTTATCTTTGTGGGTTTCGGTAATATGTTGTATATCTAGGGTTGTAGGATATGAAAATATGATATTAACTTTTATTGCTATCTAAATGGAAATACAAGCAACCGGAATATTTGAGATAACTATCATAAAGAAGATCATAAAAAGCCGTGTTGGCCGAATGGGGTTGTACCTCAACTTTCAATCCGGTAGTGGGTACGAATCCCGGCCGTGCATCAATGGATTTTGCGTTTCGTAAAATTTATGTGCTTTAACACGTGCTCTGAACGGTGAAGGAAAACATCGTGAGGAAACAAGTTAGTGTTCTTATAGGCGGCGATGGGCTTGCAACCTGTCACGTATGGAATACTAACTTCTGCAAGATGTGGGCATGTATCAAATATGTGTTTGGACTTGCCTCTGACTACCCCCCTTAGACATCTTTATAGGATCTGGAATAAATAACATAAAAAGATCTCAGAGAATGTCTACCGCACCTTGGGGATACAGTCGTGAACCTGTTTACGTTTTTTTATGTTTTATCATAAAAGACAATTTGTTCATTGTGTCTTGATTTTTTTCATCAAAATAAAGTATATGTTAATAACTGGGTTTGTGACGTATGGCTCGTTGGTCTGGAGTGATGGGATCTCTTGCGAATGGAAACAGCAGGTTTCTTCAATAATTTGGCGTATAATTTTGAATAATTGAAAAAGCGTACAATGATGATGCGTAATTGAAAAAGTAGTAGCAAAGACAAGAGTGAGTTGTACAATTTTGACATTAATTAGACAGCGACATTCAGTTTTGACACTGACGTTGGCGTGGATACGTAACATGCCCCCGGCCTTGGAAGCTCCAGGTTCCAATGATGGAGTTCATGCGTCTTCTTCATGGAACAGGGGACATATTTTGGCGAAAGCTCTCCTGACGATGCCCGATGACGTCTGGATGTCAGCTACTCGGGAGATGTTATCCTTGCCTGGAACAGTCTTGATTATCCGTCCAAGGTGCCATTTTAATGGAGGGAGGTTGTCGTCCTTAATGACTACCATTGTGTTAGGCTTAAGAGTATCGCCCGTATGTTCCTTCCATTTGCATCGAGTCTGGAGTTCGGAGACGTATTCCTTCGCCCATCTCGCCCAGAAGTGGTGTCGCAGCTGCTCGACTCGTCGGTAGCGGTTGAGAGTGCAACTTCCGGTGCCGTCGTTCCGCATGTCTTGGTAGACTGGCGCTGTAAGCGGTCGGCCGACCAGGAAGTGTGCAGGACTGAGTGGGAGCAGGTCATCTGGATTGGACGAGAGAGGAGATAGGGGACGGGAGTTAAGTATGGCTTCTACTTGTGCCAATACCGTGGTAAACCCCTCAAACGTGAGGTGTGCGTTACCAACAGTACGAATCAAATGGTACTTGCTCGACTTTACTCCAGCCTCCCACAAACCACCAAAATGAGGACTGTAAGCAGGTATAAAGTTAAATTTGATTGACTGACTAGTTGCGAATTCGGATATATCTGCAGAACAATTTTTTAAATATTTAGAAAATTCGCTCTTAGCGCCTACGAAATTTCTACCATTGTCGGAGAAGATTTCGTTGGGTTTTCCCCTGCGCGAAATAAAACGCTTAAGAGCTAGTATGTATGCTTCAGCTGAGAGATCACTTACAAGTTCAAGGTGTATAGCGCGTGTTATAAAGCAAATAAATAAAGCCACGTAAACCTTGATTGTTTTAGCTCCCCTTCCTTTGCGATTCAACATGAGCATTGGTCCAGCATAGTCCACCCCGCAGTACAAAAATGGATACGTAGGATCTAATCTCTGCGGAGGTAAGTTACCCATTAAAGGAGCGATGGTTTTACCCTTTAAACGTTTGCATGTCAAGCAAGCATGCACAGTTTGGCGTGCAAGGTTTCTACCTCCTATCGGCCACCATTGCTGGCGGATGTCATAGAGAAGTGCCTGAGGGGCTGCGTGAAACAGACGCTGATGTTCATGTCTGAATAACAGAGCTGTGAACGGATGATGTGAGCTAAGAAGGATTGGATGTTTCTTATCATAATTGAAATGGGGAGAATTCTCGATTCTACCACCAACACGAATAATTTTATTGTTATCGTCAATAAATAAATTTAATTTAGATAAACTACGATTATTTTTTAGAGTATTACCTTTTGAAATTGAATCAAATTCAGTAGTGAATGATTCTACCTGGGCTAGCTTAGCTAATCCTAACTCAGATTCCCTCAATTCTTCTACCGTGAGCTCGCCAGATCGACGATTGATTTTACTATTTCGCGCGTTATGTATAAAACGTCGAACATATGCGAATGCGCATCTCATGCGGTCCAACCGAGAAAATCTTGAGAACGGAAATGAGCTATCCTTTTGTTGTGCGTGCAATGCCAGAACGGCGCCGGCGCTGGATTTAATTTCGGGTAACTCGTGCGATAATTTTAAGTTCATTTCCGAAATTAAATCAGTAGAATTACCCGTAAACTCGCGAAGGAAAGGCGGGCCATTCCACCATAAGTCGGAGGAAGCGAGGTCATGTAAAGGTACTCCGCGTGATACCAAGTCGGCTGGATTGTCTTTTCCCTTGACATGACGCCATGGCATTTCCTTCGTTAGCTCGTGGATTTCAGCCGTCCTGTTTTGCACAAATGTTTTGAGAAGATTAGGTGCCATGCGTAACCACCCCAAAACTATGGTCGAATCGGTCCAGAACGTTATGTTATCGAAGCTACAACGAAGCGATTCGCGTATACGTGTATATAATCGAGCAGCTACTAACGCTCCGCACAACTCGAGCCTAGGTATACTTGTAGGTTTTAGGGGCGCAGTTTTACCTTTAGACGCAAATAATCTTACCGTCACAACGTTATCACTCACAACAGTTCGAACATAGGCGCACGCGCCGTACGCTGTCTGCGAGGCATCGCAAAATAAGTGCAGTTCGATCAGTGTAGGCTCAGCGCCTATGACGTGCCGCGGCACACGAATGCTCTCGAGCGCAGATAAGCCCGCAACAAAACGGTCCCACGCTGCGGTGACGTCGCTAGGTAGCTCACTATCCCAGTCGATTTTGATAAGCCATAGCTTCTGTAACATAACCTTTGCGATAGTTATACATGGACTCAATAAACCGAAAGGATCAAATATTTGAGATACGTGAGACAATATCGTTCGTTTTGTTATTTTTAAATCAGATTTAAATTGCGTTTTGTAGGTAAATTCATCGGTCGCGTAATTCCAATAAATACCTAATGTTTTACATTGGCTATTTTCGTCCAAATTAAGCATCTTGTCCCCAGATAACATTTTCATTGACGATTGATCACATTCAAAATTAAAAATCCATTTTCTTAGCGGAAGGCAACCTGAATTTAAAACTTCGAAAGTGTTTTCACATGATTTTAATAATTGCGTTTTATCATCTGAGCCTGTGATCATGTCGTCAACGAAAAAGTCCTCTGCTATGATTCGTTTGACATCTGGATTCGAACACTGGACTCCTAGTTCCTTTAAGCACCGCACGGCGAGAAACGGCGCGGCCGCCGTACCGTATACGACGGTATTTAATCTGAAAATACTTAAAGGTTCAGTAGGTTCGTCGCGCCAGAGAATCAGCTGCAGGTTTCTTTGAGACTCGGATACTAAAACCTGCCTATACATTTTTTCGATATCTGCACAGGCAATGTATTTATGTTGTCTCATGCGAAATAAGATCCCTAGTAGGTCACCCTGGATAGGAGCGCCGACTAGTTGAAGATCGTTCAGTGATTTACCAGAACTAGAAGCCGCACTGGCGTTAAACACTACACGCAGTTTAGTGGTCGTGCTGTGCTCGCGAAAAACACCGTGATGCGGCATGAAATAATTTGGGGTTCCGTACGCATCAATGCGCGTCATATGACCCAAATTCTCGTATTCGTGTATAAACTCGCTATACATTTTTTTGTAGTCCGGCACGCGATTTAGCCGTCTTTCTAAGGCGAGAAATCGGTTCTGGGCTTGAGGAAACGTTTCGCCCAACTCATTTAGCGAGGATTTGAAAGGAATGTTGACAATGAATCTTCCTTCGCTACTGCGTGTTGTTGTAGTGAGAAAATGATTCTCGCATGCCTTCTCCTCCTCTGTATGCGTATCAAATGATTTGGGTAATTCCTCAAGCTCCCAAAACTTTCGCAATTGATCGTCAATTGCTTGAGTGAAATTACATTGGATATGGCCAGTACTGCGCGCATTAATATGTACGGGACCCGAAATTATCCAACCTAATTGAGTATTTTGCACGAACGGCCCATTAGGTAATCGCATTTTACCATCACTTAACAAATCCCAAAACTTATCAGCGCCTATTAGAATGTCAATAGCTTGAGATTCATTGAAGTACGGGTCCGCTAGTTGTATGTGTGCAGGCATCCTAAACTGTGCGTATTGTTTAGGTATAACCGGCATTGTAGATGTTATGTGTGGCAACACAAAACATTGCATTCGCATGGAAAATGAATTATTAGTGCGAGACTTGATTTCAATATCACAGATTTGCGATGACTGTGTTATAGAATTACCTATTCCTCGAATTTCCTGAGTGGACTGTATTTTTTGACATTTTAGAGTATCGCATAGTGATTGCGTCATAATACATCTTTCACTTCCTGAGTCTAGCAACGCGCGAGCTAAATGATAAACATTGTTATTATCTTTAACTTCTACTAACGCTGTCGATAAGAGAACCGGTTGCATACATGGGTATTGAGCGCTCAATGCATTGGTGTGCGTATACGCATGATCATCGCGGGGTGCGAGGGACGCTTGCATAGCCAAAGCCGGTTTGTTATTTTCACTCGACGACGTCAGTCTGAGCTGCGCGCTGCTAGGCGAATCTACTATGCTATCCGAATGAATTAGTGAATTGTGTTTCTTATCACATTTTCGGCACGGACCGAACCTACATTGCGTAATAGTATGACCAGCGCGTAAACAATTCTCACATAGCTTATTGGTTTTTACGTATTTAATCCGTGATTCTAAGTTGTAATCTAAGAATGTTTGACACGCGTAAAGTGAGTGGGTACCGTTGCATAGCAAACACGATCTTTTAGTCAGCTGTGGCTTACTGGTAGAAACATTGCAGTGAGAGACTTTTTTGCCAATGTGTGTAACTGTAGTTTGTTTACTGTTTGATTGAGGTCCCTGCAATGCTTCCGCCATGTCAGCCCTATCTTTCAGGAATGAAAGCATTGTTTCAACCTTCAAACGTGACTCAGAACCATCAGACTGTTTCGGATTGTTACATTTAAATTGCTCCCAAGCGCGTTCTGTTGTTTTATCAAGCTTGGAAACAATTATAAAAATAATTAGCGTGTCCCAACTATCTACAGGTTCACCTAAGAGCTTTAGTGCACGTAAGTTTCTTAAAACCGTATCGATTAAATTGCGTAGCAAGTCTGGTGATTCTTTTGTCAGCGTTTGAATGCTGAATAGCGCACGGATGTGATTCTGGATTAAAAGTCGGCTATTGTTATATCGATTGAGGAGAAGTTCCCATGCTACTGAGTAGTTATCCGCACTAAATTCTACTGAGTCGATCACAAGTGCTGCGCTGTCTTTTAGTGACGACTTCAGATAGTGATATTTTTGAATACTAGTGATATGATCTGAGTTGTGAACTAACGAGAGAAAGGTATCCCTAAATTCCAACCAACGCTCACTTGAACCGTCAAAGGTAGGTACGGATATAGTGGGAAGCTTAACTGATCTGCTAGTACACCCTTTTGAACATGTTGTAGGAACCTCATCAGTACTTAACATACATTCTACTCGAGCCAGTGTACTGTAGTAACAATCCTCAAACAAATCTCTTTGCTGTAATTGGTGTTCTAAATCAACTTCTAGCACACACTCTTCTAACTTTGTTTGAAGATCGTTGAACTCAATGAAAAGTCTGGCTGCTCCTTGCAGTCTCAACTTAAGATCTGCTCGCGTTTGAGCTGAGAGAGTGTCTTTATCAAGGGAATCTATATAATTAGTTAGCCTAGTTAGCCGACCTTTAACAATCGCTCGTTTTTTAACGAGATCTCTGATTGTCTGGTTTGTGTTCTCATCATCAGTAACAGTTATTTTGTAGGGAGACTTAGACCTAGCCCTAACTTCAGTGCTCATCTTGGTAGTCAGTGAAAGGTGGAGTACTCACGATTGGTAGTGGAGCTTGTGCTTGCTCTGGCACGATGCTCGTAGTCACTGGTAATCTGAAGAAGTACTCGCCGCGTCTCAATCGCTGAAATTGGTTTACCACGGGATTAGCACAAGCACTTGAAAAGGATGGGTTAGGATGGAATGGCAGGCCGTACCACAATTTGCGCGTTCGTCCTGTGTAGATGGACTTCTATTGTGGAACGTTGCTGCCAGCTGATGCCTCGAAAGAATCCCTGGTCGCTCCAAACATCCGATGAAGTTCCAACGGTTTCTCGTAACGGTCGTTGAAGTTCAAAGCTGGACCCGGCTCGTAGGACCAAAATGTGACGTATGGCTCGTTGGTCTGGAGTGATGGGATCTCTTGCGAATGGAAACAGCAGGTTTCTTCAATAATTTGGCGTATAATTTTGAATAATTGAAAAAGCGTACAATGATGATGCGTAATTGAAAAAGTAGTAGCAAAGACAAGAGTGAGTTGTACAATTTTGACATTAATTAGACAGCGACATTCAGTTTTGACACTGACGTTGGCGTGGATACGTAACAGGGTTTTATTATGGAGAAGAAGACTTTTCACCAGAAGAGGCAGCATTTTCACCAGAATATATGATTTAAAAAAAATTAACTCGTTTTCACATCGTTATGAGTAGATTTGTTATTTCTTCACGAAGGATTAAAATAAATAAATTATGGCCAATAGTTTATTTTTCTTGTTTCTCAAATATTCATAGACATACTTATTTATTTGCTGTAGGAGCTCAATACATTTGTTTTTGACAATTTACATGGCACTACATTGATCAATTTAAGAGTACATAAAAAGTTTTGACAAGAAATATACAAAATAACTTTTATTGATATTACTATAACGTCCCGTAAAAGGTGGTCGCAGACCTATCTGCGCTGAACTGACAATTCAATAGAAGAAATGCTGAGACGTCAGAAGCCAGCCACATTTTCTGACGTTATCAGTATTTTTCGTATAGAGAAATGACTGCGACGCGTACGGCGCGGACAAATGTGCGATCAGCTTTAGCTGTATCATCATCTTCCTGCCCTTTCCCCACATTATGTGGGGTCGACACAACATTGTGTTCTTCTTCCATTCTCCTCTATCAGCCGTCATCTCAACACTCACTCCTTTCTTACTCATGTCATCCTTTACACAATTCATCCATCTTTTCTTTGGCCTACCTCTACTCGTAAATCCATCAACATTTACCAAGCACTCTCCTAGTTACATGACCTTCTTCCCTTCTCATTACTTGCCCATACCATGCTAGCCTGTTGCTCCTCATCTTTTCATTCACTGGCCACTTTCACACTTCCTCTTATGTACTCATTCCTTACTCTGTCCATTCGCGTCACTCCACACATCCATCTCAGCATTCGCATCTCAGCTTTAGTTCTATATTTTATAAAATAAACCATCTAGTAAATGAGTTATTAAAATTACGTTTTTATACTAAAAAGAAAACCGACTTCAATGTTTGACTCGAAACGCGGTGTGACTCGGGGCGTCAAGCTGTCGATTCGATTTCATTTCTATTTGTGACATGGCTAGGAGGGAAGGTGTTTAGAGTTTTACGGGGAAACTATCAATCCCTCAGGAATAAAATTTATATGGGACCACCTCTGGAGTATACCCTTTCAAACATGAAAAGAATTTTGCAAATCGGTCAACAAATGGCGGAACAATCGCGTAACAAGATACAAAAAAAATAAAAAAAACATACAGACGAATTGAGAACCTCCTCCTTTTTTGAAGTCGGTTGAAAAATTTAACTAAGTATACAACGCTTGTACGTTTCTAGAATGTTCTCTTGTTATACGGAGCTCGTTTGTACACAATTATGGAAGTTTCGGAGACATTCCTCAACCATGTATCGTTTCCCGGAAAAGCTTCTCATTATAATGATATACTGAAATATTTATGTAGAATATTTCGTAAATTGGATTCTGATTTCGTTCTTTGATCAAGAATTTTGATATTCTATATGTTTATAATACAATTTTGTTAGTTTCTACGTTCTGAACATTGTGAGTATTTTAGGTACCAACTAAGTTTTATTTGAAACAAGGCGTTGATATTTTTTTATTTTTTATTTATTTTTTATTTATTTTATTTTTTATTTTTATTTATTGAAAAGATATCCTAAGAAATGGATTTTTGCAGGCTATCTACGTTTTCAAAAGTACCCTACACCGGGGAGCATGTATGAAGAATGTAATGAGAGTGAATGAGGCAAAAGTTGTATGTCAGGATCGTAGCAAGTGGAGATCTGTGGTCTCTGCCTACCCCTTCGGGATAGAGACGTGATGTTATGTATGTATGTATGTATCTACGTTTTTTTTTTAATCCAACCTTATTTCATATTCATATTCATTTATTCATTGCTTGTACCTATGTGTAGCTTAGGTCTAGGTAGGCTTAGTGGGTGAGGTACATACACCCTGTTGGGCACTGCAATGTCAATTTGGTAATTATATAAAATAATTTTATAATTAGATTAAGTCAAAAGTAATAGGTAATGTCAGGATAGGTAGGTAGTATTTATAGTACTTAGTCACAAATTAGATGTTTGAAGTGTTCGTCAACATTTCCATATTTCGAAAATATGTTGGTAAGGTGGCATTATACTTTATTTTTTCGTAATCAAAAAACGTTTCATGGTTCTATCTATAGTATCTGAGTAGCATTAGGCAATGTGTCCCGTGAAGTCGCGGGCAGAACGTAGTGTGGATAGAATCACGAAAAAAGCAGGTAATTCCAAAACCATAAATAATCCTTAAAAAGAATCTCACAATTCAACCTGGAAGTCTCATCAACATTTTTTCAAATCTACATTTTACCGAAAAAGTACAGTCAGAGAAAGTATGCTGAAGAAAATAACAATGAATACATTCATGTGATTTCTGTAGCGCATTAAGCGAAGGCCAGCCTGTGACGAATGTGGTGCGATTTCGATTCTCGGGACAAAATAATATGATTCTGCAAAAATTCGGGGCTGGGTATTTATCTGTATAAGTGTTTCGATGTGGTTGCCATATCAAAGCATAGCTTACTTTGGGAACAGGAAACAGATAGGAATTGCTCTGGGGCCAAATGATGTTGAAATGTAAAAAACAACTTTCGATACAAAATTAAAACATAATATTCAAAAAAAAAATATTCCATACATACTAAATTTCAAGCCTATAATGTAAAGCATAACCTTTATTTACAGAAAGTAAACTACTACATATATACATATATTTACAAAATACAACAGGATTAGTCAAGCTATCTAAGGATCGTTAGAAACGATCTATAGATAGCTCAACTGATCCAGGTCACTGTCAGTCGGAAGCGTGCCCAAAACACTGGCGGCATTACCAGGCTGGATGGCAATGCTGATCCTTTGAGCCAAAAATGTGCCAGCTCTCGGGTCACGCGTCGCTTCGACCAGACGCCCTGAAAGAATTTTGAAAACCCGAAGGGCTCCAGAACCCCACGGACCTAGGGTCTCAACCCCAAATGGTTCAAATATATAATGTAAAGTAAACATCATTATTCGAAATATTCATGTATAGAAAAAACAGAAATGTGTAAAAAATCAGCTTCCAGCGTCTGTATTTCCGCTGAGCTACGACCCTATTGTTTTTAAGAAGAGAGTTAATAGGCTCTTCTGGGTAAACTCGCTCCATCGTAGACCTCACTCTTGCCTGTGTAAGTCTGAGGTCAAGAGCCGACCCATTCATCATAAAAAAATAAAAAACGAAAACTGTGTAGTTGACAGTACTCTTTCCATTCCCTCAGGAACATTCTCTTAATTAAAAGCGAGATTTCGTTCCGTTGCTTCCTAAATTGACTCTTTAAAACTTGTAATTTGAATTCATTTTTTACGTGACTAAGTTTTGAATTGAATGTAGACGTTTGCGGCAGAAGGGGCATTCAGACGGAGTTGTAATGAAGTTTAAAGAATAAAGTGATTTCACACGAGCTGCTAACAAATGACTGCTCGTTTTAGTATTTTCAACTAGCGAGAAAACGCCAACGCTCCTGTCATCACCATCATCTCAGCCTGGTAACACCCACTGCTGGGTATAGGCCTCCTCCATTATGCCAGTTGAAAAAGGGGGGTTTTGGCCTTAAAACGCCACGCTGGCCAGTGCGTCTTGGCGAGTTGTCGTCAGAGCCTCGTTTGTTGGTCAGCAGGGTGCACCACGGGCCGGAGTGGTTGACTAGGGCGGCTAGATGTTATACCACCCCTTACATCCACGCTCCTATACTGTCCTCAAATTAATAGCTGACCACTAGTGGCTCAGGGATATGATAGATAGATAGATAGATAGATAAACGATTTATTTGACACACATAACATAACACAGACACAAAAACAAAGACAAGTAACAAGTAGGTAGGTGCATAGGTAAACAACAAACACGTAGTCGGGCACCTACATAGGTGGGTGCAACAGTGGTCTGTGTGCTGTAGTGAGCCAAAAAGGTCCAGTCTCAGCTTATTGTTGATATGCAGCGGCTTTGAGGCATATCACTTACTCGATGATAAGACGACATTGTGGCGGTAGAATAGCAATGGATCCAGCGCGAAACTTACAGGAATGACGAAATAGAAAGGTTTTTACCCAGTGGGTGTTACTGGCTGAGTGGCTGGGAAATCATAATTATTGAGAAATTGACAATCCGTTATATACAGGGTGTAAAAAGACTGCTACCGAAAACTGAGGGATTGCAATCAGACCATGATTCTGAACATATTTATCGAAAAAAAAACTCAAAAATTTTTTTGACTTAGCTACGTCATTTTTTTTTTTCTAGTTTTTTGCTACTAGTACAACATAATAAGACCAAACCTACCTAATCATTTCATTTATAATAGAAAAAAACAATTAAAACTCAAAATCCAGCAATCTACGTATAAAAACGCGCCCAGTACATACGCAAACAGTAATCTTCAAACGCTGTTTTCTCCGGGTATAGTGATTTTTTCGGAAAATCCTTTTGGATTTGGTTGTGTGTTGGGATGCTGTACCTACCCTTTTCGGCTTCGGTAGACGTCTTTTTACACCCTGTATATGCTCTGAACTGTCTCAACCTATCAAATTTTAAAGCTGTTCGTGTAAAGTTAACTTTATCCGTCCTCTCAACTGACCTTGAAGAGTTTCCGTGATAATTAAAATGGTTTCCGTTTCCGGCGTGAAGGAGACGTTTTAGCATACCCCTATTAGACTCTCTGACAGCATTAACATAAGCTCTTAACGGTGACGTAAAACATCGTGAGGAAATCCACAGCTTAGTCAGATCCACTTACACGTGCCTTTTATTTTGATAAGGCTAAGCCGAGAGTATATTTAAGGTGCCAGACGCCTGGAGACGTAGGGCGTTATCTGTCGATTAGATTTATATTCTAATTCTATTTGTAACATGGCTATGGGGGCTGTATTTGTCTTGAACAATGTCAACCAGCCACCCACAGCGTTCCGTTCGGTATAGACATAGATCCTTCATACGCTGTTTGAATGATCTAATATTTTTCGTAAAACAACAACGCTTAGCGCTTTTCAAAAGCCTCTAACTGTAGTATAAATCAGCAGAGATAGTATTAATTCATATAGATTCTCGGTATTAAACGTAATTTAATTCAAAACATCAAACCAAATTCGTATTAACAATCACATTAGGCAGCACACACACTGCACATTAATCTTCGTCACTCACCCGCTAATTAGTAGGTATGGCTAATTCATAATCGCGTCGCGTGTCGAGCCCTAATACGGATGTAACCGGATGAAATTCGTTTTATGTGGTTTGCGATTCGGGTGAAATTCAATTCTGATCTGTTTGTGATTTATTATGGCAGATCTTTAAATTAAATACAATAATTTGATTAATTTTATAAAAAGAGAAGCCGCAAGATGTCAATTTCATTGTTGTCATTACAATATCTTGTTTGTAATGAGTTAGGAACTTTTGAACCATATCTCAATTTGTCGTAGACTAGCATTCTCCAAGAAAATGTCCATCAGTCTGTCCGACAGATGCAGATGCTGTCATGAAACTGTAGGTAGGTACTTGTTACGGAGTTTATGCTTGCAATCTGCTTTCGGACTTGTTACGTGGAAGTTTTCTTGCATTTAACGTGGCCAGAAGAAGGAAAACCACGATAGAAATACATATAATATTCTCGAGAAATTGTCCGTGAGTTAGTCTATCCACACCACGTTCAATACGATGAGGAAAGTTCCCACAATGAGGCCATTACGGTGCTTGATAGGACACAAAGGCCAATTGGCAGATTTTTAATTAATATTCGCCCTTCAACTGACAATGGATGGTGGATCGCTCCAGCCGAACTCACACGGGAAGCATTTTATTACCATTTGTGTACTTGCTCAAGAACTGATGAAATCTGTTCAGCATTTTAATGTGTTGGGGATTTTTTAACGCAATTCTATACGCAAAAAATGAGAGATATTTTAACTTTCTCTCATGAACCAAACTTACAACCGTCTTACAATAAAAGTAAACAATTTTGCGGTTAGAATTCTGAAACCAATGATATTCTTCGGATGATCACGGTTTTTACAGCACACCAAAAAAAAGGAAAATTAACGCAATCAAATTCTGCACAAGTTAGTTTCTACATAATGACTTATGGTACTCTTAACCTGGTCTTCCAAAATATCACCAATTGCGTCCTAGTACTTCTATCAATATGACCAATATCGTGAAACTGATTTACAAGCTACCAATGTAAACCGGTAAACTGGTTTATGCAGTAGACACAGCCAACGGGGCATCTTGATTGATGATGCTATAGGTAAAGTCAGAGTCTGAAAGGCTCTGAACGACGGTTTGTCGAACGGTTCCTGGTGTATTTGTCACGCTAGAATGAGGGATTCGGGAAATCATTTTTTAACACAAAAAAACCTGAGAGAGATGCTTGGAGATATTGGAGGAAACCTTTTCCCAGCAGTGGGAAAAAACTTGTGGTGAGTAAAAGATCAATGAGGCTCTTCCAGTTAGCATGCATATACTGGTGATGAAACTTATAAACTAGTGTACTAGTTTTGAAGGCACACTATGAGTTGACTAGAATCTGTTGTATATTCAGCAAAATGTTAAGATGTTTCTATGAATGAATTAGCAACATCCGAAATAGCTTCTGTATAATATGGGTTTGTTCCAAATATAACTGTTACAGTTTTTACACCTCATTGTCAAAGAATCTTATAAAATATTTGAGATAATATTCCCGCTTTCAATTCTTGAATCTACGATCCCCTGGTGGCTTAGCATGAACTCTTATTGCCAGGCAGTTTTTGAACTGCTTGTCAATTCTGATATAAAGAAACAAATCTGAAATTGCGGCGTTTATCATGCTCTCTCGCTTACACATTGTGACTGTACTAGAGTGCAAGCGAGAGAACATGATAAGTTGCGAAGTTTCTTTAGTGAACCGGGTTATTCGAAATTGACATTTAGTTCGAAAACTGCCAGGCAATAGGAGTTCATAGTAACCCCCCTGTTCTCAATAAAATGTCTCTGTCTCAATTCCATGTGATATTATCTCTGACCATCATCAATTCATCCAAAAATCACGAGTACCCAGTAAACAATAAAAGGTTTAATAGCCAAATGGGGGAATAACTACGGTTTGCACAAATCACTCGCTCAGGCACGTATTCAAACATACACAACGCTTAAATGCCAATTAATTATGGAATTATTTCTAACTAGATGGCGACACACAACAAATTAGATCGCGTTTAGGGTTATAGTTTCGTTTTGCTAGTGCCAGGCGTTGTTTTATAATATTTCACCAACTTTCAAGTTTGGGAGATTGCTAAACTTTGTACCCGTGCCCTTTTAGAGTTCAATTCAGAGGTAAAAGTAAAAGGGCACGAAACTAAGGAAAATAAAACACGAAGAAATCGAACTAAAGGAACGGACATTTTCATGTTTCATTTGTCTTCGAACTATGGGCCAAAAAGAATACCTACTGAGGCTGAGATGGTTTGACCAGGTTTTACATCGTGCTAGAAACAACAACAACAAAGCGTTCTCAGTACGTTAAACCCTCTATAAGTTTATGTAGTCTAGAAATGGAACATTTGAACAAGTCGTTGACAAAAGACGATCGACGATGCGTAGAATTAGCCAATAGGACTGGTCAAATTAGCATCAAGTCATATACACGCATTGCTACTATCCAGTTGTTCATAGACATGATCGTTGATAGACATCAACGAGCGAGAGTTCGCGACTCAATTAGAAGCAACATCAATGTATTGACACAAGCTGTCCGATTGCTTGATAATAATATAATTCTGAAGCTGTATTGGCAGAAAGAGGTACATAATCGACTTCCTATACAAAGGGCGGAGTAGGAACCCCAGCTGTGCATGAATAAATCTTTCGTTAAACTGTTGGTACAGTAATAAAATTGGAAACCTAAATGAGCTAAAAAAATTTTAACATTCGGGAATATAATTATAGTTATACATCCAAATGTATTTTTGAACCTTTTGATAGACATCGTAGCTTTTAAATAGCATTTGAAATATACAATTTCATAAAGCACCGATTTTGTAGCGCCAAAACTATTATGTCGATAAGCAGGGTCACAACCGTACTCACATATTCATAACGTTTACCAAAATTACAAGGCAGTAAAACAAAAAACCTTTAAGGTAAACTTAACCTCGGATTGGGGCGGGTCTTGGGAACACAGCCTTAAATCCACAGCCTAAATCCATCCCTGTCTAGGCCCATGCCGGGCTATAAATAAAACATGGCGGCCGGTCCACGGACAATGACAGATGAGAATAACCCTGGAGTGAGGATTGCTCTATGGTCTATTGGCCTATGATTTATTTATTGATTGGCTGGATGGAAAGGGAATTAGCTTATTAAACTTTCGTGATTTTATGACATAATTTCTGGATAAAAACCCGTTTATTCAAAAATAAATTAGGGAATTAGCTATCTTGAATTTGTAGAACTGTCTGCCTACCATGACCAAGACCACCCTATTTCGAAGGAAGAATAGAGAAAACGGACACTTGATTTATCACGGTTGTCAAAGATTGCTTAGATCAAATGTCATATTTTACCTTTTTCTACTGTAGAAATAAAGAAAGCTAAGATAGGGACTGTAGACATAGGGATGTGAAATCATTTTCTAGTAAAGAAAGCTACAGAAAGTGTTTCCAAGTTTTTGCACAAAGCAGGTTTAAAACTTGCGAGCTTTTTTGCGTTCACCGACAAAAAAGGTTGAAAAAGCTTAAGCGAGAGCAGATTCTTCGTTTTTTATCCCGCAACATCTCAAACGTTATTGGTCAATAAAGAACATCCTATTCATTTCCCGGAGCATTATTCTATAAGCGGCATGAGACGGGAAGTAGATAATTACTCCCCAGCGAGCTACTTGCCGGTACTCTAATCAAATGCGAATATTAATAAATTGCGCTCGATCTTCAACTTTATTGCGGAAGAAATAAAGGTTAACTTTTTGCATGTTACAGCATAAGAGGAAAAATAGTGCGTTCAATTTTAAACCGTAAAACGAGTGAAATAGAGTAGTAAACAAAAATTGTATTTGTTCTTTTAGAGGTGAATTAATTGCGCATCATTTGTTTGCAACAAGCGATTAGGATGAATAGTTTGCTTTGTATTTTACAAGGCTGATTATTTATTCAGTCATTTATATAATAACTAATCATTACAATAGTTGTGAATGAAGTTTTTGAATTAATCTTGAAATAAATACATATTTGGATTTTGCATTCATCCAAAACTAAATAAATAATAATGCTGGACATTTTCACACAGCATCATGTAGCCCCAAAGTAAGCAAAGCTTGTACTATGGGAACCAGATAAGTGATATACTGATTGTTTGTAAATGCATACATATTATACATAGAAACACCCAGACCCGAGACAAATATCTGTAGGTCATACAAACATTTGTCCCGCGGCGGGGATCGAACCCGCAACCTTCTGCGTCGCAGGCGGACCTTCGCCCACTACGCCACAGAGGTCGTCAGTCTATTATATATACTCTAATCTATTCAGTCATTTCAGTGTGAAAGAGAACCGCTCGTGGTCGTACTTGATAGATCGTCGAAGTTAAGCAACGTTCGAAACGGTCTGTAAGTGGATGGGTGACCGCCAGTGTCAATTTCATCTGAGCGCTTCCGTGCTTCGGAGGGCACGTTAAATTGTCGGTCCCGGCTATTTAAGTCGTTAAGCCATGACGGAGGCCTTAAGGCGGCCTTAAAACTCCGTCACCAGAGTTAGCCACTGACATATACGAACTTACTTTACTTAGTGTGAAAGAGAATGAAATATCCGTTCATCCAATTTTCGCGAATGGAAGCTTGAATGAAAAACTTTGATTTTAAGATC
This sequence comes from Epirrhoe tristata, assembly GCA_951394285.1. Lineage (NCBI taxonomy): Eukaryota > Metazoa > Arthropoda > Insecta > Lepidoptera > Geometridae > Epirrhoe > Epirrhoe tristata. The sequence continues at coordinate 451,455 of OX596139.1, read as the reverse complement.
TATCCTATCGTACCCAAAGACAAGATCTCAAAGCCTTCTCATTTCCAGATAATCTTTTCTTTGTTGATAAACAGTTATTAAAACCATTGTCCGACAAAACTTAATAAAGCGACAAGACAATGAATAGTTTCATTTAGAGGCTTTTAAATCAAATCGTAACAGTTTTTCGTTAACGGTTAATAGGTTAAAAAAGCTGTTAATTCGTCAAAAATTTTCCAACAACGGTCACATGAAATAGGTTCTTAATAGGCTTAATCTTTTAAATCATAGTAGATATTATATTCAACTATTGCTTACTAATTCAACGTTTTTAGAACGTAGCTTTTTTGATGCTTAAAGAGTTGAAGAAGCTGTCGTTATTTTATTAAATAAATAAATAACGCTGGACTTTTCACACAGCATCATCTAGCCCCAAAGTAAGCAGAGCTTGTGTTATGGGTACTAGATGACTGATATACTACTTATACTATACTTTTTGTTTGTAAATACATACATATTATACAAAGAAACACCCAGACCCGAGACAAATATCTGTAGGTCATACAAACATTTGTCCCGCGGCGGGGATCGAACCCGCAACCTTCTGCATCGCAGGCGGACCTTCACCCACTGCTCCACAGAGGTCGTCTTTTGAGGTATTAGGTTCATATTTTCTAACTTTTTCGTTGTCAAAAGTTGATTCAGTGTCAAGTATAAAATTTATATAACGTTGAAAAAAGCTATCGATGTCGTTATGGGAACCGTTATAAAAACAGTTTGTAGTTTCTTCTCTCGATTTTTCTGTTGATGGAGATGACAGAAAGATAAAGATAAATTATACTACTGCTATTCAAATCTCCTTCAACAAAGCTTTTGTTTCCGTTCATTTGTATATTTTGTGCAAAAGACTAGTCCAGATAATGCTAAAACAGAACTGGCTCACGACTGGTATTTCTAGGCATGTTAGTCATTCTCCTAGATCAAGTAACGACCTTGCGCAGCGCAGAGGATTGAATCCCGTCGGACTAGATGCCACTGCATCTAGTCCGACAGAAATCAGACAGGAATTATTATGCACCCCCAAGGGGGTGAATAGCCATAAGTGTTACCATCTTACACCGCGTGGGGGCAGTTGGTAATAATCCGTTCATAATTATTTATCTTTTTCTTAGCAGTGAGAGTACTTGTCGTCAGACTTAGGAAAAACTCGTTATTTTATATTCTCAAGGACATTCACAAAATATTATTTAAAAAGGGTGGTAAAGACAAATCCACGATATGCCCTTACGAAGGACCACTCTAATATTTCACTCGAGTTTCCGGTTCGAAGGACCCAAAATGGATCCCCACTGAGAAATTCCATAGCAGCAAACCCTCGTTTCCATTTCTGCGAATAATTACTTGAGCTGAGCAAATAATTTTCTTAACCATTGTCTGGTAAACAAATGTACGGGGTGATGGCCACTGAAGCGTTACAAACTAGTGTACTTACTCTTCTCATACCTCGGACACTTGACATGCTAACAAAACCCACAGTGAAGGTACCTACTCGTAAGAAAGTCCGTATTAGATAGTGGCCAACTCTGGTGACGGAGTTTTTATGCCGCCTTAGGGCTTCCGTCATGGCAAATGACTTATAGCTGGGACCGACAATTTGACGCACCTTCCGAAGCACGAAAGCGCTCAGTTGATAACTAAACAGAAAATTGCTTCACTTCAATAATCTTTCATTCATTAATTCATTCATTCGTTCATTTATTCATTCATTAATTCATTCACACTTAGTTACTGGGTCATTATTGTAGCGCGTTACACAGTACACGTTACAATATGCACGTGATATTTTGTGTGCAACGTGCTCTCGGTGCATAAGAATGAAATCGAGAACTCGAGGGGCAGGAAGTCTCGATTGGTGCGGGGCGAGGAGTATTCTATACGTAGTACCTAGTATGAGATGCAATGCAAGTATTCTCTGCATGTACCAGCTGAGTGGATTAGAACATTGCATGCACTTCCTTTATTGTTCGACCGGCACAATGCAGTACCGAGATAGGTTACAGAAATGATCCAAAAGAAGAACTCTACGTCTGTGATACAGTCGTCTTTGTTAGTTTTGTCATTCAGTTTTTTATACAAAGTAAGTAAGTTCGTATGGGTCAGTTGCCAACTCTGGTGACGGAGTTTTTAGGCTTAGGGCCTCAGTCATGACATAGCCGGGACAATTTAACGTGCCCTCCGAAGCACGGAAGCGCTCAGTGAAAATGCCACTGGCGGTCACCCATCCACTAATAGACCGTTTTGAACGTTCTATCAAGAACGACTAAGCAAGCACGACCACGAGTGCTTCTTTTCTTTTCTTCTTCTTTTTTTTATGCAAAACGAGAGCTTTTATTATCAACTGGATACTTTTAAGAGTGATTGAGATAAGTTAATTTTAAGAAAAATCTATTACTAGTTTATGTTTACATGGATCATAGGATCTACCTAGCGTCACTCTTCTTAAGAGAATTCTTACGTGGTGCGTGCGCTTTAGTGCTACTTTTCAATAAAATAAATAAATGCTTTAGTAGAACAAGGCCCTGTAGTCCGAGAATCTAAAAATAAACCTCTACTTTTGTAGTGCCCAGTAGATTGTTGTGGAAAATATTTAATTAAAGAATAACTAAATAATTCTTATCTTGTTTTGTAATTATTGTGTACGATAAAGAGTTTTTCATTCATTCATTCAACTAAAGAATATCCTTCAGACAGAGAAGAATAGCTGATAAATACTCGAATAACGAAAGAAAGAAAGCGTACTATTCTATTGGTGATTATATTAATGATATATTTGCGTGGCCTGATGTCGCTCTGCACCTCGACAGCTGATGTGTGCACAATGCCTTTGCTATCTTGCTTAGCTTCTTGAATTTTACTAACTTTACTTTTAATTTTACAACTAAGTTAGTTAAGAAATTATCCTAAGTTTAGATCTAAGATGGATCACCTAAAAAAAGCTAGGCCCCAAACCGTGTTTGTTGCCCTGATTCTTCACGGTATTGGTCGCAAAGGAACAGGAGTAGAATCACCTAGTTTTAAGACGTTTCAAAGTGATCCCAGCGGTCCTACTGAATAAATGCTTTTTGACTTTGACTTTGACTTAATAACAGAAAGAGTATGAATAAACTAGTTTTAAGAATTTCTATAAAATACAAGCTTTTATATAACAATAAGACTTTGACTGTTATATCTCTGCGTTCTCTCTGTTCTAGTCTCTTTGTTTATAATTCAATGAGGATTATGGTCTCACAGCAGTACAGACTAGGTCTGTCTAACGCTTTGTAGGTCGTGGGTTCGATTACTTCTAAAACAAACGCAAAGAGCTTTTATTATACTCGCTTATGGGCTGTGGCGGGTGAGTAACAAGAATAAGTACACTGACAAGTGGTAAGCATCTCGACAAATTGACTCGCCAGTATATCGGTTTACACTACATACTGTACTTGCTCACTATACCTACTAGTTACTTGCCACTGTCCTTGTCCAATCTAAACCACCGTTTTGAAGCCATCGTTTTGAATTTAACTAAATTCATTTCATTTTTATTGCAGAGCTCAGAGTAAAACAAATGTTACACCGAGTGGATCGCGTGCAACCTCAAACATCATACGTTTTGTTTCATAAAAGTACTTTGTAGTGGACATTTAAAACGTTTAGTTGCATTTGGCCTGTCCGCGATTCCCACATTGTCACTTACGACTTAATTCCGCGAGTTACGACGCACTTACGACCTCACATTGTCTGCACTTACTACCTACACTGACACTAAAGTAGTATAGTATTAGTAGTATAGAACGTAACTATAAAATTCGTAGGAGATGCATTGGACAAAATGCATAGATATACGTTCAGTTTTTAAATTTTTTTTTTTTTAAACTTACAGCTAGTAAGTAATGCGCCATTGTTTTGGGATTGCTTCTGTAGGTCAGTTAACCGAGACAGCTGTTGAGACTTACCTCGAGATCGTTTTATGATCCATAGATGGCTAAACTGATCGTTATTTAAAGACGTTCTGACGTTATTTCTTTTAATCTTAGCATGTTATTTTAACCCTTGTTTAATTATTTATTATATTGCTTTTTGAAACACATAAATCTAAAGTTTACAACCCCTGACTTTTTTGCTCTACATTCCGTTTTTCATTTCCATAGCCGCGTCACCTAAATACATAAAACGAAGCCGCGGGCTCAAACTAAAACGACATGTAAACATTTCACAGTTCTAGTTGCAACGAGAACATTTTATTTAGATTTTTTATCTGTGTACCCTTCACTTTTATAAGCTATAAAGTTGCAAAATGTTAATGTGATGGTATTTTGTGCTGCTACCCCGGGTGAAGTTTTAATTGCGCGATGATTTTAGCTTTTTGTTATTCTTCAACTTATTTTGTATGTATTTTAAAACTGCAACGAATTAAGTGACGTTTTTCCATACATATAATAATAATAATAATACCCAGTCCACTACCATCCCACCCCATATCCCGGTAATTAGTTTTTCATATCCTCAATAGTTCTGCACAAACCGGAGACTGTTCCTGAATGATTTTTTATACTTGCAGTGATAGTAGCCGGTATGTGTCTCCATCACACAAGATCAGAATTGTCAAAAAGGCCTGTGTGTTGTTGGCTTCGGCCCTATGCATGCCTATCAACAAAATAATAATAATAATAATAAGGCCGCAGGGCACCTTTGAGGCGAGGTGTCGGGGAGTAGCGACCCCGCGTACCCGAGTGCTCCCGAGGGAGGTCACCGTTCCTCACCTCCGCTTGCCTTCACTGGCCGGACGGAGTGAACACTGACGAGGAGCAGGTCCCTCACCTCCGTGTTGCCTTCACTGGCCGGACGGAGTGGAGTCGCTAGAGCATTGCTTGGAGGCTGAGGGGTGTTACGTAAGATGGCGAGTGGGCACGTGAAGCTGGACCCTTTGGGAGCTCGTGATCGTCGTTTAAAGTCCGGTAGCACCTTACCACCTTCTAGCCGCTCACGTCATGTTGCCCCCTTGTCGCAAGAGCGACTGTTTTAGGGGGGCCCAGTAGTGAGTTGGCGAGTCTCCACCCGCCATTTTTACATGTTCGTTAACATTGTATCGGCGGGTGTCATAGTTCCCATAGTTTCCCCAATACCCAGTCCACTACCATCCCACCCCATAGCCCGGTAATTAGTTTTCCATAGCCTCAATAGTTCTGCACAAACCGGAGACTGTTCCTGAATGCATTTTTATAGTGTTGAAGGGATAGTAGCCGGTATGTGTCTCCATCACACAAGATCAAAAGTGTCAAAAAGGCCTCTGTGTGATGGCTTCGGCCCCATGCATGCCTATCAAAGGTCCGGGACTCTATAGTTCCGTGATGTTAAACTTTGACAAACAAAATAATAATAATAAATAACGGTGGACTTATCACACAGCATCATCTAGTTAGTTTTAAGATTTTTCCCAAATCTTTACGTACGCCACTAAGATTGTAAAAACGAATTACCTCCTTAGAATCTTATACATTATAAACAAAAGTGATTTGGTTAAGAGACAGTCATAGTGATAAATCAAGTCCCCAAGGTAGGTACATACGTTTATAGACCGTAAATGTTACATTGGCCGTTAAGATCCCATAGTAAAGGAACGCCTCAAGATTACCCGGTGCCATTAGGAAATGATTTGCGAGGGAAAAGAGAAAAAAAGAACCATATTTGTTAGAAAAACATCTTGGCTCTTAATTATTGATCGGAAAGTAGGAAGTTCATTTCCCAGTCCTGCTTTTTCAATCTGTCAATGTGTTTTTCAGTCTGACTTTGACTTTGAATATTATTTAATTTATTGTGTTTTAAATGTTTAAATTTTTGTATGTAGGTCACTGCACCACGGAGTATGAAGAACTTGTATTTTAATTAAGAACTATATTGTACCATGCTTCACGCAAATAAATGAATTCTATTCTATTCTATTCTATTTGACTTTGAAATAAATATTTAAGTTTATAATAAGAACACCATGTGTAAGATTAAAAAAAATATTTTTACAACGTAAGCGTAGCCGTGCGCACAAGCTAGCATTATTGGGTCATACGCTAGCTTGGTTTTCAATAAAACTTTTTTACTACTATTTCTTTACTCTTTTGCAACAACGAGGAAGAACAAAAGCTACCTACTTTACAATAACATATATGTAATACGCACAACCGATCTCTGTCTGAAGTTAGGTGCACTAAACGATTGTGCAGGTTTGGTAGAGTAAGCGAGATAGCACGATGCAATAAACTAAGCGAATGAGCGAGGCAGCTATACATCACTGTCTTCGTTTTTTAGGCGCCATCATAAATGGTTTTTGATAGCGCATTTTTGATGGCATTTTTGAGTAAATCGCACTTTCACTTTACTACCCAGTCCCGGAATCGCTACTTCAGAGAGACAAAGATTGGTTGTGCGTATTGTACTAAGCCCTGGTTCAAAATGATCAAGACACTCTATAGCAATAATTCAATCATTCAATTTTAAGATCAAATTATTTTAGCCCTCATATTGGGACAATATCTCCAGTAAATTGGTAACAGATAAATAACCCAAGATGTGATACCTCAATAAATCAAGCAAAAGGTTATTGAGAGATGGGCTGAATGCGATGCATATCGGATTAAGGATACAATGGGACTATTTTGATTGGGTTCGGATTCAAAATTAAATTAGGTACAATACGCACAATCGTTCTTTAGCTCTCTGAAGTAGCTGCGCAGAACCCATTTTTGATAACGCCTAAAATAGTGCTATCTTGCTTACTCTACCAAACCTGCGCAATCGTCTATTGCACCGAACTTCAGAGAATTGGTTTTTAGACAAAGCTATTATTTGATTTTATTTGAAATATATACAAAAAATCATCGGTTACTCGTGTAATATTTGGTTAAGTTGTGTTTCTGATTGTTTTAAGGAATCTTGAAGGTCGTAGAGCATTGTTCTTTATTGTGCTAAAAATCCTACAAAATTAAAGTTCTGAGCGAATTTATAATTGGACTTGAAGCTAAACGACGTGGTTTTATAATGGCTGTTCTAGACTCCGGAGGGTCGGTTGAATGGGGTGTTGTTGAAGGCTTGTAACAAAACATAATTCTTTTGTTTAAGTATTTTTGTAATTTTATTTTTAGCATTTGAGACAAATTACAGTAACAACGAAATAACTGTTGTTCTTGTGGATATTTATATTTTTGGTATGAATAATCTACACTAATATTATAAAGAGGAAACATTTGTTTGTTTGTTTGTTTGTTTGAATTGAATAGGCTCCGAAACTACTGGACCGATTTGAAAAATTCTTTCACCATTAGAATCCTACATTATCTGTGATGAACATAGGCTATAAATTATTTTCAAAAAAATTAGAGATCCTTATGAAAATTGCAATAATGTTACCAAAGGTGTAAAAATTTTAAACATAAAATTCTTCATATCGCGTGCGCTGCGAAAACTATTGATGATAGAACAAAAAAATGTTCTACAATATTAAAGAACGTATCAATATCTACAAAAAAGTATAGCATATGTCCAACTATTGTGGTTGTGTCAGAATAACAACTTTTATAATTTAAAAAGTGAATAAAAATGCCGACCAAAAGCAGACCACGTTATTCTTATTTTGGTATTTATTCTTATCCAAATAAATTCCTTCGTAGTAAAGTCTGTTTCAGTACCCGTCGATTACTTTTTGAATGATTGAAATCGGACAGTTTATTCAAACGTTATCATGAGTTTAAAAATGTAAGATACATCGCGACCACAGAATAAATATCAGTTAGTACTGTCTTAGTGTCTGGGATTTTTAACACAGGTAACGGGACCGCCACTTTTTTCTATGTTCTTGCATTGCAGATTTTTTTGTTTTTTTCTCATTTTGCATGGTAAATGATTTTTAAATTAATGATAAACATGTAACATGTATATTTCCACTCATCAATATATCCGAAATAAAGATTTTTTTAATATTAAAATACTTTTTCCTTGGCTTTGGTTAGAACGCCATCTGTATCACCCGAGGTCAAAACTGCTTTTTACTTTTTTCTCCTAGGTGGCGTTTGTACTATAGCGGAGGTCGAGATACGATCATTTTAAGTTTTGAAAGCTATTGGAGATTTTTGCTTAGACTTTTCGATAATTTTTATAGGTTTTAAAGTACCCTACCTACTTATGTTATTTTACTGACAAAGTAGCGGGTACAAACCAGCTAGAAAATAAAATATAGCATAAAATTTTATCTCTTGTGTATCTTTTGGGTATATTTGTATCGAATTAAGTTTCGAAATAATCTCGATTTAATTCTCAGTAGTCTCAGCGTCCTCTCAGATTGATACTGGGACCTTAGATCTAAAGTACGAAGGACTTTAATAATTAATACCTCGTTGAAGTTTGATAACTAATTTTAATAGAAATGAAGTAATCGCCTCACAAAGCCAATTCAAATTAATTTCAATTCGAACCATTAACAAGTTTCACTGTAGAAAGTTGAAACCTAATTTAGAATTAATCTACAAACCTAGTATGCTTTAAAAAGACTAACTTTTACCCAACTATATAAAAAAAAACTTAAAAAACATACATACAGCCGAACATATAACCTCCTCCTTTTTTTGAAGTCGGTTAAAAAACTTAGACCTTTACATCTACTACTTACTATATTAGATGATTTATACAGCGTCAGGAGGCAATCCATGCCTACACTTAACGGGACGCTGCAGCGCTGTAGTGCCTGGGACATTGTTTGAGATATAGGTACCTACCTACATACACCGGTCGGAAGTATACTCGTGAACACGGTGCCTGTAAATGCCATCCAAAACGTCGAAGTAAGTAAATAAATTCGTAATACCTACGCGATTATGTCACGTTTATAATTTAAACTAGCTGACCCGCGCAACTTCGTCTGCACATTATTAGGATTCAAGTGCAGGAGTAGCTTTCAAAACCCAAAATGATCGTATCTCGACCTCCGCTATAGTAGAAACGCCACCTAGGAGAAAAAGTAAAAATCAGTTTTGACCTCGGTGATATAGATGGCGTTCTAACCAAAGCCAAGGAAAAAGTATTTTAATTTCAAAAAATCTTAATTTCGGATGTATTGATGAGTGGAAATATACATGTTACATGTTTATCATTAATTTAAAAATCATTTGACATGCAAAATGAGAAAAAAAAACAAAAAAATCTGCAATGCAAAAACAGAGCAAAAAGTGGCGGTCACCCATCATCTTTATGACCTCGCCCAGGGTCGCTCAACTTTTTTCCCCATACAAACTTGCAACCCTTATTTTCACGCCCCCTTATAAATATTTAAAGAAAAAAGTAGCCTATGTCCGTCCCTGGGGTATAATCTTTATCCATGCCAAATTTCAGCTTAATCTGTTCAGCGGTTTGGGCGTGAAAGCGTAACAAACAGACAGACAGACAGACAGACAGACAGGCAGACAGAGTTACTTTCAGATTTATAATATTAGTATGGATAGTATGGATACTCGTATACACCGCTATTTTATAACTACCAAAAAAATTTAAGGACGGTTGCATTAGATGCAGAAAATGATAATGGCATGGTCAGATTTTTTATTAACTATCACGAAGTTATCGAGGATTGTAGTCAACCAAAACTGAACAAAATTTTATGAAAACTGTACAAATAAGTACTACAGACAACAATCATGTACGGATTCTCATTTAAACTATGCTCTCGTATCATCCCCAGTCAGTAAATCCGCAGATGTCTGACTCGTCTCCTTTTTAGGTTATAATTTTTTTAATCTTTTTTGAGTTTTAACTACATAAATGTGATCAGTAACAGACACCGAGACCATGTTTAATTTTTTTTTGGTAATTTCAAAATAGGGGTGTATAATGTAAATACAAGATTACTTTATAAAACTGAACCATTACTTTTTTTACTTCACTTTTTTTATTACATTTACTTGTTAGTGATGCTTTTGCTTATATTAAAATGTCAAATTACTCAATTTTTTTACTGTAGAATAGAGTGGTCATAGAAAACAGACAGGTTTTAACAACCGAAGTTTGTAACCAAGACATAACAAGTAACACAGAAAAGGTGACAAACTAAAACACTAGCATGAGTAAAACTTGGAGAATTGTAGAGTCGAGAGTTATTGTGTCGTGTTGGATAAGAAGCTGTTTGTTTAATATGACTACCGTTTTATGACTGCCGTAATATGCTTATCAACCTAGATGTCATTTTGCAGAAGTAAGTTATAATGATTGATGCTGATGATTGATGCCTATTAGAGTGCTAACAACTTTGAGTGACTAACAATCACAAGTCAAAAATCTTTTCTGACAAACAAAAAGCTCATTTTGATCAATCTCAAAATCCCAATCTGAACTCAATATCCAAAACTTATACGGCCTTACTAATAAACGTGGTATAAAGTTATTCCTGAGTGTAAACTGTCAAAATGTATGGTTATTCTAAGTTTATTCTGAGGAAGAAAATACCAAAGTTTAGAAATAACACGCTAACATTCTCATTTTTGCTGGCCTACCATCTGGACAACATACGTTCACACATTCTCCTGCTTCTAAACTAAAATTTAAAATATTCCAGACATTTTTTGCTTGAGACCGTTTTTTTAAAAGTTAGACCATACACTACCACACAACACTTTAACTCCACGCGTAACTCCTGGATTGCGAACATAAAATATATTTAAACTTTAAGTTACCGCCCGCGTTGACTTGTAACCTTAACTTTGTACCTAATAGAGGTATTAATGTCAGATTTTTGTGCGAATATCATTCAGAAGTATGTACTACGACTAGAAATTGCTAGTAGGGCTGCTTCTACTAAAGGAGAGCAGAGGGAAGCTGTGATGTTGTGTTGCAAACGACCAATATAGATATTTCTATGAATGCGTGTAACCATTATCATCACAGCCCCATTTAGTCCACTGCTGGGCATAGACCACTCCTTGTTTTACCAGCGCTAAACGTTTTGCGCTAGTCTTTAGCGTCAATTTCAAAGTTTATTCAAAGGAAACTATTCAAAGGCTAAAACCTAGGTAACCTAAAAAGGCATCTTACTAATGAAAAGTAAATAAGTTCGTTGAGTCAGTGGCCAACTGTGGTGACGGAGTTTTTAGGCCGCCTTAAGGCCTCCGTCATGGCTTAACGACTTAAATAGCCGGGACCGACAATTTAACGTGCCCTCCAAAGCACGGAAGCGCTCAGATGAAAATGCCACTGGCGGTCACCCATCCACTTTCAGACCGTTTCGAACGTTGCTTAACTTCGACCATCTATCAAGAACGACTAAGCAAGCACGACCACGAGCGCTACTATGCAAAGCATGTTGGACGGTGTGCAGCAAACTCACAGTGGATACTTCTGACTTCGATATAACTTATGCTAGTTTCGAGAACTTATCAGATATTAAACTCGTCGCCCGTCGGTATTAAGGTCGTTGGCCAATCACAGTTGTTTCAAACAAAAGCCACAAAGAACTCGCAATAAGCCCGATATAAATCTCGTAGAGTGCGTAAATGTTTGTGTAAAAAAGTACTAAACTAAGAATGTAAAAGAACTCGTTCTAGTAACAAGATCTAACTTTTCTCGCCATTATTTCCACTTTACTCCCAGATTGCTCCGTCAAACGAAGCGAGTTTAAACCTTTGTAGAGTTTACAACAAAAATATGAACTATTCTAAAGTCCGCTGTAATACTGAGTTTATTTTATTGCGCGTAATCTCGCTGACTCTTCATTTACTTGAGGCTTCGTGTGTGAGTATTACACTCCACGATATTATAAATATCATCGGATACAAGCGAATATCGTTAATCTTCTTCTTTTCTTGTCTAGAAGAAATAGGTTCAATCATAAAATAACGCATGAACTTATTTTATTTACATCCAAATTATTCAATACTAGCTACTGCGCGCGGCTTCGCTCGCGTGGTACCAACATTTTGAATAGCCTATATGCTATTCCAGGTTACTATCTACGCCTATTCCAAGTTTCATCGAAATCGGTTCACTGGTTTAGGCGTGATTGAAACACAAACATACAAATATCCAAATATCTAAACAAACTCATAAACTTTCAGTTTTATTATATTAATGGGATAGTCTTCTATTATACCTGAATGCGAGATATACCTAACACGTGAAAAATATCAAAGTGTCTGATTTCCAACTGATTCTCAAGCGAAAATGTCTTGAATATCTTCTGACATTCATTCGATAAAGTTAGCGTCATTTCAGATCAAACTCAAATGTCAGAGTTTGCAGAAAATGTGGATAGATGAAGGTAGCAGAATAATATTCGATCATAATAATTCTTGATCGAAGAGAATAATGCTAAACCTACATTTATTTGAATTTATCAGTGAGTTTTCGAGGAATTTCCACCAGTATGCGGGCGCTTAGAAGCTACGTGATGGAATCTCAAATGGATTTTACAATGAGAGAAAGCTAGAGCAACTGACAAAGATTAAAGTTAAGTTGGTAAGTAAAAAGTCTGTGTAGTGTAGATTGGAGATGGTGACGTATATGAAAAACACAAAGAGTCTTCTACTTCTGGACGTGTCACTAGTTCTTACGAACCAGTGTGGTGAAAGAAGTCGAAAAGTGTAAATAGCTGAGGGGGACCTTTGCCCAGTGGGAGAATATCATAATAACCACAGCTTGACTTCACCCACTGCTTGATAATTATTAGCCTCTCTATGCTTGTGCCATGATCCTTGCCAACATCGTCCACCCACCATGCCGCCGGACTTCTTTTTTTTCGGAGGGCCTAATACTAATGGCCTATGAGGCCGATTTAGTGTTACCGTACTATGGTGGGCACTAAAGCCGAGACGCCTAGAGAGAAAGATTACGACAACATGCGCATACCACACCTCTAATAAGTACGAACCTCGGCTTGGGCTGTTGCTGGAGAGAATTTACCTACCTATCTTGATAGATAGGTAGGTAAATTCTCTCCGGCAATGTAATACCGTCATCTAGTGATGATTCACTAGATGACGGTATCACTTCACCACTGGCGAGAGTGAAAGCGTCATCTGGATCGCCAAGAAAGTTTCTTGGCCGTCTGGGGATGAACACGAATTTCCGCCTAATGCGGGGCCGACATCGGGTGGCCGCTCTGGCCTCAAGTAGACAACTGGATACTCTGGAAGAAAAGAGACATGAGGGTTCGGATGATGCAAAGCTGAGTCATAATAGCACCGAGCGACGCGGGAAAATAGGTGCAACAAAGAGGTATTCTTCTTCATGTCATGTCTCACGATGTTTTCCTTCACCGTTTGAGAGTACTGGCATATTTTGCACATGTGCAAAATTGGTGTTAAGTTGTTATCTTTTCAAGGTTTTGTCGTGCCGTGAGGTGGAAGGAGGCCGTGCATTTTTGCAATGTTCAAGTTTTAATGTCGTGCCCGCATGCAGGGCTCTGAAAGTTTTCACGTGAGATGTAGTGGGATTACTTTTTGTTTAACGAGTGGGGGTAATGGATACAATGCAAGAACAACCAAGTTTTATGGACATTATTTTTTATAGAGGCCCCGGCAAACGTTGTGAAAGCGAGCGCCTCTTACCGAGTTTATAACGAGCCATAATTTTGAAACATCTAGCATTTCAAAATCTTCAAATTTCAATCTGATATAGACACTGGTTTAGACGCTTCATAATTCATGGATAAAATATATGTTATAGCTAAAGTTTTACGTTGTAGGTACAAGTATAAAATCTTTATACTTTGCCTACACTTCATCATAAAATAGCTTTCAGAGAAACCTATGCCTTACATCATAGTCACCTCCGTCCAGCATAAAGAACTAGTTTCACATACCTGCTGAATAAAAATGTTCGGATTAGCAAGTCAAATTCACGGGTAGTTTCTTTATTCACTGGATAGACTAGCTCTAGATAGTTCGGCTTATCTTGAGCTTTTGCTTCTCTAAATAGACGAAAATTTCGAGGGACGCTTTACTGATGCGCTCGAGATACGGAATAAGAAAGGACATTTGAAATGGAGATATACGAGATAGTATGAAATAAAATCTGTATCCAATGATATTATCTAAGACATTAATCTGATAATACTGCACTTGATCAAAATTTATAATGTTAATAATATTTTTAAATATTGTAGCGAATGTAATATAAATGTGTGATCACGAAAGTAAGCTGGGTGTTATTTATTAATAAAGATTTTTCTCAGCCACATATTTTTTGGTCTACTTAAAGATGATACGTGCTATAATATTCCGGGCTAAGCTCATAAAATATAACTGCCTCTGGCGGTCTAGGTCAAACGATTTTGCCGATATGGGGTAAGTACGAAAGCCCAGGCTTCTAAATTGGTAACAAACTAACTTTGAATGCCTATAGACACTACTTTATCAAGTAAGTATTAAAGATTAGGTAAGAGTAAATCAGCTCAAGATTACTTATCTCCAGGTAACGGACCATCTTCGAACTCCTTTATGGGTTTGCAACCTGTGTCGCATGGTAGGCAAGCTTCTGCAAAATAAGGGAAATATGCATTTGCCACGAAGCTTTCAAAAGATTTTGATGAATTAGAAAGCAGTCGTGATCATGTTTTTGGAACGATGTTCCTTTCGTATCGAAGAAAAAAAGACTGAGACTGGAAAAAAAATTGTTGTTCCATTTTACCGTCACGACACTTGTATATTATGTGTCACAGTGCGAAATGCGCAGCCGCGACACAGTCCATAGATTGTTACATTGTTAGTGCGGAAGAGCGTTTCTAGGATACCTAATTGACAATTAATTTATTATATTCCCAGTATAGAAAATTACTCTTTGCTTCGTTCCAACCGAGTGTTCCACGACACTCACGTACTTTTTTTATTCATTTTTATTTATCTAGCCCTCTCACTGTAATGGCAATGAACATTACAGTACCGCTTTTGTAAATACCGCATCTTTAGTATATCCTACATTTTCTCACGGTCAGCTCATCTCATGCTCATCCAGGTTCAACTCGGCCGGAAGACATCAGCCGTCATGTTATACATTGGATGTTTCTATTGATCAACTATTAACCTTCCCTATATTCAATAAATAAATAATGCTGGACTTTTCACACTATCACATCTAGCCCCAAAGGAAGCAGAGCTTGTGTTATTGGTACTACATGACTGATATACTACTTATATACTTTTTTTTGTAAATACATACATAATACATAGAAACACCCAGACCCGAAAAAAATATCTGTAGATCATACAAATATTTGTCCCGCGGCGGGGATCGAACCCGTAACCTCCTGCGTCGCAAGCGGACCTTCGCCCACTGCGCCACGGCTGTCGTCAATTATCTACATGAACCGTATAACTTTGTGGGTTCTAGATGCATTGCCTCATTTGTATTGTGTAAATTTACAAAGCCGAAGATACATTGAACACATAAAAAAAGACCATAACTGCTTTATAACTACTCTTAGAAATTAAAAAAGTTTAGATGGTTTGATGGACAAATGGGAGATGTTTGTAAACGGAATAACATGTTTTGGATGAAATTCGTTGTGGAGGTAGCTTATACCCTGGATTATTTGTTATTATTACATAGGCTTTCTATCTCGCGAAAAGTGATGCATTCTTGGTAGGCTTTCTGGGATAAACGAATTATTCCTAATGGACAGCGCGGGAATTAACTGACATCATAATCATAAATCGATTGACAGAAGCAGCTATACATCAATATGTTCGGTTGATTAATACCAAAGCACTATAGACAGACAGGACACGTGTAAAGCGCCTGCCAACGCGACTTGAACCTCGTCCAAGCAGCGCGAGTTTTACTCGTAGAATGCTACTTCTAATTTATAATACCAGCTTTGAGTCATGTTTGCCTGGTACTCTAAATACTTATTTAATCCGAGGTGCGAGTTTGAATCCTTATACTAGCACAAGATATTGGTGGTGAAGGAAACCAGGTAATATTTACGTAGATTTTAAAAAATACCTCAAAAACAACATCTTTGTGGCACTTGAAACAGCTACTTTCACCGGTCTTTGGTGCCCTCAACTGAGCCAATGGGCAGCTGTTGACGCATTTAAATTTTATCGGCAAACATACTTTACCACAGTTTTTGCTGAATAAGTATATCGTAAGGTGCTTTCTGGTAAGATCGGACTATTTTTGAGAAAACCTAAAGAGTCTTAGAAAATATTTTATTGTATCGCCTCTAGTGACTCTTTTACAACGCCATAGCAACCAAACTGTTGCAAAAATACAGAGGTTTCATTTCTTATTTGTAATGTTTAGATAAACACAACGGTTGATGTTTTATGAATGATCAAACAGAGCAAAATTTTTCAGAATGGCAAGTAAAAGATCGGACCGTGTTAAGGTAAGACCGGACTACCTTATAAAATCACCTCTGTAACAGCTAGAATAAGCTCTATCACAGGAAAATATTCGGACTTACCTAATAAAAAACATAGTACAAATTGTTATTGAATTGGTTTTCAAATTTAAGTTTTAGCGAAGATTTAATACATTTTTTTACTCCAAATGTCCGATCTTACCCCGCATGCTTCAAACATAGATTTTTGTGTATCTCAAACTTTTACATCTAAAGGCTCATTAGACTCATAATTACAGCAGGCAGACAATTAACAAAATAGAAGTCAGTTTTCTGAGTTGAAACTTGCATTTTCAAGCTCTAATAATAACAAAAAAATTATTATCAATTAACTTTATTCATTATAAGCTTAAATTTTTATCTACAAACAAATAAGCAAAAAATCAAAAAACTTTATGTAAAGTTGAACATAACTAAATACCTACTGTTTAATAGGACGAACATTTCAGTCTGTAGGTGGGCACTTTACTCTTAAATAATTTTTTTTTATTTAACCTATACTGTCCCACTGCTGGGCAAAGGTCTCCCCCAATTATTTCCAACCATCTCTCTCCTTTGATAGGTTCCACCACCCACTATCGAAGGAGTCGAGGTCGTCTCTCCAGCGTTTCCTTGGCCGTCCGCGGCGTTGTCTCCAGGGTGTTAAGATGTTTGCCCATTTTTCGCTGTGCAACCGGCTCACGTGCCCTGCCCAGTCCCACTTCAACTTGACTGTTTTGCGCCCTACGTCGACAATACCAGTCGTTGAACGCAGCGTGGTATTCCAAACTCGGTCAATCCACTTAAATTATTATTAAGTAATATAAATATGCAGTATTATAGCACGTTCTGTCAACAAATCTTAATACTTACGTATTTTATACAATCCAGAACAAACAAGAAATCAATAACAATCAACAACTAAACATAACAAATACTTCTTTAAGTAAAAACAAAAAAGTAAGTACTTTTACAACATTATTAGTAAAACAAGTTACATTTTAAACATCATAAATTTAGGTAACTTTGATAACTTACTTACTTGTAGGCGAAAACAGCCAAGACATCCGTACAAAAGCTTGCGAAAGTGAGACGTTTGATACAGACAAATCGAATATTGAAAGTAAAATAAAAAGCATGTAAAGTAAAAAGTTTGAGAAACACTTTAAAGTGAAAGACCGGCGGATTATGTCCGATCTTAACCTACGAGGCTAAAGATCGGATCTTTGTCTACAAACGTCGTAGACATGATTGTATAGTACTAATCAATTAGTCTTACATCGCAAATGGTAATAAAACAGCAAAACTTCAAAAATAAACAAAAATTACCTACCAAATTGCTCACAGAACGTTTCAGGTGGAAGATCGGATCATGTCTTTTTCCACTTTTGGTACATCCTTTTTTTGAACGACAATAGCACACGTTCTGCTGGGCATAGCGTAAAAAGCAGACTGTAGGGAGGGGCACAACAAAATGGCGCGTACGGTGATGTTGCCATCATTTAAAAATATTGCTGAATTTAGTAGTTACACGACTTATCCGGACTTACTACTTGTCCGGTCTTACCAGAAAGCACCTTACATGTTTTTGTAGAAAACATGTTTTGTAGAGGGTAAGCAAGTCCTCGGCTGACAGGCTCTTAGCCGGCGCGGATAATCCCGCCCGAGTAAGTAATGCTTCCCGACTGGATGCCACCGGGTTTTACCTTGATTTTTGTTATATCTCGCGGATAACACAAATCGTTTGTAGTAAGAGGATTCTTGATAATATTTTCAAGTAAACCGCGGGTATATAATAAAGCTGAAAGTTTGTGAGTTTGTTTAGATGTTATATATAGACCCCCTTACTAATAAACTTGACATAAAGGTATGTCATGCATAACCTATGAATAACCATACAAATTTTTAGTTTATGCATGACATAACTTTATGTCAAGTTTATTAGTAAGGGCCATAGTATATTTGTGTTTCAATCACGCATAAACCAGTGAACCGATTTGGATGAAACTTGGAATAAGCGTAGATAGTGACCTGAAATAGCATATAGGCTATTCATAATGAAAGTACCACGCGGGCGAAGCCGCGCGCAGGTGCTAGTAAAAGTATAATATTCATGATTGGGGTCACTTGAATCAGCTCATTTGAAAATATTTTCGTGATCTTTATATTAAAAAAGATACATTTTGGAACGAAGTTCTTTTTTGGACGGTATCGGATGGAGGCTAGACGAAAAAAAAGCGTTAAATTTTACTGTCACGACACAATGTTTATGTCAAATCGTCAAAGACCATAGATTGTTACATTGTTAGTACAGAAGAGCGTTTCTAGGATTTTAATATTTGACAATAATTTATTTGACAAACGTTCCAACCGAGTGTTCCACGACACTCACGTACTTTTTTTC
Organism: Epirrhoe tristata; assembly: GCA_951394285.1. Classification (NCBI taxonomy): domain Eukaryota; kingdom Metazoa; phylum Arthropoda; class Insecta; order Lepidoptera; family Geometridae; genus Epirrhoe; species Epirrhoe tristata. The sequence goes on along the minus strand of OX596139.1, from coordinate 432,679 downwards.
TACTAAACTTATCTTTCCTCCACGAGTTGCACAATTCCAAGTTTACCGAATAAACCAGTAAACGCTAGTATAAACAAAACAATTGCATAACTTTCGTCAACACTTACCCCTATTTACCTGCAAGAAATGGCAAAACTAACTTACACCGAGGAATTCATTTCGTCGTCGGCGTGAAATTATTCAATGTTTCCGCAGAACGAACTGCTTCCGGCGATGCATGTACTACGTCTTTCATTCGCTGGAAATGCTAAAGTTTACTGAGTACCTAAATAAGTTTGTATGAGTCAGTGGCCAACTCTGGTGATGGAGTTTTAAGGCCTCCGTTATGGAAGACCAACAATTTAACGTGTCCTCAAAAGCACGGAAGCGCTCAGTTGATAATGCCGCGGGCGGTGACCGATAAAAAGTTGCCTTCAAGCTTCGCCACGCTTTAAAATATGTAGTCATTGTCTCCCAGATAATAAGGCATGCAAGATCCTTGCATGCCTCATTAGTAGAGCAGAATATTGTATTGATATCTTACTCAATCCATGTTTGGGCGGGGAAACGCTCATCTTAGTCACTCTTAATAGATCATCGAAATAAGCAACGTTCTTTGCAGTTATAAAAGTGGATGGTTGATCGCTAGTAACATAAACAACTGAGCGCTTCTGTTCTTCGGAAGGCACATTCATTGTCGGTCCCGAAACCTTCCGGCTTCTAAGTCGTTAACCTGAATATTCTGTCAGTATTGGCCACTACCTCAATCCATCCAGAGTTAGTTTATCCGTGTTCGACTGCAGTAAAGATATTCATGGGTCTCTGCTGGTGTCCACGCCCGACACATTTGTAAACGCTCTGCAAACAACGTCTCAATTACACTTCAGCGTCTCAAAATATTTTGGTGACCACTCTCGATTTGGGAGTAATGCTGCAATTGTCTTTTGGAATGCACCGAAATATATTCTTGATTTAAATTATTATTTATTTTGTCTAGGACTCTGATAACGAAGTTTTGTCTTAATTTAAAAGTCAAAGGCCTCTTTTGCAGTGGACAAAGACGATAACATATTAATATTTTAATTTTCTTTAGAAGGGCTTTTTTACAGTTAAATATAATAATGTTTCCATTTCAAAACAAAAGGGTGCAAAATGCTCCGAGGATTACATCGTTACGGCCAAATATTTATTCCCGGTGCGGCGAGCCAAGGCTCAGAATCGCATCATTCATGCAAATGGCGACGATAAATTGCAAATTAAAAATCCATGAAAATACACAAATAACCGGCCAGCTTGCCAAATGTGGCCGCGTTCAAATGCATTATTCGGAACCAACAATCTATAATTCTCTAACATTATTATTGAAATTTCATACAAGATAAAGACAAACTACTGATGCAGTGAAAACATTAGGCATACTCTAGGCTACACTTAATATCAGGCCTCTATCTCGCAGGGGTAGGCAGAAACCATCATCACCACTTGGCACATACATAGAGGTTGCTATACAGCGAATACAATACAAATAAAATAGTCAAAACTCCATGTTCCTCGAGTTTTCGATTGCATACAACATTCGCCCGCTGCACGAGCTCATTTCACTGAGATTAAATTCTGCATTCTTACTGATGAAAGTCTAATCCTTTTCTGTTTAAAACTTAAGAATCCCTACTAAAGTAAAACACTGACAGTATTGTTTGTACCATGAACTCGAGAGTACACTCGTGCAGTTTTATAGATAAACTTTTCCAGTTAAGAAAGTACAGTCAGTATCAAAAGAACTAAACATCAAAGTTCAGATTTCATTATCGTTCCGAGCCATTAATTGTATATTTCACGAGCCTAAAAATCTGTATGATACATGACGACACTGACACTAAAACAAATATGGCCACTACATCTACAACTAAAACGCTGAATTTAGCTCTTCCTCCGTTGAGTTCGAGAAAGCAAGAGGTATGCCAAAATAGTATCGTGTAAATGGCGTTTATGTCTCACGGTGTACACACTTTTGACACTCGATGTAAGCATTGACTCAATCAAGTGTCAAAAGTGTTGTCAAAGGTTAGGTTACACTCGACACTCAATGCCATTGAGTGTCGACTGTAACCTTACCTTGACTGTAAGTCCTTATGTACAGGAAGCAACGTTGATAATTGTTTCCTTGTTGATGCGGTTAGAGCTTGTCTCGGCAGACGTCATCCATCATCTCGTGGTACGCGGCTATTTCCTGCGGTTCCCTTTTGTAACTGGGTGTAAAAGTCTTCTTATGGCTTTTTAGGTACTCTATGATAATTCAAGGCAATCCGGTAATCCGGGCTGGATAGATCGAATTCAGGCATCACTAAAAATGGTCCGAAGGGGTTAAATAATGTGCTTGAAAAAATCGCAAGAAGAGCGCTGCCAGCCCCCTAAGGGTACAATAAACCAGAGCTAGATTTTCTAAAATATTACTTTTTTCTGACTGCATGAATACTCCGCACTATTAATGTGAATACTGAATAGTGAAGCCAATGAGATTTAATATTTCTATACATACTATAAAAGTCAGTGGGGTCTTTGGGAAACTTAATTCCCAAAGACCCCATTGGTTTACGTAGTGGGGTCGTTGGGATTTTATATTCCCAATCACCACACTGATGGGGTGGTTATGGTGGTTATTGAGAATTTGTATTCCCATCTACCCCACTAGTGGGGTCGTTGAGAATAAACCGATAATGGATAATGTGTTTAAGACTTTATTTCTTTGCTTAATTAATGAAGTAGAATTAACGCGATAAAACTCAAATATGAGTCGCTCTTGAATCTTGAATTTTAATAATAGTATCACCGAATACCGATACGTAATTTTTTTCGCGGAAGGTTCAACGAAACTTCACTATGATTTCTTTTATATCATTTCATTTCTCGGTACACTCTCTATACTCCGGGCGGTCTCTATCAAAAGCTTCTAGTCAAAGCAGAACACTTGAGACCACTCCACGTCAGAACTAAACTTAGTAAAGCTTGTACTGGGGGAACCAGTACGTTTGGGAGCTATGTTGCCACAGATACTCGCGTAAAACTTGTAACAACGTTGTTTCTAACTTCAAATATGCAATAAAAGATTTGCGAGGGTTCTCTATTGACTTCTGTGGTGAGTCATCGTGCATACGTACTCCAAGCCATGGTAGATATTCTTTCACTCAAGATCCTTTGATAATTTTTAGGGTTAAAAAAGGAAGTAAGTTCGCGAGGCCAACTCTCGTGACGAAGTTTTTTAGGTAAGAATGCAGGATCAACTGTACTTTACAGAATTTTATCGAATTTTTAATATTCCACGAAACAAATGAGTTGGGACCTAATTTAAATCGTTTGACTTATTTGAAAACTCTGCAAACGAAATAGAAAATCAGCTCAGAAATGGTCCGAAACTTTTGCAATAATTTATTTTATTGGATTTTGAATTATTTCAGGTAACAGAAATAAATTATGATAAAATTCATGGAATTTAAATTTAATCACTATTTCTATTGTCTACCATACTCGATATAGCGATTAAGTATAAAAACGAATGAAAAGCGAAATATCTTGAAACACAAGCATATAAACAGTTAACCATACTCACCAACTCTTTTAAAGGTAAGTACTAGCAGGATAAGATGGAAATTAAACAGAATCAAACATAAATAAGTTTAGGAATAAAACAGAATTACTCACAACGAGAAACACCAACAAAACTTCCAAGCATCAAATTCTGAGATTAATAAATCTCGTCTGAAAACGCGGTTTAATTCCAGCGATACCTGTTTACACCGAAAAGGAGGGACCGAGATCAATTCGTTACCACACTGCAGACTTATTGGGACTTGCACCCGCTTGATCTTTCAACAGCTAGTTTTACGACGGACTACTAAGGGATCCCAAGCGAAATGAACCTGGTCGTAGTAGTGAGCCGTTTCAAAGCGCAATAGCAAAAATTTTTAGGGTCCTCCGTTCTGTTGAGGGTACTGAGAACACTAGATTCATTTCGATTACTCAAATGAACAGCCCCAAGATACGGTAGATCTTTTTTTTTCGACGTTGACCCATTTAACCAGTCTGTCTGTGAGAAGTAATTTGCGAATAATTCACATTTAATCCGAATGTCCGTCACAAGCCAGCCGCGGCCTTTCGAGTAATTACTGCGCTATTAGGCGCAAATTACGGGAGATAAGACAAGATGCTGCATTAACAAACAAGATCATGACTGTATTCCTAAAACATTAGATTCAATAGCCTTTGAAGATGTGTAAGAGAGTAGTCAGAGGCACGACAAAATACATATTTGTAACAGTAAACCGTATCCGAAAGAAGAATTGACACAAAAAGAAGAAAAAGCACAACAAAAGTTCCTTATGGTCAGGTTAAAAGCCCATCGTCTAATAGAAATTGGAGTACTAACACGTTGGTTTTTCATTTGTTTAGTCCCATCTCGCTACTGATTTGTTCCCGTGATCTTTGGCCATCAATGCTAGCAACAACGATCAGCCTTTATTTACCCTTTATTGTGTTCAAAGTAGACATATGGCCGAGAGTCGATTGACAATATGCAACTGTAAAGTCAAATGCAAAATTCTCTCTCGCCATCTGTCGTCCCTTGGCCGGTGCTCTCAATAGTTCCGATATTCGAACCCAAATCAATTAGGGCGGTGCGATCGCCACCTTAGCCAAAGAATACATAATACTACTACGTGTAGAATGGACACTCCTGGCCCCGCACCAATCAAGACATCCTGCCCCTCTAGTTCTCCATTGCGTTCTTACACATCTGGAGCGTGTTACACAGATAGTAGTTCTATGTCTTCGTGACGTGGTGGTCTTGTGAGTGTAGATTTGTTTCTGTGTGCGTAAGCGATACTGAGCGCTCATTCGTCCATTGTCCCGAGCTTACGTACACAGAAATAACGTGCATGTTACAACATGTGCAACACATAAAACCAACCCGCCTTCATAAGATAGAACAACTGTATGCGTGTACAAAAATTGCGCTTATTGTGGTGTTTAGTTCAGTGTCCAGGGTGTGCGCTAGGAGATAAGTTTGCTGACGTCACGCCGACTTTATTGCGGGTCGTCTTAATTGACTTTTAGAATTGTCGGTGTTCTGTTTCAGATGGGTGATGTTTGAAGTAGTTTTGTGAAGACTCTTTGTACAACTTTCATTGCGATACAGCCGTTTTGGAAAGAACGAGTCGATGACAACAATCGGAGAGTTGAGTACTTTGAAGAATAGTGAGATGCGAGTGAGAGAAAATGTTTGTACAAGGATATAGTCAGGGCAGGCCGCTAGTTTCAGTCGAATGGAGGCAAATACCTGTAGGGATGAAAAATCTTGGTTTGAAAGAAGAAGCACTTACATTGTAATAGCTTTACGAACGAATTTGAAGCCTATTTTGAGTATGTATGTTACAAATGGCGTCCAAGTCAAATACGATCTATTATTTTGAGTGAATGTTTACAAATTGTGATAAAAAATATCCACGTTAATCCACATAGATCCGGTATATTGTGTGGAGGAGCTTGGAAATTCTTATCCTAATTCCGAGTGGCGAGGTGTCGATGCGAGGCGAGCCGTCCTTAGATCCCGGGGGAGCTCACGCGGACTGCTTGCTTCTCGAATATTCTGAAGCTTTCTGTTGTTTTAAAAAATCTACTCTCAGGCCTGAAAAGGATGAACGCAAATTCATACGTAAAATCTGTTGGAGCTAATACTTCTTGATATTTAAACTAATACTCTTTGCTAAGTTCCGTTTTTAGTTTTTAAATAGAATGACTTTTATGTATATATCTAAAATTTGTATCAGCATAGTGATGTTGTAATTTTCCTTAAACTAAATAAAAATGCATGATTAAACTTCTATTGTATCAATTCCCTCAACTACTTTTAAATCCTAAATTTAAAATACGGACGAATGAAAACCTATGACCTGTTTTTTTCGTTGTCTCTATATTTTTTTTCATTCCACGGGCCGGTCTAGCATTGTCTCTGTTGGTATGCATTAAAGTTTCTGACAATACAAAAAGTTTTATTGACGTACTGGTGGTTCTAAGAACAGGCATACCTCAATTTATACTATAGTTGAAGAGCCTGTTGACTTTGACTTCGAAAGCTGTTGGTAGTACCAAGAACGTAACCGAAAGCGGTGTATCTGCAAACACATACAGTGTTCTCATAGTTAAGCTTATCAAACAGTAGGCTTCTGAAACAATCTACGTAAATATACCAACGTATTAAATAAATAGCCTTCAGACATTGATAAATGTCAAGGCTATTTATTTAATAAGTACTTAACTTGGTGTTTCCATTGATTTATTTATTTATTTATTTTTCACAAGGTACAAAGTAATACATAGGTTGGTTAGTAGCGCTTAAAAACTTAGAATAAGTTCGCCTAAGCACTATTACTTACGGCCTTACTAATAAACGTGGTATAAAGTTATACCTGAGTGTTTACTGTCAAAATGTATGGTTATTCCGAGGAATAACTTTATGCCACGTTTATTAGTAAGGCCCTTAGTCTTTCCACACATTACTTTTCGCAAACTAAACATATACATGAAGAAACCATTTAGTACTTTTAAATGTGGCGATGTGCTATCAATTGTGTCAAATGTAGCGGGAAACAGCAAGAACGTTTTGAAAACTTTACAATATTGAATAGAGGTCTCAAAATCGTCGATATGAAAGGCGCTATTCCGGCGCCATTTTACAAGTACTTGCAAAAGTGAGGGTAGTAACATAACCATGACAATAATCTGTAACGACGTCACTACTCTATCTCTACGAGTCAGCTATTGGCCATTAAACTGTGAAAACTTGGATTTTACAGCTCTTGAATGGGCACGCTTTCGGGACAACGAATCGAAGATAGTGGCATAGGAGAGAATTGAAGGAGCATCTTTGAGGGGTACTTGAAATCTCTTCATCATACATGGTTGAAAGAACTAGTGCCAAGAAGAAGAATGTGCAAAACTAAGTAGTTAGTATGAGAGGTCGTTTTAGGTGCTAGCAACTCTAGCAAGCCTATTTTAACTCAAACAATGTCCCTGGCACTATCGTAAGCATAGGCTTCCTCTTTTTGTATAAAAAAATATTATGTCAATAAATATTTTTTTTAGTTTACTTTACAAGTAAAGCGTGTAAAGGCCTAAGTTCCCTGAATCTTTAATATACTACAGCATTTTCAACCGACTTCAAAAAAGGAGGAGGTTCTCAATTCGTCTGCATGTTTTTTTTTTTTTTTTTTTGTATCTTGTTACGCGATTGCTCCGCCATTTGTTGACCGATTTGCAAAATTCTTTTCATGTTTGAAAGGGTATACTCCAGAGGTGGTCCCATATAAATTTTATTCCTGAGGGATTGATAGTTTCCCCGTAAAACTCTAAACACCTTCCCTCCTAGCCATGTCACAAATAGAAATCGAATCGACAGCTTGACGCCCTGAGTCACACCGCGTTTCGAGTCAAACATTGAAGTCGGTTTTCTTTTTAGTATAAAAACGTAATTATTCCTTTGTGTTTTTTTCTTTTAAATCTTGTTAATAGTTTTTGTTGAATAAATATCTTTCCATTCTTTCTTTTAGTCAAACTAAAGGTATTTTCACAGTCACCCATAGCTTCTAAATAATCGAAAAGGGACGGTCAAGTACACGAGAACTAAAAATAGTTCCGAACTAAATGTATTACAAATTCAAAGTGACAGGCGTCGGAACCCGATTACGGACCCAAACTAAACAGAGAGACATGGGTCCAGCTGTCGCCGAGACGCACTAATTCCATCATTACTGTCTGTATTCACCTAGACCTATGTTCGAGTTAAAATACCTATTTTCTAGTTAAAAAAAGAAACAGGAAAATTGGTTGTGCCACCTATCAACAATTTTCCAAAATTAAAATCTGTTGTCGGGATTTGACTTATGGCATTCGTATTGAAAGTCGTACTTACTATCTCACACGACAAATTTAAGTAGGTAAAAGCTACCTACCTAATTTTTTAAATTCTGATCCAAATATTAATTTTTAATAATGTTTAGGTCATTACCAAATTATCAGAACCTACCAAAAAGGGTTAGTATTTGGCAAGGCAAAATATTCCAAATTTTAATCGTAAAATGTTATGCAAACTATTGGTATTATTATTATTAGTGATGGCGTGGCTTTCATATCACTGCGGCCATGAAGACCTATTGTGATCGCCACTTTCAAGTCGCCCCTTGAGGCGGGGCGTTCATAGTTCACTACCAAGCCCTACTGCTAACAGAAACTGTAGGACCTTTTTGGGTGTGAATTCTCGTAGCTCCTCTGGGCTTAAGGTGTATTTGCCCAGAATGGCGCTGCGTTTGTGCATTAATGGTCCACACTCTCCTAGCAGATGAAGGGGCGATTCATCCGCCTCTTTGCAGAACCTGCAGGTTGGAGTGTCGCAAAGCCGTAACTTAAACATGTGCTTGTTAAGGCGACAATGTCCAGTCAAAGCTCGGACCATAATGCGTAGGTTATTTCTGCTTAGCGCTAAGACTTGGTTGGTATACCGTTTGTCAAAGGCTCTGATTAGCAGTTTGGAATGGTTCATGCCCGGAGAGTTATACCAGTATCTGGTTGACTCTCCGAAGCAGGAATCTGTTAGGGTTCTTTTGGCCAGACTTTTCGGTATGCCACAGAACGGTTCTACTATTGGTATGTAATAAAATGCTTACACCGCACAGATTAAATTTAATATTCAAGCCCAAGTAAACCTAATCACAGCTCCTAGACATCATATTGTGCCTCAGCGTGGGTCAGCGAGCCTCCAAATAATTTGTTAGGGTCTCTCAGGATATGGGCTTCTTAGTATTTAGGTACCGAGAGGTTACGTCCGTAAAAACTTGCTAAAGAGATAGGCGTAGGTTAGTTAAGATCGTGGCAAGTGGAAATTAGTTGTTTCTGGCTACCTCTGCGAAAAGTATGTACCTATATATAAAAACTCTCTGTAATAAGAGATTTTATTAATCTTCCAAAAATAGTCTACGCTTTCTTTTAATTCAATTGCTGCAAGTTTGATCCTCCTATAGCTGTGCATATAAATGATGATGAAAAACAATAACATTTTGCGTAAATATTTCCTTGATATGGAGTCCGTCATTTGAAGTAGCCGTGACTAAGCAAATCAGTATCTAAGTCTAAACTAATAATAATGAAAATTCTCACATAAATTCAACCCTTATAAGAAGGGCGTAGAGTTTAAATTTGTTTATATATATACTGGCCTAAATTGTGAACCTAACGCACTCATTCACTACAACCTATATTATGTAACGCATAGATCAGAAGCTATGGAATACAAACTATATTGTTATACGGGAACCACAAGGCAGATGACTACATTATAATCATATTGTTTTTTAAATACATTTATGACTTACACAAAACACCCAAGACAAAAGATTGCAGATCTCACAACATTTGGAAGGCAAAAACGACTAGAAAACTCGAGGCCTTCCCTTTGCCCAGCTGTGGGACAGTGCGGGCTAAGAACAACAACAATACACAAACATTTGCTCCGGTGGAGATCACACGTCGCAGGCGGAGGTCCACCCACTGCACTAATGTCGGTACTCGGAGTCACTACCGTCTACTTACCAGCTTTATATAGAAAACCATTACTAGTAGCCGTCATCGTCAAAAATATAGGAATTGTATACTGATTGGTCCATGCTCTGTCTGACGCAAAAAACATGGCACTGACTCTCAACCTACAGACTTTGAGCCGGAATGTCTAATTATGAAAAATCCCGGGCGACACTTGAATAAATCCTCTCCATCCTCTGGCTTAAGTCGTTCACTTGACCCTCAGGCCTCGAGAGGTTTGTTTTAAAATAAGTACCATTTTGATATCTCATATTTATAATCATTTTCAGTTTTTTAATTATATCTGGGCAAGGATATCGAAGCAACGCATGATCCGATAGAACGAATCAGCATTGCCATTCATCGTGGTAATGCCATCATCTTGGGACGATTCCGACGCGCAGGACCTAGAGGCTAGACCCTGTAGTCAATTTCAGCTCAAACTGGCTTAAGCTTCAAAAGCTATTTTTATTACAAAATACTATTTACTTCACATACAGTAAAGTACATAAGTATAAGTGCCACTAAGGCCTTTAAGTGCTATCTTGGCGGCCAATAGGTTCTGACGCCAGTTGCCATGAAAACTTTGCGTGCTTACCGCGGCTACTACAAACTCAATACAAACTACTAACTATTCTATTACGCACTGACCATCAGATACTTTTACTCTACGCTGAAAGTCCCAAGCCCTGACGATTGAAAGGTATCAGCCTTTATGGAACTAATTTCGGCAACAACAGTCTCATTGAACAAAACATCTAATTCACAAGCTCTGTAAATTGGCTCACTGAAACCAGGCTTAATAAAGTGGCAAGCAAAACAAATCCAACGTGAAACCGCTATAAATATTGACCGGCAGGGAAAGACAATTTCGATCCATTAGTTTTACATGGGGCCACATGTCCCTAGTGGCTAGGGATAATGCCTAGTTGCCGGATAAAACACGAAAATACATAAAGCCGGACGACGTAGAGATTTTTTGACCGGTAGTCAAGTTTTCATTTAATACATACCTGAGCCACCTGAGCTAAAGAATGTCTACCACGTCTTGGAAATACAATCGACTTGAAAGCAGCCAAGTGTGTCAAGGTATTTTATGTATTTTGTAAGGTTCCTATAAGTTAATGCCCAATTTTGATGACAGAGTTTTAAGGCCACCTAAAAGCCTCCGTCATGACTAAACTTAATAGCCGGGATCAACAATTAATAGTGCCCTCCAAAAGAGGAAAGCGATCAATTTATAATGCCAATAACGGGTACCACTTTGGTGTTAGCAATTTCATACGTGAATACTTCTAAGCCTATAGCCGCCAGTTTCGCAACAAAGGCCGGACATTCTCCGGCCTTACCCAGCTCATCACACGCCTTCCCCTGTCCCCTGACACCAGGGGACGGTAATCGACTGTCGAATACGTAATCACGGGAGTTTTAACAAACCAGGGGAATAATGACCACGTGGGATCTACGAACTTTTTAATTTGAGCTCTCGTATTTTGAACTTAGAATAATGAAGGGTTTACGGATTACAGCCCGTCAGTTAAACCCAGTACCTACATGTTTTAATGTAGGTACTGTTTTTTTTCTTGTCATGTTTTATCAAACTAGTCTACATCTTCTTGTCGTATCAACGGTTATTTCGAACTAGTGTAGTGAGTGTGGTGAAAAGATTTTAAGTGCTTCACAAAGAGATATGCCAGTTTCATTACGATGTTTTCTTTACTGGCATCGAGCAACCTTAATTTTGGACAAACACATTTAATATACGGATTTGAACCTACAACCTAAGGATTGAAAAGGGGCTGTTTTCATTAGTCCGACATGGCTCTGGTTTTGATTTGTGATTTGTAAAAAAAAGAAAACGAACCCTATGAATCCAGTTGAGTTTTGTAATGGTATAAATAATATTGAACCATTCGCAATCTCGCAAGTTTTATTGAATTCGGTCTAGGGAAATATTTTCTCGACGTTGGATCCGGTCGTGTATAAAAAAGAAACTACATGAGTGATGCGTATATTGAACTAAACAGGATCACGACTGTATCCCAAGGTACGGTTGACATAAGGCTCAAGTCCACCTAGGATCATTAAGGATCAAAAGTTTAGAAACTATCCTACTAGCACGGCTTTTGCCACTTACTTTACTTAAACAGCAAATTACTTTCCCCCTCAAGCCAAATTAAAAGCAAATATTCTCCAACTAATCTCGGCAGGATAACAAAAGATCAGAACGTAAGGCGGCAGGTGCGAAAACATGGGGTTATTTAATTAGGGAGGTTCATACTCATATGAGTAAGGGTGTGGCCTTTCATGAGCTTAGCGAACTCAGCGGCGACCTTAGATTATTTTTTCGGTTTAAATAATAAAGAAACTAAACTTTTCGAAGTTCTTCTGAGAGCAAATACGAAGCTAGTAAATAGGCACAAAAAAAAAACAAAATAGAACAGAAATGATTCTATCTTTAATCCACGGGCACGGTTCACATTGTCTCAGAGTTTATGAGAGGCTTATTTAAAAAAATCTAAATCTCTATTAGCAGAATTCGCAGAAGTTAGCATTACACACGTGATTGGTTGCATTGCCTCATAGCCGCCTATTGGAACATTAGCTGGATTCCGTCTGGTGTTTTCGTATGCCCAAGTCGTGCCTTAGCAGTTCTAGTTCCGTTGATAACATTTTGGTGTCAATTTGTACTGTCGAGGAATGAAAAGGTTGACCAGTTTTCAAATAAATTCGTTTACGCGTTGCAAGCACATGTTACATTTTAAACTGCGTACTAGACGAGAGTGCTGTACTGAAATTATGTCTAACTGTTGACAACAAAGTTTAAATTCACTTAGACAAATGTTCTTTCATCTTTGACTTAGTTGAACTAAAACCTTTTTATTAGTTTGATCTTGCTATTACATTGTGTCAAGTTTGATAAATCCAATTATTGCCATGTAGTGAAATGAAAATCATTACGACAGAATGTGTCATACTCGGTCGATAAAGCAGATAGTTATCAAATGGTTATCAAACTAATACTTACCTACTAAGCAAACAATAACAGATCCTTTTCATTCCACAACTGTACCTACTCGCTACGCTCGTGCAAAATGGTGGCCTAGCGTGTTGGATGCGAGCGAACTCGCCCGTGGATAGGACGCTCGGCCTGTCTCATCTCAACAAATTAAGGTTAAGTACCTTCAACACTTCAGTCTACCTGCAGCTAATCTGGGCCTAACCATTCATCTACAAAATCTAAAGTTTATCATCAACGCAACTAAAATGTACACTCTCCTTTTTGGCAGCTTACATTGGTCAAGAACAATAAACTTAGGCATTTACATCTATATTAGATGATTTATACAGCGTCAGGAGGCAATCCATGCCTACACTTAACGGGACGCTGCTGTCGTGCCTTGGGACATTGTTTGACATGGAATAGGCTTGGTGAAGGAAAACATCGTGAGGAAGCCCGCAGCTTAGTCAGCTCCACACGTATTGACGTCGTCTTTCCTGTGGGCCAGGCTGATTAAGCTGAGAGGATGGTTTAGGTGCTGGGCAAGAACATTGGCATATAAGTAATAAATAAAAATAACAAATAAATAATAAATAATGCTGGACATTTTCACACACCATCATCTAGCCCCAAACTAAGCAAAGCTTGTATTATGGGAACCAGATAACAGATATACTACTTATATACTTTTTGTTTGTAAATACATACATATTATACATAGAAACCCCCAGACCCGAGACAAATATCTGTGGGTCATACAAACATTTGTCCCGCGATCGAACCCGCAACCTTCTGGGTCGCAGGCGGACCTTCACCCTCTGCGCCACAGAGGTCGTCGAGTAACAGATAGAAGTCATTACTTCAGGAGGAGCGCACTTATATAGACAAGTTGACTTCCCACTGTCCGATGGGCTTACACCCTAGTGTACAGTACCTATACTGTACTTGTTACTTACCACTCTCCTTGACCAATGTAAACCACTCATTAAAGGCTCTACCAGTTCAAAATCGAAGTAACACATTTTTTTATTCTAAGTAATAAAACCTAAACAAACTTATTTTCCACAACAGTGCATTTACTTTCGTTTAAACCTTTTTCACGAGCTTACTCAAGTTTGGAGTATAATATTCTTCAAATAACGTCTGCGGTATTAAGCAGCAGGTAAGCTTTAGTCTCTAGAAAACGGCGACCATCATGTTCCACTATTAATTTATACTGAAGACATAAGTAACTATCGGTGATGCATAAAACTATAAATGATCGTTTACGCAGAGATAGACAAGAAAAAATCAGGTATGATTGAATTGAATGAGTGAGCGAATGGTTTACGTGAATGTGAAGATGATTAGATGAGTGTGTTCAAATATGGAATTAACAGTGAGACAGAGACGGGGCCACAACGGGTATGGCGCCACTGAAAACCAGCGCCCCAACACTCTCGAGCTGTTGGAGCAAATGCTGAGGGGTAGCCGTATTTTCACCCACATAAATTGTGTAGATTTAAGTACCTATTGCAACTGTTGTATATGATGTGGAGAAAATAAAACTTTATTCTATTCCATGTCCGTTTTATTACAGTCGACGTTTTTCAGGCTGTCTATAGACGATTTGCGTCACAGCTCGGTGAAAAATTAATAAAATATCCCTTGAAATGCGCGGTTCTTTAAGCGTGGACGGAAATTGAGCTTTTTACTAAACCACGGAGTTCTTTAGTCAATATTGTTTTGATTAGCCACTACGAAACTTAAGTCTACCTGTCTAGCTCGGGAGTTGTTTTGAAAGAACGATTGCTTTATTAAAATTCCTTTTTGTGTATGAAAATATACTTGTTTTTCTTGACTCGTAAAAGCTTTTTTATTTCAGTCGTTTTGAAATTTCATCATTTTGATGATAATGATGAAATTTCAAAACGATGTAGGATGTAGACCTCCAGTTTACGCCATTCGTTTCGGTTCTGTGTTCCATCCAAATCAAGCCAATACCTAGTTTAGTCGTTTTTATAACCCTTTCACCACACTGGTTCGAAAGAACCGGTGACACGACAAGAAGAAGTGGTTTTTAATTTCGTTGGCCCATCGCGTTGCTTTTTAAATACCTACCAAAAATTTCACCAAATTCGCATTAACAATTTTAGTAAGTATTATTATTAGCCATAATCTAATTAGCACAGAATTGTGTTGGATGGTACAGTCAGCATCAAAAGTTGATTACCATTTTGAAGTTTCCGAAATCAGAATATTTCCGAAATCCGTAACACCATGACCAAAATTTTGACAAATAGATTATTTCCCAAGCTAAGTTTATTTTTTCTTAGCATTCGAAGAGAAATGGCGCTTTAAAAAAACAAACTGTTAATGAACTTGATGCCGACTGTACAAACAAAGAGGCCTCGGTTCAGCAGAGGGCTAAATCGGGTTGTGGATGATGATAATAATGTCCAATGGAAGTCCGATAAGTAATGCAATATGTACTTTGCTCAATATACTACATAATGATATCCATCGTTACTATCATGAAATAGAATGACACATAGAATACTATAAGACTCAGTTGGCTTCATTTATTATTCTCCGCTAACCACCAAAAAGCAATTACACCAATAGAGTGGTCTCCAAAGACTTTTGCTAAACAAATAAAGGTATTAAGCAAATAAACTGCCCAGGGTTGTCGACCGATTTCCTTGTCCATCGCACACCACGTCACAAGTTGTGTGACAAGCGGCGCAAACAAAAAACATGAAGTGAAACCAGAAGAAACCAAGAAGTGAAGTGAGAGAGAAGAAGAAGAAGACTGAGCCAAGATGTTACTGATTGGGCGGTATAGTCGCTCAGCGACAAAGCCCTTTTCTTTTTTGTTCATATAAATAAATAAATAATACAACAAAGAGAATGTAAAGATGAATTAAAGCTAGCAAAAAAGGTGTGATGTCAAAAACATCTATAGACTTTACAAAGTTATTGTGGCTTTACAGAACTATTGCAAGTACTTTGATCATAACTTTTCATAAAATGCTTTTTCTTTATTATCTAATTTTAAACTTAGTGCAAAGGACCCTGGGGATTTTGCAGGGTTTGCGGCTCGTTGGTGGAGAATAGACCGCTTTTTTCATGGCTGCCACTCCCGTAAAGGCTTATGTCACGAACGAAAGTGTTCAAATCTTAATAAATGTAGTGTGGCCTGAATGACGCCGCCTAAATCATCTGTAATAGATGGATAAAGAGGCCAATGATGATGATGAATGTTAAACTTAATTATAGAAATGAACTATCTCAATCTGAGAACCAATAATTACAGACAAATTAGAATTCAAAAGATTCATCAACTTGACTCATTGTTTATAACTCTCAACTCTCCTTTCATATTAAAACACAGATTTTTTTTTTTTTATTCTTTATTAGCATTTTTTATATTAAGATTCGAAAAAAAGCATCACGTATATGCAACTTATCGTAATCGTATGCCAGATCAGTAAGTAAACGTATTAGAGCCACTTTAACTCTTGCCCTGCTAGGTTTGGAGCCAGGCCAAGCAGAATTGTATGTCATTGCTTAGAAGTTAGCGGGAAGCATATTTTTTGGCAATTGAAAACAATGAGAGGATACAAACATCTGATCAAACTTTGTTTGTAAATATTTGGCATGAAGACGGTGCTGAAAACTTTTGTGTTTTATACCCTTCTCTGAGTTTGACTATGATCTCGGATCGTCATAGTTAATAAGGCTGGACATTTCACACAGCATCACTAGCCCCAAACCAAGCAAAGCTTTTACTATTTGCAAATTTAGTTGTAGCCTAGTTTAAAAGGTTGTCTGGAAGATATCGCTATCCAGCGATAAGACCGCCAATTACACACAATGGTATCTATGTAATAATCTATATTTAAGTACTTAGGTATCTACATTGTATTGTAATAAAGTTTTTTTCATTTCATTTTCATTTCATTTCACTATGGGAACTAGTAACTGATATACAACTTATTATAGGTACTTTTTTGTTTGTAAATACATACTATTATACAAGAAACACCCAGCTCCGAGATAAATATTTGCAGATCATACAAACATTTATCCCGCGGCGGGGATCAAACCCGCAACCTTCTGCGTCACAAGCGGGCTTTCACCCACTGCGCCACAGAGGTCGTTCAGGAAATACTTAGAAATACTAAAACTTTACACACTTAAATATATTTTTAGAAATGTATTAAATAACTTTCTTTTCTTTCTTTCGCTATCGATCTACCGATTCTGAAGAATTCAAATCAAATTCAAACCCAACTCTTCAAGAAATCCCAATTTCCACTATCTCTGAACGCTCCTCCATAAAAGTAAAATATTACAACCCACTCCCTATATACTTAGATTTATCTATACATTATCAGTGACGCTGGAACAGCTTGTCCGTCTGTCGGCAACGTGTTTATTGGATAAGTTTCCAAAGTAAACATGCGGGGTGTTGAACCTATGGAGTTAGACTGTGTGGGTTGAATTACAAGGAATAGCTAGAGAGTAATTACAGTAAGCACTTATATTAAAATGCGAAAGTTTGGTACGGATGTTTGTTACGCAAACGGCTGAACATTCATGAATAGAACTAGGAATAGATGTAGATCGAAGCCTGGAACAACAAAAAAGTCGGTAAATACGAAAATCTTAAAAAAATAAGATTTAACTATGATGAACTAGTAATCGGTAGGTATTGTTTGAGAATAATTCTAAACGTGTCGTATGTTTCTCGCAATAGGAGACAGTCAGACAAACATGAGATAAAAGAACTTTACGACAAATGATGGTCATTTGCGGCGATACTCGCCCCGATATGGCTTGTTATTCGGGCTTGAAGCTCCTTTACAAAACAACGAGAAGTGCTAGAGAAAAAAAAATTAAAGCCGAAAATTGCACGCGTGTGGATTTGACCTTTTGAGTATTTAGTGCCTTTTGATTTGACCAAACGTTTGTTATCCATTTTCAAAAATAAAACTTAAAAAAAACCACCGAAAGTACTGAAAAGCAAAAAATAATGAAACTTTTTTCCCTCATCCCTCAGGAATAAAATTTATATGGGACCACTTCGGGAATATACCCTTTCAAACAAAAACATAATTATCAAAATCGGATATATGCTCTGAAAAAGTTATGCGTTACATAAAAAAAAATAAAAAAAATATAGGCGTCGTCTTGATAACCTCCTCATCTTTTTTCGTCGGTGAAATTGTATGCACGATGTCATTGGGGTTATCCGGATGGATTATCCGGATCCGGCCTCTTGAATTTTAAGTGTGATTTTTGATCTGTCCTACTTTTTTAATATTCACGGTGTATTTCTTATAACGTTAGAGAAGACACAATACCAATCAAGTCTTTATGTCGACCTAACTTGTTATGAAACACACCGCAAATGTTGTACATTCACGTAAAATTTAGTAATAAGACTATTTTTTTGTTCTATCGTGCGTGACCAACCACTCTGTCTGTAAAAAAGCCTGATTTTTTCTTCGTCACGTCGACATTCCGTGTCTAATCCGTCCCGTGTAAATATCAAAGCATTGTTAAGGATCTAGCTACAGGATCGGCGAACGTTTTATAGTCACTCGGACGAAATTAGGACAGTTTTGGGAAAATAAAAATAGAAGTTGTACTGATTTCGGCGACATCAGGTTTCAGCTACGAGAATAAACACGATTTTACGTCAGAGGTTTAACACATTATTTGTTTCTTGTGGAAAACTTTTAATGTAAGTACCTAAGTACGTCCATCGTTTCATTTAATTCAGTATTAATGTTCATGATGAATGGAGTGGGTGCTGACTTGAGATGACGGCTGATAGAAGAAAATGAAAGAAGAATAGGTAGGTACCATATTGTATTTAATGAGAGACAATGGCAGGACAGGATGAAGCTACACCTGCCTAGTAGTTCTTGACAGATAGTTTGTATTTAAACTGCTAGGCGACCGCTAGTGGCTAAAACAACTGAGCGCTTCTGTGCTTCAGAGAACTTAAGGATAGGTAATAGGTACTTAAGGATAAACTATCTGCCTTTACTTCTACTTGAAGAAGTCAATCATGCAGTACAATCTCAAACAGCTGAAAGCATGAAACACTTTGATAACTTGATTCAGTTGAAGCCATAAAAATGAGTCCCCGAATTTCTCGGTTCAAGCATCATTTATATTACACTCCACTTTTACACTGCAGGCCGTGAAAAATATAAATGTGTCCGATGCAAATTTAATGGACTATTAAGTTTGTAGTCACGCACGTAAAGCGGAGAGTTTATTGCGGTGTTTCCACGATTTCGGCGATCCAAGCGAGCACACTCGCGGGTGCGGTTATAACATGCTTTACACTTTTTGTGCACTGAGGTGTAATTAGTGTGGTAAGTGTAGATTTCATGACTGGGAAATCGTGAAAAGGCAACGAAATAATGACGGAAGGGGCATGAAGAGGGAAATAGAGTTACAACTGTATATTTTGTATAATTTGTAAATATATTTTGTATAACTGTATATTTTGTAATTGTATATTTTTAACGAGTCTAAGAGAACCCATTGAAAGAAAACGCTTTCTCTCGTTCTACTCGTACAATGTGTTCACTCTATTTTGTGGAATGGAAGGGCAAGGATCTTTTGATTCGACTTCATCGTGAAAACTTCCTTTCAATCACTCTAGTTAGAATTCATATTTATACAAATTGTGGAGAACCAATATAAATTTTCTCCACTCTTTTGCTCGCACAATTTTTATTTTCTACAAATACAAATGATATTTGCATGCGCTCAGATTATGAAATAAAGCGCACCGAAAATTATTTTCCGATCCATTCCCTGTTAACTTTTTAGTTTTCAATACGCTTTTTTTTCAAAGCGTTCAAATTGAATCTTTTTAATCCATGAACGAGCAGCTATTTTGCCTTCAGGGAGATTATGACTTGGTCAGGGTCCGGTACAATCTGCTGTTATTGAATGCATTGCTTATCTGTTGTGGTACGCGCGAGACAACAAATTCCGTACTTTATTCAACACAGCTGGTTTACTGCTCTAATTTTGGAGTTATTATTTGGCTTGTTTTATAGCTTACGTAGGAATGCGTCATTTTTCAAGTGCTGTGGTATTGCTTTCTTTCGCTGTGGTATTTGTTCTTGATACGTTACTTTTTGCACAGTTACAACATATCTATGACCGCTACTGGCAATAACAACTGAGCGTTTCTGTGTGTCGTTGTTAATCCAGGCTATAAAGTAATAAAAGCATCACGGAGGACCACAGTTAGTCACCAACTCATAAAACTTACTTAAGTCAAGGGCGTCTACTCAATTTAATATTAGTCCTTGAAGTCAGCGATTGCAACTTTACTCATGTTTTCGTCGCGTCGGGCCCGAACATTTAGATTTATCAAAAGTAGCCCAGCATAGTTTCAGCGGAACGCATTCACGACGAAACTATTCCGTGAGATTCGTCCGAAACAGACGTTTCCTGCAATGCGATTGGTTGCGGTCGGATGATCCGTGGATGCGTTCCGCTGAAGTATGAATCGCTAGGCTGATTTTGTAAACAAGGCTAGCTGTCCTGTTCGCTTCGCTCGCTGTGGTGTTCCCAAAATTAGCATTTTAACAAGGTGCGTGTTGTTCGCTGAAACTCGTTCACGCAAATACAACGTTGATTACTCGGATTACCCTGTGACGGCTTTTTAGTATTAATTTGAATAAATTAATAACTTGTTATATTATTTTGGCTTCCTCAGGTAAACAATGGATGTAACCAGTGCTACAGAATTTTGTACTAAATTCTTGTAAGCAAATTCAGGTGGCCAACTTTAAGGCTGTATACCTAAGACGATGTCCGTCAACCGTGTACCATATATATTGTTTTTATATTATTAATGGCATGTATTAGGATTATTCAAATACTTTTTCCAGCTTTGTTTCCCTCAAAATGAAACTTCTGTGCACTACCGTCCTTTTTGTATGCTTCTTTGGTTTATTTTCCATCCAAAGGTTGCCTGGAAGAAATCGCTTTCAGCGATAAGGCCGCCCATTGTACTAATTTTGAACTTGTTTTATTTATGTGTTGTTTTGTTATTAATTGGTGTACAATAAAGTGTTCATTCATTCATTCATTCATTCATTCATTCATATACAACTAGTGCATAAAGTTTTTTGCATATTTGTGTTGATTTGATTGAACCTAACTTGATGATATTTTTATGTAACTACGAGGGAGGTCACGAACAAGAGCTAGTCTGTATTGATAAAGTTCACAGTCCACATTATAATCAAATTGACACATTCTCAATAGGCTAACAGGGCTACCACCCGGCAGTAATCTAGCATCTGACATGTTATTGGTGGAGCGACTGATGGTGTAAATGACGAGGGTTCGAACCATTAATTTCCATTTATCCGCCGACAGCCGGCTGTGTGGGAACCCTGAAAACTTACAACAATGTAGCAAGTGATATACAATAAGGAGTACGGTTCTTGTGAATTGGCCAACCCTATTATGTTTAGGTATTTAAATATGTAGAATAACCATTGGATACGTTATTTTTTTAAGTAAGGTATTCAAAATGTTTAGGGCAGAGCCCGACTTTTGATTGGAAGGTCATGGGTGAGTCCCGGCCGCTTATCAATGGATTTTTCATTTCAGAGCTAAACGGTAAAATAAATATCGCGTAAAATAATTACAAGCCCATAAATCCTGCTGGTAATACTTCATTTTTCCCAAATAAACGCCTATTTAATGTTAATCTAGGACATACTGCCAAAACACATTTCATGCAATGCACGATCATCTAAAAACTGTAGTCTGAGGTCTTGAAGAGACTTTTTTGTCAATCAAATTATATGCAATTCTGGGATACGATCTACATCTGTTCAAAGTTTCATTCAGATCCGTTTAGCCGTTTCAGCGTGATCAACAAGATCCATCTATCCAAGTTTCGTAAGTATTCATAGACGTAAGAGCGGTTTTACACTATCCGATCCGATATCGGCATCGGACGCCGATACGATGGCGGGGCAAGTAATGTATGAAATTGATAGCTCCGATATCCGATATCGGTTCGGATAATGTGAAAGACAGTTACATATTTGATACCGATATTGGATCGGATAATGTAAAAACGCTTAAAGATGGAATTAAAATGGATATAGAGCAAAGCCAATACTTGTACTCAAGATAATACCAACCAAAACTGCGGTACCGTTGTTAAACGTAAGTTTTGGGGGTCGATTGCAAACACGACTCAATTATTGACCCTCAGGGTTATCGCACATCATGTTCGCTGCGTCAACACAATGATATGCGATATTGTTGAAACTCGAAGGTTTTGGGTGAAACGGGTCAATCGGCAATACCCGATGACTGGAAAACATTAACCATTCACCGTTTATAGTCTCTCTCAACTCTACCTCTCTTAATAGTATTCGTCAATATACAGATTTTATTGAATCATAGCTGACAGACTCTACCTACTCTACTAATCACTTTGTGACGAAATTAAACGAAATCAGTTTATACCTTTGGAATTCGGATCATGATGTAGGTGGTATAAATAGAGGCACTGATAAATTCTTTAAAAAATTAATACTTGCCCTTTTATAGCACTGGAGGTTAATAAAATATCATTTTTTGAGATCAAGAAATAGGTAAAGAGCTACTCGTAGATTCGATTTTTTATTGTGGCAACATTTTGAGAGTTTACCGCATTTTTGTGCAATCTGGTGTTTTTATTCAGCGCGAAATGCAAACTATAAAATAAATGCAAGCTGGCTCAATCACCATGCACAGGAATTATGCCTGGACCTAATTGGCCAGTCGATTGCCGCACTGTGAACGAAATTGTTTTTTTTTTTACTGCAAAATGGACAATGTCTATAAAATAATGCTCCAAAAACGCCGCAAGTGTTAAAATAAAATAAATAAATCCAGAGTTGGTCACAAACTCATACGAACTTAAGTACTTACTTTTTAATTTTGCAAATTATTTAATTTCATTACGCCGCACGATATTTTAACGTAGAATATGCGTTGCCGAAAATCCCTAACTTGATTTGCAAGGGAATCTCCTGTAGGTACCTATCCAACATGGCTGCTCCAGACATTCAGTAAACAAAGTGCTGTAATCTATTGTAATTTTTCCATTAGGACATCTGTTGCGATTACCATCTGCTCTTCTTAATGCTACTTATACTTATCCGTTGGATAAAGCAGCTGACTCATTTCACGGCAGTAAACTTGGAAGATGGTTCTTATACCGTCCTGGAGGGAGTTTAATGGAAACTACCCGATGAATTATAAAAGTTGAAAAGGCCATCGGTTTTGATATCAAAAACTGCCACATGCAAGACAACGTCAATACGTGTGGAGCTGACTAAGATGTGGGTTTCCTCAGGATGTTTTCCTTCACCGTGATGAATTGTAAATTTCACAAAACAAAAATTCCATTGATGCACGGTTGGGATTCGAACCTTCGGATTGAAAGTCGTGAGCCGTAGAGGTCCCAGGTAAATCGTGTCGTATATCGTAAGTTTAGTTCAACTGCGATATAATCTGTAGCTAAACTGATTCCTTCGCGCTAAAAGTGCAGCGAATTTTCCGCGGTTCAATCCCACGGCGCCTCCGCTGCAGATAAATTAATGTCAAAGTCAAAGTCAAATAGCATTTATTCAGTAGGACCGCTGGGATCACTTTGAAACGTCTTAAAACTAGGTGATTCTACTCCTGTTCCTTCGCGACCAATAATGAATTCTACGAAGGAGGATTAGCTATACGTCCTATTCAATACTTGTGGATGTAGTTACCGAGCTAGGCTAATGTTGATGAAGAATAGAGAGGATTCAAATGTTTATTCGAAAGAATTTCCAGAGATTTTTCAAGTGAAGCTAAGCTTTCTGCAAGTAAAGAGTTCAAAATATAACGTAACTAGCGCCCGCGCGCGACTTTTACTTTAAAGTATATTTATATAGAGTTTGGAGTGGATCGGAGCAAGGAATATTTTTTTTTTTTCATATAAACTTTAACACCGTGTAAATACCTTTAGGGATTGATTTTTGAAAATTTTATAAGCCTTTATGTTATTCCAGAACTTAAACTATCTACATTCCAAATTTCATCACAATCGGCTATGTCGTCACGGAGATACACGAGGAAAGTCTGTGTGTGCGCATGTTTATGCGCACACACAGACTTTCGCATTTATAATATTAGTAGCAAGGATAGGAAGTAGGATAGGATATTTATCTACTTATGTTTGTTGTAAGTATGTGTCGAATGTTTATTGACATTTTCATTAAGTTACAAAAATACTTTTTGTTCGAAAGGAGTTCGAGCTGGTTCCATGGTAACCTCCTGATCCTAAATGATATTTTTTATATTTTCGCAAAACTCTTTTCAACTCCTTTGTAATAAATAGTTTGGTGGGTATTCTAAGCGTATTTGCTTAGGTAATACATTAAACTACGAGTACTAACCTAACTAAACCTACACCAAACCCTGACCAAAAGATTTTCTAGTTTCAACAATACCTTTAATTTCTATAAGTACTACTTTACTTTTTTAGAAAGGAATCGGAAAGGCTTTGTTGCGATTACGTCTAATTTAAGCCCTAATTCCACAAGACACGACTTAATTTTGCATGACTAATTGTATGGAGCGGGCTGTACGAACCGTAGTTTTGAACGAATTTTCATTAGAATTTTTCATTACCATTCTTTCATGCGAATTTGAATCTTACGTTCATTATAAACAGTTCATTTTCTATTGACGAACCTTTGAGATGTATTGTGTGTGTTCTAATTCATCACTTTTGTAATGTCAGTTCAAATAAGGAGTTTTTTTTCCTCCAAAATTATGGTTTCGCGCGATATTTGTGTAATCATTGAGCTATAAGTCCGTGCAATAAAGTTCATTATCGTCCAAAAATTACAACTGAGTGTTCGAAATGAAAGTGTGGGTACATGAACAATATACAGCGGGTACTTCCGGTGTACGATTACCGCTTCCGGTCGCGGCCGGATGTATTCGGAGCCTTTTACGTGACTCGCTGCACTGAAAGCCTTCGTTTGTAAGTTTGCACACATTTTGTTAAAAACCTGCTTATTTGAGTTCATGTTTTAAAAGCGTTGGTTTATCGTTTTCTGGTAAGTAGAAATATAGATAATAGGTAGAGATACTGCACTTAGATTTTCGTAAAATATCAAAGACTTCGGTGGCATGGTGCCTGGTTTTTTGAAATTGAAATCAATAAAAATTATCGGAAAATAGTTGAATATGTAAACCTTTACTTTCATCTTATTACAGACGACTGTACGTACGTACTTCTTCTTATAGTGTCACCAGTCCTGTCGAAACAGTGTGGAGAAAGGATTTTAAGTGCGCCTTTTGTACTAATCATCAACACAATGGATCCATTGTTGCACCAATAACGTCTGCTGCGTTCGTTTCATAGGCAGTATAACTCGTATAAATAGGCAGTAAAGCTTATTAGCTAAATATACCTAACACTTGATGGTTATAAATGGTAAAGTTAACAAGAAAGTTATCGAGGATCGATGATTAGTCGCCAATCTGTACCCTCGATCTGTAGTCGCAGAGACCCCGGAACCAACACCACTCGATGCGGCTTTTTAGCTCAAAATATGATCATGAATGAACGAATGAATGAACACCTATTGTACAGTCAAAAATAAAACATAAAAGAGTGTTGAAACAATACTACATGACTGCATCCTGTATGTGTAGTAGACTTTCTACCTATAAGTTAAGTGTCTTTTTTTTTTTTTTTTTTTTTTCTTGTATGTCTTTTACGTGTGGTATGCAATAAAGAATTATCTATCTATCTATCTATCTACTTTCTCAAGCATCATGATTCACCAGCCCTTACATCACGCTTGGTTAGGCCATCAGACAATTTTCTGCGATTTTGTAGCATAAAGAAAGATACTTTGAAGGTGTCTAAAGGGAACGTCAGATGCATGTCCATATCGCAACCATTTTACAGAAGCTAGCATTATTTTTTTAACAGGTTTTACTTAGTACTTATATTTTTTCATGGCACAAGCTCAGGGAGGCCTATTATAGATAGCAGCTTTACCTGCTATCATATCATGGTAAACATTATAATTTTTTTTTTTTTTTTTATCAACCTATGGTGTCCCACTGCTGGGCAAAGGTCTCCCCCAAACTTTTCCACACGTCCCTATCTCTGGCGATTTCCCACCACTCTCTCTCGAACCCGTCGAGATCGTCCCGCCAACGCCTTCTCGGCCGGCCTCGTCGTCGCCTTCCGTTTTCGGGCACCCATGAAGTGACGGTGTTTGCCCATTTCTCGGGTTGCATCCGGCTAACGTGACCAGCCCAGTCCCATTTGAGCTGGGCTGTTTTTCTTCCAACATCGGCAATGCCAGTAATCGAACGCAGCATTGTATTGCGCACTCGGTCAATCCGTTTAAAGCCTAAAATGCTGCGTTCCATTGCATAATATTATTATATAATTATAATATAACAAATATAGGTAATACTCACTATCCAGAGGGAAAAGAATAATATTGTCTTATTATTTATTATCACAGAATAAAGACAGTTATTATACAATGCTTACAATGTTATAGCAGCAGTAACGCGATACAATACAATAATCCCGCTCGGTACGGTACAATAACAGAGCAGGTACAATAATAACAGAACGGAAACAATAAAATGAAAGCGCATTCAATACATTGCCAACAATGAAACAAACAGGAAGAGAGGTGCAGTGCGCTGCACTAACTGTGGCAGAACCAGTGTATTTTACTTCGAAAGACTGGTAGATTCGCTATCGGATACTACTTTTTCTGCAATTTGGAACCTTTTGGATATATCAGACAGAATGTTTTAACAGCTAAGTAGATAATTGTATCAGCCACGTTATTAGCAAATGGTCAGATTAGGTTCATCTACCTACCTACCAATTTAAAACAATTTATTTCAGTCTGTTATGAGACCGACTCAATAATTTGAGTACGCCATAGTTTATTGAAAAAACTGTAAGTAGGTACCTTTATCCACTGTTCCATTCATTTCGTTCGTTATTGTAACCCACAGAAATAACTATTGTACGAAGTTGACCACCGCACGTTGCCTTCACTGCACTCCACGGAGAATCGAGTCCTATTCATTCACATTTATTTCATTCACTCGTTCATTTGTGCTCAACGCAACAAAAGTTCACTCAATTGCGCACTAATTAGCTTTGTAATGCACTTTCGAATTACTTTTTTGTTAATTATCGATTGTTACAAAGCTTGCTTGTTTAAATTAAGTCCAAGTTTTAAAGGAACTGAAAATAAACCCAGGACTCACTGAATTTTCGACTCAAAGGAAATAAGACAGTGTTTATTTACAATCACAATTGTCGCTTAAATAGTGGAGATTTGTATGCTTCAATGAAGAATAAGCTCATAGCTCGTAGAACTGACGGCCGTTGGGGTACAAAAGTTCTCGAGTGGAGGCCACGCACCGGAAACAGCAGTAGACGAAGGCCCCCTACTAGATGGAAAGACGATCTGGTAAAGGTTGCTGGGAGCCGTTGGGTGCAGGCTGCACAAGATCGATCGCTGTGGAAATCGATGGGGGAGGCCTATGTTCAGCAGTAGACACTAGATGGCTGACATGATGATGATGATGATGTTGAAGAACAAGTGGGAAACAGTAGTGTCGCGGCAGAACTGTTGCGGCAGCATTGCTATCTGCAGTCGAGATCGGACTCATACCTTTACACCGAGAGATTTTACAATATATTGGACCATTTGTCCATTCGACTGTATTCTCATTAATTAAATAGGTAGGTTGGTAGTATACGGTTGTCGTCACCAACTGCTGGTAGCCCCCCTGCAGCACAAACCGTTTTACTAAGAGGGTTACCAACTGGTGACGCTGACTGTACCTACATTTAATAAAAAAATTAAACTTCTTTGTTTTTCATGTTTATTTTTTTCCACCCTCCTATTCGCCACCTAACTTTACATGTGTAGCAACCACAGAACTATATCTAAAGTTCTGTGGTAGCAACACAATAATAAAAAGTCTGGCCGATCGCCTTTACTTACAACGACGTATAAGAAGTGGGTGATCTGAGTATCAGGTAGGTTAAGTATAACTTTAGTGTTTTATTATTTTATTAAATTTTGTAAGTGTAATGTGTACCGAAGTATGGACCTCGTCTGCAATAAATACTTTTTATTTTATTTATTTATTTAACGTCCCGTAAACTATTTTCCTCACAATGTTTTCCCTCACCGTTTA
Organism: Epirrhoe tristata; assembly: GCA_951394285.1. Classification (NCBI taxonomy): domain Eukaryota; kingdom Metazoa; phylum Arthropoda; class Insecta; order Lepidoptera; family Geometridae; genus Epirrhoe; species Epirrhoe tristata. The sequence continues at coordinate 404,796 of OX596139.1, read as the reverse complement.
GTCTCATACGCTTCTCTGTCATATATTTTTGAGGCTTAGTGTCCATAAAGCCAGCACGAGACATCAGCTATCTTGAAACAGGCGCAAAGTGAAGCGGTAATTGGATCATGATTGTCTTAATTACCCTGTCGGGAACAATGCGGGATTATTTGGTATATGAATCCCTATCCTTATGTCGTACAGAGTCGTACTGAACGAATACGAAGACGAGTGAGTTATTGTAGGCTTTATTATTACTTGTTCATATATTAACTTGTTGTTTTTATCGTCGAGTATCGCTTGCAATACTTGCAATGCTTTAATAATTTCTTATTTCTGTATCTTGTACTTGTAAAGTTAGTGGTGAATTTTCTCTACAGTGTGAATTTTCTCTTTAATGTGAACTTTCTCTACAGTGTGAACTTTCTCTACAGTGTGAATTTTCTCTTTAATGTGAACTTTCTCTACAGTGTGAATTTTCTGTTCAATGTGAACTTTCTCTACAGTGTGAATTTTCTCTTTAATGTGAACTTTCTCTACAGTGTGAATTTTCTGTTCAATGAGAACTTTCTCTACAGTGTGAATTTTCTGTTCAATGTGAACTTTCTCTACAGTGTGAATTTTCTCTACAGTGTGAATTTTCTCTTTCTTGATAAAAACAAGAATTGCATTTAAAAAATCCAAAATTTTAACTTTTATAGTATTCAGTCAAAAAAGTTGTTATTTTACAATTTTGGATGCTCTATCTTTAGCAGTCTAAAAACTTCCAATCATAAGAATGTCCAATTGTAATAATATTGTCATACATTTTGGTTTTCATTCCTACAAAGCCATTAACCGAGCCACAACATCGAAGATGGAAGAACCTATGGCAGCCGTAAAGTTACCTGAGTGTTACATTACAACTTCGAAGAAGAGGCAACTTAGATCGAGTTAGTCTGCCGGAAGGCTATACAGGGCTAGGAGACTGCGAGTGGACTGTCGGGGTAAATTCGGCTTTATTGCAATGGAAATAAGATTCGAAGTTCGTTATCGTAATGTGGTTACTAATAGGTTTCTTCTCTGTATTCTGTGCCGATAATTATGTTTTGTGAATGAGTACCTAAGTAAAAATCTTTTTTTCGTATATTTTTTCTGAATATTTACCTTATTTTACTTCAGAATCATAGTCTGACTGCAACCCCCTAGATTTCGGTACCTCTTTTAAACCCTCTATTAAATTTTAACATTTTTAACTAAATTTTAACTCTATTAAAAATTGGTATGTAGGTACACTTACACACAATCTCTTCTTTTCCTCGCTCAACTATAATTTAAAAACATTACCCAGGTACCTATTGGATTCAATAAAGTAGAAAAACAATTTTTACTCTATCGAAGTGGAAAATTTCTTCCAAGCTCTAACGCTGTTCTGTGGGCTAACTTTAGATAGGCTACTGATACCAGAATATAAAGCGCTCAGATGCAATTTCTTTGCTTGAATATCCCTGATGCTGCAATAACTAACAAACTTGAAATTTCATCTAAACTTAGGTGTTTCTACGTTCCTTCCTCAAACCTTGATTTTGTCCCACCGATAGGGACAAAATCAAGGTTTGATCTTGTGATTCCAGCCTTTGAAGATGTCCAAGGATCAGAGATGCAGTCAAAGGCATTTTTTGGAACGAAGTTCGAGCATGGATGCTAGAAAAAACAAGCGTTCGATTCTACCGTCACAACACATACATAGGTCAAAACGTCACAGTGCGAAGTGCGCAGACGCGAAACAGTCCCTAGATTGCATTGTTAGTACGGAAGAGCGTTTCTAGGATTTTAATATTTGACAAAATGCCAAATGTCAACGTTGAAACTTCGCTCCAACCGAGGGTTCCACGACACTCACGTACTTTTTTTCCCCCTAATCTTTAGATAAGTAATTGGGTAACGCCCACAAGCTGGACGGTGAATTTGACAGGAAACCAGGATCTTTGAATCGAATCGAGGTAACTCGTTCTAGGCTATTAAAATCCTGCTCAAAGAATCGCCTCTTTAATTTCCCTGAGACGAATCACAGAAGGCTGAATCTCATTGAGCTAAAAGTTTTTCTACTAAAGCCGGAAAGTCAAGTAGTTTTACGAGTTTTTGTGGCGAAATGAGCTGAGTAACTTTGGAGAACACTCTTGGGCGCCTGTTTCGTTAGAAAGCGTATTTCTTCCACAAATGCAAGTAGGTACTACCTACCTAATCTCTGTTCATCTAGAACAATAATGACTGAGCTTGAGTCATAAGATTTTTGGGGGCGTCAGTTACCAAATAAAGTGGAAGTTTCTTACTAATAACTTGTGCTCACAAGCTAATGAGCAAATAATCTCCCCCAAATATTTGTGCTGGATAGAAGTCGAACCCACGACTTACAGCCAGCTACCAACTGAGCTGACGCCAATCAACCAAACTTAGTAATTTCAATCGACACTGTTGCAATTCAAATCATACCGAACTTCGCGAGTCGAATTGCGCTGCGGTGGAATTGTTCGAGTTGCATCGGCGCCTGCCATTACAGCGATGGCAATAACACTCACCTGCCGGCACGCCAATAAGCCGCAGTGACTGTTGCTGAATCTGTGGCAGAGTGCATGTCAAGCGGGAATGGGGAGTCACGAAACCCAGGGTCCCGTATTAGTCTAATAATCTGGTTGGATCACGTGCATTCTGAGCTCTAGAATAAAAGTCTTGGCTAGGCAACATTGAGTGTAACTTGCGGGTTACTGTCGTTTGGGACACAAACGTTTGGGACACTTTGTCCCTATTGACACTTTTGATTTTAAATGTTTTTTCACTGTCATTTGGGACACTATCAAAATATTGAAGCTGTTTTGTACAGTCAGATCAAAAAGTTTTTAAATAATTATAATACGATTATTTTAAAGTAGCTTAAAGGGACTAGACATGGTGGCGACGTGTAGGTATAGGTATCAGATCATTGTAATTAAATAATTTGTAAGTCTTTTTCGACTTAAAAAAAACTACAAAAATTCATTTAAAATGTATATTTATTTACTACGTTGTAAAGTCCACATCTTCAAAATATCGGTTTATATTAATTAACAATAATAATGTCATAACATTACCTACTTATTATTAAAATCTTTTGTGTATACATAAAAATCTTTTAAAAAAAATAACCTACAAAAATCACAGTATATTCACAGCATTTGGCACAATACTCTACTAAAGCTAAAATATCAAAATCAAAAGATAACCTAAAGATAAAAAATAGCCTAAAAAATCACAGTATTTTTACAATATTTGGCACATTATTCTTAGAATTCTTATCTTTTATGGTATCTATAGCCAGCACGTAGAAGTATCGGTTTTCCGCGCTTCGACGTTACTATTTCGATTCCATTTTGATTTTGACTTGACGATGCTGGTGGATCTCCTGAAAAAACAAATTTGCTACTTTATGAACATTTCACAAGAATATCTGTACCTAACAGTCTATCTAACAAAACCATAAATTGATGCATCGAATATAATGACTACGATTATGAATGAAATTAAATATCTCTTACAATACACACAATTTTTTATCAGTTTAGATCTAAATTTAAAGTAATTAAGTACCTAAAAGCGTATAATACCAATAAAAAAATGCTACGTAAATGATAGTTAACTTACCTCCAAAAAACATGAACAACAACACAAACCGCCACATGACTATTTTTTTACTTAACCACTGACCATGACTCAGGTAGACTAATTAATAGCCGTGCGTCCGAGCAAAAAGAACAAGTGAACCCTTTAGGAACAAAAGAGAAAGAAATAGAAACATTTCTATGCTTTCTAGAACTAGTTTTGCATTAGCGCTTGCTCGCTCGTTACTGCACCTGAGCGAATACCTTACCTTTTTAAAAATGCAAATTTGATATTAAGATTTCTACTGTTGAGGTATCGTTAGAGGTTTAACTCAAAAATCATGATAATTATCTCGTAGATAACATTAATTATGTTCCTAACCACGATAGTTTCAAAAACTATAACGTTAGAGGTTTTTTGCCTGACTGTACAAAACAGCTTTTTCTATTGGTGTCCCAAATGACAGTGAAAAAAACATTTAAAATCAAAAGTGTCAATAGGGACAAAGTGTCCCAAACGTTTGTGTCCCAAACGACAGTAACCCAATATTTGGGTTACTGTCGTTTGGGACACAAACGTTTGGGACACTTTGTCCCTATTGACACTTTTGATTTTAAATGTTTTTTTCACTGTCATTTGGGACACTATCAAAATATTGAAGCTGTTTTGTACAGTCAGATCAAAAAGTTTTTAAATAATTATAATACGATTATTTTAAAGTAGCTTAAAGGGACTAGACATGGTGGCGACGTGTAGGTATAGGTATCAGATCATTGTAATTAAATAATTTGTAAGTCTTTTTCGACTTAAAAAAAACTACAAAAATTCATTTAAAATGTATATTTATTTACTACGTTGTAAAGTCCACATCTTCAAAATATCGGTTTATATTAATTAACAATAATAATGTCATAACATTACCTACTTATTATTAAAATCTTTTGTGTATACATAAAAATCTTTTAAAAAAAATAACCTACAAAAATCACAGTATATTCACAGCATTTGGCACAATACTCTACTAAAGCTAAAATATCAAAATCAAAAGATAACCTAAAGATAAAAAATAGCCTAAAAAATCACAGTATTTTTACAATATTTGGCACATTATTCTTAGAATTCTTATCTTTTATGGTATCTATAGCCAGCACGTAGAAGTATCGGTTTTCCGCGCTTCGACGTTACTATTTCGATTCCATTTTGATTTTGACTTGACGATGCTGGTGGATCTCCTGAAAAAACAAATTTGCTACTTTATGAACATTTCACAAGAATATCTGTACCTAACAGTCTATCTAACAAAACCATAAATTGATGCATCGAATATAATGACTACGATTATGAATGAAATTAAATATCTCTTACAATACACACAATTTTTTATCAGTTTAGATCTAAATTTAAAGTAATTAAGTACCTAAAAGCGTATAATACCAATAAAAAAATGCTACGTAAATGATAGTTAACTTACCTCCAAAAAACATGAACAACAACACAAACCGCCACATGACTATTTTTTTACTTAACCACTGACCATGACTCAGGTAGACTAATTAATAGCCGTGCGTCCGAGCAAAAAGAACAAGTGAACCCTTTAGGAACAAAAGAGAAAGAAATAGAAACATTTCTATGCTTTCTAGAACTAGTTTTGCATTAGCGCTTGCTCGCTCGTTACTGCACCTGAGCGAATACCTTACCTTTTTAAAAATGCAAATTTGATATTAAGATTTCTACTGTTGAGGTATCGTTAGAGGTTTAACTCAAAAATCATGATAATTATCTCGTAGATAACATTAATTATGTTCCTAACCACGATAGTTTCAAAAACTATAACGTTAGAGGTTTTTTGCCTGACTGTACAAAACAGCTTTTTCTATTGGTGTCCCAAATGACAGTGAAAAAAACATTTAAAATCAAAAGTGTCAATAGGGACAAAGTGTCCCAAACGTTTGTGTCCCAAACGACAGTAACCCTAACTTGCAATGTGTATTTTATATAGACCTTTTAAAAGAAACGACTCGAAAAGTCGCTTCATCAAAGTGTTTTCAAAGATTGGATCAGATGTGCTGATAAAAATGTCTTTTATTGAATCAGTGTTTCTAAAGTTTTGTTCATAAAAGTGACTCATGCATGTTGAATAATAGGTGATAATAGTGATAGAATCAAAAAGAGTAATTTTGCAATACGCTTGGTGTGCTCTAGAAGATTTGAATGAAATAAAACCGTTATGCTACGTTTAGATATCTGCCAATCTAGGCAGACCACAGTCCAGATTCCGAAATCCATGAGACAGACCGAGCCTAACCAAACGCTTCCAACCATCTTGCTTGCACACCATGATCTGCAAGCACAGAAAGATGCAAGCAAGACAGCAGGAGTTCGATCCAGCTCGGTCTGCCTAGGTCGGCCGACGTCTAAAGCCCGCATTACAGCCTACGAAAGAACCAAAGGGTATAAAAATAAGTCAACTTCCACAAGGCCGGAACCCTGGAAGCCTAAGTACCAGCACATTACTTACGCGTTATTGACTGCCTACAAGAGAAATCCATTTGGTCTGGCAATGGCTGAGACAGGAGCGCGTTCAATTCAAAACGACATTGTAATGTTGGCCCACAAAGAAAAACGCCAATTTTCGACTCCAAACTTTGTGGCTTGGAACGCGAGTCGTCACGACCACAAAATATTTTATTTGCAGTGTTTATGAAGGAAAGAATGTTGATTCTTAAGTTTATTTCCAGAAGTTTGTGAGTTTCTTTTTGCGGTAGGCCTACTTTTTTTGCTCCAAAGATGTCTGATTGACAAACGTCAAAAGTTTTATTTGCACTAGGTAGGTTTGGTACTTAGGTCATCAAAATAATCTTCTATCTATCTATTTATCAATTTGGAAGCAATTGGTGACATTGCAGAGTAAAAAATAAATCATCTAGCTCTCTATCTACCTTGTTGCCTGAGCCACTAAGTAAGATAGATAGAAAAGCTTGCCTACCAAATTCGTCGACCTAGCTAGGTCTGGTTTGATAACAAATTGAGTTGAACAATACAATATAGAGCTGGGCAATATTTAGCGTCATTTAAACCAACCGACAAGCCTTGAAACATTCAATCAACCCCGTTCCAGAACAAAACAGCGGAATTGCAAAACAGCTAACGCTCAAACTGTCAGCGATCCATCATGGCGCTCCCGCCAAATATTGCAAACAAAATGGCGCCCTTGTTAAAACACGCACGAGGGAACAAAACTCCGAAACTGATCGTTTCAAATGAAGACTGCTTGATTGATGTCGAGCTGATTCAGTGAGAAAAAAAATCCAGAATATCTACTTATCTCATTTTACATTCCGTTGTTTCTTCAAGTCGGTAGGCAAGTAGGTAGGTACCTTACCTAGGATAACCTGTAGCTACAATGCGTACCTACTACATATTTATGATCTGTGGTACTACCTACGAAATGATACTTGGTTGTGTTAGATTAGTATTATAATTTAATGATATTGTAAGAAAAGAACGACTGAATACTAAGCAATAATAGATAAAGTTCAAATAAATAACTATAAAATAAATTAGCTGGCAACTTTTAATACAATAAATGTCCAGTTTTTCTTTTCGAGGTGGAAACCCCAAGCGAAAAAGCGGGGCGTCATGTCAATGGAGTTCTGGAAGTTATCTTTGTAAGTGACTAGAAAATAGGAATTACTATGCACATAATTTAAATAAGAAGAGATGTACAATAAACGAAACATGAATAAATGGCCCATGTACTGTAATATTAACATACGTTTTAATTGATAAACCTTTAACAGTTGTGTGGTTAACAGGCTTACTAAATATACTTATATCTAAATACTTAATTCCAACTATTTAATAAATCTGTAAATTCAACAGGTGTTAGTCTAACCAGACCACAGGATGCCTCAAAGGTGTCGTAATTCCACCGGTCGGCAAATACCACTGAATGAAATTACTTGACCACTGGACCGTGCTTAACGCTCACAGTAAGTATTTATGTTAACAAGGTTAGCCAGGGGAATGATGAAGCTGTGTACCTACTTGCCCACTAAAGGCACCAAATGGGCTTTACGCATACCTATCTAGCTATGAGCGCCTAGTCTGTTAATTTTTCAAATTTTCACAAAAGCTTTTTCAGCATTCAACATTTTCTACCCATACCGCCTGACAAAATATTCAGAGCAAAAGTTCTGGCTTAATATTGCTCACGACATCCATGGAGGCTTTTACGACAAAAGTTATTTGCCTAATCAAGAAAATTACACACATTTGCTAGGTTTGTTTTAACTTAGGTAGGTAGGTAGGTATCTACCTAGTAAAAGCAAGCATCTTTATTTATACAGGTAGACTAGACATGCCAAAAGTTCATATTGAATCTCTAACCATACGTAGTACCTACCTACCTACCTACTTTGTGTCATAAGCTAAGCACTGTTCCTAAATACCTAGGTACTTACCGGACTTACTGAAGACTCGACTGCAAAAGTAGGTAGGTATGTAAGTAGGTACCTACAATAAAAATGTTAAGATACTACCTTGGGATAAGGGACAAGTTATGAGAGGCAACCTGTTTTACCGAAGGGGGAAGAGTACCTAGACAGTATTCTGTGGTACTTACTTACTAGGTAGTAGCCCAGGGCCCAGACTATATACTAGTAGTAGGCAAACAACAACCACAGACAATATAAACTGCACAACGTACATTATTAATTAAGTCAAAGTCAAAGTCAAAGTCAAAAAGCATTTACTTATTCAGTAGGACCGCTGGGATCACTTTGAAACATCTTAAAACTAGGTGATTCTACTCCTGTTCCTTCGCGACCAATACCGTGAAGAAACGCGTGACGCGCGCGAACCGTGAAGTAAGCTACGTGTAGGTAGGTATAGGTGGAACTTACCAGTGCCTTCGCCACCCTTGACCAATCGTACCAATAAGTACCGTTGGGAGTTGGTAGTAAGTTCGTATGAGTCAGTGGCCAACTCTGGTGACGGAGTTTTTAGGCCGCCTTAAGGCCTCCGTCATGGCTTAACGACTTAAATAGCCGGGACCGACATATTAACGTGCCCTCCGAAGCACGGAAGCGCTCCGATGAAAATGCCACTGGCGGTCACCCATCCACTTACAGACAGAACGTTGCCTACCTTCGACGATCTATCAAGAACGACTAAGCAAGCACGACCACGAGCGCTTGCTTAGTCGTTCTTGGTAGGTAGGTACTGTAGGTAGGGTGTAGGTTTTCCCCACATTGTAAGTAGGATTGTATGTTGTAGGCCACCTAAAATCCTCTTACTTGGGCCAGAGGAAACTAAGAGGCTACGAGAGGCATATGAAGAAAGTTCGCGCACATTCCAAGTTGTTCCAGCCTGTGGAAGCGGGATGGATCTTCCGCCAACATTCTTCGAGTTGTTACGTACGGGCAGGATCGCCTCTTGACAGCCGCTCCGCTAAATTAGATTCTACTTAGGTAGTCTGTGTGCACTGTGCAGAAAAGTTTAGTAGGTACTTACCTACTGTACTTACCTACCTAAGTAAAAGGGAATATCAAATTCTAGCAGAATCTAACTTGACTACAAAAGATGCAGCGTCAATGGTGCAATGCCTGCCTATTACGCCTAGTTCGGACTAGGCTTGTTTTTTAGTCGAGTAGCGAGAATATAGTCGCTAAACTACTCGCTACTGCCCAGAAACCGTTCGCACGGTCTAGGCTACTATTTTAGTCGAGTAGTAAAATCTGACGATTTTTTGAAGATGTTTATTGTTTATTTATATAAATTGTAAATGCTTGTATGATAATTATTAAAACGGAACTAAATAAACCACATTTTTTATAACTTATATCCTTTAGTTTCTTCACTTGTTTTTTTTTTCATAGTTGTAAAGCGTATAACCACAGAACTAATATAGTTCTGGCGTGAAACGAAACGTAGGTACTTAGGTAGGTACCCTACTAATGTACTCGACTAATATCGAGAGGTTTAGGTTCCAGTAGCACGGAACGGACACGTGGTGGGAGGTGCTACTCGCCCAAAAAAATAGAGTCAAATGGATTGACTCGACTAAATTACTCACTAACCTACTCGACCAAATTTTTGGTGTTCGGACACGTTTTGGTACTAAGTTAATCGCTACTCGACTAAAATACAAGCCTAGTCCGAACTTGGCTATAGAGATATCAAAATGCGCCTTGTAGTAGGTACAGTTCGCCCAACGGATCTAGGCATTCCCTACCTACATTATATATTTTAAAATTCAACACTCCATATATTCAGTACGTGATGCGTGCAAATTGAACTTATCGCGGACCGGGGGCGGGGTGTCTCAGAATACGAAAGTTCAGTATCTGTACCTACCTCCTATAAAAATGTAACTAATTATGTTCCTACTTAGGTAAGTTGCTACCTAGGTAGGTAGCAACTTACCTAAGTAGGAACATAACAACAGTAGTAGGTACTACTGACTCATATGAACTTACTTACCTTACCTACTTTTAGCGCAGACGACTTGCTATTTGTTGTTTCATGTGGAGGAGGGGCGCTTGTTAGAATGCAAAAATATCAGGTGTAGCAAGAATAGATGCTAGATGGCGACACATCAAATTAGAGTTTACAAATTAAGTAAGAGGTAGGTAGGATAAGACCTTTCGTCTGTGGATAAGACTTCCAAGACTTGGACAATTTCCTTACATGGACAAAATTCATTTGGACAATTTTCATAGATGGACGAATATCATGTTGGACAAAATTCGTGTTGGTCATTAGGTTCTAGTTGGTCATTTTTAATTTTGGATATCAGTCGTGCAAAACGTTCTCATGAGGCGTTGTCGGTTGTCTTCGGGCAACGCGTGCGCGTGCATCGTCGGTCGTCTCGTCGCGTCGTCGCGTCGTCAGTCGCGTGTCGGTCGGTTGTCATTCAATTTATAGGTCATCATCATTGTATGTGAAAAAATTATCATGAATGTATTAAGTACCTACCTACCTCCCTACCTACATGGTTTTGATAGCTAGGTATTTATGTAATTTTAAGTTTTGTTTTATTTTGACAAGGCGCATTACCTATGTATATGTATACATTATTAGGTAGGTAGGGTAGGTAGTAGTTCGTTTTATCCCAGATTAAAGTTTTATAATAATTGGTAGGTAGGTACTCATATTTTTTAATTTTTTATTCTTGCTAATGAAATGAGTTAAACTGTTGTGAGACTATTCCATGTTTATTAACAACCAACCGACAACCGGCTGATTAAACCACATGGATTAAAGTTAGCTATGGCTTCAGTAAGTACCTACAGATTATTCAAACTCCTCTAAGGTACGAGTTGGCCAACTTGCGTCATCAAAGACGAAGTTAAATTATCAGCAGAGGTTTATCAGAAAGGCGAACAACTAAACTATTGAATGGACGGGCGATCGCTGAAGGGAAACAGCTTGATCACAATCTCTACGTTGCATTGCAGCTGGTTGAGTTGCTAAAAGTGTCAACTCTCTGAAGCACGAAACGGTTTAGTTATGGACTGGGCCTTTAGATGACTTTATAAAAGACTTAAAATGAAACTAAACAGACCAGAAAAGACCTCTAAGCTAGATTATAACTGTACCCATTTGTAGGCATTATTTATGAACAAGTTAACGACTCTCAAAATTTTAAAATAACTGCGGGTACCTACCTAACCCAGTAGGTACTAGGTACACTAGACAGTTCTGACACCATTATTTTCTTAGGAACCTAACCTACCTATGTTTATTTGACACTTTTGAAAGTGCTTCACATTATATAAGTCTAAGTACCTACTTAGACTTATATAATGTGAAGCACTTTGAAACATACCTAGGTAGGTAGGTAGATACTCTGGGTACCTACCCAGAGTACCTACCTACCTACCTAGGTATGTTTCAATTACCTAAGTACCGGACACCGGATCTACCTTCCTAAATCGAAACTGATTCGATTGTCCTGATTTGAGTTAAGTAGGTTAGGTACACATTTTATGTAGGTAGGTAGGACCTACCACTAAAGTTACCTGGTACATACATAAGTAGGTACCTAAATAAGTTGATCAGCTGTTTTCCCGAAGCCTTTCACGAACGTAGTGAATTAGATGCAAATTGTGGAGTCCTAACTCGGGCCTGCAAACTATGGGACGTGACGTCATCGTAGGCACCTACACGTTGTAATTAGCTTTATGTTCGTAAACGCTTTTTGGACACTTTAGGTAGGTAGGTAGGTAACTACCTATGTAGTTTCACGAAGAATTTTTAAAAGTGCTACTACACCGTTAATTTTGATGTAGGTGTGGTATACCTTCCTACCTACCTACCTACTAATTTTTTCACTGTTCAAAGTTTCACTCAAAAAGCTTTTTAATTGTTATTAGTTACCTACTTTCACATATAAAATATTATATACTGGGATGGGATCACTTAGAAAGACTATATGCTTTGATCCTATTCTAAGCTTTTTAGATGATCTATACCATCTTATACCTATACAAATTGGTTGGTTACTTACCTACCTACAGTAGGTATCTAAGCGACAGAAATACCTTTGAATTTTTTCTTTAGTAGGCTAAGCAAATAGGTTGATCCAGAAATGTTATTTGTCTTTCTGGTAGAGCCAAAATAACCACAGCAAACTCAAAGTTGTAAATTGGCGCAAATATTTGAATTATTTAGCTGAACTCGAATAATTACAAACCCTCAGACTGGTTCGCCATTTCGCTAAAGCTTGTATAATTAGCGCACTGAAAACTCTACGCTTGCGTTTGCAGATGCAGAAATACCTACCTACCAGTCAAAATTAATTCTAATTTGTGGCAAACTAAAGAGCTGCCTGCGGGCCATTCATCATCGCAGACAAATGGCACGGCCCATGCTAGTTAATTTGTCATGACGCCATGAGGCGCCAAAGGCAGGCTGACGAGCAAGAGCACCATGATTTTCAACTTTAACTTTTTCATTTCAAAAACACTGAGGGAAATGCAAAGCATAATAAATGTAAACCAGAAGGTGTTATAGAAACGCAAACCTATTCATTTCTCTTGCGTCTCATAATTACACGAATGATTACCTAATAAAGCATAGTTCCTCACTCAACTAGACAGTAGACCCCACAACATCATAATATACGTTTTCGTCAACGCCGCAGCCAGCCACCGAAATAAATTCGCGCGCGACTGCTCTGGTGGTGTGAGTGTGTGACGACGTGTTCAGTTCTTTCAGTTCACAACACAATGGTATCACGCCTAATCAGGCCATGTTTTTCGTCAGTATTGATTTAATTGCTAGGTCGTGGTATACCTTCTAGGTAGGTATTGTGTTATTTACCCTTTCTGTGTTCTTTTTTTCTAACCCTTGTAAAAGTGTAATCGGAAAGCGGGTTACCGGCATTTTAATCAGCGCCGAGCAAATTGTAGGCAAGTAGGTAGGTAGGTAGGTACTTAGTACTCCTAGTAACAATCTGGTCTGCGTAAGTAGATCTATTCCTATCTATTATAGTTAGGTAGATAGTAAAAATATAGACCTATCTAATTTTTACTCAAACAAGTAGGCATCTAACCTACCTATATTATAGGTTGGTAGGTACCTAGTACCTACCTGCAGAACAAAGTAGCTAGGTTTCAATTAGACGTTTTCTTTCACGCAAAACGTCATGGTCTACTAGCCTCTACCACAGATCAAAAAAGACTACTACAACTTGACACGACGCAACTAGGGCGTGTAAAAACCGGGTTATTTTTAAAACCCGGTTTTTCGGTTTTTATTTTTTCGAAAACCGGTTAAACCGGTTTTTCGGTTTTTTATGATAGAGGTGTCTTGGGCAAAATAAGTATCTATCTTAAAACATTAAAATAAAGGTCAAAAAGTTTATTTCACATTCGTGGATGATAAAAAAAAAGCCTATGATAAGTGTATTATAGTGATGGGAAATGAACTTTGGTCGATACTGTCGATGTATGGAGTAAACAGCAACCTCGTTCGAGCTCTGAAATCTAATGAGGATTCCAATGCTTGCGTGAGGATACATGGGTCTACACTGAGTGGTTTAACATCCAAAAGGGAGTAAGGCAGGGATGTGTAGCGTCACCATGGTTGTTTCATCTATTCCCATGAATACGAAACCAACTGTCCATGAATAGATGAAACAACCATTGAAAGATTTGAAAGATAGTGCAAATGGTTTGAGAATGAATCAGTTACTCGTCAAATGTCTTCTCTATGCCGATGACCAGGTGATACTTGCGTCGTCGGAGAATGAGTTGCAGGAGATGGTAACAGTTATGCATGAAGCTTTTGAGCATAAGGGAATGAAAGTAAATGTGAGCAAGACAAAAGTGATGGTTTTTGAAAAAGATGAATGTATGACAGCATGTAATATTCTGATTGGTGATGGAAGAGTGGATCAAGTGAAAGAATTTGTGTATTTGGGGACATTGTTAACAAGAGAAGGAAAGCACGATGAGGATATCGAAAGAAGAGTGAATGCTGGAAACCAAGTGAATGGGGCACTTCACGATTTTATGAGCAGCCGGAAAGTGTCCAACAAGGCACGACTGGCAGTTCATAGAGGAGTGTTAGTGCCGACATTGATGTATGTTAGTAAAAGTTGGGTGTGTGTGACAGAAAAAACATCAGAGTAGAGTGAATGCTGTTGAAATGAGAGCGTTGCGCAGTATGTGTGGGGTAACGTTGAATGATAGAGTGAGAAATAGTGTGATAAGGGAACAGTGTGGAGTGAAAGAAGATGTAGTGTTGAGGATCGAGAAAGGTATGTTAAGATGGTTTGGGCATGTAGAGAGGATGGATGACAGTCGTTTGACAAAGCAAGTGTATGTCCAGCATAATTTATTTATTTATTTAGTGTGTATGGGACAGCTAGAAGGGGAAGGCCTAGGCGAACCTTCTTGGATCAAATTGGCGACATTTTGGAGAAGGGCCAAGTCAAAAGTACCCTAAACCGGCGAGCATGTATAAAGAATGTAATGAAAGTGAATGAGGCAAAAGTTGCGTGTCAGGATCGTAGCAAGTGGAGATCCGTGGTCTCTGTCTACCCCTTCGGGAAAGAGGCGTGATTTTATGAATGTAGGTATGTATGTATTAAAATAATTCAGTCTTATATTAAAACTCTCTCTTGCTGAAGTAAAGTTATAAACATTTGGTAATGTTTCTGGCTTGTCAACTCAATGCCAAAGTGCGCTCATCAACGACGTTTTATGCGGTCCAATGTATTAAAATAATTCAGTCTTATATTAAAACTCTCTCTTGCTCAAGTAAAGTTATAAACATTCGGTAATGTTTCTGGCTTGTCAACTCAATGCCAAAGTGCGCTCATCAACGACGTTTTATGCGGTCCAAAGATGGTTTTCTGAGAAGTTTTTGTTTGTATTTTTGCAATTGTAATGCATTATGTTGTAATATAATTAGGTAGATTATTAAGATCGTTTTAAATAAAGTCTACAAAGCGTAGTTTTAAATAAATTTGTCATCTATTACTCATTTAAAAAAAAACCGAAAACCGGTTATTTTGAAGGGGGAAACCGGTTAAAACCCGACGAAAAATCAGTCGGTTAACCGGTTTTTCGGTTAATCGGTTAATCGGTTTACATGCCCTAGACGCAACTCTACAAAAACTAATAACCTACCAAAAAAGCTACGTTTAGATATCTGCCAACCAAGACATACCGAGCCAAACCAAATTCCTGCTATCTTGCTTGTACACCATGATCTGCTTAGATCTGCCGACGTCTAAAGCCCGCACTAAGTAAGTATTGGATACGTAGTTGATACGTACGTACGATCTACCCTGGCTGTTGGTACTACCCATTACTCTGACATACTACCATAGAGATATTAAATAGCCCCGTTACTACTATTAGGTATCTACTAATACTACTATTATTTATTTTTGTCTGTGATACCAATTAGAATAGGTAGGCAGGTAGGTACTCAATAACCTACCGAGGTGCTACCTACCTACCTAGGTAGGTACGTAGGTAAACTAAAGTTTATGTTATCTACTACCATTCAGCACCCCACTATCCATAAATGCAGCACACCTGAACAGTAAGTACCTACAGGTGAACTCGATCGGAGGTAATTGCATGTCGTTGTTAACAAGATCGAAGACGTCTCCGGAGGCCGGTTCGTGTCTAATGGAATTGTGTAGCTTTTAGTGAGATAGATAATATCGTGATGCGGATTAGGTATGTACCAACGGGGTTGCTTAGCTTTTAGGCAAGTGTACCTACTAACTACCTAATTTGTCATGTTCTTTTACTTAGCATGAAATTCTAATATCGATCTACCTTGACCTACCTATTACGTACCTACCTACCTAAACACACAGGCTGCCCAGCCACGACGACCGACTGTGCACAGGCCCACCCAAGGCACAGAGACACGCTCTCTCAAGCAAGCAGCAAGACCCTCCCTCAGAAACTAGGTAGGTAGGTACTTAGGTAACTGGTAAGGTAGGTATCAAACCTCCCTACTGCCTAATGCTCCCCTACCTCCCATATATATTTCATTGATATATTTATTACCACTCCCCTCTCCCATTCCATAGTTCCTAGACACTTTTTAAACTATCATGGTTTTCAACATTTTTAACACAGTTAACGGGATATTTACCATGATTTAATGTTTTTTGAGTTTCCCGATATTTCGGCGCAGTTGCATACGCCATGATCAATAGTATCTATGGTATTAATCATGGTTTAATATTCCGTTACCTGTGTTAAAAATCCCAGACACTTGTCCTACCGTACTAACTGATATTTATTCTGTGGTCGCGATGTATCTTACATTTTTAAACTCATGATAACTTTTGAATAAAATGTCCGATTTCAATCATTCCGATTCCGATTTCTTACATCTACATACAAGTCTTATACTTAGTTAGAACGAGATGCTCAAAGCAAAATCTAGAACTAGGTCTCTACACCTTATGTTATATGGGAACAACGAACTACAAACAGCAATTTTGCTGCGAGTAAGTTCTTTCCCTTGCATTACTACGATACAAGATTGTTACTTATTTTAGTTAGTTAAGACCTTTCTGAATAAACATTCATTTCATTTCATTTCATTTCATTTCATTTCCGATTCATCAATAGTTTTCGCAGCGCACGCGATATGAAGAATTTTATGTTCAAAATTTTTACACCTTTGGTTACATTATTGCAATTTTCATAAGGATCTCTATTTTTTTTGAAAATAATTTATAGCCTATGTTCATCAAAGATAATGTAGGATTCTAATGGTGAAAGAATTTTTCAAATCGGTCCAGTAGTTTCGGAGCCTATTCAATTCAAACAAACAAACAAACAAATGTTTCCTCTTTATAATATTAATTAATAATTAATTAATAATTAATGTAGATGTAAATATAGACATGTAACATGTATATTTCCACTCATCAATACATCCGAAGTTAAGATTTTATTAATATTAAAATACTTTTTCCTTGGCTTTGGTTAGAACGCCATCTATATCGCCGAGGTAAAAACTGCTTTTTATTTTTTTCTACTAGGTGGCAGCGGACCGCCAGGAGTGGCGTGAAAGAGAAAGAGACCCAACAGTGGGTGCTACCGGCTGAATAGATAGATAGATAGATAGATAGGTGGCAGCGGAGCTCGATATACGATAATTTTGAGTTTGGAAAAGTTAATGGAGATTCGCTTAGAATTTTCGATTCATTTATAGGTTTTCAAGTACCTATCAACTTAGGTTATTTTGCTGACGAAGTCGCGGGTAACAACCAGCTAGTATTATCTAAAACCTTTATTTACGCGATCTTTTCCGTTACCTACATTTACTTTTCATAGAAGACAAGTTTGCATTTGCATTTATTGTATCGTCGTTGCAAAAGCAAAAGCTCCTATGTGACATTTTTTGCCAAAATGACTTTTTCACATTTTTGGATAGCCCTATTCAAAAGCCATCGTTTGTAAAGACTCTCAAGTGAATATCTTATTATTTGAGTGAGTTGTTACATCAATTTAATTAATCTCATGTGACGGCTTACATTTGACTGTAAATCAAAATCTCTCATGTGCCTGGTAAACACATGGGAGGTTTTGGTAACGGCACTTTTAAAAGTAATTTGTAAACAAATACTCTTATGTGCGAAATATTCCCTAGTTTTTGGGCTATTCTGCACCTATTTGACTAGAAAAAGTGCAACTTTCTTTAAAAGATCAAAGAGAAAGTAGGAGTGAGATGTGAATAGTATAATTATTTATGTATAAATTTTTCTTTATTAGAAGGGAAATATTGCCAGATAAAAGGTAGATGAAAAGTCTACTAAAGGGAGCCAATGTTCGTTGATTATTGAGGTAGATACTCCTAAAGAAGTCATCTGATGATGGACCGAAGGAGTAGGACATGGTTATGATAGGTTATGAATAGGCATGGTCATTAGAAGTACCTATGAAAGTTTCAGATGGATGGAGGGTTGCATTGCAAGTTATGGGGAGAGATGAGAGTCGTTGCATGGCGGGTGATGAGTATAAATGTGGATGGGTATGGGTACATGTCGAAGTGGTTCTGCAAATAAATGAATGGGATGTGGTAAGTACGAATCTGTGTACGATGTGAATGAGTTCTGAGATGACGAAGGGTGCCAGAATTACATGAAATCTCTACACGAACGGATAGAACGGATGATTGTCCTTGTCAGACTTTTAACTTCTTGGAGGTATTTGAAGTTACTGTCTATGATTTTCGAGGGTGCTGTCGCAGCGCAGCAATTTTCTACCAAGAGTAGCACTTTGCTGTGGTAGGATTGGCCATGCATCGTTGAGTTGCAACAGCACTGAACCATCTGGCAAATAACTGCCATCACTGAGTCTCATTTATTCTTGCTGGATCATAAACACTTAGGAACTAATAAAACATCATTCATAGTGTATGGGGTCACATCATCAAGATTTCTTGGACAAACCTGCTGCATTCGGAATAAATAGTTACAAGTTACTTTACACGTAAATGGGAGGTATATCCTAAGTAGTGCACTTCACCCTGTAGGTACTGCAGACAATACACAAGATTTCACACAAAGACAGTTAAAATAAGAAGAGACCCACGCACCCCGTGACAGTAAAGGTATCTTGAATGCAGGCTTGCCCAGGAAATCCTGATGATGTAAAGTCTATTAGACATTCAGTCGTGGTGGTAATTGGAGGGCTGGAATGGAACGTTTGCCGCATGCTGTAGGTGCAATAAGATAATCAGGTAGGCTTGATCACAACGAAGAGCTGCTCTTGGTGGCGGATTGGTGCCCTAGCTCTTATTTTTGCACCCTGAAGACCAGAGACAGTTTAAATACCTACCTGAGTTGGATTTCATTGACAAGGACTGCCATCCGTTTTGTGATTGAATTGAAGGTTGGCATTTTTGGATGATTACCTGTTTGTAGCCTTTGTGTTTCTTTGATTGAACTATACTGTTTTCTTGAAGTGACATACCAATCGTTATCTTTTTGCCCCTATCCAACTGGATGGGGTTGGCATATTGTATCTCTCGTATATTTTCCTCTACCACCCGTTATCTCAGAGCTTACTTATTACGCAAGCACTTGCGTCAACAAAATCCAATTTTTCTTTATTTAGGCCTACCCATCCATCCACATTCACACTCGCTTCTCGTCGTGTAACATGCATGACTCTTATTCCTCCTGCCCATGCCCTTGTGCTCCTCAGTTTATCCGTAGCTTAACATCCCCTGATGTGGTACTCATTCTTTATCTTATTCATTCTCATTATATTCACCACAAACCCATCTCAACATCCTTATCAACGTCGCATCTTCGTTTTGCTCAGCATTCTGATAAAATACGACAGACCTAATGATACATTTACTTATTTGTATGAACCATTTAACTACGTAGATAAATGGTAACAATACTCGTAATAGTACCTGTTTCTCCTCCAAATCCCATCAATAATTCTTATGTGGAAAAAATATTTGCAAGTAAAATATCTTATGTGTAGAAAAAAGCAGAAAATGCCTTATAACTTAAAAACCGATAAAGTAATTAAAATAATTTATTTACTTTACGTTTTCATTTATTTTTTAACAACATAATTACGACAGAAAAGCATAAGTTGTCTTTGAAAATTTTTCAGGAGGTAGTTTTTATTGATTATCTCGGAAAGTTACTTTTTGCACATGAGAGGTATTAAATTTGCAACGATGGTATGTACCCTGTACCCTAAGCTAAGTTACCAAAAATAATTATGTGGCTACAAATCTGGTTATTCAGAAACTACTAAAATAGTACGTTTCTTTATCGTTGGCAAGAAAATTACAGCGGTTGAAGCAGGTTGAAGTTGAAGGCGATCCATTTTTGAGTTTTAAGCCCGGCGCCAGCTGTCAAGTGTCGTGTAGTGTCAGTCAATGTCAAATAGTGTCAATCAATCAAATCAAGTCGAAATTTTCATTAATTTAATTTTTACGCCGCCGCCGTTCAAGAGCGTCGTGTTGGTTCTTTTCGCTGCAACACATTTTATCCAGTAAGTACCTACACACGATTTTATTACCCATTAAACTGAATTACAATGCATGCTCCGTTTTTAGGTAGCAGGTAGGTATAGTGTGAGATAGGATTTTTTTACTGTGTTTAAGATTTCTCTAGAACTCAACGTTATGTTACCATGGCACAGTTATCCACAATAATAGTCACGAAGTAGCACCATAATCTTTCGAGACTACTACTACTAGCATGGTGATGCCGCCGCACGATAACCTTTTGTCCATGCTTTCGATAGGAAATTCTAGAATAACAGATTCATTGAGGGTACACTTACAGAGGATTTTTTCGAAGCACGCTTTAAACTTCCTGGTACTTTGAATAGAATCCGGTTAGGTTCATTCATTAGTATTGTTGATAGTTTTTTCATCAAGGTGATGCAAGACCAGTGCAATGATAGGAAGAGACATCGGTGTGAATCAGACAGCGACGTCAATGGAAATTTATCGAAAAAGTTGATCTCGGAGAGGTAGGCAATTAGGCATGTACTAGAACTGAAGTTCACAGTAAATAGGACATGCATATTGTTCAGGATAAGTAGGTATTTATTGCTAAGATTACACACTAATAAAGTTCCTTGTTCAAAACAAATGGTGGTTGCTTCTGATAGTTTCAGAATATTAACCTGTTGGTGAACTTTGGCTTTGGCTGAGGTGTGGGGATTGATACTTCTAAAGTGCAATGCTTAACACAGATAATATTAGTATTCAAGTAAAAATAATTAGATCTGAGGTATAGATAGACGGGTACAATCCCAACAATATTACTCAAAATTTACAGAGATTTTTACCTATTTGGAATATTTAAGGATACCAATAACATTGAAAGGTGGTTTCATCATTCCCGATGAAAATTATAAGTCATGATAGTTACACATGAATAAAGGCTGAATGTGTATAACAGATGCCGGGTGGGCATGGTATGTTATCCATTCATTTTACATGTAAAGATATTAGTAATAATAAATTCAAGAAAATATTATTTTTTTCCATTGAAATTAATGATTTGTCATGGTGCTGGTGATAATTTGGGAACAAAGGGTATTTGTGACTGGTAATTTATGCATGGTAGACTATTTGCATACATTACAGCTAAACTTATAGCATGAAGTTTAAAAATGACATTAAATTGGATTAACTTTTTATTGCATTCTCATTATATTGCATGACAACAGTTACAATACAACTAAGTTAGTTAAGAAATTAGCCTAAGTTTATATCTAAGATGGATCACATAAAAAAAGCTAGGCCCCAAACCGTGTTTGTTGCCCTGGTTCTTCACGGTATTGGTCGCGAAGGAACAGGAGTAGAATCACCTAGTTTTAAGACATTTCAAAGTGATCCCAGCGGTCCTACTGAATAAATGCTTTTTGATTTTGACTTTGAGTTATGTTGAAGAAATAGTAGAGTTTTATTATTATCTATTTTTTTTTATTTATTTTTACGTAAAAAAAAAATATTTTTGCAGTGCTGACAACTCCTAAAAAAATATTATGGTCCAGGACCTAAAGAATTCAAATTCCATAACATTTAGTTCCTATTATAAAACTATACTTTTGATTAGTCTTTGAGCTGATGCCATGAAGTACTTTCACGATAAACATTCAGCTAAATTATTGATAGTTAAATCATATTAGTTTTATAGGGGCGTAGATATGATTTGTTTTTTAAACTGGTCATAATATGAAAGTTGTGATGAGTCTCTTATCCGACAGCTCTCTGAGAAATTTGAAGTGTCAGCTGCAGAATGTCTATGGAACACAAGTGTTACTGTCGCGGAGATGAGATCACAAGCATGGATCTCAACCGCCCCGAACACCTGATGCCTATGATGAGACCTTTCTCTATGAGGTTCTTTGAGCTTTACTGTAGATTTTTAGAGCATACAGTAGATTTTTGTAGAGTAATTTTCTTGATGTAATTGTATTTAGAAGAAGTATAATTTTAAGTATTGTATTGGTAAAACTATAAACGAAAATGTATGTTGATTAACTGCAAAAAATAGTTTTTCATCTAGCAATTTATTGTAATTTCTAGACTTTTTACGAGTATTTTTTTTTGCATTATTACCTATGACTGATATTCGCCAGTGATGACTATCGATTTATCGCACCTGTCGTTTTACCCTTGACATCAATGAGTTTCCGATCGATAAATAAGTTTTTTAGTGCCTATTTCTCACTTGGGTAGGTACATCGATAAAAACTTATCTACTTAATCGGCTTTCGTACAAATGATTGTCGTGATTTGAGATTTGATATTTTTTTTTACCTCTATCCATCTAAAAGTGGTTTCGCATAGCACTCCATCCAATGCATCGCTTCGGTCCACTGAACTATTATTTTTGTTAACTTTAAAGTGTAGTATTATTGTGCACACAGCAAGTAATAGGCACATTCGTATCTGTTGATTAGACCCTAGTTAAATATTTTGGAAAAATCAAATCTAAAGTTCGGTAACCTTTATTAAAATTTAAAACCATAAATAATTAAAAAAAATTGTTTTTCTAGCAAAGAAAAGTAAGTATTATTAATGTTTATGCTTTACACCTAAGTCAATATTTTTTATTAACTTCGTGTTTGATCAGGTGAAAAACTTTTTTCATTTTAGAAATGTGGGTATGAAATGAAATGAAATGAAATGAAATGAAATGAATTTATTTGTCAGAAGAATGGTTATATAAGGATTTTAGATATTAAGTAAGTGTCACATTCTCCACCGCATTAACACGGTATACAAATTTTTAGTCTTACATACTAAATAAATCTTCAAATTTAATCATGTCACAATTTAAATTCAACATGCAATCGTAAATAAAAAATAATAAAAAATTAAAAGATTGATGTCAAGTATTAAATTAACTAATAATTGAATTATGTACATATAATATTATAAAAATCTTTATCAATTATTTAAAAAATCTGAAACAGTATAATATTGCCTGTCATATAACCACAATTTTAGCTTTATTACAAATTGTCTAAGAGGTAGTTCCTTGAAACTATCGGGGACCTTATTGAAGATGCGTCCACACATAGCATAAGAATTATTTAGGTAGAGCTCTGTTTTAGGGACTCTTGAGAGAACAATCCTGTCTGGATTCCGCACACATCTATTGTAGATATCACGTGCTTTAACAAAAGTATCAAAATGCTCTTTAACGAACTTTGCAGCTTCAAAAATGTACATGCTTGGCAAGGTAAGGAGCCTTAGCTTAGTGAAATAAGGTTTACACGAAACCCAAGGTGGAACTCCAACAATTGCACGAATGCATTTTTTTTGTGCAATAAATGCCCTGCTAATATCAGTAGAGTTGCCCCACAGAATCAGACCATATCTCAAGACAGAAGCAACATATCCGTGGTATGCTGTTAAAGCTGTAGCTCGATTAGCTGTTTTGTGAAGTCTGTACAGGACATAAACAAACCTATTTAGCTTTTTACAAACGTGTTCAATATGCGCCTTCCAATTACAGTTATGGTCTAAGACAATTCCTAAAAATGTCGTGTCATCAACCTCAGATAGGTATTGTCCATTATAAAGTATGTTAAGGTTTTGACGGTCGGTACCATAATTATGAAATTGGATTAAATTTGTTTTAATTAAATTAACTTTTAAATTATTATTATTCAACCATGAGATTATAGAATTAATAGAATTATTTATGTCCAAAGTGTAATTAAAAATGTCAGAATTTGATGTAATAATAATTGAAATGTCATCTGCAAATAGGGTAATGGGGTTAGTCGTCACTTCTGGTAAATCGTTAATATAGAGCAAAAATAAGAGTGGACCCAAGACACTACCTTGAGGTACGCCACATTTATTTACCTTGTATTCCGATTTCGTTGACGTAAGCTCCTTACAATTGTTAATATGGGAAATTTCAACACATTGCATACGATAACTTAAATATGTCTTTAGCCAGTTAAGTGCTGGTCCTCTGATACCGTATTTTTCAATTTTATTAAGGAGTAAGTCATGGGATACAAAGTCAAATGCTTTCGACATGTCAAAAAAAACCGCAGTAACCCATTTACCTGCATCCAGATCGTCAATAATTTTCCTTGTTAAATTAAAGCAAGCAAGTGTGGTGGACTTGCCTTTTTGAAATCCGTATTGCTGGGTCTTTAAAATTGAATTTTTATTTAGAAAAGATAATATCCGCTCTTGCATTGCTTTTTCAAATACTTTAGATAAAATTGGAATTAATGTTATTGGTCTATAATTTTCTGTCTTACTTTTATCACCTTTTTTAAAAAGGGGCTTTACTGTCGAATACTTTAGAGCACTTGGAAAACGCCCCTCGGTAAATGACAAGTTGATCATGTGTGTTAGTACGGGTACAAGTTCGTCTGCACATGCTTTTAAAATATTAGTAGAAAAACCATCATAACCAGTTGCTTTTGTATTTTTCAGTGAACCTATGATTTTTTTTATATTGTCATAACTACATGGCTCCAGAAACATGCTTTTACAGTTACTATTTTTGTGAGTATAGCGTAGGTTACCAATCTGGCTATTCGTCAGTTTTATCCAATAGTCATTAAACTCTTCAGCTATTTTTAATGGGTCTGAAATCAAAACATCATTATTTTTTAATTCATTTATAAAAATTAAATGTTTTTGACTCTCACATTCGTGCTTTATTAATTGCCATGACGTCTTGCATTTATTTTTAGAATTTTTCAAAGTTTTTTCTTTAGAAGTTTTTATAGAACGATCTATACAACTTCTAAGAAGCCTAGAATACTTTCTATACATATTTTTTTTTTCATTTGATTTATTTTTATAATAATTATAACGTAATACTCTTTTAGTTTGGCAACTAATTTTTAAACCTTTGGTTATCCAAACTGGTTTACCTGTTGCGTTACGTATTTTTATATTAATGTATGGAAAGCAGAGATCGTAAAATAAAATAAGTAGTTCTTGAAAACTTTCATAGGCAGAGTCTATATTTTTTTGCTCATAGACATCTGTAAATGAGAGATTCTGTAAACACTGCTTCATTTTCTCTATATTATCTAAACTATAGTCTCTTTTCCTTATAGAGTACTCGGAAGAAATGAACTTTGATTTAACTGGAATATTCAGTAATTGGGCAGTGTTATGATCCGAGATGCCCCAATGTAAAAGCTCACCTTTCGCGGAGGGGATATTGCTTATAATGTGGTCAATACAGCTGTTAAGTCTGGTTGCTTCTCTTATGTGCATATTAAGATTGTAATTCATTAAGAGTTCATGAAATTGCGTAGATGTATTAGTATTGACAAGGGAATTAATATTTAGGTCTCCGGCTATAATAATCTTTTTCCTATATTTTTTGCAATTTTTATGAAGAATTGTTGTTAATTTATTCCTGAATATACCAAAATCAGAATTAGGCGTTCTGTAGATACAGATAATTAACATATTTTGAGACGCTATATCGATACCGCAACATTCGAATTGAAAGTTCATGCAGAGTTCCTGCATAGATACCATTTCTCTATAAATTAAACCTGTTTTCACTAAGATACAAACTCCGCCACGATTTTTCCTTTTTTTTTTTTCCTTATCTTTGCTAAATATTCGACAGTAAGAGGCGGCCAAGCTATAACCCGATATATTAATCAGGCTCTCACAACCTTTTTCTATGAAGATTTCTGTTAAACATATTATATCGGGTTCTTTATGTTGTGCACGTAGCTGTGAAAAATGTAATTCCAATAAATTCTTTTTACTCAAAAAACCTTGTACATTTTGATGGAGGACATTTAAACTACTATTAGACACGAAAAAAATCATTATTATCGGTGTCCAACATTCTGGAGGTTTCAGCCTGCGTGTGATCATGTGAACCTGGAGAACCCGTAGCTATGTCTGGAGATACGGTCTGGGTGCCTACCTCGACAGTAACAGTTTTGCTCGGACAGCGTCGGGGTGACCGGCTATTACTATTTGACGAATTTCCCAATGGTTTGGTCCTACTTTGACGATCATGTACAGTTTTTTTTGTGAAAGCCAAAAATTTATTTTCGTAGTCAAATTGATCGAGGACAGAACTGATTTTCTCACAGACCCTGAAGACAGAGTAACAGTTATCATACAAGTCAAAATTTATGTATGAACAATTTTTATGTTGCTTAGTTAACATCATTAGCATGTTGTTCAGTTTACTTTCATTGAGATGCAAGCTTTTAAATACATTTAGGACAAACACATGACATTTTACTAATTTTAGAAAAACACAAAGTTCGGTCATAATTCTTAGAGCATTTGAGTCATGTTCACCGACGCAGATTATTACTCGATCTTCCTGCGAGATGTCGAATAATTTAAAAGAGTTCAGTATTTCTTCTGACGATGCATTCTCTTTGATAAATGAGATAATTTGGTAATGCTCGTATGCGCTATTCAAACGCGATCTTTTTAGGTGCAATGCTAGACCTCTGCATTGTTTTCCACCAAATATAAACTCGTATGTCGATGCTGTGAACGAAAGTATGACTCTAGCGTACTTAAAATAACCATCTCAGAAGTGCGTCATATTCCAGAAAAGTCTGAAATTCATTTCAACGACGACAATGCAACGAAGTGGGTAAAATTTACAGAAAATTAAATTCTTGAATGAAACAGTCCAGTTATGAGTTAACAATCCATTGTTAAAACGATACAGTAATCTAACGCTTTTAAACCGGTTTCTGTTACTGCGGCATGAGACTTCATAAGTTCATACATGGACCTCGGGAGTGCATTGGCCTTGCATTGTATAGTTTCCGTATGTAGTCTATTGAATTCGCGACAGGTCACTAATCTAACCGTAATCTTGAATAATGAAAGCAATAATCATCATTTATTCTGTTTTTGTTTCTAAGCGCAATAGTGACACGGAAACTTAGAATAGAACTTGGAACATTGACTGAATTCATAGTTTAACTTTACCATTCTGTAACTTTACTAGCAGCTTTGATACCTGCGCTGTAGGTTCAATTCTTATCAATTCAAACAATAACTTAATTAATTTATTATCTCGGGCTCAAAGTTGACAATGGCTTCGTTATTTCCAGAATCGAGAACCTGGAGATAATTCTAAAGAATATGCTAAATAGCGGAATCCTTACTGATCAGTTTTACCGCGGCAACGGCAAGCTCCTAGTCGGTCTATGGAAGAGTACAGCTAGATTAACCTTGGATGTCCACTTGCTGAACGCACAATATATACCCCAATGTCTGGTTCTAGATAGGTTTGATTTAAATCTTAGACCTGTCCAATAATTATTTAGCAAACTTACACAGTAAAATAGGTCTAGTATTGATTCAATTCGGGCTAAAGTTAAAAAGGTAGTGCTTTGTCCAATATATCAAGAATATTCCGATTGTTATCGCTCTTTCATGTTGTTCGTGATTAAAATAATACCTATGTCTGTCACGACACTTGTGTCCCTATCAATGACGTGTATTTCACGCGTAGACATAAAGCCCGTAACATGTTGCTAATTCCAGACGTTATTATCTAAATTACAAGCATTATCTCCAAAATAGATTAAATGAATCGTTCTTAATCTAAATCAAAAAGAAACGAACCAATAAATCACACTTGTGCGAATCGATAAACTAAGCACGAAGATTTAACTCTTTCAACTACAGGCTATTCGCTAACTCTTAGAAGAAAACTTTTCTTTAAACATGGTTTTTCTCACACTCAAATTATATTCTCTGAACTCATTTGACCTCTTTCTGACCGATTGGTAAAATCTCACGTGGCTGAGAATATTCCAGCAATTTAATGATAAAATCATTTAGATGAGACTTTAAATTTTTCACGATTGTCTAAATGAATAATAAAGTTTTTTTTCTAAAGATAAGATAAAGATAAAGATTATTTATTTGCATAAACATCTAACGGATTCATAATCGTTTACTATTAGCGTTTTAAGACATTAATAAGATTTTGTACAGTTCTACAAAAAAAATATTTCTCTTCAGGTATTGCAAACGCCAATGTTTTTAAAAAATATCGATGATCTCAGTTGACATCTTATCTTATGTAACTGGTGATAGCCAAATGTATCTCTACATTATATTCTAAACTAGCTGACCCGCGCAACTTCGTCTGCGCATTATTAGGATTCAAGTGCAGGAGTGTTACCTAAAGTTTATTTACACTGTGTTTGAAGTGAATCAGACCAAGGAATCAAATTTTCCATACTAACTTTAACACCCTGTAAAACATCCATATAGGTTGATTTTTTTTTAA
This sequence comes from Epirrhoe tristata, assembly GCA_951394285.1. NCBI lineage: Eukaryota > Metazoa > Arthropoda > Insecta > Lepidoptera > Geometridae > Epirrhoe > Epirrhoe tristata. Next base: position 376,430 of record OX596139.1, on the reverse strand, counting down.
TTAGATTAGCCTATATTCAAGTACTTAAAGCATCTACGTTCCAAATTTCATCACGGAAAATGATCGTAATGATTTCAAAACTCAAAATGATCGTATCTCGACCTCCGCTATAGTAGAAACGCCACCTAGGAGAAAAAAGTAAAAAGCAGTTTTGACCTCGGGTGATACTGATGGCGTTCTAACCAAAGCCAAGGAAAAAGTATTTTAATATCAAAAAAATCATAATTTTGGATATATTGATGAGTGGAAATATACATGTTACGTGTTTATCATTAATTTAAAAATCATTTACCATGCAAAATTAACTTACTTTAATTTTTTGACTCAAACTGTAGATTTTTATTTTTTGTTATCACTATCACTAACACTTACTATTGTTTAATTTCTTAGTATTATAGTGTCGCTGTGTATCACGGTTGCTGCTTTGTGCGCAAACTGCACACTGGCGTCACGGAAGACCAGCGTTATAGTAGCTTAGTTACATAAACTACTATAACAATATGCTGAGTGGCGGCCAATTTTGTTGTCATTTATGTTATTACTTCATTCTGTGTATTTTATTGTTTTTTTTTTCTGTGTGGCACAAAATAAACTATTTTATCTTATCTTATCTTATCAAAATGAGAAAAAAAACAAAAAAATCTGCAATGCAAGAACATAGCAAAAAGCGGCGGTCACCCATCATCTTTATGACCTCGCCCAGGGTCGCTGAACTTTTTTTCCCATACAAACTTGCAACCCTTATTTTCACGCCCCCTTATAAATATTTAAAGAAAAAAGTAGCCTATGTCCGTCCCTGGGGTATAATCTTTATCCATGCCAAATTTCAGCTCAATCTGTTCAGCGGTTTGGGCGTGAAAGCGTAACAAACAGACAGACAGACAGACAGACAGACAGACAGAGTTACTTTCAGATTTATTTATAATATTAGTATGGATTGTTTCATTATCTAGACTTGTAGAAGTACCTAGCGTTGACTGTTGCATTTAGATTACGTCTAGATAAGTTACTTTGAAGTATTTAAATCCCTTTGTTGTATAAACCGTTGAATCTAAACTTAGTTGTAAAACTGCCCGAATCATTTATCATTGACGTAGAAATACAATAATGTTAGTCTTGTAATATTGAGAACCTGTTTGAGAAGTTTATAAAGCGTAACCTTTGATCAAACTGCCACAGAATTTTGCATTTTATTTGTATAGTAATAGATTTGAAATCTGCTTCCAGCTTCAACAGAATGCCTCTTCAGCTGACCAAGCTCGCTCCTCAGTGGAAGACCACAGCCGTTGTGAACGGCGAGTTCAAGGACATCGCTCTTTCAGACTACAAGGGCAAATACGTCGTCCTATTCTTCTACCCTCTTGACTTGTGAGTATCTCGCTCGAGACTTATTCGAGACTTATGCAATTGGTTAAATGAAATACATTACATAAACATTGCGTAATAACATAAAAATGCTGATTTATGTAGTTTGTCGTCACAGAGGTTAATAAGACACACGTTTATACGAATTTTTGAAGTATAAATTGTCATGAAAATTAAGTTTTAGGCTGTTTTCCTAATTAGCAACGAATTTAATTTGTTTTATTTAGGTTTGTCAAGTGCTATTATAATTTTTAACCTATCGAGAAACGCACCCATTATCCAAAAGTAATTGAAGGTCAATAATAATAATAATTGCACTAGGAATACTGCCTATTATTTTGTCTGATAGTTTACATGCTGGTACTTGATAATGTTACATAAAATGAGACCAACTCCTGGTCTATAATGATGATACAAGCTATCAAAATAACCATTTGATTATCTTTAGAAATACCTAGTTAATTTTTAAGTCCTACTTCTATCGTGTACTAATAGAACAAAAGAACCGTATCCTCGCTTGACGCAATACAACATTGAAGTCTTTTTTTATTACGTTGTATCTCATGACATATTTGTTATGCTATTAACGGGATATTTATCTTGATTCAATTTATTTGGAGTTTCCCGATATTTCGGCGCAGTTAGAATCATGGTAAATATCCCGTTAATAGTGTTAATAACCATGATAGTTTAAAAAGTTATATTTGTTATGGTCTGAAACACGCAATTTTTCCAGCACATTCGTATGCCCGACTGAGATAATCGCGTTCTCTGAAGCGGCCGACGACTTCCGCAAGATCGGCTGCGAAGTGATCGCTGCCTCCACCGACTCCCACTTCACACATCTCGCGTGGATCAACACTCCGCGCAAACAGGGTACGTTATCATGTAACTTTTAGTCTGCTGGCTCTCAATACATAGATGTATAATATTTAAAAAAAAAGTATCTTAGTATTCTATTAGTTTCCCATAGTACCTACAAGCTTTGCTTATAGTTTACGGCTAGATGACGCTGTGTGAAATGTCCAGCATTATTATATATACCTACCTGTCATTAATAGCTATGCAGCTTGGTCATATATTGACTCTTCATGTGAATAAGGCCGATTCATTTATCTAATAGATAGAAGGGAACTAGTGGTCCAGTGGAATACTGTGCACTAATAATATTAAAAAGTTTATTTCAGGAAACATTTCAAAATATAGTAGTATAGTATATAGTGTTTATTCTTCAAAGGATCTGGAATAAGTAACATAACAAAAAGATTGAGAGAATGTCTGCCGCACCTTGGGGATACAGTCGTGAACCTGTGTTTTTATTGCAAGCGACTTAAGAATAGTACAAATATATAAATACAAAGAATAGTTTGTAAAACTACTCTCGGTACAAACTTTGTACTATGCCAGTACAAACAATACAGGAAAACTTCGTAAGGAAACCGGCATGTGGTAGATTTTAAAACCAAATTTCATTGTAAACTGTGTCGTTGTTTGAGCCTGATCCTTACACAAACATACAAACATCTAAACAAACTCACAAACTTTCATGAGTGGGATGGAATTCAAAAAACTTCACTAAATTACCGAAAACGAAAATATAAATCAGAGTTTTCATCTTTTTAACCGACTTCAAAAAAAGGAGGAGGTTATATGTTCGGCTGTATGTATGTTTTTTTATGGCACCGACTTCAAATTATATTCTTATTTTTCTCTTTTTAGTGTGTAGAGGTTCTTCTGTTTGTGTTCTGTGAAGTCGGTTCAATTTTTTTTTTCAAAAATGTTTTATTATTAAAAATGACAACCCTAAGGAATTTCCGTTTTGACGTCTTGTTCCTCATTGGTTAATATCTGTCAGGTGAAAGAACTGTCGGTCCAATGTTTACAAAAATTCCATGACGGGTGTGGCTGTATTTGTAAAGATCTTAAAAGACCTATGTTTTCCCAGGTGGTCTCGGGCCAATGAACATTCCGATAATCAGCGACAAGTCTCACCGCATCGCGCGCGACTACGGCATTCTGAACGAAGAGACCGGCATCCCCTTCCGCGGCCTCTTCATCATCGACGACAAGCAGCAGCTGCGGCAGATCACCGTCAACGACCTGCCTGTTGGACGGTGACCACTCTTTTGCATAAGCTATCTATCATATTATCATCCTTTTCCTTTTCATATAGAACTAGCTGCGCTCCCGCGGTGTGACCCGCGGTCCCTCGGGATTTTTTCATTTTTTCGGGATAAAAAGTAGCCTATGTCCTTCCCTGGGATACAACCTTTAACTATGCCAAATTTCAGCTTAATCTGTTCAGCGGTTTGGGCGTGAAAGCGTAACAAACAGACAGACAGAGTTACTTTCACATTTATAATATTAGTATGGATTTGTATGGAAAACGTTTTTTGAATTTTTTAACTTTACTTTAGAAAAAGTGTTCCTGATGGGAAATAGCGTAGATTGAGACCAATTTGTGTTTTGACAGATGTAATTTTCTAAGGTTTTCTGTAATTTTTTTTCAAAAATCTAAAAATGCAGTTGGTTTTTTTTTAAATAAACCTTTGATTCCTAAACACAAAACTTTCTAAATACAAAAGCTGCTCTCAATGTTGTAAAATGCACATTTTCTTTCTTGACCTGTCATGTCCTACTGAGCAAAGGTATCTATTTCATCTTCGCCCAACATTCTGGGTGCAAAGTAAGCAAGCACCCGTTGCCCTTGATACATTATTTATTTCATGTCGAGTCATTGTACTATCAGTTTTCAATACGTTTTGGATGACAATCAATTTTTTTTATTTGGCCTCAATTCGATTACTCAATACTTATCAATGAAGTGCTAAACGTAACTTTTTTAGGAACTGAAGTAGGTTATGTTGACTTTTATGTTATTTACACAACACACTGGTGTAAATAATATCAGTTTCACATAAAGCGTACTAAGAAACAAATTATCATAAATGTGTGTCAACAAAATTTGAATATCTTGTTCCTAGGGATACTATTGTGGGGCAGGTACAGACAGGTTTAATATTTAATAATCATAATTTTATTATTTATCTGCTGTTGAGCCGTGTTGGTCGAATGGGGTTGTGCCTCGACTTTCAATCCGAAGGTCGTGGGTTCGAATCCCGGCCGTGTATCACTGGATTTTTCGTTTCGTAAAATTTATATGCACTTTAACACGAGCTCTTAATGGTGAAAGACGTATTGACGTTGTCTTTCCTGTGGGCCAGGCTGAACGAGCTGAGAGGATGGTTTAGGTGCTGGGAAAGCCTATTCCATCTCAAACAATAAATAAAATAAATAATCTTGTTATCCCACTGAAGGACAAATGCCTCCCTTTCCCATCTTACACACTTCAGACTATAATAATTTAATGTAATCCTTATTTGCCAACAGATCCGTGGAGGAGACTCTGCGTCTGGTCCAGGCTTTCCAGTTCACCGACCAGCACGGAGAGGTGTGCCCGGCCAACTGGAAGCCCGGCTCCAAGACCATCAAGCCGGACACCAAGGCTGCCCAAGAATACTTCGTAGACACCAACTAATCTACCCAAAAATACTTGGACATCCTCTGAACTTTAAAATGTCTAGCCAAATATGTATCAGGTAGCTCGCGGTAGACATTTGTACATTTAATCAGAATGTCCAAGGCCCAGTGGTTGTGTTGAATCTGTGATTTTTGGAATAAAGTTTGGTGCAAGAGTGGAAATTCAACACAACCACAATCTCTTAGCACTAATAGCGACTCCGTAGAACGGTAGTGGCATCTTGTCTTTTGTATAACGTATGAAACTGGAGTTCGTCACCCGTAAGGTCGAATCTCAACCTAGCTCATCTAGCTGTACCACAGACTGTACTCCTCATTCATGCAAGACGATAAACTATGCACTTTTGATCCAATTATGTTAATTTACTGTAAGATTCGTCAGTATTTCAAGAGATCCTAATGTTAACCTTCAATCGAGGCTGTAATAAATGCTGTGTTTTATTTGGTTGTTTGTTATTTGTACTGACTAGGACCAATTGAATTTATAAAGATGAATAACCGACTAGGGTTCCTTGTAAGCACAACCTATCAACCGACGACGAGTACCTCGGGCAGTCAAGAGTGATGGAAGACCAGCAATTTGTAAACAGATTTCGGTGGCTCGGTTATTTGCTTGGCTAGCATAGATGAAAATTCGTCTGTTTACATACAGCGCCCTCTCCATAACTTAGTACGAATTATATTGTTGATTGATCAGATGTGAACAAATATAAGTACTAAACAGTTTACACTTTTTTCAAGAGATGTCACTGTCAGCAACTTTCGCTAGAGTTACTTATGTTTTTTTTGCTCTCATAGCCATAAATAAACAATTTTAGTTTATTGCTAGAAATTAACGGGGTTAGTACACTGACGCATTCGCATGCGAATGCGAAGCGATGCGAACCCACGTCTCACTCTAGCACATAGCTAATGACATAGGTGCGTCCTTGTCGGATGCGATCTGTCGATGCGAATCGCATGTGAATGCGTCGGTTTAAATAAAGTACATAATCCGACACGACCATAGACAACGGCAATGTTTGCCATGTGCCAGTGATGGTGCCAGTGTTGTTATCGTAAAAATCTGGGCTGCCGTATGTCACATTCTGAATTGCCGTATTTTAAGGGAAAAAGTACTAAATTGCCGTATATAATTAAATAATGTTTAATCCTCATTTGTTTCTTGTCCATAAAGGTTTCTTATCGTTTCAATTACTTCAGATTCCTGTTTATCTAGCGTGTACTTTTCCTTGCTTCTCATTTTTTTACACATGTCGCTCGACACCTTAAACTTCGTACAGTTTCCTTGATTTTGAATAAGTTGTCTTGCTAATAATGTTGTTAACAGTCGATGTTATTAACTTATTTCGCATTTTGGTCTTCATATTATTTACTTGGCTGAATATCCTTTCACAATCTGCGTTACTGTGAGGAAGACATAGTACGTCAAACAAATGAGCTAAGCTATTCGACTTCGACTCATTTACTTTAGTTCAGTACGTTGTCTCATTCATTTTTAACTAAGGCGAAAGAGATGGCACGATACGGTGATATGAACTCTGTTTTTAGTAGTCGCGAGTCGGGGTTTCCCCGGCTGGGAGTGGTACGTTTCACTGCGCTATCTAAAAAACGTTTCGTTTCACTTACAACTGCTAATTGCCGTATTTTTGATACGGCAATGAAAGGCCTGCCGTATACCGTATTTTCTGAAAAAATAACGTGGATTACCGTATATTACGGCAATTGCCGTATCAATAACAACACTGGATGGTGCTCTCTTTGTCCATACCAGTCCATACTTACCTACTACGAGTATTACCATGTTCCCCTGATTGCCCTGGTTCTACTATCTGGGCTACTAGTATTTATGGTCTGGGATCTGGGAAACCTATCTAGTAGGTACCTACCTTCCATTCCATCCCTACATAATATTCCTTTTTAATTGGGTAGGTAGATATTTTATTAATTTAAGTAGGTAGGTACTTACTACAATACTAACTCAATAATACAGCGTAGGTAGGTACGCACATACTCGTAATGTAAGTAGGTAGGTAGTTACCTAACTACCTACATTGGGAATAGTTTTGTTTGTAGCTTGGTAGGAGGTACTAGGTATACCTAGGTAGATTGGTAGGTACTTAAACCAAAGGTACACTACGCACAACCAATCTTTAGCTCTCTGAAGTAGCTTCGCAGAACCCATGTTTGATGACGCCTAAAAGACGAAGACAGCGTTAGTATAGCTGCCTCGCTCACTCGCTCAGCTTGTTGCATCGTCTTATCTCGCCTACTCGCGCAAACCTGCGCAATCGTTTAGTGCACCTAACTTCAGAGAGCTATAGGCTATAGGTTGGTTGTGCGTACTATAATATGTACGTAGGTATCTATCTACCTACTCAATTACATAAACATACATATTCCCGAGGCAGTTCTTTTCTTTGGCGGTAGGGCGGCGCGCGCTTTTATGATATGTGAGTAGGTAGGTAGACCAGGTACCTACCTACCTAGTATTGCTTGGCAATTGTGTATATATAATAAAATGGCATTAATCTCTTTCAAACAGCTCGTGGCCGTTCTAGCAAACATAAACAAAACAAGCACTTCACCAACTTCAACATAACACACACAGGCGAAGTTTTTTTGCTGATTGATCCTCTTATCTGGCCAATCACGCGCAGGATTCATTCCCGTTGACGCCGCGGTAAAGGGAGCACGTCTATTTCAATAAAAAATAATTCTGCCGTTCGATATTCAAAATGGGACTGAACAATAACTACAGCGATTATGGAAGCGGCAGTTCTTCTAGTTCTGTAAGTTAAAATAATTTCAATTTGATCTGATTTTTTATCCTAATACCTACTATTCGCGTTGTGCTTGTTTTGCCAGTGTGTTTTGCGGAACAAGTGCTGACATGTTGAAACTGTTTGTTTTCGTATTTTTTGTCGAGTCTTCTATTTTGTTTGGTTCCACTTGACTCTTTGATTGATTTATTGAGTTGAAATCATTGATTTGAAGGTGCGAAGTGAATTATTTATTTTGAAGTTACGGTGGTTACGAATAGACTTGAGGGTAGATTTTTGTTATTAAGTCGAGCGCTACTTGAGTGTCCTTGAATTGTTGTAGGCAAGAAGGTAAATTAAATAGGTAAGTACCTATGTATAATAAATGTATATATATTTTAGGTTGTGGTAATATTTACCGTCAAAGTGAAACATTACCTGGGTGTGATACTTAGGTAATGTTATGAAACTGTTTCGATGCGCAGTAATAGACAATTTTGTATGAAATTGAAAATCGAAACCGTAGGTAGGTAGGTTCGTAGGTACCTACATAGGTACATATAGGTTTACAGTAGGTAAGTACAGTTCGCCCAACGGATCTAGGCATCGTGAAGTTGTGCGTTTGTCTGCGCAGTGACCGCTTTTTCATACAAAATTGTGTGTTCTGCGCAGATAATGGCTGACTTCACAAATGCCTACTGCCTAGATCCGTTGGGCCGACTGTGTAGTGTGTACCTAGTAACCTACCTACCATTTCTATTTCTAGTAGGGTTTTTTAGTAGCTAAGTAAGTAGGTTCATTCAAAAGAGCTGGCAATGTGACTTTCTTTTTTTTTTCTTGCACTTTGCAGACATCCTGGGCGAGTCAGCAGGACATTCGATGGCCGTCGTTCCAGCCCAAGCAGGCCATGGAACGCCCAAATCAAAAGTCTTCCAGTTATTCAGATCGTAAGTATTTTTCTTTCTAGGTACCTACCTACCTACCTTCCACGGCTAATAGACAAACAATTTTAGAAAAGCGTGCAATGGCTAGTGCAAGTTTCGCCTATACACTTCGCCCAACGGATCTAGGCATTCGTGAAGTTAGCCGTTTGTCTGCGCAGTGAACGGTTTTTCATACAAAATTGTGTTCTGTGCAGACAAACGGCTAACTTCACGAATGCCTAGATCCGTTGGAAGAACCCTATCTACTCGATTGCGACATTGCGTTGCCATTGGGTTTCGGTCACAGGTAGTAAGTACCAAAAACTTCTACCAACGTTCGAAAAAGTAAAGCGATTGTCAAAAGCGTGTAAGTAGGTACCTAGAGATGGGATGTGATGCTCAGATGATGTTATTAGGTAGGTAGGTAGGTACCTACCTATGTACCCTACTACATTTTGATATTACAAAGAAAGAGTAGATTGGGGTAGGTTAGCCCAACAGTTCAATATTAACATAAAACATTGGTTTGTAGGTGGTAGGAAGGCATTTCGTTTTCATAGCACTGTTGAATTCTGACGCAAGATTTATTTGACTATAATAACTATAGGTACAACCATTTACCACGTATCTGTATTATATGCACTCGTCTGTGATTATTTATATCTATGCTATAAATAACCATATCGCTTTACTCTTAGACAATGGCCATTTAGTTTTCTCACCAACCTAATGTGTTTAACATTATTCCGCAGTGGTAAAGGGAAGGTGCACCCTGGAAGATGTGATGAGGGAGTTCCAGATGAACGGCTCCGACTCCCCTTACAACCCTGAAGAGGACAGAATTTGGGGCAGACCATCAGGTAAGCATTTGCGACATTAGTTCAGTTATTTTTCTGCCCAGACAGATTGCCGGCCAAGTTTTTTGACTAGAAAACCTAATTATTTCAGCTATTTATTAGATTTTTTTTATATTATATCTGGAATCTGATGAAACCACGGATTTCGGTGGTCTGTGGATGAAACTTAATAAATGAGGAGCACTATTATAGCTGAGTAAAAATAACGTTAATAGGATCACGACTGTATCCCCATGGCGCGGCTGGTAGAAATGCTCTCAGATCTTTTTATGTATTTCAAATCTTTAAAGATGTCTAAGAGTGTAGTCAGAGATGTGTCCAACCAAGGCAAGAAGTTTTGCAGATGTGGTATTATATAAAATTGTAGCTGAGATTTGAGCTCGAAACAAGTTTTGGCTACTTCTTACGACGAATTAGTTAGTGTCAGAAATGAGTTTTTTTTTATAAAATACATACGTTACGTACCTACCTGTCTCTTCCAGAGCTATCTGGTCTGGGTCCGAGCAGTGCGTACGTCCGGCAGAAGTCGTGGCCGGCGCCCGAGCGCACCCCCGCGCCCCGCCTGCCGCCCTCACTCCCCCCTCTGCCTGTGCCTGAGCCCATGGAGTTTACTACTTCCACTCCTGTCTTCGATGGTACGTATAATGTTATTGTAAGGCTTAAGATACTTACTGTATTTAAATTTTATACGGGACTTCATCGCGTAGGTAATGTTGGTATAACCATATACTGTATAAGTTATTTATTTACCTCGACGTTAACATAACTAATTGCAGAAGCCCCACGCGCTCCCTTCGCTCCCGACGCCCTTCCTCCGCTCCCGCCCGCCTCGCTGACGCCGGAGCAGGCGCGCGTGCTGGGCTCGCTGCCCGTCGCCGTGCTCCACACTCTGCTGCGACAGCTGAACAACGATAAACGTGCCAAGGTCTTCCAGGTAGGTAAAATACTTGTACCTACGCTTCCATCTCATGGAAGAATGCGAGCTCATTGAACCTACATCGTAGATTTTTATGTTAATAGCAGCACAGACAATATACATAGCAGTAAGTCAATGAAAATCAACTTAAAATAGGCATATTTTGTCATTTTAGGAGCTAGGTAGGTCCAATCCAATCGACCACCTATCAACAATGACTGTGGTGTATTTGAGTACCTAGCTGCTCCACGCTTCTCTCCACTTTCCCCACATGATAGGTACTTTACTTAAAGTGGCCTAGCTTTTCATAAAGTTATGTTTCACTGGACTTTTCCCTCATCAGCTTCCTTGAAGTCGGCCATCTCCTTCAAGGTCCGTAAGAAAGTTGTTTCTTCCAGGAGTGTCGGTTCTGCAAGAACAACGGCGAGCGCGAGGCGTACTACCGCTCGCACGTGCTGAAGGACGCGCGCGGGCGCGTGGCGTGCCCCGTGCTGCGCGCCTTCCGCTGCGCGCGCTGCGGCGCCAGCGGGGACGCCGCGCACACCATCAAGTACTGCCCGCTCTCTACCAATGAAGGTAGGTGTTCTGCAAGAACAACGGCGAGCGCGAGGCGTACTACCGCTCGCACGTGCTGAAGGACGCGCGCGGGCGCGTGGCGTGCCCCGTGCTGCGCGCCTTCCGCTGCGCGCGCTGCGGCGCCAGCGGGGACGCCGCGCACACCATCAAGTACTGCCCGCTCTCTACCAATGAAGGTAGGTGCTGTTATTTACGACAAAAAAGTCAGTTCGTATCAGTCAGTGGCCAACTCTTACGGAGTTTTGTAGCCGGGACCGACGATATAACGTGCCTTCAAAACACGAAAGCGCTCAGATGAAAATGCCACCGGCTGTCCATCCGCTTACGTTCAGAACGTTGCTTAACTTCGACGATCTATCGAAAACGGCTAAGCGAGCCACCCCACGAGCGCTGATATCTGTGTATCGTTTACCCCTTGGTTAATTTTACTACAACTTACCCAAAATCGTTTTTTTTTACTTTTATCGTCAACCTTAAACTTAGAGGATATTCTAATATTATTTTCTGATTGCAGAGCGCATAAAATCGGCGGCGATGATGCGCAGTGTCCGCATGGCCTCGGGCCGCCGCCGCGCGCCCGCGCACGCGCCGCCCGCCGACCTCGTCGTGTTCGGGGAGGCGCCGCCGGAGGTCCTACAAGAGCACATTTACAGCGAGCCCTTGGACCCGCTGTGGGCTGCTTTGGAACAAAAGTTGTTGCTGTAGATCCTCAAATTCAAATTGGAATGAGTATTATTTTTCTTACTTTATAGAGTGGATTTTTGAGATAGGGCAGTGAGGTTCCATAACCAGTTTAAAGGTAGTTTCAGGAAAACGTAACCTAGGAACGTTTTCCTGGTGGTTCCTTCCTCTTAGTTGGGCACCTGCCCTGATGCCCCGTCTCAAAAATCTACCCTGTAGTGCCTGTAGAATAATTAGTGAGTTGGTACTGTTGGTACCTAGATTTTGTTGAAGCTCAAAGTATCAAGACCGAGTATACGCCTGTGGTTAGTAACGTAGTTCGACAAGTAGCTGATAGATGGCGTTATTTTGAAATCGGGAGTTTAGTTTAGAATTTTTGGTAATTTAGGCTATACAAGTGATTGTAGAAGAATATTTTTGTAATCAATTTAGTATTAAGTTATGACTGACATTCCTATTTGTAGTATTGACTGAGTATTGTCGTGTTATTATGGTATTTCAGGTATTTGATAGATTGTGTATTTGCGTTTGCCAAGATCAGGCAAGTTTTAACTTTTTAAATCGACTGACTTTATTTTATGATACTTATGAATGTTTTCAAGTTTTCATACATTATTTTGTATTGATAATTAGACCAACCAGTTGATAAAATAGCTTCCAGCGGTTATTGCGGATATTACTTACCAAACTTTTGATTCATGAAATTCAGTTGAGTCACCACTAGGTCGGTACCTAGGTACACTTCGCCCAAAGAATCTAGATATTCGTGAAGTTAGCCGTTTGTCTGCTCAGTGAACGCTTTTTCATACAAAATTGTGTTCTGCGCAGACAAACGGCTGACTTCACGAATGCCTATATACGTTGGGCGAACTGTACCTAGGTACCTACTATTCTCTATAGGTAGGTACGCATTCTCTATTTTTGGTATGTACCTAGGTACCTACTTCATACAGAACCTGTATGCCTATTTGTATATTGCTTGCATTTGCTTTTCAATGATAACCATTGATAAACGGAAATGTGCTTAGGAGTTAAAACTTTGTGTATTAGAGCTTTTGAAATACATATTAAGATCACCAATCTAAGAGTCATCGTCCAGGTTTACCTACTTACCTATATTCTGTAATTATTATTGTCCATTTTACATTCAATAAATTAGTTCCATGTAAAATCAGATACAAAATTAAATAAGTGGAGAATTAATGAATAAATTGTCAACTTATTTACAGTAATAATAAATTATATTTCCCGAATAAAATGCGAATATCCGCATGTCCACAACTATTTTTAAAACGATCAATTTCTCACGCGTATAAAGTGAGTCGTATTTTAGTTATCATTAGATATATTTTGACTAGAAATGTATAATCATAAGATATTACCTATTGTTGATTTTATAAGAGATTTATATAGATCAGTTATTTCTAAAGTTGTCAAATTACTTTTGTTGGGTGTTGGGTCTTTCGGGTACTTAATAAAAATATAATCTAAAACTGTTTTTGATTTACTCCAGGGAATTAGTCTCGATTAGTCGATTACACATCTATTCAACTAGGCTAGTTGAATCTTTTCAAATTAATAGGTAGGTATATGATAAATGCATGCTGCTATTTATTAAGTAGCTTTTTTAGTCTATATTTAATTTAACTTATAAGTTAAATTTTCGCACACGATAGATAGTAAAAGTCTTGTTGTGAAGATGCCACCGACAAAACACCGAGTCCCACGATCCTCCACACTTCGTATGCAAACTTCAACGTGACATACTCGCAAACCTACTAAACTCACCACAGGAATACCAACCCTACAGCTATCATTAGAGAGTTGTTATTACCATGGCAAGAAACACGGAGAAGCCTTTAAAAAATAGCCCGAATTTAAACTCACTGCTGCATACCGTTTTAAATTCATTCATGATTCGTCTTTCCACCCAATTCCGACCTTCAAACTTTCTTCATAGGATGCTATTTTCTTTGCCTGGTACACAGCAGAATGCTTTCTGTCTTATTTTTGTGTAGGTAAGGTTGAAAATGGTTTGAAGTTGGGTGGCAAAAATGTAGGTATGAATCCGGTTGATTTGGGAATGTATGCCACGGAAGTATTTCAGGGGGGGTATTGGAAGGGAGGGGGGACTAAGATTATGCACATCTAGTGGCTTTTGGTCGTTAAGTGGCCATTGAGAGCAAAACAAACACCTAAGAAAGCATTCGTTTTGGTAATTGAATTTGTGGGAACAAGATATTTAAGCTTCGCCTTTTTGCGCTTTAGCTTATTATAATTTGTTGATTTGATGTTTAAGGATGTGTACTAACCTACTTCTATAAGGAAATTATGTAAGTTTACTTACCTACGTGTAAAGTTTCTTGAACTTTGTGTACCTATAGTACAGTCACGGCCAATAAGATGTATACACGCGAAATTTTCAAAAATATGTATCCACCACACCGTTTCAAAAAGATGTATCCATTTACAGAAAACGTTCTAAAATCTAAACCGCTGTTCGTAGAGACTTGAAATTTTAGAATAAGTACCTATAGGTATAGTGTAGGTACTTATTCTTAAATTATTAGTAAACAAATAACGTAAGTCTACTACGACAATTCAGTCCTGTAAACGAAAAATATGCCGTCATACTTTGCACATGATATGCCTCCTGGTGACTAATAAACTTATCTAAGCAGTGGCGTAGCTACCGAAGGGCTAGGCGGTGCTGTGCACCGGGGCCCCCAAACTCAAGGGGCCCTCGGACTCTGAGTCAGAACCTGAGAGTCCGGAAGGTTTTGTTCTTTAGAATGATTATTTTGAAAATAAAACAACTGCATTTCTAGATTTAAAAAAAAATCAAAATACGTTAACATTTTGCCTTACCTTGCATATTTTTTGACTTGATAAAACCTAAACCGTTCAGTTAGGGCCCCTTGTTTATTTTGCACCAGGGCCCTTGGCTACCTAGCTACGCCACTGTATCTAAGTAGGTATAAGTACCACAGTATGCTAAAAATGATGCTAATATTGGGGTCAAAAGTTTAATTGTCACGCCCACAGCTGAACAGTAGGTAGGTACGTTACGTTACTAATGTGTGTTCGCATTACTTACCAATTACAATAGATAGGATCGTTCTTTTGCAACCTCCTGTTGAGCAGCCGTAGGTGTCTACGAATCATTTTAAACTGTATTTGTATGGGAGAAGAGAAAAAAATATTTTTTTAAGTAACAATTTGAATTAGAGCGCTGATTGCATATAATTATGTAGCGAGAAAAATCCTACTGTCTATGGTTGATTGAATTATGAATAGTCAAGAATAGAACGCCCAGTACTTATAGTATAGTATACAATGACGTCGATTCCGTTGTTCAAACTTGAACGTTCTTATTTTGTTCTCAATAAAGACGAAAACGTCATGTCACTAATAGTGACATTACTAAAATTATAATCAAAATGGCGTCTTTGAGCTTCTGTAGCAGCTGTTTTACACAGCAAGCAAAATGGTCTTGATTAATTTTACCTACAAATACTTAAATTTGACTAAAATTTAGTCATTTTAGGAATGTCACTGTAATAGTCATACTATTTTGGACTTTATCGTATACGAAATTAAGAGCGAAGCATTTTAGTTTAGTTAACTATAGTCAGTAAACATCGGAATCGACGCCAATATCCAACTAATATAAAAAACTAATATAAAGCTGAAAGTTTGTGAGTTTGTTTAGATGTTTGTATGTTTGTGTTTCAATCACGCCTAAACCAGTGAACCGATTTGAATGAAACTTGGAATAGGCGTAAATAGTGACCTGGAATAACATATAGGCTATTCAAAATGTTGGTACCACGCGGACGAAGCCGCGCGCAGTAGCTAGTAATATATAATGCAGAGACGGCCAGAATGTTAGAGAAGCAAGTATATGCAGTGCATAAAATGGCTGTAGAATTATGGCAATTGAACCAATGACACGCAACGTAAAACAAACATTTGAACTCGTTTAGTAGATGCGACGCGTAAAATCTCAGTCCTACTGACCACAATCAAATGAGATTTATGGTAAATGTTCCGAAGCCATTGCAGTAGCGTGATTAAACTCTGTAGATTGAATATTCCACATGATATATTGAAATGGCTGAAATTCTAGGCTAAGTCTTTCATTACTTCGACTAGGAAGAATAAGTTAGTCCTATTTTATTACCTTGGTAGGTATAAATAGTCTTTCACCACACTGGTTCGACAAAACTGGTGACACGATAAGAAAATTGTTTCTATGCCTTGTGTTTGTGCTGGGCAAAGGCCTTCTTTTGCTGTGTGTGTGGTATTCGTTTTGTAAATATTAGACCTAGAGTTCTTAGGAAATAGCCAAAAAAACCACTGAAAAAAAATGAAAAAAAAATTGAACTAAGTACTTGCATTAATCGTATTCATAATGCACGCATATTTTAAATATCTACCTACAGCGTTGTAAATGCCGCAACAGTCAAACGATAATTACATCATTTTCATACATAAACATCTAAATATTCATTTAGGCCCTAGACTGCATGACTTCAGGAGCCATTATTAGGGCCCAGCCGTCCCTAGGCCGCCCCCTCCCCCTCCAGTACCCCCCTCCGCCCCCGAGAGAAATGGTATGACCTTGTTAGTTGACCTACTGACGACGTCTCGGCCGGGCACCACTCGGCTGAGCTGCAAGCTAGCTTTTCTGACTAACCCAGCTTTGATTTTCATTAGAACAGTGTAGTTTCTATCCGACTGCGGCGGATGTTTTGTAATACCAATCGTTCCTCTGGTTAGGGTGTGATTGAAATACAAACATCTTAATTACTGACAAACTTTCAGATTTATAATATTAGTAAGTAGGATAAGATCTCCTGTCTACATTTACCATTCATGGGTTTGATTCTTACCTTGGTCAATCTCTACACCTCTAGCATTGTTTAGTTTCGAACTACATGGTATTATCTAAATTAATTGTCTATTAATTGTTAGAATGTTTTATATACTGACTTTAATTTACTTAATTCTGATTTATTTAAGCAATGTCTATGATTATTTTTTTCATATCTGTTCTCTTTAATTAATGTAATTGGTCCTTGTTAATTAAAGTAAATAAATAAATAAATAAAACTTCCACCATTTTTATATTATTTTGTGATGCTTAAATATTTTAGGCACATTTTATTAGTACGAAAATATGAAGCAGAACAAAAACAGCGCAAGCGCGTTGAAGTCTTTTGTAAGACATCGACGCAAGGAAGTTTCAATCATTCACTAGACTGACATAAACATATCTGAACCGGTGAGGGAGGCGCTGTTATCGCATTTGATGTTGGCAGAAAAATAAATTCTAAAGTAAAATTCGTTAGTTGCATTTTTGGCCACCGGTTCAGATAATATGTTTGTGACTCTCTACTCGTCTAATCGAGTACCAGTAGCCTTATTGTCTAACTCAACTGGCAATGGACATGGGCTTCATTTTGACTTTTGAAACCCATTCTGTACTTCAGTTGTCATTTTCCTATTATGTGATTGGTTGAGCTCTATTGGGATGACAACTGGGAATGGATTTCAAGATAGACAATAAGACTGCTGGTTTAAAAAATCTTTGCGCTTAATTAGGTATGTCCCCTTAGAAAAGCTTCATTATCATCGTAATCTTCAAACATCCTATCATACCCACATCTACGATAGTATGAGATAGGATTTCCTTTTTCCCACGAACTCTAAAAACTTCCGGTTGGCGTCCTTCAAAGTCAGCTGTTCTCGCAGTCCGGTCATGTCCAGGTAGTGCTAGAATCTAGACTTGCACGTGCTGCGAGTGTGCACTAGGCATGTTGCGACCGATAGGGCTGTCTATTGCACGTGTCGGTTGGATCTGAATACATTTAAATCTATCCTCCTTATGTAGTGGATGCCTTTTTTGAGTCAACTAATATAAATGCGTGTGTTTGGATGGATGTATGGATGTTTGTTAATCAATCTCGCATCATATTTACGTGACTGCTCACGGACACCTACCAGTAGCGCCATCTAGTTCTGTACTCGGTACTTTTACGGTAATATTTTTACATTTGTATAAGCTCATTGTATAACTAAACGGGTGAATAAAAATGCATAAATATTTTTGTTCAAGTTTTCACTTCTTTATTATTTATTAATGCATGCACACTTTTAATGAGGATCATCACTGGTTCTGCTGATATGAACCTAGTAATTCTTCAAACAAGATACGAGAAAAACATAACCCTTGGCAGTCGGGTAAAAAGGCCAGCCCTACTGGTGTCTGTGTGCGTGGAAAGCTGGCCAGCACCGTGGTTTCAGCTTAATAACCGCCCCGCGATGTAGGCCGCGGCCTAGGTAATCACCGGCACACTCTCCGACAATTAATGCTTCTCTCCTTGATTCATTGCTGGATTAAACTGATGCATAATAACGAAAGTACATGAAATCCTACTAATATTATGAACTAGTTGTAAGCGACTTCGTCCGCATTGAAAACTGTTACCTTGTTTCAATCGAAAGTTCAAAGGATGTTACCTACATCCATGCCTTTTATCGAAATCTGTTTAGCGGTACCTGGGGCGGTACAGACGTGAAAAAGTTAAACACATTTTTTATTTAATTGGGATATAAAATGGATTTAATTATAAGTCTACGAATATGAATATATATGTAGGTATTAACCATTTACCAATTTAGATGAAACTTGAAAATGTAGATCGTAGCCTGGAATAGCATGGGCTGTTCAAAATATTGTCCCACGCGAGCCTAACTGCAGAGCTAGTAAATAAATAAATATTAGGGGACATTCCACACATGCGAAAACGGCAAATAAAGGCAATTTTACAGTAAACTTGATGCTTTAAGCCTTCATTCAGATTCAAGCCCAAATGAGCAATCGCGAAAGCAGAGACCGTACCCAGTACCGTTCCGTTCATTATGTTACGTAGGTGATCATTTTGGTTAGCTCATCTTTAGGATCAGAATCCGTTATTTTGGCTAAAGTTTATCCATAAATTGGACTGTTTTTATTGGTTTTGTGTCAAATAAATAATTTAAGTTGTGGCAAAATTCTTAATCCTTTATTAAACTTCGCTAATGCTATAAAAACTTCTTCTTCTTCTTGTGTAATCTTCGAGATCTTTTATGACTTATAATCATTTTTGTTTATATTCGTGCTGTAGCTTGATAAGTCGTTCTTGATAGATCGCCGGAGAGAGGCAACGGCCACAAAAGTGGATGTGCTAGTGGCATTATCAACTGAACGCTTTCGTGCTTCAAAGAGCACGTAAATATCGGTCCCGGCCTAATTCGTTAAGCCATGACAAAGACCTTAAAGTGACGGGAATGTTTAATTTTAAATCTCAGCTATCAATTCAGCCATGACGCAGGCCTTGCGGCTTGAAATCTTCATCACCAGAGTTGACGTTGTATGAGTTTCTGACTCATACGAATTACTTATTAAAATATTTTGACGTGACAACGTCTTATAATTCGATAGAGCCGGCTGCACGCACGAAAAAACATGACGTCATGCGGCGTTACCTCGCTCTGAGGCGTTCCATGTAAGGCTTGAAGTGCAAGCGAGAGCGCGGAACGAGCGACAAAGAAGCACAATCGGCCTTTGCGTTCGGCAGCGTTCGACATCCGTCTCTCTCCTACTTGAGTGAGCGATGCGTAGACGTTGTCACGTTCAACTATCGTCAGTAAACCGACTTTACAGACAACCAATTTTTTTTACGAGATAAATAAGTACTTACCTACTATTTGGCATGGCACATTTCCCCGCTCAATGTTTATTTGTTATCGTAGTGCACAGTTACCGGCGCGAAGTATGTCAGGCGAGAGTGAATGCGGGCCCTGCCGTGACTTTTACTTTTACCGCCCCCCGCACCTCCCCGCCCCTCAACACCGCGGGGAAATAGCTTTCCTTGGGAAATTCATGGTTAGTTCTTCAGTTATTGTGATGAGCATTGGCGAAGTGAGGCCCGCGTGTGGTGTAGAGGTTGCGAGTTCAATTCCGAGACAAATGTTTGTATGATAAGAATAAGAATGCGGATAAGAATCCGCATATTTTTCACGTGGAATATTGCACACAGAATACAGAGTGTTTTCTATAATTAATGTGTATGTATACGACGAAAATACATTGAAATTATTGCTTTCTTGATTCATTAAAAAGATCGTAAGTATGTGACACAGTCGTGACCCTGTTTAATTTTACAAGATTCACTTGAATCTTATCATGTACTTACATGAGAGAATTTTTTATCCTTAATATCCTTCATTATACTGGTTGAAAGGACTACAAAACCAATATTAACCACAAATTCTTGGCGTAGAGCTGCTACGGCGTAGCAAGTAGGACACAAAAATCACCGAAAGCCATGATTACAACTGCAGATCAGGATCACGGCTAGTGCGGTAGACATTCTCTAAGATTCTTTACAAAATATTTTGAAAATAAACTAATTTTCAGTTCCCTGAAACAATTAATTTCGCAAAAATATGTCTTTCACGAGTGTAAACTAGTAAAACAAAACGAAGTATCGATTTTAGTGGCATTTGAGAGAGGCAGCTTGTAGTGCTATTATTTTCTGCTGATGATAATGGCAAAAGTACTTAAAATAAGTAAAAGCCTTCAATTTAAGAGTAGTCTTATTCATCATCATATGACTTTACTGGGTGAGGCATAGCACAACGAATACATTCAGTTAGCCATCTCAAAAGTACAGTTGCTTATTTAAATATCCGTGTAGGCTCATATTTCACTTCGCTTCTGCGGCCTCATACATCATTCGTCCCACTTCTCATATGGTTATACGGAGCTCGGATAATAGTTTATTGATGTATGGTTCAAACTAGATGAATTGTATATTACAGTTCGATAATAGAACTACTCGTTGTGATGAAGAAGAAGAAGTAATGCTGTGGCGCAGATTTAAATAAAATCTATCCAAAAAAATACCATATTTTTTTCAGATACTAATAGTCCTTGAATGTGAACGGTTCCGTGACAAGGCTCTTTTATGCTAATTTCTCAAATTTTTGAAAAGGAAATAGATAAAAAAAATATTAAGTGGTACTTATAGCATTATTACTAGATTTTATTTATTTCAAAAAATGGCAAAGTTGTACGTAAAACGTATAAGTTCCATATGTCAGGGATACGTTCCTACGTGAAAAACTATTTATCATTAAAGCTTCGCTACTACCAGGCATTTATCTTTTCAGACATAATTTATGAGCCTATGATGAATACATCTCTGTTATGTACATTTATTTTGTTTATAAAACAAAAAAAAATCGTAGAATTTTTCACGACATTTTTACACAAAGAAGTGTTTCTAGAACTTAAAAGCTAAAATCATTCCACCTTCAGGTTCAGGTTCACAATAACCATTTCCTTGACATTGTAGCTTGATGAATGCCTTACCTCTGCCAGAGGATATCTAATTATATCCACGTGTAGAATGGACACTCGCCCACCACCAATAGATATGCTCCTCGAGTTCTCTATTGCATTGTTGCGTACAAGTAGCGCGTATCAAAAGAGTATGTGGAGTCCCTCGTTCAAGATACTAATAAAGTATTCTTCTACATGCCTTTTAGTTTACACCTAGAGCTAGTAAAATACGTTCAACGAATTAGGAAAGTGATGTTAATGATTCCGCAACCATTCTCCGATGACCGATTCGTCAATGGACTGTTCGTAGACAGGACGATCCATTTATTTCCGTTTCACCGGCAGACTCAATCGGTTGAAATGCGCAAACGCTTTTTCAAATCAAATCAAATCGTTTATTGTTTGTGAACCTAGTACCAGGTGTTTATAGTTTTTCATACTTATTAAGATAATTTAATATGCGACATTTAATGCGCGAAACTTAAATGTTTAGATCCAAAGATCCAATGGCGTAGTGCACCAAAATCTAGGAATATTATTGCAGAATAATATTGCATACTAAATATTTTCTTGTATAAAATAGGTACATACCTAACAAGTCATTATGGAATGCTAATTTCTGCAAAATATGGCATGTATAAAAAATATGTATTTGGACATGCTCCCTGACCCCTTGACATTTTAAAGTAACTACGAGTACAATACATAAAAGATCTGAGAGAATTGTTGAAAAAAAGGTGTGAAATAAAAACTTTTTTTTATTGTCTGCTTCGGATATATTCGTGATCCTTTTGTTTTTATTTTTGATGTTCCAAGCTATAATTGGGCTTAGTGGGCGTCGTTTGTCGAGTGTAGTCCAGTGTCCGCGGTGTGCCTCTGCTCTTGACATTGTACCTGCGTGCTCGCGGATGCGGCGCGCTGCAAGTGTGTCACTGGCACACTTTCTCCACCCCTCTCTCTCACTCCCCCCTTGCGTCTCGCTCGTGCTGCTTCTATGGTGTCAAGGTTAGTTTTGACTAATTTGATAGTCTATGATATAACAATGATAGGTTTCAGTTTAATCAGATTAAATCTGTAATTTTTCTAATAAATTCATAGGTTTTTTAATTTGAGACCATGAATAAAATAAATAGCATTACAACAAGACGGGATGAATACATAAGGTAAATAAATAAATAAATCAGTGTGATTGCGTCAGTTCAAACAATGTTTCTATCTATTTCAAGAATATTCAGCCAGAAAAAAACGCATCAGCACATGTCTTTCCTTTTTTTGATCGTAAATATGTCATGCCAGTCCTTCATAAAAAAAAAATCATTGACAAATCAACAACGAATTAAGTACGTGTAAGAAATACGCTCTATATTTCAAGTAGTGCTGAAACCGATTAGTCGTACTCTCAATTTCAAAATCGCATCTCACTAAATGAGAGCGGTTTTCGGCAACACAGTAGGTATCATTGTGTGACTTGCGAATGTTTGACCCGCTGCCCTCGATAGTATTCGTCAGGCATGGTATGGTGCCAAATCTTTAAAGTTCTTTTCCACTTCTCATAAAAATGCATCATTTATGCGTCTTATGATGTGAAGGAAAACATTCCAAGGAAACCAGTTAGTATTCTAATAGGCTGCGATGATTAATGAATACTGTGTCAGGGGTTAGGTTTAATCAGATTACATGGGTTCGCATTTGATTACCAATTAGATATAATAATTATAAATAAACTTAAACGCCTGAAGAATCGGTCAATTTCATTGGTTTTAGGAGATATAGGTGTGAGCCTGTATGCATTTTTATTAGAGGATGTGTTTAAGAATTTAGCTTAAATTCGCAATGGTATGACCACTCATGCGCAAGCAGTTTGTGCTCAAATCTGTGTAATTAATCATTTTGACCCAGAATTTGTCGTCATAAAGTTCGTGGTAAAAAATACAAGCGCAAGCGGGTTGTATATTTCAATATCATATTTTTACAATCCTGACACGCTTTTTTTATTCATTTATTTAATAACATTCTTACCACAGAACTATTAGTTCTGTGGGTTCTCAACAAGTGGAAATCTGTGGCATCTATCTGCATCTACGGAATTCCGATTGCTACAATCCTGATACTTCTTCCTTTACCTTATTTACATTCAAAATGACTTTAATTTTAACTATTTTTATTTTAGTCCTTCAAAATTGTTTTTTTTTCAGTTGAAGTACCAGGCAAGCATCTTATATAAGTATAAGTAAGAAATATTTGGCTACTAGGAAAATTTACCTACAGGTTCAGATCTTGCTTAGTTTGGTTCTAGATTCGTCTTTGTCCTAGACGATTGTGTGTCATGTCCTCTAATACTTTTGTGTTATTCGTGGTCTTTGGACACTGACCACATTATATGCGAAGTCACGGACACGGTGTCAGTAAGGTCAAGTAACGCTCGCAGCTACTAACTTGAGCCTCATTTCACCGCCAAGTTCAAGTATGAAGGGCAAGGCGAGGCAGAGTATATGTATTGTAGCTTTTCACTTGATATTCCTAAAGGTTATGCTCACCTTTGGGGCTTTGGGAAGGGCTGTATTGAATAATAGATGTGCATCGAGGTAATGTAAGGTCATTGCAGTCTACATTGTATCTAAGATGTAGGTAAGTTTGTAACCTGAAAAAACTTTGGAGCGCCGAAGACTATGTCATGTCAATGAATCGGAAGCGTTCGAATAGATTTTTGAAGTAAAGCTACCTTTAGTGCGGCCAGAAAGCGGATGAGTGGCCGCCAGTGAATGGCTTTTACGGCTTGAACTTATGCGAACTTACTTATTCATATGAATGATTGCAAAAAGCACTACAGCATCCCGTTGAATGTAGTGTGTAGGCATAGGTTGCCTTTTGACGCTGTTTAATTCATCTAGTGTAGATTGCACAATGACACATTTTGCTGTGTGCATTTTTATAAATACTTAAGTATAATTACAAAACACCACTTTCTTGATTTTCTATACCATAAAACATAATGTCTTACATATAATTAATTCTATAAAATCACATGTTATAATCAATCAATCAGTCTGCATTTACCATAGGTATTCGTCATAAATCACAGAGAAACCTCATCAGAACCCTATCAGAATTAGCATAGTCACCCATATTCCTCATTAGTGACGAACGTGGCGAGGCAGGTTCAAGCGCGCGGTGAAATCGTCAAGAAGTAGGTTGGTGAAAGAATCTCTCTGAGTACAGCCGGCAAATACAAGAACGTTCTGCTTTTTTCGTACTGGTCACTATTTTCGACCATGACGGAGATCTAAAAACTCCGTCACCAGAATTATACACTTACTCATACGAACTTAAGGTAGGCACTCATAGTTTTAATTCTAATACTTACTTATAACTGGACCATATTATTATGCTAATTTAATTTACTTTTTTATTAATAATTTGACATCTATTTCTTTCTTTAGTAATGACTTTGTAAAATTTATGTTTGTATTCTAATCAGCAGGATCCACGGATTCTTAGTTTTAAGCACAACCATCTACTCTGTAACTTAGATTCACAACCAATAAATAAATAAATTAAAAATAAATAAATTCTTAACGGTGTTATTATTCGCCCTTGCAGGTAACTCTCTAAGGTTTTTTTAGTTGGTCAAACAAGACTATGTAAAAACACTTTATAAGTCTGTTTGGTTTTAAATAGCTATTCTGCAGCTTATTTTGATTGAGCGCTACGAGAATCGAACGCGCATCTTTTGTCTCAGCTCTTAAAAGTAAAAATTAATTGCAGAAAAAGCGATTGCGATGAATCGATGACACTTTTTTTAGTAAAACTTTCGATTTATTTTCGATTAATAATGCTCCAACTGTTTTGCCAACTCTACATGCAATAGTGTGAGTGCGGTTGACAATCAAGCGTCCATGTGAGCTGCGCCTGTGTACGCGTTTTCTCCGCCCTGAGCTGCGCTTGCGCACTTGCCACAAAAAGTCAATTTGTCGCTTGTGCATTATGACAATTTTCACATCCGACTTTCTTGAAAAGCTCGGGAACATTACGTGTGTTGTGTGAACCGGCCCGCGGATCTCACTCGATTCCCACCTTTGTTCACCAGATCCATAACTATAACGACCTACATTTCATCTGTCATTATATTTTTAGAAAACACACTTTTTACACCCGTCCGATTATCAAGGTCGCATTTGCATCGTAGGAAAACAAACATGTCAAATATCATTAACAAAAATCTCAATTTATTTTACATTAATTTACAATTTACTTATAATGGAAAAAACCTCTTGAAAAATAACATTCACTTAGACTAAACTATCATGAGACTTACTCTAGCTAATTGTGGAAGGCTTTATAATACAAATAATGTTACAAAAAATATATTCACCAATAAATACTTACGAGCTAAAATTATTTCTATAAAAAGGTACTTTTATTAAGATCTATACACACGCGGTGGGAAACGCAGCGTGCGAAACACGTCGCGATTCGGCCAACAGCTGACCTTTCCTTAGCATTTAATTTAAATAATGTCTGCGTTTAGTCTTTGAACGCACCGGCCTCATGACCTTTCTTTTATGAGAGAAAGCTTTAAAAATAGAATCTAGTTTGCTTTCTTTTTAAATGCAACCAATTGTGATTATTTCACACTATTCATGGTTATTAACCTAGTTATTTTTTGCAAACGAGGTAAAACTGTAGCAATGATACACTGTTGCGCGCGTTTCGCAGACGCGCGTTGATCCCACAGCGCGTGCGCGTAGCCGGTGCGGCCTGCGCTTGCTTCAACAATCATACAACTATGTAAATTAGGGGATTTGTGCGTGGAATGTTCATAATGTTTATTCTAGTATGAAAAGTTTAATGGTAATCTTTGTTAGTATGAATGATTTGCGAAAAATTATGAATTAAATCTTTCAAAATGCTTAATCCTAAAATATCAGATGGTAAATTTACGCACGCTCCTATTTCAATTCCCGAAACTGAAACATAAGTTTCACAATACGCTCCCATTTAAGGTCTTTGTTCAAGAGCAGGTGTTAGTGTGTATAAACAATTAGCTATCTAGGCCACACTCGGCAATTAGGAGCGGGTTGCGCAAGCGGATCGATATTAGTTGTTCATATCGATCTCTTCCGGCGAGGCTTCCCGGCGCACTGTTCCGCCGGGGTGCGTGTGCGCACCTCCTTGAGGCGATTTACTGCTGAATTACTGACCTCTTAATATAGGTTACTCAGACTATTTTGATATGAGACAGAATTTATATGACTTGAATGAAACAGAGCGATGATAGTAGACGCAAAAGACGCATGATTAGTGTCGCTTAACGTCGCTGTAAGAAATGGCGGGGAAAAGTTAATAATGAATGTTTTGTCCCTTACCTATTTTGTTATTTTTACCAAGCATCGATTTTTAACCTATCTGTGATGTAATAAATGATTATGACGGTTTCTTAAGAATATTATTTATGTATGATTTTGTGTAGGTTTTTTTGCGTAAACAAATGCACCAATGATATTATTATAATTAAATTTGAGCATTTAGTTTTTAGATCTCTATAATATTAGATAAATATGAAAATTGTCATTGTTTTTGTCATTGTGTGATGTCGAAGGCGGAAGAAAGTAGTTTTTCCGAAATAGTGTTAAAAGAGCTGATTTTGTTAACATTTTGTGACTTGTTGGTGAGGTATTTGATGATTAGTAATTATGAATTAATTTTAATACATATATGAATGTTAATGAAAATATGACATACCTAAGTAATGGAGAGATTAGTAATTATATTAAAAATCTGTTAGCTTTAGCCTCGTTAGCTTTGTCATATTTGTTTCTTAAAACAATGTGTCTACTTCTATACAATTACTATCTAACATATAATTTGACTAATACATAGGTAATCGGAGTAACTCGCAATAAACGCACAATTACGATACATAATTAACTTGAGAAATGAACTCAAATGAACTAAGATAAAAATAAAGTTTTTACAAAGTCCGATAAATGGAATGAATACGAAAGTAATATATAACTAAGAATATCTACAATAAATCTGAAGACAGCTTAAAACTAGTTAACATTGCACTTGTCCTTAGGAATGTTATACTAAAAGGGTTAGAAGACTAACTAAGAGTACACAATGTACAGAAGTTCACTCGCTCACTCACGCGCACAACTTACAACCGAAAAAATGCTTTTTGAGCTAGCGGAGCGGTCCGTCAGTCCCGGCCGATCCGCTTGTGGATCTGCTGATGCTTTATGAGGTGCGCTTTCTGGCGGAAAGCCTTTGCGCACACGTCGCACCTGAACGGCTTCTCCCCCGTATGCGTGCGTAGGTGCACTTTTATATTAGACTTGTTCAAAAACCCTCTATTACAAATGCCGCATCTGTGCACCGGCTTCTCTTTTCCCAGGAGCCCGCTGAGCTCCGCGGCCGTCGCTGACTGGAAAGACAGTCCTCCGCCGTGCATCCCACCGCTGTTCTGTTTCGCTTTCGCTCGACTTCTTTTGCTCTTGCTGATCGGCGTGACTGTGGTAGTGTGCGCGTGCGGGTAGCCCAGCAACCTGTCTGGACTGCACAGTCCGTCTGGTTTCAGGCCGAGGGAGTAGTGCGGGTACCGCCCGTTCAGCAGCCCACCGACACCATCAGTGGTGGACACGGCGTTGCCGGGCGGCGACGATGTTGAGATCACATCCATTCCATAGCTCGTCGAACTCGGAGCCTCCTGTTTGACCGGGGGGCCGTTCTGTAATCTGTTCTGCAGCAGCGGCATGTAGCCGTGCGTCAGCAGCGTCTGCAGGGTCGACCCAGCCTGGCTGAGATTGTTCTTTATGAACTCTTGACTTTTAGAAAAATGCTGTTCCTTACAGCTGAAGTCGAGGTTTGAGTGGTGGTTTTGCGAGATGGGCGGCGAGCTCGGCAGGCCGAACTCCGCCAGGTCTTGGGGTACGATCTTTTCTCCGTTCTGACTGGGGAACCAGGAGTCGAGGTCCATCCAGCTATCTCGCGAGTCATTTCTCTCGGGATCCTCCTGTTGCGAAGGTACGGTCACGTCGATAGCGGAGCCGATGATGGCCGCGAGATCCTCGATCGAGCTCACGTCGTACATTTCCTTGTTGTTGGCGTCGTC
This sequence comes from Epirrhoe tristata, assembly GCA_951394285.1. Classification (NCBI taxonomy): domain Eukaryota; kingdom Metazoa; phylum Arthropoda; class Insecta; order Lepidoptera; family Geometridae; genus Epirrhoe; species Epirrhoe tristata. The sequence goes on along the minus strand of OX596139.1, from coordinate 348,302 downwards.
GAACAGCTTCGCGGGGGGCGAGCAGGACGCTGCGCAGGAGTCCGCGTTGCCGCTGTTCTCGAACGGCTTTGAATCGGAATCGAGGAACGGTTTCACATCTTCCAAGTCAGAGGGTTCATTGTCCGCGGCGCACGTCGACGACGAGACGACATCATGGTCGCCGTAGCCGGACTGGGTCGGGTAGTTGTTGTTCTCCTCGGGCAGACGCTGCGCGATTGCGTGGTAGTGGTGGCCGGAGATGCCGTTGATAGAGAGGTGCCCGGTGTACCCGGTGAAGGGGGGGAGGGGTTTGAGCTCCGCGAGAGGCGGGGGCGCGAGGAGGGAGTCGAGCAGCTCCTGGCAGGAGGGGGGCGGCGAGGCGGCATCGTGCTTGGGGTCGAGCCAGCAGGCGCCGAGCAGCAGCTCATCGCCGCCGGGGCCGCCGGCGCACTTCATGCCGCGCCTCACCGCGACCGCGCTGGCGCCGCTGCCACCCATGGAGACCCCACCACCGCCATACTTGGACGTCGCCACCCTGCAAGCTATCTGCAACAAAGAAAGGAGGACGTTAGCTTTGAAAGAAATTACGCACAGCGTCATCTAATCTTCAACCTGAAAAACGTTTGTTTGACTTGAACCAGATTACAGTTGACATGATAAAAACGTTTCTATCAGTTATTTGAATATTTTTGCACAACGCTCTATATTAAAATTGTTGGAACTATTGTAAAACGGTCATGCAAAAGCAGGTGACAAAAACTATCGTTGTCAAACCAAAATTGACCAATCACAATCGTTCTAGTTCAAAAAAACATTAACGTATACAGAATCCGACATTTAAACTAGCACATCCGCAAATGAACATAACTGACAGGAGTTAAGTGTTTAATTATTTTTTTTGCTATTTTGAATAAATATCGCTATTATTTTCCTGTTCTCAATACGTTTCGTTATGCACTTAATGTTTGGTTTTTTAATACTTTTATCAAAGATCTTATAATTTAACTTCTGCCGTGTTGGTCGAAAGGGGTTGTGCCTCGACTTTCAATCTGAAGGTAGTAGGTTCGAATCCCGGCGTGCATCAATGGATTTTTCGTTTCGTAAAATTTACATGCGCTATAACACGAGCTCTTAACGGTGAAGGAAAACATCGTGAGGAAACCCGCAGCTTAGTCAGCTCCACACGTATCGACGTCGTCTTTCCTGTGGGCCAGGCTGATTAAGCTGAGAGGATGGTTATTATTAGCCTATTCCATCTCAAACAATGTCCCAGGCACTGCAGCGTCCCGTTAAGTGTAGGCATGGATTGCCTCCTGACGCTGTATAAATCATCTAATATAGATGTAAAGGCCTAAGTATATTTTAACTTCAGATATTATACTTAAAATATGTATGTATTTCGATTTTCGAATTGTCTCACAGTATCTCTGAATAGTAAATACTCCTTTACGATTCCTCTAAGAATCTTGAGTGACTTGAAAACTTCCGTAGCTTGGGGATAAAGTCGTTTGTGTGTGTGTCTATTTCGAGAGGTCGTTAGTTACTCTAGCCTCCTTATTAATCTATGATGCGACATTCCCGGCCGCGCACTGCAACTACACAGTAGTGCGCAAGCGCAGCGCTGGGGGCACTAACTAGCTGCCACGCTCCACCAGGCATTCGTGTTGCTACTGTAGGCTAATGAGGTCTCAATTCCTTTCAAAACTACTTTGAATTTAAGACAAAATCAATTTTAGTACTCTTTTGAGTTTCTTGAAATAATACTGCCTTTCGATTTAAATCATATCTATGCTACTTGATTTGTCACACTTTAATTCTAAATGATTATGATCAATAGTAGTGGTAACCGCCGCTTCTATCTCTTCTCGCCACCTTTGCCCCACCCAATAGGAGTCACTAGGAAGTCATCGTTAAGCGAATATAGACACCAAAATTCTAACAAAATTAATGGCAATAAATCGTCTCAATTCATAAATTTTGACCGTTACGGTCAAAATTGTGCATTAATATCAATTTAAACTGAAGGTAATGATGATTGGTTAATGATGATGGTGGCAAGCTTAGACAGTTGATCATAAGTGGCCTCAAGATTTGATTGTTGATTCAAAATTAAAGCTTCGAAGGTCTACTTCGTATTAAATAGCTAGATCAGTTTTTATAATGATAAAATCCTACTGATAATCTAAGAGAGACAATCAAAAATACACCTTATTACCGGTTGATACAGTTTGGAGTAGAGCGCGCGTGTTGGATGTAGAGTAGGTACAATTAGTTGAGTTATTCGACTTTACTAACCGTGTTTTCAAATAATGCCGTGAATCGCAATAAAATTAGCATGCATGTGGATTACTTGAGAGCTCTGTCTTGTTGCTTAGTGCCTAGTTAATTAGCTCAGTATTTGTTAGTATAGACCTATAGAATACTAAGTAGTACTCGCAATATTGAAAGAGGTTTTCATTGAGTCATCCTAATAGACGACCTCTGTGGCGCAGTGGGCGAAGGTCCGCCTGCGACGCAGAAGGTGGCGGGTTCGATCCCCGCCGCGGGACAAATGTTTCTATGACCTACAGATATTTGTCTCGGGTCTGGGTGTTTGTATGTAAAATATGTATGTATTTACAAACAAAAAGTATATAAGTAGTATATCAGTTATCTGGTTCCCATAGTACAAGCTTTGCTTAGTTTGGGGCTAGATGATGCTGTGTGAAATGTCCAGCATTATTATTATTATTATATTATTATAATAATGTAAATCAGAAAAGTATGTTGATGTTTCATAACGATATATTTAAGAATATTGACATTTAATTTGCTGTGTGTCACTATCGAGTCCTACAAATATAATTACTCTGGAACTAGTTGCACAAGAGTAACAAAACTTTTTTTGAGCATAAATGTATTTTTTTAAATTTTTGTTTAAAGTAATAAGCGAATATATTTTTAAGTGATATCGCCATTAATATTATTCAGCCGGAAACTTCAGTTTTCAAGCCGGATAATGTCTTATAAGCTGCGCATCATCTGTTGCGAATAGTCGATTAAAATAAAGAAAAAAAAAAAAATAGAAAATTTACAAACAGTTCAATTTTTTTTTTAATAAAGCTGGACTTTTTCACACAGCATCATCTAGCCCCAAAGTAAGCAGAGCTTGTGATATGGGTACTAGATGACTGATATACTACTTATTCATATACTTTTTATTTGTAAATACATAAATATTATACATAGAAACACCCAGACCCGAGACAAATATCTATAGATTATACAAACATTTGTCCTGCGGCGGGGATCGAACTTTCTACATCGCAGGCGACCCACTGCGCTACAGAGGTCGTCAATTGTTTGCACTCGATCATTTTATGCAATATTAAACTTTTTTAAACAGGTTTTTTAATAACCTGTCAGAAGGAGAGCTCTAGGTTACTTAAACTGAACTTCGACGTTTAGACAAGTCTGACCTTTGCTGTAGGCATAAATACTACCTTACAAATTATGGCCTCATTACACATAGCTATTGTTATTTACGATACCTACTTACATTCGGTGATATCAGAAAGTTTAGTAAAAACTTTACATTAAATATAGTCCTTTTCACATAGGAACGGCTCCGTGACAAGGCTCTTTTATGTTAATTTCTTAAATTTAAAATTTTAAAAAGGAACGACTTTTTTATTGAAGTTGTATCTTTTAGTAATATTACTAGATTTATTTATTTCAAAAAAAAATTATTGTTGTACAGCGTAAAACGTAAAAGTTCCATGGATACGTTTTCTTTGTGAATAATACTAAGTATGAATGAAATAAACGCCAGAATACCTGTGCCTCAACGAGAAATAAAACTAAGCTTAAGATGTAGTAAGCTTGAAAGACAAAACACGATCCTATTAAACGAATAGAGCACTTAAAATAAGGTGCTACTTTGTTACAAATATGACATAAAAAACCACAAAGAACTTATAAATTTATTCATTCCAACAAAGTTCAACGGCCAGACCATTTGCGACATTCAACAATGAGCCACGCACAGTTGGCCAACACGCGATTTGGGCAAAAAATTATCGAAAAATTGCTATTTAATAGATTTGTCTCGGTAGAGTTAGCCTTGAGGGTAGGCAGGGCTTGCAAATGATTGCACGGGTCGATGGCCCGTAGCGTGGTGCAACTCGCAAAAAACTTGTAAGCTGAAAATCGTTTTTTTGATAAGTGTATTAGGAAATGTCTGGTTGATTTGTTGGGTTTCGTAAATAATTAACAGTAATTATTTACACTTACATACTGACATATTGTTTTTAATGGTTTTTAGTGTCACTTTTGTAGTGTCCTTGACTAAAAATTGATAGATAGTGTAACTGTAAACGGTTAACATCAGAAATCTTGGCCACATTAAAAAAAAACTAATCTGACGTTAGAAAAACCAAAGTAGATCCCTTGGTGGTATTACGTTTAGGTTTTAATTGTACCAAATGACATTATTATAGTTTAGATTTATTTACAGAATTCTAAGCTAAACTAACAACATATTTCGGTAGCGCCTGAAAAAGGCTACAGGAAATTTTAACCACAATGGAAGAAGGCATACGTGAATGGATTTGTTTAAACAGTTATATCTCTATGTCTCTATATATAAAAAATAAATCCCTATATCTCTTGGTCACGCCATCACGCGTGAACGGCTGGACCGATTTCACAATTTTTTTTGTTGTGTTTGTTATTGTCAGGAGAAAGTTCTTATGACAGAAAAAAAATTAAAAATTGCACGGAATAAATGAATCCCTATATCCCTTGGTCACGCCATCACACGTGAACGGCTATCACGCGGGTCAGCTAGTTTTTTTTATAAACATATTATATTTACGTATTTATAAGAGTGAAATTCACATTTTGAATTGCCATCATGTTATTCTACTTGCACTTTTTAGAGTCATCACTTTTAAACGTCACCGTCTTGTTAGCCTCTTATGATTAGTCTCGGTCAACGATTCAAGTTTCGCGAAATTACCATTTCTTCCCAATTTCTTAGAAATGTCACGTCTATTACACGCTCCGTTGATTCGTCATAGTGAAAGTTAGTTATAAATACGCGTTATGCTCCAAAATCTTGTTTATGATCTGTAAGTAGAGCACCTGAAGTGGGACAGCTTTTTGAATTGGAGATCAGAATTTCTGACTGTGGACTCACTGGACTATTTAAACTGATCGCTTTGCAATTTTTTTTAAATCGGAACAATGTTCGTTAAATCAGAATGTTGACATTATGACAAAATTGGATTAATACAAAGGAATGTTGGTTGATAGTTAATTTGCGTAATTAGAAGATAAAACAATACTACTAAACTTTTAGTGCTTAGTAAGTACAATAGTGGACATGAACTATCTAACAAAATTAAAATAAAATATATGTGTACACAATAAAAACATTATACTAAGCATAGATCTATCCTTGAGGTAGGTTTAAAACTGGACTGCAGTAAGCAATCATCAAACAGAACGGACATACTTCTATTGTCGTGAATCAGCACCGTGAAAATCGAAAACCAGCTTGTTCGCCATTCAACTTCCGATCGTAACTGCGCGGGTCAAGGTTGCTATTCCACTACGCGACGCCCGGCGCTTGCACCTTTACGATTCCGCGGTTCGCTTTACGCCACTGACACACTTCCGTATGTGTACCGTTAGCCGGCCCTGTTTAGCTTGCTGCCGTCCTTTTCACTCTCGTTTGTGTGGTGTTCTCCGTCTCTTTCGGCGCGCGACAAATTTCGATGCGGGTGCCGAGTGTAGGCTGGCCTAAAAATTTATTTTCGTGATACGATTTTTTTTGTGAATCCGCCTTAGGCATGGTGGGGGTAGGCAGCGGTCTGTCGGTCAGTGTGTCACGTGGTTTATTGGCTTTCTTGTTAACTAGTTGTGACAGGTGTGACAACCCTAGCTAATGAGCATGTTCAAAGACGCCGCGTCTAATGAACACCCTGGGAAATCGGAAAGCAGCTTAATATCTAATTAACTTTTTCTTTTCATATACATATATATTTAATGTGATATTATGAAATGAATATAATAGTTTTGAGTACAATAAAAAAATATTATGTTAGTTGTTTCCTTCTCTAAAATTAACTTTTAGATATATTTTGCCGGTTTTTTTTCCAACGTAAAAAACTTTACTCTATAAATAGCTGCACTTTAACTTTACTTAATTCTGTAAACTAGTTAAGCAACAATACGTCGGCACTTTGAAGGTCCTCATCCTAATTGCCTAATATAAAAGTGTTTGTCCGTCTGTAGGTTCCGTTAGGGGGCCAACGGGTTTTTGGGAGTGGATGGTATGCGCACGAGTGTATGTAACTACTAACAATGAGCTCTTTAGTCGAAACCTTATGGGCAGCGACCACTGCTACGAAATAAATGAGGTACCTCACTGGCAGTTGAGGCAGCCTATACCGAACATAATAGTTATATCCGTAAGAAATACAAACAATTTAAAAAATAAAAACAACCGCAAATAAAATCATTTTGTATTATAGCTCAGAAAACTCATTGTTGAGTCATCTTACAAACAAAAATACAAACAAAATCGGTTCATCCGTTTAGGATTAGGAGAACTACGGATGCTACAAGGCTACAACTAGATACAGCGTGTTATTTATGCCGACTATTTTCGTAAAGGAGAAAATACGATAACTTAACTAAGTTCTAGGAAACAGCGTTATTTTGTTAAGTTACTCGTAGCTATCGAAGTGGCTTTGTCCGTGATAAAACAATACATATAAAAGGGCTCAAGCAACACATTTTAAGCGGAAGCATTTTCATGTAAATGAAAGGATACATATTTTTTGTTTCAAATGAATTGCTCCATTACATTTGCATAATAGACAAAGCGCAAAGAGCCTGTACTCGAATTTACAATATAATTTCGTATTGTAAATGTCATAAACATGGTGTAAGTTTATTTGTAGTGCATATTTCTCATTCCAGAGAGGCTCAGAATTTTTATTATTTTCTGTTTTAAAAAGAATTATCGCTCTACAGTGAATCAGATATCAGATACTTGTCTCGAAAAAAGAAATATTTTAGTCACACCGTGTGTATGCTCGTAATAAGTTATCCTCCGTAACAACTCTACCTATAATATGCCTAGTGCCTATGCCTAATGATTCGCTTAAACGAGTATAAAAAGTAAAAGTATTGATGTCCTATAAATTTGTCAGTATTTTGATAGTAATGATTTACTTTTTGAACTCGCACAATTTAAAGTCATTGTTGTTTTAATAACGGGACGAGATCGCGTAAAGGTTTTATATAATATTCGAACCTTTCCTCGAACGGTCGATGCAATCCGATCGAAACGTCGCGACGTTTCGATCGGGTTGCATCGACCGTGGTCACGAGGGAGCATAGTGACGTTTCGATCGGGTTGCATCGACCGTGGTCACGAGGGAGCATAGTGACGTTTCGATCGGGTTGCATCGACCGTGGTCACGAGGGAGCATAGTGACGTTTCGATCGGGTTGCATCGACCGTGGTCACGAGGGAGCATAGTGACGTTTCGATCGGGTTGCTTCGACCGTGGTCACGAGGGAGCATAGTGACGTTTCGATCGGGTTGCATCGACCGTGGTCACGAGGGAGCATAGTGACGTTTCGATCGGGTTGCATCGACCGTGGTCACGAGGGAGCATAGTGACGTTTCGATCGGGTTGCTTCGACCGTGGTCACGAGGGAGCATAGTGACGTTTCGATCGGGTTGCATCGACCGTGGTCACGAGGGAGCATAGTGACGTTTCGATCGGGTTGCATCGACCGTGGTCACGAAGGAGCATAGTATTGATGTAATGAAATGGTCAGTCTTGTTTTGTTAGCTCGCATATGTATTTGGAATCATAATCGTCTAAGCAAGGCATGTAAAAAAATCTGCTGTTTGTGCCGTGCAAGCGAAAGGCCTGCTGAGATATTTGTTGTACATTTATTGCAATACAATATTGTGACAGTTTATTGCATTTAGGCTAATTGTGCGTTTGGCAACGTTGCCCAACGTTCCGTGCTGCGTTGCGTGCCGTGATCGATAGCGAGCTAGATATTTTGACACTTTTAACAAAAATTGTTTTTCAAGGCTAATTAGTAATATTTGGTAATATTTTTCTGTGACTTCTTTAGATACTTAATGATCTTTTTGCGTTGCGTTTTCAACTCGTTGTTTTTATTTCAAGAAATAATTAGATTATAGGATGTGCTTATTTAGAAAATAAAGCCAAAAAATATCTGCGTAAAGAATCGAACATTTTAAGAAAGCTTTAAGTAAGTACACGATAAGGAACTAAACATGTTACTATACGATATTATCCACAGTCGACACATACCTACTCAAAAATCCACCACAAAATCCAAAGTCCCCGCAAATCCATAAAAATATCCAAAAAAAAGTCCACCCTAAAGGTCATCCAACTGCATCAGGTCGTTATCCTGTGGGATAGCCCTTTACAGTTAGAGTCATCGGCCGCCACAGCGCAGCAGCACTTAGTATGGACGCACGTGGCGCGTGGCCTTGGGGGACGCAACTGGAATAACCAACTATATAGAACGGGATAGAATTTGTTGAAAAATTGGATTTGGGTATTTGATGGCTTTTTTATGATTTTTGGAACCGGATTGACTACGTGTAAGGTTTTATAAAGCTTGTATTATGTGGGTATTAAACTACTCGTATTTCAGGTAAATTATGTAAGTATTTAAATGATTATTTTACGTTTTTATAATTGATATAATTTATCTGTATTGTAAATTCGAAGATTAGTTTAGATTAGAGAATTAGAAATTAAGATTCGCTACGCTCAAGCCTAGGGTACCCCTATTATTAATTAAGTTAGGGTTTTTTGACTGTTTATATTTCGAGCACTTAATGAAACCTCTTTTTTTAATTATAAGTAACTAGCTGACCCGCGCAACTTCGTCTACGCATTATTAGGATTCAAGTGCAGGAGTGTTACCTAAAGTGTGTTAAAATCATTTACCATGCAAAATGAGAAAAAAAAACAAAAAAATCTGCAATGCAAGAACATAGCAAAAAGTGGCGGTCACCCATCATCTTTATGACCTCGCCCAGGGTCGCTGAACTTTTTTCCCCATACAAACTTGCAACCCTTATTTTCACGCCCCTTATAAATATTTAAAGAAAAAAGTAGCCTATGTCCGTCCCTGGGGTATAATCTTTATCCATGCCAAATTTCACCTCAATCTGTTCAGCGGTTTGGGCGTGAAAGCGTAACAAACAGACAGACAGACAGACAGACAGACAGACAGACAGACAGACAGACAGAGTTACTTTCAGATTTATAATATTAGTATGGATTTCATAGGAAAAGCAGTCAAAAAACACCAGCGCAGTCACCTTACCGGATTCGACAAAACTTTTTTATCGTAATATAAGTCCTATACTACTTAGTTTTTCAAATCAAATCAAGTTTATTCAGGAACAGTAACAGTGGCCTCAGTTTAAGTTTTTTGTAAAACTGTGTCACAGGCACCAACGCCCCCATCCGGACTTATCCAATGAAAGGAAGTGTCTAAGTAAACTATTTGATTACAAGTAGTAAAATAACAAGATAAGAAAAGGAACACATACTAAATATCAAGTTATGTATTTTATTTATGTTTGCAACTGTGTGCTTAGTTTAGTCTAGTTTCTTTGAATACGGCCTTAGTTATGTTAACAAATGTATACAAGTATATCATAAGTTTGTGGTCAAATTTAGTATATCTATAAATCATATAAGTTCTACGCAGGACAAGAGACCTCCAAACGCTGGTTCGTTCACCCCAGAGGTCGTTTACTTGATCATCGTCCTCTCGACACAGTAGGCTGTCAGCCTCCACGCACACAGACACGTGCGTCTGTGTGTGTGCGTGACGTGTTGTGACGTAGCCGACACTCCCGCGCCGGTGCTTATACAGTCTGATGCATTATTTATAATCAAGTCGTAGCCAATAGCCAAGCTTTGGTTTATAATAGAGTCGGAATAACTGATAATTTTGACGTATATTATGAAGTGGTAACTTTACGAAATATTTTGAACTTTATGTATAGTTTGATATACAGACGTCAAATGGGACTATTATTTTCATTGATTTGACCTTACATTTTTTTAAGTCTCGTAGATAAATGATTTACAGATATTTCTAAGTTATATTATGAGCAATGTTCGAGACTGTTACAGTTCCGTCTCCTATAATTGATTTACGTGTATTAATTTATTATTTTTAATTTCCTTTAAGACCTTAAAATTCTTTGAAGCGGGTAGTCGGGGGCTTGTACAAATACGTATTCGTTAAAGCCTACTTACTGTGAGCTAGCCCATCATTACTATTCAGGTTGTTCGTCTTTTGATATAAAAAGTGCAGCATAAAGTATTTTAAAGAATTGAGCAGCCTGTATAAACAAGCGTAGGTAATGTAGGTATCTATTTCCCTAAGTGCTGTCCGATCTTATTCTGACTTCGACTCCATGTTACCCTAACCCGCTGTCTATAGTAACTGCTAACTAAGCTGTGACTGCATACTACCTATACCTTTTCATAGAAACTGTGGGATAGTCTGTGGATATAACAACTGTTGGTGTGTCTATGGTCAGTGCATAGTGAGTCAAGGTCCCGTTACGGTAGTCTATTGTTTACGCTGCTTTGTAGCAATTTCTGGACTTGTGGTGATCTACATACAAATAGCAGATTTACAAGATAACATATATCATGCTAACAAAGATACTTACATATAACCGCCTCCTTTTTTTGAAGTCGGTTGAAAATTAGGGACTACCTATATAAAACTATGCAATGAAATAATTGCACTCACTTTTGGATGTAATGTCAGTATTCAAAAAATCCGGAAACAATATGCGTTTTTCCCGTGGATAGACAGAGTACGTACATTCTTTTATCCCTTAGGGATAATCATAGATCATAGATTTTCACTTGCTATGATCTTGTCACATAGTTTTCGCCTCATTCACTCTCACTACCTACATTCTTCATACATGCACGCCGGTTTAGGTAAGTGCCCCAGCGCCAGCGGGGTCCATGTTATGAAACCTAGGTACTTACTATATTTTTAATTTAAGATCTTGTAACTACCATGAAGCAATAAAAGTTTTGAATTGAATTGAATTAAATAGTAATAAGGTAAATGTTTATGATACCATAATCGTCGAATGCTAGAACTGTGTTGGTTGAGTAGTACGTGGTAGTACTACGTCGGCTGAAGGTAGTGAGTTAATTTTTATTTGTGTTAGTTTTGCGTATGACCTATCACGTTTGGAATAACTATTATTAATTGTGTATGTATTATAAAAAAAAATACTATTGTATAAGTTGTTATTTTATTAAAATTATAAAATTAGTAATTTATTTACATTTATTTATTTTTTATAAGTATTTAATTTACAATAACAATATTTTTGAAAATTATATACAGCCTATTTGTGAGAATGTACAGTCAGCAACATAAATCCGTAAACAATTTGCAAATTTACCGTTTTTTATTAAGTTCTGTGAGAGTATAATTAACCTTATTGAGCCCTTCGGGTTTTCAAAATTCTTACAGGGCGTCTGGTTGAAGCGACGCGTGATCCGAGAGCTGGCACATTTTTTGCTCAAAGGATCAGCATTGCCATCCAGCGTGGTAATGCCGCCAGTGTTTTGGGCACGCTTCCGACTGACAGTGACCTGGATCAGTTGAGCTATCTATAGATCGTTTCTAACGATCCTTAGATAGCTTGACTAATCCTGTTGTATTTTGTAAATATATGTAAATATGTAGTAGCTTAGTTTCTGTAAATAAATGTTAATATAAAAGTTTTGAATTGAATTGAATTAAATAGTAATAAGGTAAATATTTATGATACCATAATCGTCGAATGCTAGAACTGTGTTGGTTGAGTAGTACGTGGTAGTACTACGTTACTGAAGGTAGTGAGTTCATTTTTATTTGTGTTAGTTTTGGGTATAACCTATCACGTTTGGAATAACTATTATTAATTGTGTATGTATTATAAAAAAAAAAATTGTGGCACTCCGGGAGTGCCGACAGAAGTGAAAACTTGAACAATTACGTACATTACGCACAATGAATTTTATCCCTCCAAAGTTACTGCGCAGAACCCATTTATGATGACCCACAAAGATGAAGACAGCGGTTGTCAGACAGACAACAAGAAATGACAGAGGCTTTACACCGCTGCCTAGAAATTAACACCTGAGTTGCGTACAGACTCATATGAACTTACTTTTTTTGGTACTTGAAAAGCTGAGGCTTGTGCCTTCACAAAGTACATTTGCCTGAAATAACAAGTACAAACTTACAAAAATAGATATTTGGTTTGTATCAAAACTAAAAAGTGATTGTACTAACATATTTTATTTAATTTTAACTATGTACTTAGTAGCAACAATAGTATTCTGAAGTTATTGCATATAAATAGTGTGATACTTTCATTGAGTGAGTGTGATTCAAAAATTGTAGAATGTCTGTACGTATACATCTCATTGCAGGCGACTGTACCTAACAAGTAGCGCTACTACAGTATCTATTCTTGTACTACTAAAGTAGGTACAGCAGCTAAATTAATACTACAGCAGCTAGGTAAATAAATACAATGTCCCAGGCACTACAGCATCGTCTTGAGTGTAGGCATAGGTTCGCTCCTGAATCTCCTGATTCTGTATAAATCATCTAGTATAGATGTACCTACAGAGGTTTTAGATAAAATAAAGTGTTATTGTTGAACAATTGTAATAATTTAAAAGTTAAATTTATAGTAAACGCAACATATACAATTTGACAAATCAATGATTTGAAAAGTGTCTGCGCAACCCCTATGAACACCATCACTGATAGTTATTAGTAGCTTCATGCAACTCAAGAGTACAGTTCGCCCAACGGATCTAGGCATTTGTAAAGTTAGCCATTTGTCTGCGCAGAACACAATTTTGTATGAAAAAGTGGTCACTGCGCAGACAATCTGCTAACTTCACGAATGCCTAGATCCTGAAAGTAAGACAAAAGCTAGATCAAACGGATTTTTGGATTAGGAAGGTTTTGTACCAACATATCTAGTTGGATAGAAATAGCTTTGGGAATGTTCCGGCTCCTCTCTGGTTTTCTTCAAGCCACAAGTAAAAATACTTACTTCTGAAAAAATGCTGCTAGGAAAAATTATCATACATATTTGTCATAGGATAAGTTTTAATCAAAAAGTGAGAAATCAGCTGTGTGTGAGTCATGTACCAATGCACTGTACTAAAAAATCCGAAATAATCACACATCACTCGGTAAGTTTGTATGTAATGTAACACAATTAGATAGTAGGTACTTTTCTCTATGCACAGCACTGACAATATTCTAGAATACATAAAAATGCTCAATCTGGGACCTTTTTATATTTTCTTCAATTAATTTAGCTTATTCTAATGTAATTATTTATTAAATTATTATATCTAATCTAAATGTAAACAAAAGCTCTATTCCTAAACTTTATGCAGTGTAGAACAGTTACTGAATGTAGTTCTGAAATTTATAACTAGATGGCGCGACTAAAATAGGTCGTTTTCTAGATCGCGCTGACGAAAACACGCGGCCGCATTTAAAGTCGAACGAACATTTTTGTTATGATGTGCTAGTTGATATGTGTGGTCTTAGTTCACGTGACAGCGTCTTGACATTATAGCGTCTTAGCGTCTTGACCATAAAAAGGTACCATGCTAAATCTATGGTCTTGACAGTAAAGCGTCTTACCGTTTTGACAGTAAAGCGTCTTACCGTTTTGACAGTAAAGCGTCTTACCGTTTTGACATTAAAGCGTCTTAGCGTTTTGACATTAAAGCATCTTAGGTCACGTGACTTTCCCAGTCGAATCTAAAGTTTTATACTCAATTCAAAACTATTTCCTCTATGTCGCTAACGCGCCTAAAGAAGTTTTCACTTCAAAAATGCTATTGTATAAGTTGTTATTTTATTAAAATTATAAAATTAGTAATTTATTTACATTTATATATTTTTTATAAGTATTTAATTTACAATAACAATATTTTTGAAAATTATATACAGGCTATTTGTGAGAATGTACAGTCAGCAACATAAGTCCGTAAACAATTTGGCAAATTTACCGTTTTTTATTAAGTTCTGTGAGAGTATAATCTTAATCTTATAAGTAACATTATCTAAGTAATGAATTATGCTGGGCCAAGCGTCTAACCAACATTTTGTATTATATACCTATGGGTTCCAAAGATATGCACGATATAAAAACATCACAATAAGTACCTACCTACTTGTTCATGAACTTTTGTCGCTGTCCGTACTTATGCAAATAAATTAACCTTATTGAGCCCTTCGGGTTTTCAAAATTCTTACAGGGCGTCTGGTCGAAGCGACGCGTGATCCGAGAGCTGGCACATTTTTTGCTCAAAGGATCAGCATTGCCATCCAGCGTGGTAATGCCGCCAGTGTTTTGGGCAAGCTTCCGACTGACAGTAACTTGGATCAGTTGAGCTATCTATAGATAGTTTCTAACGATCCTTAGATAGCTTGACTAATCCTGTTGTATTTTGTAAATATATGTAGTAGCTTAGTTTCTGTAAATATCTATTAGAAAAAAACAATTATTTTACCCTTTTAATTTGACTTCATTTTCTTGTATTATTTCGGTTTATAATAATGTTACGTTAATAAACTTTATAATAATGTTACTTTGACCTTTTGGTCAAACCATAACCAAATACTTTGCGGACGTTTGCTTCCCATAAAGGGATTTATAGCATTTAACGTAGGTATGAACAATTACACAAATGTATGTATATCTAAAACTACTTGTCTTTATGTAAACGCTGTATTTTTATCGTTTATCGATCTAATGTCCCTTTATCATACAATTTTATCGTTGGTCAATTATCGGAAAATATAATAAACATAACCCTTCCTTTGATATCGGGTAAAAAGGGTAAAAACAATGGGTGTCTACTAAACTAGGGTACATGGATGACACTGGCGTGGCAAATAAAAATAAATAAATAAAATAATATAATAAAGGCAAGTGGGACATTCATTATTTGCATTATCTATGACTCTGTCGACGTAAGCATTTTGGGGATTATTTCACTCAGTATAAGTTGTGTCATTAAATGCAAAACTTCGGTAATAATCGTGTCATAAAGTTATTCCGCGGAATAAACTAAAAATAACCATATATTTTGACATTTTACACTCAGGAATAACTTTATACTACGTTTATTAGTAAGGCTGTAAAAGTGTAACAAGACTTTTACTTAGCAAATAGAAAACGACCTCCGCCCACGGCCCTTATCTCAACGTGTTAAGATGCATTTTCGCACAAGCTTCTCTATTGTTTACCTAATGATTTGTCAACTTTTACATTTAACGCAGCATCGCTAATACGGTTTTCTAAAGTTTAGGTACGTTTTGTCTGTGCACACACACACACACACACACCCACACACACACATACACATACTGCTTTTCGCGGAGGAAATGAAAGTTTTTTTTTATTTAGTTACGTTATGCAACCATCTTGAATACTTAATGATTACAGAGGATGTTGATAGCCCGTGGTTACTGTTGCACATTGATTTTCCCCATTAATGGTGCAAAAGTAACTGGTTTCATTAAGTTTTAAATAATATTTTATTTTATATTAGTAGACTCGGATTTCGTTCTCAAGAAAGCTTTTTTATACTACTTTTACGTTCTGTGGAAGATTTTAGTTTAAAAATATCCCCGACTTTTCAAAAATTGTTTCGTATAAATCTAGCCGTAGAAGAAAAACTAATGTGAAAATTTGTTTCTTTTAAATTAAATAATTAATAATGGCATTTTTTTATACATAATAGAGTAATATTACTTCAATAAGTACCTAATAGACTTAGGCCCTTACTAATAAATGTGGTATTAAGTTATTCCTGAGTGTAAACTGTCAAAATATATAGTTATTATCTCAGGTCTGGGTGTTTCTATGTATAATATGTATGTATTTACAAACAAAAAGTATATAAGTAGTATATCAGTTATTTGGTTCCCATAGTACAAGTTTTGCTTAGTTTGGGGCTAGATGATGCTGTGTGAAAATGTGTAGCATTATTAATTTATTTGTTCCTATTTTATTCCGAGGATTAACTTTACACCACGTTTACTAGTAAGGGTGTATGTATTTAATGAATATTACTAATTTAGCACAGAATTTAATTTTCTGTTTCATTATAAACACAAAAAGTCATTACGTTATAAATTAAGCGTAAAGTGCATTATTTATTAATGATGTTCTTGCAACTAATTTCAATAGAAAAGACATCAACGGGCGCGGTACACTGACCTACTATGGGCGTGTGTGTGTGCGTGACGCGAAGACAGGTGCATGTGACGACGCGCACTGCATGTATGACCATGCAGTCTATGCATGTGTGTGTGACGTCGAATCCGCGTTTGAAATCCTTCTTTGAAAATGCGATAGGTAATACAATCGTAAGCTCACTTTGTAAGCTATCTATTCATATAGATGTTTTGCTTGAAATGCTCTGATTAAAATTTTAGATACCTATCATAAATATTGGTTATTTTTAAAGTGATTATACAAATCAGGTAGGTACTAAAATATATGGCGCGACACAAAAAAATCAATCACGCTATCATTGGTTTCGTTTTCCACTATTTCAGTCGTTGTAATTATTTTACTCAAACACTCACATAGTGATTGAAAACCAAAATCGCACCCGAAAACTACGAGTCTCATTCTCTATTTTTCAGTTTTGTAAAGTCACTACGTGAGCTAACGACAAAGTAGAGACTTGCATGTGTGAGTGCGTATGTGTGTAGTGTAATGAATTAGCGATAGAGCTGTGCATTAATGGATGGCAACTTGACTAAGCAAGTTTTTTGCAAGTGAAAGCGCGCGTAGATGACATAGTGGAGTGTAGGTAGATCTTACACGACTTGTATTGGGAAGTAAATTTTGAGATAGCAGTTGCCTGTGGCTGTGTCATGCTAAAATTCGTTTGGTTACAATGAAAACAAAAGTATTAGGGCGTTTAGGCATTCATAATTAAAAGAAAGGATATTTTCATCAATAATTAGATGATTTATACAGAGTCAGGAGGCAATTCATACCTACACTTAATGGGACGCTGTAGTGCCTGAGACATTGTTTTGAAATATAGGCTTGCCCAGCACCTAAACCATCCTCTCAGCTTATTCAGCCTGGTCCGCAGGACAACGTCAATACGTGTGGAGCTGACTAAGCTCCGGGTTTCCTCACGATGTTTTCCTTCACCGTTAAGAGCTCGCACCGCTAAAGTGCATATAGATTTTACGAAACGAAAAATCCATTGATGCACGGCCGGGATTCGAACTCACGACCTTCGGATTGAAAGTCGAGGCACAAGCTCATTCGGCCAACGCGGTTCCAAACGAAATGATCACAGTACTTGTATCCCCAAGACACTAGAGATCTTAGAATAGGTACGGTCAGCAACAGAAGTTCATGAACATTTGATGTATTTGAATCTTCAATATCTTAAAAGTTCGTAGGGTTTTAGATAAAACTTCAGCTTACATTGGATGTTTTGCCTTGCACCATTACTATTTATGAAAAAAAAGGCAATTTTCCCACAAATAATGATGAAAATTAAGCTTTAAAATCTCCACTTGTTCATGAGCTTCTGTCGCTGACTGTACTTAAAAATGTTCATACTAGAAATAAAAAAAAAATACTTATCGATACTTCTGTAGGTGAACAATTGTTTGAACCATATTAATTGATACGGTAACTCAACATAACAATAGATTTAAATACACAATTAAGTTTTCAAAGATCCTCAATATTTTGCTTTCACCCGCGCAAGTAGGTGGCGAAAGGTCACGACCAAGGTGAATGCTACGTCAGTGTGTTGTCGCACGCATGTGTGCGGCCAACTTTCTTTTGCGTAGCGGCGCGTACGCAGACGTGTTTCAAAGTTTGCTTGAGAGAAACGGTTTTAACTTGTATGGGATATAAAATTTAATGGTTATTCATTCAGGTTAATTTTAATATTGTATGACATGTTTAATGAGTTGTAAGCGGTCACGGATTAAATTGCAATTTTTATTGCTTATTTTCATGAAAGATTTAATATGTCTCTTGTGTAGCGGTGTGTGTAAAAAAATATGCATTATCATAGTCTGTGGACTCTCTAATTCACCACCAAGATACTATTTGCAACTTGAATAAAGACTAATTCTTGTTAAAGGCGTTTGTTATAATAATATAAGTGGACCATGTCTAATACAGTTTTGTACAAAAACTAACATGAACTTACAAAATGGCAGCTCATTATATTCTCCCACACAGCATTAAATCTTTTTTACTATCAAACAACTCAATTGAGAATCTCTCCAGCAAATTATAATCTGTAATCGCTCTCGATCCGCGCCTCTAATCTTTATTACACATCTGGACGAGCGGTAATGATCTACAGATCTTTAGAGGGATCTGTAGATCGCTGATATGTTTGACGCTTCCGTGCCAAGCTGAGATAACGTTTTCGGTTCTTATTCTGTCAATAAAATAGATTATATCTATAGAACTGTGAATAGTTCTATTTGGATTGATAAGTTACATTGAACTGCTAACTGAAATAACATGTATGTTATTTTTCAAAACTATCAAAATGAAAAAAAGTTGTGGAATACTCTCGTTCTAATACGGCTCTTGGTTAGCCATATAACTGTGATCTAACTAGATAGTAAGTAATTACATACTGCTAGAAAATAGGCATGAAAAAGAATACTTAAGTGCATTATATATAGATATATATATTAGTTACCAAATAACAGTTAGTTTATTATGTAAAATGGGTATGTGGTCTGTATTTCCGCTGAGCTACGACCCTATTGTTTTTAAGAAGAGAGTTAATAGGCACCTTCTGGGTAAGCTCGCTCCATCGAAGACCTCACTCTTGCCTGTGTAAGTCTGAGGTCAAGAGCCGACCCATTAATCATAAAAAAAAATGTGGAGTAATTTAGGGGGCAAAAAAGTATAGTCTTGCACAAAAGCTGGTGATTTAGTTGTTCACTGACCAATGAAATGATTTTTTTAATTACATATTTGTAAACTAAAACTAGAGTGTTCTTTTTTCGTCAACACAGAAATAAGTAATTTTAGGAATACCATGTAAAAGCCATTCTATTTTGGTCTTTATTCAGGCGAGGCAAGTAATATTTTACGTTAATTTAGTAAGTCTGTGAACATCAGAATCAGCACCTCTGTCTTCGTAGACATAATACAACATTTTAATTATATCGTGACCAAAATGTATTGCAAGTTTAAAAATAATCTCAATTTAAAATAACAGTTGGTTTTCATTGACTCTATGAATAGAAACGAAGTTTTATCAAAACACGTTTAATAAACTTTTGATGAGATTGTGGATTGATTATGTGCCCATAGCAGAAGTTTCTGACGTTATCGAGATGAAGGCTATAGCGGAATAATACGTCAGATGACTTTTTAGAATAGTCCAAATACATGTACTCACATTTAAAAATATTTTATGAAGATTGTATTGTTTTCAAATCTTCTACGAAATCCTAAGTTTTGCCTATGACCAGAATGTTGCCATATTATCAGATTATTTGCCTGGCATTAGGTACATACTATTCTTTGTAAATGAAAAAAAAATCCCACATAGAATAATGAAAAAGAATTTACTTATGCATTTCCGTCGCTGCCATTTGAAAGAAGTCACGGGCGGGCCGCTAGTAAAATACAAAGCAAGTTATTTTTCGTACAATCCGTTTAGGAATGAATCACATTTTGACCTGTCGTTTTTATAAATGGCTGATGTTACGAGATAAGTTTAAATGGTTACTCCAGCCTGTGTTTAAAAGATACAATCTCATACTAATTGAATTAATCTTAGCATCTTGAAGTTAATGTTAACCAACGGATGATAAATTAAAGCATGTACAGTTTATCTCTCATTAATAAGTTTTTGTGGGTTAGCTCATTTTTTTTTCAAACTTAGTTTTCCACAGATGGTTAAAGTTTTTTAGTAGGCAGTAGGTACTTAAACTGGGGCTTATTACAAGAAAATGAGCCGAGTTTAGACCAAGTCTAACTAAAAAATTGTCCCTAGAAAAACGATATTTAAATACTCGTACATAGAACGCTTTTTTGTGGTAACAGTTTTGTTTTGACATATGTCAACATGGGGTTCAACCAAGGTTTTACGTTTTTGTAATAAGCAGCTAATTGTTTATCTCTTTGACATTCCGTGGACTTCTTACATCTAAAAAAAGCTATAGTTTTATTATGGCATGTTAAGAGTCAAACTTTGTGCTAGGAGATGCATTTTAATTTTTAAATATAGTTTTCCAACATATCGCCAAAATATTCTGATTCTCAGCTGAAAAAACACCAGTAGTTAGTAATTACCAAATATTTATATCTGTCTAGTCTTGCAAAAGTTAATTATGTCCAATTTGCGGTGTTTACCGTTAGGTCAAGTTAATTAATTTGCTTATTTTATTTGATGATCGTGAATGGTGTTGATTTGTTCTGATAACTGTGGTTTTATTGAGGTATTTAATTTCATTAACATGTTTTAAATCTAAATCAAATATGATTAGCAACATCGGTCAGATAAGTCACAAAGTTATTATTTAAATATCAAAGGGAGTTTTAAGACTAGGTACTTAGAAATAATTATATCTCTCACGTAAGACTAGAGAAGGCTTTAGTCTATACTTCTACAAAAACTATTAAACATAGCTTTTCGCTTTCAAGAATAATATAATTTGTTGTGAAAACATTCTTAGAAGTCTTCTTTTACTTGTTCTAGTCAAAAGCACGTCAGTCCCAAGAACTGAAATAAATTACTTAACAAGCCGAAATACAAAAGATAATGATAGGGTCTCCGTACACGCGGCCGCTACGGGACCACACGTGGGACAACATTACCCCTCGTTCACAACAAGACACAAAACATTGTATACTACATGTATACAACTTTTAAAGTTCACACCTGAAGTAGTATTCTGTGAAGTGGTGTTTAATTTGGTGGGAATAGTTTATCCAAACTTTGCAAAATACTTGTCAAAGTTTGCTTGTGTAAAATAGGTATAAAATGGTGTTTTATAGTTCATTTATATATTCCTACTCAAACAATGTCCCAGGCACTACAGCGTCCCGTTAAGTGTAGGCATGGATTGCCTCCTGACGCTGTATAAATCATCTGATATAGATGTAAAGAGTTTTTTTTTTATGAACAACTAAAACAACTAAGATTGTGTGAACGAGGGGTTACATTGATGATGTGTAGAGTACAATGACTTATGAGTTGCAGATGGACAAACTTATACCTTATACGAGTACATATTGGCTCTAGATGATTTGAAATGCATCTATCCAATCTTTTGTCATGCACGTGATGCTATTTATTCTAGAAATACTCGCAGTAACTTTACAGTATTGGTCGCGAAGGAAGATGGAGAGAATAGCGGACAGTGGTCGCACTATATTTATAATGCTTTTTGGCTTTGATTTGGATATCAGATCTTTAGGCATGCAAGATCCTTTAAAGATATGTGAAGGGGTAGCCAGAGAAACGTCAAATCATTAAATTCAACCTTTCATGTAGATAAAGGCAGATTTACATTGAGTCAGTGCTGGCGCCGAAAACTGACTCATACTATTTACACGTAGTCAGTATTTCGTCAGTAGCAAGTCAGTAGTCAATTTACGTCAGTAAATCAATTTACACGATGGCAGTGCCAGGTCAGCACTGACTAGGCAGTGGACTGACGTTACTGACTCAATGTAAATCTGCCTTAAGGCTGCGACGATGGTGCTAGACAAGATTAAGTATTCGATCTCAAAAAATGTCTCAGTCACTTCAGCGTTCTGCTAAATGTTGGCGAAGGTTGTCTCCTAAGGCCTGAAGTGATCTAGTAAAGCTGTAAAGGCGAAATATTTTCCCCAATATCTAAGTTTCGCAGGAGCAGAGGTAGCAACGGAGCCGACACGGTCGCACGCGCATCGTAAACCTCATTCGTGAATTCGTGACACCACATTTTTGTGGCCAAATTACAGTTCGTTTGTTTTAATTTGGTGGTGCCGTCTCTTTCTCGTATAGGCTCTCCTTGTCATGTGGCTTGTACAGGTGTAGTTTAAGAAGATTCATAAATTGATGAATGAAAATGGGATATTAGTGTGTTGAATTTCAGATCAATTTTCGAGAATTAGTAAAAGTAAATACGGCGTAAATAGAAGACAATTTCGTTGATGATTGGTACGAAGTGAAGATGCGCTATGTCATCACATTTTTGTTAATTTGAATGATGAATGAATGAATCTCATTCATTCATTCATTCATAAAACTGAGCTTACATTTTCAATACATACATTTAAATAATGCTGGACATTTTCACACAGCATCATCTAGCCCCAAACTAAGCAAAGCTTGTACTATGGGAACCAGATAACTGATATACTACTTATATACTTTTTGTTTGTAAATACATACATATTATACATAGAAACACCCAGACCCGAGACAAATATCTGTAGGTCATACAAACATTTGTCCCGCGGCGGGGATCGAACCCGCAACCTTCTGCGTCGCAGGCGGACCTTCGCCCACTGCGCCACAGAGGGCGAAGTTTAATTCAATGATCACTTGGAATAGTTCTAAAACAAGGTGACTCTACTCCTGGTAAGTATATGAAAATGAACGATAATATTCTGCTGGAGCTACCTTCCAAAGCCATACTATCGATACTGTTACAATCAGCAGTATAATTATGCGGTGTGCAGAAAGGAGCACAAATTGCCCATAAGTCAAGTCCGTTGCGTGTAAGCCCAGTTAGGTTCGCAGTTCAGATGATTAAGCGACCAGCGGGGTTCCACTAGGCCTCATTGTGGCCCAACTCTAGCATAAAGTTGCGTCCTAACTAGTAAGGTCATATTTTAGGTATTAACCTGTCAAATATTGGGGACCCGTTAGGTCTGCGGGCGGCAGATTCAGGGTTTATTTGACGAAAAACTTATTTCCAAAGATATTATTTGTAATAGATTATAATATAGATTTAAGATTTTTTATAGATTTTCTTTCATACAACATAAACATCTATAGGAATATTGATACCTTCAAACTACGACTAACCCATTAGATATCTCCAAATGGTCTTGAATTTTATAAGAACTAAGTTTAATGTCCGAGAAACCTTAAAATCAATTGCAACAGGAATAAGCTGACGTTATGGGTCCATAACTTTAGATTACACCTCTTGACTGTCATTTAAATTTAGATGTTAGGATTTATAAACGTTAAGCTTTTTGTCTATTAAGGTATACCTTAAGAGACAAAAACCTTATCTATCTGGAATGTAGTGAATTCCAAAGGTTTTTTTTTTAATAAATAGAAAAAGATCCGGGTACGAGTACCTGGACTCTTTACTCTCTACAATTACACAAAGCAAAAATTAATATCAAAATCTACAGCACAAATACAGCATCCTTCATATCAACGTCCGAATATTTAAATTCCCCAATGATAGTGGTCGAGCGGGTTCGAATCCCGGCACATAACGGGACCGGCCGCGTGACCCCAATCTGGGCTTTTTGGAACCCATTAAAGGCTGGTGCTGTGAGGTCGCTTATAGAATTTGTAGTTAAAGTACTAAAATGAAGGAGAGCTTTATTCTATACGAGTAGCTTTTGGTTTCAAAGCGTCCCAACTCTCATTCCTATTGTCGGAGTTCTGGTCTTATTGTTACTAAGGAGAGTTTTTGTGACCCATTTGTCTCATTTCACTAGTTTTTTGAACAAGTGTGGTGATACATTTTAAGTGTTTTATGGCGTTATTCTTATCATATTTATTTCATGCTTTAATAATCGCAGCGGCGGCGATAGGCTAAACGTAGACAATTTGTGTATTGATGTGGCTCTGACTACCTCCTAAGATCTCCAAAGATTAAATTGATATCTACCAGTCCCGGGTTTTTTAATAAAACATACATACATACATAAAATCACGCCTCTTTCCCAAATGGAAAGAAATCTTTTGTTAATAAAATTCAAATATTAATAGAAATCCTAAATCAGCCTCAATTCAATCATGACTTATTATCATTATTTAGCTGATGACATCAATAACAGATCCTTTAATTGAAACTGACTAATTACTTGATCAAAAATTCCATTCAATAAAAAGTCGAACTGAACCTGTTCGATTTACTCCAGGATGTAATAAATTCCAAGCTATAATTTCCCCAAAATGAATACAGCCTTTTTAGGTTTCTGCGAAGTGACCTAATTTAGGGCATCCGAGACAGAGATCCTGGTCTTGGCGGATGCGAGTGGATGACGTCAGTCGAAGAAAGTTCTATCTAAGATACCGGATTCTGTAGGCGGTTGTGTTCTTAACTCTTAAGCGCGTTGCGGAATTGTTTGTCCTTATAAAAATCTGGTTGGGGTAGGCGGGCCCTGCAGCCACTAACCTTAAAAGGATAGTATTGTCAATTTTTTGGAAGTTTACTGTTATTTAACATCATTTTTTAAACAACAAAACCACACCTAAATGTCCAATCATAAATGAGTTGGAAATTCCGCTCCCGCGTCAATTGTCATCGTTCAATGAAGTTAGGATTGGAATCGAGTTGAGTGTCAAGAATAAGCCCTTTGCACTGATTTCTGTTTTTACTGGTCACCTTTTTAAGTTCGTGGTTTTACTTATTTCATACGTAGGTAATTGGTACCTATCTAGCTTATGGTTTGGCTTTTCTTGGCGGAGGCACTGCTGTGCCCCAAAATACTATGCGTAATACTGGAAAATAAAAAACTTTTTTGTTTTTAAAAATTGTGTGGCTTTTGCATTTCTTTCAATTCAGAAAAAAAACTTGTTTTGACTTTGGACCATCTTTTTAAGATGGAGACGAATAAAAGAGTACAAAAAAACCTAACCGAATGACTAATCTCTATCCACTTAATTCGGAACCACGTTTTCAACTCGCACCGCCTAAGTATGTTTTATTAGTCTGATTCAAAGTACAGTTATACATTTCACTTTTTGAGACGTCCCCCCCCCCTCCCTGACCGCGAAACCTACATTCAAAGTCAAGTACGTGCGAGCCGGCACAAAGATAAAAGATTGGATGCCGGCATATACGTTTGGACCAGGAAAAGTTTGGCGTTTTTGCGGACTCTTCAAGAGTTTTTTGTTGATTTAATTCACATTGCGAATGTTGACCGATTATAAGAGTCACCGGCCATATTGTGTTCGTAATAAGGTTTATTTTGAGTACGTAGGTGATGCGTAATGTAAACGATAATGAGCTATATTTTCATTGTATTTCCGGATTAAAGCCAGATCAGTAGAGGCATAAATAAGAAAATTGTGATTGTTGCCAACAGAATGTAATGATTATTAACTTAGAATGATGTTTAATATGAATGTAGAATACGTAGATAAATATAACTCTTAAGTTTTTTATCGATCTGTGCTAAATTCAGCTTTATAATGCAGTATTCTCGTTACCATAGTATTTACATATTAAATACCGTTCCTTGCGGTGAAGCCTAAACATACTTAATCCGTTTTTGCGGAATCTGTAAAACCAGATTATCATAATCGACAGCCATTACGGAGTATAAACCCGAAATTGAGCATCTTCGTCTTTATTGCTCCACTTACCAGCAATCAACACATACAGACGTTTTTTAGATTATTCAAATATTATTCATTTATACAAACTATGCGATTATAACGGATAAGGCACCGTTTCTATGTAAATAGTGAAAAATATCCGAATCATATATACAAAATACCGATTAAAATCTAGGATTCAGTTTGGCACACATCGGTAATGGATTACTAGTAGGTATTAAGAGAACGTGTATACGTAAGTGGTATGTACTACATTATCATCATCCACAGACACACAGGATTATAGAATTCTGTTGGGTGTAGGCCTCCCTCTGTTTACATTACCAGCTCTGTGCCTCACGCACTAAAAATATTCAAATAGTTTATTTCTGGGTAAATTATACATAGTTACATAACATTAAGTAACAAGTTCATATAGTTGCTAACGATAGATAATCTCTCAAATCAAAAAACTTTGAGGATAAGTAGTTGAGGTTGTTTAAGTAATTAATAACGTAAGCTAAATAATTTTACGTAAAGCTACTTATATTTGATCGAAATAGTTGTACCCTAGTAGACATTTTATTTGCGCTGTGTACAAACAAACTATAAAACTCTAAGGTCCGACTTTCCCCGTTGGAAAACGGATATTTTCGAGGGCGGACGCGATGGAGCGCGGCGGTGGAAAGTTGAGAATGTCTGTCATCAGCTACAATGTCGAGATTGCTCTGTAATCATTCTTAATGTAAAGCTTTTAACAAGATAAAACATTAATAATACATAATAAACAGATTTATATCGTTTCAATGTTAATCTTACAGATATTAGAACTTAGATTTTTTAAGCAATGTAAGTTCAAATGGCTAGGAGAGAGCAAGATACATACAACATAATCTATAGACAAAGGTAAATCATCAATAATTAAAAAAATAATCAGACGTAAGTAAAACGTGTTATACTCGTACATAGTACGACTGTGGTTCATTCGGAGCACAAAATGTTCCTATACAAAATCAACTCTTAAGTTCTCAATACCGTAACCAAGACGACCACGCAAAAAATTATAAACCATGTACACAATACGAGCAAGTACGGTTGCTTATTCATAAGCCTCTAAATCATAACGCTATTTACACACGAGAGTAACTGGACTAGCGCACGTGGCGAGCGGCCTTCGCGCTTCGTCGGGCTAACTGTCCGCGAGTGGGGAACATCCTTTATTGTGCGAACACCTGAATGCTATGCTTATACTGGCCAGTTGCAAATTCGAATTTTGAAAATAGAAGATTTTTATTAGTAGGTAGTGAATAAAAAACAAAGCCATTTCAAATTCGAAGTATCTTGTGGATTTATATTACTGGCTTGTAGTCAATAAAAAATAAAGCAATTTAAAATTGGAAGTTTTCAGGGACTTATCTATTGACAATACAAGTTTGGTTAATAGTCGTGAGTTTATTTTTTCCCTTGTGATTCCACGGTGTCTAATTCCCCTGTCAGGCTCCAAAGCGAGGGCGTTACCCTGCACCGTTACACCGGACAAGGCCCTGTAAGGCCGCGTGCACGGCGGCCTACCTTTGCCCTTTCATTAAGAAGGCCTTTACTTTCATTATTATATTGTTTAGGTCGCGAAGGAAGATCGCGAAGAATAACCTAGACCGGACTATTGATTGATTGTGATCCCTACATCTTAGGTTCCCGAGCACCGAAACAATTACAACCCCATTGACTCGTGCAGTTTTTTTTTTCGGAGGGCCTAATACTAATGGCTTATGAGGCCGTTTTAGTGTTACAGGACTATTGACTCGTGCAGTGGGGTCGTTGGAACTTTTTATTCCCAACTACTCTACTAGAGTCCCTACTCTAGGTACCCTATGCTATATTTCGTTCAACAACATCAAGTTCAAGTCTCTAGTAAAAATATTGTTCTTCTAAACACATCTCTACTATGAATACAGCCTTTCCGGCTCCTTCCAGACTCACTCTCAATGAAATGTGGGTCAAGATTATTGACAAATCAGGACGTTGCCCGCGTTTTGTCTCCTTCTAACATATAGCTACGTCTCGCTCTAAGGCTCTTTAAGATTTGAATCACTGCTGAGTTCCGATAAAGGATGAATAATCGGTTTTGTAATGTTCAGATAGTGGGATACGATTTGTATTGTAATGAAAAATTTTGTTGATAGTATGTGTCAGCTTTTGAATAAATTATGTTTTAGATTAAATTTTACCTTGTGTTTTCATTAAAATTATATTGTCTGATTCGTTTGGTTCACTTTCGCAACTGATTTTCATAACTAGTTGTGAAAAAACCACGGATTTGAAAAAACACTTGACTATCAATTTTATAATAATTTTGAGAAAAAAGATTACGCTATACTTATTGACATCTAATTATCACAATGGACTCCTAACAGGCTTTTCCTCCTTATTATTAAATTTTCTTACCTTTACGTTTCTATTCAATAGGATCACACGATCACTTTGAATAATCTTCATAACTAAATGATTCTACGCGTACACCTGTTCCTTCGTGCGTGATTAATCGCGTGAATAACCAGGGCTTGTTTTAGGGTCTAGCTTTCTTTCTCATTATATCGAAATAGTCAAATTCTAGAGAGCCAATCTAAACAGAAAATCCCATCAAAGTTCCCACAGGTCTAATCACTTCCTTCATCTGAGGCATCAGGTATAATAAACCCTACATTAACCTACTGAGGATGCGGTGTCGAATGTCAGCTCGATCAGCATCCGGCATCCGGCCTTATCAATCGATATCCGATCGTAAATAAAGGGTTACTGATTATGGGGTAGTTTTTCGACTATTCATATAGATGTGCTCCTATTTAAGGAGTAAAAAATAAGGTGCAATACCTATTTGGCGATTAAAACGAAAATTCGTAATAGAATTTACCTAATTTTAATTTAAGATAGCAATTCGAATGTTTGAGAAAACCTGGGATTATTCTTTGCGGGAAAGTTAGTGATTTATAGATTTTGTAAAGCATTAAATCCTTATTATTCGAGCCGAAGACTAAACAAGCATCATAAAATTGAGTTGACTGAACTCTCCTCAATAAAGAAATTGCTAATATTTTTGCAACGTTGTGCAACTAGCTATGATAAATGAACTAAATTTAAAACTATTTAATATACTTTTCATATTAATTTAGAGAGCGATTAACTCTATTAATAAATTATTATTATTACAAAGATTTTAACGCGTTCAAAGCATGTGCAAGACGCTTTGAGCGCGTTAAAATCTTTTATACCAACGTATGTACCGATCAGTACAAAGAATTTAGGCTCGAAGTTTTAATTCTCAAAAATATTTTACCATCACATTTCATCGATTGTCTTTTAAAAATGTTAAAAATATTCACTTTCCAGGCTGTCTTTTTACATTCACTTGCTATATTCAAAAGTAAATTACTGTTCTTCTTAGCTTTTGGGGTTTTCAATATATCCACATGTTGCCGAAAAGGTAAAGGGTTTTCGTGTAGCTTTCTCCTTCCCACAAAGGACCGCGACAGATGTCCCATGGACCCTTCAATCAGTCAATATTTGAATTTCTGAACCCAACCAGGTATGGGTGAAAAAAAACTAACATGTGGGAATATTGAAAAGATGTTTTTATCGATCTTTATGTGGTGTAATTTTGTTATGAACAATGAGTGATTGTGTGAGGTGATAGGGTGAGGGGTGGAGTTGCTTTCTAATTATTATAAAAAAAATTGGTTTAAAAAAATACTTCGTTTTTTGTATATGGATAAGTATCAACGTTACAGAGCAACTTTAATGAATGCCTTTTTTCTGGTGTTTTACTTGATACCATCACATTATTCTCACCAACACCCAACATACATATCCGTGACCCTACACTAGTATTCCTGGTCTCTTTATTCAGAAACCAACTACAACAAACGAATATCTACACAACATGTAAACATTTATCCCGCTGCGACACCCGCCACGCCAACTTATTTACCTCCTGTTTCCACACAATCGTAAAATTATTTCTCTCATCAACTCTAAGGTAGCTAAACAGGTCACAGGAGCGGGTCTGGGTGGAATTAGGTCTGGGTCTGGTGGGGCTAGACCGGTCTGTGCTGGAGCTTTCTCCACCACAATGTGGGTGCGCCCGCACGTGAGGAAAATGATGGAAATACAACTTGATAATGAACTGTATTTATTCTAGACAATAATATTCCCAGACAGTGTTTTTAGTGTGTTAGTATTGGTTGCCTAAAATCCTGTATAAACCCATCTAGCAATTACAATCCTATAAGCTTTATTAAATCTCACTCAGTGAATGTTTGTTTTATCTACAAATAGACAACTATTCATTTTCACTCAAAGGAAACTACATCGCGTACTCCATTTGATCATGAATCTTCCCCAAACACTGACATCATCAACTGTTTCAAATCCCATCCTGTTTAAATACAGGTCTGTTCTTGCTGCATCATTCATCTACAAAAATGTAGATACAAGTCAAGTATAAGAACCATTCATTTTCACTCAAAGGGAAATACGTACTCGTAAGAATCTTCCTAAACACTAACATCATCAGTTATTTCGTATCCCAGTGCAGTCAGCTGACCGCTTTCACCGCGCATGCGCTGGGCGACGACCGCGCGTGCGTGCGAGGATAAACAACTCCACAACTGTTTTATGTGTAATTCTATACCTGTAAACTATCTCCAACTAACGTGATTGTACGAAACTATACATCAGGTATATCGTTTGGGAAATGTCTGTAGATTGTTTATCGCAGTGCTAAACTTGTAAACTTGTCTTTGCTGGTGATTACAGTGTTATAATACTCTGCCACTGTTATTAATGTAACTAAAATCATGGCGTCGTACTCAATGTTATACTCATATTTAAATTGAAATGCGTTTTTATCAATAGAAGTGCAACGTATCATCAATGCTTACTAAAGTAGAACTAGTTGTGCATGAAACATGTTTGATTGCTAGTTTTAAAAGTCTTCACAATATTTGTTTATTTATTTTAGTGACTCTTAGATTTGCAATGCAAAAACGATAATAGGCTTGAGCAACTATATAAAGGTTGCATTCGGTAATGAAGCGGTCATATTTGCAACTAAATTCGTATGTAAACAATAACGTCACCGAGTTACACAACCGTACTGTTTAAACGAAAAAACCCTGGTGAGTCACCAATAGCTACTGTGGCGACAGACAGTGGAATCATTGACTTGATCTGGTTGAAGACGTTACAAAACATTTTATCTTATAAAATTATTGAATCGCGTGTGACACCCCGGGGTGCGTCGTGTACGTCTATAAAACTGTAGATGCAAGAATGCAAGTAATAGATGCTCATATTTAATACTAGTATTGTTTCTTAGTTTTCAGACTATTAAATTGATTCAAAGAATGAAATAAATAATGATAAAGAAAAGTATTCGATTTTCTATGAGAATTTTAGATCATAGGACCGTAAGCATGATAATAGTTCTGTTTCAAAAATGTTTCTTTGTGTATTCAAATGAAATAGGTGCAACAAGTCTTGATTAAAAAAAAAAAAAAGAGGGGACAAAAAGGGGACACTATTTTATTCTTTACATAGCTTTCGCTGATGTTCTTCACCAGATGCTCGTAATTTTCACGTTCGTGTTACATTGGTACCATAAGTATCACGTGCAAGAAAACCATTTCCAATCCAGCACCATACAAGTCTCGCAATGTTAACCCTACTCTTAGCACCGGAGTACTCGTACACTTGACACTCGCATGGTCATTGCCGCACGCCAGTGAAAGTTGCACTACCCCCACTCTCCCACTGCCTCGATATGTGCCATAGTTTTGTAGGTTTGTAGACGATGCAGATTGATGACTAGTGTAAAATATGATCAAAGGAATAGAAACATGTAGAGGATACTCGTAAATAGGGATGTGGGCTGCTTTGATAAACTAAAAACTATCCTAAATGAATCATGAAAGTGCTCACTATGTTTTCACGAAGAATAACTTTTTTGGGAAATATTCACCGATAATTTTTTGAATACTATTTAAACTAGTAAGATGCTCCACGTGCTTTGAGTTTATTTGAGACTGACAAAAAATGGAACAAAAAATAAGACTGTTCCATTGATGACGTCAAGCTATGATGAACAGCTTTTATGCTGGAGATGGCTGGTGTTTCTTTAACGGACACCTATCATTCCCTGACAATGCGAAAATCACCTACTTGTCCAGCTCCCAACTGAATGGTTTATAATTGGTACTTAAATTGAGTGGAATTTGTGACGTCATATATTGTACCATGATTTAAAGAAGACAGCATAAAGTAACAGTTCTTTCCCAAGTTTTTGTCTGCACAGAATGCTCTTTTACTCATAAAAAAATTCATGACTTATTTCAGTCCCTTCATGGTCCTAAAACGTAGTCAAAGTATATCCTTCCCTAGGGAGCAATCTATAGCCATTCTGATCAGTCGGCTAGGCGTAAAAAAGTTACATACAGACAGACCAACAGCTAAATATATATATTCATGTAAAGTATATGTGTAGATAAGATAAAATATAAGCTATGATTCAACAGACATTGGCATACTAATGTTATTCTGAAAGCTCATCTATAAGTGTCATTATCTTTATCTTTGTACCTACCAAAACTAATTTCAACACCTATGATTCACTATCCATTACCGAAACGTCAAACTAGACCTTCTAGACAGGGTCAAAGACACGCCTAATAACGAAATTACTAATACTATGAGACATGTCAACCTTCGTAGCACATCTACGAGCCGCGTAGATCACATATCCATGCGAATTTGATTGTTATCTCGTTGGAATGTGGTTGGTTTTGGCATGATGAGCTTAAATTTAGTCCATCCAGATAAAATCGATATGAGTCATGTAGAAGGACTGCTGTGAAGCAACGCGCGCTCGTAGGCGGGGTACGGAACCGGCAATGGATGCAAATGTAGGTCAGGTTTTGTATGCAAAATTTTTGAAACGGAGATTAGCCGATAACTTGATTTGGGAGGGAAGATGAATTAATCTAAATATTGAACGAGTTTTTGCTTGGAAATCAATATTGAGTGGGACTGACTAATGAATTTAGTACCTACTTACTAAACAATAGTCAATTTTCATAACTTAACTATTAAATCAACTAGGATTGCATTTGAAATTATTGTTTGGAATAATTTGGAATTTGGATTTCCATTTTCAAAGTTAGTAAATAAATGTCCACGAATCAGTTAGTCTTGTGTGGGTATGAGTGTATGATTACCTAGTAGGGGTAGTTTAAGAATAAGGGTAGTTAAGGCCTCCCTAAGGCCTCCTGAGTCGATATACTTACCGTGATGTTCAGTGCAAATACAGATCGGCTGCTGCAGTCAAGTCCGAGTCATTATCAACTGTCCACAGGCACTCGGCACTGTCACTAACCACTCGTATCCACAGTCTAACCACAGAATTTAGTAGCCACGTGTATCCACGGATATGCCTGTCCAACGCAAAATACATCCACAGAACAGGGGGTAAGGGAGGACTGAGAAAACAAGGCAATGTAGAGTAGGTTTTATCTAAGACACAAAATTCGTATTTGCTTAATGAGCAGTGTAAACTTACCTTTATATATATTTTAAAATGTTTTTAGCTTCTGAATGTAAGCTGACCTAATTTTGCATAACGACTCAATTTGCGTATACTTTTAGTTCAACCGTTTTTAAAATTGATTGTCTATTTTACTAGTAATTTTAATAAAGGTTTACCTATAAATTTTTTGATTTAATTTGCAATAATAAGAGTAATTAGTATAAGTATAGAAATAAATGCTCTGTCGGTTAATTAATTTGTGCAAAGATGCTACTCATTCTACACTAAAGTAATGAGCTATACCACAGGTGTAATGACCTCATTATTTAAATGGATTCGATGAACTCGTTCCAATTGCTATCTAGCAAATTACTAATGAACGATCTACTATGCTAATACCCGAATTGAGTGCTAAATGTATAAAATTCTTGGCCTACATACCTTGAATTTTTTAAATCGCAAATTACGAGCGTTCATTTCAATATTTGGAAAGAAAACAAAGAAATGAGTAAATAAATTGGTGTCGCTATGCGCGGACGCAGGCGCCGTTAAAACTGTAAAAAAACCTGTCGCGCGACCTTCCTACTCTATCAGCCGAAAACTCGGGCCGATACCGGCGCGGGGAAAATAATTTCCTACGCGCGAGTCCTCACGGCATGCGGTTAGTAAGCAGAGCTGTTAGAATACAGGGAAAAAGAAAAAAGGGAAAAGTGTGATTGGCATAAAATAAGAACGAAAAATATTCCAATGAATATTTACAAAGAGAAGATAAAATAAAATAAAAGGAGGCGTCCGAAATCCACTGTTCCACATACACTGTCACGTCACTATTTAATGCCAATTACAACCATTTCCGAAACACTTGATTTTGTGAATTTTGCAAGTGTCCTTTTTTCTCTTTTTTAAATTTTTGCAACGTACACTGTTTATATTTTCCGAGCGTTGTCTCGTGTCACTGTGTTCCTTGTGGATTGTAAGGGTGGCACTACACTGCACTCGCGGGACGGGCGCGGGCCGCGCGTGATTGTCGTTGACTGCCGGCGCGCGCGCACCCCACTCACTTCCCACCAAAAATTTTCTACCACCAGTGAGCGGCAGCGCAGGCCAACCGCGGCCCGCAACATGAAACGTGACTGCGCGTTCTTCAAGCAGCTTTATGTTCTACTATTTTATTATTTTTGAACGGGCTTGATTCAGTGAACACGACTATTTAAAAAATAGAAACTTAATACGTTATTTTAGATTTTAGACCAATCTTTAGGTTATTGCTGCATGTTCCTTTAATTATATTTTAGTCATAAAATAAACACGAATTTGTAATAAAAACTGACATTAATCTTCGTATTTAATTTAGGTATAGATAATTCGGTAAGTAATTGATAATTAGTGGGTAACAGCCAGTTGCAAACGCTCGCTATGTAAGTTTAGTACTACTGGCGGAGGATGTCGGATACACGCAACGGTTTTTACTCGGTTGATCGGAGGATTTTCAAATTATGTCGATGCCTTCCAACGCTTCGAATTATGTAGCTTCTAACACAAGGACGTTTTGTTAAGGAATGCTTCTATATACATGCTGTACTTGGATATAACTATTGGATATAACTAGTTGGATATAACTAGTTATACTATAAGTACTTTTACCCTATTAAAAATATTTTTCAGAGTATTTTTAAATGACCAGAGATTTACATTTGCTAAAACTTTAAATGAAGACAGCCTAAAACTTAGAGCGGATATTACGATTTGGGATGTAAGAATAAAGTATAAAAAAAAACTATTCCCTTTACTACAAATAAAATTATATCCAAATACAAAGATATAGACATAACGTACCTAGACATAAAACACCAAGAAGATAAAAAAAATCTATACTTAGCAGAATTAAAGTAGATTTGAATGCGGCGCATTTCTCTTTGGGTTGCCTAGCGGTGTTGCTATCTCGCTGCGTGCACGCACACCGGCGCGCCGCTCGGCGTCGCCCACATTCAACCAACAGGCCTACAGACCTACAAACGCCACTTTCACCCACACTCACTTCTGTTCCCCACACAATAAGGTCTATTTCACCTTACTCGCTGAAGTATCCTCCTTTGTCAGTCAGCTGGTAAGTAGGCCACCATGGTTTCTTTACGGGGCCCTCTTAGCCCTCGTTGTCTCGTTGAACTTAAAATCTGTAATGTTAAGGTCATTGCGAGTTTTATATCTGTTTTATTTTCAAAATACCACCTATCGGATAAACAATCATTTTAAAATTAGGTTTTTCTCATAAAGAAAATGTTTTTCCCAAAGATCTGATTAATAATAAAAATATTTGTTTCCCGAATAAATAATAAATAGGTTTCAAAGAAAAACATAATTTGATTCGTTGTAGGTATTCCACCATCGACGAAGAAGGTGCTCACGCGCATGTGAATTTCCTCATGCAGCTAATTGATTTCTGAAAGTAATCCGTAAGTAATTCATGAATTCTAGCAATACCAGTAATAATGTTGGTGCTATCCGTAATAGTAATCCACTTTAGTACCTAGCAGCAGTTGTATATTATCAAAGACATTATCATCATAATTTTTCTTTCCTTCTCCCATATTAAGTGGGGTCGTCGGTATTGTACTCTCTTTTCATGTACCTCTATGAGCCGTCCTTTCAGCACTCACTCTTTTCTTACTCATATCATCTGATTCACCTATCCATCCTTTTCCTTGGCCTAGCTCTTCTTGTATATAAATTTTCTTACCTAATGTTTGAATTAGATTGAAAGTGAATAGAGCTGGTCGTACTGTACCATTGTGGTTAACTTTAAATTTGGTACTAGGGATGTTTTGTCAAAAGAAATTCAGAGTTATTTTCTATTACTGAGTTGTTTTATTAAAAATTATTGTTGTTAGTTATTAGGCCTATACATCTATATTAGATGATTTATACAGAGTCAGGAGGCAATCCATGACTACACTTAACCGGACGCTATAGTGCCTGGGACATTGTTTGAGATGGAATGCCCAGCACCTAAACCATCCTCTCAGCTTAATCAGCCGCCCACAGGAAAGACGACGTCAATACGGCGTCAAGTGTGGAGCTAACTAAGCTGCGGGTTTCCTCGCAATGTTTTCCTTCACCGTTAAGAGTTCGTGTTTAGCGTATATTTTTACGAAACGAAAAATCCATTGATGCACGGCCGGGATTCGAACCAACGACCTTCGGATTCAAAGTCGAGGCACAAGCTCATTCGACCAACACGGCTCACAATTGCCTATAAGCACATTATAAATGACATTGTTAACAGCTTTACCGTAAATAATAAAACTTTATGGAACTATATTTTTATAACTTTACTTTCTCTAAGAAATAAACCAATAAAGGTAAACTGTGCTGGTTTGAGCTAGTTAGGTGTATCAATAAAATGAAGTTTTTAAGGAATTCATGAAATACTAGTACATACTACTACCATAACTCTACTGCCATAATTGGGAAAACTTCAAGCTTCATTATCCTGGTAGTAGATACCTATTTCAAATAGTATATTCAATTATTTTTTTATTTTTTTATGATGAATGGGTCGGCTCTTGACCTCAAACTTACACAGGCAAGAGTGAGGTCTACGATGGAGCGAGCTTACCCAGAAGGCCTATTAACTCTCTTCTTAGAAACAATACAATTTACGGCTACGTAAACTTAATTCACCTGAGTAGATTATGTAAAATTTAAATTACCTGTAAGGCGGTTCATAAAACAAAGTAAAAAGAGTTTTACGGGGAAACTATCAATTCCGCAGGAATAAAATTTATATGGGACCACCTCTGGAGTATACCCTTTCAAACATGAAAATAATTTTGCAAATCGGTCAACAAATGGCGGAGCAATCGCGTAACAAGATACAAAAAAAAAAACATACAGACGAATTGAGAACCTCCTCCTTTTTTGAAGTCGGTTGAAAATTAAGTTATATTAAAAAATATTCGCAGAAACCTAAGCCTTAATTAGCTACGTCTATTCAGATCCAACGGCACTAAGATATGATAATTTCGTTCCTAATTACTCCCCGCTAATTATGGCTAAATTAAAGTTACGAGCTAAATCGCGGTATCGAAGCGGCCATGATGCATTAGTTGCTTTTGACAGTCGTCAAATGACTGTGGCAGTAACCTGAGCTTCTGTTTTATGAAGGTACAGTGAAATTTTGCTTTAATCTTTTTCGATCTTACCACAATAACTCTACGGCGGAATAGAATAAAGAGTATACAAACTAATATACAAACGCGATAAAACTCAAAATTGTCTAAAAGCAAATGTCATTTTAGTCTATGTAGAGATTAAAGTGATTATAGAATGCAGGCTTAAACACTAACCCCCCGTCTTACGTGGGCGTTTTGACGCGACCGCGTTTGCGACGCGAAGCGATGCGATTCGATGCGGCGCGGCGCGGCGCGGCAGGCCTGTCCTACGTGCGCGCGAATCTTCCTACAGACTTCAGATTATACCGGTCCGCGCGTAAATGTCAAACAAACTGATCGCGTTCGCTTCAAATCGCACCGCGCCGCTGCTCACCGGTGACGTCGGACACTTCAATAGTAAATCGACTGTTTAATTTTCTCCGCGCCGCACCGCGCCGCTTCGCGTTCGCGTCAAACTGCCCACGTAAGACGAGCCGTAAGACGATCCCACTATACAAAGCTTCGGGAAGCCATTTCTCAATTTGACCTTTTACTTCTTTGTATTAAACCTTGACATTGGATGATGATAATTTACTTATGCAAACTTTGTTTAAATATAAAAATGTTTTTTTTTTATAAAATAATTATCTTCCCAAACTAATGATTTAGTGGTGGTTCCCAAAATGTTTTTTTTTATAAAATAATTATCTTCCCAAACTAATGATTTAGTGGTGGTTCCCAAAATGTTTTATTTTTCTACTTGCTTTTTTACTGTCATCAATACGTCATTGTATCTCTGACTTTTTTTGAGAAAGAGTCTGTACCAACTCCTGACTTTTTTTGAGATTTGAATTGATCTGACGTTTTATCCTTTTCACTTAACCTCATTCACTGTCATTAGTTTGGTTAATATCGGTTCCGCGTCCGCTTCAGTCTCCGCTCGCACCCCGTGCAGCCTCAGAATTCGGCGCGAAGTTAATGACACGCGGCGGCACACTGACCTCCTATCGCTTTATTGTGTTTTATATTATATCTATAGCCCCTCGCTCGACGTCACGCTCGCTTCGCTTGCCAAAGCACCGGTAGTTTAAAACTATACTAATCAGGTGCCCACGTGACTTGCGAATCAGAGCTTCCTGTATTTCATGCTCTCCTTGTAGATTTAACCTACCTATTGTTTTGGTATATAGTTTAATAGAAGTGTGAAACAGTTATTCATATTTTTTTTATAAATTATTGTCAAATCTATTTTACCAGGATGCCAAAAAAAAATGTCATAGCATGTTTTTCAGCTCGTATTCGAATAAATATCCTATTTTAAGTAGGTCATATAAATTATTAATAAAAAAATACAGGAAAACAAACTGCGATTCTCTTAATTATATATTTGTGTCACTTTTTCTCAAGACACATAATAAAATAGACCGAACATAATGCAAATACCGAACAAAACCAATTTACAAGCTCGTCAAAATTTAGATCAGATAATTGAGTCTCTTTTCAATCAAACTGACGTCAATAAAGCGATCAAAGTAAGTCCGGTAATGAGATGAGTGATGTCTTCACTTGTACAATATTTCGATCGAGGCAAAAACTCTCATTCGCGACTTGTTCGAGCTTGTGTGTGAGGCGCGGTGCTAGTGAGAGCGGGATGGTTCTATTGAGCGTTCGTTATTCAAATTTTGAATTACCATTCAATTCTTATTTGTGTCTAACCTAGTTACCAAAAATAATTATTACATATTGCATTTTGAATAGATTTTTAAGTCAAAGAAGGTAAGCAAGTATGGGAAACCTAAGTTGCGTGAGATGGACTAACTTAATAGTTATGGTGTGCTTTAAACAAATAAAAATTATGCAAAGGGGATAATAGTTTCTTTTGTAAGAACATAAAACAAAATAAAAGTAATAAAATAGTAGCGTCTGAACTGAATTATCGTGGCTTTATTATTGCTATTTTTCGGTTTCAATGTTTATTTTCTTTTTTGAACCTGCTATACTTGTGTACTTATTTAAGTTTTTTTTAACATTGTTTTAACAAGCCAGATCTGAACTGTATTATAGCCATTTGATTTTATCTATGCTTGTATCGTGTATTGTGTGCCTAAATAAATAAATAAATAAAAATGGTCACAACTGAAGGTGCCATAGATATTTTCATTCCGATCTTTTTGTATTTTGTATTTGATTCTTCCGATAGACTCGTATATTTCTAGAACTTTCAAGATAATTCTATAGTGTAAAGGTAATTATTAGATACAAATCATCACAAAAAAACCACGCCCCAATCATCAATTGAGATTCAACTTGACCTAGTTCTCAATAGCAGTTCCTAAATTTTCGCGAAGATACGTGTTAGAGTCACGATTGCACAACTCGGCATCATCACGTCCTCTGGGCCCAGTGAGGCATCCAGTGACCCACTCCGCCGGTAACGGTCGTGAAGTAGGCCAGATGAACAGTTTTGGCGAACTTTGCCGAATTTTGCCGAAAATTGGCGAAGAATGCGCTAGTTTTATTTTTAGCAACAAAGTAGTTCGTCACTTGTTTTGTTTTTTTATCAGTGTTTTATATTTGTGAAGATAAATAAATGTTAAAACAGACAGCATAATTATTTTGCTTTAATTTAAGAATTTCAGCATAGTTCATAAGCATTTATAAAATTTGCATACCTGTATTCGAATTTTCTTTAAATGTCTCATACAAACTCAGCGCTACGTATCGTTCATTTAAAAGACTTCAACGCGCTGATCCTAATTTCTGACTCTGATATTTCGTTTTGTAGTGTTAATCTCATTCTAAAATCTAAGGATCTAAAAACCTGCCAAAAATTGCTAATAAGTATGAGGGATCCCAATTAGGACATTTTTGAGTCTTATTAATTATCATTGGTACAAATTATACATAAATATAAAAAGGTCTTCAAATAAGACCTATATTTCTGACTATTGTGACCTATTTAATCGTCACCGCCTTCGATCAGAGATCGAGAGATCCTACATCAATGCTCACCACACAGCTTTTTTAAGATGCAAACTGTACTCTTATACTTTATACTCAATACATTTCAAAAACATAATTCTATTTCATTCAGTATCTGAATGCGAATCAATCACAGCGAGTGACAACTCCGTTAATGATATCGAGGTGTGAATGCGATGTAGCGGATCAGGGGTCATAGATGACCCACAGATATTTGTCTCGGGTCTGGGTGTTTCTATGTATAATATGTATGTATTTACAAACAAAAAGTATAAAAGTAGTATATCAGTTATCTGGTTCCCATAGTACAAGCTTTGTTTAGTTTGGGGCTAGATGCTGTGTGAAAATGTCCAGCATTAATTATTTATTTATTTTAGATGTATTGCTAGAGTGTATAGTTACTTTGATCAGTGGGTTCATAGAGATCCAATGTTATTACACTAAGATACGATAAGTGCGTGTCAGTTAGTGGTCAACCGTATTCAGTAGAGCTACTGGAATCACGTAA
Source organism: Epirrhoe tristata (assembly GCA_951394285.1). Lineage (NCBI taxonomy): Eukaryota > Metazoa > Arthropoda > Insecta > Lepidoptera > Geometridae > Epirrhoe > Epirrhoe tristata. The sequence goes on along the minus strand of OX596139.1, from coordinate 307,440 downwards.
ACAGTCCTAAGAGATAGGCGAGTTTCCTAGTCTCATGTTACTTTACGACCAATAGGTAACGATAAGTTTGAAGCTTAGCTTTCATCATGGTAGATCTTTTTATGTGAAAAAATAACACTAATTTATTTTATAGGATACAATTCAATATAATTTCCAATTTTACATTTTCTATGTAATCTGTGAGTTGAGGTAGAACTCATACATAGAAATTTAATATTTTTTTAACCGAATCATCCAAATCTCAAAAAATAAGAACATTTTATCTAAATAGAGTGGCTCGCCCACTGACATACAGTGCGGCTCAGTAAGTAGGCTCCACCTGGAACCAGTCGCAGTAAGCGGAAATATCCGGAACTGCCCGTGAAACAGAGAGGTGATACTGTACAGCGCGACTTACAACTTATACATGTTGGACTAGTAATAGTTTCTTAGGTCTTGTAATGTTTTGAGTTATGACATCATTCATATTGTAGTTATGGATAAAGTTTAAGTTAACTTCCTTCTAAAAGATAAGGTCAACCAAAAATTACTGTAGAGATGATGCTGACATGCTGCTTTGGTAAAGCTAAATGGATCAGTCTACCAAATTATTGTTAGTTTGAAGGTTTTGGTCCTACGCTTATGTACTTTACCTACTTAAGTGTATTTTGAAAAGAAAAACAATCATATTTCCAGCTTTTTGAAAATTTATAGTCAGCAACAAAATCACCATAATTTGTTGAATAAAGTTAGTAGCAGTTTTAGAAATATGAAATGTTTGAAACATCATAGTCCTTTTCACATAGGAACGGTTCCGTGACAAGGCTCTTTTATGTTAATTTTTTAAATGTTAAAAAAGGAAATAGACAAATTTTTTTTGAATTCGTATCTTTTAGTACTATCACTAGATTAAATTTATTTCAAAGTTGTTCATTGTTGTACAGCGTAAAACGTAAAAGTTCTATGTGTCAGGGATACGTTCCTACGTGAAAAATACAGTTACTCAGTTTACTCAGTTATATATTCACTATAAATTATATTTACAGATATTTTTCAATCTCATGCGATAATCTAGATGAGATCCTATAGGTACTTATTATTATAAACTTATATTTATATTCTTATAGTAATTATTGATTTAAGTCACGTATGTGTATATGAGACCTTTGCCCAGCAGTGGGACACAATAGGTTGAAAAAAAAAACAAAAAAAAAAAAAAAAATGTGTATATACGCTCTCGTCAATATTGTGTCTCTTATGCACATGTTGTTATAAGTAGGCTTCACGGGTGATTTGGTGTTTTTCCCACCGCCTGGGCCCTCGTGAATATATTTTTTTGTCTTTGCCTTATAATATTGTTTATCATTATGATCTGAAGGATTAAGGCTGTTTTTTGGTTTTCTAATACACCCCTATTTTTTTATTACCAAAAAATTTTTAAACATGGGCTCGGTATCTGTTACGAGTACTGATCACATTTATGTAATCAAAACTAATAAAAAAGAAAAAAAATTATAACCTAAAAAGGAGACGAGACGAGTCAAACATGGATTTAAGATAGCTACTGTGGTTTAACTGACTGGGTTGATGCGAGAGCTTAGTTTATTTTTTTTGTAGTTACAAAATAGCGGTATATAATGTATTTTTTTAACTCTAATCCTATTACTATTATTTTTTGTGTATTTTTTTCTCCAAATTGAAAATTTCGGTACTAATTAATCACGGGTCTAAAACTATTATAAATAAAAAAATATTATTGTGTCTGTGTGTATATTATCTTTCTGGGTATACCTCACTATTACGAGTATGTGTATTGTGTATGTTCCTTATTTTCATACTGAACGTATATTGAAGATAACTTTAGTAGAACTTCAACCCTTCATTAGTACTTTTACACAGGTAGATGTAAGGTGGTACATCGGTCTTACAATTAATCAAACAAACAACGTGTTGACAAGCAAATCAAACCCTCTTTCACCACCCCACAGATCCACCAAAATATTTTGTGTCCTACCTGACCATAGCTAAACGACGGTAACTGAGTGCAATAACATTTTACAACATTCAACAAGTACTTTTGAATGTGGTTTATGACCGAGAAAGACAGCTAGTATAAAACAACAATATATTAGAAGCCACTGATTCTTTTGCGTTTGCCGATAGCTGGCCATAGATACCGGTAACGGTTACACAAATACAAATACAAAAAAAAATTCTTCTTCTTCTGTGTCTTGTTCTGTTAAACTAGTGTGGTGAAAGTATTTTAAGCGCGCTTCGCAGTGACTTTACTACTCGGAAACTTTTTGTATAGCTTGCTTAGTCGTTCTTGATAGATCGTCGAAGGCAACGTTCTGGCTTCAGTAAGTGGATGGGTCACTAGTAGCAATATCAACTGATTGCTTCCGACTTTCGAAGAGCACTTTAAATTGTACCCAGCTATTACATCGTTAAGCCACGACTGAGGCCTAAAAACCCCGTCATCAGAGTTGACCAGTTCATACGAACTTTAGGTTGTATGATGCCTGTTGGTACTGTTTCGTTTTGTCTACCAGACACAAACGATAGTTTACCTTCCTAGTAACAGGTACCAATAAATTTGTTATGCATCTTCATCTCGGCGCGAGTGGGGGTGCGCACGCGCCCGGTCGACGGCGCGGCAGGTATGCGCGACACTCGCACGACACACTTTGTACACATTACTCGCGCGCATTCAATAAGCAGACGAACATCCAAATTCATGTATTTATTCATTTTATTACTACAAAAGATGCATTATAGTGAGGAATAATGTTTTAATTTGATAACGCGATGGATTATAACCAATAGGTACTCGTACCTACTTACTTACCATATTTCATTCGCATTTGAAGAAGTTCGTGGATTGAGAGCTTCCTTTGCATAAATTTCTTTTACACACTGTTTGAACCCCCATTACGAGGGCTTGCAGGGGAAAGTTTCTGATTTCTTAATTGTTTTATTGTTTTAGTAGATTGCCTTCTGGCGCTGTATAAATCATTTAATATAGATGTAAAGGCCTTAGTTTTTTTTATGCAATTTCTGGAATATATACTTGTAGAACTTCAGGAGTTACCTTGGAAAGTTGAGTAGAAATTGTAGAATGCTTCAAAGATTTTCTTCTGATTTTGTTCTCATGACTCTTACCTACGTTGTTATATCGGCTGTAAAAATCATCTAGATTATAAGTGATGGGGTAATCATTTGTAAAATTAGTTTTTTTGCTGCATTTTACAGCACTCAGCGCTAATTTCATAGCTCAAGTGGCGTATAATCACAGATCTAAGTATTTATCGACTTCTATTAGTGAACTTTTTGTTCACACGTGGTGCTTTATGGAGTTCTGAGGATACACTGAGATTTATGTTTAGACAATCACACTATACAGAACTGGTGACACGACACGAAGAACTTAATACCCACTATAAATGCGAAAGTTTGTCGGTGCGAGTCGGCGTTTGACACTGCTGGTTTTATATTATTATACCAATCAATCGCAAAATGCCTGGAAGAAATCGCTTTCAGCGATAAGGTCACCCATTGTACTAATTTCGAACGTGTTTTATTTATGTTGTATTTTGTTATTAACTGGTGTACAATAAAGTGTTCATTAATTCATTAATTTATTAAAAATTTTCGGTTCTATGCAATCAAAGTCACTAGCAAAAATAATTTAAAAGTATTGTAAGAGACCTGATTCCTTGATGTTTTCTTAAATTTTTTATTAACTAATAAGATAATTATGCGATGAGACGCGTGTCCACAACGGGTATGGCGCCACTGAAAACCAGCGCTCCAACACTCTCGAGCTGTTGGAGCAAATGCTGAGGGGTAGCCGTATTCTCACCCACATAAAATTGTGTAGATTTAAGTACCTATTGTAACTGTTGTATATGATGTGGAGAAAATAAAACTTTATTATTCTTATTCTTATTCAAACAGTAAACAAAGAAACAACATCACGGCTCTACCCTAAAGGTACGGTAGACATTCTCTCAGATCAAAAAAGTCAAGAGATCTTTATCTCGTAAAATTTAGAGCAGTATTTAGTTTTTATGACTCTATTTTGTTATCATTTCTAGAGCTATATCTGAACTGTTTCCATATATCACCAAACAGGTTTACATCAAAATCCACATTTATTGCCTAGTCCATAAATAAGCTGAACATTCGATCGTAAAACGTGATGAAGTTTTTAGACATAGTTCTAGATAACACGTTTTTTTGCAATAAAATACGTATGGGACATTTTACGACTGATAATGATGGCAGTCCCGTTGTGTAGTAATTGTTGTTTATTCTGTGCCGTTGTTACTAACCTGATCCTACATTTTCACAGGCAATTAGTGAGGAAGTCTCACAGCTCGGTATTACATAGCTGGGTTACTTGAGTTTGCTTCTTTGACTGTTTACCTGTAGGATATTAATTAATTTATTATTAATATCATCATCATCAGCCTTTGTCATCCCACTGCTGGGTATAGGCCTCTCTTCGCTTTCGCCATTCGCCTCTATCCTGAGCCAGTCTTGCCCATGTACGACCTGCGGATTTCACGATGTCGTCGACCCATCTTGTAGGTGGACGACCGTCACTCCTTTTTCCATCTCTAGGCCACCACTCAGTAAGCACTTTGCTCCACCTGTCATCATCACGCCTGGCCACGTGTCCTGCCCAACTTCATTTGAGCTCCAATATTCGCTTGCTGACATCTTGGACTTTTGTCTGCTTGCGAATTTCGGTATTGGGGACTCGATCTAAAAGTGTGATGCCGAGCATGGCACGCTCCATGGCTCTCTGTGCTACTCGCATCCTGTGCACAGTCTCCTTCGTGAGCGTCCATGTCTCGGCACCGTAAGTCATAGTTGGCAGAACACATTGTTATTAATAATAATTAATTAATTAATTTATTATTATCTTATTACTAATTCACAAATGCCAAAGTTTGCGTTAATGTGCGTTTAATGTTTCTATCTAATATTTACTATAAAATTAACCACGTATAATTACATTTTTTTTCCTCACCTTTGTTTCAATCACGGGCAGACTCTGGTGAGGATCATTCACGCTGAACGAATTTGCTCTACGTATTCTGTGTCTCTAGGTTATTACCTTACCGCATAAGCTACCTTTTATTCAAACAGAAGTATTGTTAAGGGAACGTGGGTAACACCACGGAGCGCAATATTCCTCTTTGCCTAAGCTTACCAGCTTTTGAATACAGAAAAGAAACGCAATCATATCTAGGTATACGAACTGGACTAACTGTACAACAAAAGCTGCGTCTTAACTGTACTTGCAGATAAACAAACAAAACCTTCGAAAAAACTGCAAAAATCAATCCCAACTTCAAAGGATCGCCGCCTGGGTATCGTATTGTACAGTACTTTGAATTACTTTATTGTTTTACGACGAGATTATGTCGGGTTTGCGTATACCGTTGCTCGCATGTCCGATTGTCAGATCCTCCGCTTTTGGAACATTGAACCGTGCTTTATACTTTTTCACAAAATTCATGGATTTAAATAGTAACTTAGTTACCAATATCGTTGATATTTTATATAAATGTTGTATGAATCTGTTCTCTACCATCTGCTGGTTTGACATGTTTAGGTTTGTTTTAAATTGTGTCGAAATCTAGGTTTCTAGTAAGTAAAGTTTTTGTTTCTTAGTTTGAGTTATGATCACAAAAGCTTAAAAATCTATATATATCGCTTTCGTGTGATAATGGTTTGTTTTTGTGTGGACAATGTGTGATTTTTTGTAGGAACAAATAACTAAAACACTTTGTTTTTAATTTACCGTAACTATTTCGTTGCGCAAAGCTCTTTAAACCTAAATACACACGTGTTTCAAGTTAACTACAAAATCAGGGTGACAATATTTAAAAAGTTAAACACATTGTTCTCTGGGTCAAAGAAATGATGATTTTAAATTGTTTGTTTAACGCTTTTTAGCGCGTATAGACAATGTCGGGTTCAGTGAATGAAGAAATGGTCGATGATGGCCACATGTTAATGAAACTATCCACAATAATGAAAACAAAGTAATTGTTTCATTAAACAAAGGTTTTCGCTTAGTAGGTACTTGCTTTTTTAAAGCTTTGTTACAGGAGAAAAAATAACAATACTTCTTTAAACCAATGTTTAAAGTCATTTAATTATCAATTTATTGATTTTTTTGTTTATGTTGGTGCTTAATTCTCTTTTGTATTGTATCCCTAGTTATTTCTAATATTGCATGCGCGTGACGCTGATTATGGTCGAACTACATCTGTATCACTAACCATCTGTTATTTACCCATAATACGCAATAAATAAATGAATTGAATTGAATTGAATTGAATTGAATTGAATTGAATTGAATTGAATTGAATTGAATTGAATTGAATTGAATTGAATTGAATTGAATTGAATTGAATTGAATTGAATTGAATTGAATTGAATGTTAGGTAAATCAGGATTGAAACATGTGACGGGTATTTAATTTTTTTACCATTACCTTCCGGCCGCAGCTTTTCTTGCATGGTAACAACATTTCAAATAGCCTACCTATATGCTATTCCAGGCTGCGATCTACACATATTCTAATTAACATCCAAATCGGTTTGCTTGTTTGATTGAAACAGAATACTCACAAACTTTCACGGCGGTCGTGCTTGCTTAGTCGTTCTTGATAGATCGTCAAAGTTAAGCAACGTTCGAAACGGTCTGTAAGTGGATGGGTGACCGCCAGTGGCATTTTCATCTGAGCGCTACCGTGCTTCGGAGGGCACGTTAAATTGTCAGTCCCGGCTTTTTAAGTCGTTAAGCCATGACGGAGGTCTTAATTAAGTTATTAACTCCGTCACCAGAGTTGGTCACTGACTCATACGAACTTACTTACTTTAAGTTCACAAGAAGAATATATTATTAAGATTTCCGTATGATCACTCTCGTAAAACTTTCCCTTCAGTTCCGGAGTCGTATGTACCACTATTAATACTCGTATAACGACCTACAGTATGGAAGATCTAACAGCTAACAGACAAGTCAGTCAGATATCGATGTTATAGCGACCAATCAATAGTATCCTCAGAAAAGCCAGTAGTGATGTTAATGACCAATCAATGGTATCACAGAGGCCGGTCGAGGTGGACTCGTCGCGCAGAGACAGTGTAACCTTAAATGCAAGTGGAGCGCGTAGTTCGCCTCCATTCGGAACCTTCCGGTGTGGGTCACACCGAGATCCGCGATACCACACTACGGCCAATCGATCAAGGCATTCGTGAAGGTAGCTCTGATGCGCCAGTAGACAATTTTGTATAAATAAGGAACTGTGGACTGTGACATCGGAACAGCTTACTTCAAGAACAGATGCCGGGCAACCAACAAATGCCTAGACCGGGCAACCAACAGATCTAGGCATCTGTTGGTTACCCGGTGTACATACACACTCACCATTTATGCAAAGACGTAAAAGCTTATTCATGATGATCAATACTTCAAATCACATCGTCAGTGGTTTGGGAAAGATTAAAAAACGTTAAATAATAAAATAATATCAGTGTCTTTTAAAATAACAAAAAAAAAATGAGTAAAAGAACAATAAATAACCACAAGTTACAAGAGTGTTAGTTTCTCGAAGTATAATGTCAGTTGTACTTGTAGCTCGGTGTGTCCCATCTTTATCCGCAGTATCGGAAGCTCGAAGCGTCGCGGCATCCATTCCGCCCGGAGACACACTTCTCACCGGACAATTACACCTGGGTGCCAGACCGACAGACATTTACTTCTTTTATTGATGACTAGCGCCTGCCCGCGGTTTTGCTTACGTGGACTGTTCATTTTTACCCTTTTTTCGACTTTGCAAAAGTGTTTTTTTTTTACTGAATTTATGAACTGTTTTGAGTTGGGTCTGAGATGAGTATTATAATTTGCCTTATCTACACAAAACCATGCAGCTGTGAAGCTGACTAAACTGCTTGATGTTAATCAAGCGTTTTTTAATTTAAATATAAATCACTGACCTAAACTAGAGGTATAAAGTCACCAAACAACAAATTGTGTAGCTTATCCCACGATACACTTCTTTACGATCCACCTCAGGCCAATCGAATTCGGAATCAATCAACAATTCAACACATTATCATCAAACATTGATGGCACCATCTATCACCCGACGGCGACTTGGAGACGAGCTGACCTAGATCTACTGAAGCTTGCTTGGCTTCATTTCGATGGTAGATTAGATCTAACGTTTTACTAATAAATGTTATAAAAATCGGAACACGACTCTACCAAGGCGTTAAGCATTCCCCGAGATGGTTATTCGTCTTGACTACTTCCTTATCTACCTACTCCTCTATTTCTACCCTTATAAACTTAAGAAATGATTCTATAGCCGTAATAATGGATCATGCCTTCAGTTATGAATAGGCCCCCCGATGCATACTGTAGGTATACATTGAGTGGTTATGAAATGATTTTATACGATCTTTGATGAGGTATGTAAGTATCTTCAAAGGATCTTGATTACAAAATTGTCAAAAGAGCCTCATTTAAAACATCTCTTCTTTTATTTCTACCTGAAGTTCCTGCATTCCGGAATAATGAATTTGTCGCACCCCCACTGCTCGCCAGCATCCTTGCTACTTGTTTTCTTTGTGATCACGTGTAAACACCTTTTGCACAATTGTATCAATTGGGACAATGCAGAGGGGCGGTCTGATTCGACACACCTGACTGCGACAAGGTACTATTGTGTCAATTTCAAAATAAGATAAGGAACCGTATCAAAGCTTTGTATTTTTTTTACTATGGAGTAAAGCTCTTGATAAAATAAAACAAAATAAAAAAATAATGCTGGACATTACACACAGCGTCATCTAGCCCCAAACTAAGCTAAGCTTGAAAGAAAGAAAGAAAGAAGAAGAAAGAAAATATTTTTATTTGCTTAGACACTACTAACACAAACACACTAAGCTTAAAGATATGCCTAAAATTACGATTAAAATTAGAGTTGTGCGCAGCAGAGTCAAAGCAAACAGGCCCCAACTCAGCATTGTGCTGGATAGGTACACACTGGTGCGCCTACCCAGCGCTGATTTTCAGTTGGTAGCCAGAGGAGCCACGTCACGACTAGCACCATCATGTACATGATGGCGTTCATGTTCAGCAATTATTGCTGAACATGAAGCTGGCTACAATATCAGTGAGATATCGCGTCGTCTTAATGTAACCAGGGATAGTGTAAGATTTTGGATCCGGAGATATGGTGAAGAAGGTGAACTCATAGATCATCGTCACAACAATTCTGGTCGCCGTCCTATCCTTAGTGCTGCACAAAATGCCGACATGAGACGGCAATATGAAGAAAATGGCTTTGTGTCAACCAATCATTTCGCTCAACTGTATGAAGTTTGTCCTAGAGTAATAAGAAATGCATTACACTCAATGGGATTACATTATAGACGACACTCAAAAAAAGTTGCTCTGACACCAACCCATAAGGAAGCACGCTTGAGATTTGCAGAGACCTATTTGAACTTTGATTGGAGTACCACTATATTTACCGACGAAAAATCCTTTATGTCAAGCCAACATGGGAGGCTTCATTTGTGGAGGTATAACGGCACGAGATATACAGAAGACCATGTAGTGCCCAATTTTAGTTCTGGACGTATCTCTGCCAATATTTGGGGGTGGATGTCAGCGGATGGAGTGGGCGAGCTCGTTCTTCTTCCTTCAAGGGCAAATGCAACTCACTATCTATCGGTTCTGGAAGACAGTATGCTACCAAGTGTCCGTACCGTATATACAGCTGCTGACTTACCTCAGGTCAGCTACGTTCAAGACAATGCTCGCACGCACACTGCTCGTATTGTGAATGAATGGTTCAATCGGCACAGTGATATAGCGGTGATTCCGTGGCCAGCAAGATCTGCAGATTTAAACCCGATCGAGAACCTATGGGGTTTAATGGTGCAGCGATGGGATAATAGAAACGAAAGAACCAAGAAGGCTATAGAAGACCACTGCCATATCATTTGGGAAGATACACGAGGGACGGACCTATGCTCTCGCCTTGTTGGTTCTATGAGAAACAGGTTACAATGTGTGATTGATGCTAATGGTGGTTATATACGTTATTAAATAAAATAAAGTTATTATATTACTTATTCGTACTATTCTTTCATATTCGGTCCTATCAACAAAGCGGTTTACCCCGACAGTAATATCTCTGTCAATAAATCTTGGCAGTCCAGGAAAATAGAGTATAATTAAAGATTACAGTAATCTAAATAACGTTTAAATACAAATAACCTATATCAAAATCTTGTTGTTATGGGTAATTGTTATTTTTGTAAAATTGACAGGATGGAGTAAAACAGTAAACAAATTATGCAAAACCTTTTTGATATGTCATTGCCTATAATCGATAGTAAACGCTAAACATAACAAAACGTAATATTTATTAATTAAAATGTTGGCAGTACTGGTTCTTGCACTCGTGCAAGCAAAAGTCGACTTTAAGATGACGAACCTTTTCATACCGCGACTGTACAACCGAGTCATGTATCATATTATATATATATTATTATTATATATTACATACATATCACGTAAGGTATGTACCTTACGTGATATGTATACTAAATATATTAATATTTTGAGTTCTCTACCTACTGTAATAAAATCAAATTCAAATACCTACTATTGTGTCTGCAAAGATATTATACGCAATGGTACCCGAATCTGTTTTATATGTACTTAAGTATTTATTTATCTGTTTGTCTGTCGTCTGTCTGTCTGTCTGTCTGTCATGCCTACCCACCTAAATAACGGAAATATCATTAATGCTACTTTGATTCATTTTCTGCGCGTTAAGGAGAAACTGTTTTAATTTTATTTTAAACGTATTTAAAGTTAAAGAATCCTTAATTGGTGGAGGTATATTATTCCAGCACTTTGTTGCTGAATAACGAAAGCTACCCCTGAACGCTGCAGAGGAACTCTGAGGCGTCGCAAGGGTAGGGAAACATTTACGCCTCGTATCCTTATTTTTGAACCAAACCAGTTTATCATAGAGGTAAGAAGGCAAACCTTGGCTTGTACTATGGGAACCAGGTAACTGACAGAATACCTACTTATAAATACTTTTTTTTTGTAAATACATACATATTATACATAGAAACACCCAGACCCGAGATAAATATTTGCAGATCACACAAACATTTATCCCACGGCGGGAATCGAACTTCCAACCTTCTGCGTCACAGGCGGGCTTCCGCCCACTGCGCCACAGAGGTCGTCTACTTACCAGGAGTTTTTTTTATTCTAACACCAGTGATACAAACGTTTTACACATAGCTCAATGTGCTAATGCAGATGCAGATTTACACTTTTCTAAGATTCACCTATTGGTGTATGATTAGATCATGATACCTAATAAAAACAGCAGTTCTTAGATACCGTCCCATTAAAAGGCTCGTGGATGGTAAAACTAAGTAAAAGCTAAGCTATGTAAAGTAGTAAGGTAATCGAAACACTGGTGATACAGCATAGCCTCATATTTACTTAGAATTGTAACCTGGTATTAGCCCTTTGTTAAATTCGTATACCTACCTATACTCGTATAAGTTTATCAGGAAGGGCTGACAGGTTAAAAATATGTACTTCACGGTAGCAATCATTCAAAATCAATTTGAGCAACCCCAAGGGGTCCAATATTCTCGTCTATTCATCGACCAAAATATTTACTTTTATGAGCTTCTGTTCTACCTTCCTTTTGTATAGAATCACTTGTTTTCATGCTATAGCCAGAATTGATTTGTACAATAGTGGAGCGATGGGGACAATGGGACACACAAATGTTTCGGGTTTGCACCTTGCTCGATGCCATGCAATTCAGGGAACCATTTTGTTTGATTTGCTACCGGAATCTATTGTTTATTTGTTAAGAACAACGTGTAGACTACCTGAAATATTTCCGATCACATCCACCTAAAAGCTGAGTATTTAGGCCTCCTTTTTTTCACGATTCTTTTTCTCAGCCACAATTACTATCAGACTACAGACCATCTGCCTAATGTTCCATCTAATTGTACTTCTTCTTTTCATTCACCAGTTCTTTTGAAACTAGTGTGGTGAAGTGAAGATAGTCTAAGTCCGCCTCAGATGCTGCTTTAAATTCGAATTTTACTTATCACATAAATAAATCACATTATCAAGGTTTAGTTAGTCATAACCAGGCTCCAATTCTACTAAGATAATAAATCAAATACTTACCTACATACATACATACATTCAAGTCTTACAAAGGAGTACTTACCTATCTATATTTGTTTGGACCCAGATCCAGCTCAACGATCTCGGTGTCGCTGTGTTGAACCACAAATCATTACAATTCACGTAGTATACTTGACTCAATATTTAATATCAGCCATTAAAGCCTCTAACGCCATCTCTTGAAGGAAGTCGAAATGACGTCGAAGGCTGTGGTTGCTATAAAGGCATGTTTAGAACTTAGTTTCTCAATTTTCCAACAGATGGCGATACAAGTCGGTAAAAAATAGCAAACTTCATACCATACGATGAATTTTGAAATACCACACAACACCCAAACCGTAGTTCCGGAACTTTGCCAAAAACATAAATTTAAGTAGTTATTTATATACACATTTATAGTAGGTATATATATATTTATGGTACATACATACTATTTGTGTGATACTGTTTTGTTAGCCTACATAATATACTGTTAGGTACCTACACTACATAGGCAGTTAAACCTTTTGTTTGGAATCAGTATATTAGGTACTTACCTAGTTGATTTGTGTGTGAAAATTATAAAACGACAAATTTTTGGGATTTAAAACCTATACTTACAGGTGATTTTTTGAGATCCAAGAAGTCTGAAACCAAGAGAGTTAGAGAAAAGTCGTGAAAGGAGACATGCCCTCGATTTACAAAAAAAAACATAACTGCATATTTAGTTTTTTTCTAAATCTTTTAGTTTTAACGGAAATCAACACGACATTATTGAATTAATGGGTTTTTCCAGAAATGTTTTTTTCTCTTGGTTAGGTAATGGTACAAAGCAAAGTAAACGTTTTTAAAACTAAAATAAATAGGTAATATTGATTCCCATGTTCATGATTCTATCACCTTGACCTATTTTGGAACCAGTTAACCTACTTTTGTTTCCCTGCGAACTTCCCAAATGTCTTTCTCAGTAGGCAGTTTGAATGCTTCGGGGGGTAAATGCAGGTTTTTCCGTGTTTGGAATCGAACCAGGGGGTTTCTATGGCGACAAGGACACAACACTACGTCCTGAATTATTTAGCAGCCTTTGATACCCCCTATTACCTTTCCCAGAACGAAGGCTGAAAATAGAAATAAGTACCTATTACAGGGTCTTCTAGGTAATTAATTTAGATTTTGTACTTACCTAAACACAAACTTCAGCTCTTAGACAATGTAGACTAGAGATTATAAAAGCGGCGGTAACAAGAAATGGTATAATTAATCTTACAGAGGTGATACGGAATTGTTTCCCTGTATTGATGTTCGACCTCTGTGACCCAGTTACAAGGCTTGCGGACCGACTGAATATTTCAGCGTTTCAAAATCTACCAATGAAAAGAGAAACATCGAAACAGTGATCATTATAACAATCCTTACTAATTAGTTCTTATTGTTAGGTTGTTTACAAAAAGTCCTCGGCGTAATTTTAGCTAATTCTTAGTTTCTTACTATATTCTAGCCTAAAGTTGAACAGATGCCAGACAGATGTGACAAATAAAGTACTCAGTAGGTTCTTATGAGTATTTCTTCTTGGAATTAATTCAGTTTGGTTCACTGTTTTAGATTTGTTCATGTTTAAACATGAACCTTGAATAAGTGACAGTAAAAATTTTCTTCTCATAATTTAGACACCATATTGCCATAAGTTACTGTCTGAGCTTTCTGTAAATTTATTGTACCCTCATTTTACCTTATATAGGGTCTTTCATTTTAAACTATAAAAACTGACAGGGCCTCATTTTTGGGTTGTAAATAGACGTTTGACCGTATCAATTTTATTCCCAAGCCCATTTAAGTTTTCACTTCAAAATTTATCATTTATTGATTTTTTAGAATTGATGCATAATGATTTTCAAGGAGAACAGACGTTCCACCAATCGCAGCGGAGCTACATCACGAATGAGCTAAGTTATACAAGAAGCAACAATCAATTGAAAGGATAGTCTTTATCGATTTTTCAGGATTTTCATAACAAAACAAAAAAAAAATCTTTACATAAATATTTTTAATTATTTTTTGAGCCCAATTCCTGAATTAAGTTTGTATAAAATGAAAGACCTTGTATATTATGTAGTTTTGATACTTGCATAAAAAATGTAAAGTCATGAAAATAATTATGAAGAAATGAAATGACCTATTGTTATCTTTTGCCATTTTGGGGGTTTTCGGCAACTGCAGGTTGATGACCTTAGTGCAGGAGATGGAGGGTGACCTTCTCACCCATCAACGAAAGGTTACACAAGTTACCAGGGTTGTCTCGACTAAAAATAAAATAAGCTTTTATTTCTACTACTTTAGCTTTTTACAATCTCTCTCTCTTCAATTTCTCAGGGCTGTCTCGAATATACATATTTTAAAAGACAGGGTAGGTACTTACTGTAAAACGTGCACAGAATCGTAGTTTGAAATTCATATGTTTCAAGACGATAACATTCAAATTAGCTTCTTTAAAAAGCAATTTTGAGTTATCGAGTTGGTTTCAAATATTGCATGCTAATGAATTTAATGCCGATTAAGCTGAAAGGATTGACCTCGTAACACCACAGAAAAATTGCTCTAGTTACACTATTATTTTTACCTAGGTACTCGTAATATCTATTTATGTGACGCGCTCAAAATGATTCCACGAACTACAAAAGCGTATCAGCGTGTGATATCTTTAATGTAGTTTATAACATTGGCTTTTTAGATTTTATCATTGTAGGTAGTTCCTTTGGAAAGTAAAATAAACTCTATAATGAAAGCTGAAATAATAACGTCAGGCGCTTCTCATGCCAGCCCTGAACAAAAGTGTGAACTATAATTATTTTTGCAATAAGATTAATTAC
Source organism: Epirrhoe tristata (assembly GCA_951394285.1). Taxonomy (NCBI): domain Eukaryota; kingdom Metazoa; phylum Arthropoda; class Insecta; order Lepidoptera; family Geometridae; genus Epirrhoe; species Epirrhoe tristata. Next base: position 292,333 of record OX596139.1, on the reverse strand, counting down.
TGATTTCCGAGTAACCGATGAATAAAGTGTTTTATTATGACCCGTTTTGGTTGGCCAAAGTGAAAAGGGTAGGCCAAAAGTGTAAATTCAATATTGTAAAATTCTCATTCACCCAAAAATATATAAACTTTACAAAATTGAATTTCAATAAAATGTTAATACGAGTAATAAGCTCGCACGATATTAAAACAACTGGTTCACGACTGTATCCCCAAGGTGCGGTAGACATTCTCTCAGATCTTTTTGTTACTTATTCCAGATCCTTTGAAGATGTCTAAGGGGGGTAGTCAGAGGCATTTCCAAACACATATTTGATACATACCCACATCTTGCAGAAGATAGTATTCCATACGTGACAGTTGCAAGCCCATCGCCGCCTATAAGAACACTAACTGGTTTCCTCACGATGAGCACGTGTTAAAGCGCATATACATTTTACGAAACGCAAAATCCATTGATGCACGGCCGGGATTCGAACCCACAACCTTCGGATTGTAAGTCGAGGTACAACCCCATTCGGCCAACACGGCTCGCACGATATTATTCATTGGTTATTTATAAACCAAACTAGCTGCGCTCTCGCGGTGTGACCCGCGGTCCCTCGGGATTTTTTCATTTTTTCGGGATAAAAGGTAGCCTATGTTCCTTGGGATATAACCTTTAACTATGCCAAATTTCAGCTTAATCTGTTCAGCGGTTTGGGCGTGAAAGCGTAACAAACAGACAGACAGACAGACAGATAGACAGACAGACAGACAGAGTTACTTTCACATTTATAATATTATAGTAAGTATGGATATTTTATTCAATGTCAGTCAATGTGATGCGATGTGTCTGTTATCTAGGCCCGACCTATAGCTCTAACCTAATAGCATTTCTATAAATTGTTACCTAATGATTTCAGTGTATTGAATTCTCAAATCAACTATTGTCATTATTCCAGAGGCAATTGTAAGGCTGTGGCTGCACTGCAACGCCTGAACTATTTGTTACATCAAACTCGTCGCATCGCAATCCTGGCCATTGTGACCGCGGTTTAGACTGCATTTGTGAAGCTTCTGCTGTGACCGGCGCGGCGGCGAGTCGAACAAGAAACTTTGGCTGGAAACTTGTTTGGAGCCCTTTAGACGCCCTTCGTAGTTTAGAGAACAGATACAGACTGCAGAGAAGGGTTTTTTGGAATTATTATTTAGTAGCTTTGCTACCTGTCTCTTCTTTTAGCACTCCATATATCTGCAACCCAATAGTCGCCCTTTCGAATACTGGTTTCCTTACGATATTTTTCATCAACATTTAGAGCTCGTGTTTTTTAATAAAAAAAAATATAGTGACAGTGTACCTATACGAAATAAATGAATTAAATTATCTACTTCTACCTGACTTACTAATACTTTTGAAAGAGACTAGTCACCCACAGCACATGGACCCCTAGTGTGAGGGCTAGTGCACTAACGGTGGTACTACTAACGAATTCATGTAAAATAAATGAATTTTTGATTTTGAATTGAATTGAATTGAAAATTCGCTAAAACACACGTCAAACTAGCTAACGTAGCCACATCTTCATGATCATCATCATCATCATCAACCTTTCTCATCCCACTGTTGGGTATAGGTCTCTCTTCGCTTTTTTCTTCACACGCCACTTATGTCTTCATAAGTTGTGCCTTTATTTGGTAGTGAAGTAACTTTGGAATCACGCAAGGTTTATAAATTCTTCATAATTCCTGGCTACATCCCTGGGGAGCCAAGCCAGTCATGCATAGTTATTACAAAGCCCTCTAAGAACGCCAGGGCCCGTAACATCCGTTTCCGTGGTCTGTGGTTTTGTCTTCAAGGTACTCAGGATTCCATTTAATTAAATAATAACACCATACATCCAACACTCACATTCAACATTCCCTGTGTATAAAAACTACAAGTTTAGAGATAAAGCTTCCGCCCGCGGGTACGTATTTAATTGTCGGCAATTTTATTGCAGGTCACTTACAATTTGCACCACGTCCAAGTTTAATTCGTAACGAACAAACATTCAAACAAATTTGAAGACGCTTTCGCATGTCTTTTATGTAGTTTTAGGATAGTAGTAAAAAGGTAAAGCTAGTCATATAAATGTATTACCTGTACTTGGACTTACTGCACTGCACCATGGGTAATGAAAACTACCACACCTAAAAGCTCCTACACCGATACAAATATCTGCTGATCATGCAAACCTATCATATGTCTCGACAAAAGACGAATGGCGAAATGGATCTTTTATGACCTATCAAATGTTATACTCGTATTGTAGCAGGTTGCGTAGCGAAAACCAAAATTATTTAAAGAAGCTTATTCAGTTATGGACAGCTATTTTGCATCGAGCTGCACCTATTTTATAACTTCATTTTGTTCATTTGGTTTGCATGGTTTGCAACTTCTTAATTTATTAGATTGCAATTCATTGCAATAATTTATGTATTGTTTTTTATTACCAATAAATTGATTATCGGATTATTTCACGTATCGAAGCAATATGTAAGCATCTGCCAAATATGCACAATATGTACACATGTTGTAGCACATTTTTGAAAAGATCTTGAGTCTTCTTCTTGTCATGTCCATAGTTCTTAAGATCATCGTGAATGACTTCTTCTGAGACAATAATACCCTATGATTCTAGACACCTATGAACCATGCCGATATACCCTACACCTATGATGAGCCTAAACTACACTTTCTTGTTTTGAAATCTAAGTTATCCTTTTCAACTTACCACGACCTATTTAAATGTAGCAGGTACTAACCGTTAACCCAAATACATAGCAATAGCAGTGCAGTGAGTGTTACGCAGGTGTGTCACGCATCGATTGACACGAGTTGCCTTCTACGGACAGCTGGAGTATTCGTTTCACCCTCTAACTGCTTTTTCAATGACACGATGCGTTTGTGTAAAGAGGCGTGGAATCATCTTCTGATTTATCCCAGGTATTTGTAGGTTATATTGTTCCATGGTCTTGTCTTTGACATTTATTCTTTGATGGAACCAAAAAACACGTTTAATTTTTTTGCACAGCAATTAAGATCATAAATCTGAATAAAACTGCTCAATTCTGGCAATATTTGAATTTTAGCCATTGCATTGGCTTGAAACAAAAGTACAGAAATAAAATGCATGAAATATATTTTAAAATCTCTTTATTTTTTAAATATTCCGCACTACTGATGTAGATGAATGACCCGAATATATAAATGTATGGAATGCGTAAGTACCTAAGAACCTTTTGAAGGATGAACAGACGACAACTATCAATAAATATACAAACAGACAACAAGCTCTGGCCATTCTACATTATATACTTTAAAAATAAAAATCTCTCGACTCTATGTGTACTTATTTTACATTATATTTACAAAAAACTAAATAATAATACATCTCTTCTAATAGTTATGCTCTTAATTTGAGATATCGACATTTACATAACCATCAACAATTATTTAGGAGCCTATAACTAAATTGGCTCTATTGGTTTAAAACTGAATAAAATAAACCTGTTATTTACATCGCTAAAGCTAACGATAACTTAAATTTATCTACCTCCACAGTGCATTGCTATCGATAATTAAATCTAAACCATTATAGTGTTGCCGATAACACTCTCTTTATTATCGAGTAGTTCGGAGTAACCGGACTCATCGCTACAAGCACTGTCGTTGTCTCCGGTACTCTTGAAGACCTCGTTCTCAGTGCTGGAATTTAAGCTATCGGCGTCTGTAAGGTTGTCGATGAGAGATTCAAAAGCATTGTCGTAACCAGACATGATGTCAGTACCGAGCGGTGGGTACGTAGACCTCCGTCTGAATGCGTTGTTCTCACCGATAGGGATGTGGTTCACTTCATTGTCATCATTGTTTAATGGGCTTTGTCGGTCAAAGTCTTCGGGTTCGATGGGTTTGTCTTCCTGCGGGATGGAAGGGAGCGAGGAGGGCTCGGTGTCGGTGACGGTGCTGGCGGTCTCGCAGCCCGAGGAAACAGACCCGTCGTCGCTATCCGTGACGAGGTAGTTACTCTGCGACAGCTTTCCGTCAATAATTCCATCCTCTGTGATCTCGGCGATCGCTTCCAGCTTCTTCTCTTCCTGACTAGCTTCTTTTTTACTATCTTTAACTAGCAAGTGCAGTAACTCATCAGATACCGCCACAGTATCACTGCCCGATTCTGATAGAGTTCTGTTCATAACGGCTTCAGGACAGGACATTTTGCGCGGCGACTTCGCTTCTGGTCGCCGTCTGTCCAAGGTCTGTGATGCGTAGAACTGGTCAATGGTCATGTTTTCGTTGAAGGACGTCCTTTCGTCGTCCTGTTTAGCGTTCATCTCTGCTTCTTCTTCATCTTCCTCCGAGCAAAGTTCCTCTATCGCACCTAGTTTTGGAGCAGATTTAGACCTTTCAAGCGGCGGTCTATAGTTCTGAGAGCCCACACTCAGTAGGATTTTCCTTCTCGGCATGCTTGGATTTTCATAAACGCTGTTGGCGAGGCTGAGCCGCGCGTTCTGCTTAGAGATTCTGTCCTTCTTGAATTCGACTAGCGCCTGTTTTAGTTTCACCTGCAGTTCTTCCGTGATCTTCTTTGATATGGATTCTTTGGTGCATAAGACGGCGTGGCATCGTAGCTCGTGTTTCAGCTTCTTGCCCTCGTGGCGATAGACCCAGCAGAAGAGCTTGGGATAGTGAGGGGGGGAGGCGCAGTAGGTGATGCGGTGGGACCAGTACTCTGTGAGTCCGTGCTCCTTCGTGAAGCCTTTGAGGCCGGAGTTCGTGACAGACAGCTTCATCACCACGTCGGGCTTCGTGGACTGCTGGTAGTTGCGCCAGAGGGTCGCTAGTGGCTTCTCTATACAGCTCTCACCTGGAAAGAAGGAAACGGAATATTAGTGTCAAATAGCATGGAAACATTGCTTGGAAAAGACCAGTATCATTGATCTTCTCGGTTATCTATCAGGATTGACTTTGATTTCTTTATGGGCCAAAGATATCCGATCTTCAGTTGATTGGAGCCACCCACGGACTTGACTCAAGTAACCGAACGGTTGAAAATAATTAACCAGTGATAGAACTGGATTGGACCAATACATCGCGCAATACTAACATAAGAGGATGAGAAACGTACATTTAAGGCAGTAAAAGTGAGCATTAACTTATACGTAATATGCATCATACAGTTACATTTGAACTCGCAATGGAAGATAGTATAAGAACATCAGCTAGTTTTATTGCATAAGTTAGCATATTTGTATGCAAAATTGGCAATAACTTGTAATTGGTTGTGCCAAGCATCGTTTCTGGGTAATTTATAGAGGTTTAAGGTGTCTGCTGTTTGGAACTGATGGGTATTCGAGCGCAATTTTCATTTTCAGAAAGTTTTAGTAAAATAGTTTTTGTACTGAAAAATGTAGATTCATGTCAAAAAATTTCAGTTAAGTAAGTACATATATTTTAATAGGTACAGGTACAATCAGAATAGTAAGGTAATTAAAGTGATCCTACTGAATAATTTATTGTTGCCTCACCAACGCCATTATTCGTTAGATAAGTATCTCAGGCATCATAGGTATTCTTAAAATATAATTAAAAATAAATTCCAATTTTATGATTTTGTGCTAAATAGATTATCATAATGAGCCAAATCGCTGTACGCTGCTTTAAAAAACATCAACTTAATTAGAAACATTCTAGCAATCTATTAGTTTTTAGCCTTTCCTTTGTTTCTAATTGCCAGTACATCTACAATGCACTGGTTTGTGCGGTAACGATTTTGTTGTGCTTGTATCACAGTTGAGAAGAAGACATCGGAATATTTGAAGACAACTAATGCTCAGTATACTTATTCGCATCTTGGTGTATTTGTGACTGGTCGGCACTTTGTTTAATTTGGACGATCTGTCAAGAATAGCTAAGCATGATTACAATGATTACATTGTAATCATGCTTAGCTTAGCTTAGCTTGTAAGCATGCTTTATTACAATGATTACATTGTAATCATGTTATTATTTAATAACGGTTTATTTTGATGGGGGCTTTATTTTCGACTCGCATTTTTCACAGTATCTTTATAACGTAACAGCTTCAGGCTATAAATGGATTGCACCCGATAGCTTCATTCTGAACATTCAGTAACTAAGTAATTCGAGTAAACTGAGTTTCTGTGTAATTCAGCTCAGTCGCGGAGAGTGTGCGCAATCAAAGCAATTGAACTAACGGCTACATGATGCGTCCTACTGATTTGATACTGATAGATTTAAGCGTATATAGGTACCTACAACCAAAACGATGGAATAAATATTATTAGTATGTTAGTAAAATGCTTTATGCTGGTTATGTGAAAATCGTCAGGTTTTTTTTATCAAAATTTTTGATAATAGTTAAGGCGCTGTCGTGAATTCAGTTAAGCCGTAAGACAAGTTATCATCGTTGGGCTTCGAACACTATTCCAGTCAGCCATCACGGTTCTCCAACACGATTTTCACTAAACTATAATACTTCTGTGTATGTTGTATTGTTATTTTCTTCTAAATAAATAGTAGCGCGGGGCGCCTGGCAGACGCAACTATAAATATTTTACGGCAGAAATTATCTCGTAAACCTCCTTCACATAGCATAACACCGAGCAGAAACGTTTCTTCAATCGTGAGATTTAGAACATTTGAGAAAATACATTATTAAAAGAGTATTTTATTATAGAATGATACATAGATATTATAGAATGCGATAATGTATAAATTAGGAGATGACAACAACGCACAGTTGCTTCACTAATAAACGTAAGCCTCACTAGTGTAACAAAAGATAAATACTGCTTTTTTACTGAAAATAATAAAATAGTGTAAAGGTAAAGAAAAAAAAACGCTGCTCTGTGTTCTGAAAGATCAGAAAGAGGCGAGCCGCGAGTCGATTACCCAATTTCGAACTTCAGCGTTTGATATTCATTAATGGCCCATTGTCAATTGTGACATTTGAGTTAGTGACATTTAAATGCTGAATTCTCCACTTTCCTTCCTGCTTTCAGTCTTCATGGAGGTCGTCATGGCATTGAGTTTTATGGATGTCCTCATTAAATTATAGTGACTTTATTGAATTTCTTTTTACTTTTCATTTGCTTCCGTCTCCTTGAGCTACACAATAGTATACTGTAAACTGTTGTTACTTTAAACCCCACCAAAGTACAAAAGTCAAAATTAATTCGGACATACTCGCAAATGGAATTACTTATTGAAGGTGCCCTAATAAGGTTTATGTTTAAAAATATTTTTTTTCTCTATACAAAAATCCAAAAACAATCATTAATAATTGTCATTGTTATAATAATCGTTATAATCTTGGATTTTATTTCATTTTTCTAGTTTTTGTTCAAACTAAAATGTAAAGGTACTGTTATAAAACTTAATTAACTTTAATGTATTTTGTTGAAAATTCAATTTCAATTAACACGTTTTTGTTTTGGTATAATAATTACTTAAGTTTCTCCAAAAATAAATAAACGGTCTCGTAAAAGTCCGCAACAAGTTGATATTGAATACCCATAATTTTTTCATCAAAAAACTATTATACCTACAAACTTTACATCAGATGCTAAAAGAGTAGATCTCATAGCTCTGCATAGCGATATCAGGATTAGGAGGTAAGTACTTCATTCACATATAGTGTCGTTTTTTAACGGAGTCACTATACAACAATGTAAAGACACTATAACAATCCTTGTAATATAGACTTTGTATACAGCGGTTGCATCTTCTGCATGCTAATCAATAACTCATTACAATATTAATGTCGACCTTGACTCCGACGCACAAAACAAATAAAATAATTTATTTTCCTTCGCTGACAGCGCGAAACCAGCTCATGGTCCCCTAAATTTGCATTTATTTATTTACAAATTCAATTTTTAACTGACTTTAACCTGATCGCACATTTGGCCGCGCCGTACGCGCCGCAATTTTTTTTCTATACAAAAATGCTGATGACGTCAGAAAATGTGGCTGGCTTCTGACGTCTCAGCATTTCTTCTATTGAATTGACAGTTCGGCGCGGATAGGTCTGCGACCACCCTTAACTGACACTAAACGGTAGGTATCTGATTGACCCGTATTATTTGTGATTTTTTTACATTATTTTCTATTTAAGATCAAAACTATCAAAAAAATTAATTGACCCAGCTGGATTTCTTTAAGAAGTTATTTTCTAAAATAAAAGAAAAAACCTCAAATAGTTCAAAGTTTTTCTATGTTTTTAATTAAGCAAATTTCATGAAGGTATGTATTTATGGATGATGCAACCGAGATAATCTAACACCAACTTTTTCCCATAGACATATTTATTATACAGGGTGTTAAAAGACGTCTACCGAAGCCGAAAGGGGTAGGTACAGCATCCCAACACACAACTAAATCCGAAAGGATTTTTCGAAAAAATCATTATATCCGGAGAAAACAGCGTTTAAAGATTACTGTTTGCGTATGTACTGGCCGCGTTTTTATACGTAGATTGCTGGATTTTGAGTTTTTTTCTTTAATAAATGCAATTATTAGGTAGGTATGGTCTTATTATGTTGTACTAGTAGTAAATAACTAGAAAATAAAATCAAATGACGTAGCTAAGTCAAAATTGTTTTTTTGCGTTTTTTTCGCTAAATATGTTCAGAATCATGGTCTGATTGAAACACCTCAGTTTTTGGTAGCAGTCTTTTTACACCCTGTATATGGTATATTCTAGCCATTGTCAACGTTATAGAATGACACTATCGATGATATGATTTGATTTGAGAACTGTGATCCAAAGCTTTGCGCCAGAACTAGCTTGATTCTTTCAAATAACACACGCGTTAAGCAAGGGTCACATTACATCAGCAACGTCTGCAGTTGTGCAACTGCCTTTATGTCATGTAAGTCGCGTCCGTTCCGCCGGGTACCCAGTAAAAGTACCTAATCAACTGAAATTACATGTCAATTTGATTACGTAAGATTTTACCTACGGTATTGTAAAGACAGAGCTATTTTTATTCGTTTTGTCCGCGAGACATAAAACCACTTGTATTTAGATAGATAGATAGAAAATACTTTATTGCACACCACATAAAAAAGTAAAACAAAAACCTACAAAAACTAAACTAGGTATGATATATAATCGGCGGTCTTATCGCTAAAAAGCGATCTCTACCAAACAACCTGTGGATGGATAAATGGACACATCGAAAAATATATAGGGGCATGACCAAAGAAAGAATTGGTTTTGAAATAATATTTCAACTAGCATTATTTACTTATTAATATATAATGGGGTTTATTCATTGAGTCATTCATTAATATTGATAATTTAGTTTGTGATTTTATTATTTTTAGAAATACACAGAAATCTATCGTTTTACCTTATCCCCAACTAATGAAATGTTTTTATAAGAGGAAACAACACAAAAATAAGTAATGATTTTATGTCATCGGGTTTATTTACAGAAACTAAGCTACTACATATTTATATATATTTACAAAATACAACAGGATTAGTCAAGCTATCTAAGGATCGTTAGAAACGATCTATAGATAGATCAACTGATCAAGGTCACTGTCAGTCGGAAGCGTGCCCAAAACACTGGCGGCATTACCACGCTGGATGGCAAATATAGGTAATTATTTTTGTATGATAGGTTATTGGTATTCCTAAAACTAAAATGTCGAAACTATTATTAAACGTGGAAAACGATTTCTAGAAATTTCGAATTGACTTTAGCTGCTAAAACTAGTTTAAAATCAACTACTTATATTTATTTGGTGACCTAATACTAAAAAATATGTTTTAAAAATTGTCCTGTGAATATATTGACCTGATAGGGAGTCGAATCTCGACATGTACAAACATTGTATATCTACCAATGTTTTTTTACCAAATTTACCAAATTAAGAACGCAATTAAAATAACGCCTCGTATTTTAAATTTTATAGTTTTTTTTATAATTTTCTGACAGTTTTTTTTAATTTTTGTTTTCTGTTAGCAAAGCTGCAGACAGATGCTAGTGTATAAGCACCAGTTTGTCAACATTTTGCTACACAGTGTGAGTCAAACAAACAAACTAATGTTTGTTTTCTTTAACTTGACGACCTCTGTGGCGCAGTGGGCGAAGGTCCGCCTGCGACGCAGAAGGTTGCGGGTTCGATCCCCGCCGCGGGACAAATGTTTGTATGACCTACAGATATTTGTCCCGGGTCTGGGTGTTTCTATGTATAATATGTATGTATTTACAAACAAAAAGTATATATGTAGTATATCAGTTATCTGGTTCCCATAGTACAAGCTTTGCTTAGTTTGGGGCTAGATGATGCTGTGTGAAAATGTCCAGCATTATTTTTATTTTTAATATTGAGAAATAGCTTCTAAGCAGACACATGCGGTCACATCGGCTGCTTGACCTATACAATATCCATAATTATCACAAGAATTTGGGTAAGTATAAGACCTAATACTAAAAAATATGTTTTAAAAATTGAATGTTCGACTTTAAATGTCCTTTGAATATATTGACCTGATAGGGAGTCGAATCTCGACATGTACAAATCTATCAAGAAAGAAGTTATGTCCTTGCTATGATTCGATTATGTAATTTAATGTTGCTAAAAAAAACTGCCGAAAAATGTATGTGCACTATGTCAGTACTCTCAAACGGTGAAGGAAAACATCGTGAGGAAACCGGCATGTCGTAGAACCTACAAAGTTCGAAAACATGTGTCAAGTGCACGAAAGGAGCCTCTTTGAGCCTCAATTATAATCATTTCACCACACTGGTTCGAAAGAACTAGTGACCCCATAAGAAGAAGAATAATGTAGCTAATCTCTTACAGATGACTCTACACCCATTGAAAATCTACACTAATATCAACGACGATTTAAGGTAGTTACTATGAAGAGGTAAAGTTTTGTTAGTTTGTAGTTTATATGATGTAATTTTTAAAACTCGTCATATAAAAAAATCTAGGTATAATATAATATAATATAATATAATATTGTAATAAACATATAAAAAAAACGTAAACAGGTTCACGACTGTATTCCCAAGGTGCGGTAGACATTCTCTGAGATCTTTTTATGTTACTTATTCCAGATCCTTTGAAGATGTCTATGCGGGGTAGTCAGAGGCATGTCCAAACACATATTTGTTACATGCCTACATCTTGCAGAAGTTAGTATTCCATACGTGACAGGTTGCAAGCCCATCGCCGCCTATAAGAACACTAACTGGTTTCCTCACGATGTTTTCCTTCACCGTTTAGAGCACGTGTTAAAGCGCATATAAATTTTACGAAACGCAAAATCCATTGATGCACGGCCGGGATTATTAAACATAATTTTCAACACACTTGCTCATAAAGTGGCTCTATGGTCACCGCAATTAGGCACATAATGACACCCATAATCAAACTGTGACTTTTTCATTACTATAACTCACTAGTGAGTAATAGATTTTTTTTTTAATTTTATTGGTTGAGTTGCTTTGTTCTTAAAAAAGTTTTTATTCAGAAAAAAGATCGTGTTCAATAGATCAAATAAATTAATGTTCCTATTGCTTGCTCATTTCATGCAACTTCTTATTTAAATAAATAATTTTAACTCGTGTTTAATAAATAAAACTTTCACTCAAATATAACTTTTGTTTTCTCTGACTGATTAAAAAAACTGAAAACTGATTAATTTTTCCCGCAATAGCGAAACATTTTTCACAACTCGTTTTCACTGTTGAAAATTAGTTTTTATTGTTATTTTATTCACAAGTGTGTTGAAAAACGTCGTATGATACACGTGTGTATTGATGATTACCGTCCTCGGTTCTGTTAAGAGCCTCGCCTGACGGCTCGGCTCTCAAAACACCTCGGCGGTAATCACCAATGTTACACACTAGTACCATAATGTACTAATAAGCTGGAAATCTTCAAAGTTTCAAGTTTACTGCTTATACAAATAAAGCATGCAGAGGGTAGAATAATTAGTTTAGACAACACATGTCTTAAGTTTAGGGACTGCCTCTCTGTGACGTAACACCTCATGACTCGAATCAAATCAAAAGCTGGAGACACGAATGCCTTCGAGGCTAAATAGATTAACTGGGCCTTTTGTTGTCGTGCGGTAATAAGTGGTAATAGTATATGTAATGGTGTAGCGACCCGCTCGCTTTCACTTTCAGAACTTTAGTCTTATTCTTTAGTTCATTGAACTGTTTGCATTTGATTGCTGAACTGAATCTATGTGAAGTGTGAACAGACTGATTATTATTTTTTGATTTGTTTAAGGGTTTTGTCGCTTAGCGACCACATCACCCAAAACGCAAAAAAGATGGAGATAATTCTGAGTGCTTGCCATTGATCTATCTCTGCGGTAGAGTAGAGTAAAATTACATTGATTTCAAAAGAGTTTTGAGTTTTATCACCAGTTGTATATAATATGCTTTTAATATACTCCTCAACATTTAAGTCTTTGTCTGTGCAAGGATTAGATTTTGTTTCCTTATTCAATGAAAAACCCATTGATTTGATTTAATAAATGTATAAATTGAGTAACGACTGATAATTTACAAAAAAAATATACGATCGAGTTTGTGTACCGCCATTATAAATCTTAAATTTTTTATCAAGACTGGTTTGAGATTAATCTTTTAGATTTAATATTAAAATTAAATGCTATCAAGATTTTTTGTCTCGATTCGTAACTGCTCAAACAGTTTAACTTTTTCAAAATGAATATTAAATTGAGAAACTAGTTGTGTCCCTCGGTTTTATTTGCGTTGAAGTTAGAGAACTTACGTTAAGACCGCAATGGCGTGTCTGCGTAATGCGAGAATTGAACTTACAACTATCACATAGTTGTAAGTTCAATTCTCGCATTACTAGAGCTAGGATACTAGCTCAAAAAACATACATAGAACACCCTATTATAGGGTCAGAACTACATAATATTATTACATGTGATTGGGTGTTGTCTCACCAAAAGTTTTGACAGATTGGTCAGTTGCGGTTAAGAGCCTAAAAAAGAGGACTTGGTATGTATATTACACTGAAATCTTTGTATAGTTAATCGCAACTTATTCAGCTCTTCTCTGTGTGTGTAAGAAAGTGTTCGAACACGTCGTGCGAACTTTACGACAATAATAAACCGCGGCCATCCGACACACTTGCCTACAAATTGGAAAGTCGTCTTTAAATGTAAATACACGATACAGTACATAAGTATTACACACATTATTTGAGGATCGGTGATCGTATAGAACCTTGTAAACTTTGCCTTAAGTTACTAAGTATCTAAGCGGGCCGCGATAGAGCGCTATAGAAGCCTGTCAGAGATAGGTAAATCCAGGTTCCAAACGAGTGTTCCACAACACTCATGTACTTTTTTGTTAAAATACTCAAAATTTTCTAAACTCAATACTGTCCTTTTCTTTCCCTGTGTAGAGTATTTGCACAGAATTCCTTAAAGAGTATTTGGCGTACGCGTCTAGTCGTGACGATATACTATGAACGATATAAAAATGACCGAGAAACAAAGGTGCCTTTTAAAACGTTAAAATTACGATACGTAGACTCCTGGCTCCGATTTATTATATATTATTACTTTCCTGTCGATAAATTTATATTAGTTAGGCGCAAACATTTGTCTTGCACTTTAATTGAATCCCAAGGAATTACTTTTATAAATAGTTTCGCTTCTTGGTAAAACAACTAAGAACTTTACTCAATAAGAAGTTTTTGAACAAATCAATCTAGATCTAGCTTCCCTGCTTTAGTATTAAAATAGAAATTTGATTTTATTAACCTTGAATTAAAACTCTTCAATCCGATTTAATATTCAGTAAAAGTTGAGAGCTCTAACTTGGTTAATATCCGCAAGTAGGGATGAAATCAAAGTGTTAGTTGGATTTCAAGATAAGAATTGACTAGGGAAATTTTTCTGTTATAAATCGAACATAGTTTAATAAGAAATAGGTACACATTATGTAAAATTTTGGATGTAGAGGTTTATATAAAGCTAACTTGACTCAAACGTAATTGACTGATCTCAGCGTTTTTATAACTGTAATGCCTATTTCAATACAGTATTTTTTTGTATTATTAACAGCAATTACAATACTATAAATCACAACTGCTATACAATCTTGAATGTGAAACATCTGAGTGGTATTAAATATGTAATTACCATTTATCAAAGTTATAGTTCGGTCAAAGAAACGATCTAAATGGAGACTACGAGATAAATAGACGAAAGAAATCGATCGAAGAATTCATTGTTGTTTTAATGCTAAAGAACTGCGATTAAGCGCGAGTTTTGATATTAGTACATGTGCTTAGAAAAAAATCAGGAATAATAACATTTAGTTTCCAGTATCGATTTCAACTTCCTCTGAAACAGCGATGTGTTTTATTAAAAGTAACGCTAGACATTACAGCACAAAAACAAAACCTTATCTACATTCTAACTTCTCATGAAACACCAAAAAACTACAAGTAGGTACTCTTAGGGTCGGTTCACATCTGACGGAAGATGCGTCGCGTATTATCGGTCAGCGGACAATTATATGAGAAAACATTCAACCTTTCACACTTAGCCGATGATGCGCGATGAATGCGATGATGATTAACGAAGACCGCTGAATTCGCTGGACGCATTTTCCGTCAGATGTGAATCGACCCTTACAACCATAGATGCATTTGTGTCAAATGACGCTTGACATTTTGCATGTGACTTCCTAGCATAAGAATACTAGGAGTCACGTAATCGTAATTCAGTTATTTATTGTTAACATTAGGTATTCATCAGGTCAGTCAGTAATCTAAAAAAGGACAAAGAACAGACGACCTTGACGCCAATAGCATCAGGAAAACCTTTATCGGGAACGTGCTATATTCTCCGTAAACAATGTGTACTGACAAACTGACTGTTTATTGTGTGATAGAATCTTTATGTATCTTTTCTCCTCTAAATAGGCTTGATCGATTATGTACTAAAAAAAGTTAGGTAGTTTATTTAACTGCACGGCTATGATCAGACCTGTAGTTGTGGTGTGTGTTGTGGTGCTGTTGTCAGTCGAGATGCAATTTAACATTACTCGCAGAATTTAACATTTTTGATGTTTTATTTAGTTTTGCCAACGTGCGATGGAGCGCAACATACTCGGAGTCAAGCGGATCGACCGTATTCGCAACACCGAGCTGCGCTCGAAAACACAGATCGCCGATGTAGCCAAGAAAGCTGCCAAGCTTAAAAGGGACTGGGCGGGCCATGTCTGCCGCATGTCGGGAGACCAGTGGGCCAAACTGCGAACAAGATGGAGGGACGAACTCGCCAAATTCTGTGCCGACTGGACCACAATAGCACAGGAAAGAGATGAATGGAAAGAGTGGGGGGAGGCCTTTGCCCAGCAGTGGGACATTGAGGGCTTTTAATAATAATATTTGTTTTTGATAAACACTAAAATGATAATTTCGCCCGAAGAACACCCCCTTTAATTTCGAATAATAAAAACGAAAATATGTCTACAACTGTGGATTCTTGATCAACACAACAACTTCTTGAACAATCAACTTTCATTGTCATATCTTGTTTAGTCTGCGTTTTCAGAAAATATAATGAGGTATTGTTCACTACTAATTGTTTACTTCAGTCAGTCAGACAACACTTTTGGTGCTAATTCAGGGTTTATCAAGTATTTCAATATAGTAATTCGATTACCCCTTGTCAGTTGCTTACCCTACTCCACTTGCGCATTGATTAATGGAACACTTTCAACGTGTAGGCTTCTTGGAACCATTAACGGGACTAATTCCTAAGATGCTGATTAATTACGAACTAATGTGGAATTGTTTTGTATTCCTTGTGCGCTTCTGTCTTTCGCTCGTGTCTCGAACGAAGCGCGCATTGAATGAGAATCAATGTTCTACAAATATCTATGTAGGTAGATAGGCTTGATTGTGTGAATGGGAGAATTCGCGAGATGATTAAATAACCTATAGGAGAGATTATAGAGATCTCGTTGAGTGTTTTATATAATGTATCCTATTGACGACCTCTGTAGCGCAGTGGGAGAAGGCCCGCCGGGACGTAGAAGGTTGCGGGTTCGATCCCCGCGGCGGGACAAATGTTTGTAAGATCTAAAAATATTTTGTCTCGGGTTTGGGTGTTTTCTACGTATAATATATATGTATTTACGAACAAAATGTATATAAGTAGTATATCAGTCATCCAATACCCATAAGGCTGTGTCCCCAGTAGGCAAACTGTTAGCGGCCGACTGAGTTTGCGGCGTATCGATTTAGTACGCCCTTCCATATATTTGAAATGGAGTGTCCACAGTTTGCTAGTTTTGTGCTCACTGTACGCAGTTTGCCGCTTCTTTTTTTCTTGCTCTTCTTTCAGTCGGCCGCTGACAGTTTGCCTACTGGGGACACAGCCTAACACAAGCTCTGCTTACTTTGGAGCTGGATGATGCTGTATGAAAGGTCCAACATTATTTATTTATTTATCAACACCAATACCTTGTAGGAAATAAATAAAATGCTCATGATTTTCTGTTAGTTATAATTGATACCTATCCAAAAGATACCTACACACAACGAACTCGTTCGCTACAAACAGCGCTCTTCTGGATTTTCCGCAAGACGTAACTAGTGAATGCACCTCAAATATGATCATACGAAGTCGAATTAACCTTCAATGATCGGCAATTTCAAGAAACATTAATGACTCTTTTATCCCGCGAATGTAAGTACCACTGTAAGTAGGTATAAAGATACCTAATAAAGATAAAAATGCGGTAGAGCCCGTCACTTTTCCTCTCATCGCAAGGGCCGCGGATTGACAGTAAGTAGGCGACTTTCTCCACAAACAAGCCGCGCCACCAGCTCGAGGAAATTACAATTGCAATGCGGAAGAATACCTACGAATCCTGAATAAGGCTGTATAAACGCCTTTCTATAAAATAAAGATGCCACAATCTAGAATGAACACTTGACTAGACACGTCGTTTTGTTGGGTCGCTTCGTAATTTGGTCGGGTTTCATCTCAGAGAAGTTGTGACAAAAACCAAAACTTGAAATATGTAATATTTTATCCATATTTAATTTACAGAATGCTCCATCTCAAAATAAAGAAAACACGGTAAAACTCATACGAAGAATCTTAATTCGTTCTTGGTGTAAAATATAAAAATACTTACTGCATTTGAGATGTTACAAACTAGAGACCGAAATCCTCAGAACAATGTATTTTGCATTCAAAAGACTCGAAGAACATTCTTGCATCTCTCATTGTTTTGTTTTGAATCCTTGAACTCGGAATAACAAATGCGCATGACCTATCAACTCGCCTTAGCTCGCTAATGTAGAAAGTATTCGCACACAAAGGTACAATGTCCCAGACACAGGAAATTACATTAAATGGTCACAGAGTTGACTCACGAACGCTTCGGAACAATAGGGTAGTGCGGATGGCTGTAGGTGTACTGACCCTAATCATTTTCGACTAAGCTTTCAACAGCTCATTCAGTCAGACATCACTGAACGCAGACAATAAATGTATCAGAACAAATGAATTCCCAAGCTGTTCTATCTGAGCTGTGACTTGAACAATGAAGTACTAGCTATCAAAAACTGTTATGCAAATTAAATTTTTCGCAAACCATTGCTTGCTCGCTGAGACTTTCGGATGACTTTGTAAAAGAATAGTCACAATGATCGCCAATCAAAGACTACGTGACGGATTGAAATTAAAACAATGAAACATTATAGAGATGACTGTTGTAATTGACCTCTAATTATTCTGATAGTGCTGTAAATGCAAATGTGGTTAGACTTGTTTTCAAGACTTGATAAACCTACTTATTAAAACTATAAACCTACTTTATACAGATGCCTATTTTGATTTTATGGACACAAGAGTATAATACAATACAAGATTTCATGAATGCCACTGATCTACGAATAGATAAATTGAGATATCTAAATATAGTCGCGAAGGAGTAGAATCACCTAGTTTTAAGACGTTTCAAAGTGATCCCAGCTGTCCTACTGAATAAATGCTTTTTGACTTTGACTTATAGCAATAGTTAGGAACTATCCTTAGACTAGTGAAATTATGGTATTTTATTCAAAGTTCAGAATAGAATACTTACGTTTATTTTATTCAACTTATCATAATCATTATCTGCACCATACGACGTGAATCTAGATAGAACTATCTACGAGTACAGATTGTTTTTTAATTTACACAAAATGGCTCGGGCCTGTATTTTTTGCATAAATAAAAATAAATGAATATGTAACTTCATTTTCACTTCCTGGCTTTAAAATATAATAATTTATAAATTTGTATATAATACAAGTTTATACTATAATTAACCGTGCTCTACATTTCATCAAAGCGCTAAACATTATGATATAACATTATACTAAGCGGTAGCATCTCTGGCATACTACGAAAATTGGTTTTGCAATTTGAATTTGAATTTGAATTTCATGAAATAACGCTATTTACCTCAAAACCAAGTGCCTACTTGCAGCCGTTATGTGTATTTACTATATAATTGCATTAATTATAAATTTTTACATGAATTAGTGATTGCGTAAGACAATGGTAGGAAGTAGTAGTATTGTTCTTTACGCAACGGACGACATCGCTCGGTGTTGCATAAAAGTCAACAGAAAGATTCCCATCTTTTCAACTTCCGAATAAGATCCAAATCTATAACTTTATGAATAGCACACAAATCACTATATCTATCTATCTAGAGTACTGGTTTCTTCACGATGTCTGAAACAATAATGTTTTTCTACGCCTCTCTGGCTACCCCATAGACATCTTCAAAGGATCTAAAGTGAATTGATCTTATACAATGTTTACCGTGTCTTGGGGATACAGTCGCGAACCTCTTTCGTTTAGTTTAGTTTTCATTTAGTTTAATTATTATAAGTCTATGTATTTTCAAGTTGAACAAAACTACAAAAGCTAAAACTATACAAGTCTATCTTTAAATATTTACCGAAGCAATTTCTCGACAAAGGCTCTCTTAGTTACGAGAATGGTATAAAATTTAGTTAAAAGCCGGATAAAAAATCCATCACAGTTTATGGAAACGCTTTAAAATGTAATGAAGAACCTAAATTAGGTTTTTATTAAATACATTTTGCACCGAAAGTGGGCGAGGAACCGACAAAGATGGATAAATACTATAAGGGAACCTGAGGATGAAAATAAAGTGATAGTAAAGACCACATTTTTACTAGATGATTTATAAAACGTAGGAGGCATATATATCTCCAAAGGGAATTGAATTCCTTTATAGGAACTAAGAGAACTATCGTGCATTGAAGACATTTGATAGAGTTGTGATTCTGTAAGTATTTATTTTCTAGAGCATTTCTCTGCAGCGCAAGTAAAATTAAGTTTTATAACATGACGTTATCTTAATATAGCAATTATGTGACCAACGACCTCTGGTCGCACGGTCAAAGGTGAACGACGAAAACATTGAGCTATCTTAAATTGGCGGAATTGTCTAACATGCGATGCTACACTTACCGCTGTTAGAACTGTGCCGGCATAGTGGGAACTAATTTAAACCGGAAGATCATGACCGCAAATCTTGATAGAAATTAGAATTTTGTTTAGACTAGTAATACTACTTATTATTTTATCTGGGGTTTAGATTATAAAAAAATACTTTGTTTGGTTTCCGGTACCCAAGCTTGGTTACTCAGGTTGAAGATTTATAGATTCTTTACAAATGCCGAGTTAGTAGAGTTGGGTAAACCCATTCAGCCATTTCTAATGGGCAGCGATATGCTTATGGACGTATGGAATGCTATCTTCTACAAAATATGGGCATGTTCCGAATATGAATTCGGGAGTACATCTGAACATCCCCGTAGATAGACTAATCTCTTATAATCTTCAAAGAATCTCAAATAACTTGATATGACAGAATACCTACTAAGGATCGATTGACTTTCGATCTCCGGATTGAATGACTGCTCGAACTGACCAGCTCGAAGGAACATCCTCTTATTCATATCCCATTTGTTCCACCATTTACACGCGACAGGAAGAATCTGAGACCTTCCATCGCAACCTTCGGCTCACCTTCTTATTAGTTAACAAGGAAAAGTATCTGGTAGGTACTTACCTGAGTAAAGAAATCCAATTTATCCAATTACAAGTTGTTTTGACAACGTTAATATTCTTGTAAAAGAGTGCAATATTTTGTAAGGAATATTGAACTGATTGGCTTATAGTAAGAGAACTTATTACAGCGCCGTGGGTTTAAGTTTAATAATAATTATTCTTAATTGCATACAATATTGATGCAAGTGGTGTGCGATCGGTGAATACTGGTAGTCGTTCATTATAATTATATCAAAAGAGAATCAAAGGTTTCGCGTTTCTTTCAACCGCATACTCGGATCTATCCGATGTTTTCCAACAACAAATACTTTTCCGAAAAATAAATACCTATTTCTAAAAAATAAAATACCACCAAAGCTATGAATGTGCTTAAAGTATCTTATTTCTAAGAGCTCTCTAAGATATTAATAATACAGTGTTAAGAAACATCAGCGATGAAATACATTGCAAACGCCCTTGAAGTAACCATGGTGATGTAAGACAAGAAATTAAATTCTAATAGGCAATTTTTCTCGAAGTCATTTACTCCTTTTACTAATACATACATTATAATTGAATGAACTGGCTTGGCCTAGTGGAAACTCGTGACGTACAAGGGTCCGAATGTTGCGAGTTCGAAGGGATCGAGAAAAAATGCATTTTGAAAATTTCTATACAAGCTCTACACAGAGTTAAAGAAAACATCGTTTAGTTAGCAATGTTAAATAAGAAGAGAGATGACTCATGTTTTAAAATACGTAGAGTATTTGCGTACTTTACGACTTTGCCTAAGGTACTTCGTATTTCAATGAACTCCGAAAATCTTTGAAAATAATTTAGTTTACCGTTTAACAGCCTGTTTGTGTGTTGATGAACTTTGGATGCGCTAAACTAAAATATTAAGTGCAGGCTGTGGAAAACATAGGTTATGTTTTTATCGAATTATTAAAAAAAATGTGAACGAACTTTCATGGGTAGATACCTAGTAAAACAGTTTCATGTTACAATGACTAAAGTTAATCACATAGATCATCATAAAGATAAAGTCTCGAATATCTAATAAATAATAAAATTAAGCCATAAAGCAAAAAAGTACTGCGTGATTATCTTTCATGATTTTGCGAATTCCTGAAGAGCCACTTTATAAACATCGTAAAAATGAGATATCAAACCAATTAGTGACACAGAGATTTTAAATACCTACAAGGTATCGTATAAACAATGCATTTAAAACATGATCTTATGTTCTCTGATTTCAACATTATTTTACTACCTAAACGATGATGAGTAGACACAACAAATTTCCAAAAATACAATATAACCTCAGATTAATATCTGCATATTACTTGTATCAATTATATTATACTAAAATTGTTCAGTTCGCTGTCGTTGAACTATGTACCTTTTCTGTTGTAAATAAGTTTTATTTTGCTATGTTACAAGAATCCCGTTGTGAGCTACTCAGATGATAAGGCATCTCCGTAATCCGAAGATGTAAGACATGACACGCAATACGCTCTAATGTGTTTGCGAACAAACAAACGCTCGGTTTGTTTATATTTATATTCGTCACAAGCAGTTTTATATTTCGCAAAAGCCGATAATCTGAACAAACACCTCAACTGTGCGAACTTAAAAGAGGCTACGCTATATTATGTGGGCGAAAAGTTGGGGTGTAGTGGAACTTGCGAATCCATCTTTGAAAGGTGTCTAAAGAGGTAATCAGTCAATCTGTACCTATCAGGATACTACGAGTAGATTCCTTGCGAGGTTTTCCTTTACCATTTAAAGCTTGTGTTCCTAAAAAACTCTTGTACACGGCCATGATTCAAACCAAAGGCCAATGCAAAGGCAACTGGGCCAACATTGGTCCCTAATTCGGTTCCAGCATGATCACTTGCCGAGTGAGTGCTCACTAGTGTTAATAAGTAATTCAAAGATGGCAGCGGTCACTTATACCTTGTTAATATTTGGGTCGGTGTTGTCCCAGTGACCCTTGCTATTGCAAGTCAAGGTGACTATTATCCAAGAGGTGATTTTTGTCTATTATTTTTAGTAATTTCCAAACTACTGAATCAGCTTAAATATCTCTCACTATAATAAAAACAACATTATTTTGAAGGATAATTTATTTATATTCTGAAATGTCGAAGTAGATTAAAAATTCTTATCCTTTGAATACCTTTAATTTCCTAAATTTTCCATCATTTTTAATTGAGTTTTATAATTGGACTTTATAATGTTATTTATAGCAAAAAAATATTTATTTACTAGCTGCGCTCCCGCGGTGTTACCCGCGGTCCCTCGGGATTTATTAAATTTTTTCGGGATAAAAAGTAGCCTATGTCCTTCCCTGGGATACAACCTTTAACTATGCCAAATTTCAGCTTAATCTGTTCAGCGGTTTGGGCGTGAAGGCGTAACAAACAGACAGACAGACAGACAGAGTTACTTTCATATTTATAATATTAGTTTAGATTTTTTATCAAATTCTGACATATTTTTTCCGTACGTACCTGAAATTGTCTTGTCACACTCAATCATACCTAAATCACAATTATTACAAAAAAGGGTTACCAAAACAAGGAAACAAAATTTAGAAGCTATTTATGTATTTTACTTCACCAAACGCGTTCTAAACAGACTTCATCTTGTTTCTGCACACACACCTCACTCTTACTTACAGACGGGGAAAACTTTTCACGTGCTCTGAATTACAATTATCTATCTTTTCAATACACTTCAAGGCTCCATATCGCTTGGCAAATCTAAAAAATACGCACAGGTATTTGGAAACCGTCTTGCATTTGTATGCGTATTGTCTGCGTGATAAGGTTCAGAATGCTCAGACAGGCAATAACAAGATTAGTTATTGCATAGTGATAGATTTATTGGAATGCGAGCCATCTGCGCGGGATTCGATTTGATTGTTTGCCAGCTCGGGAATTATCGATAGTTTACTGTAAATATTTATGTTAAAGCAACCGGCACTTTTATAGCTAAAGTCGAAAGACGAAAATAGATGAAGAAAATGTTTTGTTAGACCTATTTTATAATACGACACAATACCAGTTGATGTTTCGACTAACTACGGCATATATTAATATGCCAATAAGACTAAGCTCCAAGCTATTACGACTGTCATGAAAATTATTTTCAACCGACTTCAAAAAAGAAGGAGGTTCTCAATTCGTCTGTTTTTTTTTTTAACTTGTTACGCGATTGTTCCGCCATTTGTTGACCGATTTGCAAAATTCTTTTCATGGTTGAAAGGGTTCTAGAGGTGGTCCCATATAAATTTTATTCCTGAGGGATTGATAGTTTCCCCGTAAAACTCTAAACACCTTCCCTGCTAGCCATGTCACAAATAGAAATCGACAGCTTGACAGCTCGACGCCCTGAGTCACACCGCGTTTCGAGTCAAACATTGAAGTCGGTTTTCTTTTTAGTATAAAAACGTAATTATTAGTTTACTTGTTCATTCTTCAATTATTAACAGAACCATGTTTTCTAATATGAATAGTCTAAGTGATTCCTTACAAACTGACAAACAAACTTTACCTATACCACAGAATACAGAGAGCCTATACTTAAATATGTATTATTTATTTTACAGCATTCATCAGCATTGCCATCCAGCGTGGTAATGCCGCCAGTGTTTTGGGCACGCTTCCGACTGACAGTGACCTGGATCAGTTGAGCTATCTATAGATCGTTTCTAACGATCCTTAGATAGCTTGACTAATCCTGTTGTATTTTGTAAATATATGTAAATATGTAGTAGCTTAGTTTCTGTAAATAGTAGACGAAATATAGTAAATATTAAATACGAGAAAAAAAAAAAAAAAAAAAAAAAATATTTTACTACATATTTCTGAAACTACGAAGAAAACAATATTTTCAATATCGCAATGTCCGATAACGATTCGTTTCACATAAAACTCAGAGTATTTTGAATGAAAACAAATAACATTCTACGTTTCCATAACAATTTCGACAAAAGAAACCTCTCACAATAATGTTTATTTAATCTCACATTATGTCTTTCTAAATAACTCTGAGATCCCACGTTAGACGTTATGTAAATACAAATGTAAAATCGCTGTGACATTACGATGTACCTACTTTTTACTGTAAAAAATTGATGATGCTAAGCAGAGTAAACTAATACCATGACCGCGAGAAATAGGGACGAGACACATTTTTTTTTGATACGAAAAATCTAAGGATTCGAGCGAGTGGCTTTTGGTTTGAAAGTCGTGGCACTAAGCCAACCAACACTTTTGATAGTATTCAAAGATTATTTAGTTAAAAACTTAATCAATGTATAAATCCATAAACTTATCTTTTTAGCACCGATTAAACAATATTAAAACGTGTAGGTACGAGTTTGGCAATATCTAATCAAATCTAAATCGGCGATTATTTAATGGCTATTATGAAATCTTCGCGGTCTCACGCCCACACCTGTTCCTCACCAAAATTACAAGTAGTTCAGTAGCTTTGCCTGCTTACCATGACCACCTTATGAGTACCTAAATTGACCTGCTTTTGTCTACACTCTAATATCATTTAATTCTATTCTACCGTGGAGATATGTCAGTCATGGTGAGCAGGCTGATTATAGTTCCGTGCAAACCAGTGTGTCAAAATTATATGAATCGTGATTGAATTCTGAATTGGCCGTAGGTATATGACATTCAAATATATAAAGCATTTTTATATGAGTACCTAAGTAACGTTTAGGAATGTGTAGGAGGGATATAATGTCAATGACACGGCGCCTTTTCCGCAGGCGAACTATATTTGGAAAGTATAACTTAAGGGAAAACAACAACTTCGTTATAAAAAGTTGTGTTAGTTGTTTGTTATAAAATAGCGAGTAAAAATATTAATTAATTGGTACAGTTAGCGTCACCAATCGACAACCAACAAACATGGGGGGTAACCAGATGGTACTTTACTTTTTACCAGATCGTATATGTACCAAATAATTGTGCAAAATAAATAACTGAAACTAAGCTACTACATATTTACATATACATATTTACAAAATACAACAGGATTAGTCAAGCTATCTAAGGATCGTTAGAAACGATCTATAGATAGCTCAACTGATCCAGGTTTATTTTTTGATGATTTATCAACTTATAAATAAATAACTATTTAGATATGGTCACGGATAGAAAGCTTCTATCATTGGTCGCTAAATATCAAAGGCTGTTGGTTCTATTCTGCGTGAGCAAAGTCGCGCATGAGCCATTTGTATATTGTATTCTTATACTTTAAAATGTCTCTCTAAAATTCTTCATTCTATATTGTACATATAAACACACACAGGAAAAAACAATGACAATGTTAAAAAAAGTTGGAGAAATTATTTTACACAATAAAATTTTATGTACATATACCTACTACATCAAGACTAAGTAAAAAAAAACTTAGGCCTTTACATCTATATTAGATGATTTATACAGCGTCAGGAGGCAACCTATGCCTACACTTAACGGGACACTGTAGTGCCTGGTACATTGTTTGAGATGGAATAGGCTTGCCCAGCACCTAAACCATCCTCTCAGCTTAATCAGCCTGGCCCACAGGAAAGACGACGTCAATACGTGTGAGTCAGCTTAGTCAGCTTAGTCAAGACTAAGTAATGATACAAAATACCATATAATAGTTTCAGCACCATCAGGACACAAATACGTCTAAAAGGTCTTATGTCATTATCAGTAACACACATTGATATTAACATCTTGGTAACACACGAATGTTACGTTTTTATGAATGGAAAGTTCCCGCGCACGACTTTGCTCGCGTAAGCTGTTCCAGGTGATTTCAATTTCCATCCTTATTCTTTCAGACAGAAGGTTTATTACGTAACCGACTGAATAAGAGGTTTACAATTTGATGACGATATTTTCGTTCTAAGACAGACTTTGCCCCGATATCTACAAATTATACAAGAACCTCGTCGTAAATGGTTCAGAAGTTATCGAAGAAACAAAAATGAACGAACCGTGACTTTTTATTATACTTAGAAACTAGTTGCTGCCGGGACAGGAGTAGAATCGTGGGACCTCTTTGATCACAATATATGTAATAAGCTGTGTGTGATCAAAGTGGTCACTAAATAAAAGCTTTTAGACTTTGACTTCGTTTACAAAAAATAAAGGACACAACTAGCGTATTCTACATTGCTCACAACTAGATATAAATAATTGTAAGTTATACTAAAGTGCCGCTGACTGTACACTTCCAATTAAAAAACTTTCTGGCTCACGTTGTAAGTCCCTTATCTCGTTAATTAGGACTGCCGGGAGTCTGTAACGAGTCTACTAGATAGCGTAAATTACGCTACGTGGCTGATAAGCCGTAGAAGTAGCTTTTAATGGCGACCAATCAGTGGGGTTGACGTTTTGGGAAGACTGAAGTAAAGAACAGTGAGTAGTAATAAAGTAGTACCTAAGCATTAAATGATATGAATTGATAATAACGAGAATGTGTGATTAAAATAGTAGTAGTAATAATAAATAATTAACTAGTTAGATGATAATATTAATTTGCATACCGACG
This sequence comes from Epirrhoe tristata, assembly GCA_951394285.1. Classification (NCBI taxonomy): domain Eukaryota; kingdom Metazoa; phylum Arthropoda; class Insecta; order Lepidoptera; family Geometridae; genus Epirrhoe; species Epirrhoe tristata. Next base: position 265,593 of record OX596139.1, on the reverse strand, counting down.
ATAAGGTAAGAAAGTGTTGGAACTTTTCTCATTATCTTTAAGACCAATATTGTACATACTTTCTGGCAAATAAATGATTTGATTTGATTTGATTTAGTAAACCAGAATAAAAATGCTACCTTAAGATATAGTAAGTCAAGTTGAGTATTTTGTGGTATGCAACTTTTCTACCAAACAAATTCTTTAGCTGATTTTTTTGTTGGAATGGACAATATTGCCCTTCATTTCCCTAGTGGTTATACATTTTAAATTGGGTAGCGCCTAACAAGTGTCTATATTAATATTTTGCAATCCGTATTAAACTAACGTATAAATAAAATTCTGGTCGTTATTATCGTAACTTTTATTAATTAAAGAGGCAAAAAACATAATAATTTTTCTTCTTTTCCGCATAAGTTTTTTAAAGTCAAATGCAACTAGAAAGATTTTTATCGTTTTATGTGTAATACGAAAAATACATCATCCAGTTACTTATACAACAAATTGCCAGAAAACTTACATTGCATTTTTAAATTATTGTTCCTATGTTCATCAAAATGCAACCAAATTACTTTCCGATCTAAAATAGCACAAAACCTTTTTAAATATGATCTATTTATTTTATTAATTTTACTTACATTAACTCCTACTGAATAAATATTTCAATTGACTCAAGCAATGAGTCTTCGTTCCAAGTAAATAAACAATACTTAGCCGGACTTGGTGTGTAGTGATGTATTGTAGCTCTGCTGTTTGGCCCGGTTTATTAATCTACTGTAGATAATTATCGACATTATTGCAATACGTTATTCGCTTGAATGTACTTTGCGTGCTTATGCACATGCGAACAAGTAATTATGGTATTTAGAGCTTTATACTAAGATTAATACGGTTTAAATTGATTTTGAATTTCTTTTAAAGAAACTGGGATTGAAAGGGATGCGTCCCATTTTCATGAAAAATAACTAAGATAAATGTTTGCTATAAAATTAAATTAAAATAATATTAGTTTTTACTTCATATAAGAATTGGAAAAACGTTTTCTAATACTTAGATATTTAAATTAATATCCGTCAAGTGTTATTAAAATGAATACTCGTATAATCCTAAACAAACAACTTGTTTTCCGTAAAATCAAAGATTGTTTGCAAAATAATTTAGTAGCGACAAATAAGATAAAATATGTTGGAAGCCAGGAGTTTAGTCTTAGTGTTTTTCTTCATTATTCAAGATCATGACAACAAAATATCATTTTAATCGTGAGTCCTCTTTGTTTTCAAAAATTGCGACTGTGTTCTTTACTAACAACCTACCTATTTATTATACGAGCACATACATACCCAGTACCGGAATTGTATATAAAGTATATAAACACATGTGGTTATTACCTGTAAAGAAAAAAACAATTGTTAGAATAAAAATCACAATCACAGCCGTTTTAAAGTAATTATTTCCAGTTTTAATTGCTTTCGGTCCGCTCAAGCATGCAGCCGATATCAATTTCGATACATAGGTATACATACATAGTTATATAATTCACGTCTCGATGTGAATAAACAGTTTTGGAAACCAGCCAAATTGTTTTATCCAAGCAACCAAAAAAGCAATGTTTTAAAGTCGGTTGTGTATGCAAACAAATTTTAATGTAGCATCATCTTAATTCTCTATCTCTATACCATGGGACGTAGATATGCGGAAAGGAGGTATGATTTTATATATATTGTATCACTTATATTTAATCGTTTTATGAAGGTAAGATAAGCTTTGCCCATGGGAATAGACGCTAGATAAATATCCGCTTACAGTGCCTAGTTTTATGACGTCATAATAATAATACTTAGTACAGTTCTTTGCATAGTATTGTTAGTAATATTAGTATTCAAGTGTAGTTTGACCAACATCCGTTGAATATCTTTTATTAAATTTCAGGTTTTGTAATCGGAAGAACGTGTCCGATTTCGTCGTCAATCGTCTTGCTCGGCTAACTCACTCAAATGCAATTTTCAGACGTATGTTTACTACCAATTAGTTAAAGAAAACCACTTCTTATCTATTTTTAGCAATAGGTTAGCGTGGTATGGGCATGTAATGCGGAGGGATGAAAGTCACGTAACTAAAAGGGTGATGGAAATGAATGTGGATGGATATAAGAGTAGAGGTAGACCAAACAAAAGATGGATGGATTGTGTGAAAGAAGATATGGGTAAGAAAGCAGTGGATACGGAGATGACGAGTGATAGGGGAGAGTGGAAGAAGAGAACATGTTGTGCCGACCCCGCATATAAGTGGGATAAGGGCAGGAAAATGATGACTTCTTATCTATTTTTACAGACTTAACCTACAATAGTGTGGCCAAATTCAAACATTAATAGTGTTAAAAAGCACATATTTAAAATAAAAAATAACTCTCCTAAAATATTACTAATACCTAACAATCTTACTAAAATATATAGATCTGGATAGAAAATAATACATTTGTTTTATGTAGACTACTCTGATATACCCTACCTAGTTTACGTACAGTATCTTGAAGTCCTAGCTCAAACATTATTAAATAGTCAGGCAAGTGTTCGCCATTGACCTACTGATAATTCTTCATCTAATTCTTATTTATGAAACAGTTGATACAAAGTTACACAAAATATTTGAATAAGTCTGTACATACATATGTAGTTTGTCAGTTTGTCTCGGGCACACGCGAATGATTCACGAGTATTTTTTGTTTATACAATTGTCTTATTACTATGTATTTGGTTTGTTTCACTGGATATTTTCTTATTTTAATACTTTTTTAAGTCAATGACCTGATTGAAAACTACAGAAACGATCCATTTTAATCGTTAAAAAAACTAACATCGAATGAAAAAATAACAAAAATTTAAATGCCCTTATCAGATTTCAAGTTACTAGGTACCCAACCCAGCCTGTGGATTAAACATATCAATGTACCAACAGTTTTAAACATGTATAGTTTTTACCTTCCAAAAAGTTTTTTTGAGTCTTAGAACTTGTCTTAGAACTTTGCACAAATTAATTTATGCTAAAATTTAAACAGGTTTAGTGGTAAATCATGTTGGAAACTTTAATTTTGTTTCTTGTTTTGGGTCTTACGAGAATATTCAAACCACTGGTTAGGCTTGATTACTTGAGTACCTACTTTGTATATTTGATGCGTAGTATAATAATTGTTGTAATTTATTTAAGAGCTATGTAAGATAAAGGAGATAATATGCATTACAATAAAAAAACATCGTGAGGAATCGAGTAAGGGAACTCGTTAAGATGAAGAGATTTTGTTCAGTTTAATAAAACTTCCACTAGTTGAGCAAATAGTCGCAATCTTTGGCAGTGAATGATATAAAAAAAGGAATATAATTTTGAATGTTTTCGTTCACCGTGCTCAGCAGATTGTAGAATGTGCACACGCGTCGAGTCACATGCACAGCACGCTGCTCACTGCTACTGGGCTGGATGCACATTTTTTTAGCTAATAAGTGTAAATATTTTTTTATTCGGAGTGTAAAAAAATTTATGAAAAAATTTTTGAGCCACATCACCTCGGTCAAATCGAGTTTCGTTTTTGATCATTCTAAATAATCAAAATCGAAATCGTTTCATAGTTTTCGTAGATACGAGCTAATATAAATACTCAAGAGGTAGGTACACATTAAACTTAGACATTTAACCAAAAAAAGAAAGAAGAATATAATCAACACCGAGACAAAATTGTGCCGTAGATTACCTTTCTTTAACACGACTCATCTAAATTTTTATTATTACATAGCTGTTGTTTTTAGCAAAACCGGATACATGATATCCTTCGCATATTTGGGAATATAAACAAAATGAAGATAAGAGAGTTTGTAATACCTTAATACGAAAGCCGCAATGTTTTACAAAATAGTATAATTAATTATGATTCAGTAAAACAAACTGATAAGCAGTAGGTTAGTTCAGACTATTTGTTCCTTGACTCAATATTGAATAGCTTAGCTGCTAGATTAGGGCAACTGCAGCATTTACTCAGCGCGACTGAGTCAACGGTCGTGACTAAGCTTAGTGCAGCGATTAATACCTGCATGAGAACTCATGCACATTACCATAAATGCATGTTTATTCTCATGTACCAAAAAAACACGAATAAATAATTCACATATGGATTAGGGACAGTCCGAAATGATATGACATTAAACGAAATAACATTTATAAATGTTTAAAACGCTAAAATATCTTTCTTTTTAACAAAATTTCGCTTGATTTTGCCACGAGTTAAATGTTAGGTAAAATAAAAGATATTGCTGGAAATTTTCACACAGCATCATCTGTCCCAAATTAAACAGTTTGTGTTATGGCAACCACATGACATACTACACACTACCACAAGCCATGTAACGCTCAGTTTATTAAAATTGCGCACTCCACATTCCGGTAGTTAGGATGAGTCAGAAAGAACAATTTGATAGCAATTGACCCGCGACCTCGGTAACTGAATCAAAGGGCAGATGTAATCTTGATGGAGATGGTGGCGGAGACTGGGTGATTACTATCTACCAGATTCAATCACACGATGTTTAAGTAGTTATCTGTTTGGTTGTGATTGTTGACATGGTTCTATTCTTTCTAGGATTCAATGGTTCATGGAATTGATAAAAATGTGACATGAGATGGGAACTGAAGTGTAGGTATCCACCCGATGTACCTGATGTGTGTGATGTGAAAGCTTTTAGGCCACGTTAGCATTCAGGCAACCTGCAAGAATACTTCCGCGAGCAATGTCCGACAGTGTGCCACAGGTGCAGATGCAAGAGCAAGTGATGTCATGACAGTTTCGTGACAGCACTTGCTACGAAGTTTACAGTTGCTAAAGCGCTGAAAGCGTGGCCTTAGATAGATATATGAGGCTATACCCCAGGGCACAGTAGGTACAGCTACGACAGTGAATATACGAGTAGTATGTATGAAACGATCACGTTTCCCTACTAGGAATATACAATGAGAAACATTATAAATGTACAATTTACCGCTTTCGTAAGAAATACAGGCAGGCTCATTGAAAGTCCACTAATTAGCAGTCTATTCATTAGACGGAACTCGTGATTAGCGCCTCACGGAGCGACTCGACTCATTTCCATGTGACTCGTGATGACTCTATGCTTACAAACTGTCATCTAGGTACTAGCTTCCGCATGTCTTGTGGCTCGTGCTGTTCTATCGACACAAGAGTAGACCCGAAGAGTTGTTTTTGTGTAAATCAGTGGTATTATTACAAATCTTTTAGTCAGATCTTCAACTAATTGCAAAAGAAACCGTAAAATTACTTAGTTCTGAAGACTATTCAATATTATCCCAGTGTTCTTGCAGCATCTTCAAAAAAAAATCCACATTGTTATATTACCAGTACCTATCTAATATCCTTTCACCCTCACTTTGAATATTTATTGACATGATTGAATCAACAAACTATTGAATAAGTTTGTATTGAACAAAATGTCCTTACAAATCAGATAGTACGATAAGAATGGTGAACACATGCAAATTTTTGTGTGAACAACTGTAATTTATTATTCAACTAAACCACAAAGGAGCAAAAGTCCAAAACAATGTCAGGAATCCTTAAATGGCGCCATAAATCTGTACAAATAAGTAAAGTACTCGAGTCTTACATGATTTCCAAGAAAATGCAAATAAAGGCCGTACTTAGGTTCACTTATGTATTTGAATGGTGACATCATTAATTAGACAGAAAATATGCAAATGGAATTAAATTCCTGCTACACGACACGATGAGACGTGATGTACTCGTAGGTACTCGTCTCATATTGGCACTCGCCAATTTCGTACGTTCTAAGTGAATTATTTAGATACTGAATTGATTGTACACACTTATTTACCTTCCTTATATAAAGTCTAAAGTAGATATACAAAAAATGCATATGATGTAGTCCGATGCAAGTATTGCCGCGGGCGGAAGCTAGTGATAAATGTAATATTGTGTCATATCGGACGCTACTCGGCCCAGATACTTTCTACGCACTCGTCTTAGTTACGACACACTTGTTCGATTTTCTGTGCTCTATTCGTAGAATCATTAGCTATACTGCTGACATAAATACGTACTTGGTCATGACTTAAATCGCACGTTTTGTAAACATATCGACAAATGATGTAACCAGATTTATATTATGTTTCCAAATAGTTTTTTGTGTATTATAATTCTTATGAATAGATAGGTCCATTGAATGGAATTTCACAAATAATTAGTAAACAATTAATGTTTTCACAACGTAGCTTAACTATGTAAGTAAACAAAGGACATCATCCATTTTGGTCCAAAATACAGAAGTGCCGGCCAAAAAAAAATGCTGTATTCTGATAGAACACGTCGGCCTTAACATTTGTTAAAATAGCACCAAATCTGTAGCACAAATATTAATGGTGCTATAAGCTTTAGTTCTTCAACATAAATACGAATTTATCTTAACTCAAGTAACTCTATCTTTAATGTCTCAACAAGTACCTTAACTTGAAACATAATTTGCTTTGAAAACCTAAGTGTATTAGAACCACCTGTTACTACCATGTGAACGAGCTCTCAGATTTCAGCTAGTTTTACACAAAATGCTATCTTGCAATACACTTGTATGATCATTTCATTTCGGATGAGTCATTTGCAGAGTAACCTACATACGGATTGAAGCGGTATCTGACATTACTTCTTACACAACACTCAAGTTATGTAAATGACGAGAGAACCAGGTGTCATCATTATCGCCTTTATTGCTAAATTGATATTATTGAGGAAGGTTTTACGCAAACTCGAACTTTATGTGAAATATAATCGTTATAAATATGAGACACGATACGCGTTGTACAGTCAGCCATATGTATGTAGGTACAATATGTATCGTGTCTGCACAATGCTATATAACCAAGAACTATTTTATATTTAAGTGTAAAGTTCCTGTTATGAGACAAACAACACACAACTTTTTGTTCAGCTATACTTACATAAAATATTTTTTATTTGACTAGAATGTGCGTGCATACAAGATTTTATTTTTTATTTTGTTTTATTTTATTTGTACGTACCTACAGCGAGTCTCCCTGTCTGGGAATTCTATACGCAGATTTCTTTTCTGTCTCATCAATCAATCAAGTCGATTCAATTCACAGTAAAAAATATACTAAGATACTTTCTATGAACTGTATCTTGATAATAGGTATAAAGTTAACAGCTGACTTCACCCATTGGGACAGCCCAGCGACTTTTCCATTAAACTTTCGATAAAATATTTTTTATGGTCGTCGCAACCTCACTTGAACCTTACCAAGTAGGGCAAAAAGGTCAAATTGCATTGCATCTTCATTGATACAGGTATGAAACTGGTTAAGGCGGTGCGAGGGTCAATCGTTTCCTGCTTGCATTCGCTAGCGCAAAAACTTTTGTCTAACCATTTTGTAAATAGGTAGCTTAATTTTCCATTCTTGACTTTTTGGATCTTTATTAGGTAAGAAGGTGATCAAAGGACATTGCAGAAAGGCAATTATTTAAAACAACTTTAACAAAAGTATTCAGATCAATATGACAGCGCTTAGACAATGAACGCGGCTGCGGAAGTCACGTGACAAAGATGGCGCCTATACTTCCGGTGCGGAGCGCGTACTTATAAATTACCTACATTTTAATGCTTAGTGTATAAATTACAAGTGTTCAGTAAATAATCAAAGCACTCTTTTTGGCTGGCATCCTCCTACATAAACTAATTTGTATTCAATCGTCTTATGTTGGTATTAATTAGGAGTTCCATTGACTCAAGTATCAATGATGACGCAGACTGTCGCAGAAAGTAGAATTAACGAACAGGAATTTTAACTCGAACATTTTGACCTTTTGCCATGTCTGACATCAAAAGGCGGTAGGTACACACAAGTCGACTTATTAATGATTTAAATTTCTGTATAATTGATGGCATTGCCGATTTTTTAATTAAACTTTGAATGAACAGATGCGTTTTTTAAATGGTAAATCGCGTTAACTACCTACTTTTCAACGATGTCAAACTACTTAGGTACTTACTAGCTTTCTAGGGAAAAGTCTTTCCGACAGTGTTGTAACGTCTATTTATTTGGAGTGTCTTAAAATAGCTGATAAATCAATTTGTCGCTGCAACTGCTGCCATTGGTTGACTACGACATAAATCTAAACAACGGATAATAAATACTGTTAGACCTCGCACTTAGATGTGAGAAGTTTCGCCAATTATGTTTGTGTGGATGACGTCCGCATGTATTGGATTGTAGGACAAAAGTGTTTTTGTCGCATTTTTGTCATTCAGAAAGTATACTAAAGCATAAACATCTTTACAATGACTTTAGCGCCAAAACAACTTCAACAATAAAAATATTGAGACTGATAACTGCCGAGTTTCATCACCTAAAGTTTATTCAAAGCTGAGCCTTCCTTAATTTGTGCCTATCTTTGTAAGCCTAGAATTTAATTATACTATTCTTAAAATGAGTCCATACTGTCCCATTGTTGGGTACATAGAGGTAATTTAGCCCTCAAATCGCCCGACAAGTAATTTTATAAACAAGTTTATTATCTACAAAAATAATCAGTCAACAGATATTCAGCAAGCATTTTACCAGAAACCACATGGAGTATTTAATGGTAAACATCATTTCCATCCCTGTTTGCGAACTCCCAGAATCCACATTAATTTGGGCTGTAGATAGATTTGTAGCAAACTTTTAGAGTGAAATAATCCAAGGCTAGTATATCCGCTTTATTTTTAAATTCTGGTTCACATTATCGGGACGACGCGACAAGTTTGTCGGATGCATTTGACACATTCTTTTACAGTTTTCTAAATTTTTACAGTAAGCTTAGCTAATAAATAATAAAAACACTTGCTGTTTCAAATTCAAGTACTGGCAGAAAAAACCGGGTCAAATTTGAACCTCATCATCATCATCATTAGTCACTCCACCTGGCCGGAGGGCGTCCTACACTACTGAATGTAATCTTAAGTCTGTAATGTGAACCTTATCTAGGGATTTCAATTTATTACTGCGTGTTAATATACTCGATCAAAGTATATATTATATTAATGGAGATCCAGTTTGTTTTCATTGATCATTATCTGTTTTGAACTTTTCAATCAAAACATCATTTACATAATAATTCATTTGTGTCTCGGAACTTCTGTCGGCTAAAGTTTTTGACGTCAATGCGTAATATTCCACAAACAGGCTCCTTCATTATAAACATTTATAGGTATGTGCTAAATTTGACATTGAGACGTGAGAAATATTATATGTTGAATATGTTTATTGTTGGTTTATCTATAAAATTGGAGAGATTTTTTCTTAATCTATTAATCTATCGTCGCAAATTTTGTAAATTTTTGTTGGTTTTAATTAGTTATTATTAGCAAGTAGATTCCCGAAAGCACTGCACATAATCGTCGTTCGGATCATAATTGGTGATCTGCATTCTACATCATTAATAAAAAATACATAATTTAGATACATACACAAAATCACAACTCTTCCCCGTACGGATAAGCAGAGACCACGAATACTTTATATGAACTTAAATGGACCCCCGAGTGAAGTCAGGACAGCTGGCTATAGTTTATTTGAATTATTTACAGTTGTGAGCAATAAATGAGTAAGTACTCGTACTAAGAAATTCCGTCTTGCATCGCAGGAAGCGAGAGGCGATATTATCTGCAATATTACTAACAGACGCGCATCGTCACTATTTATTGCTTTGCGAAAATCTTAAAGAGAAATACGAATATGAAATACTTTAATGATTTGATATACGAGTAGTGGTACATAGTTATTTTTTAATTGGTTAGTTATTTAATAACCTGGCCCTCTATCAAAAGAAAAAAATCTAAATGCAATTTTATTGGCAGCGTTTTTTGCGGCACTGCACAACACTGTGGCAATCTTCTCAAAATACTTAATATTACTAATATTGAATTGAGAAATGGGCAAACACCGTCACTTCATGGGTGCCCGAGAACGGAAGGCGACGACGAGGCCGGCCGAGAAGGCGTTGGCGGGACGATCTCGACGGGTTCGAGAGAGAGTGGTGGGAAATCGCCAGAGATAGGGACGTGTGGAAAATTTTGGGGGAGACCTTTGCCCAGCAGTGGGACACCATAGGTTGATAAAAAAAAAATACGAATTTTCATCATCATCATTTCCCTTCCCTTATCCCACTTATATGTGGGGTCGGCACAACAGATTTTCCTCTTCCACTCCGCTCTATCAGCCGTCATCTCAACACTCCTTTCTTACCCATATCATCCTTCACACAGTCCATCCATCTTTTCTTTATAGTTTAAAAAATAAACGATTACATAAAAAAAGTCACGTGATATCAGGTTTCTCAGGATTAATAGTTACTAATAAACTTCAAATTGCTTTAATAATCGTGATTGAAATACCTACAATAAAATTTTAATTTTAAATGCTATAATAATATGGCTGGGCATGTAAAAAAGTATATCCTTGTCTTAGTTTATAAAAAAATCAACCGATGAAAATCCATCATGACTTTGTAGGTCACAGAAAAAAAACGAATGCACTAAAATTAAAAATAGCTTAAGTTTGTCTGTATGACGTCATGAAGCAATCTGGGTAAACTGTGGAACGGAGCTGCATGCCCCACGCCACAGGATATTGTCAATTGGAGTACTTGACTGCAAAACCAATTATGATTTACTTTATTGAGACTGCTTGTACTAGGTGCGCTCCGCGGTGTTACCCGCGGTCTGTCGGGAATACTTCACTTCTCCGGAATAAAAAGTACCTATGTAGATGTCCTTTGCGTGAAAGATGAACAAACATCCATCCTCACCAAATTCTTCATAATATATATTAGTAAGTAGGATTATAGGATGAGTTCGAAAACAAAACAACATGTTATACTGAAGCCTTTGTAGAATTTATCACGGCATTCAAGATCCTGAAATGTCTTTTGTGTCAGCGGGAATTATACATTTACAATAATATGATTTTATTTTTTTGTGGAAAATATTGATAAACTATTCACACACTCTGGAAAGAAAAAAAAACTTAATAGGAATATGTTTTTTAGAGATGGATTTTTATGTTTTAAAAGATAAATGGTTATATGGTTAAAATTTGCGTCAATCAGTAAGTTAGATTTATGATTTTAATAAATTATATTTTAAATCATAGGTACCTATAATGTTTCCACGCAAGTTTTTTTTATGATGTGCCAATTATATTATTATTTTGGATAACTTGTTTTTAATAACTTCGTTCATGATTGTGGATTATCCTGTTAGCTTTTTGGCATTAGTTGATAAACTATCAAATAAATCACTAAATAAAAATTATAAAACTTCTAGCGTGAAAAGCGAAAGATATTACATTAGACTTACTAGTAAAGATTAATTCCGTTCCAGCACAAAACTTCGTACAATATCAGTAGGGATCCCGTTTGTTTATGTATAGGGAAATCGTTCAAATTGTATTCAAATAATGAGCAAAAAACAGTCTGCTAGTATAGTTATACTAAGAAGCAGCTGCATTAATGTGCATACAGGAGTATGTTAGGCGTCGACACCGCTCAGACATAAACAGCGGAGGTAAATATACGTCAGAAAATAACCCATTAATATCTGTCGAGACCATTTTCCTCGAACCAACCATGTTTTATTACATTTATGAATAAAGTTACATAATCTTTTTATGAACAGACTAGCACCAACAGACGCCTAGATAGATAGATTATAAGTACTTACTTTATTTCCTGTTCCTTTAACATTGTTTAAATAAAAGGGCGCTTTGAGTCGGTCACGGCTACAAGTAACTTATTGCCTTCAGATGACCTCAAAGTGAGACTCACAACTAACTATAATGAAACGGAACAAGAACACAACTGACTTCTCAAAGCATGGTGTAGTGCAGGTAGTACCTAGGTACATTTTATTAAAAAACTCATGGAAGCTGTGTACCATGGTAGGTTGGTACTCCGTAGACCGCGAAAGGAATCAGGACTATGGGCTAAGGCCAGTTTACTAATCAAGTTTTTTTGGCACAGAGAATCAGTATTGCCATTCAGCGTGGCAATGCCGCTAGTGTATTTTGGGCACGCTTTCGACTGACAGTTGACCTAGATCAGTTGAGCTATCTATAGATAGTTTTTACGGCAATCCTTAGATAGCTTGACTGATTCTATTGTATTTAGTAATTTAATGTACGTTCATATTTGTAGTAGCTTAGTTTCTGTAATTAAAGTACATTCTTGTTTATAATAATGTTGAGTTTAAATTTTGAGTCAGGATTTCCTGGTTTATGCGGTTTAATTCTACAACTAGTACCTACATATTGCTCATGTTAGTATCCATAATATTGTTAATATACTTATTTAATCCACATCAAGTTTACGCCTTACCTACAACAAAACGTTTCATGTTGCAGTCCCATCACCTATCATCGATCTGAATGCAATATTTTCATTTCAGAAGATTATATAAATAGTATCTAGCATAGTATAAAAGTATACAATGGTATGCAGCATCGTGTGTAGGTTCGATGCCAGCTAAGCGCTCCATTTCGCGGGCGGTGCGGGCCGCGTCTCGGAATGCGGTCCCGTTACCCGCCTAACCACTTAATCGTGCCCTTTCTATTGCACTACGGTAATTACCATTTAAAACTTACTTCACCCTAAAAACTTAGGTTTTCGAAAACGACTGTGTCAAAATGATTTCTTAGCTGTTCAATGTTTCTTAGGTTAATTTTTTCTTTGGTTTTACTGACAAGCACTTATTGTTATTTTATTATTATGACTGTGACTATAAAATGCATAGAAAAAACGTACTATATTATATTATTATTATATTATATTTTTTTCTACAACAACAACACGAAAAAAGCGCGAAAAAACCACTTGATGTACAAAGTCTTCTAAAAACTACTCACATAATCCCTTTTATTAGCTTTTGGTAGATAGCTTTTTTAGTGTCAGTCCCAAGCTTACCTGGAAAAAAGAAAATCACATTAGATAGATTAATAATATTGAAAATAAATCTAATGGTAATAGTATGCAGTAGTAAACTGTTTTTTTTTTCTACGTTTCTACAATTCTAACGCTAATACAAAAAGGTTGTCATTTTGTCAGTTTCTGATAAGGGTATATCATTATGACCAAGCGACCCCTTTCAAGCTGGCTATTAAAAAAATCCCTGTCTTCAAACACGTGACCTTCATGCAAATCGTGTTATACTAGATGTCAAGTTAGATCGCGCTTTAGTTTTGTTTTGCGAATGCTTAAAAGAGCATTTACACGATGCAATTTTTGTCTCGAAGCCGACGCCATTTAGCCGAGCGAGTATCGCACTCAGGCATAAGACATTTGCAGCCGACACCTGAAAAATTGCGGAGCGATACGATATCGTATCGGTTGATATTCTTCGATGCAAATGCTCTTTTATTAGTATGCCAACGTTCTCAAAGTTTCTGATGTATAATATTAGTATGTAGTAAGTAATTATTTGAACAAACGAAATATACCACAACCTTCCATCTAATCGCCACCTTATTTGCTTGCTGTTCTAGACGTGGCTACTAAATCCTGCATCATTCTATGATAATCAACTACCAAATAAGACTCTTGTCATAAAGCCAACCTAATAAGCTCACCTATTATACCTACGTCCTACACCTACCGAAGATTTTATCAGCGAGGCGAGTGACAAATCTATTTTAGTACAGAAAAACTAGCTACAGCAAACGGCTTCGCTCACCAGGTAAGTACAGTCAGCAACGAAAGTCAATTAACAGCTTGACTTATTAAGACGCCATTCCTTTTCGATTTTTAAGAAAAAAAACTTTTCTTGAGAAATTATATTGGACTGAGCCTTAATCTTCAGAATTTGTCAAAATGTTGGCAATGATGTTACGGATTTCAGAAAAACTCATAAGGTATGATTCCGAACTCGGCAGCAGGCAGCAATGGTGCCTCGACAGTGCTGCCGATGCAATGCTGCCTGTCGCACTCAGACCGAGCCAGACAGAGGCTCTCATATGTGAAACATCAATTGTAAATCGACTTTCGTTGCTGACTGTACATAATGCATAGCAAAACGAAGTATTTTTTTGACATTTACAATCAGATATAAAATTTAAATATTTCAGACAAAATGCTACTTTGAATATTCAAGTTTGAATCTAGCTAGATTTAGAATTGTACACCTACCTAAAATATTCTTGTTGTAAACCACAACGATCTCTTGTAAAACCATTAAAGCTTTTTAGTTAGAGTTGTTCGCATAATTTTAGGTTAGTTTGTGTTAGTTAAAGACGTACCTCTTACTTTTTATATATCTTCAAAGGATCTTGAGTGACTGATTGTCCGTGCTTTGAAATACAATTACAAATAATTTATTTTACCAAAAACACTTAAGTATTCAGTCGTGATCCTGTTCCTTAAACGTCATAGTGAATATTTTAATATGTCAAGACATGTTTTTACTGATCGCCCTTATGTTTATGCTTTTATGCTTATAAACGCAAGGTTGTCGTACCGAGTATTATCCAACATGATCCAATACCGACTACTTTCACCGCGCATCGCCGGCGCAGGCGCAGGCGCCGGTTCACCGTGAACATTCATCAAGAATCAACAAACTTGGTACTTAAATTACCAAATATAAACGTATTGACCGTGTCGTTTTCAGGGATAAGGCTGGCTTTCGGTACAGGACAAGATTATTCCGTCTGAAACAATGCCTACTGACGCTGAAAAATGTAAAGTTCTAAGTTTTTACTCGTCACAATATCTAAACAGTACAAAATGAAATGTATATTTATATCCGTGTCTTGCAATCACAGTCGTAACCCTGCAACGTTTTTAAATCAGAATAGAGCTTAATCGAAAAAATTCGATAGAATAACAAGATATTCATTTGGATTCTCCATTTATAAAATCCGTGCGTCGAATTCACGACTTTTCCTGGACATTGTATAGAACAACACAGTCACGTAGGATATGTTTCGAAGTTTGTTCCTGAAGAATATTGAGTCTTTCAATATTCTTTGCACATTTGGTATGTAGTAAAAGTACTCGTAAGTTTATTACTTATTCTTTTTTCTTTTTTTTTAACTTTTTTTCTTATTTTCAAGACTTTTTACTTTGAGTGTGCAAAAACGAATGGGTCTCTTTTTGTAATTTTAATAAGGAAATTAATAATTATAAATTACGTTCCATTATAATAAATAAGGTATAAAGTATGTATGTTTATAGACCGAAACTTTTATATGTTTTAGCTTACAAAATAATCTTCTTCTCTATATATAAAAATGAATCCCTATATCCCTTGGTCACGCCATCACGCGTGAACGACTGGACCGATTTCACTACTTTTTTTTTGTTGTGTTTGTTATTGTCAGTGTACAGAATCTGACTAAACTGTGGGATCGATTATGTTAAAACAACCGCATCAGAGTAGAAAGCATTTATTCACCAATTCGCACTGACCTTATGTAGGACGCAAAACGCAACGATAGCGCGATCTAGGAAAGCGCCAACTAGCGACATCTAGTTGTGTTTTATGAACTAAATATTCATACATTGTTCCTTAGGTTCTTTCTAAGTTAAATATAAATTTACATTGAACATGCCGCCCACCAAGAACGACATTGAGCGTTCTTCATTAAAGACCGCCCACCATGACAAACTATTTTCTACAATTTAAAATTACATAACAACTTAAAATTTACTTAACTCTAACACAACTAAACCTTATAAATCACAACTCAACAAAATATTAATAATACCTACTACAATGAGCTCGATAGCTAAGGTACACAAGTACACAAAACAATAAAATGGACTGTAATTTAAACCTAAATTTTGAGATCATCAGTCTGCGACTGGTAACACACACAACTTTGAGGTAGGCCTTTTTATGATAGACTGACCGCACTTTAAGGTCACTACTCTCGTCACTTGATCACTGCCTGGATGCCTAGCAATCACTCTGCCTAACATCCATCGAGCTGGAGGAAGATTATCCTCTTTAACTAAAACTACATCATCAATCTTAGGTTCTGGATTAAGCTTTGACCACTTGTACCTCTGTAAGCAATTGACTAAATATTCATTGGACCACCTTCGCCAAAAATCCTGTACCATCTTTTGTGTCAATTGCCAACGTCTCAAAGAACTTACATTACTTTGCTCAAAGTTTCGTTCTGGCACGACTACCAAAGGTTCACCTACTAGGAAGTGTCCTGGAGTTAATGGCGTGGGATCTTCATGACTATCGGGCAGCATGGATAACGGTCTGGAGTTCAGACACGCCTCTATCTGAGTGAGAACTGTAGATATTTCTTCGTACGTAAGTGTAGAGTCGCCAATAACCCGCTTCAGGTGAAATTTGGTAGCCTTTACACCTGCTTCCCAAAGTCCGCCAAAATTGGGTGCGTGAGCAGGGATAAAATGCCAAGTGACGGCATTGTTACTTAGCCATTCACGAATTTCATGAGAGACTGACGACTGTTCAGCAGTCACAAGTTTCAGCAGCTCCTTTGATGCTCCCACGAAATTCGTCCCATTGTCACTCCAAACGTCACTAATATAGCCTCTTCGAGCAACAAATCGCTTAAAACCTGCAATGAACCCGTCTGCACTAAGATCACTGATGACTTCTAAATGTATGGCCTTGGTTGCCATACATACAAATAAACTAATATAACCCTTATACGATTTATTTCCTCTTCCTTTGGACATTCTAATATTAATTGGACCAGCGAAATCGACGCCACTGTGTATAAATGGCCTGGATGGCGTGACTCTACTGGATGGCAACTGACCCATGAATGGAGGCTTGGTCTTAGCTGCGTGCCTGACACAAACAACACATTTGCGTACATGCATTTTCACAAGACTCTTAGCTGAAATAATCCAGTATTTTGTGCGCAAATGGTTTAGCATCAATGTTGGACCCCCATGCAATGTCTTCCTGTGTGCTTCATCAACAATCAGATCTGTGATCTTACTCTTGTGAGGAAGAATTATCGGGTGCTTCGTGTCTTCGGGTAAGTTGGAATTTTCAATTCTACCACCTACTCTCATTATTTTCTTATTGTCCAAGTATGGACTTAGTGGCTTTAACTTCCCTTTGCTGTCTTCGAGTCCTGTTTGAGCTTGCCTAATGCAAACCTCCCAAGCTTCACTTAGTTCTTCGGATGTAAGGTACGATTTTATTTTAATACTTCTTTTATGTTTCAGGAACCGCCTACAGTACGCTACAACCCGAACTAATCTCTGGAACGTAGAGAACCTGGCCCACAAGCTATCATCGGCTGATGATTCCTTCTCCACTGCAACGTGAGTTTTGACTTTCCTTTCTTCTAGTTTTGTAGCAGCTTCCGGTTTTCGGTAAGTTATCTCATGTTCACTTAGCCATGCAGGTCCCTTTAGCCACATGTTATCGTTAGCTAATTCCAAGGGTGTACAGCCCCTGGATGCTACATCTGCAGGGTTTTGTTGCGATTGAACATGAGACCATTGTGTGTTGTCGATTCTTGTCAAAATCTCAGTTGTTCGGTTGCCGATGAACGTTGACCACCTACTGGGGTGACTACTCAGCCACGCCAGCACCACCGTGGAGTCCGTCCATGCGTGAATCTTAGCACGTTCTATGCTTAACAGGTTAGACACCTCCGTTATCAGCTTAGCGAGCAACACAGCTCCCATTAATTCCAAACGAGGAATTGAAACCTGCATCGTTGGTGCTACTTTGGTTTTTGCAGCAACGAGATTAACATGCACCATACCATCCACGTCGATAGTGCGAAGATATACCACGGCGGCGTATGCTGTGCTTGAAGCGTCGCAGAATCCTTGAAGCTCTACGTCAACATCGTCAGCCCTAGCTTCAAGCCATCGTGGAATGCTTATTTCACCTATCTTGGTGAGTTCATTCTGGTAAGTTAGCCATTCCTTTTTTAAAGCCTCTGGTAATTCATCGTCCCAATCAATTCCAGCCAACCATAATTTCTGAATCATTACCTTTGCAACGATGACACAAGGCGCTACCCAACCTAATGGGTCAAATAAGCGAGCAATATTTGAAATAACATTTCTTTTTGTTACAGGACCGCGAACACTAGGAGGGAGTTGGACGGTGTAATGGAATGCGTCTGATCCCATGTCCCAAGAAAGCCCCAATACCTTTACCACTTCATCCATCTTTATGTTTACCTTCCCTTCTGAGTTTCCTTGCCCTTCCATTACAATTTCTCCTAATTCCTTGTTATTAGTCACCCATTTTTGTATTTCAAATCCTCCCTTATTTAGCATCTTTTTCATCCCTTCAAAAATTCTCTTTCCCTCATCTACTGTCTGGCATCCAGTCAGTAGGTCATCCACATAGAAATCTAACCTTACTTTTTCTGCTATTTCAGGATCTTCTGTGCCTTCATCGACAGCCACCTGCTGCAGAGTCTTCACTGCCAGATATGGAGCCGAAGCCGTGCCGAATGTAATTCTTACTAACTTGTATTCTTCTGTTTCAGATTCCGGGTCGTCTCTCCACACCATCCTCTGAAAATCTGTGTCGTCCTCTGCAACAATCACTTGACGATACATTTTAACAATATCTGCACTGAGACAGATAGGATGTGTACGCCATCGGATGATAATGTGCCGTAGATCCCCTTGCAAGGTCGGACCCTTCATCAACGAATCGTTGAGCGAGACTCCATTAGTTCCTTTACACGATGCATCGAACACCACTCTGACCTTGGTGGTGCTTTTATCTTCACGTATGACGGCATGATGTGGTAAATACACCGCATCTGTTTTATTACAATCCTCGCCAGTCACACGCACCATGTGCCCAAGGTCCAAGTATTCGTGTATCACTTCAGAATACCTTTGCTTGATCTCAGGATTCTTCTTGAAACGATTCTCAAGAAGGTGAAATCTTTTAAGCGCAATCTCCTTAGAATTGCCGTACTTGCACTTAGGATCATCATCATGGAACGGCAATCGAACGACGTACCTTCCAGTAGCATCCCGACGCGTTGTCTCCTTGTAGTACTCTTCACAGCGTTGCTCTTCTTGAGTAAGTATTTTTTTGTCAACAGGTTCGGCTTCAATTTCCCAGAATTGCTTCAGTAGAGTTTCGATACAAGAGTGCATACTTACTACAACGTTGTGATGACAACCTTGTTCACCATCATCAGCATCCACTGAGATGGGTTGTGTGGGACCCGATAAAATCCACCCGAAAGCTGTGCATTGAGCAGTTGGGGTTCCATTGGGACTCTTGACCAATCCTTCTCGTATAATCTGGCTGTATACATCTGCGCCAAGCAAAATGTCGATTTTGCTTGGTGTATGGAATTGAGGATCAGCAAGAACTAGATCAGCTAGCTCTGGCCAGTCCACGTATTCCACCTTCTCTGATGGAAGGAGACTAGTAATAGCTCCTAGTACATGTGCACGTACCTGCAGTGCGAAGCTGGAATCATGGCGCGATTGAATGTTCATCGTTACGATGTGCTTAGAAGCCAATTGACTCGTATCGTCGCCACCCACTCCTGAAATGTTGGTTTTATTCGGTACCTTCCGAAGACCTAACATTTGCACTGCTGATTCCGTGACAAACGACGCTTGCGAGCCCTGATCTACTAGTGCCCTGAGCAGACGGACCTGTCCGTGTTCTGCCTGAGCTCCTACAATGGCCGTCGCCAACAGAATCTGTTGCTTGGTTTCCTGCTTTTGGGAAAAATGTGCCTTAACATTTGATGTTGATTCGTCCAAAGATGTCTTGACCTTTGCGACCGCTGACTTGACTTGCGCTTCTAAATCTGACTTGGGCGCAACTGATTTTGACCTTTGGCTCGGGTGAAGCAATGAATGGTGTTTGTGCTTACAAATATGACATCTCGTAGGCAATCGACACATGTAGGCAGAGTGACTCCTACCTAGACAGTTAAAACATAGACTGTTCGTCTGAACAAAACTGTGCCGCTGATCATAATCAAATTTACCAAACTCACGACAATTAGCCATTCTGTGTTCATTGCTCTTACAATATGAGCAAGACAATTTCACTACAGCCTCAGAATTATCAGCTACTGCGTGCATTACTCTTGGTTTTTGAGTTGAAGAACTTGGTTTTGACCTCTGCTTGGGATCTAAAAACTCAAGTGAGCGAAATCTAGACTCCAAAAACTCTCGCATTTGCTTCAAAGTTGGTAGTTCATCTGAAGTACTAATTTTGAACTCCCACTCCTTGCGTGACTCCGCATCCAACTTTGAGCAAATGGTGTAAATTATTATTGTGTCCCAAGTACTAACGTCAATCCCCAAATTCTTCAGCCCATTCAGTGTATCATTTGTGATATCTAAAATATCCTTAATTGCACCGCACGACTCAGTACTGATGCTGGGTTGACTCATGAACCGCTTCAAAAAACAATTTGCCAGGTATTTTTTATTATTATATCTGTTATTTAGTGCTAACCACGCCTCCTGATAGTTGGCGGCTGTTATTGGCACATGCCTTAATAGCTGTTCAGCTTCACCTGACAAGTTGCTCTTTAAGTAATGCATCTTTTGAACTTCATCTATGGAAGGGTTGTTATGGACTAATGATGTGTACAGATCTTTAAATGTAGTCCATTCAGAGTATGAGCCTGAAAATGTAGGAATGGTAATTTTAGGCAGTTTTAAATTTCCTTCAGATTTAGAAACTGAGAGTGTATCTGCTTTTCTCACAGTAACTTTATGTAGGCTTAAGGCTTCCTTTAATTCCGATTTGTACTCTACATACAACTCTTCCACAGTATCGAATACATTTTCTTTCATATACTTATGCTCATACACGTCATCAACACCCAGTAGCCTGGCGTGTGTGTCTGTGAAAACTTTCCACTTCTCCTCAAGTGACTCTAATCTAGTGGTCAGGTAAGACTCCTTCCCTAGCCTATCTTTAGGAGATTTTCGAAAGTTTTCATAAGACTTTTCTATCATAGTCTTAAAGCCCATTTGGCTTTTAATTGCCGCTGTTGCTGACATGTTGGACCGATACAAATTTACCTACTTATAAACCTTAAAAAATGCAAAAATTTTTCTAAGTCCAAATATTATTCTGAAAATTTTACAAGTGTTTTAAATTCGGTACGAAATCGGGCATAGGTTCCCCGTCTTAACACTTTTTGAGAAATTATTCTAAGTCTAAAACTACTTCATGCAAAATTTTCTAAGTCCAAAATCACTAATTAATTTTTAGTCTCTAATGCTTGACTTGCTTGAACTGATGAACGAACTAAACACAAAAGTACTCACAGTTTTCCACTGGCAAACCCACTTGTCACAAACTTCAAATTTGACTTCACCGCCGCAGCTGTCAACGTAGGTTGTCAGTGTCACTCCTGTGACACCACCTTGCGCACCTTCCAAAACGTCAAATCGATGACGTTTCGTCAATCCGCTCGTTCTTTGACTTCCACTCTGCCTGCTACTGCAACCCACTTTGCTCCTCGGTTGAGGGGGTGAGGGGGGGGTCCTTGTGTAGACCTCCGTCCGTCGCCGTCCAAAAACCAGCCGATGTAATTCCTTCCGAATTACCCGGTGTGCGCGCCTTCAGTGGAGTCGCCACTGGTTTCTAGCGCGCTTTGCAGAAACTCAAAAATTTACAGTAACAGTGATCGATCCGACTCGGTAAGGACCATGTACAGAATCTGACTAAACTGTGGGATCGATTATGTTAAAACAACCGCATCAGAGTAGAAAGCATTTATTCACCAATTCGCACTGACCTTATGTAGGACGCAAAACGCAACGATAGCGCGATCTAGGAAAGCGCCAACTAGCGACATCTAGTTGTGTTTTATGAACTAAATATTCATACATTGTTCCTTAGGTTCTTTCTAAGTTAAATATAAATTTACATTGAACAGTCAGAAGGTTCTTATGACAGAAAAAATCTCTATATTAATCGGGTAGGGCGTGAAATAAGGGTTGAAAGTTTGTATGAGGAGTTGGAAGTTCCAGTTAAGGGCAGTATTTGGCATTACTGATTCTTGCAGATTTCAGTTCTATTTAGATGTTTTCAAGTATGTTATTTTGCTGACGAAGTCGCGGGTACCAGCTAGTATAAGTATAATTGTATTTCAGATGGACGTAGAAGTCGGAGCGAGTTGCTAGTAGGTACATAACTACCATTAAAATCATTATTAATTAGCGACATTTGAACATTTACAACCAGTTTGGCAAGTTGAAGTTTTCGCCAATAGTTTTAATTTAAAAACACCACTTCCTGCTTGGCGAGACAACTCCTATGATTTTATGAACGGTTAGAACGGGTTATGGACTTATCACGTCAGAGGAACTGGAAGTATGCGCTGATGACGTCATGCATATGGAACAAGTGACAAGTGAAATAAATCTAGTTTACCAGCCTAGCTAGTGTCACCAGCCTATCGTTAACGCGAACTGATGTGCTACTGTAGGTATACCTAAGTGTTACCCAGTCAGAAGTTTAAGGTTCATTTGACTGAATTATTCTCGTTGAAGGCTGTAGGTTGTCATGGCATACTACAAAATTAGCGGCAAAATACTATTCCGAGTGAATTGCTGGATTTAATAATGAAATGGCAAAATTAACTTTTCACTGGATAATTGTCAAACAAACACAAAAGTGTACGAACATAGTTGTCATCAATCATTGGTTGTCATAAATAGAAAAATCCTGTTCTTCTCGTATATTTTTTACTCCGTCTCACAAGCAATTTATCAATTTGACGTCACATTAATTTATCTGATTACAAAATGTTTTCCTAATTTTTTCATATACGAGTATGATACCATTTATCATTTTCGAATTCTAATACGTTTGCAATAATTAGAGAAATGATAAGTTAATCACTGATAATTATTTTGACTAAGTAACTAAGGGAATAATAATAGGTCGTTTATACTGTATCAATTGTATCATTAGAGTACTATGTGCATCCCGCGGCTTCGCCCACCGGCCACCTCGTGGTTTTTGAAATCTTTGTTACTCTTTTTATGTCAGTTGTCCAGCCGTTTAAAGATTAGCCCGAACAAACAGGCAGATAAAAAAGTTTTTTGTATAAGTAGGTACAAATGTACAATCAATGTGACTTAAGTAAAATAATGTTATTTGTAAGTATCAAGATTTTCAAAAACGCTTGAAAAACGTGTGAAGATTTCATATCTACTATTTAATAGCTTGATTTTATTACACAAAATTAGACGTTGCCAATTTTTATAAAAAGTTAATTGTACCTAGCCCCAAATATTATAATGAACTCGCTTCAATTATTTTACTACAATAACTGCTCAAACGTAGTGATTTCGGTTCTTAACAAAAAAATTGTAAATGTCATAATTTACTATTTCCTAGAAGTTTTTGTCTATGAAACAAAACCATATGACGATCAGAGTTTAGAACTATTTGTAAAAACGAACCAACATCAGGAATGTGTCACAATATTCCCAAATAAGAAATTAAAGATTCATTGTTATTGAGAAAATAATTGTCATTGATATCTATGGCTCTAAATCAGAGGCTATCCCTGGATGCATTTCTACATGTTACAGGGATAGTCAATGTGTCTCCGCCATAAGATCAAACTGTCAAAATGTGTATAATATAATGGCGTCCCTTGTACTTTCTACATCACGATGGGACTCTACATAATCCATGTTGTTAATATTGTCCGATGTTTTTCTTTTTATGACCGATGTTAATTAGTGACAAACAAAATAACAATAAATATAAGATACATTCGCTGTATAATGTATGTGTGCACTAAAACCAGACACACAAGTTTCGGTGGTATAGTATTTAAATCGTGTCAAATGTAAAAAAACGTTTCGTCTCAAACCAGTTTTAGCTAAAGGTAAGGTAGAGCGATAGATATAGGTTTGTGTGTTTGCTACTTTTATGTACTGTATGGAGCTTACCTTAAAACGCACAGTATTCATAAAAAACATTGTTACAATAGGTATTTCATTTTTGTTATTCGTAATTCTCACTAAAATTACATTATACAACTAATTTATGAATCCATAGAGTTTGAATTTAAATATTAACATAATTTATTCCTTTCATCGATATTACAATTGGAAGTACCTACAAACCAATTAAACATAGGCGGCACTTGACCTAAGGTTGCCCATTAAAAAATGAATTGACCCAGTGCTACCAGTGCCTAACCTATTAGATCATATTGATAATAGATTAACAGTGTTCATAACAAGCTAGAGTCAAGTAACAGTCTTGAGTTTTTACTGTAACTAAAACAATTATATGTCTGCTCTAACCTAATATGAAACACGCAGTAAATGTGCTGATATAAGAGGTCTGTAGGAGGAGGGTGGGCTGTCCCTAGAAGGCGGTGGGCACACCGGGCGCGAGCCGCGCTATGTGTGCCGACGACCGATCGCAAGGACGACCGCGTTCGCCTACTCGACACACAAGCTGTGGAATTAAGAAATTTCGAACCTACTATCGTGAAGAACCAGAGCAACACGGTTTGGGGCCGAAAATAAAACTTTCTTGATCCATAGACTCAAAATAAATTAAATATTCAAGCTCTAGTGTAAAGCCAATCGAAATTTAAAACTAAAAAGAGAACCGACTTCAATGGCACGGTTTGGGAGTACTTTTACCTTAAAATACTTTTTTAAACAAAAATTGAATTTTGAAAATCGGTCCACAAATGGCGGAACAATTGCGTAACAAG
Organism: Epirrhoe tristata; assembly: GCA_951394285.1. Taxonomy (NCBI): domain Eukaryota; kingdom Metazoa; phylum Arthropoda; class Insecta; order Lepidoptera; family Geometridae; genus Epirrhoe; species Epirrhoe tristata. The sequence continues at coordinate 240,834 of OX596139.1, read as the reverse complement.
ATAATTCTACTTTGACATTGGCATTTGTCAAATTAATTATTGTCAATTAGGTATCCTAGAAACGCTCTCTCTCTCTCGGCAAACGTAGTATAGGACGCCCCCCGGCCAGGTGGAGTGACGATCTGCGAAAGGCTGCCGGCAGAAGCTGGATGCGTCGAGCTGAGGACAGGGCGCAATGGCGCGCACTAGGCCTATGTCCAGCAGTGGACTACCATAGGCTGATGATGATGATGATGATGAGAAACGCTCTTCCGTACTAACAATGTAACAATCTATAGACTGTTTCGCGGCTGCGCACTTCGCATTTTTTTGTATTCTATTATTACAATATTGACACTACCACAACCGCTTCTTCGTAATATAATATATACCTACCTAATAATACCTGTCTAAAATCGTTAATTGCCGCCACTTTTTGAAACACAACAAAAAATCACCCTGAGTCACGTGTGCTGAGCATGTGCTGAAATAACATTTTGCATAAATTATAAAGCTATAAATTCTCATAAAAAAATGCTATAATATTAAACTGGAAGACTTCTGTTCTTCTGCTTCTTAACTTAACGGAGTATCTAAAAGTATCTTGAACGTAACAAAGTAAAACGGAACAGAAACTTCATATAAATTCAACTTTTATAAACTTCATCGAGTCCGTAGTTTTCCAAGTCGCACTGAAGGCATTCGATCGGGTATGCGTTCCAGTTAACGATTAACTAACTAACTGCAGTTTCTAAACACAGATATTATTGAAGCACACACACAGCTATAGCATTTGCACACAATTATCTGATAATAGCCAACTGTTATGATATGGATAGCTTGTTTTTATGTTTTAGCTACGTAATATGAGAATACGAACGTCCAATTGAAGCTGATACGATTTTCCTAAAGGGAATTTTGGGAAACAGCAGATTTTAGGGGCCTCAAAAGGAATGATAACATTCATTGTGTTTTTTTTTTGTAAATTCGCTAATACCTTTCTTATTAAAATTGAACATGTAATTATTGTAGTTTTGTTTATAAAAAAAAGTGAAGAACACGTGAACAAATCAGGGAACTTAACCATAACCATAACTTGCGAGTTTAATTTAAAATTCTGAGCATAAATTACTACAATACTAATGTTTCGCCTTTCCTAGAATGTGAAAAGTTAGTAAGGTTGTAAGACTAATTAAGTTCTTGCTGATTCAATTAATCCAAATATTATAAACACTTTAACTTAGTTACTATTAATATTATGTATATTTTTTTGTTATGTTTATGTATGTTTATTATATTTTTACGTATGTTTAAATAAAAATATTTGTTTCTTTCATTCTCTTTGTACATGTACCCACTATCTATTTTGCACATCTCTCTAGCCTCAAAAAAAACTCTGGAAGAAACTCTTTATAGGGTTAAGCTCGCCTTTGTACATGTCCATGTACATGTGTGTTGTTTTTGTTATTAGCCTGTGTGTGTCTATTTGTACAATAAAGAATTAAGAATAAACAAGACACTAGTCGCAGAGACTAGTGTCTTGTTTATTCTTGAATGTCATCCTGAATGTGTGTTATACTTTGTAACATAGGTATAACGTTTATTTTACAGGCATTTTTGTAAAAGACACGATACGATGAAATAAAAAGACTTAGTCCTTTCATTTCCTCTTGGGCCAGATGACGCTTTAGCGAGCGTGAACATAAGAGTTCATACATTGCCCCCCTTGGACTCTCTTAAAATGTTGTCTGTTTCAGCGTATGATGCGAGCGTATGATCGCGTAAAATAAAAGAATGGTCTACGATAAATGGCTAAATAATGAATACTTTTGTAGGTTTACTCGGTGCTGAAAATAAAGGATGGTGACAGCGAGCTGCTGTCATAAATCATTTCTTACACAAAAAATTAATTTAGGAATTATAAAAATTTAACTGTTCTTCCTAGAAGGCACACGGTACCAAGAACTACTTTATATTCAATATTTATCATACTCATCAGGTCGAAGTAATCATTTAATATGCGTTGATTGGAATGCAATTTATTGTTATGTAAAGGCATTATACAATCATGTATGTTTCTTGGTTTAATATCCATCAGATCAATTTGTTGCATCCTGATCTATTATTGATACAAGCCACGGTAGTTTGTTCAATTATTATCTATTCTTAGTCGTTATGGATAAGAAAATGTATAATAATTATCACATGACGAGTTACATTAGTTTATTTCTGCCCATGGCCGCGTGGTTTCGATTTTGTAACATGCTGTTGTACACTGCTTATTTTAAGTTGCATAAAAATCCTATTTCATCCGAATCAGAAAATATATCAGTATATTACAGATTTATATTAAAAAAGGTGTAGAATCAACGAGATATGGCTTTTTGCAGATTATGAATAGGAATTTCTAACATTTAGGTTGTGCGATAATAGCCAATCTGCACAGCATTAAGCTACTTAGATAAATGCCTGTAAACACACACTATAGCGTAGATTGTAGCGCAGCGGACCAGTTTATGCTTTGAAGCTTCGGCAGCAACATGCGAACTATTTCCATCGCCCATCAGATATACACTTTGATTTACTTATTCCGGTGCAGATGGCCTCTACCAAGAAACTTTAATACTCTAGAATATTCTTCACCATCGACTCCTATAAGAAATAACATGCCAACGCACTTATTACCATTTTACGGGAGAGCGAGTCAAGTTTAAGAATAGTCAAAAAATATTAGTTGAAAGCATATTGCTATGAATGCAATCAGACGATACCATTAGATTGTTTAAGTTTCCATCACGAATATACTTACTAACTAAACTAAACATCTAAATACCTATGATAATAAAGCTGTTCTATTTCTATTTCTATTTCTATTAATAAAAATGTTGCAATGGGGTGTCAATATACAAAAGCAAACTTTGTAAAAGACTAAACCTATTGATGACTAGCTGAATCAATTTATCGTGTCAAACAATCGCAATTAGTTTGTGCTAAAGTATTAGACCTCTGAATAAATAAGCTTTATAAATTGTTTAATTTAATAGATACGTGGGTAATTAGGGCTTGAGGTATCAAAGTCGAGTACTAGATAATTGGTAGAAATCTGCGTTCAGCTTGTTGGATCCGCTCGATATGCACAATTGATTTTGACATTGGTTTCCATTATTACTGCAGTTCTTCTACACACAATGCGTTGGGAAAAGACCGCGTGCAATTCAATGCACAATACTTATAGCTAGTTTCTACAAATAATAGCGTTTTTATTATAACTAATATTTCATTTATTGGCGCATAAAATTCAGTATCAGTTACAGATTAAATGAATATATTTTTTAATCAAAATAATTATGAAAATCAACGCTGTTAATACTGAGTACAGACAGTTATTTTATGTTGTGTTGATGTTTTAGAAGCTTGTAGAACAAATGATTTTAACGAACTTTGTTTGTATTTTATTAATTTGAATAGAAAAATAATAAACTTTCTAATAAGATTTTATTTCATATAAAACATCCTTCATAATATTATAAATGCGAAAGTATGTGTGTGTGTGTGCGAATGTTTGTCTTCACGAATCTCCATGACGACTTAACCGATTGTAATGAAATTTGGTATGTAGGTAGATAGTTTAAGTTACGGAATAACATAGAGGCGAGGACAAATTAATTACTATGGAACTATTACTTAGTCGATGCGTAATCGTTGTTTTAAAAGCATCCCATTTGTTCGTTTGGTTTTGATTCAATTACTTAGATTTTGAGAAGATTCATCACCGAAAAGAACATCAATTCGTATTTGTTGTCTTGACACTATAGTATTAAGTCGCAAAATAGTTGGAGTAGAATAACCTAGCTTTTATATGATCAAAGTGGTATTAAAGGCTCTTTAGTCGACTGGCCCCGGAAAAAACTGGCCCTACGGGGCTAAATAGAGACCATTGACTTTGACTTTGAGTAGCTGAAGAATATCTTTATAGACCTAATATTTAACTGCTGTTGTGTAATAAACGGAGGCGCCTTGAAGGTCTAACTTAAGTCAGTAATTGCTACAACTACAGTTTTTAAGATAATAATCGAAGTGATGACCTTCCGACCTTAAGTTTAATCTATCGAGATAATCGCAGACTGCGGTTATTTTTTCGGAAATTGAGTAAAAACCAACCAGCACTATCAATTAATTTGTAAGTATTTTATTCTTCTTTTTTTGCCTTAAACCCTACCTAATCTTATCTAAATCAAGGATAATTCCAAAGAAACTCTTACACATTATAATATCAATTACTTGTTTAAAGTCTATCGATCGTATATTGCCTGTGTGCGAAGTGTAATGAAATAGCAAGTAACCTCTTTGTGATTCAGTTTCAGTTTACAAACAAAGCTTACGAAAGAAGTCTGGTACAAACAAAGTATGTAACTGTGACCTTCGCGGAGCACTTTCTCGGAGGCAGCCACGCGTGACATACCTGACATTACATCTATTCTGGACTCTGCTCTTGGGTCTTCGAGCAGATGAGATCCATGGGTACAATGAAAGTACGTCTTGCTCGTGGTTAGTTCGCAAAATTGAAATGGACTTTGAGTTAGGTATTATGGTTGCCATTCATGAAACAACTTTACTTTTGAGAAGAGTAAATGAAAGGAAGGGAAACTTCGGCCTGCAGTGGAACATCATAGGCTCTAAATAATAATATACCTAAGTCCTCAAAGCTTTTATTTATCACTTAGGCCAATTGGTATGCAGTGACTCTCCAGTCAAGAATATAATGCTAAATAAAACCAGCCAAGTTCCCATTGGAAATACGTCGATGACGTGGAAATATGTGTGCATCGGGCCACGTGGTGCCGCAGCGCCGAGTTCGTCACCCTGACTCATAGCTTCTAGCGACCACCACTAGTACATTCCACGTGCCTCCAGAAAACTTATTACAAATTGGTCACTGACTCATACGAACTTACTATCACAAATTGCATAAAACATTTCCCAAGCACCAATATCAAATTCGAACGCATGATTATGTACTTACTTAAAAATCACAACCATTTCCTTGATTGCCCGTTGGTCAGAGAGCCACTATTTTTATGTTGACTCAAAATTACAACAATGATCAAAATCACTAACGAAAAAGGATAAAAGAGTCTAGACAACCAATATAATAGAGACGCTCGATGCGGGTGATAGGTTCACTAATGCAATGAGGTGTTGAGTTCTCACAAATTCTACAATAGTGTTGGTACAGTATAGGTGAGCAGTAAAGATGCTCGAATCTAGCGTTTTAAATGACGGTATAAAGTGTCCACATCATTATTTCACCGGCATTTAGACGCGTGTTGAAGTAGCTGTGAATGACCACAGGAAAAAAAGCCTCTAAATACTTCTTATTTTTTTGTTATTATTACATACCAGTTTAGCAAGACTGATCGTTTTTTGTGACAAGCGCAACAAGTTTCAACGCAACACTAAAATATGTTTTTATACTGGGATATTTGTATCTGTAATACTTGTGCTTTGTTTTTTATCCTACCTATTTTACAAATGCTTATTTTAAAAGGATCATGGGTCAGTTCTTTTAATTAATCAAACCGTCGGCGTCATGGCTTTTCACATTCCAGATTCAGTTAACAAAATACATTTTACAATTTCCTTTGCACTGTAGAAATTAAGATAAAATGGTATGATGCTATAAAAAGGAAGATATATATATACTAATAAATAACAAAACAAAAACTTAAATATACTTACTAATTAAACTAAAAAACACACTTTCCTATAATCATAGAAATAGATTTATGGTAAATAATTGGTTTAGAAACGAACACTCGTCGCAAGCTTAGTTATTCCATCGAATTCCTGAGCTGCAGTAGTTATCATTCACGGCGTAGCCCCCGTGTAATGCATGCAGGGGTGAATGACCGGTGATAACCGCTTCGCGCTATCAGCACACTGGTTGCATCGTTAGACTAACCTGTTTCTATTACACCGCGTATGTTCGACTTCTATGTAACAAATACTTGTGATTCAATTTAATATAAGTACATGATTTTGGATTATTTAAAATTTATATTTCAACACGAATTAAATTTTTGTTTGTTTTATATTTCAAGTAAAATAACAATTTCTTATTTTTCATTGCGTCAGCATCTTTTGAAATCTTTTTTGGAATATTTAGGTTAGCAAAGGAGTAGAGGAACTCAAATTAGGACCGAATTATTACCGTCTACCCCCACCAACTGCCCCCACGCGGTGGTAGACGGTAACACTTATGACTATCCACCCCCGAAATCTACCTAATTTTTCATGAAATGTATAAAAGATTAAGAAAAAGGTTAAGATTAAGGAAATCTGTGGTATTTCCTATCCCTACGGGAATGAGAAGTGATCCTAAATACAAACATGAAAACTAGTCTACCTACGGTTTTGGTTTTGAATGTTTCGCTTTGTGTCAGGCTATCTTGTATTATTTCATAATAAATTCCCATTCAACACTAGATAATACCCGACGGTCAGGATGATATAACGCCATTATCGTTTCACAATCTGAGCGTGACCGCCGCCGCGGTCTTCGCTAGCGTGACTCGAAAGTCGAGAAAAAACTCAAGCGATGCCAATTATCTCTGTCCCCTATAATCTCGTACCGAACTGAGCTCACTGTTTATGAAAAAAAGTTTCTGCTGCGGACTCATTTGTACAAATAATTCAGATATGCTATGAATATTGATTGTAAACTAGCTAACAAGCGAAACAACGACAACTGGGACAATCTGTTTGAATAATTCAGATACTTTGACTAAGCCTTAGAGCCTCTTAAAGCTTCAGAACAAAGTTTGACGCGGGTTGATTGTGGAGAAAGTGAACGATAACTTATTTAATTATTTTAATAAATATCTTGTAAGTACCTACATAACTCGATTCACGGTTCAGCTCACCTGAGAACGCAAATGTTCTCCGAATATCATCGCGCGGAATACTAAACGCTCCGAATGCAACGGTTGGAACCGGTGACAATGTTAGAGAAACAGTCAAAATAGTAATTTTAAACTCTTTATCTATGTAGATAGAGGTCAAATCGGCGGCTCAGTAGACACCGCGGTGCGTGTCGTGGGAGCGACCAAACCAACAATGATGTTTGGAATGTGATACGAAAAAAACGTGCAAGCGAGAAGGCGGTGACGAATGAGAGAGAAGAGCAGCAGGCGCTTCCGTTGAGGGTCTGCGCAGGTCTCGGCGAAGGCTGCCGGTATCAGGTGATTGATAGGGATCAGGTTACAGTTCAATGAAATGTGCATTCTAGTTCTAACAAACAGTTCATTCTATCACATGTTTCACATTCACAACAAGGATAACTTTGAAAAGTGCAACATAATTTATTCCAAGTTCAGAATTTCATCTTCAATCTATTTTTGTTGATTCCTTTAAACTTGTAACAGGAAAAGCGAAATAATGTACCGGAGCGCTTCGATAATTAGCATTCCATTTTGTTCTTACCTTAAAATAAATAAAAATTAATAATAAATAAAAAATAGTAAAAGGTCAAGGTTAAAATTTTATTAATATCTACTCTAAACTTGGTTACTAATCATCGAGTTTTATAAAACTACTTTGTTTTATTGCATGTTATTGTTTGAAATAAACTTTGCTGAGTTTTCATACAATATCTGGACCTAACGATTCTCAAAGTGAACGCATAGAAAAGTAGGTTTACTAAGTCTAAAAATAAAATGCGATAATTCGTCCGGAAGGTCATTAGGTCGTAGGAAATATAATAAGGCGTTTGTTTACAAAGTTTGACATTGCAGGCGCGGGTTTGTTTACCCCTCGCGCTGCAACATCATAAAAAGCTAATTTTATCGCGCGGCGTGTACCTGCTCTGTTTTGCTTCTTAAAAACTACCTGCATTTTGTTTTCACTGCGAACAATTTTCCGTATTGATTTGATAAACATTTCATTGCCGGAATTCTCAATCAGCATATTATTTTACAATTTTGTTCAATATTGAATAGATTTATTTGGCGAATACCATGAGTTGCAAATTCTTTGCAGTATGAATTTCTCAACTTATTTTTTCTCTTCCATAATCTCTAAAAGAAAATTGCTTCGGTTAATTTGGAGATGAGTTTGAAATTGGATATGAACTTCTTTACATGCTTGGGACAAACTAATTTACTCAATATCTTTTATGATAAATATCTGTAATATTTTTTTTTGTATTATAAACTTTCACCAAGCGAAAAAATAAATAGTCTTTTTTCATATAAGACTCTACTTTTACTATATTTTTTATCTCTACTTGTTCGTAACGTCTCATACGGTCTCGCATCAACAAACTACAATTAACCCAGCGCAATGATCGGGTTTAAAGTTATAATTGTTGGGGTCAATAATGAACGCGAAGGGCAGAGGTCACCGTCTGCGTCATTTTATATTACTCTAATTGATATGACTTGAAGATAGTCAATTATGTTCCTCTTTGATCTCCAAGTTCCTATTCAAATGTGTTTTCATTATTTTAACTTAGACTTTTCTAATATGAATATTTTCGTTACTTGGAAATTCATCATGAACATTATTAATAAGCTTTTATACGGTTCTGTTCTAATATTTTTCATGTTTATGTTATGCATTACGAATTAACGAGCATGCGCATGTTTCAAGTGCATTATAAAATAATAACTAGCAAAGACATGCAGCTATAAATACTATGAATTCTTATTTTCCTTAGCCGAAGCAATCTCATGTTTCTACTAGTTAATTGTTTCTATTCGTTTACTACTTAATCACGAAGTTTAGATTATAAAGATTTTCGTTTTTTTAAGATTGGTCTTAGCTACAAGGACTTGTAAGTCATGGTTTTCTTAAGAAACGGATCTGTTTAAAAGTACCGGTAAGTAAGCGATGTTATCAGACCTTCTCTATCAGCGTATTAGTATTAACCTCAGCTTAATTCTCAAGTTTGGTAGACCTACTTTCGTAATATAAACAGAATATTGGTTGTTCCTTTACAGATTAATATCCTCAGATCCACGTTTGAACCGCTCATTAAGTCGCTGCGTCTACGTCATAGAGTCAACAAATATAGCCGTGATCTTAACAATCCATCTGCTTAGCTTAATCGGCTTATAGTAAACACCTTGTATCTTAATAGCAAGATAAGGTGTGTTTATCCCGAGTGACGCCGCAAATGGACGCTACATCCAAATAATAAACAAATGCCACGTAATGGGATATTTTAATGTTATACAAAACTTGAACCTAGGATCGCTAAAAGTTCAAGATTGCGTCTTATTTTAGGTAAAGTTGAGTTCAACGGATACCTTACAGACGGTAATTACGTAAAATCACATACAACTTGTGTATTGAGTAATACTGGTTATAGTAGAAAGGTAGGCTTGACGGTATCTACTTATTAAAAACAGGAAAGAACTTAAACTTTGTCAAAAATACTTAGTTTCACTTCGTAATCAGATCAACGCCATTAACATTCTTCTGGCCAACAGTTGGCATTCGCGATGGACACTAACTTTCACTGGCGAGCCACCAGATGAAGTGACCCGTGGACCACTTCAATACGATAGGATATAGAAGTATAGGAACTGATAAAATTGATGTGAGGACGTAAATAAACATAATGGTGACGATTGAGTGAGATGACCGCGTGAACTGCCGCTAGCTAGTGAGCTAGCGGCAGTGGCGTGCAACGATGATAGATGCGAACGATATGAAAAACGAGAACTTTGAATATATTCGCAAATGAACATTAGCATAAATAATAATCAAGTGGCTCGACCACTTGAGTTATATAAATAACATCTGAAGATTATTGCTAGAATATTGTTGTTGTCAGAATCGAATGGGGTTCATTGAAATGTAGAGATTTTCAATCATTAGTCTTTTGGAAGAGTACAGGTAAGAATTCCACTTAGTAGTGAAGCAGAAATTAGAATCAATTAAAATTGAAGCATCACGCATTATGAACAGAAAATCCGATCCGAGATGTTCCATTTCACTTAAAAGATAAAGCGATCGTTGCCGCAGACGGCGCATAACACGAGCCAAACGAAAGTACACTATTTCAGATAGACGATCTGATGCTTGTTTTCTTTGTTAGTTTAAAGAAAGTGAAGACAATTGCAGAACATGCAAAAAATACTATTAATTGGTAACCAGCCAGACGTAAAATGTTAGGTATGGTGATGTTATTATTTTTAAAGTATAATGAATGAATGAATGAAAATTCTTTATTGCACACCATTAATAAAATTAAAACAAAAAAACAAAAGAAAAACCAGATAAAATGTACAATTATGTATATTGTTTTCAAATAGTTGGTCAAAACCATTTGTTTCATGTTGTCTGATAGATTTTATAATCAGCAGTCATCTGAAGTGCCAACATAGGTTATCGATTACTTAACGCTTCAATTATATTGAAACTAAAAGATACATTAATTAAGTACATTAATAAGTAGTATCACATTAACAATGTTTATTTTTAAATGTCATGCAATCGTTCATTTGGAATTAAAATGTGAATTTGGAGATCGAATCGTTTTGGTCGGGCGATTTGCCTTGGACCACTTACGCAACATTTACATTTGCCGGCATAAGCGGCGATTCGTCCTTTTGATGCATGACCAAAGTTGGAAACGAAGTCGAGCGCCTTGATTGTGTGTTGTTAAAAATTTCCCTATTCTTTAACCAAAGAATAAAATACTCGCTTCATCAGTTACAGCATCGTTTTGATGGACTCCGGATAAGCTGCGGATTGCGACGCGCTTCCTATACAGTTTAATATTCCAGTTGCAGCGGGCGCTCATTGCTAAATGCATCGTTTCATAGTTTCAACGCGTGTTAATGTCGAAATAAAGGTAATGCATTATCGATTTGTTTATTGGATTGTGGCAACCATCGAGCGTCACATCGGGGACAGCGCTGGGCCCTACACTCTACTGAACTTTACGAAATCTCTTATCAAATCATTGACCCAATTTTTGGAGATAACTGCAAATAGTGAAGTAATCCTAACAGCAATAGATCTTATCTAAATCAAATAGGAACGAGAAAACTCACCTCGAGCCCATCCGGTGAGGACGTTTCCGAGATAAGCCACCTTGTAGACGGGGTCCGGGTCGCTGATGCGAACGCTGTTGGTGCGGCGCAGCAGCTTGCCGAGCCCACGTGACAGGCGGCCCAGCGTGCGCGCGGTGAAGTCCTTCCCGGTGGTAAGCTCGGCCAGGCTGCCCTCGGCTGGCAGGCAGGACGTCGGCGCGCGCGGTGCCAGCCTCGGCAGCGTCAGCGGCACCGAGCGTCGCCGCTCCGGCGTTAGCGTCTTCGCTTGGTGCACACTGTACACGTTGCAGTTCTTCTTGAAGCTCTGACCGTTTGCGTCTTTGGTTTGGTCCGCCTCGTCAGTCTTATCGTCGTTGGCCTTTAGCACGATCCTACCGTTGAGGTTCTCGCTGGAGGCGGAGTTGTTGTTGAGGCTGTCGGTGTGCGGCACGCTGAGCCGGCGCTCGGTGCTGGAGCGCCGCTTCATCAGCGAGGGGTTGCGCAGGAGGATGCTGGTCTCGCTGGAGCTCCGGTTCTTGAGGATGTGGATCTTCTTGACGCGTGAGACGGCGCAGTCGACCTCGTCCGCGCTGACCATTCTCTCGGTCTTGCCCTCCTCATCTAGAAAACGTACTCGCAACCCATTAGATTTGCATTCGTTCGTTTTTTCCGCATCTTGCAAGCGATCAGGATGATTTTTCGCTTCGGCGTCGAAGCAGTGGCGCTCGTTCTCGCTCAGCGTTCCGAGAGCCATTATTCCCGTTAAATAAATCTTGTTCTCTGTTGGATCTGTTACATTCTGGCTTCAGTTTCTGGCTTGAATCTTTTCGTTGAAGGGACCTTTCCCAGAAAGGTTCGAAAGCGACCGGTCACTTCGATAATAAATAAAACACACACAGAGTAGTACACACCGCGTCCATTAAAGAACGGCACCGGTTCGGAATGTAGCCTTCTCACTGCTCGCACTCGTCCGGCGGGACCCGGCCGCGGGAGGGAGAGATATTTCGAGTCAATTAAATTCTAATACGCGAGAGAAAACGGGTCTTTAATTGGGGATCGATTATGTTAGTTTCACTGTAAGTCACTTTGTTTCGATGTATATTGTGCGCAAGCGCGACGCGTGCGACCGGGGCGAGGCGGCGCGGCGGAGTGAGCGTGCGGCGAGCGGCGCGGCGCCTGCGCACAGGCACACACACTAGATCCAGGCTTTGATTTAATCCACTTGTGGCTAATGCGCAGTTGTCAGCAGCATCTGAAACAAATAATGTAAATTATCGGATGCTGAGGCTCCACACTCCCGCGGGTCCGCCCGATAGCGTATCGAACCGAACGTGAGGTTCCTAACTAGCGGAACGGTAACAGGTGTTGCTATCTATTCACAATCATTGTACTCGATGGTAATACCTACTATTTAACTAATTTTCATAATTTTCTGAATATTAAGCAAATATATGAGACTCAAACTATGCAAAGTAGACTAAGAGAAGTAGAGGAGTTTAAGAAAGATTATAAGCAAAGTAGGTGAGTTAGGTACTCACCTACTTTGCTTATAATCTTGTGTTATGGGACAACAGAAAACGATTTTTTTTATTAAAAAATAAACACATGTTTGTCTTGAGGGAGCATCGAACCCACACACAACCAGCTCGCAAGTGTATGTAGAGCATTCATTTTATTATAGCCAGAGCTTCCTCATATTAAATTACAAGTTATCCGAGAAGAGAAGAACTCAAATGCACAAAATCGAGGAAACAGGCATCTACATGCATTTTCCTTGCATTATTGTACAGTTGCTGGCAATAAGAAGGCAAACTTTTTTTTCAACCTATTTCGTCCCACTGCTGGGCAAAGGCACTTCTTGTTCATAAAGTATGATCATAGATAAACCAATGTGGGACACAACAAGCACTAAAAAGTGAAATAAATATTAATAAGTATTAATATCTAAAGATATGTAAATATTAGTCTAGAATCATGTTCGTGTTTCTTTAGTTCAATTCTTGACAATTTTTGTTAAGAATCTCTAGATGTTATTGTAGAGGACTGTACCTGTATATACACGTAGTTATGTATATACTTATAGCTATCAACATCCTGACAACACGAAGTCGTAAAGTTTTTGCTCAATACAGACAGTATTTACCTAAAACCCAAACCAGTTAAATTCCTGCCTAAGTACTCAAATTAAGTGCTTAGTTTTTTGGACAATAGTTTTTCTTACATTGTCGCTTGACGTCGCAAAATGTCGCCAATTAAAATAAAACTTAGCAAAAAAATCCTTAAGCCGGGTTTCCACCGTGAAAGGGTAATGAGCGAGAGATGGTTAAGCGGAACGGACTGCTTTTCTATGAAATAGATTTTTATTTGCACCAATAAAGAGTTTTGACTTCCACCGCAAAAGGAAATTGCGAGCTAGGAATGCGCTGAGTTGGAGCTGAGCGAGCTGAAAATGAGAAATGGGAAACTGACAATTTCTAGCTGCCACAAATAATGCGTAGGTAACCATAGAAACAATCAACTTGGTCCGTACGAAATCCGCCCATCTCGCGGTGGAAACCCGGCTTTAGAGATATATTCGAAAACAGAATGAACATGGTTTGGTTAGTAGGTAACTGATATTATATTGATTGATCTTACTTGTAACAACAAAGGTCTCTATCGATGGTGCTATTTACTACTCTGAGATCCGAACCAGTTTAGAACCAATTAAGCATAAAATTAACACACATGCTTTAAATGGTAATTATGAGATGTTTGTTCGTTGATCTAAGCTACAAACATACAAGGATTTAATTAAACATTACACAGTGTAAGTACTAAATAGAAAATATCAAATAAGGATAAGATTTTTCAGGGAAAATTATAGATCTCTTGATGTATGTACATAATCAAAAACTGATTTTGCATCGCCGTCTAAAACATAGGTATGTACCTATCTAAGTACTTATATTATCGTGTATCGTTGAGTGTACAGTCAAATATAGAACTGCCTAACTTTTAAGTCGGGTAAAAAACTAGATAGCAGCACCAATATTTCTGTATTAATTTAATTTATTAATTTATATGTATAATTATTAATTAATAAGTATTAAATAATATAATATTAATATAAAATAAAATAATATATATTAAATACAGAAATATTGTCATCATCTCCCTGACCTTATTCCACGCTAAGTGGGGTCGGCACAACATGTCTTCTTCTTCCACTCACTCCTATCACTCATCAATTGTGCATCCACTCCTTTTACATTCATATCATCTGATTACAGAAATTACTGAAATATTGTATAAGTAATAATTAAATGCTAACTCAAGGAAGGTTCCCAGACAAAAATTCCGCCCAGCTCAAGTGGGATTGGGCCGGCCATGTCTGTCGCATGTCGGCGACTTGTGGGCAAAGACCACAACTGAATGGGTGCCCAACACAAGACGTCCACGCGGCAGACCACCACGGAGATGGCGGGACGAGTTAGATGTGCATCTTCCAGATTGGCCCACTGCAGCCATGTATAGGAAAAACTGGAAAAAAGGGAGAGAGGCCTTTGTCCTGCAGTGGGACAATACAGGCTAAAATAATAATAATAATAGCTCAAGGAAGGCAGACCACCAGAATGTTCGTAGTACCACGTCATTCGTGGTCGGATAACAATGGTTGAGGTTGGCATGAGACCAAGATAGCCTATTTGAGAGGAAGCTTTCCTAACGATGGGCTTAAAGGTTGGAATGATGATGATGATGCCGCGAGTGCAAGTAAATTATTTAAAAGCATAACTATACAAAATAGTTTAATATAAAATGCAAAGCTAATAGTTTCAAAGTATGAATATTAATTTTATTACAAGACTGATTGATCGATGTTATACACAAACCAAGTTAACTTAACTAGAACTAGTTTGAACTTGGTTTATGATCTATGCTTTATACTTTATTGATCTGTTTATTGTCAAGCTAGAGTCGACATAAAGTTTTTTTTATATTGAATAAAATTTACTGGCACATTATAAATATGTACTAAAAACAGAAATATACAGAGATTTTGACCTATAATCATAACTTTAATATCTGCCCTTAGTTTTTATGAGACATATCACCAATAGGTGTAGTGTTGGCAACCAGGTTCTCATTTTGAGTCTCACAATGTAATGTTTGCGGCGTGCTTAGTATCGGTTTGCGGTTGTGTTGTGCAAATTTAGCAATACGTGATATATGCCGGCTTAGCCAAACAAACGTAAGAAATTATATCATGTGTGTCCTATAAGTGAACTATAATTGGGTTATACTCGTATATATAATGTACAAACAAATACTGTTTCCGTCTTTCAACTTGGTTCTATTTATGTTATAGTGTTACCAGATTTATTAGATTGAATTTAAAATATAATGCAAATAAAAATAACTAAAAATCTAAACAGGATCACAACTGTAAAACCTGGTATAGGGCTAGTCAGAGGCATGTGCAAATATGTATTTTATTGCTAGTGGTTTAAATCAGTCGATGCTGAGAAGAGCAAAAACCTGTTCTGCCAACCCCACATAAAAGTGGGATAAAGCAAGGAGATAATGAAGATGATGATGATTAGTCAAAATCATTGACACCTATTGATCCGACCGTGTCAGACCGATTGCCAATCCGCCGGGGACGACAATACGACAATACTGCGTAGTTGCACAATAGGCTTGTGACACCGTGACGCGCATGCTGACGAGGACGTCTGTGCCTGCCACAGGTTCTGTACATTACATCAACAAGAAGCATGTTCTAGAATAACCTATGCCTGCAGCAGTGATAGAGAAATACTTCTTCTGGCTGGCCACTTCCTGAGTCAAATACAAGAAGGAGTAATAAATGTTACAACTAATCAAACAGAATAGATGTCTCCCCAATCAGTTAATTTTGAATTACAATAATACAAAGCTTCAAATTTAAAAAAAAAATATACATAGTGACAAAAGTTTCCCGCTTACCACACTCATATTTTACAAGACATCTACTGTGACAAATCGAGGAAATATGATACGAAATGCGTTTGTTTTATGCTCTTTTTATGTCATACAACGGACAAACCATTAAAGAAGCGAGGAACCCTATAAAGCCAAGACAGATCCATCGATCCATGTACAGATAAGCGGTGACAAACACACCTGCACGACACATACGAATTTATGGTGGTTTTATAAGTTCCTGTCTGTAGTATTTGCACAAAGAACAATCGAATCCACTCTGCACAGCACACAAGGGGGATACGGTTTTATAAAAATCGTAAAAATAAGACGACGGTGACTGGATCACCT
This sequence comes from Epirrhoe tristata, assembly GCA_951394285.1. Classification (NCBI taxonomy): domain Eukaryota; kingdom Metazoa; phylum Arthropoda; class Insecta; order Lepidoptera; family Geometridae; genus Epirrhoe; species Epirrhoe tristata. Next base: position 224,518 of record OX596139.1, on the reverse strand, counting down.
TACCCACTATCGTAGGTGGCAAAAACTGAGTACTTGCCTACCTATTACAAGTATTTGTGTTGAAGTAACTCGTTTAGTTAGATGTTTTGTTTTTAATAATAACCACGGCAGGGAATATCACTTATTAGTGTATACAATAGACGTGAAGAATGTCTCTTAGGGATAGTCGTAATCTTGTTTATTTCTAGCTTTTTATCGTTGAACTGTGAGGATAACCTTTAAATTATATCAAAAAACGTAGGTATTTTACTAACCACGGTACTCCGCATGTTTTGACTAGATACAAGCTATTTTGCGTATTTTAAAACATTGACTGTGGTAAGTCAAAAATCAAATAAGTATGTAACGATGGTAATGATAAAGATTGCTGAAATTGTAGACATTTAAAGAACGTTAATGGTAGCTATGTCGTTTATCTCAAGAACAATTGGTGATTTGTATTTTTTAGGAATTTGGGTTTTGTAGAATTTGCGCGCATAAAAAGAGTATAGTCATTTATAAGTTGCCGCTTGACTGCCTCGGCACAGGGGAGACTGCACACACCGACTGTGCTCTATTAGAAATATAGAAGAGAGATGACGTACAGAATTGGTCAAAAATTCGTCTGCTATGGGCACAGTGACTTCCAGCCGCCGTCTTTTTTGATTAGAAACAAATGCCAGCTGTACATGTAGGTTATTTAGACACAGGTTTGCACTATTAGAAACCTGATTGGTCGAATTGTCATCGTAAAACTGCAGCGGTCACAGTGACCTACAATGTGTATGAATATTAAAAAATTCAGAAAGACTGATCAATTTTGAAGAATTAGTAGTGTCTGTAGCTACTTGTTGTACTTACTTACATTGTTGTGTTGTGTAATTTAATTTATGTACTCGTACCTACCTACTCAAAACAATTGTAGATAATTTTAGGAGAGACAAATGTAGACCTACTGATGTCTCTACACATATCAGTAAAGCCAATTTTTATATTTGTCATTACTATAGGTACCTAAAAAATATTTTAGACATACAATCAGACACATTTATTTTATCTACATAAACATATATATTTTATCATAAACAAAATTTTAAGTAAGTAATTAGGAAAGAAACAATGAATAAAACAAAAAAAAATATAAGTATAAACATACAAATGCGATGAATTCCTGGCTTGTGATCGAAGTTTATGGAAGACAAAATATGGATGAGAATCCAATTTTATAAATTTTGGTCGTCATCATAAACAGCTGACAACTTGAATAAAACTATTGCTCGTTATGTTATAATTTGTCCGGATAATTTAAGGTAAATGTCACTAAGTTATAAGTGGGTAATGTAAATAAGTATTTTCTAAACTTATTGTGACAATAGTTGGTGTGCAAGAAGCATAATAGACAACGCAACGACTTGATAACTTAGCGGGTCATTACACTTCGTTGGCTTATTGCTAAGCAAGTATTTCATTACGTGACGTCATTATACCTACTGCTCAACAATCCGACTCGTTTCTGACTAAATGTTTAATTGTGAACAATTAATTGCCTAGTGTTGGTCTCATGTCTTCATAATTGCTATTTTATCGCAAACTCGAATGATACGACAATTAAAATCTATTATTATAAGAATCTTTGTCCTGACTGACTGACTGACTGACTGACTGATAGACAACGTACAGCCTAAACCGCTGGTCGTAGAGACTTGAAATTTTGAGGGTATGTCCGTCTTGGTGCGTAGGGGTGTACTAAGAAGGGATTTTTTGAAATTCAACCCCTAAAGGGGTGAAAAGGGGTAAAAACGATTGTATGAAAAATCGTATTCCTGGCACTTGGAGACATGAAATTTAGAATTATGATAGTTCAACGCTTTTAATGAAAGTCTACATTCAAAAAAATTCAAAACTACCCCTAGAAGGGGATGTAGGGGGTGTTAATGTTTGTATGGGGTTTTTTGAATGCGTGGTCCGATTTGCTTGAAACTCTGTATGATTATTTAAAAATGTAAATAAAAAATTTCCGCACTCTAATAATTTCATAACTACCCCTAAACTGGGGTGAAAGGGGTGTTAAAGTTTGCGTAGGATTTTTTAATACGTGGTTCTATTTGGTCGAAACTCGGTATGAGTATTTAGCAGTAGTGTAATAAAAAATAGCTGCATGTTTTTTTTTCAAAATCTACCCTTTAATGGGGGTGAAAAAGGGGAAGTACAGTACAGATTCTATGGGAGCCATAAGTCCATTGGGAGTGGAAGTGGGGTATTTGGGGAAGGGATAACGTATAAGGGATAAGCGGGAAAAAGTGGAATGAAGCGGGATAAACCGGGAGAATGCGGGATAATGCGGGGGGAAAAGCGGGATAAACAGAAAAAAAGCTGGATAATGCGGGATAAACCGGGAAAAAGCGGGATAATGCGGAAAAGGCGGGGGAAAAGCGGGATAAACTGGAAAAAAGCAGGATAATGCGGGATAAAGCGGGGGGAAAGCAGGTTAAACTGGGAAAAAGCAGGATAATGCGGGATAAAGTGGGATAAAGCGGGGAAAAAGCGGGATAAACCAAGAAAATGCGGGAGAATAGGGGGATAAACTGGGAAAAAGCGGGGTAATACGGGATAAAGCTGGGGAAAAGCGGGATAAACTGGGGAAAAGCAGGATAATGTGGGATAAAGTGGGGAAAAGGTAGGATAAACCGGGATAAAGCGGGGGAAAAGCAAAATAAACTGGGGAAAAGCAGGATAATGCGGGATAAAGTGGGAAAAAAGCGGGATAAACTGGGAAAAATCAGGATAAAGTGGGGGAAAAGCAGGAAAAAGTGGGATAAACCGGGAAAAAGAGGGATAATGTGGGGGAAAAGTAGGATCAAGCGGGAAAAAGTGGGATAAACTGGGAAAAGACAGGGTCATGCAGGATAAAGTTAGGTAAAAGCGGGATAAAGCAGGGAAAAGGCAGGATAAAGCGGGAAGAAGCTGTATAATGCGGGAAAAGCGGGGTAAACTGGGAAAAAGAGGGATAAAGCAGGGAAAAAACGAGATAATGTGGGATAAAGCGGGATAATTCGGGATAAAGCGTGGAAAAAGCAGGAAAAAACGGGATCAAGCGAGAAAAATGGGATGATGCGGGATAAAGTGGGGGGAAATGGGATAATGTGGGATAAGTGGGAAATAACGGGAAAAAATCATAAAATCATATTCCTGGCACTTAGAGACACAAACAGTTAACAGTTTTAATGAAAGTCTGCATACAAAAAGCTTCAAAACTACCTACTACCCCTAGAGGGGGGTGTTGATGTTTGTATGGGGTTTATCGAATGCGTTGTCCGATTCGCTTGAAACTCGGTATGAGTATTAATTAGTGTAATTACAAAATGTATGCATTCAAAAAAAAAAAAACTACCCCTAGAAGGGGGTGTTAATGTTTGTATGGGGTTTTTGAATGCGTGGTCCGATTCGCTGGAAACTCGCTATGTGTGAGTACTGAGTAATGTTTTATATATATTTTTTTTTACTCCACTATAAAGGGGGTGAAAGAGGGAGTAACAGTTGCTATGAGAACCATAAGTCCTAAAAACTTGAAACTTGGAGGGTACATTCTTCTTCTGCTGCATTTTAGGATTTCGTAGGGGTGGGGTGAACTTTTGTATTTAGGGGGTGGGTTGAAAGGGAGGGCTGTAAATAATTCCTGAAACAGGGTGTTGGCGGTGATTAAGTATGTGTGGTATTTCTTAAGTGGGAGTGAGATTGGAAGTGGGGTTAATGGATTTATGGATTTATGGATTTGTGAGTTTATGGGGGGGCGGCAGATTAAAATGTGAGAGTGAGATTGTGAGTCACATTAAGAGTGAGAGCGAGATAAGGGTTAGATTAAGGGTCAGATTTAGAGTGAGATTAGGACTCAGACTCAGTCATCAAAGTTGAACTTGCAGTCACAGTCACTCAGTTTAGTTAATGTGATGAAAAGCTTAAGCTTACTCAAGTGATAAGGGCTATGTTGATATGTACCACGTGAACGAAGTCGCGGGCGTTCACGCTGCTGGTTTCACGCTCGATCGACACGCACGCCCTCTGCGGGAAAGCGGGGAAATTGCGAGCACTCTATCGGAAAATAGGAAGCTTGTAGCCTGGAGTTAACTGGGCAAAACTTGGTGCCGGCTGGATGGGTGGTCAAATGGTGTTGTTATTGCATTATCTACCTGTGTGCACGATGGTATGGTACAGCGTTATAATAGTGCTAACAATGTGTTCATCTTAAATAAATCGCCGCTGAACTAAATTACTTAGCTTACTTTGGGGCTAGATGATGCTGTGTGGAAAGTCCAGCATTATTTATTTATTTATTTATTTATTTACTTTAGAAAAGAATAGAATTGAATAGAATAAAGTTTTATTTTCTCCACATCATATACAACAGTTACACAATAGGTACTTAAATCTACACAATTTTATTTTATTTAGAAGTACTAACTCCAAGGTTTTGATCACTACTGTATTACCAAAGTCACAGGCTAATGTACCTTTTCTTATATATAAGTAGCTGTCCGTCGCGGCGTTACCTGCGGTCGCTCGGGAAACTTCACTTTCCCGGGATAAAATCTAGTCTATGTTCATGAGAGAAAATTTAGGATTCTAATTTTGAAAGAATTTATCAAATCAGTCCAGTAGTTTCGGAGCCTATTCAATTCAAACAAACGTATAGTGTAGATAATGATAAGTGTTGAGTACTTCATATTGCTCATAATATTTTATTCGACTATTATTTTAATTCAACAACACGCTAAATTGAAAAACACTTAAAATTAATCGTCGTAGGCATAAATGGAAATAACGAGATTGGAATTCCTTCTTGTAAAATCGGATTTATCGTAACTGCGATAAGAAAAATTGTTTTGTTATGAATAAAATGAAATAGCGAACTCTTGCGATACCTACTGATTGTGTAAATAACCCGCTTCCTGCAGAATGCCTCATTACTCTGATACACAACAATCTTTCATCACATGGGCACTCCACGTGGAATCAAATTACTCAAATTATGTCCATCTTCTGCCATTACTTCAATGACGTACGTAACTTACAAGAACACTGATTTATCAAAAAACTGGACAAGTGCGAGTCGGACTCGCCCACCGAGGGTTCCATACAAAGGACTAAGTAGGTACTTATAACAGTGCACACTACATACACCAAAGTTACACATGAGAAGGGATTTTATATTTTATTTTTCGTCATAAATCGAAAACTATACATTTTAAAAATCTGTTTAAGCTTGTGCTAATAATGCCCTTTCATACGATACCCCACATGACACAGTTAACTTACTTCAAAATTTCGACTCCCATTCCTTGCATTAGGCCCTGTTTTGTTGTGATTTAACTAAAAACATATGGTTTTCAGATTTTTTCCTGTACTTGTAGTCTTACTCTCTACTTCTCTACTCTACTCTACTCTCAACTCGATACTACTTGACACTAGGTCAACGGGAAGTACCCTATGAAACAAAGTGATCCTATAAGGGTTCCGTTTTCCTTTTGAGGTACGGAACCCTAAAAACTGAAGAAAATCTTAAAAAACCACCATATATTCGGATCTTCATACCTCCCGTGGTAAAAAATATTTCCCGTGGTGCTACCGGTAGTCGTAGTACCACCGGTAATATCACGGATAAGTACCACATTGAAGCTGCTATCGAGAGGTGTAGTTATGGTGTCAGAAGCCTGCCCAAAAATCATTTGATACAAAATTAAATGCTTTTAACTTAGATTTGAATTTAATACCTTCGTAATGAGAGTCGGGACTATCCCACTTGACTAGACCGTCTCAACCACAAAGTATCAATTGCTAAATAAAAACAAACACGTCCTGACAGTGTTTTTCCTAAATCTCTTTCACCTTACAGAGTAATCAACTTACATCAACCCCTTGAGACTCGTGGACGCTTCGCATCAAAGACTTATTGTTAAATACAACCTTCAATGCCATATTGGACTAGCGACTCTAAACAGTTGTAATAAAGCCTAAAACTGTTGGTATTTGGTATGTAATCAGTATAAAGGGACCTTGACACGAGACAGGTGGCTGTTATATCATTTGGATTCGCAAATCACTGTCACCCTGTCTCGTAATCAGATTGTTCCTAAAATAATAGAAAATAGAAACAGATTTTTTTTTGTGAACGTAACTTATTGACACTAAAGCTGGGTCTCCTGCGACACTGTTTTTGTGTTTTGTAACACCTAACATGGAACATCGAAAAAAACGTGGGCGTGGCCTAACTTTTTTGTATGCAAAATGTTATCCGAGGCCGACGGAAAACGTGATTTGATAGAATGTTTTGTTATATTTGGTCGCAGGAGACACGGCTTAATAGGTAATTATACTTATGCGTGTGTGTGTTACATGCTTGCTTTTTTTCGGGGTCTGTCCAAGTCGCGGGTCGAGGTTTTTTGTCGCGATTGATGTCTTCTATTTGAAGCCTACTTAACAACTTTGTAAAGTACCCGGTCTATAAGAGCTCAGCAATTGTTCGAAATTGCCACTTAAAAGTGTTTCTGACAGACAATTAGATTCCAAACAAAATAAATCGTACAAAAACATTTCTTGGATTCGAATTTTCCGATTGCTTTGTAAATCAAATTGGATGTTTCCACTCAATTGCATCAAATAATTTAATGTGATTTGTATAAGGTTTTTTGATACTGAAGCTGATATTAAAACGAATTAAAACTAATTACGAATTTATCATCAGCCTCGTAGATACCTCTTTCTTTAAAAATTTGAATGATCAATATTTAAATGAAGGTTATCGAAATATCAAATAACACCATCCCACTATAATATAATAGAGCTAAAAGTTTGTGAGTTTGGTTAGATGTTTGTGTTTCAATCACGCCTAAACCAGTGAACAGGATGAAACTTGGAATAAACGTAGATAGTGACCTGTAATAGCATATAGGCTATTCAAAATGTTGGTACCACGTGGGTGAAGCCGCGCGCAGTAAAGTCTTCGCCAATGCGTACGACTAAGCACAAAACAACACAAAAAAAAAACACAACAAACGACAAAAATAGCTTCAGAACCTTAAACCTTTTTCTGGCACCTGTGCCTACTAACCCCCGCTAGGCTGACACAGTTTTTTTATATTAATTAAGCGAATTTGCCTTACTTTGCGTTATCGAATGCGTTGCGGATAAATAAACGAACCATTGCATTGTTATTGCAACCTGCACGTGGAAATTTCCTCATAACAAGCAAACTTTATTGTATAATTGCAAAATGTTTTATAATACGTAATTGTAACGCTGCATTTATTTAGTGAGCTATATACTATTATTGTAATGCTATTGCGTCAGAATAACTTCAGCTATTTACAGAAACTAAACCATTAGCCTTGGGTCTATCATGTTCTTTACAGAACATCAAAAATGAAGCCGAATATTTATGTTTATTGCCGAATTATGTTTCAATGAGAGCCCTTACTAAATAAAATAAATATCAATCGTAAATTTTTATGCTTGAACCAAATGGATCCGGAGCAAACCTCTTACGATTCAGAAAGGATCTCGCAATTTATCGCAACAAATACATCAGTTTGTTTATCGCCTTAGTTAAGTAACAGATTTTCTTAATATCTAGGGTGCCTAGATATTATGGTAATTGCTGGAAGTGCTCTCGAATGCGCTGCAGCGCTCGTAAGCGCTTTAAACAGCGCTCGCATTAATGCATACCAATGAGAGAGGAAGGAAGGAAGTCTTTACTTTGTTTTACTATTGTTCTATCATGAATTTGTAATTTTTATTTCCATAACTAAGGCTAGAGGCGACGAAAATTACTAAGAAATTATACATGAGTATCTAGAGCATTTTGCAGTTGGAAAATTCACGGTTTTGTAATTACAAAACCTTTGAATTAGTAACAAATTAGTTGCTTTGATAATTCTACTATATACAGGAAACAGCAAAATTTCCTACTCCTTTGTAATTTCGCTAACTGTAGATGAAACCAGCGAGTGTCACATTTGCACAAACACTGAGAGCACGAAAACTCAAATTGCAAAAGTGACGATCCAGTGAACTTCCATAAGGATACCTAGAGTGTCAACAAGACCCTATTACTGAGGTTCCGCTATATGTATTTCTCTGACTGTACTTCCATCTGTCACAGGTCTAAGAACCGTAGGTAAGGTAGACGCTTAAAAAACTGATTGTGTTTACTAGCTCTACATATTTATATATAAGTGCTATCACGTGATATTTGGATAACGAAGTCTACAGCAGAGATAATGTAGTTTCCTGGTAGTGAAATAAACAGAACTGCATCACTAGTTCCAGAGATTACCCATTACAACCAAACTGATAAAATCTACCTTTTTATACTCGTAGTAGTACCGTATTTTTGGTAGATTAAAGTCGCAGCCCGATACAGCAGCAAGTTGGAACAAAAGAAGTCCCAGAGTATTACCAAAGTGCAAGCAGTATTGACACAGTGCTCCACAAACCCTGAAATAGCGGGGTCAAGTGCCCTCCAGCATTCTTGTGGGAACAACGGCCTGAAGTGAGCTAAAAGCTACAGAGGCTTTGGCAACCTTTTAACTCTACACATTATGGTTTATTTCAGCACACAATTAATTTTATGGTTCCACTTCAACAGTTAAAAGAACTCTCATTCATCGTTTGTCATTTTCCTACCATGTTCTCTTCTGGGCAAAGATCTCCCCTTTTATCTTCCACTCCCTGCGCACCAAGGCTTTGCCATACTTACGTATAAAAAGTTACGGCAGTTAATGTTTGATTTTTATAAGGACATTATTAAGATGAATATAGTGCCTAAAAGTTTTAAGCATAGTTTAATCCACACACACAGGCGTCCCAGCGGATATCAGAAACTACGAGAGAGCTTTTTCAAAAAGCCTCATGTGCTGAAGTCGATTGATAAATTGCAGTCCCGGGATTTAATTCTATGCGACGCAGCTGTTCCATACGTGTCACATCATTTTACTCGTATTAAAAACACTCAGTTTTGCTTTGCATTGCAGATGTGTTCTAGTTTGTAGCCATTGTTTGAGCCCTCAGATAGAAATAGCTTTTTAAAATTGAAATAACCATTTTTCTTGTTTGTTTCGTGATAACCGGGGGTCTGAGGTTTGTGGGTTCGAATCCCTGCCGCGAATTAGAGGCCGCGAGATGTGATTATAATGCTATTAGAATGCAAACAAGTTTAGTTTGCATCAAATAGGCGGCAATGTGCTTGCAACTTGATACAGTAATTGCTGGAAGTGATGATTATTTCTTTGATAATAATGTAAGTATTTTGATGTAAAATACGTAAAAATATCACCTATATACAGTCCTGATCCTGTTTTTTATCATTAAAAAGGGGTTATGAAACACTACGCCTGTAGCAGAGCCGGATCAAAGTGAGTAATCCCTAATGCCCCGCCAGCGCCATTCCTACAATTTCCTAACTTTGATGTTTACTTCACACTTTCCTCGAGTTTCAGCTTTGCGGCTCACTCAACTTTTACCGCCAGTTCCCAAATTACTATATAATTAGGTACAGGAATATCTACATCTAAATTACTAATGAATTTTAGAGATAGTTCACAACGTAGGACCTACTCGGAGGAAAATATTATAATGAAAGTGATCCCAGCGGTCCTACTGAATAAATGCTTTTTGATTTTGACTTTTGACTTTGATTGAGGCAAAATAAATAAATAATGGTTACAACTAGTTTATAATTTTTCCTAAATATACCAGCCATTTGTCAACAACGCAATAAATGTTCTAGAATAAGCAGCAATAGTCTATTCTAGGTACTTTTTAACGCGGAACATGACTGTCGACGACTTGATTGAGCTGTACCGGAACTGATTAGTGCAAGCCGCCATGCGCCGCCAGCTCTCAATGACCACCCACCGCTAGGTATGCAATGTGTCCACACTAAGATGACCTATGTCGTGTCATAGGCATGCCTCAATTGCATATTCGACATGTCTTAATACGTAAACCAAATACGTTAACTTAAGTTGAACGCTATTATAATAACTTGTACTAATCCTATTAATATTTTAAATGCGAAAGTCTTAAATACAAGTGTAGGTACCTTCTGTCCGCATATGTTTCCAATAGAGTTAGGTGCATACCTACACTGCCTGTCGACGTGTCTGTGAGCGCTTGTGTAGGCGTAGGTACAGTCAGTCGGTCAGTCATGCGGTAGTTCCTGCTTGGGCGATGCTATGCTGTCTGCATTCAACAGTTTATCTCGCGTCCTCATCTTTGTCATAGGAGTAGGTATTACTACGGCAAAAGTTTGATTAATGAAGTAACGCTTAAAACTCGTTTTTAGGGTAAATACCCAAAGGATGTTGTAATATTGCTTGATGTTGCTTGTAATATTTTCGGGCTTGGCGGAATTTGGACACATCGATTTGCAAATATTTGTAATTTTCTTTTGCCTGATCTATTTGATTTAACCTTGTCTGGAGGTTTATTTTTATTACTTTTCAAACATTGTTATTGCATTTATTAAATGTAGAGAGTAACAATATAATTTACGACATGTTGTATGTAACCTTGTGCTGAGGTCGGAGGCGCACGCGCTGCAGTGACGTTGTACGACGTGACTGATTGTGTTCTTGCACTTAGTCGTAATGTTTGTTTGTATCGACACCTCGTTACCTTTGTCTGACAATACTAATATTTTACTATCCTAACTAATAAAATAAATAACCATTTATTTCAGGTAACACAGAACATAATTACACAATGATAAAATGCCATTGGCCCATATTTATAAATACCTAATATACTTACTGAAAGTTTTTCAATTTATTCATAAAAACGTAATACATTCAAAGTGAGCCCAGCGGTCCTACTGAATAAATACTTTTTGACTTTGACTTTGACATAAATATTACAATTATTATAAATAATACGCCACCAACCCCTCACTAAGCCTGTATCGCGGCAGTTCGACAATTTTTTTTTAGTTTTTTTATTTAATTTGATTGAGTTAGTTAAATGGAAGTTCATGAATTCAAAAAGTCAACTTAAGATTATAATAATGCTTTTAAAGACAAATTATACGTGATTTGTACCTAATCAATAACCAACATGACTCATTAACACAGTATAATAATACTAATTATAACTATAATTAAATACAAGTACCTACTTATCCATATTCATTTTACTAGTCTGTTAATGATCTAATGACGTCAATAACTCAAACGCTTAAATGATTTAATCATTCGTGTCATCAATTAACTATTGAATCTGTTCATATTGATGAGCCGTGTTGTTCTAGTGGGGTGTACTCTTGACTTTCAATCCTTAGCTTGCGTTATTTTTATCCAAAATTATATTTATTCCAAAGAGGTCAATACTTAATCTAATAAAAAATACCACCAAAAAGAACTCTCAGCAAAACAGAGTATTATGCAATTTTCTTCAGTTCCTAACTATTATTTTGTTTAATGATAATATTTTAAAACAGTATAATATCAAACTCTGATAACTTTACTTACCAACCCCAAAAGGAAAGTTGTACTCGCGCACGCTACACCGTAGCTTCGTAGCACATCGACTGGCGCGGAGGGCGGCTCGCCACAGACTGAGTGCTACGCTGCTACGAAAGCTTTTTAAAACTTTTCCAGATTCCAAATAAACCCCTTACTGCATTTTCAACTTTATGTCATTGAGTTAGGGTATATTTTAGAATGCAAGGCTTTAACAATCTGCTACATTCAGCTTTTCATGAAAACCAGTTTTGTTAATTCAATAGAGTAAAAACTTTATACTTTTATCATGGATAAGTGAGTATTTTCCACGAAGTATAAAAGCTGCGTTGGCCTCGTGGGATATATAAATGTTCGATACGAAGGTCGCAGGGTTCCATCCAAGTTAATGTATGGTTCATTAAAACCATTTTAAACAATTTAAGTGATTGTAAAACCATTTAGTTCCCATACAAGATATTGAATGATACAAGATTATTCTGCCATTTTTAATGGACTGTCGGATATCAGATTGAGGTAAATACAAATATGTAGCTTTTTTCCAAAGTAATTAATTATTTAATAAATATTAAAAAATTAGAGACTGAATACCCTCTTCATCCTCAAAAGATTTTGAATAGATAAAGATCAAAGAAAAAACCTTTTAAAAATCTTAGAAAAGTTCTTTGGTGAATTGAATTCGAATCTATGTCATTTGCATCTATTTATTTCCTTAGAGCATCACTTTGACTATTCGTCTCTTACCATTTACATTTTAAAAGTGACATATTTTGAGCTTTCCCTAATTCAGGAGATAATCCAATCCTCGGTAATCTGTTGCCGTTTCAATTTCACGGCCATTACTCAGCTGAGGGATTACATCAAATGGCAGATTTCAGGAGTTTAGCAGATACTGAGAAAGGTTTGAACTGAAAGATCTCTAGCTCGCGGTCAGTGACCTCACGCCGGGAAATGTACCTTTTAGGGTCATTGCGCTTTTATTGTTCTGTTTGTTTAAGCTTGGAAGAATGGAGTGATTTGAGTAAATGTACGACCACTTTATACTACCACAATAGAGTGATTTAGTTCTATAATAATAAAATTGTTAATCTGCTTATGACTGGACAAAAACCTATGTAATGCTATCTGCATTACATAGGTTTTTGACTACAACCTTTTTGGATTTTTAATGTAAGTACCTATTTATTTTTTAGATTCTTGTGTATTTACTTTAATGTAAAGTTTTGAGAGAAAATAAATAAATATTTGAATTGAATTGAATTATATTCGCGGGGCGGCTAGCCGCGCGGCTAAAATTTTAGTACAATTTTGTGGCGGTTAAGTGCGTACAATCACAAGCCGTTGCATATTAAATTTATATGCTTATTTTATTTGATGAATGGAGGGAGTGGGGGGAGGCCTTTGCCCAGCAGTGGGACATTGAGGGCTAATATAATAATAATAATAATTTAATTTGAGCTTTAAGAAAAGAGAAGAAATACATCATAAGAACCCGCTGCTTCATCAGCTCCATAAGTTTTAGGCATGTCTTTTCTTGTAGATAAGGAAGATTACGCAGAGGAAATATTCCATCTCAACAATGTGCTGTTGGCCATAAATAGTCATAACGACCTTACGTCACTGTGAAAATTACAAGTATGATAAAATTATTAATGATTTGTGTTTTAGGACCAAAAAAGTTTTAATTGCTTCTAAATTACAAGAATTCAGTAATAATTACAATTAAGCTGGTGTAATTTTGATAAACGATACCGTAATGGGGTCAAAGTCAGGTCGACTGGTCCAGCCCCGTGACCAGATGTAGGTCAGAACAGAAAGAATCATTCGAAGAAAAGAACTGAAGTTGTAGGCATTTCCTATTGTAAGAAAATTGTTATGAACTTGTGAAACATCAGATCAGACATCTTCTCGTCGTAAGAACAAACCGGAAAGTACTAATCGGATTTACACAAGAAGGCTTTCGTACGTTTTTTTATTGTTATTTGTTATTTATCTGTGAAAGTGGAGTAATAAGTATGCTTATTACGGTTCAAAAGATGGCAGATATACATAGAGACATCGGAGCGATATCAATCAATAATTATTTTGGTCACGACATAAAATAAATATACATTTCATTCTCAATAGAAGATTACTAGGTATAAAACACATTTCCTGATGCAAAAAGCTCTGTCGTTCTTCTAACAGGCCTCAGTCCTTATCGTTCCATTCTACTTAGCGCCACGCGAATAAGTTCTGTTAGGTAAATGTTTAGTATTACATTAATTACACCAAGGTCAGCTTACTACTCCCACGAGAGAAGAAAATACCCTTGAGCGTTTATCATGTGGTTTATCAGATCACTATGATGTTATAGGAGAAAGGACTCTCTGTTTTTATTTGAAAAAAACCCGTATTGAACAGCTTGTGGTTTGTTCCATTAGCTTGTTTTCATTTTAAGTGATGTCCTCAGCACTACCAGCGTCCTGCTGAATACTTGGGACATTGCATCAAAAATGCATACTAAAACTTTAAGTGATGTCCAACAAAATAAATTCTTTTCGACCATCGAGTTAAATTTTACTTGAGGAATAACACGTTTAAAGTCAACAGAGCCTAGAGGCTCTCGGTGCTAATAAATTTGCCAAGTTGTTTCACAGCTTCCTCGAGTTTGGCCTGCTCCATAACTTACGGAAATAGGTCAGCGTTTAATTGTTTGGGTGTGCAGCGTCCATCGGAGCCCACAGCTGAATCTTGCTAACGGAACTTCAGGCTACTTATTATCTGTTTGTATTATGTGCTTCATGAATAGCAAAGCTTCGATCCCTCCAACCATACTACCGACCAGTTCCGTACTCAGGTCTTTTTAGGCCCCAAAACAGAGATATGATATCGACTTCAAGGCATTTGTGGAAAGAGCAATCCTTTACCATCCCAGATATTTTACAAATATTTGGGTCACTGACTTACTACCTGCCCTGCAAATAAAATAACACAATTAGATTGCCCAATATATTTTAAAGTAGGTATGTCAGTGACCAGATCCGAGAGCTCAGGTAAAGGAACAAATACCTACTTAAGTATCCCTTCGATAAAATCTTTTCGCTAACGAAGTTGCAAACAAAAACAACTTATTTTAGAGTTCCTCATTGATGGAAGATAATCCAATCCCAATAGTAATATTATAATCTAAATGCTGATTCGGTTGTACTGGACGTGGTTCAATAACCTCGATGAGGTTTAGACTGTAACTAATGAAATTGATTTAGATTGAACTTCGAAAATGCTAGAAGAGTTATATAAGGATATCTTCTAATTGAGAGTCAATAGATTCTTGAAAAGCGTACTCTATTCTACCGTAGAGGTGGTCTTGGTAAGGCTGTGGCCACGATATAATGAAGTATGCAGGATGACCGTGAAATCCACTTGAGAGCAGCAGGTCAAGGTTGCCACATTATTGTATTGTCATCGGAACACGTTCACTCATCGCATAACGGGAAGTACCTTCGATTGAGAAAGATCTGTCGGTAGGTATTTGTTTACTTAGGTTGTGTTTTTGCACCTACTTGCAGTTGGTATTTAGGTACCTACCTACTGTATTCGAACTACTTACGTACGTTGTGACGTAGCTTCGAGTCTTAGTAACATCAAAGATTTATAAGTTTCAGATAAAAATGAGCTAAAAGAAAATCAAGGCTTTTAGGTTGACTCTAACTTTTGATGAGGCAGACCAATATCTAGTAACGAAGATTATTAAAGGAACCATCGATATTGATCAATATCTACCGATATCCATTTAGTTGTAAACGCCTCTATTTCCGGAACCCGTAGCTCTAATAGAGTTTCGCAAACTAGTTATAATATTTGATGGCACAAACTTGCTCAGTTTCAGCAAACAAAAACCTTCAGGATTTAGTTATTCGTCGCTCGTGTCACTGACCTCTGTAGCTCTGTTTTGTCCTGACTTTATTATACAATCACTCACTCAACTACTGTAGATACTCGTAGTACATCGTAATGAATAATAAATAGAAACTATAGAAAGTATAAAATAAAAATGTTTGTAGCAAATAAGTAACTTGCTCTGATTATGTTCCATCTATCGTTGAATATTCTCAACAGTAGAAACAAAGGTTTTGATCATAATGTAGGTACTGATTCCAACCTGTACCTATGTGGAGAGTATTGATCTAAAAAAGCTTTATAAGTATTCTCAGTCTTGAGTATCTAAACGAATGCGTAGAATCCGCAGTAAAAGCTGATTGATGATGGCATATCGTATGTTACACTAGATTCGATCATAGACCTTCTAAATTGGATCCGTACGTGACCGGAGTCCGCCAGGCTATCCCAACGGGGCATAATATAAAAGCTCGGAGACAGTTTAATCCGATCGATAACTTTCAGGAAAATTGGTAAGACACGACGGTAAGTTCCATGTCACATTTTTAACTATCCATGATCTTCAAAGAACTTTAAGTCTTAGACGTTTAAGATATGGTTCAAAGTTGCAGAGACGATGCAAATTGAACGTGATTGAGCAGATCTTACCTGTCCGTGACAGACGCACGTGCCTGCGCGCGACTTCCCTCGTGCTCATTCCGATCGGATTCGTGACAAACTCGTCCCTATTTTGAGAGCTGTCTTTGGCATTTACGCCACTTCCCAGAAGGTTGGGTTCAAAGACTTGCTCTATTCATATATACCAGGTTTTCGATTTTTTAGCCAATCAAAAGACAGGGCTAACAGATTTAGCTACCATCCCAACTTTAAATAAAAGTAAAGCAAAAATAAAGCATAGAAAAACATTGATAAAACTTTTAAGTGATCGTTTAAGACGATAAATCTTACCATACTTCAATTTCAATTTCAATTATTTCACAATTGTGTCTGAAAGTAAACTTGTATACTTAGCCTTATTAATAAACGTGGTGTAAAGTTACGACGGGTGTAACTTAGGAGTAACCATACGAGTCTACCAAAGCATGGCTATCCCATAGCATGGTAGGCTTTCTTTTGAATCAATTTTCTGACAGCCACACATAGACTTTATGATATATATTTTTTCAAGTCTAGATCACCTTTACCTAGCCTTGTCCAGACTCATAACTACAAGTAGTAGGCTAAGGCTGATTATTGATGTAAACGAATAATAAACTGATTGCTGTTTACGTATCTGTCACGTGCGCCGAAGCCGCAGCACCACCTGAACTTGACATTCAATAAGTTAGGTTACATCTAGCTACCTACATCCAAGTTATACATGTAAAAGATAAGTTAAAGTCATGTGGAATAATGCTTCGAGCTTTCGGCGGTACAGAAATCATCGAAAAGATTTTGTACTACAAGCAAATGAGCTCGGAGCGGTGAAGGATTCTAATGGAAGGTAATCAGCTTGCAATCTGTCACGTCAATACTATAACTACGTACTTGTAAAAGTGGAAATGCCATAATGTTATATTTAATGCATCTCGTGCCACGTGTAGCTCTAAAATAGCATATGCGCCTGCGCCGGTACCGAGCCGCTCGTTAACCTAAGAATGCCGCATCCTCCACCATTAGTAGGTACCCCCGTTTTATAGCTGCATGATGCGTCAACAAAGTTCTCCATTTAGCTAGATGGGAATACTTCGGTTGGAGAGTTTTTCAATAATGAGTATCTTACCTAAAGATTTTGTATTGAAAAATGAAAATATTTTGATCGCGTTAGTCAAGGGTCATGGTAAGGAAATGATAGTATAAATGAAGAGAGCCTAACTGAATTTTACATTAATGTGATGAACCTTTCTAATCTACGGTAGGTACCGACCATATTATAAAGACACCAGTCATTCTGTTATTGGGATAACACTAACTATCCAGTAGGTACGTGTGCTTTTTACAAAAATTTGAATTGATGTGGTTGTTGGACCAAACACCTCAGATCCTCAGGTACATACAACTATGGGCAGCATAAACCATCGTCTATTTAGCAATGCCAGGAATTTCAGTGAAATGACTCAAATCTCCCGTAAAAACATAAGTGTGCTATTTCTGGGCTATGAACAAAACTAGATTTGCTTGCTCCGACGTAAAAGTTCAAAGTCAAGTAATTACTCGCATAGAACAATGCTGGGAATGCGTGCGTCACTGGCATCAGATAAACAAACGCTGTCGTAAAATTGTTTCTGGTTGTAAAACAGTTATTTAGTATCAACACGTTTACTCTTTAGCATATTTGGATACTGAGACTGATCAACAACAACATGGTTGGTAAATCGCTGAAAAGAAAAACTGTAAAGACTTTATGGCTTCAGGTTGGTAGGTCGCGAATAAGCAGGAGAACCATAATAATGGCATGCGTCCATATTATATATCATAATGTAATTTTAAAATTAAATTAAAATCGTTTTAATTATTTCATCCTTATTTCCGTATGCCTTGTTGCTATTCTAAATCATTTGTGGTTAATTTCTTATAATAATTAATTAATTAAGTAATTTTTAAATTAATGTAAAACTAAAACTTAGGTACAGATACAAAACACTCAACTCAAGCCAGTACGAGTACCTACACTTGTTTAGTGTCCCAGTATTTTTTTTGTGATTGTGACTGATTAAGTAATTATTGTTATTTTCTTGCTAGTTCAGAGTTACCTACTAACAAAGTTATAGATCAATGGTCTGAAATAAAAAATGTTTTAATCGACTTTCGTTACTGACTGTACCTAAATTAAATAGGTATAGACCCAAGAATATTTTTATTTATAGAGCAGTTTCTTAAACTATTTAGAAATTGACCTTAGCGTTAGAAGGCTCTAACGTTACTTGACTAAGTATGACTGTACCACCCACCATCACCCACTGAGGCAGCCGGTAGGTAATGCAATGGGCCAAAACCTCACGAAGGACTCGGCACTGCGATGAACTAACGGCTCGTACTACTCGTAGAATGGGGCTTTAATATTTTAATTGCTTTTCTACATGCATATTAGGTATTCGATTCATTTGTTTTAAAGATCACAAGCCGAAGCCAATGGTGATCATAGAGACCTTGACAGGCTCTGAAAGGCTACCAGAAGCTTCCATGCTTCGAAAGACGTGAAAAGTCTTCACGATTGCCCTGTCCGCCTTATGCTACTGCAAATGCATACCAGTGCTTTTGTATCTCATTATCCTCATTCCATTTCGGCGAACAGTTCAAGGACCGGCCGTCTCCTACGCAGTCCAGAAATAGTCCAGTGGAGCGGCAGGATCTGGGTTATTCCTGGACGATGACAGCCCTCATTATCCAATCTGCCAGCGGGGGCTGAATTGTTCTGTTTGTAATCGCTGGCCACAAGGTAAGGCATCAAAAATAAGTGTCTCTTTTAGACGCACTAGTAGAATAAATGGGTCAAGTTCGTTTTATAGGTATGTATGGTTATTGTATCCGTATGTATGGGGTGCAATATCTTAGGCAGAAACTATATACCTACCTATCTGCTTATTTATTAGTAAGTGGCAATTTACTAGGTACTCAACTGCGCATCATGACTCTCGGGTACAATCTCTCGGCTTACATCCGAGCCACTTGATCTATGACGCACAGCTCTGAAGAAGTATGTAAATAGTCAAGAGGCCTCGTCACAGGCGCGTCGGATGTAGGTAACCTGGACTCCAATTGAACCAACCCACTTATGGTAACGACTTCCTACAAATTAGAAGTCCATTGCATCATGTTTTGACTTGCTGATGTTATGACGCAGTGTAAGTAGACTTACGAACTGTATTGTCAAACAGGGATTTGCGAATAACAGATCACTTGACCTATTTAAGAAGGCCGTACGGTGTTGTAGCATAAGTGTTTATTTATGTTTGAACCATTTTGTGTGACTCTTTGATCCGAAGTGCCACCTAGCATGAGAATTTACGCAGAGCATCAGAAAAAGAGCTATTTTAATTGAGATTTGATAACAATCCCAAAGAAATATGCAATACTTATTAAGCTTTTTGCGTGTTCCCAAACAATAGCGTTTTCCCACGTCTAGTCGCTATAAATAGTGATGATGGCAGATAGAGCTGCGCCTGCGGTCGCATCGCACGGTCAAGGGCGCGGCCCTGCTCTTGCGTTACATAGCTCATCCATCTACACCATCACTCTACTTATTACTAACTTAAGGCAAATTAAAACGATACTAACGTTGCAATTATTATTTTTCGCCGTGGGATGTAGTGTTGCTGTGTATATAGAGAAGAACGAAATATAGATTATAATTTTAATTAAAGAAGATAGAGCCATCTATCTTCTAAAGTTTAAACGGAGCCGTAAAACTAGACCCGGACTCTGGAAACAAAAGCCCTAAAACAAAAGTTCGAGAGATTAACGTGCATCTAGAGTGAGATGTTAATGTCTTACTGATTCTGACGATTTAGAGTTCTCTGAAGATTTTGTAAATAATTCGATTCTGCAGACGTTTCCAGAGATCTAGAGATCTATTTCAAAATCACCTACCTAACCTATGAAATAATGTGGAATATGCTTATGTAATATTTGTTATGTATCAATAATGATTATCTTATCTTGTCTAGGTATGCTTTTACCTACCTACTCGTATTTAGTTTGAAGATAGGTGGAGTAGGTAGGTAGGTCTGTCTTAGTCCATCCTGTAAATGGATAAAACAAAAAATAAAATAAAGAGTGTACCACCAATTATGACATTAGAAGTATGCAGACTGCAGTATTGACCAAGGGCCGAAGGTCATGGCTTCGATTCACGGTCGTGTTATAATGGATTTCGGAAAATATCGTGAGGAAGTCAATTTGTAGAGGTGTGCTCAAGTATTGCAAAAGTAGGCATTAATGCTGTTAAGTAATTTATTTGGACATTCCTAAACAACTTCAAAGGATCTTGACTGTCTGAAGATCTGAGTGGATGGTTAGTTAGTGGGCCTTTGGGAGTTTAACAACTGAAATTATTGCTAGATCATGAAATTACTTCAGTAATGTATTTACATTTTCGCATATAATTTCTATGATGTCTATGAATGTATTTATCAGTGATTCACACGTGATGTTTTATCGGAGAAGCCCACTGCCCAGCCTTGACGAGGGCTGACGAGGGCTCCATTACAGATGGATGCGATAGTCTAACAAAGCGCTTCCTGCGTATTGTTGAAGGTGTAACGCAGGGTGATCTAAGCTCGGTACATACTCACACCTACTACTTTTGTGCTTATAATATTGTTACGCTCAAATACAATGAGAACTATCAAATACCTATCGAAAAAATACATGAGCTTAGATTCAAATCGAAGCTTTCAATTAGATACCTACCTAGGTAGATAATAAGCTAACTAATAATATAATGATATTATAACGATAATGGCTAACTCTTGATTGGTGATTTTATAGAGCATAGATGCGCTCATTTTTGCCAGTAGGTCCCATTTAGTGACCACGATGGTTCTACAGTCTGTTTTTCGGCTATCTGTCAAAAATCTCATAAAAATATACTTAGGTAGGTTAGTACTAATAGCTTAGTGCTCGAAAGGAGTTTAATCTTTGAGGCATATTACAGTACCTAGGTACCTTCAAGTGCGTGCGCCCGGTATGGGAGTTGGATGGGCCATTGTTCAAATATTCTATTGTTCTGAGTTTATCATGTAAGTACCTATCTAATTAACTGTATTCACACATTATGTGAATCCAGGGGTTTTAATAACTGTAATACTCATTGACATTAAATATTTACTTACTCTATTTATTGAGTTGGTATCTGTCCCAGTTTTTCTCAAGTTGTAGTTTTCCGTTCCCGTATCTCATAATCCACTATAGATCCGAATTTACGAGTTAATTACTATGTAGGTAAAGTAAAGTATTTTGCCAATTGTGATACAGGTACTTATTGTAGGTATTCAAAGTAGCAGTGCTAGTGCGGGCCCCGGCCCCGCAGCAATTATTTTATTCGCGCCACAATGCTACACGAGTGCTACGCCGTAGCACTTCAATGTAAAATTGTAAAGCTCTGTAGAACGTCTTTTGTTGTAAATCCGTGGTTGTACCACAGGGCACCTAGATAACTATACCTATACCTACTTACTTATCTATTCTGTTTATTTTATTTCATCAACTTTTTGTACAAGAACCAAACACTACAAAGTCCTTTTTCAGAGTGTAGATACCTATTAAGTATTTTTTAATACTAAGTGGCCACCTGAATTACCCCAGGTCTGAATGCTTGTCAATATTTTAAGGAAATGGTCCGGTCTTGTATAGGCTGGCAGGTGAGGCAGCCGTGACACCGATACCCAGTTGTAACCAGTTGCAGAATCGATCATGTGCCTATTGTACGGTGACCTGCTTTACAGGAAAGTGATGACCTACCTTGCCTTCTTATTGTTTTATTATGGGTAGCTAAATCATATAAAGGTATCCCTATTTGAGGCGCTGAAAAACGATATACCTACCTACTTACTTTTTTAAATAAAATAGACATCCACCAACCTATTGAGACATGATTTGACAGTGAAGTACAAGGTACTTCATACGTACCATATTTTTTGCTGATTCCATTTAAAGATTTGTACACCGTGTTGAACGGTGGAGAATGTGATACTCAGGTACTTACTTATTATACTTACTACAACTTTAAAATCTTTATCAACCATTCTTCTTAATTAATTTCAATATCACCATTCTTCTGACAAATAAATTCATTTATATCATTTTTATCGCAGCACTTAGACCTCACTTAAACGCAATCACAAGAGGAATCTGCGTTTTTTCGTTATGTAGATACCTAAGATTGTTACCTTAGGTACCTACCTAACGAAAAACGTAGAAAAACGCTAGGTAGGTAGGTACCTACCTACTTAGGTAAGTAGATACCTACCTGAGTAAATAATGTAGGTATTTCTGAAGGGTGAAGTAGGTAGGTAGCATCAGTACATTCACTGATTTTGTACGTACCTTTATGTCGGTTGTCCGAAGCAAATCTTTGGTTGATATTGATTGAGGTAGTTAGGTAGGTACTATTTATTAGGGAGGGTTCCTTCGTACATAGTACATACCTACCTAGGTAGGAAAACGTAAAGTAAGGATTAATTATGGAGTGCCACAGAAAGTGTGGTATGGGTAAGTAGGTACCTACGGTAGCTACCTAGGTAATATGTAGGTAGGTATGTACCTAACCTAATACCTTCTCGCAGGTAGAGCAAAAATAAAATAACTGACACGTGCTTGAGATCACGGAATGGGTGACTGAGAAAATTACCTACCAACCTAATTGCATCCACACGTGACTTGTACCTGCATGATAGTAGGTTTAGTTACGTACCTAACCTACTACCTAGCAGTACAAATTCTGAGTGTGTGGCACATTGTCTTCACCATACTCTTTGCCTACACCTTGGAAGCTCCCATTATGTTTGTAATGGCTCCAACGGCATACATGCAATAAATATATTATTACCTACTAGACTTTTACAAAACCTATCAACCACTGGCGGCAGCACTTCCTTCAAATCTAGCAACTATTCAAATGCGGTAGGTAGCTAGGTGGATACCTACCATTCATTTCAATATTTTCACATTGTGAAGTAGCGACGTTTGGATACATAGCACGCAACGTGCGCCTGCTGCGGTTAGCCGGTAGGATCTGGTTCCCACGGGTCGGATCACAGGGATCCACTACCGCGGAATGCGGCGTAATCGATCTTTCCGCCGCTAAGCACGTTTTCGAGGTTCCTGCAATGTGATTTGCTTCATGTTCATGTCTACCATCATCTACCAGCCTAAATAAATTAGCACGATCAGATAATAACAGAATAGATTGCGTGCACTATTTTAGTAATATAAATAAAATCTAAATGCTGTGAGCAGAGATTTTCCCTTTTTAGGAAAAACGATTTAATGAAAAATTTAAAATAATTTTTGATTAGAAGTCTTTCTATGAACGGCAAGATACCACTAAATTACTGCCACTAGAAAGTCATTGACTTTAGTCAATAAAACCTATACTTAGCACAGACTAGGTGGTTCATTCAAGTAAATAACAAGAAAACAAATTACTGTTTTTTTGGATTTTATTTTAGTTCTTAGCTTAGAATTAACGCAGGCTTAGATCCTGGAAGGATATAGCATCTGGAACAAGGAAACAACAGGTTATCATCATGGATCAGCAATTCACACATTCATCTTTCTGTAAATTATTTATCAGTGAGAAGTTTGTCCACATTGAGTTCAGGTTTCAAATGTCATAAGCATCATTTAGGAGTTGTAAAATAGTTACTGGCTACTGCTACTAGCATCCTCCCTCATCATCTTTAATTTCTATTTTAGAGAATGGGGCCCATTGCTGAGTATGCTTTTCTTTTTCTCTGTTAATAATAATCTTAACCATTTCCTTCAAGCATTGACCTAGTTGAGCAGTAGACATGGTCTCGTATCTCTCTCTATACCTTAAAGATCCATAAAGGGAATAGTCTGAGGCATATCCAAATAAATATTTGGCACATGCCCACACTTTCCAGAGGGTGCAAGTCCATTTCTATCTTTCTGATTATCATTTTATTGCAATTTGAGAGATGAAATAAATTCTTACAAGCTAATATTTTGGAGGTCTCTTTTCTTGTTGAAAACAACTAACACACTAAACAACAGAGCTCAAAAGGGCAACAAGAAGAGACGACTATGTATGGATATCTTGCCAACCAGCATGAAAACTGTCCGTATATTTAATGATAATAGCTAATTTCTATTATTTTTTATTTGTATAGATAATTAATTATATTAAATTATTAAGATGTACAATAACTCACCACTCTTATTCTATGTCCCATAGCGTGTGCGGGAAGGTTGCTCTTGAAGTGAGCGCGGACACTGCCGGAGTTGCCGTGGGAGCGCGTCACCTTGCCCCAGATGGCACGTAGCTTGGTCTTCTTGCCACGGGGGCCTCCAGCTATGGGAGTCCTCTTCTTGGCTCTGTACACGTACACGCAACGCTTGCCAATGTAGAACGTCGAGTCTTGACGGTCCTTAGCGCCTTCAACCTGGAAAGTTAAGTTACTTGTAAGTAAAAACAGAATGTAATGTGTGAAAAAAATGCTGTGAAAAGGTTGAATCAGTAAGATAGGTGACCACATGATTGGTTCAGGTTTCAAATGTCATAGGCATCACTTAGTATAAACAAGTTTATTTTGAAGGTCCATTAATATAATTTTAAAGAATTATCACTGACCTATCAACCAATAAGAATAGAGTTTGCATGTTCATGCAATCATTTTCCTCAATTTCCTGAATGTCCAAAGAAACAGACTTGCTCACTCAAACAAATGTATCAATTTCAGTTCCAGGATTTTCTTGACAAATAAACACTAACAGCTGATCACTTTCAAGCAGTTGTAAGAAATGAGGAACGGTTCAGTCCCTGAAGTGAGGCTGTGGCTACGGAACAACAAGTTGTACTCAGTTTGTTTGTATGATTCTAACCTGAAAGACTATGTTATGTTATTACCTTGAGGAGAGCAGTGCCTTCGTGCTGGTTGCGCAGACCACGCTTGTAGCCTGTGAACACGGCCTTGGCGTAGAGCCGGCCGTGGCGCGCCTTGGAGGACACTTTCCGGATCGCCTTCACCTCCTCTACGGCCGGGGCCGGAGCGGCTTTGGCAGCCTTCTCCTTGGGAGCCTTACTCTTAGGCGCCTTCGCCTTGGGCGCTGTGGACGGTGCAGCGTCGGCCATACCTAAAAATACCACTGATTACAAAAACGAAGGGAAGATCACAAAGAGGTTATGTTGACATCCAAGTTTACATCTGGATTTATCTCAATGGCGAATGGTAATCTATTAGTTTCACAAACACTGTACGACACAATCATGTAACATTTTCACAGTTTCATAGTTATTTTTGCCTTCCGATAGATATAATTCTATAAAAAATCATATTTCCGTGAACTAACCGGATTTTTGATATTTCTTGAAAATGAAAGAACGATTCTAGGTGTTGCCACTTTGTATAACTAGATTTTCCCAACCTATATAAATTTTACCATAATCTAATGTCAAAGGTAAAAAAAACTTCTGGTGCTCAGGTAGTACCTACATAATATAGTAAAAAATTATATCTTGGACATTTCCTTATCATGAAATCAGAAGAAATCAAGAAGTGAAGTGAGAGAGAAGAAGAAGAAGACTAAGCTAAGATGTTACATAGTCGCTTAGCGACAAAGCCCTTTTCTTTTTGAAAATAAAAATAAAAACTTACCTTAGTAAGATTACGAGTGAGGAGTATGAATGTGGATGGATATACCGTTAGGGTAGGCCTAAAAAAAGATTGATGGACTGTGTGAATGCGGATATGTTTGTGAAAGGAGTGAGTTTTGATATGACGGGTGATAGAGGGAAATGGAAGAGAGTGTAGTAGTACTTAATATGTCTTCCTACTAACTAGAGATTGTAGTCGGAGGTTTGGAGAGAAACAACTGCTTTGACTGCAGAACTATGAATGTTTATTTTTACCAAAAGCACTATATTTATAGGAAACTAAATCTAGGATAACCAATGGGAAACGTTCAGGGCACAAAACGTTTCGCCCAATCAGAGCGCGCCGTGAGCAGGAGGTGAGAGGCGCGGGGGGTGTCACCGAGGTAATAAATATTAGGTGCACCGCTGCGTCCATTCAGTCGGCGGCTGCAGTGCAGAGTGGAGTGACGGCACATGGACGACCGATGACTGATGATGACGGTGTCAGCTACATGGCTCCTTCCCTAGCGAAAGCGTACCGGAAGCTTGACCACGCGTCCACTCCGAGTTGTCTTCAGAATCGATGCAGATGGTGGAGCTTGGCATGGTGTTGAGCTTGTGTCTTGAATCGCCGGAGGAAGAGATGATGTGGCTGTAGCTGGCGGTGAATCCTGGCTGCTCGCTGGTGGTTCTGATGGATGATGAGGTGCTGGTGAATGACTCGATGATGTAGGAAAATGTAAATAGACGTCGTAGCTACTTTCGGGCGATGGTTCGGGTAGGTAGGAATCGTAGCTACGTTCGTCGACTGTGTACGCAGGCTTGAGACGGTCGATAGATACAACTGCCGATCTTCGCTCGGGCAGTTGTATCTTGAATGTCTTGCTGTTCCTTTCTAATACTCTGTAGGGTCCTTCATAGGTAGGTTGCAGAGGTTTCTTCACGGCGTCGTGGCGAATGAAAACTTGTTCGCAGGTTTGTAAATCTTTGTGAACGAAGATGGGGCGTTTGTTTCCGTGCGATGTTGTAGGCTGACTAGGACGAACGGCGTTGATTGATGAGCGTAGTCGGCTAACATAATCAGAGTCCATGTCCTGATGCTCAGCTGATGATGGAGTAGTGAAAAAATCACACGGTAGGCGTAGGTTGCATCCGTAGGTAAGTTCGGCTGCGCTAACGCCAGTGTCAGAGCGTGAGGCAGCACGTAAACCCATAAGCACTGTAGGTAGCTCGTCAATCCACGTAGTATGTACTGACAAACGAGCTTTAAGTGCGGTCTTGAGTGAGCGGTGCCATCTTTCTACGATTCCGTTTGCTTGTGGGTGATACGCTGCGTCCATTCATTCGGCGGCTGCAGTGCAGAGTGGAGAGACGGCACATGGACGACCGATGACTGATGATGACGGTGTCAGCTACAAGAGAAACATGTTGTGCCGACCCCACTTAAGTGGGATAAGGGCAGGAAGAAGAAGAAGAAGAGACATTTCCTTACTAACGACCTTAAAAGATCATCATCTCCCTGACCTTATCCCACGCCAATAGAATAATATTGTTAGATGCCCGTAGCGTAGACGTGTCTAAAAGGCACGATTCGAGCACGGAGGATAGCCAAGAAGTCAGTAGTCAGACCTGCCACATCGAACATGCTCGATAATGATGTTGTAGGTATTTGGTGTTGATGTTGTAACTTAAATAATAATGTCGATTTTTTTCAAACATTAAACTAAATAGGCGACTACCAGTGATATAAATTAAACTAGGCGACTAATTTCAAATATTATGAAAAGTTGCTGATTTAATTGGAGCATTGTGCTATTGCGCGGCGGCAACATAATTGTTTCGTTCAGAAACATGTTATCATCATACACCATAGATTTAGCATAGTACCTTTTTCATACACTATGCACTGAATGGCACTGAACAACTGAGACAGAGGAACTTCTATCTAATTTTGAACTATGTTTTGAACGTATACGTCTTGCTTCCATGATTTTTTTTGTAAAATAGAAAATACAAAAAATAAGCTAGAAAATGGTACCGAATGACATTGAGACTTGAGACGTCTATTTATTTGTCAATTTGTCAGCTCATCACCTGTCATGCAATGTCGCACAGTCTCGCTGATTTGGACCAATCAGAACAAACCACGAAAAGAGACGAACGAAAAATGGATAATGATTCTGTCAAATGATTATTTTGTATTGGAATTGAAATAGTAAATGACTTGGAATCGTGTTGAAAACCGTCATAATAAATCATAGCTTTATAATGGACTACTTGGCAAATATAAACTGGAACAAAGTCACACCATGTCTTGTGATATTAGTGCTAGAATTAGTGTTAGAGTGTGAGTACAGTTTTAACCTATCTAATTGTTATTTCTGTATGAAGGAGCGATGTTTTGATGCGTCTCGGTGCAGTTTCAGAGTGTGCGACGCCGGCGGAGGTGAACAAACACCTGGAGCTGGGGCGGGACTTCCTGGCGCGCGGACAGTTGTCTGACGCGCTGACCCACTACCATGCAGCCGTGGGTAAGTACGCACTGCACCGCGGTCGCGCGGCTCTGACTGGAGCACGTAGCGCCCTTGATACGGCCAAGGTTGGACGGGACGACGCCAGCTGTTAATCTGCTGACAGACTATAAAATTGGTGCAGCTATTTTCTGTTTACATTGCAGTTGGCAGTTATCACGGAGTATTTGATTGTCCGTTTCGCGATTATTTATCTGCATGTTTTGTTAATTGCGTATACTAATACGGAGAAAGTATCTCGTAAGAGAATAATTGTATGCCTTGATTCCTAGAAAAACTTAAAACTAAGTAAGTATTATGTATATTTTCAGAGGGAGATCCACAAAATTACCTCACATATTTCAAACGAGGCACAGTGTACTATGCGCTCGGCAAAGCTAGGTTCGCCCTACAAGACTTCACAAAAGTGTTGGAGATGAAGCCTGACTTCACCTCGGCTCGCTTGCAGCGGGCGGCTGTCTACCTCAAACTAGCTCAATATATGGATGCCAAAGAAGACTACTTACAAGTGGTGAGCTACTTTCATAAAATAGTACACAAACAAAGATTAATGAGAAAATTTATATGTGCTTTAACACATGTTCTTATAGGCGGCGATGGGCTTGGAACCTGTCACGTATGGAATACTAACTTCTGCAAAATGTGGGCATGTATCAAATATAAATATGTATTTGAACATACCTCTGACTACCCCCCTTAGACATCTTCAAAGGATCTGGAATAAGTAACAAAAAAAGATCTGAGAGAATGTCTACCGCACCTTGGGGATACAGTCGTGAACCTGTTTATGTTTACGTTACTTGTTAATCATTGCATTAAGCTTGTTTATATCAAACATATTTATTCAACTGACAAGTGCCATTCAATGCATAATTTTTTTATGCATGTTGTAACATTCACCCACCACAATGACATGATGTAAGTTTGTAATAAATGTGTCTGTCAGTAGAACTATAGCTATTAATATGTGTTATGTATTTAAATGTGGAGGGATAGGTACATTAGGTACCCGAAGAGAGATATAAAGAATTAATAGACTGTGAGAGATGTCATACACATGAAGAGGAGAGTGCAAGCTATAGAATGGTAGAACTTTCGAAACTTTTAATAGAATATGAACAGAAAATACATTTTAAAAACCTTTTATATTTCTTCCTAATGCTGATGTCATAATCTTATCAATGTTTATTGTCATGGTTGTTATAATATCGCAATGCCTATAACTATAACTGGCAAAATGTACTGTAACGTTGAATTTTATGCTACGCTTGTGCAATTTATAATTGCTACATAGCATAACCAAAGCCATAATTTCGTAAAATGAGTATGCGATTTTTTTCATAGTTTCATTCTTAAAAGGAATGATTACTCTTATGCTTCAAAAAGAGAAATAAACCCCACTTTGGGTTTTTCTGACTAAAAGTTTTTATTTAAATAAATAAATGACTTGTTAATGTGCTGATACATTATCTCTCTACGTTATCACTAGCTCAATAATAACTTCATTCCATGGCTTACATCAAAAGCAGATTAACGCCAATACATCGTTTCTTACTAAGATAACATACTGCCATTATCTGGTACTTCCATAATATAATCTCAGTTATGGAAAATGAATCATATCAATATAGCCCAGGAGATATCTTCTGGGCTTTTTCACTCAAATATTTTTATTTTCAATAAGAGTGTGACAAGCGTGTGTTCAACACGCTTGTTCAACGTTCAAGTACTCTGAAAAAGATGTTCATCGTTTAACATAGTGGCATATGGAATAGATAGTACAACTGTAGCATGTTGCGTCAGACGTACGCCGAGCCGCACAACGAGGAGGCGATAGCGCAGCACCAGCAGATGGACGCGCTGGCCGACGAGCTGCGGCTGGTGGAGGCGTACTACCGCGGCGGGGACCACCGCGCCTGCGCCGAGCTGGCCACGCGCCTGCTCGACCTGTCGCCCTGGTCCGCGCACCTGCGCCAGCTGCGGGCCGAGAGCTACATCGGGATGGTGAGCAGGCTTGCTGTGCTTTACGTTGATTCATCATTATTTTGGAGAACAAAATATAATATATCTCTATTGTAAACCGTAAGAAGAATCTTAAAGAAACACACCTGGGTGGCCTTATCGCTGAAAGCGCTCTTCAGGTAGGTAATCTTTGTAAGTTTCTATATGTAAGCAGACAGGACAAAAATTACCTAATGAGTTTTTTACCGAAACAGAAAACGCTTCAATAACTTTCTTCTTTGCTTGAACAAACACTAATCTAGACGACGTGTCAGCTCGAGGAGCCACCGACATACTCGCTATAGGAATCTTATATACTTAGATGATGTTATCACCGAATACAACATCTACCTTCGAACGCTCCGGTGCTTCTCTGCGATGTCTTCTAAACATAAAATGCTAAATTGTCCGTCACCAGGATGACCTGTTCTCTGCGGTGTCCGACATCCGGTCGGCGAGCCGCCTGCAGCAGGACTCCACGGCCGGCTACCTGCGGCTCGGCACGCTGCTGTACCAGCTGGGACACGTCAGCGATGCGCTCAAGGTTACTGTACATTCTTGATAACAACTTGAAAATGTCATCGTAATTATTATTGTTCATGTTTTTCACTTTTTTTTACAAAATTGATTTACGTCGACTTATGTATGATTTGGATTCATAAGCTACGCGTTCACCGGGCTGGAATCTTGGAATCGATCTGTTTCTTTGTGATATCTATAGATAGATACGGTGCGCATTCAATCGACAATGTGAGCATTACTATGCATGCCTCTTACCGGCTCCGGACGCTGCGCACGCCCCGACTCCGAACCAGTGAACGCGTAGCTTAAAATTGCAAACCATCACAGAAGTCTTCAAGCTGAAAATTTACACTCATCAAACGACAAAGTGTCCCAACTTTACGTTGTAAAAAACTCTGATAGCATCCGACTGCCTTTCTGACGAATTTAAAGACCATAGAGACCTGCTCAGTTCCGACATAACTCTGCAGGAGATCCGCGAGTGCCTGAAACTAGACCCGGAGCACAAGCAGTGCTTCCCTCTCTACAAGAAGGTGAAGAAGGTGGACAAGCTGCTCCTGCAGTGCGAGGAGCGGGCCGCGCGCGACCCCGTCGGCTGCGTGCAGGCCGCGCGCGCGCTGCTGGCGCTGGAGGACCAGGTCACCTTGGTGGTGCTGGAGGGCCGGAGGTGGCTCTGCGACTGTCAGCTCAAGGTCGGTCCGGAATTCTGTCTGTAGGGAGTAGCTTCGAGTTGGACGATGAGAAAAAAAAATCAAATCAACGGACATCCTCTCGATCTACGGCGCTGTCATTTTTTTCTTTATACAAAGGCGAGGCTAACTTTTGCAAAATGTGGGCGAGCATCTGCCGAACTACAGATCGTTCGGCAAATGTTCGGAAGATTCTTTGTGCGTGTTCATCGACCGATTTATTTATTATTTATTCCATACGGAATCGTGCGTCTAAAATGACGGAATTTGTCATTTTAGGAAATTGACGAGTTTAGAATAGACGTTCTCGGAAATTGTTGTTTTCGGGAGTGCAATCCGGCTTCGTTTTCAATCCGGCCGGATTCGGCCGGATCGATCTAACCAGGATAATAAATCCTTTTTTCCCCGTTCTCGCACCGTACCGTTAAAGAAATGATACTTTTACAAAATATAATTTCTTTTATTAATGACTAATATTATAGACAGAAATAATGAAATGTTCAGTGTCGTATGCAATTCAGTTAGATTTTCATACAAATAACATTATAAAATCGCGAAAACAGTGTTCGCAAGAAGACTGTTCTTTGTTAAATTTTAGAATGAAGTAAAGATCAATATTGATAAAGTAGTTACAGATCAATGGAATCAAGTGGAAGTTTATTTGGATTTTGTGTTACTTTAATACGTCATCTTTGTATTTCTGTGTGTCTTTCCCAAAGAAAACAACATAACCTACCAGCTGTGCCTGAAACTTCGTTCGCGTGGGCGATAATCATTAGTTTTCTCGGATTTCCCACTTTAATTTTGTTTAAATGTCATGATTTATTTAAAATAAATAATAAAACGCAGGTAACATAATAATTAATCGTAACTCATTTTTTCTCAAATAGCTAATGTATATTTAGGCCCTTACTAATAAACTTGACATAAAGTTATGTCATGCATAACCTATGAATAACCATACAAATTTTTAGTTTATGTATGACATAACTTTATGTCAAGTTTATTAGTAAGGGCCTAAGTTTTGATTTGCAACTATGTACAATTTTAGTCGGTCTAATTGAGTTGCGATCTGATGATCGATAATGTTATTTTCATTTTAAGTACCTATTTCATGAAAGTCCTACTTTGTTAATAAACTAGATGTCGTCAAACGACTCGCACGCAAATGCACCACGCGTTTAAAGTACAGCTCATGCAACAGCGCTGTTATTCTGTCAAAATAATGCATCACCGGATCCGGCGTATCGGTAACGGATCCGGTAGGTGTAAAATGATTCCGGATCGCAATCCCCAGTCGTCACCCTGAGGGCACCGAGGGCACCAGTTTCCCAGCCGAAGCTCGAGCGAGATAAAGATCAGATCGTGTCCGACCTCCAGGACGAGCAGTTCGCGGAGGCGCTCGCGAGCTGTCGCAGCGCGCTGGAGCTGCGGCGGTCGGGCGCGCTGCACTGCGCCGAGGGCGAGGCGCTGCTCGGCCTGGACCTGCCCGAGGAGGCGGCGCTGGCCTTCCGCCGCGCGCTCGAGCTGGAGGACGGGCTGCAGCGGGCCAAGGACGGCCTGCAGCGGGCCGCGCGTCTGCAGAAGCAGGCCGAGCAGAGGGACTACTACAAGATACTGGGGGTCAAACGGTCAGTACAAGGGAGATGTGCTCGCAACCCTCCCGAGATGTTATCTATCCTCCGGTCGCAGACGATCGCCGCGGGGCCGCGGTGGGGGGGCGGGACTTTTGTCTATTCTGAACATGAAACAATTTATTTCTCCATGGTATCTTATTTCAGCGTAACATAAAAGTTTGCAGGTAAATAAATGCACTCGACCAAACTGCATTTATTTACCTACAGACTTTACAAAAACGCAAGTCAAGAACTTGGATTGATAAAACCCCTTGGCCCTTACTAATAAACTTGGTGTAAAGTTATTCCTTGGAATAAACTAAAAATAACCATACATTTTGACAGTTTACACTCAGGAATAACTTTACATCACATTTATCAGTAAGGGCCCTCGTGTCCAGCACGAGCGACGATGTGTGTGTGTGCGCAGGTCGGCGAGCAAGCAGGAGATAGTGAAGGCGTATCGCAAGGCGGCGCAGAAGTGGCACCCCGACAACTACCAGGGGGACGAGAAGAAGTTAGCTGAGAAGAAGTTCATCGACGTGGCGGCCGCCAAGGAGGTACCTCGCGCTTCTTGTCTCAGCAGTCGTCCGCCGGCTCCGGCCGAATGTGGCCACGCTCGCTATCACACGGGAACGGTTCCGTGACAGGGCTCTTTTATGTTCATTTCTCAAATTTAAAAAAAGGAAATAGACAAAATCCTTTTTTTTTTTGAAGTTGTATCTTTTAGATTTAACACTAAATTTCAAAATTGTCATTGTTGTACAGCGTAAAAAATTCTACGTGTCAGGGATACGTTCCTAAGTGAAAAATACTATAGTTAATTACACTGATTCGAAAGAACCGGTGACCCGACAAGAAAAAGTAAGAGATTTTAAGAAGGAGTGAGGTATCAAAACTGACCGATTGCGCATCGATACAAGCTTTTAATAAGTTACCGTGCGCTGATTCAAATAAGTCCAAACACGATTTGACTGTTATTTTCCCAAGAAGGAGTTCTAGTTCCTGGCTTAGTACAGCTCGCTTATTATCTCACTGTCGCCTCACGCAGACCTAAAACTACAAAATTTAGCTCGAATCAGGCACCGAACAAGGATCAAACTCAGCTCGCAGAGCAGTGATACATCGCGAGTTAGATAAATGTAATCTAATCAGCGCTGCTGCACAGTCTCTTTTCAAAGTTAAATGAAAGCTTGTGAAACATCCTCGTCGCCTGCAGGTGCTGACGGACCCCGAGAAGCGCGCGCAGTTCGACGCGGGCGTGGACCCTCTGGACCCCGAGGCGCAGCGGGGCGGGGGCGGGGGCGGGGGACCCTTCAACAACCCCTTCCACCACTTCCAGCACGGGAGCCCCTTCCAGTTCAAGTTCCACTTCAACTAGGAGCCGACGTCGGCTCGTTCGGATCCGAAACGTTGTTCGAAGGAATCCATCGTTCGAAAATCTCATAGAAAAACGCACTCTCCCGACACACACCGGTTGTTTTGGACTTGATAGCATCGTAATTATTGTACGCAGTTGGACAAACACACGCACACTTCCTAAGTAGCCCATCTGTGAATATAGGCTTGGGAATATAGGCTCTTGTGAAATCTGCCATTCTATCGAAAATATGGCAACATCAAAGTTTATAGATATTTTAAATTGTTTTTTTTCGTACTATGTAGTTGCTAGGCTGATTTACATCTCGTTCGAGTGATACGGTTTTAAGTACATATTGTATTCAATGCGATTATTATAAAACATAGAAATCGTAGACCAATACTAATTCGATCTAATTGTGAGTTTATAAAAGAATCACATTCAAACATCCAATCATTAAATCATAATTCAGATTAATAATTTTATGAATGTACATAGTAGAAAATGTTTCTATGTGTGTACGACTGAGGAATGAGTCGAATGTGTGTTATCTAGCCGTCAATAGTGTATTCTATATCGGCCAGCACGTGTCGTGTTCCCACCAGCTCGCCGCCGAGCGCGACGTAGGAAGCAGGCTATTAGAATGGTCTA
This sequence comes from Epirrhoe tristata, assembly GCA_951394285.1. Taxonomy (NCBI): domain Eukaryota; kingdom Metazoa; phylum Arthropoda; class Insecta; order Lepidoptera; family Geometridae; genus Epirrhoe; species Epirrhoe tristata. The sequence continues at coordinate 189,480 of OX596139.1, read as the reverse complement.
GTACCATTGAAATAAAATAATCATAACTTGTTCAAAATTCGATTTTGTTTATTTAAATTAAATAAACTGCTCTTTACGCGTCTGTCTCTTTACGTCAACGCGGTCGTTCATAACCAGATTATTAAATAATACAACAGTCACAATATTCTTAAAATAATTGTATGTAACTGTTTAAAATCTGAAAATCATTATTTATAAAAATTGTCTTTATGATACGATCTCCATTAAATAATAATTAAAACTCGTTACTGACAAGTGCGAATAATAAAACCGTCTGCCATCGATGTCGCGTGGAGTGTTTTGTACCTACTAATCTAATAATGTTAGTGCGGAACTCGTTCCTAAGAAATTTAAATTTAATCTAAAGATGCTATTTCTTAATTATTGGAATGACTAACTTTACCTCAGGACAGTCTCTACTGAAGTACTCAAACTTGACGTCAGCACGCTTCGGTAGGTACTGGCCCTGGCCGTAGGATGTACTGTTCCATTCAGTACTCATGATGTCGTCCAGTACTGTAACGTTACTACCTACCGTATCGATAACGTTGAAGACGTAGGACATTCTGAAAGTCAATAAAAATATTTATTTATTTGAAATAAGTTATTTTGTTGTGATGCTGTTTCTTGTAAATATTATATTTAGTGTTAATGCTAGTGTAAAGAAGTTCTTTTTTAATAAATCCAGCTGTACATAAAAGTTGTTATGATTTCAACAATAAGCAAAACAGTTTACTGTTGTATGTATAAGATTTTTATTATTTACAAAAAGCTATGATAAACACCTACTTAAAATTATTACGTAATTGAATAGGTAATAATAAATTATTAAATACTTAGGAAAGTAATTTCTTATCAGTTAATCTGCAAACGAACTCTGAAAAAACCAATAACGATGAGTCATACTGAAAGGTTTATGTGAATAGTCTGACAACTTTGTAAATTGTATGAAATTCAGTAGAATGATTCCATCTGTGTCTGAATTGAAAAGTGTCATGGAAAGAGTCCGTTTACTGAATAAGTGTGATCCGATTCAACGTCAAAATAGTGTAAGATCAGTCCCGGTCCGCGCTACGTTTGGTGTCCTGTCCTCGCGCGAGCTGCGAGCGACCCTCTCTATCTCGTTGCTGAGCCTCTCCCTATCGTCGTCTCGCTCGCACACGTAGCGGTGTTTCAGCGCGCAGTCCTGGAACCGACCAATTACAATAAACTTAATATTTAAGCATAATATTTTGCGTGATTCTTCATGCGATGGGATGTTTAAGAAAATCGGATAAAATATTTAGGGTACGGAACCCTAAAAAAGAAAATTGGTCTGACCTAGAGAGAGCCTGCAGGTGCAAACAAAGTTTGTCGACTTTATTTATGCCTTGGTATTGCTGTGAATTTATTAGATTACTAGCTGACCCGCGCAACTTCGTCTGCGCATTATTAGTATTCAAGTGCAGGAGTGTTACCTAAAGTTTATTTACACTGTGTTTGAAGTGAATAAAAAGGAATCAAATTTTCCATACTAACTTTAACACCCTGTAAAACATCCATATGGGTTGATTTTTTTTAATTAGATAAGCATATATTCAAGTAAAAAAGCTAAAGCATCTACGTTCCAAATTTCATTACAATCGGTTAAGTCACGTCTATGAAACTGCCTATTTTAATTTCCAAAACGCTAAATGATCTGTATTCTTGATCTCGCAACGCTACCTAGTTGTGAAAATGAAAAATATAGATGGCGTTGCTAGCGTTGCTAATCAACGCCAAGGAAAAATATTTTATTTTCTAGCTGGTACCCGCGATTTCGTCAGTAAAATAACATAAGTTGAAAACCTATAAAAATTATCGAAAAGTCTAAGCAAAAATCTCCAATAGCTTTCAAAACTCAAAATGATCGTATCTCGACCTCCGCCATAGTAGAAACGCCACCTAGGAGAAAAAAAGTAAAAAGCAGTTTTGACCTCGGTGATATAGATGGCGTTCGAACCAAAGCCTAAGAAAAAGTATTTTAATATACCAAAAAAATCTTAATTTCGTATGTATTGATGAGTGGAAATATACATGTTACATGTTTTTATTTAATTTAAAAATCATTTATCATGCAAAATGAGAAAGAAAAAACAAAAAAATCTGCAATGCAAAAACAGAGCAAAAAATGGCGGTCACCCATCATCTTTATGACCTCGCCCAGCGTCGCTCAACTTTTTTCCCCATACAAACTTGCAACCCTTATTTTCACGCCCCCTTATAAATATTTAAAGAAAAAAGTAGCCTATGTCCGTCCCTGGGGTATAATCTTTATCCATGCCAAATTTCAGCTTAATCTGTTTAGCGGTTTGGGCGTGAAAGCGTAACAAACAGACAGACAGACAGAGTTGCTTTCAGATTTATAATATTAGTATGGAAGTATGGATTTAACAAATATTTAATAATAACATGGCGGTCCCGGATCGGGATGTATGATCCTTTAAAGTTTAGAGGTTAATATGTAGGTAAGGTCTAAGGTAGGTAGGGGAGTATTGGGCAGTAAGGCAGGTTTGGACACCACCGGCAAACTCCCGTGTTATGCCGGCCATACACCATCATGTCAATCCACCCCCAAAAATGGTCAATTCTAACTGATCAAATTCCGATTTGACGATAGGCATGATGGTTTCTGGCCGACATGACACGGGGGTGTCCAAACCTCCCTACTGCCCAATGCTCCCCTACCTCCCATATATATTTAATTGATATATTACCACTCCCTTCCATTCATTCCATAGTTCCCAGACACTTTTTAAACTATCATGGTTTTCAACACTTTTAACACAGTTAACGGGATATTTACCATTATTTAATGTTTTTTGAGTTTCCCGATATTTCGGCGCAGTTGCATACGCCATGATTAATAGTATCTATGGTATTAATCATGGTTAATATCCCGTTACCTGTGTTAAAAATCCCAGACACTTGTCCTACCGTACTAACTGATATTTATTCTGTGGTCACGATGTATCTTACATTTTTAAACTCATGATAACTTTTGAATAAAATGTCCGATTTCAATCATTCAAAAAGTAATCGACGGGTACTGAAACAGCCTTTACTACGAAGGAATTTATTTGGATAAGAATAAATACCAAAATAAGAATAACGTGGTCTGCTTTTGGTCGGCATTTTTATTCTCTTTTTAAATTATAAATGTTGTTATTCTGACACAACCACAATAGTTGGACATATGCTATCGCTGACTTTTTTGTAGATATTGATACGTTCTTTAATATTGTAGAACATTTTTTTGTTCTATCATCAATAGTTTTCGCAGCGCACGCGATATGAAGAATTTTATGTTCAAAATTTTTACACCTTTGGTTACATTATTGCAATTTTCATAAGGATCTCTAATTTTTTTTAAAATAATTTATAGCCTATGTTCATCACAGATAATGTAGGATTCTAATGGTGAAAGAATTTTTCAAATCGGTCCAGTAGTTTCGGAGCCTATTCAATTCAAACAAACAAACAAACAAACAAACAAACAAACAAATGTTTCCTCTTTATAATATTAGTGTAGATTTATTACAACTATTTAAATTCATAAAAAATCTGATCAGTTTTTTTTTTTGCGAAATTATAAAAATTATCTTTACATTTTATAATTTTCGCGATGTTTTATAGCGAGTGAACATATGAAGTGTAGTGCCTAATATGATAATGTAAATCTACACAGTGCGAGTGAACATAAAGTGAAGTGTAAGTGATCACCTGTCCTCGGTACACATAGTCAGCGGTGGCCGGCGCGGCTACAAGCGCGAGACAGCGGCCCTCGCCCACGATGGTAGAGCTGGAGGACTCGGCTCCGGAGCTCGAGCTGTTGGTGGCCACCGGCTTGGCGGAATGCGACCAGATCCACAGCAGCCCGGGGTTCAGGCCGCCCGTCCACAGGTCCACGCCTGGGATGACGAACAGCAGATGTCACTATCACAGATCACATAACACAGAAAGCGGTCTCGGAGGAACCTCGTTCTGTGGTAGGGATCATTTAAATTTGGGAAGCTGTCGAAACGGAAGAAAAGCAATTTCGTCGGTTATACGATTTAGACTACCCCTCGAAGATAGTAGTGGTCTGCTGTGGTCTAATAATGGCTGCTGGAAGCGAGCAGCGAAATTGTGACACTTCGTAAGTCTAAAAGCAAGACTCTCAAGCTGAAATACTTCACGTCGCAGAATATCTGGTAATATTCACTACATCGAAGCTAACATACATAAAAAGATCTGTAAAAAGAATGTTTCCCGCACCTTGGGGATACAGTCGTGAACCTGTCTGTCGAAGCTTTACGCTCCAGCAACTATAAACCTTCAAGATGTAGTTTAAATGAGCACCAGCACAAAATATTACTGTGCCCAGCAAAAAGATTGGTTTACATCTAAAATTTCCCACCGTGCAAGAGCTGATAAGGCTATAAGGCTTTCCTTGACTTTGATGGAGCGTAGTTTTTGAGAATTGTATAAAGCTCACCTTTGAGTTTGTTATTAGCCTGCAGGCCGGTCGCGAACTGCCTTTTCTCATCAGCGTCCAACTCCAACAGGTACCCCTTCAGTTTGCGGCAGGCGAAGCTCGCGCCCTTCCAATTGGCTGATTCCGAAGAGAAGTGGTAGCAGCCGCCACCCACGCGAGTGAAGTTGAACGGACACGGCTCTGGTAGGATGGTCAGATGAGTTTCAGTGTTACTTTTGTTTTCACAAATATCTTGTAATCTAGGCCATAATAAGCGAACGAATGACCTAGATTATAAAATTATAACTTTTTTTGAAACTGTTAACTGTCCTTCCTTTGTCATTAATTAACCATTTTTATTCTTAGCTTGATGCAAAATTTTACCGTATCAACTTCAGGCGTCCTATTCAGGGTATTTTTTTCTTCAAAATTAACTTATAGTTTCCCAAAGAACAAGACCTCTGCCCACCCCCTGAATAATAACTTGGGCAAAACTCCATTTATTTCTCCACTCAGAAAAAAAAATAGAAATTATCAAACCTGGTTTAGCTTCAGCTCCAGCTACGATATAGTGCACGTTCTCCTCCATCTTCCGCATCCGTTTCTCCATGAGATCGACCCGGTAGACGAGCTTCTCTATCGCGCGCAGCAGGTACAGGTCCGTCTCCGAGACCTGCTTCTGTGGCGGCGCGGGGGGGACCTCGTCCACGCGGTCCGCGCTCTGCACCGGGATCGCTGGGGGCTGGGGGTGGAAAGACGGAAATGGTGAGCGTCACACATCAATACCTACCCTTTTTATCTCGAGGAAATTGTAAGCGTCTTACGATACCCCATTTATCCAGGTAATGGAGAAAAAGAGAGAGGTAATATTATTGCGGTCCCGGACTTCTCAATAGTTGCAGTCTAATCAATATTTCCCTATGGTGTACCTAAGTTTTTTGAAAAATGTAATAATTGCGATTGAAATGAAATATAAATATTTATTCAATTCCTTATTTTGGTCGAAGTAAGAATCCCTCGTATCTACATGCAAGTCTCTACTTAGTTAGAACTAGGAACTTAATGCAGAAACTAATTAGGTCAGTAAACTTTTTACATGCATACCTAATGCGCATCAACTTTCCAAGTTCTAGGTTTTTAACAAGATTGCGGTAGGTTGAGGCTACTTTCAGTAACTACCTATATCTTGTAGGTACTACAACTTATAAACTTACATAGGAAGCTAAAAAACATTGTTTTTTGAATAAATATTTTCATTTCATTTCCATTACTAAGTTACTCACATAGCTTGGTTTGAACTGGTCTTTATACGGGTTCGGAGGCCTATTCACGATCTTGCCGGCCCCCGGCGGCGGGGGTGGCGTCGCCTGCCACTCGTCGTACGGCATCGACCCCTGCTGACTATTGCTCGAGGCTCCTGATGGGGAACCGTGGCTTGGACCTCCCGAAGGACCGTGGTTTTGAGAAACAGGCTGGTATGAGTTGCTGTTTAATTGGGGATGCTGGTTAGACGCAGGAGGCCCGTGGTTGTACGAGTTCGCAGGTGGCCCTGGTGGCCGTTTTTGTACGGAGCCCGGCATGGGGTAGGGTCCGCGGTGGTGCATCTGAGACTGAGGCCCGTGAGGCGCGCGCGGTGGTGGCGGTGGTACCAGGTCGATGCGGTCCGTCACGTAGTAGCCTTGCGACGGTGGCAATGACATTATACGACCTAGAATGGAGCAGTTGGATGAGGTAAGTCTCTTTTAGATATTTCAAAGGTTAAGAAAAGAAGAACATGACAAGCCGAGGAATCGTTGGTGTGACGACCTTGATGCTTTTTAAGAGGGTTGGTGGATGCAGCAGAAGATAGTGATGATGTCTAACTAACCATGCCTGGTAAGGTTTCCACGTTCAGCAGTAACCCAGTCCTCGATGACAGCTTCCCACGGGTCCGGAACGTCGCATGTGTCACCGTGCACTGCACAGGCACATGACAGCAGCAGCGCCGCTGCGAGGTATTTTATTTGTAACATCTGTAAAATTGTACGTCTCATCAAGAGTCTTTATAATAGGGCTTAGAGTTACTTTATCAGTTTCGCTAATGATCTGTACTGTTGTTAGTAGGTTATAGATACGTATTGAAGTGTGTCATTGGAGTCTTGTTTCAAAACAACATCCTCATCGCCCAGTCAGCACACGCCATGTTACGCGATTCATTGATCATCGTACCACAGATGATCCACCACTACCTCTTCAACTAGCCACGGATGATTGCACAGTTACTACGAAAACGTACCGGCGCGCGTGGTCACAAAGCCCACAGATGGTGTAGCAGTTAGTACGCATTGCTTGAGTTCGGTCGTTGCCGGCTCGCGGTTATGCAATGGGTGAAAGTCGGCGATATAAACAAGGATTCGTAATGCGGTTATTCTTATATCCGCTTAGTCATGTGGTTTTCCGCTATAAATAATAATAAAAGGTAAAAGTCGAGTTGTGCGAACCTGAGGTAATAACAGAGGTAATAAACCGGTCTAGATTTAGCTCTACTACACCAGCTCTCCACTAGATGCGGTTTACGTAGTCGGCCTTTCTACAAGAGCTCGATTTAGAATAGGTACCTGTTTTCCTGAGTAACTTTGTTACCTATATTTTTCTTAATTATCTGTCTGCTTAATTAGGTACTTATTATTGAATTAATTTGATGAAGCTTTGGTCCAAAAAGATCACCTCGACTTTTGATCCGAAGAGTTTAATTCCGGCCGAGGAAAAGGTTAACGTTTAGGTATCGTACAACTTAGGCGCTCACGTTGTAGCAAACATGGAGTATCCTTGCAGCCTAGTCAGCCTTACACGAAGGCTGGGCAGAGAGGATGGTTTAGACTAGGTGAAGACCTGCGGCACAAGTTGACTCCTGATGCTGTATTAAATCGAATATCGTGGGTAGGTAGGTAACTATAGGTACTGCGTGTATCCTAATAAAAGGAAACTGAGTCTTCAAACTGCTGCCAGCTACCTGGCTCATTTCAGAAAAACCTATGTAGAGGTTCAGCAACACAAAACGATTTTATAGGTTTTTTTATACGCTGAATAACAGGAATTATTTTCGGGAATAATTTTATCAGGACCTATCTACGAGTATCCGTAAATGTTTGTATGACCTACAGATATTTGTCTCGGGTCTGGGTGTTTCTATGTATAATATGTATGTATTTACAAACAAAAAGTATAAAAGTAGTTTATCAGTCATCTAGTACCCATACCACAAGCTCAAGCTTACTTTGGGGCTAGATGGTGCTGTGTGAAAAGTCCAGCATTATTTATTTATTTATTATTTATTTATTTAGTATAACAACTCACCGGCAACAAATCCACATTCATCTTGTTGTAAATAAACAAAACTCAACATACCTTTGTGATATTTCGCTGTTTACATCGAGTTGCGTGTTGATTCCCGCAGCACTTTTACTAGTCACTTTCCAAACGTCCAAAGCACACGAGCGCTCGACCGAGTCTGACTGTAGTGGCTGGAGTGGCCGGGCCAGCCTCCACTCCACTCTTGGGTGAAACTGCGCCAAGTGGGTGGGCCCGGGCACTCGATACTATCATTCAGCATTGTTATGTTTTTTTAACACGACTTGAGATACGAAAAAAAATTGGGCGGGTATGCCAATAAAATGTTACTTACTTGTCATTGTTACGAAATACATTCATGCTTTTTGTTTCACAGATGCGTGATACCGTTTTCGGTTGCTGGATGACATGAACAGAATAAGCTCTGATATCGTGCCTCGAGTAAATACCCTGCGACTTCTCGAATCTCCAGTAGCAAAGAGGTTATTGTTTGTGTGTACCTTTCCAGATGGGTTAGAAAAGTGAGAATTCTAATTAATTCCCTATTTGCCTCCCTTCCTTCGAGTCAACGCTTTGGAAGATAGAACGGCCCTGACAAGGTCGTTAAATTCATTTCTTTTTATATCTTCTAATCTAAGGTATGCAGATATTAGGCAATCGTGTGCACGGCATTCTGTACAAATATGATTTCAGTACCGGTTCCGGCGTCACACTGCCGATGCCGGGTGTGGCGGGTGTATGCTTGTGCAAGCACAGCTTTCGTCACAAGGGGGACGTGCGCCGCGTGTTTACATGAACACATACCTACATATATATAAACATATAAACATCAACTATTGACGCGTCTTACTTTTTACTTGCGATTGTCATTGTTGGTCAGGGTTTATGGGAAATAGAGAAAATAGATTTTCTTGTTTGTCTAAGTGTTAAATAAATGCCAAGGAATGGTGAAGCAGATTTTACGTGTGGTTCAATGAAAAACTATTTAACTAAAACATTTTAATATCTATCTATGTAACATTTCATACAAATACTGTCTAAAGTTAACTAGATATAAATAACATAATTTACATTTATCGGTACAACTGTAATACCATTTTGTATTAAATTATTTACAAAATATTTTCTTGCAGTTTAATTTAATTTAATTTAATAATTAACAATTTTCTTCAGTAGTAATTAGATCACTGCTTACACAACTTAAACTATTTTTCTTACATACGTAGATAAAAACTACATGCTACGTCGCTAAAGATGTAAAATATCTACAATACCCTAAGACGTTGTACTGGTCTCATCACAGACAACGTTATGATAATTAGCATGAGAAGGAAGACATGGGCTCTACTGGCGTCGAAACATCTTCGTATATCTACATAATCATATTTCATCTTGTAAGTTGTTCTTTTAATCTATTCATACTTGAGGTCTATTTTCAAATTGCTCCGTCTAAATATAGCGGGTCTTACATACCTAGAGGTCAGTTTGTTAGGGTTGATGGTGGCATACTCGCCGGCCCCGCGGTGTGCGGGACCCCAGGTGGCCCCGGGGTGTGTGGGACCCCAGGTGGACGCGAACCGCACGCATTTACGGGATTTCTCAAGAAGCTTCAGCTTCTGCGGACCCCACGTCGACGGCATCGTAGGCTTACATCTCTTCGGAACTTCGAAACTCGGGGTGTTGTCGACGTCCTCGAAGGGCACGTCGACCGCCGCGTACGGCCCGGGGTAGATGCGATGGGGCTCCACGGGGTATTTGATCCACGATATCGGCTCCGGCTTCCGGATCATCATGCCGCCGGGAACGGCTCGGAGGGGGTGCGGTCCGTTCCCGTTAAGGGTCCGGATGACCTTAGATCCGATAGGGGGTCGATGCGGAAGAGATGAGGCGAATCTAAAGTGAGATGGAGATTTCGGAACATACGGTGGCGGCGTATGAAGACTGTGCATGTTATGGGATGGAACAGGTGAAGATACTATAAGATAAGGCTGCGGTAGAGATCGTGGCGCGTAAGCCTGCCGATGGAAGGACGCCTCTCCGGGAGTCATGTTCGTCGGAACCGGCCGCATTAGGGTCTCCAGAGCCGAGCGGGACGGAGAAGTCTGATGAGAAATATCCAAGGTGACCTCCTGGATCTCACGCCGTGAGGACTGCGATCTGGACGCCATAGGGCCGCGCTCGGGGGCCGAGCTCGCTGATCCAGAGTCACACTGCATGCCGTCGGTCCCCGAGAGAGGCAGCGGGCGGGGGCTGCCGGCGCCGGGGGCCCGCGGCCTCAGAAGTACACGGTGAGGTTCATGCGGTCGTGGCGCGCCGAGTCGGTGCGGCCGGCGCTGTCCTGCAACACCACTCGCTCTGAACATACTGCTGTTGTTGATAAAAACTTACTTAAATGGTATCATAACTCGCACAGAATATTCTGTGAAAATATAAATAAAGCAGTAGGTCAGCAGATACTCGCTGAAGTCTGAGAGGATGTTTACGTTGCACTAGAGTCTCGCTCTTGGATAAAAGTATCTCGCAACTTCGCAACAGATGCTTATCTGCAGGACAGAACTTATAAAGTTGAAGCTGGCGATGCGCGTGTGTGACGACACTACAGCTGTAGACGAAGCTCTCGAGCTGCTCGCGGAAGCCATGAACCAAGAAGTGAAGTGACGTTCGATACGAACGTTGGCACCCCTGCCGGCACATCAGCAGTAAGCCAGCGAAGCTACCTGTTCAGCCGGCGCGGCGTCGTCCCAGCTCAGCTTCTTCACTCTCGCTGGTATAGTAGCGGAGGGCCAGGCCACGCCCGACCTGCCCCCCGCGCCGCCGCCCGCCAGGTGGTCCGACATCAGGGACACCCCCGCGCCGCCCCCCGGGGGCAGCGGGGCCACCTTGCCTTTAGCGCGTGAACCACCACCTGATGACAAAAATTACATTTTCATTGCAAGCATTTTATAATGATGACAAAAGTTATATTTAACAAGCGTTTCTTTGGAACTGTTCGACTGTACTGATTGTGCCGGATGAAGATTGTGACGCATGAATGAAGAAAAAAATAACATAAGTACGTACCACAATCTGACAGATCAGAAGCTAAGGAAAGGATCTGGATAAGGCGGCTTATGTGCAGCTATCGTCAGAGTTCTGAACTGACAATGATGATGAACGTACCAAGGGGGGCGGTTCCGTTGGGGGGCAGCGAGTCCCCCCCCAGGTCGAGGCTGCTGCTGGAGTTGGCGAGGATGGTGCTGGCGCCCGCGCTCACACTCTGCAGCGAGCCCGAGGGGGCCAGTGCGGGGGGCGAAGGGGGCGTGGGCGGCGCGGGGGGGGCGCGCGCCTTCTCCTGTGGAATGTACGGCTTCGACGCAGGCGCGGGGGATGGCTTCGATCTGCGGCTGCGGATAATATTACTCATTAGTACAAAGAACGACGAGTTTGTGTGATGGAAAACTATGTATATTATTTTCATCTGCCTCCTTCTAGATGTTATAGTTAAGCCACGTTCTGAGCGGTCAGTAAGTGGATGGGTTCGTTAGTGACATTATCAACCGAACGCTTCCGTGCTTCGGAGGGCACGTTGTCGATCCCAGGCTTTGAGCAGCAGCGCCAGCAGCGGGGACGTGCTGCTGTGATACATTACCTTCTCCTCAGCAGGAACAGTGCGGCGCACAGCAGCAGCGCCAGCGCGGCCAGCGCGGCGCCGCCGGCCGCCAGCAGCGGGGACGTGCTGCTGTGATACATTACCTTCTCCTCAGCAGGAACAGTGCGGCGCACAGCAGCAGCGCCAGCGCGGCCAGCGCGGCGCCGCCGGCCGCCAGCAGCGGGGACGTGCTGCTGTGATACATTACCTTCTCCTCAGCAGGAACAGTGCGGCGCACAGCAGCAGCGCCAGCGCGGCCAGCGCGGCGCCGCCGGCCGCCAGCAGCGGGGACGTGCTGCTGTGATACATTACCTTCTCCTCAGCAGGAACAGTGCGGCGCACAGCAGCAGCGCCAGCGCGGCCAGCGCGGCGCCGCCGGCCGCCAGCAGCGGGGACGTGCTGCTGTGATACATTACCTTCTCCTCAGCAGGAACAGTGCGGCGCACAGCAGCAGCGCCAGCGCGGCCAGCGCGGCGCCGCCGGCCGCCAGCAGCGGGGACGTGCTGCTGTGATACATTACCTTCTCCTCAGCAGGAACAGTGCGGCGCACAGCAGCAGCGCCAGCGCGGCCAGCGCGGCGCCGCCGGCCGCCAGCAGCGGGGACGTGCTGCTGTGATACATTACCTTCTCCTCAGCAGGAACAGTGCGGCGCACAGCAGCAGCGCCAGCGCGGCCAGCGCGGCGCCGCCGGCCGCCAGCAGCGGGGACGTGCTGCTGTGATACATTACCTTCTCCTCAGCAGGAACAGTGCGGCGCACAGCAGCAGCGCCAGCGCGGCCAGCGCGGCGCCGCCGGCCGCCAGCAGCGGGGACGTGCTGCCGGCGCGGGCGGCCGCGGTCCGCACGTGCACCAGCACCGGGACCGATGACTGGAACACCGCAGCAATGTTAGAGGTGATACTGAACAAACTCTCCAGGTAAGCGGCCCCGATCCACCCATCGCGGCATGATTTACGAAGGGGAGAAATTTACTCGACGGGGTTGCTGTTGAGATCCGTGAGAGACCGTCTTCAAAAATTGTGGCAATATCATCGTCGTGCCATGTATACAGGCATGCATACAAGTGTTCTCTATACAGGCTCCTGAAATGTGTAACATAGCAACCCTGTCGATCACCGCTGACCCCTTGAAAAATCATACTGCGATGGCTGGATTTGTCGTAGTTAGACTAATTTAAGATTGAATGGCGCCTCCTCTCCGCAGTATCAGACAATGCGCCCTTACCTCCCGCGGCGGGCTGCCGGAGTCGGCGGCGGTGGCCAGCACGTGCAGCACGGAGACGTTGAGCGCCCGCAGCGCCTCCGACCGCAGGAACATCTCGCCGCTCGAATTTATGTACAGCATACTGTGAGTTACAATACCTGAGTTAACAACTTTCAAAAACCAATAACAGAATAGATAAGGAATCCATCCATCATCTTATCTAAACTTATTTGGGATAGGGTTATGGATGGTTGCAGTTACTTTATTCAGAACCGATAACTTAAGAAGATAGGATCACTTGATCGATAGGCATCGCTACCTGCGCACCATGACCACGCTATTCTTAGAAGAGAGTAGAACATCTGAGATTCGTTACCGTAGAAATTGGGTAGTCGCTGGTCATGGTGGACAAGCCGGTCCCGGTCCCCTTTGATCGGACAGATTATAAGAAGTAGCGCTCACTTAGCATCAGCTCCCCTCAGACTGAGCGTGACGGTGTCCGCCTTATCTCCGTCGAACACGTCCAGCTTGCCCACAGGCAGCAGCCCCCCCTCCCCCTCCCCCTCGCCCTCGCCCCCCGGCTCCACGCGGAACTCGTACTGCGGGAAGCGGAAGCGAGGCTCCCACTCGTTCACGTTTGTCACTGTTATGTTCAGGGAGGCCGTGTCGTTCTGTAAGCGGTCCAATGGAACTTTAGTTGATGTGGGCGGGCGACGGGCGACGGGCGTGCATGCTGCTTCATAATTACGGAATGCATGTGTGTAAATGAAAAGTGGGAAAATTCATGGTTTTTGTATTGCATTAGATTAGTGATTTGTACATCTATGGCTACTACGCATATGTCGCACATCTTGTGTAAAGTTGGAAACCGTACTGTACAAAAGTAAATTCATGTGAATTGTTTTGTAGAGACTGGACTTCAATTCTGGTTACAGAGTTCTTAGACCGCCTGAATACTTCTATCATACATAGCATAGAGGCTAGTCCAGACAAAAAAAAGAACGGAAAAAACTAGAAAGAAAAGTGCATTTGTGTCTTTTGTGTGCGTCATAATCTGTAAAAGAGACGAATTTATAGTCAGGATTGATGATCTAGTATAAAGGTCGTTCAAATTTTGGTCAGGATCGACTATTTGCTTCTGGGAGTACGGAAAAAGTAGAAGGACGTTTGTTTAAGTAATAATGCGTCTTACCGAGAATCCGTCAGTGACCATGACCTGGTAGTGGTAGTGGTCGTGCACCTCGAAGTCGAGCGCTCGGCGCAACAGCAGCCGCCCGCCGCCGTCCAGCGCGAACTGATCCAAGAACCCGCGCTCCGACACGAAGTACTGCAGCGGTCGCTGCGCATAACAACACCGGTACATAACATTACCAACATTACAACACGTGCATTCATACATCTAGGAATGTTTACGAGCATAATGAACACTTTCAATCGCAAACTCAGCAGATATTGTATTTCCAACTACCACAGAAATATATTAAACATAGACATAGATATCGACCGTTGCTGGCTACTGCACCTGCAATCGGCTTAGAGCTTGATCTTTAAGGCTGGATACCGATCGGTGTTACGGGGCGTGACTTGTATACACTGCGCGGAGATACGCTCGGTGTGGCTAGAGTCTGTCCCTCACCATGTGGTCAGCAGGCACAGTGTGTAGAGTGGCCAGTAACGCTCCGGGCGCGGCCGCCTCGCTGACGGTCACGTGGTACTGCCGCTGCAGGAACTGCACGCTGCGCCCCGAGCTGCGCGGAGATACGCTCAGTGTGGCTAGAGCGTACCGGTCTGCGTTGTCCACTTGCGTCGCCTGCAGCACACGGGACAGTAAGTATTAGCCGCTCACTTTCTGAACAACAGGATCGGATGGTTTTCTCAGAGAGCTCACCTTTAAAACGATAGTGACAGGTTGCGTGATGGCCAGCAGTTGGTCCGTGACAGCCACCTGTCCAGTATCCCGGTCGATGGCCACCAGGTGCTTGTTGTCCCCCGACGTGGTGTAGAAGATGGGAGCGTTGATGCCCAGGTCTTGGTCCGCAGCCGAAATCGGACCCGGAGATGTCACCAGAATCGTGTCCTGGAAGTCCAAAATACAAGTTTGTTGTGCATTTTTCTGCTAAGAGTCTGGAGGAGAGACAAGTCAAAAGTAATTTAAACCAGAGATTTTGTGTGAAAAAAATGAGTGAGAGTGAACGAGACTGAAGACGTTAGGATCGTAGATCGTGGAAATGCGTGATCTCTGCCTTGGTGCTTCTACGAAAGAGTTTACCGAGTTTGCTGTAAAAGATTTACCTTACCTTCTGTGGGTCTTCTGGTAAGACGGCAGTGTAGTGTTCCTGGCTGAAAGCCGGGTTCTGGTCATCAGCGTCCAACACCTCGACGAACAGCTCCGCATCGGCGTGCAGCGGCGGCGAGCCGGCGTCCGCGGCGCGCAGCGTCACCGTGAAGTTGTGCAGCGTCTCGTAGTCCAGAGGCTTGCCGACCACCACCACGCTCTCCAGTTCGTGCGCAAAGCGGACCAGATCCTGAATTCATAAGCGGTCTCCTAGAAACGTTGAGGTATCTGCCCTTACTGCCCCGTCTCAAAAATCCTGTATCTCTAATAACGCATTGCCTAGTACCTGAATATCGTTTTGTATTTGGTGAGATGTGAAGTGCAGAGTAACGATAGACAGCGAAGGTGTGAAGTGAAAATAGAATTTTAGACATCGGGAGTTTCTCGCGGCCAGCTGCCGTGACTCTTGCAGTTTTAGTATTATCTAATCGGCGAACTCGACGCAGCGCTGTGATAGATAGATTTCAGTCAACATGAGGTACTCACGCTGTGAGGTCCGGGCAGCACGGAGTAGTGCAGCGTGGCGTGAGGTCCGGGCTGGTCGGCGTCCGAGGCGCGCGGGGCCAGCAGGCGCGCGCCCGGCGCCGCCAGCTCCGACACGCGCGCGCGGTACGGAGCGCCCGTCCAGGCTGGCGCGTTGTCGTTCACGTCCCATACGCGGACCGATACTGGGATTATGAAGCTCTATGGGAGGAACTCATGATTGCTATCTGATAGAGTAATTGCTATGAAGAGTAGGTACCTAAATGTTGCTTTGCGTGGCGTCCGTTTCATTGAGGACAGTAATTTTTTAAGACATGTTTTAACTGATATGGGTCTTCGATCTTCCTGCATCATAGTAAGTAGGAGAAAATATTATGCAGTAATGGCAACGACGGTGGTCCTTAGGGTGATAGACAATTATGCAAGTTCTGAATGTAAATCGAATAAAAAAGGAATAGGTAAGTACTAGAATTATGAAGTTGACGTTAGGACATGAATTTTGAGAATGTCACTCACGATTGAGTGTGTATTACACGAAAGGAGCTTCCTTCAGGGGCACAAAGTGTCTCACCGGGTCGGTGGTCCGGCGTCGGTCGCACCTCACGTTGACGTAGACATTGCTGGGCCCCGCGCGTTCCTCGCGGTCGAGCGCGCGCAGCAGCGTCAGGTTCTTGCTGTTGGGCGCCAACCCCACCGCCGCGCCCTTCTCCTGCACGCGCAGGGTGATGTCGCCCGTGTCGCGGGGGTCTCCGTTCACGCTTATTGTGCCTGTTAAGGAAGCGAGAGAAAGTGTCTGTCTGTATATCTGTGTATCTGTCTGTGGTATCGTAGCTCCTAAACGGATGAACCGATTTTAGTTTCGTTTTTTTGTGTCATAGATAATTTTATCCCTAGTGTTCTCAGCTTCATGTTTCATGAAAATCTGTTCAGCCGTTTGAAGATCATCAGCTCTTTTCTAGTTGATGAGGGGATCTGACTAACTTCCTTATGTTTCATTTTTCTAGAAGTAGCGGGGTTTTTTTCGTAGCAGGGCCTACGGGCTTGTTAATTGATTAAAGTTTCAACTAAAAGTTTTTGAATAAGTCTTCATGTCTAAAGCATAAACCTACCTATGACGCTGCCGACCGCGGTATCCTCGCTGATAAAGAAGCTCTCCACAGCACCACCATTCATTAGATAGCATCGACTGTCCTGAATAGCTGCAAAAGTTGAATAACATTATTTTGTAGGTACATGCCAAAAGCACACGATTCAATTAACCATACTGTGTAACATAACACTATCTAGATTATACGATTTCTTAGTAACTGGATTGTTTTAGTC
Organism: Epirrhoe tristata; assembly: GCA_951394285.1. NCBI lineage: Eukaryota > Metazoa > Arthropoda > Insecta > Lepidoptera > Geometridae > Epirrhoe > Epirrhoe tristata. The sequence continues at coordinate 172,705 of OX596139.1, read as the reverse complement.
ATATTTCCGTTTCCATAAAGACTATAGACGTCTGATAAATAAAGCCTTCCGAAAAGAATTAGAACCTACGATGAACTGCTATCTGCTAGAATAGAACATCATACCTCTCTCCACACTCGCTTGGGAGAGCGCTGCATGAAAGTATAAAAATCATTTTAATCATGTGAATCTATAACATTCACTATCAGTATGCACTTAATGTAAAACAAACAATACTCGCCAATGGAAGCCACACAATTTAATCAAAGCGAGTGAATCCATTCAGCTGTAGTGGACTCATCAATAAATGTAATGTGTTTAAAAAGCAGGTCGTGTACTCCATTAGTGTTAGTACGATTTAGGGCTGACAAAACCTTGCAATTTAGCTGAAATTGCATTCTACTTCGTGCAAAATGTGATGTCAGCATTGTAAACTAAAACAGCTGCAATAGTTGCTCTAAAGTTAAGAGCAACTATTGCAACTGTTTGTGTTTTGGAGTCTAAACGAATAAACACGTTTGTGTAAAATGTAGTGATCATACGTATGAGGTTCGAAGGTGTCGACTCGACGACAAATTGATGGTATTTTATGAATGGTTAACAGAGTAACCGTTTCGGCGTGTCAGCCCTAACGGCATGTATTCAGGACAAGGGGCGGGGGTGGTCACATCCGAGCCACGATCGACCTGTGCCCAGGAAACTACGTGTACTGATAGTATTCAACTACCTTGATGTTTTCATTTAAAAATAATTAAGTACATTGAACTTTCTTCGTAAGGAAAATGGATATGAACATAAAACGATAGTAGAAATATTAGGAAACTGTAGCTAGCTAAATCGATGAGGTCAAACTGGTCATAGTTGAAAGTACGAGGAATGAACTCTCTAACCTAACCTAACCCGGTATCTTCAGTTCCCAAGCTCTGACTATCATCATTATCGCGATAACAGCAATTTAGGCTCAGGCGGTCGCAGTTCGCTTACAAACTAACGTAAATCTCGTGCAGCCAAATTACTATAATAACGCATTATTCAATCTTTAATTCAGTGAAAGTGATGCACGAAAAGCCAAGGTGAGTCACGGTCTCCGCAACAACCACTGCAAAAGTGAAAATTTAAATTAAAATAACGAAGCATACAGTACGTACGCACAGGCAACTCTAACTCTCCCGTACCGAGGTACAGTAGGTGCCTACGCGAACGTGCTTAACAAATGCAATTGTACAGTGATGCTATCTATGCGGTGACAATAGAACAAACACTAACTAACTAGCCTATCGGGTCACCGTGAACAGGATTTGTGAATGAGCCAACCATTGTCATTTAAATACAGAAATCTACAGATCACCTAGGTGATGCGTCGATAGTGCAGTGCTGGATATCCAGGTAGGTACTTCAGAACTCGTGCTATGCTGCATAAGTTGTGAAGTGTAGTAGTTAGGTACTCACGGCGGGACCTCATGGACAGAGCTATGGAGGCGACTGTGGCGGGCGCCGGGTGGGGGCCCGGCGTGCTAGCCATCATGTCCTCGTGCCAGGGGTCGCGGACTGGACCCCAAAACAATGGTATGGTACTGTCACTTATTTCTCAGTAGCATCTGTCTTTCATTTCGGAAAAAGGTTTGTTTCTATGTAATACTTCTTAGAATTTGCAGCGTCAGCCGACAACTTGACTAGAGAATGAGGCAGAGACGACTGCTGATATTTATTTACTTTCAGTTTTCATTTGTTTAGAACCCTAAAATAAATGCTCTAAATTGACTAGGTACCTAGTATTGAAACTGAAAGTGTCTAGCAGCCCTGTGCGAGGGCGAGGGTATGGGCTGTTGTCGCGGCCGCGGCCTATATGCCTCCGAACCCGCGGCCATGTTGGATTGGATGGAACAGACCCGCCGGAAGTGGCAGGGGATTTATTGCGAGACGCTTCCGGTGCCCCACTCACTTGTCTCTGCGCACCTGCTGTGAAAATGTTACAGTACTGTCCTATCTCCTATGAACTATTCCACTTATCCGTTTGGAAATATAAGTAAAACATAGAAAAAAGGCAAAGATTTTCGTTTTTCCATTAGTTATTGCAGGTGTCTACCGGACAATGTAAAGCTAAAGAAAGTAAACTTTTACCTTTTCCAACGGGAATAGAAAGTAATATCATCAGTAATATCTACTAGTACCTATGTTTTATTTTATGAAATGCTCACGATTTAAATTAATTCGCAAGAGAGAAGGCCACCGCCGCGGCGCCTTGGCCGGAGACGATTTCAAGCAAATTACAGATTGTCGACGATAGTTTCCGATCTGATTCATCCGCACTAAGTACCCTCATTACCGACATTATTGTAGGTATTATGGGTATTACGAGATAATATCTAAATGTATGCCACTAAGTGCTTTAATCAAAGCTCACTGTTATTGGCCCAAAAGCAAAACGGTGTCTATTAAAATGTAGTCAATGTAACTTAGAGCAACCATGGTTTTAAATTGATGAAACTTCTTTGTCGTTTTCTAGAAACGTGAAAGAGTGAGAATACCGCAGGACGTGGCCGGTGAGTAGCGGCACAATGCAGCTGCCGCGGAATCACGCATGGAGGCGCGCGACCCTCCGAGCTCCGCCCGCGGGCCCTGCACCTTACCATACCAGCTTTGGGACGAACTCTACAGGAATTCAATGCAACCCTCTAATAAACTGACAAGACACGAGAAACATTTTACAAGGTTATTTTTCGTGGGTCCACATTTTTTCGTCAGTTCCGTTCCGGCATAATACGTCTGTGGTGTCGGTTCAGGTACAAGTCAGCAGGCAATTCTTAGTCAGGTTCGGTCGTATTACAATTAGCAATTTCTCTGCCTATGAAGTTCCATCTCGCTAAATAGCGTTACCATCTTTATTAGAGAGTGTGACCGCCTGGTTCTCATTTAAATTGTAATAGATCCACTTTACGGTTAAACATTTCATCAAATTATGTAACGGTAGTTCATCTCGAAGATCAAACGGAAAATTGATTTGGAATTTAATTTCTAATAAGTAAACCTTCCTGCTGAAATTCATAAAAAAACACTTTACATGGGAAAACACTTAAATTAAATATCTTTCTATTTGACGACCTCTGTAGCGCAGTGGGCGAGGGCCCGCCTGCGACGCAGCAGAAGGTTGCGGGTTCGATCCCCGCCGCGGGACCAATGTTTGTATGATCTACAAATATTTGTCTCGGTATTTCTATGTATAATATGTATGTATTTACAAACAAAAAGTATATAAAGTAGTATATCAGTCATGTAGTATATACCCATAACACAAGCTCTTCTTACTTTGGGGTTAGATGATGCTGTGTGAAAAAGTCCGGTTTTTTTTATTTACTTATCTTATACATACCTATGTAGTATAAATGCTGCTTTTCAGTTTTCTTCAATTTATGTTTTTGAAAAGATCCTTATCTTTGAGAATGGCCCATTCACGTCACGCTTCGCCAGAATCCTAAATTATGTTATTGAATTTTAGCAAACAGCGGAAATGAGTTGTTTTGGCTAAAGATTTGAGGAAGCCGCTCGTTACAATGTGTTGAATTAATGATTATTTGAACAATACGCTTCCGAAGAACAATAAATCCACTACTCATTAGACAAGTCCACTAAATTCTTGTCCAATTTGTTTTGTTTAGGGAAGTCAATGTTGCTTGGAAGGTAACCGATCTGTCCTCGTCCTATTTACCCACACAGAAGTGTTCTCTAGTAGGACTTGTTCAACGCTCAGATACCATCGAATAAAAATGCCAGTTGGGTAAAACGTAAGAAGCTGTTTGATGTTATCCGCATTGTTTGTAAAGAGTTACGCCAAGTCCCGGTTTCGTCACAGTGTTTAGTAACCCGATTGTCACCAATTAACGATAACAGTTAGTTGCAGACCGAGAGGAAGCGCCGACCCTCGGGCCTCGCTCCAAAGACAATGGAACACCATAGAATATCGATAAGTCGCTTACATTTACCTAACACAGTTAAAATTGCACAAATTCAAAGATCACGGATACAGTGACGACAACAATGACGTAAGCAGCGTGAAGAATAATGCCTAATTATGAATACCGATGCAACTTTGGAATACTAATCACTTCCCTTGTTGGCACACTGAGCTTGTTTACCGAACCGATGCCTGAGGCTTTTATGTTTATGAACTTGGTGATAGATCACTTTGAAGCTGATTGTAAATTGGGGACCTGTAAGACACTTTTGGATTTTTTGTACTGAATATTGAATTTGTGTTTAACAACGATGACTCGGAGGCAATATCCATTATGTAAAACTGTAAATCTTTTGCTCTCTTTTAAGTGGCTCTCAAAAAGGCTCTCTAGCGGGAAGTTTATTTCCAATATGTTTGTAATTCCTCAGCTACCTGTAACTTATCGCTATTTTCTATCAAGTTAATGCTTTCGGTGAGTTTTCTTGCCCCACATGTTAGTAATTGATTATCGCAGGTTACGCAGGCAGCTATCGCAGGTCAGCGACCGGCGACAAAGCTTCGATATCTAGGAGCCAGCGAGCGTCTAATTAGTTCGGGCACGGGAGCTCTAGGCACGTGCCGACACGATACCATTAGCATACGCCACAGCTGCACCGTACCAGCATGCGAGTGCATAACCCCCTGAACATGACCACCTCGGCCAACTACCGTCTATGTAGGTAGGCATGTACCTACAGAAGATGTTCCCAATTCTTGCTATCGAGACCATAAAATGCTTCTAAATCTGAATACATTTTAATCTTCTTACTAAAAAAACGAACCTCTCTTATCAGAGACATGAGGAAGGGCGGACCATACCTATTATTATAGTCGTTGTTAGGTAAGTAGGTACCTATTTAAAATTAACGTATTCAAATTATTGCAAGACAATATGGGTAGCTAAGCTACCTAGCTGGTAGATAACTAATAAATCAGTAGGTAACTCTATAGTATAGGTAAATATACGGGTAGCTGAATTAATAGTAAAGGATAATGCCCATACCCCGTGTACCACGTTGCGTCACAGGTATACTAATTAAGCCAAAAGTATTTTTTTTTTGTTTTTATGTATAACTAGCTGGTACCCGCGACTTCGTCAGCGAAATAACATACTTATTAGCAACGCCATCTATTGGCTTTAACTGGAACTTCCAACTCCCCATACAAACTTTCAACCCTTATTTCACGCCCTCCATGATTAATATATAGATTTTTCTGTCATAAGAACCTTCTCCTAACAATAACATACACAATAAAAAAATAGCGAAATCGGTCCAGCCGTTCACACGTGATCCCGTGACCAAGGGAAAAAGGGATTAATTTTTATATATAAGACTAGCTGGCACCCGCGACTTCGTCAGCAAAATAACATACTTAATAAAAACAGAACTGAAAACTGCTGTTCAGAAGATTCTCTTCTGATACTTTTAAAAATAAAAATGCAACAATAGCGCTATCTCGACCCCAGCCATAGGACAGCAACGCCATCTAGTGGCCTTCAACTGGAACTTCACTTTAAGTCCCCATACAAAATTTCAACCCTTATTTCACACCCTTCATGATTAGTTTTGAAAAAAAAAGTAGCCTATGTCCGTCTCTGGGACATAATCTTTATCCATGTCATATTTCAGCATCATCTGTTCAGTGGTTTAGGCGTGAAAAGGTAACAAACAGACAGACAGACAGACACATTTTACTACATAATAGATGGCGCCACAGGAAAAATTAGATCGCGCTATCGTTGCGTTTTGGGGAACGTAACATATAAACTCGCTAATCCTCTACTTTTCAGCTTTATAATATTAGTGTGGATTTACTGATAAAAATAAGCATTTTCTGAACCATAAAAAAATAGGTAGGTACACATACAGGGTGGAGTTTTGAGACGGAACATTAAAAGCCTTAAAGGTGCATTTACACGGTGCGATTTCAACCCATACGATATCGTATCGCACGGCAACTTTTCACGTGTAAACGCTCATCGTAGGTATGCGATTTCTCCTAGTTAGCGCCGATGCTCGTCGGCACGTTCAATAGGCGGGGCTTAGCAAATCGTACGAAAAATTGCATCGTGTAAATGCACCTTTACTGTTGTAGCTACACGAAGAGACCTTCCCTAACTTTTTGAGACATTTTAAAATGCATTCACACTTATTGGTAACGAAAAGATAAAGACTTTTGAACGTTAATTGGCTTTGACGCAAGCTGGTACGGCTCCCCATACAAAAATGGGCATTGTCCTTTAGTTAGTGCCTACAAAATGTTTTAATTACCTACTAGTGTTTTATGATGTAGAGTGACCTCATGAATCACAGTAAGGCGGTCAGCTCGGCGAACGACCCCCGAGCAAATAAAGCAAAACAACCCCTCTTGCCGCGCTTCTAAACGCTTGTTTACAGTTCTACTTCAAGGATTTGTTTGCCCCTTGGCAGCTTTCAACAGTTGAACGGTTCTCCGAAGGTAGGTAGGTACCTACCAACTATGAAAAAATTATTTGGTCGAAGTTTACAAATGTTTGTTTTTATTTTGTTGTTTTCCGTCAATTTATTTTGGTAGGTAGGTCCTACTACACGGCGTAAAGAAAACACTGAATCTAAAGAGGAAGAGCAGAGTAGTGCTTCGACTTTTAAACCGAAGGTCGTGGGTTCCAAATCCAATCCCGTGTAACAATTATTTTGTTTCAAAGATTTAAGCGGTGAAGGAAAGCATAGCCAAACTCAAGGGTTATTTTTAGAATAGTTAAGGCTTACCTACCTACCTGTTAATTTTCTGTGTTCTATGAATTTGTAATTAAGCTGTTTATTTTCCAATAAAATAAAATACTTACTTAAAATTAGTTAACATTATTTTTTTTATTTTATTGTCGTGAAAATAATAATTGCGTGTATGGGGCATTTGGCTAGCACACAGCCTGCAGTCAATACCCAAGTACCTACCTAGTTACCTACCGACAAACAGCTCTATAGCCTACATTCGTAGTAGGTAGTAGTATAGTATAACTCGTGGCGGTTCCTACAAATCATGGGGGCAGGGGTGGTGAGTAGGTGAACTCAGTTATGAATACCTAATTTTTATAAACGGCAAATTCCTCGTCTTGACCCAATAACAGAACTTTCTGTCAGCAAAGAGCTATTATAGCTTATTTTATTAGAATAAATTAAATTATTTTGAATAATGAATTCCTTTTATTTTTTAAAACTGCTATTAATTATTAAAATAGGTTATTAGTGACCATACTTAGGTAGGTTACTGCACTCATGCACGACTTATTTTTTCTATGTATGAGAATATATATATAGCCAGACGGTAGGCAAACGATACTCCACGACACGCAAGGCAAGTTGATACCTCCATCGAAAGGTCCTCAATGGGCGCTCTCGTGCAGCCCTAGATTCAAAGTGCAGCTCGCATGCGATCTCACGCAAGCAATTGACGACTTAGTATACCTACCTACCGTGAAACGATCAATTCAATTGCCGTTAATTGACCGTTGTTCGTCAATCGAAAGTAGCCATTGCCAAATGTTAGCCACATGCGACACGACATGGCATGACCGATATGCAAACTATTGCAACGTTACACTTACACGACGCAAAAGCCGTGTTATGACCATTACAACATTTTGCCGCTAAATTAACTCAGTCAAATAAAGTTTTCTTAGAATTTTAGATTTCTTAGTTGGTTTGATGTGTCTTGTCTTAGGTATTTAACGTTATTGCCCAAACAAAATATAGTTTTCCAATACAAGCTTTCAGTTTCCGTCTGTTCTCATCGCCAAAATAAAACGTTAACTTCACTTTCAACGTACATTTGCTTCGGTTAGCTAATAAGATCTTGTTAAGCGCTGACTACGCAAAGCACCTTTCCTTTTTCATTAGTACCTACTAACAGGACTCTAACTCATCCATTTAACATTTCATGTTGTCAAAGTCGCAATAGCAAAACATCTCTTAGACTCAGGTTCTAGAAGTGTTTACCTTGAGCGGAGAGGTCCGTGGGCGTGGCCAGCATGAGCAGCGGCAGGCAGAGCGCCAGGCGGGCCCCCATGCTGCTACCCGGGCGGCATGCCGCCGCGCGTTCCAGCCCTGACAACAAGCATCACTTCATTATCCTGCCTGAATATATTACATCTCATCAGCAGTAGCAGCTTTGAGCTATTTTTCAGTGTAAACCAGATTACTCGAGAGTTGAGTCAAGCTTCATCCATCGAATTTGTAGTGAATCATGCAGGATTGACTACAACCTATGATTACTTACTAGGTACCTACTGGTCTACGTCTTGCTTCACATTCCAAGAACATAGCTCTAAACATGCTTCTAACTTCACAACTACCTATAAGTATGACAAGTTTTCTAATTGATGATACAACAAATGAGATCTTCGCACTTTCGTGATGATGACTGTCCACCGGGGCGGCGGCGGCGGCGGCGCAACCATGCCGCCTTTCTGATTTAGACCATAATTTAGAGATAACGCACTCGCGTGTTAAAAACTATGTCAAACTATCATTGCGAATCGACGACCACAAATTCAACATTTTCTTTCATTTTGGATAAAAAATTAACGTGAGTGAGATTAATCTTTTTTTTTGTAGGGACACTATTTTGAACTTACCACACTATTCTTTCTGGCGACGTAAAAGTGCAGCGAAAGTCTTCAAGTTGTCCACACCTGCAGAAGATGACAAATAAATATCAACAAATTGCAAATTGCTACGAGTAGTAGGCTGATTTAAAGGGTAGGAGGACATTCCTTGAAGCTCCACCTCTTTGCTCCAAGAAAAATTTAGATTAGCAAAGATGGTAACGATATCTAATAATGAAGCTCCACAGACGAGTCAACAAACTTCTCAAGTGCGTATTTAGAAAGCGTAAAAAATATCAAAATCGCAACGATCGCTGCTCATTTCGCTTTCTTCCATCAGCCGCGCATAGAGCGCGGACATTTACATGTGCCTATTGTTTTAGGCAACCGAAACGCTTGCCACAGAGTTTTAGCAGACAACATACTTATACCTAAGTACCTACCTTGGTACTATAACTCAAACTTTAGACTCTCTAGGGTAGACTCAATCATTGGGTAGACTGCTTTGTTTTTCATCTATTTCTCTATCGAACGTTGGCATTTTGCTTTTACATAAATCAATCCTATTTCAGTTAATCTGTATAGATTTTTCATGTTTAAGAATTAAAGATCCTATCTAGTTTAAACTTTCAGTTGGTTTCGAAGAAGGGGTGGAGTGGATGAACTAGCTCATTCCTTTGCAGATGGTGTTGTAACAGAATAGAGCGTTGCATAGGTAATAACGCTCTCTCGGAGTGCTTGCAATAAAAGTTGACTTGAAAACGGTATTTACCTGCACTTGTAGGTAGTCTTGTAGGTAGGAGATAGACCTAAACTGAAATTGGTCACTGTTTTAAAAAAAATGCAATTTGAAATCAGAGCAAAACTTGAAGGCTTCGCAGTTTCTGTTTGCTTTTCGTCTGAAAGACCAAATGCATCTTCTGTCGGGTCTTTTTACGATTCCGTACCTCAAAAGGAATAATCGTTACCCTTATAACTATAAGATCAGTCTGTCGTCTGTCAAGATCCTTTATTTCGGGATCGCGCGGAGGTATCAAGTTGAAATTAATACCATATACTCAGGTCTACGGTCCCTTTAAGCTGTGAAAAATGAAACTTCTAAGTTAACGCAAAAATAAGATACGGCCGTTTATTCCACAAAAAACGCGTATTTCGACACCCATGGAAATCAAAATTCATAGGGTAGGTACTTCCCGTTCACCTAGAACCTACGAGTATGATATTCGGCAAGTAGTATCGTCGACTACACTACAAATACAAGGAAAAATCTGAAAATCGTATATTTTTTTAGTTAAATCACAAAAAAACTGTTTTTTTTCTGGGGGTCGAAATTTTGAAGTGAGTTAGCCGTGTCATGTGTGGTATTCTACGAAAGGGCTTCACAACAAGCTTAAACAGATTTTGAATATTTTTTATGATGTAGGTACTATAGTTTTCGTTATGACGAAAAAACTGAACTGAACTGTAGTATGTACGTAGTCCTTTGTACGGAACCCTCGGTGGGCGAATCCGACTCGCATTTTCCGGTTTTTCACCCTAATATTGAGAGTTTTTACTTTAGCGACTAGGTAAATCCTTGCATTTGATTAGAAACATGCCTAGAACGTGAAAGGAGGAATAGCTTCCTAGAAACCGCTCCTACACTCGTGCAATGAAACTTAAATAAAACAAATTACTTACCTACTCGTACTAGCACAGAATGTACTAGGTAATACTCAAAAAATAAGAACTGATCTAGTGATGCAGATAATCCACGACCTACTCCAACGAATCGTGCAGTAACGTGCCATTCAACAAACAATAAGCACCACTAGCCCGTACAACGACAATACCGACAATCGCCCACAAAAAGCATAACGATCTGATGACGGCGCGTTAATGACACGTTGTTCTGATAACCAGATGCGAGATGTGGAATGATGAATGAGGCGTGGGAAGTAGACACCTACCACTCCATTATCTGGAGATAATATAGTTATCAATGCTCCGATCATGTTCTCATAACGTAGGTGTTCTGCAAAATTGGGACCTCAATGAATACCTACCTAATCTAAAATACCTACAAGATAATAACGGTACCTACAATTTCCGGAAAAATCCAAAGGAAAGAACCTGTCTCAACATTTGTGCACACATGAGTGAGCATACGCGCAGGATCGGGTGGCGAAGGGCGTTACGGCCCGCAGGCTGTCAAGGAACACCTAAGTACCAAATGTTACCTACTTACATGTAAAATGCTACTTCATAAAACCACGAAAGCATTTTGCAAGATTGCATTCTATTCTAACGGCCATTTAAACTCGTGCAATTCAGAGAACAGTTGCAAAATTTGCATGCAACTCGGCACTCTACACTACGTAGATATGATTACCGTCATTCTTAATGCATGATTCTAGCACTAGGGAACAAAGTGGGTAACAAACAATACCTATTCTCCTACGTTTACTTTGATTTGATATCATTGACAAGGTAGGTAGGAAGGCAAGTCTAAGGTTCCATGTGTGCAGTCGTCGCGTCGTGGCCTCGTTCCGCACCGCCGAGAGGCGCGCTATGGCAACTCGTTCGGAACGTTACGGTAGACTCTACCGTACCTACAGGTATTTTATTGAGTGATTCAACAGAATAGGACGATTTGCAACAACATAAAACATTTAAACGTAACCAAGATCTAAATCTGCAGCAGCATCAGCATCAGCTCGTAAGTAAGAAACTATATCCATACAGCTTTAGAGCAGGCGTTTTATTGTCAAGTCTAGCAAGACATCAACAAACCAAGCGTCTGTTGATATTTCAAAAGACAGCGCATTGTGCAAGACACCTGTGATATGCTTTGGCGCGTGCTAGTCCTAGGACTAGCACGCGGACAGATGGCCTAGCCTAGGCTAGGCCATCTCCCCCCCGATGGATTCCAATCTTGTCGCGATGGGGGGGCTCAGTAGCCGTGAGGGAGACACGGTGAAGCTAAAAGGAATCCCAGGCGGGGACGCCCTGCATGCGTCCGAGGAGGGTGGGGTCGCGGGAGAAGAGGCGTGTCGGTGTGTCGTTGCCGCTCGCCCTATCTTCCGCGACCAAACGGTGGCGCACCGTCTGATGCGTTGGCGGCGGGGCCGCAGTGGAAGAGGAGTGTCGGTGTTTCGTTGCCGCTCTCCCTGTCCTCTGCGGCCGTTTTGACGAAGGGGGTAGCTTCTCCGCGCGTCCCTCTGACTCGCAGAGGGCGCAGTGGATGAAACTAGGACGAGCTGGTAGGCTCGTAGGCGGCGGAACACCGAAGAGGTGGAAGGCGGTGATACCTCCTCTGGAGAGTGCGTGGTACGCAATATCGCCGCCTTCGCTACTCTTGCCCGGCATCATGGGATGTGGGTGCCTTGGCGACTCGGTCGGATAGGCACTGACTGACTTGCCTTGGCACCAGTCACTTGTATGGTCTGGATGACGAGGCCGCGGAGTGAGTTCGGAGCGAGGCCGAACCCGCTCGGGATGGAAGGCGGGAACGGGTTGTTGGCAACATCAGCCCCGCACCGCCTGCCCCGCGAGGGGGCGAGTGGTATCCCCTGCCCAACAGGGGACTTTTCGGGTCTGCGGGCGGTCGGAGTGAGGGCTCTGGCTGCTCATCATGCAGATCCCGGGAGGGCGGCGACACTGTGTGGCAAGTGTCGTCGTGAGCTCCACGCACGTGGCTTAACAACCGCGTGTGTGGGTGCCGGGCGTGGCTGTGGGTGCCATTACCGGGATTGTGCTCAAGGCAAAATGCGAGAGGGGCACCGCGTGCGTTCCGTAGGAGATCCCGGAGCCCCTCGTTATGCATAGAGGCCGGCCATCGGGTAGTTTTTAGTGGGTCGTCGGGTGTTCGACAACCCCACACACCCCAATTACGTTCCCTCGACGTAATTGGATGTCTGTGAGCAGATTTTCTATCCGCAAAAAAAAAAAAAAAAAAAAAAAAAAAAAAAAAAGGCTAGGCCATCTGTCCGAGTCCGTCCGTTGCATTGCCTCGACTCGCATGCAGCTTTTATCTTCCATCATAATGCACGGCACACGTCTCTTTGTAGAGCATCATTTAAATGTAGGTAGGTACTTATCTGATTCACTCTGCAAGATGTTAACTTAGTAAGTACCTACCTACAAAACAACTTTCCACTTTTCCCCGTGAAATGGGAACGCTGTGGAAGTGTCAAATTCAATATCGCAATATAAGCGACGCATGATCCTAGAGCTGGCACATTTTTGTCTCAAAGGATCAGCATTGCCATCCAGCGTGGTAATGCCGCCAGTGTTTTGGGCACGCTTCCGACTGACAGTGACCTGGATCAGTTGAGCTATCTACCTATAGATCGTTTCTGACGATCCTTAGATAGCTTGACTAATCCTGTTGTATTTTGTAAATATGTAGTAGCTTAGTTTCTGTAAATAAATTTATATCGCACGTCGTTGGACATTCCTATGATTGGACATTATTATGATTGGACATTTTTAGACCGTTTGTGATTTTTCATAATTGGACATTAATCGTGCAAAGGCGAGATTCTATACTCAGTTTACAGATAGGTGCACAGCACATACCCACATAAGATTTCATAATCCCTACACGGATTGTTGTTATGTTTTAGTTTGAACGATAATTTTAATATTTTGTTTATTAGGTACTAGCTGTGCCAGTGACTTTGTTCTCGAGTGTTCGTTTTTCCCGCGTAGGTAAATCCCGATCCAGTAAAAATTCCCTTGGACCCAAAACATGACGTGTGGCGCCATCTAGTTCTGTTTAAGACACTACCCATACAACCATTTTTGTCGCCGTTACGTTAACATGACGTAACAATTTTCGCGTAACAATAATTTTTGGTTATAAATTTACGTAAATCTCTGTCGTCATTACGAAACATGTGTCGTTAAAATGTCGAAAAGTGGGGATCAATCGTAACAGTATTTTTTGTCGCATCGTATCGATTCCATGTTGAAACATGGCAACCTTATTGTGTTCACTTTACCATTCAATGGTTCATTTCATTCATTCCTCTTTATAATCTACCCAGATTTATGAACAGAAATTTTGAAGTGTACTTTTTTAGTTGAAAGGTGTGTTGTGACATTAATTTTATTTTTCGCCGCCATCATAAAAATGTGAGTACCTACATTATTCTGTAATATTTGCTTGTTAGACGACCTAAAATACTCTGCGAATTGAAATTCATCGTGCAGTTTAGTGTAATTTAACCAAATTTACCGATGCGCCTGTAGGATTTGATAAAATAGTTCAAATGTTTTCTGTTATTGTGATCATTTTCAATAAAAAAAAAGTCAAAATACAATATTTTCGAACCACATAAATGATTTATATTATACTGTCTATAAAAATAAGCAAAGTGTATTCTTTTTAACTAATTATATTGGATAGTTATGTAAATTTCAATGAAAAAATATGTATTTACTTGATGATAAAACTTGACCCACAGTTACGTTAATATGTTGAAAAATTTCAAAATTGTGTCAAGAACTGTTACAGGGCGACTGTTTTATAAAATGGAGTTTTGTTTATTTTATGTTCACAGTGGTTCTCAACATGCCATTTAATGAGGTTTCTGCGGAAGAAGGGTGGGTAGATGTAACCTACCTATTTTGACCTCGCTCATTGAAAAAAACGAGATACAAGCTCTATGATGCAATGAACACAGCATTCCAGAGAAAAACTGGAAGAAAATGAAATGCAGAGTAAAATTAGGAGACATTCCTACATTCGAAAAAGTCCTCCATTTTTTAATGTGATATAAAATTCAAAAAAATTAAACTTGGATTTTCATTTTTATTTTAAGAGTAGTACTAGTACTACTTAACCTTTTTTGTGTGTTATAAAAACAATCCATACTAATTTATACTCCATACTAACATTGTAAATGTGAAAGTAACTTTGTCTGTCTATCTGTCTGTTTGTTACCTTTTCACGCCCAATCCACTGAACAGATTAGGAAAAAAATTGGCATGGATAAAGGTTGTATCCCAGGGAAAGACATAGGCTACTTTTTATCCTACTTTTTATTTTATTATTATCTACTTTTTATCTAGTTTATCAGTCATCTAGTACCCATAACACAAGCTCTGCTTACTTTGGGGCTAGATGATGCTGTGTGAAAAGTCCAGCATTATTTATTTATTATTTATTATCCCGAAAAAATGCCGAGGGACCGCGGGTCATACCGCGGGAGCGGAGCTAGTAATTTATATTCATCTGCACAAACAACTAGTCCCTGAGCACCACTAAAGCTTGAGAACCACTGGTTTTCTGTTTGGACAAATCCAACAATTAGTGTCGTTATCTTTACTACAATTACTGTTACCTAGTGTCGTCAATGTGTTGACAATTTACTCAAGTTCACACAATGTGTCAAGAACAAAATGACGAAAATTATCGACACAAAGCACACACACTATCACTGTAATGTTTTCGATACAAATTGTCAACACCTTTAATACACGCTGCAACCAAAATCACAAGTAACGTAATTATTACGACAAATTGCAAATTTGCGACGTTTTTAAAATTTTGCGACCGAAAATGGTTGTATGGGTACTCTCTGTATTTCTCTTGGTTCGGGCTAATCTCGGGAACGGCTGAACCTGTATTAATGGGACTTTCACTGGAAGATAGAGGAGGATGTCGGTCAAAATTATAGGCTACTTAAAACTGATACCGCCAGCTGAGGGTTAATGTAATACTGGTCTTCACGATACAGTGCCTAGTGTGAGGACCGCTGAAATAGAATTGATCAATAAATCTTAAGCTATGGCAACACCGTTAAATTGTTTGTTTTTGTGTTTGCTGAAATAAATATTTTATTCATTTTCATTTTTACTCTATTTTATGGAAATCGAAGATGTTTGTCTGTCTGTCTGTTTGTCCGAGACAATTTTTTAAAGTCAGATTGTGTTTTAGTATCGTGTAAATAACTATAATGCACTTACTTGGTTTTAACACAGTTATTTTGAAATCACAGACAGACACTTCAATTTTATTTTTAGACAATGTTTTTTGTACCTATTGGTACATACCTATATACCTACCTACAGAGTGTAACATTTAGAACGGTCAGCATGGGAATAAACATACGAAGACCATGTCATCGATTTTAGTTATAACTAGGAAAACTGCATTCACATTTCAATCAAGTAAATTTTTTTGGTGTAAAAATTAGTTATTCTAGCTAGGTACCTACTCATTTTGGCAAATAAACTCTAGCAAGCAACTCCAGTTTCAAAGTTTTGGACGAACTTACGTGCTTTATTATTACAGATCTAAATGTTATTTCCAGACACTTTTAGATAAACCACAACAGCAAAGCTATTTCATACGAGTAGGTAGGTAGCAGTAAATAGTAAACAATATTTTCCGAAGAGTTCACATCGAGAGCAAGAAGTTGTAACGCGTTCCGCGCCAGTTGTGGTAACGGCTCGGTCTCGACTCGACTCGGAGCACGCGCGGCCGGGGCCCTCGCTCAAGCTCGACTGAACTCGAGCTTGACCGCCGGCCGAGAGCTTCGCCGGGTGGCAGGCATCCGCTGGCGCTGACGCGTAGCAAGCAAGAGGGTGACACAACAGAAGGGTGGACTATTATAATATCTCTATGAGGTGGACGGATGATCGAAGGTGGACTGCCCCAGGCACAGAATCCTGCCAATAGTTGGTAGCTAAGAAGATATGGTAGGTCCTACCTACCTAGGTCTAAGTCCATAAAATAATCACGTTACAAGCGTACCTACTTACTCTCTTCCCTTCCCACTTATCTTATGGTGCTATATCTATTGCTACGTTTAGGGTCCTGGGGTTTAGTTAACAGCCAACCTAGATAAACCGAGCCAAACCAAACTCCTGCTATCTTGCTTGCACACCATGATGTGCAGCAGCCTAGCCGATCCGGGTCGTTCTGGGTCTGCCTTTCCTTTATGGGGTCTACCTAGGGTTTTTTTAGCTCAAAGTTCAAAAAATAAAACCAGAGAAATTATAAACAAGTTGAGTAGTAACATGCGTTAGCATTTAGCATCCTATCTATAGTTTGTGGTAGTAATAGTAACCACAAAACATTCTTTGATTTTGACAGACGTAGACTATGATTGTTTGAAAAATAAGTCAAGTCAAGCAACTGTCACTATCAGAGAGTCAGTCACAGTCAGTCGCTTCATCATGGTCACTTCATTCATCCGAGTGTCAAAAAAACAAACATGTCAGGGAAGGGAAGTGAAAAATGACGCTCAAAGAGCTCTAATTCCTAGATCTCTTCACATAAAATACGCGATCGCCGTCCGGACCCTCAGCCGAGACCCCGACAGGGCCTCCGCGAGGTCGGAGCGGCCGCCGGGAGAACGGCGACGCGGGCGAGCCCCGGGACCGCGATGGAGGCCCGCGCACGGGAGCTCCCGGGCGGCGCCGCCGCGGGCGACGGGCCGATCAAGCAGGAGGAGGTGGTCGTCAAGCTGGAGCCGGTCGACGGGCCGCAGTGCCTCGTGTGCGCGGCGCGCTGCGGCGAGGCCTACGACGTGCACCGGACGCGCACCGCGGGCGGCGGCACCGCGCTCGCCGCCTGCCTCGCGCGCTACGCACCCCCCGCCCCCGCCCCCGCCCCCGGCCCCGCCGCGCTCGCGCCGCGCCACGTGTGCCGCGCCTGCCGCGACCTCATCGACGTGCTGGAGCGCGCCGAGCGCGAGTACCTGCGCCTGCGCGCCGCCTTCGAGGCGCTGCTGACGCGCAACCCGCTGTTCTCCCGGCCGCCGCCCGCCGCCGCCGCCGCCGCCGTGAAGAGCGACCCGGCGGACGACTCGGAGGACGAGCCGCTGGCGCGCGCGCGGCGGAAGCGCGCCGGGAAGCCTCTCAAGAAGAAGAAGAAGACGACCACCACCGGGAAGAAGAGGAAGAACTCCAGCAGCAAGTATGAGTGAGTGCGACGATCATCCACGGCTTGCATGCGACGCTCTCGTCGTCCCGGGACATTGTTGGGCAACCTAGGCCCCGAGTAGTTTTGTTTTCCTGAATCTACAGGTTGCTATTGAAAAACATAAACAAATATCAAGATTTGTGATTATGACAAAAGTGGAATGGTCACAGTGATTTTATGGATTCTGGCTTTATTTCCAACTTAACCAATTGTATCTGCTGCATGAGGATGAAGTGTGTCCTGTGTTTCAGCTGGGAGTGTGACGAGTGTGACATGCAGGGAGAGGTGGGAGGCCCCGTGGCGCTGGCGGCGCACAAGCTCACCGAGCACGTGGCTACCGGGCCCATCAGCGAGGTGCCTGTCATCAAGACTGAGGATACCAATGACATGGATGCTGAAAGGTATTGCCGCTGTCACATACTAACTGTCACTGATTGCTTTTCTTAGTAATTCCCAGATGTTTGATATGTGGATGAAGGAGCAAGTACTCTGTGGCTCATCATCACCAAAGAGGTCCACACGAAGGAGAGTGATGCTGTGAGGCACGGGCCGCTCACTCTGGCAAAGTATCATGTGGATGGAAGTGGGCAGCAGCCTCCTGGTGATCGTGACTCCAGGCTGCGAGCAACGCACCACATTTGTGACAAATTGTTATTCATCATATTAATCAAAGTTGGATATCAGTTGGTATCAGTTAATAATTGCCTAATGTAGACCTACGTTATGTGTTTGTAGTATTGTATGAAGAATTATATCAAATTGTGACCAAGACAGTGAGTTTTTTTTGTTATTGTGTTCTATGAAAGTGTTTTGTTTTTCTGTTGGCAGGTCTCAAAGCCCGTACAACACAGAGATGGAGAATGGCTCGGAGATCGGATTAGGTGACTTTGATGATGATGACGCAGACAGTACATTCAATCCGGATGAATTCCTCTCAGAAGTAAAAAAGAAGGTTAAAACAAAAGATACTTTCAAGAGACCAAAAGTGTGGCATCCCTGTGATCAGTGCAATGCTAGATACTCTTCCGTAGGTAAGTTCACATCTATCATCATCTGCCTTTTAAAATCTGAAGCATGTCCAAGCAAGTCCACATTTTTCAGAAGTTACGATTTCATCTGCAAGGCCTTCGCTGCCTATTTAAAATACGGATAGGTTTCGTCATGTTTGTGTAGAGCTGTTCATAATTTGATTTCTGTCACAATAAATCTATACAATCCACTGTAATCACTTGCAATCGCAAATACCATGTGCGACAACACCCTGATGTGGAAATATTTACCTGCGGTTCAACCAAACATTCACCCACTCATATGGAACTGTGAGGTAGTGTAAGTGTAAGACGTTGCGTGGTGTTGCAGCGCGCCTGGAGCAGCACAAACAGAAGCACGACGGCTCGAAGCCGCCCTACATCTGCGAGGTCTGCGGCGCGCACTACAAACACAAGCGCGCCTGCGACATACACATCGCGCTGCATAAAGGTACACACACACACACACACACACACACACACACACACACACACACACACACACACACACACACACACCCCCTGCTCTAGTCTAGTAGGTTAGTACAGTCGCGGTATGAAAAGGTTCGTCATCTTAAAGTCGACTTTTGCTTGCACGAGTGCAAGAACCAGTACTGCCAACATTTTAATTAATAAATATTACGTTTTGTTATGTTTAGCGTTTACTATCGATTATAGGCAATGACATATCAAAAAGGTTTTGCATAATTTGTTTACTGTTTTACTCCATCCTGTCAATTTTACAAAAATAACAATTACCCATAACAACAAGATTTTGATATAGGTTATTTGTATTTAAACGTTATTTAGATTACTGTAATCTTTAATTATACTCTATTTTCCTGGACTGCCAAGATTTATTGACAGAGATATTACTGTCGGGGTAAACCGCTTTGTTGATAGGACCGAATATGAAAGAATAGTACGAATAAGTAATATAATAACTTTATTTTATTTAATAACGTATATAACCACCATTAGCATCAATCACACATTGTAACCTGTTTCTCATAGAACCAACAAGGCGAGAGCATAGGTCCGTCCCTCGTGTATCTTCCCAAATGATATGGCAGTGGTCTTCTATAGCCTTCTTGGTTCTTTCGTTTCTATTATCCCATCGCTGCACCATTAAACCCCATAGGTTCTCGATCGGGTTTAAATCTGCAGATCTTGCTGGCCACGGAATCACCGCTATATCACTGTGCCGATTGAACCATTCATTCACAATACGAGCAGTGTGCGTGCGAGCATTGTCTTGAACGTAGCTGACCTGAGGTAAGTCAGCAGCTGTATATACGGTACGGACACTTGGTAGCATACTGTCTTCCAGAACCGATAGATAGTGAGTTGCATTTGCCCTTGAAGGAAGAAGAACGAGCTCGCCCACTCCATCCGCTGACATCCACCCCCAAATATTGGCAGAGATACGTCCAGAACTAAAATTGGGCACTACATGGTCTTCTGTATATCTCGTGCCGTTATACCTCCACAAATGAAGCCTCCCATGTTGGCTTGACATAAAGGATTTTTCGTCGGTAAATATAGTGGTACTCCAATCAAAGTTCAAATAGGTCTCTGCAAATCTCAAGCGTGCTTCCTTATGGGTTGGTGTCAGAGCAACTTTTTTTGAGTGTCGTCTATAATGTAATCCCATTGAGTGTAATGCATTTCTTATTACTCTAGGACAAACTTCATACAGTTGAGCGAAATGATTGGTTGACACAAAGCCATTTTCTTCATATTGCCGTCTCATGTCGGCATTTTGTGCAGCACTAAGGATAGGACGGCGACCAGAATTGTTGTGACGATGATCTATGAGTTCACCTTCTTCACCATATCTCCGGATCCAAAATCTTACACTATCCCTGGTTACATTAAGACGACGCGATATCTCACTGATATTGTAGCCAGCTTCATGTTCAGCAATAATTGCTGCTCTTTCTACAACACTTAAAGGTCTCGGCATTTTATGTAAAATATAGAAACGTGAAAAAATAAAATTGCAATGTCAACAATGACAGACAACGAGATGTTGAAACCAATAAAAAGTTTTTACATTATATAATCTTCTTGGTCAAGACAGAAAATCAAACAAGTATAATCTGTAATTTTAAACTTTATTGTCAAACAGTTAAACATAATTTTCTGTGAACCAGTCTGTTCTGTGACTTAGTTTGAAAAGGTAATATGTGCTTGCGGAACGTTAAATGAATCAATTTGAAAACTGGCGAACCTTTTCATACCACTACTGTACATACTGCATAGTACATACATGTCGTACCTAAATTTCCAACTGATAGCAAAGAACCATCCATGCACCTAAATAAAACAAAAAGTTGCGTAAATTCATTATTTTGCACATTGTCAGGATGGCCGAGCGGGCCGAGACGCCAGACTCAAGGTTCCCCTTCCGTCTCGGGCGGGTACGAGTTGTTCCGGTCCTCTCTGAGGGCGTGGGTTCGAATCCCACTTCTGACAAACTTTTTGTAATATATGATGCATTGTTGCTGTGTACTTTTTTGAGCAATGTTTTTAGTAACTTTTATTGTTTCCAGGAATAAGCGATTGGAAATGTGAGGAATGTAATAAACTATTTCCGTCAAAGAATGCTCTACAGCGACACAACAATATACATACAGGAAAACTCAATTATCAGGTACCTACCTACATCAAACAAAATTTTACTACTCATTTCAATAGAAATCCCAAATCTACCTTTTTATTATTTGTTGGAAAAAGAGCTCACAAGTATCACGCTACAATACGGACGATCGTTCTTTAGCTTTCTGAAAAAGTTGCGCAGAATCCATTTTGGATGACGCCTTAAATCGTGCTATCTCGTTTATTCCACCGAACCTGCGCAATCGTAGAGAGCTAAAGATCCGTCGTGCTCACCGTACGGCGGTCGGTGCAGCTGTGTCTCGTGTTCCAGTGCGACCTGTGCGGCAAGTCGTTCATCCACACGTCGTCGTTCAAGATGCACAAGCTGTCGCACTCCGGCGTGAAGCCGCACGCCTGCGACGTGTGCGGCCTGGCGCTCATGACGCGCTCGCATCTCAAGCGGCACAAGCGCATCCACTCCGGGGAGAAGCGGCACGAGTGCCACGTCTGCGGCAAGCGCTTCTCCGAGCGGTCAGTGCCCGGCGCCCGGCGCCCAGCGCCCGCCCGCCCGCCCCCGCGCTCTCTCTGACCTGGTGTGTGCTCCCGCAGGTACAACCTGGCGGCGCACGCGAAGGCGCACGCGGCGCCGGCGGCCGCGGACGCGGGCCCGCGGCGCCGCCTCTTCCGCTGCCACTTCTGCACCGAGCGCTTCGAACGCAGGTTAGCCAGCGGGGTTGTCGCGTTGCTTTTCTCGTTCGTTCGATGAACATTCGGATGCTTCTCCCCCCGAGCTACATCGTTATCGGTCGATGAGATCGACGTCGAAACACGGTTCCGACCTAGGACCGAACGTTTCATGCTGAGAAATTGGCCATTGAAGTCAGAGATCGTAGTGAGAAACGTGCGAATATCCATCGAACGAACGAAAATAAGAACGGAAGTGCGGCCCTGGGGCGCGTCAGACTCACGAGTCACGCGACACTCCGCAGGTACATGCTGGAGCGGCACATGGCGGCGCTGCACGGGCGCGCGCTGGAGCGGCCGCCGCCCACCCCGCGCAACACGATGAGCAAGCTGCTGAAGGCGCAGGCGCAGGCGCGGCAGCACCCCGGTATAGATACTTATACGTTCTCATGCTCGTCTCTCTGGAGCGGCCGCCGCCCACCCCGCGCAACACGATGAGCAAGCTGCTGAAGGCGCAGGCGCAGGCGCGGCAGCACCCCGGTATAGATACTTATACGTTCTCATGCTCGTCTCTCTGGAGCGGCCGCCGCCCACCCCGCGCAACACGATGAGCAAGCTGCTGAAGGCGCAGGCGCAGGCGCGGCAGCACCCCGGTATAGATACTTATACGTTCTCATGCTCGTCTCTCTGGAGCGGCCGCCGCCCACCCCGCGCAACACGATGAGCAAGCTGCTGAAGGCGCAGGCGCAGGCGCGGCAGCACCCCGGTATAGATACTTATACGTTCTCATGCTCGTCTCTCTGGAGCGGCCGCCGCCCACCCCGCGCAACACGATGAGCAAGCTGCTGAAGGCGCAGGCGCAGGCGCGGCAGCACCCCGGTATAGATACTTATACGTTCTCATGCTCGTCTCTCTGGAGCGGCCGCCGCCCACCCCGCGCAACACGATGAGCAAGCTGCTGAAGGCGCAGGCGCAGGCGCGGCAGCACCCCGGTATAGATACTTATACGTTCTCATGCTCGTCTCTCTGGAGCGGCCGCCGCCCACCCCGCGCAACACGATGAGCAAGCTGCTGAAGGCGCAGGCGCAGGCGCGGCAGCACCCCGGTATAGATACTTATACGTTCTCATGCTCGTCTCTCTGGAGCGGCCGCCGCCCACCCCGCGCAACACGATGAGCAAGCTGCTGAAGGCGCAGGCGCAGGCGCGGCAGCACCCCGGTATAGATACTTATACGTTCTCATGCTCGTCTCTCTGGAGCGGCCGCCGCCCACCCCGCGCAACACGATGAGCAAGCTGCTGAAGGCGCAGGCGCAGGCGCGGCAGCACCCCGGTATAGATACTTATACGTTCTCATGCTCGTCTCTCTGGAGCGGCCGCCGCCCACGCCGCGCAACACGATGAGCAAGCTGCTGAAGGCGCAGGCGCAGGCGCGGCAGCACCCCGGTATAGATACTTATACGTTCTCATGCTCGTCTCTCTGGAGCGGCCGCCGCCCACGCCGCGCAACACGATGAGCAAGCTGCTGAAGGCGCAGGCGCAGGCGCGGCAGCACCCCGGTATAGATACTTATACGTTCTCATGCTCGTCTCTCTGGAGCGGCCGCCGCCCACCCCGCGCAACACGATGAGCAAGCTGCTGAAGGCGCAGGCGCAGGCGCGGCAGCACCCCGGTATAGATACTTATACGTTCTCATGCTCGTCTCTCTGGAGCGGCCGCCGCCCACCCCGCGCAACACGATGAGCAAGCTGCTGAAGGCGCAGGCGCAGGCGCGGCAGCACCCCGGTATAGATACTTATACGTTCTCATGCTCGTCTCTCTGGAGCGGCCGCCGCCCACCCCGCGCAACACGATGAGCAAGCTGCTGAAGGCGCAGGCGCAGGCGCGGCAGCACCCCGGTATAGATACTTATACGTTCTCATGCTCGTCTCTCTGGAGCGGCCGCCGCCCACCCCGCGCAACACGATGAGCAAGCTGCTGAAGGCGCAGGCGCAGGCGCGGCAGCACCCCGGTATAGATACTTATACGTTCTCATGCTCGTCTCTCTGGAGCGGCCGCCGCCCACCCCGCGCAACACGATGAGCAAGCTGCTGAAGGCGCAGGCGCAGGCGCGGCAGCACCCCGGTATAGATACTTATACGTTCTCATGCTCGTCTCTCTGGAGCGGCCGCCGCCCACCCCGCGCAACACGATGAGCAAGCTGCTGAAGGCGCAGGCGCAGGCGCGGCAGCACCCCGGTATAGATACTTATACGTTCTCATGCTCGTCTCTCTGGAGCGGCCGCCGCCCACGCCGCGCAACACGATGAGCAAGCTGCTGAAGGCGCAGGCGCAGGCGCGGCAGCACCCCGGTATAGATACTTATACGTTCTCATGCTCGTCTCTCTGGAGCGGCCGCCGCCCACCCCGCGCAACACGATGAGCAAGCTGCTGAAGGCGCAGGCGCAGGCGCGGCAGCACCCCGGTATAGATACTTATACGTTCTCATGCTCGTCTCTCTGGAGCGGCCGCCGCCCACCCCGCGCAACACGATGAGCAAGCTGCTGAAGGCGCAGGCGCAGGCGCGGCAGCACCCCGGTATAGATACTTATACGTTCTCATGCTCGTCTCTCTGGAGCGGCCGCCGCCCACGCCGCGCAACACGATGAGCAAGCTGCTGAAGGCGCAGGCGCAGGCGCGGCAGCACCCCGGTATAGATACTTATACGTTCTCATGCTCGTCTCTCTGGAGCGGCCGCCGCCCACGCCGCGCAACACGATGAGCAAGCTGCTGAAGGCGCAGGCGCAGGCGCGGCAGCACCCCGGTATAGATACTTATACGTTCTCATGCTCGTCTCTCTGGAGCGGCCGCCGCCCACCCCGCGCAACACGATGAGCAAGCTGCTGAAGGCGCAGGCGCAGGCGCGGCAGCACCCCGGTATAGATACTTATACGTTCTCATGCTCGTCTCTCTGGAGCGGCCGCCGCCCACCCCGCGCAACACGATGAGCAAGCTGCTGAAGGCGCAGGCGCAGGCGCGGCAGCACCCCGGTATAGATACTTATACGTTCTCATGCTCGTCTCTCTGGAGCGGCCGCCGCCCACCCCGCGCAACACGATGAGCAAGCTGCTGAAGGCGCAGGCGCAGGCGCGGCAGCACCCCGGTATAGATACTTATACGTTCTCATGCTCGTCTCTCTGGAGCGGCCGCCGCCCACGCCGCGCAACACGATGAGCAAGCTGCTGAAGGCGCAGGCGCAGGCGCGGCAGCACCCCGGTATAGATACTTATACGTTCTCATGCTCGTCTCTCTGGAGCGGCCGCCGCCCACCCCGCGCAACACGATGAGCAAGCTGCTGAAGGCGCAGGCGCAGGCGCGGCAGCACCCCGGTATAGATACTTATACGTTCTCATGCTCGTCTCTCTGGAGCGGCCGCCGCCCACGCCGCGCAACACGATGAGCAAGCTGCTGAAGGCGCAGGCGCAGGCGCGGCAGCACCCCGGTATAGATACTTATACGTTCTCATGCTCGTCTCTCTGGAGCGGCCGCCGCCCACGCCGCGCAACACGATGAGCAAGCTGCTGAAGGCGCAGGCGCAGGCGCGGCAGCACCCCGGTATAGATACTTATACGTTCTCATGCTCGTCTCTCTGGAGCGGCCGCCGCCCACCCCGCGCAACACGATGAGCAAGCTGCTGAAGGCGCAGGCGCAGGCGCGGCAGCACCCCGGTATAGATACTTATACGTTCTCATGCTCGTCTCTCTGGAGCGGCCGCCGCCCACCCCGCGCAACACGATGAGCAAGCTGCTGAAGGCGCAGGCGCAGGCGCGGCAGCACCCCGGTATAGATACTTATACGTTCTCATGCTCGTCTCTCTGGAGCGGCCGCCGCCCACCCCGCGCAACACGATGAGCAAGCTGCTGAAGGCGCAGGCGCAGGCGCGGCAGCACCCCGGTATAGATACTTATACGTTCTCATGCTCGTCTCTCTGGAGCGGCCGCCGCCCACCCCGCGCAACACGATGAGCAAGCTGCTGAAGGCGCAGGCGCAGGCGCGGCAGCACCCCGGTATAGATACTTATACGTTCTCATGCTCGTCTCTCTGGAGCGGCCGCCGCCCACCCCGCGCAACACGATGAGCAAGCTGCTGAAGGCGCAGGCGCAGGCGCGGCAGCACCCCGGTATAGATACTTATACGTTCTCATGCTCGTCTCTCTGGAGCGGCCGCCGCCCACCCCGCGCAACACGATGAGCAAGCTGCTGAAGGCGCAGGCGCAGGCGCGGCAGCACCCCGGTATAGATACTTATACGTTCTCATGCTCGTCTCTCTGGAGCGGCCGCCGCCCACCCCGCGCAACACGATGAGCAAGCTGCTGAAGGCGCAGGCGCAGGCGCGGCAGCACCCCGGTATAGATACTTATACGTTCTCATGCTCGTCTCTCTGGAGCGGCCGCCGCCCACCCCGCGCAACACGATGAGCAAGCTGCTGAAGGCGCAGGCGCAGGCGCGGCAGCACCCCGGTATAGATACTTATACGTTCTCATGCTCGTCTCTCTGGAGCGGCCGCCGCCCACCCCGCGCAACACGATGAGCAAGCTGCTGAAGGCGCAGGCGCAGGCGCGGCAGCACCCCGGTATAGATACTTATACGTTCTCATGCTCGTCTCTCTGGAGCGGCCGCCGCCCACCCCGCGCAACACGATGAGCAAGCTGCTGAAGGCGCAGGCGCAGGCGCGGCAGCACCCCGGTATAGATACTTATACGTTCTCATGCTCGTCTCTCTGGAGCGGCCGCCGCCCACCCCGCGCAACACGATGAGCAAGCTGCTGAAGGCGCAGGCGCAGGCGCGGCAGCACCCCGGTATAGATACTTATACGTTCTCATGCTCGTCTCTCTGGAGCGGCCGCCGCCCACCCCGCGCAACACGATGAGCAAGCTGCTGAAGGCGCAGGCGCAGGCGCGGCAGCACCCCGGTATAGATACTTATACGTTCTCATGCTCGTCTCTCTGGAGCGGCCGCCGCCCACGCCGCGCAACACGATGAGCAAGCTGCTGAAGGCGCAGGCGCAGGCGCGGCAGCACCCCGGTATAGATACTTATACGTTCTCATGCTCGTCTCTCTGGAGCGGCCGCCGCCCACCCCGCGCAACACGATGAGCAAGCTGCTGAAGGCGCAGGCGCAGGCGCGGCAGCACCCCGGTATAGATACTTATACGTTCTCATGCTCGTCTCTCTGGAGCGGCCGCCGCCCACCCCGCGCAACACGATGAGCAAGCTGCTGAAGGCGCAGGCGCAGGCGCGGCAGCACCCCGGTATAGATACTTATACGTTCTCATGCTCGTCTCTCTGGAGCGGCCGCCGCCCACCCCGCGCAACACGATGAGCAAGCTGCTGAAGGCGCAGGCGCAGGCGCGGCAGCACCCCGGTATAGATACTTATACGTTCTCATGCTCGTCTCTCTGGAGCGGCCGCCGCCCACCCCGCGCAACACGATGAGCAAGCTGCTGAAGGCGCAGGCGCAGGCGCGGCAGCACCCCGGTATAGATACTTATACGTTCTCATGCTCGTCTCTCTGGAGCGGCCGCCGCCCACCCCGCGCAACACGATGAGCAAGCTGCTGAAGGCGCAGGCGCAGGCGCGGCAGCACCCCGGTATAGATACTTATACGTTCTCATGCTCGTCTCTCTGGAGCGGCCGCCGCCCACCCCGCGCAACACGATGAGCAAGCTGCTGAAGGCGCAGGCGCAGGCGCGGCAGCACCCCGGTATAGATACTTATACGTTCTCATGCTCGTCTCTCTGGAGCGGCCGCCGCCCACCCCGCGCAACACGATGAGCAAGCTGCTGAAGGCGCAGGCGCAGGCGCGGCAGCACCCCGGTATAGATACTTATACGTTCTCATGCTCGTCTCTCTGGAGCGGCCGCCGCCCACGCCGCGCAACACGATGAGCAAGCTGCTGAAGGCGCAGGCGCAGGCGCGGCAGCACCCCGGTATAGATACTTATACGTTCTCATGCTCGTCTCTCTGGAGCGGCCGCCGCCCACCCCGCGCAACACGATGAGCAAGCTGCTGAAGGCGCAGGCGCAGGCGCGGCAGCACCCCGGTATAGATACTTATACGTTCTCATGCTCGTCTCTCTGGAGCGGCCGCCGCCCACGCCGCGCAACACGATGAGCAAGCTGCTGAAGGCGCAGGCGCAGGCGCGGCAGCACCCCGGTATAGATACTTATACGTTCTCATGCTCGTCTCTCTGGAGCGGCCGCCGCCCACGCCGCGCAACACGATGAGCAAGCTGCTGAAGGCGCAGGCGCAGGCGCGGCAGCACCCCGGTATAGATACTTATACGTTCTCATGCTCGTCTCTCTGGAGCGGCCGCCGCCCACCCCGCGCAACACGATGAGCAAGCTGCTGAAGGCGCAGGCGCAGGCGCGGCAGCACCCCGGTATAGATACTTATACGTTCTCATGCTCGTCTCTCTGGAGCGGCCGCCGCCCACCCCGCGCAACACGATGAGCAAGCTGCTGAAGGCGCAGGCGCAGGCGCGGCAGCACCCCGGTATAGATACTTATACGTTCTCATGCTCGTCTCTCTGGAGCGGCCGCCGCCCACCCCGCGCAACACGATGAGCAAGCTGCTGAAGGCGCAGGCGCAGGCGCGGCAGCACCCCGGTATAGATACTTATACGTTCTCATGCTCGTCTCTCTGGAGCGGCCGCCGCCCACCCCGCGCAACACGATGAGCAAGCTGCTGAAGGCGCAGGCGCAGGCGCGGCAGCACCCCGGTATAGATACTTATACGTTCTCATGCTCGTCTCTCTGGAGCGGCCGCCGCCCACGCCGCGCAACACGATGAGCAAGCTGCTGAAGGCGCAGGCGCAGGCGCGGCAGCACCCCGGTATAGATACTTATACGTTCTCATGCTCGTCTCTCTGGAGCGGCCGCCGCCCACCCCGCGCAACACGATGAGCAAGCTGCTGAAGGCGCAGGCGCAGGCGCGGCAGCACCCCGGTATAGATACTTATACGTTCTCATGCTCGTCTCTCTGGAGCGGCCGCCGCCCACCCCGCGCAACACGATGAGCAAGCTGCTGAAGGCGCAGGCGCAGGCGCGGCAGCACCCCGGTATAGATACTTATACGTTCTCATGCTCGTCTCTCTGGAGCGGCCGCCGCCCACCCCGCGCAACACGATGAGCAAGCTGCTGAAGGCGCAGGCGCAGGCGCGGCAGCACCCCGGTATAGATACTTATACGTTCTCATGCTCGTCTCTCTGGAGCGGCCGCCGCCCACGCCGCGCAACACGATGAGCAAGCTGCTGAAGGCGCAGGCGCAGGCGCGGCAGCACCCCGGTATAGATACTTATACGTTCTCATGCTCGTCTCTCTGGAGCGGCCGCCGCCCACCCCGCGCAACACGATGAGCAAGCTGCTGAAGGCGCAGGCGCAGGCGCGGCAGCACCCCGGTATAGATACTTATACGTTCTCATGCTCGTCTCTCTGGAGCGGCCGCCGCCCACCCCGCGCAACACGATGAGCAAGCTGCTGAAGGCGCAGGCGCAGGCGCGGCAGCACCCCGGTATAGATACTTATACGTTCTCATGCTCGTCTCTCTGGAGCGGCCGCCGCCCACCCCGCGCAACACGATGAGCAAGCTGCTGAAGGCGCAGGCGCAGGCGCGGCAGCACCCCGGTATAGATACTTATACGTTCTCATGCTCGTCTCTCTGGAGCGGCCGCCGCCCACCCCGCGCAACACGATGAGCAAGCTGCTGAAGGCGCAGGCGCAGGCGCGGCAGCACCCCGGTATAGATACTTATACGTTCTCATGCTCGTCTCTCTGGAGCGGCCGCCGCCCACCCCGCGCAACACGATGAGCAAGCTGCTGAAGGCGCAGGCGCAGGCGCGGCAGCACCCCGGTATAGATACTTATACGTTCTCATGCTCGTCTCTCTGGAGCGGCCGCCGCCCACCCCGCGCAACACGATGAGCAAGCTGCTGAAGGCGCAGGCGCAGGCGCGGCAGCACCCCGGTATAGATACTTATACGTTCTCATGCTCGTCTCTCTGGAGCGGCCGCCGCCCACCCCGCGCAACACGATGAGCAAGCTGCTGAAGGCGCAGGCGCAGGCGCGGCAGCACCCCGGTATAGATACTTATACGTTCTCATGCTCGTCTCTCTGGAGCGGCCGCCGCCCACCCCGCGCAACACGATGAGCAAGCTGCTGAAGGCGCAGGCGCAGGCGCGGCAGCACCCCGGTATAGATACTTATACGTTCTCATGCTCGTCTCTCTGGAGCGGCCGCCGCCCACCCCGCGCAACACGATGAGCAAGCTGCTGAAGGCGCAGGCGCAGGCGCGGCAGCACCCCGGTATAGATACTTATACGTTCTCATGCTCGTCTCTCTGGAGCGGCCGCCGCCCACCCCGCGCAACACGATGAGCAAGCTGCTGAAGGCGCAGGCGCAGGCGCGGCAGCACCCCGGTATAGATACTTATACGTTCTCATGCTCGTCTCTCTGGAGCGGCCGCCGCCCACCCCGCGCAACACGATGAGCAAGCTGCTGAAGGCGCAGGCGCAGGCGCGGCAGCACCCCGGTATAGATACTTATACGTTCTCATGCTCGTCTCTCTGGAGCGGCCGCCGCCCACCCCGCGCAACACGATGAGCAAGCTGCTGAAGGCGCAGGCGCAGGCGCGGCAGCACCCCGGTATAGATACTTATACGTTCTCATGCTCGTCTCTCTGGAGCGGCCGCCGCCCACGCCGCGCAACACGATGAGCAAGCTGCTGAAGGCGCAGGCGCAGGCGCGGCAGCACCCCGGTATAGATACTTATACGTTCTCATGCTCGTCTCTCTGGAGCGGCCGCCGCCCACGCCGCGCAACACGATGAGCAAGCTGCTGAAGGCGCAGGCGCAGGCGCGGCAGCACCCCGGTATAGATACTTATACGTTCTCATGCTCGTCTCTCTGGAGCGGCCGCCGCCCACCCCGCGCAACACGATGAGCAAGCTGCTGAAGGCGCAGGCGCAGGCGCGGCAGCACCCCGGTATAGATACTTATACGTTCTCATGCTCGTCTCTCTGGAGCGGCCGCCGCCCACCCCGCGCAACACGATGAGCAAGCTGCTGAAGGCGCAGGCGCAGGCGCGGCAGCACCCCGGTATAGATACTTATACGTTCTCATGCTCGTCTCTCTGGAGCGGCCGCCGCCCACCCCGCGCAACACGATGAGCAAGCTGCTGAAGGCGCAGGCGCAGGCGCGGCAGCACCCCGGTATAGATACTTATACGTTCTCATGCTCGTCTCTCTGGAGCGGCCGCCGCCCACCCCGCGCAACACGATGAGCAAGCTGCTGAAGGCGCAGGCGCAGGCGCGGCAGCACCCCGGTATAGATACTTATACGTTCTCATGCTCGTCTCTCTGGAGCGGCCGCCGCCCACCCCGCGCAACACGATGAGCAAGCTGCTGAAGGCGCAGGCGCAGGCGCGGCAGCACCCCGGTATAGATACTTATACGTTCTCATGCTCGTCTCTCGGGCCGAATATCGCCGCATCGAGGGCGGCTACCTTCTCTTTTGTGGTTGGAAGGTTCTGTTCTTGGGAAACTATTGATGAATCTTGAAAAACAACCGCATCGTGGATGGAAGTGTGCGAAGGTGGACCTGAGAGAAGATGGATGGATCGTGTGAAGAATGATATGGATTAGAAAAGAGCGAGTGAAAGGGGAGAGCGGAGGACACGCTGCGCCGGGGCCGTCGCGCCCCGCCTGCTGGGGAAGGGTGGACAGATGATGATGAACCGCATTTTCAGATATCAAATCACAATAACAATGTCTATGTATAATAATTAATAATATGTTATATCACGTGCGTGGTCTCGACAGACGGCGAGTCGAAGGAGACCGTCGCGGGTGCAGAACAACGCGCGCTCATCTCCGCCGTGGCGCCCTCCAAGCTGCTCGCGCAACTCAGTGAGCATTACATGACATGACATGACATTACATTACATTACATGACATCACTCGGTCCAGCACCAGCAGGTCGATGCCGAGCCCGGCTCTCCGCGCAACACGCACGTCCGTGCTCTGTACACAGCCTCCTCCTCAGTGAGCGGCGCCATACGTCATGGTCAACAGGACACATTGGTTACTATGCGTATTTTGACAATCTCTGGCACAGAAGACTGCTGGTTCATTTCTTGCCTTGGGACAAGAGTTTGTATGTTCGCAAATATTTTTCGTAAGTTTTTAATGAACAAACAACCCCATAACACTGTCGTGTCATGAGCTGTTTCACCGTTTGTTACCCTATAAGCACGTGGCCTTTGAAGCTTAGATTCCAAACCTTTATGCGATATAATGATTAAAACATGTTAGCTCTATAGTAGTATAGTAGTCTTAAGTAGGTACTAATGATTAAAATAATTATTGTGTTTTTTCAGCGTCGCCGTCTCCATCTCCTATAACGGGCGCGTGGGGAGGTGCCTACACTGAGATCACCTACTCGCAGCCCTAGGGGGGAAGGGACTGCATGTAGGGGGGACCTTGCTTATGCCTTCAAGTTGTGGACCTCAAACTTCAATCATATTATATGTCTATGATCGAAGGCCTCAAAGAACACTCGCGACATGTCGTGTCACCTACACAGAGGCGGCAACTGACACGATACATAGGCTTTACATGTAAGAGTATCCTCCATTTAAATGCCGACATTGTTTCATCCAGAGAACCTTCAACCGGATCAAATCTGTAGCATTTTTGTAACGAGCACGTGAGCCTGCTGGTGCATCTGTTAAGTATTAGCATTTCAGTATAAATTATAATCTTGATTTGTTATTTAATATACATTCATGTTGTGTTACGGATATTTTGTAAAACCTTTTTTGTATATTGATATTGGTAATATAAAGAGAAAATTATTGTTTGAAATATACAAACTTACTTATTTGAAAGAAATTGTTAATAATAGAGTATATATATAATATGCGGTTGTATTTGGTGCGTGTGCGAGCAAACTATTGTTGAGAACACTCGATGTAAATACAAGTACATACAGAGTATCACTCGACTATTTGGACAACATTGTATTATAGGTAGGTAGTGTACGTGGTAGGTAAAACATTTATAAATCCATATTTTTATACTAATTAGCACCATTATTATATTAAGTAAGTATAATTATTTGTGGTCTGACGACTGATTAATGTTAGATTAGAACACTATTCTAAGTAAGTACGTGCGAGTACCTACACAGCTAACGAAATAAAATATAAATACAACCTATTCACTTTTTTTTCCTGACCTTACCTTCTTCACCTAACTGTTTTTTTTTTGTTATTTCATTATTAATAATCAAAGACCTATATGATGAAGACTAAGATGTTTGTTACCTATTGGGCGATATAGTCGCTCAGCGACATAGTCCTTTTATTTTTTTTGTAAATAAATAATAATAATAATAAATAGCGCCGCCTGCGCCTGTCCGTACACGCGGCCTGCGACCTGTGCCTAATAGTTCTTAGTTACAGGAAAACACCCAATCGGCAATGTGCGGTCGGGGTGACCGACTCTTTCGCCCATATCTCGACTATTAGATTGTCACAAAATCCCATAAACTTTTAGGATAGGCACTAAATCCACATTTGGGAAAAATGCAGGCGACACCTGGACCGCACATACACTTTTACTGACAGACACTCAGTTGACAAGACAGTGTCCTAAAATCATAAAGACGGGATGCGCCTTTAAATACCTTTTTTAATTACCTAATACTTATTATAATTACTTAAAATTTTATACTTACCTTTCTTTCCCCTCTGCCAAAATGTACACGATTGCGAATCATGTGCGTGTTGTAGTATCAATAAATATCTCTATGTGTAGTTTTACGTAGGTACTTATACGAAGAGTGTGCGTAAAAAATGTGAGGGTGTATTGTATTGTAATTTTTTATGCATAACGGGGTTAGTACATCGACGCATTCGCATGCGAACCCACGTCTCACTCTAGCACATAGCTAATGACATAGGTGCGTCCTTGTCAATGCGAATGCGTCTGTGTACTAACGGCGCAACCCCCGTAAAAACCGAATGTATGTGTACCCGTAAAAATGTTGAAAGAGGAATGTCAATAACTCGTCCATTCTAGCGTAGTGATTATAAATGCATTCTTCATTCTCATCTCTTTGCATTCTAGTTTGTCCACAGAATTCTATATAGTTTATCATTTCTTGCCACTGAAAACCAGCGCTCCAGCACTCTCGAGCTGTTCGAGCAAATGCTGAGGGGTAGCCGTATTTTCACCCACATAAAATTGTATAGATTTAAGTAGGTACCTTTTTTGTAACTGTGTACATGTGGAGAAAATAAAACTTTATTCTATTCTATTCTATTCTATTCTTTGAGTCTATTGCTGTCTATGGTTAATGATGCCGGTTGTTTGTTGTTGTCATGTTGTCAGTCATTATATTATGAGAGTCGTCATCTGATTGAAGTTAGGTTAGAACAGAGTAATTTTTATTCTTTGGGTTAGAATTAGATTAGAACTAACTACCTAGAAATTTTTATTCTTTGGGTTAGAATTATATTAGAACTAACTAAGTACCTACAACATTCGCAATCTAGAAAGCTAAAAATGAGTCAAAAATATAGTGATAGTGAAATAAAAGTTCGGCAAGCAAGAAGAGAAGATATGTCGGCCGTGGCAGAAATGATACAGGTAGGTAGGTAGGTAGGTACAATAAGTAAAAAACTTTGTTTACATTATTGTTTATCAATGTAGAAGCCCTAAACCAAGAAGTGAAGTTTTCAGGAAGATTTTCCTGACAAAACTACCTAAGTACCTATTTTATTTCCACAGGAGCTCGCAGATTTCGAAAAGATGCCTGAAGGTCCAAAGCTGACCGTGAAAGGTACCTATTTTTTTTTTCTACACGTTTTTAATATATGTACCTACTCTAGCTTACTAGCCAGATTAACTAGATGGCGTTATTTTCAAATTTCCCCTTAAGAAATGTAGATGGCGCCTATGTCAATGAGCGTAGTTATCGCGTATCGTCGCTAGATGTAGTTACTGTGCAGATCTGGAGCGGGACTGCTTCGAGCGGGGCGCGTTCCAGTGTTTGGTGGCCGAGTTAACCGCCGGCGCCGGGGCGGGAGGGCTCGTGGGGTACGCGATCTACTTCCCGTCGTACTCCA
Organism: Epirrhoe tristata; assembly: GCA_951394285.1. NCBI lineage: Eukaryota > Metazoa > Arthropoda > Insecta > Lepidoptera > Geometridae > Epirrhoe > Epirrhoe tristata. Next base: position 137,759 of record OX596139.1, on the reverse strand, counting down.
CCTGGGAGGGGCCCGCCACAAGGCTGGAGGACCTCTGCGTGCGCCAGGCCGAGCGACGCCGCGGCGTCGGCGCGCGACTCTTCGACGCTGTCGCGAAGGTCAGTTCTTGTATCGATCTTGAAGGAACGCACACGACTGCGTTTTTTTTTAGATGAAGGGCTTGATTCACCTTGAAGTTGGTTACAGTTAAGCTAAGCAGGGACGCTAAGGATCCTACCGTCCATAGGTATGTACCTATCATCATCATCGTTCTCAGCCCGTGTCCGCTCACTGCTGAGCAAGGCCATTCGTTTAGATTACGAGCTAGTCTCATCCAGGTCTTGCTCCCTATCCTCTCAATGTCGTCGACCCATCTAGCTGGTGGTCTGCCTGCACTACGCGTACCTACTCTTTCGAGATAGCAATCTTTCAATGCTTTACTCCATCTGCCATCCTCACACCTGGCCAAGTGCCCGCCCAACGCCATTTAAGATTTTCGATTCGAACTTCCTAATGTCTTATTATGTCCTTAGTCCGTTTTCGAATTTCGATGTTTCTAATCTTATCATACATGGTAACTATACGGTTTGTTGATAACTATAGCAGTTATTGGTTTATTTTACCCTAGGAAGTATGATGACCATTGACCATGTCAAACATAGCCTGGGTATATCCTATCTTTACCCTACCCTACAGCACACCTACAGCTTGAATTCACGAATACTTTTAACCTTCATCTGCAACTTGAGGACACTTGAGGTGGAGATAGTCCGTTTGCTACAATATCTTAATTGTTTCAATATGCTTAGCGTTTGAAATTTATATTACGTGAGACGAAATAGCAGACAATAATATTTGCGAGTAACTTACCTACTACAATGTGCTTATTTCAGCACTACATCGATTGTTTACGTCGGGGGCACGCGTCCGCCTGTTGACGCAGGCACGTATCGCGGAGTCAGCTTTCAAAGGCCATTCAATTATTATCTGCTTACATTGAAATTCACACAATAAGTAGTTCCCATAGGCATCATTTATTGCTTATGGAGCATGTTATGTATATGAATACATAATCATTATGTATGTAAGTACACAAACACGTGGATGTTTGATTTTGCGATAGGAAATTTTGAAGCGTTTTACAACTACTTAAGTAAAATCGATTGTGAGGTAAGGTGCTTTCTGGTAAGATCGGACTATTTTTGAGAAAACCTAAAGAGTCTTAGAAAATATTTTATTGTATCGCCTCTAGTGACTCTTTTACAACGCCATAGAAACCAAACTGTTGCAAAAATACAGAGGTTTCATTTCTTATTTGTAATGTTTAGATAAACACAACGGTTGATGTTTTATGAATGATCAAACAGAGCAAAATTTTTCAGAATGGCAAGTAAAAGATCGGACCGTATTAAGGTAAGACCGGACTACCTTATAAAATCACCTCTGTAACAGCTAGAATAAGCTCTATCACAGGAAAATATTCGGACTTACCTAATAAAAAACATAGTAAAAATTGTTATTGAATTGGTTTTCAAATTTAAGTTTTAGCGAAGATTTAATACATTTTTTTACTCCAAATGTCCGATCTTACCCCGCATGCTTCAAACATAGATTTTTGTGTATCTCAAACTTTTACATCTAAAGGCTCATTAGACTCATAATTACAGCAGACAGACAATTAACATAATAGAAGTAGTTAACCTATACTGTCCCACTGCTGGGCAAAGGTCTCCCCCAATTATTTCCAACCATCTCTCTCCTTTGATAGGTTCCACCACCCACTATCGAAGGAGTCGAGGTCGTCTCTCCAGTGTTTCGTTGGCCGTCCGCGGCGTTGTCTCCAGGGTGTTAAGATGTTTGCCCATTTTTCGCTGTGCATCCGGCTCACGTGCCCTGCCCAGTCCCACTTCAACTTGACTGTTTTGCGCCCTACGTCGACAATACCAGTCGTTGAACGCAGCGTGGTATTCCAAACTCGGTCAATCCACTTTAATTATTATTCAGTAATATAAATATGCAGTATTATAGCACGTTCTGTCAACAAATCTTAATACTTACGTATTTTATACAATCCAGAACAAACAAGAAATCAATAACAATCAACAACTAAACATAACAAATACTTCTTTAAGTAAAAACAAAAAAGTAAGTACTTTTACAACATTATTAGTTTACTAATCTAACAAGTTACATTTAAAACATCATAAATGTAGGTAACTTTGATAACTTACTTACTTGTAGGCGAAAACAGCCAAGACATCCGTACAAAAGCTTGCGAAAGTGAGACGTTTGATACAGACAAATCGAATATTGAAAGTAAAATAAAAAGCATAATAAAGGAAAAAGTTTGAGAAACACTTTAAAGTGAAAGACCGGCGGATTATGTCCGATCTTAACCTACGAGGTTAAAGATCGGATCTTTGTCTACAAACGTCGTAGACATGATTGTATAGTACTAATCAATTAGTCTTACATCGCAAATGGCAATAAAACAGCAAAACTTCAAAAATAAACAAAAATTACCTACCAAATTGCTCACAGAACGTTTCAGGTGGAAGATCGGATCATGTCTTTTTCCACTTTTAGTACATCCTTTTTTTGAACGACAATAGCACACGTTCTGCTGGGCATAGCGTAAAAAGCAGACTGTAGGGAGGGGCACAACAAAATGGCGCGTACGGTGATGTTGCCATCATTTAAAAATATTGCTGAATTTAGTAGTTACATGACTTATCCGGACTTACTACTTGTCCGATCTTACCAGAAAGCACCTTACACCACCGTGAGTGATGGTACACCACCGTGCACCGCCCTGCGACATAGGTGGGAGGCATCATCTGCTGGCTCTGCTGCCCCATCGTGTCCCTTTTGATGTCCCAATTCCAAAATCAAATCTAACCTGGAACTGATACTGAGCTAGTGTGCAAACGCCATTGTAACAAAATTTGTTACAGCTTATCGCTGTCACTGTCTTCCAGAAGATCCTCACTAAGCTGCTATTTTAGTTCTATATTATATGGAGACATCCAACTATTTTTAGGGATCCGTTGTAAGGGGAACCTTCACAGTCGACCTGACCGATGATCCGAGTGTGGATTCGACCAAAAATCATTTTATTCGAGTGATCCGAGCCAGATTGTGGTCGTCAGGAGGCGGCGCAGACGGGCTCGCGCATGGACTTCAGCGTGCTCGAGTGGAACCCGGCCTGCGGCTTCTACGAGGCCCGCGGCGCGCAGGACCTCACGCGCCTCCAGCACTGGCGACACTACCGCCTCGCCGGAGCGCACCTCGCGCGCTTCGCCGACCGACACCACTAGATCTATAGGTCGGCATGCATCTGATCCTCTTACAGACTATGTGGTAGCTGAAGCTCGGGCGGGACACAACACAACTTTACTCTCTGATTGACCAATAAGATTCCTCTACTTATTTTCATGTCGTAATTTTTCATCAGTCGAAGTCTATGCGACCTAGTAGAGAGCGTAAGATAGTAGAGTATATAGTAGAGTAAGAAAATGATAAGTGAGTAAGTACCTACTTACTCACATACTTAGTATGTACCTACCTAACCATTTTTCTCGTTAATATCCTCGGTGACAACACCCGAGAAGTCAGTACTTACAGAATCAATGATTAGACTTTTAATATAAGTACAGTATCAGGCAGGACCTATTAGACATTCGAAAAAGTAGTAAGTAAGTACCTTATACTTACTCACACTACCTACATTGTTTTTTTTTCAGGACGCGTTGGGGGATCGGACTATCTATTAAGTTTGGGGGGGGGGGGGGGAGCAGTACGTGGAATTAAAACAAAGTATTTGTGCTCATTATTATATTCATTTATACACTACTCATTTATTTTGTACATTTTACTATGAGCCTTAACACTCGTTTACATTTCTCAGAAGATATTCAATTTTTTTAATATAAAACAAAGATAGAGTTTTTCTATCTAATTCTGTTCATTGAGTAAACAATGTAGGTACCTACATGTAAATACTATGTAAGTACCTACCTAGGTATGTATAAAAGTAGGCAGTCTATATACTAATCACAATAAACAAAGAGTTTGCATAAGTGTGTGTGTGTAGATTTTAAAGTTATTTTCCTCTTAGATTTACAATTAATTAATAATAAATGCCAAATCGACTTTAAACTCTACATTTAGTTTCTGTAAACAGTATTATCAGAATCACATCCGTTTGAATTGGATTTGAATGCATTATTAGAAACCTCGGCGATAAGAGGTGCAGGAGCGTGCGGCACAGGCACCGCACCGCCCTACATCGGCATCGCCACGTCACGTTACCATCACATCACCACAGATACCACAATGTAGAGTCGGTACCTAGCCTAGGTGGCGTTCAATACTGCTCAATTCTTATCAGCTACTTATTTGCTAAGCCTTATTTACAATAGCACGTACTTACTTATTATCTTCACAATTCACTATCTATCTACTACGTATTAGAATACAGGGGTTCATTAGACTAGTTTTGAGATAAAGATTGGATACTTAGTCTAAATGGTGTTGTATTTAATTATCTATCTTTTAGTTTTCAATCAATAAGAGTGGGTGAGTAGATCAGGATAATAACTTTCTAAATTTTACGATACCTAAGTATCTATCTATCGTTATGCTTCTTGCTTATTAGTGTCTCAAGAGTAAGTATGAACCATGCAAGTTTCTAGCAGCAGTCAGTCAATAAGATAGGTGGTCTATTATATATGTAGATATGGCCTCCGATTCAAAACGATACATAACTAATGTATTTACACACATGTTTACATATCTTATTTAATATCTATATGATTACATAACTATACAATACTGGAAATATGTCCGAAGAATTATTTCTTTCTCAGAGTAGGTACCTACTTGTTCGAAGGTAGTCCAGAGCGAGGCAGTTGTAGGTACTCAGTTATATTTCATCGAATAAACTCCACGCCTTATGAATATGTATTACGTTTATTTAAATACGAATAGACTCGTTAATACTATTTTTAACATAATAAACTTTTATTTAGGCATTTCGAAACGTGAGCACGAATAACTAACGAACAGCCGACTGCAGTAGGTATTGCAGCTTTCGAATCACGTTCTGTTGAAATCAACTTGTAATACAAAGCTGCTTCAATTTTTCATTAACACATCGAGACACAACTTATGGAACCTACATTAAAATAATAATGTAAGTAATTCAAGTGACAACTGGCAAGGTCACCGCTAGTTAAGTATCATATGGTGGTCCAGCTCGCGGGCTACGTGGAGGCCATGAGTTTGGCGTGCGCGGTGACGTTGCGCTGGTGCAGGAAGCCACTGCCCTCCTCGTCCTCCCCGCTGCCCAGCCCGTACTGCAACACCATTATGAACACTGTGAGCCCTGCTCCATGCGCTCTTGGAAGATTGACATTAAACATCTGATCGAGGTAGAGGAAACGAGCGAAGAGAGGCCTATGGCCAACAGTGGAATGAAAAAGGCTGCGTGAGGTAGAGGAAAATAGGAAAGACCTACTAGATACTACTAGATTTTCCAAATTTCAAACAAAGATGTAAGGCACTCGTGCATGTCATCTTTGTGAAAACGGTACTTGGACGCAGATGCAGAGCACAGCACTCTGCGGGGAACAGATATCACCAGACCGAGACCCAGTTTTGGATAATTTTAATGTGAGATCGAGACAACGTAGAGTCGTTTCATAGTCACCTGTAGCGCATGCAGGTAGTGCTGGTGCGAGTGGTAGTGCGGCGCGTGCGAGGGGTAGTGGTCGTAGGGCGCGGCGTGGCTCGGCTCGCTCTTGATGTTGAAGAGCGGCGAGGTGTGCAGGAAGGGCGCGGACGAGCCCGCGGCGCCCAGCAGCGCGGGGTGCTGCGACGTCGCCGCCTCGCGCTCCAGCTTGCCGCTCCCTCCGCTCCCCGCGCCTCCCCCGCTGCCCCCGCCGCCGTGCGCCAGCGACGCTGATAGCGGCATCGACACCTCGGATATGCTCAGCTTGCTGTCTGCTGAACGAATTGATGGGACTCTTAGGCACAGAAATCTAAACGTGAGTATTTTATTTGATAGGTCCATATTCGAATGACATGGCGACAAATACAAATAGTTAAAACAAGGATCATACCATCGGTCCCGGGCGAGCTGTGTCCGTCCCGCTTGCCGGCGTCCGCGCCCGGCGGCTTGTTGCCGTTGCCGGACTTTTTGGGCTTACGCTTTCTGGTTTGGATTCCGTCTTTCCTCATTGCTAATGGTCTGTGGAATTGGAATTGAAGGTGTGACATTGTTTCAAGGAAACTATGAATCCAAAAAGAAACTGCTACAATTTGATCACTGATTGATCTGTCATATCGAAATTGATAAAACACTACTTATTAAAACTCAGTCCAAAAAACTATTGAGGCATGAGATTTTCAAGGAGTTTCTGTCTGTTTTCCAACTCTGTTCTGTTATTTAGGAGAAAAAGTTTTCGAGGTAGGTATTAGTGCTCACCGGTTAATGCCGTGGAGTTTGTAGTAGAGTCCGCAGGCGTTGCAGACGGGCTCGCCGTCGTTGTTGCGGCGCCACAGCGTCGTGTTGCGCGAGCCGCAGTTGGTGCAGCACTGCCCGTGTCGCCGCGCCGCCGACTGAGGGGGGCACACGGTTAGTCTGGGGGACTGGACTGCTACAATACCCAGGAGGCCATTCGTTACCATAAAAAAATATCATGAAAACAATTCAGCTCTTAACTCCCTTCAAATAAGAAAAGTAGGTAAGTAATTTTTGAAGTGAAAACTTCTTTAGGCGCGTTGAGCAGTTAAAGTTTGGGTGAACAAAACATTTTTTATTCTCCTTGCGTGAGTCACGTGACCGTCACCAGATTTACGAAGGATCTATGTGATGACACCGGCTTACTACATACCTAGCTTGCAATCAATTGTCATCCCAATAGAGAACAAAGAGCCAACCAATCTCACAATATGAAAATGGCTATTGAAGTCTTGTGAATTGAAGAATGGCAATTTTGGCTTTGGCAATATGGAGCAGTGCAGAAAACCTTTTCTACTTACTATACCTACCTTAATTTCGTCACATCTTGTATAGACTCATTGGTCGAATAGTGAGAGTGATTACCTCTGGTGAGACATCCCCGAGTTCAAATAGTGACTTTTGCACTTTATATTTTTTGTAAAAAAAATTTTAAGTTTAGAACCGTTACCGAAACCTCGTTCAAGTTTTCACTTCTGCCGGCACTCCTGGAATGGCACTGCTTTTTTGCCATTGGATTAATGCGAGGTGTGCTCGACGACGAAGCGATAGGTTGACAGAGCTGCTGATTGCGAAGGATCAATAAAATAAACAACCTTACCTCCTGGAGAGAGAGTGTGTTAGTGCACTAAAATCTAACTACGTACTAAACGGCAACATCCCATTCTACGATCATGCAGAGTTTATCACCATCACCGCGGCGGCCGGGAGCTATCTATCCGCCATCTTGTATCAGTTGTCGGCGGATAGTAATTATGCGCATGCGCGAGCGAGCCTGCATTGTCCAATAAGAGGCGGGCCGCGGGCGGGGCCGCGCGCCATTGGTCGCGGTGCCATCCCGTCTGCGACCTGTCCCGCCGTCGCCGCCTGCGCTGCCTAACCATGCCATCTATCTATCTACGACCGAGACAAGCCGACTACCGTGCGAGCGAAGTGGGGAGCGGAGGCGTGTAGGATCATCACCCGCAAAGCCAAGAAGGAGGACGCGTGCGATAGAAAAGTCGAACGGAAGAGGGACATGCACTATAGTCTACACGCCACCGACTCACCTTCTTCATGCCCCGGGCCATGCCTTCCACACTCATCCATCTCTGCACGGAGCCGTCCTTATAGAAGCGCGTGAGCAGGTCCGCGTCGGCACCTGTTCAAAGAGACGCGTTACAATGAGTGGCGCGCAGACTCACCAGCCGCTTGCTCGGCTTCACGAGCGGGCGGTTCACGCCGTTGATCTTGTGGTAGAGGCCGCACGCGTTGCACAGGTAGTGTCCCGTGGCGTCGCGCCGCCACAGCGGCGTGTTGTTGGCGCCGCAGTTGACGCACTCGCGCCCCTCCTCGAACTCGCCATCTGATGCAGCGCAACACACGTCACCTCACCATCACCAGTCACCACCCTCTAGCTGCCCGCACCACGCTTAGCCTAGGGACACCCTAGTCCCTAGGCAACTGCGCGCTCGCGACTCTTCAAAACTATGCCACTTTTTTCAATTTATAATTGACTTAATTGAGCCTAATGCCGAATGAATGATTTTGTTTTAAACAAAGCTAGTTATCATAATGTGGACACGCGATCCGTCTGCTATCACCTGACGTGTCAGCGTAGATGCGATCTCTGCACCATTGTAATTGTTTATATCTCTTCCTAGAAAGGAATAACTTTCTGCCGAATAACCTAATGCCTACACACAGCGCACCGAATACAGCTGACTCATGTTTCCTCTTCGAAAATATTTAGGAGCTATACGTAGGTTACGATATGCATGCACATTTAAGTTTTGTAAGTTCTACATTAAAAACAGTTGCTGGGTGGATGTACCTACTCGTATTATTGTATTTGTCTATACTTAGTTGATATTCAGATAAATTGATTTGATTGAATGTAGCGTGTTGAAGTGCACCAGCTGCGCGGCTATGTCTATGTCTGCGGCGCGGCGATAAGCGCACTTACCTACCGTCTGCAAGTCAGCCTCATTCCATTCATTAGAATAACGCAGGATAAGCTAATTGAGTTCGGTCTATGGGAACCTTCTAGCTCGTTTCTATACAGTGTAGCTATTTTTTAGTTCATTTCGTTTCATAGGAAAATAAATCCAAAATAAAAATGTCTTATACCTACTCTGCAACAACTTGAGCTAGTACAGTCACGGACAATAAGATACACGTAAAATTATCAAAAAAATGTAATCAGCTAATACTTTCAAATACATACATGTATATATTTCTACAAATAATAATAAGTATGCACATTTTCAATTATGTAAATAACAAATGAAATCCTAAATAATAACAGGACCATGTAGTGCGTGTCTGGTTCACGTGCGCCGTCTCAAAGCGCTCGCTCGATTCCATTCGAGACAAAGTAATAAGATAAGATAACAGAATGTCTTTGTGATAAATTAGATAAGTTTGTTTACAGTTGTCGTTGTCCGCGGACGCAGACGCGCCGAGGGCTAATGGACCACGGCCAGTTACCACTACCTACTATTTGGTGAGTTTTGAGAACTCATTACATTTGTGATATAATAGCAGAACGTAAAGGACTCGGTATGTTTTTATCAATCTTCAGGGTAAAATAAATTGCAAGCGATAAAATAATACCTACATTAAAATAAAATACCTACAAAAAAAGTTTTGTCAGTAAGAATCAAAGCATGGAGCGCGACGAAGTAGATATAGCTAGCAGTGCTATAGATTTTTCGCTATGTCCAAAGTGGTCTGGTCGAGACGTCATGTCACCTGATAATATCGCGCTCCGTCTAGTGGGGATAGAACTCCAGGATAAACAAGGCATTTTTTCATATATTCCAATCAGTAAAGCAGGGCTATGTTTGTATCGAACTACGCCACAGGAATTAATCCACGAGGGTCTTCGGCGCTGCAGCGCTGTAGCCTGTAGCCTGGGGTCTTATTGAGCTAATAGTTCTATCTTTATGTAAGTACAGAAATAGTTAGACTTAAATTGTATGAAAGATAAATAAAGTGTAGTTACCGTAAGCCGGCGGGCGCTGCAGCGCGTCGTAGGGCGCGCACCACGAGCCCATCACCACGTTCTGCGAGTACAGGCCGCCCGGCACCGCGCCCACGCCGCCGCCTGCACACCAGGGAACGTTACATTTCTGCCGTATGCTATCTGCCTGACTGAAGCCTAGGCCGCTCAGAAGACATAACAGTAAGTTCGTATGAGTCAGTGGACAACTCTGAACCAACTCCAGCGGCCAACTCGCAGAAGACATCATGTAAAGTACATAATTATGATGGTTTGAAGATGGTTGCAATTGGACCGACAGACGTAGGTATACGAACTTAGCCACTACTTTTTCTTTGGGACAAATACCGTACCCTACAACTACTAAACTACTGGTAACTGAGATATTTAAAATAGATTGAATATTGAAGCTACAAAAATATTGATCAGAACATAGAACTCAATAAATGAAATCACAAACACAAATTCACACTATGAATCAATCAAAAAAGGTGTCATAAATATTTTATCCTGATCGTTATCCTAACACAATGAATCAGGGTTCAGAAATCGATTGCAGTGACTAAGAGCGAGCGAAGCACAGCCTACAGAGCTGGTGGTAGGTCCGCGACCCACCTGCGAGCATGGCGCCGTGCTGCAGCTGCGTCTGCAACCAGTACGCGGCCGGTATCGAATCCATCGCGAGCAGACACTGGTAGACACTACTGCAATGAGCGGTCAGGGGCGAGGCGTCCCTGTCGGTCAGAGGTCAGGCGAGGACTGGCCGCCATGCGCGCCCTCGTTCGCCTCGCGCGCTTATCAGCTGATTCACAGATCGACACACGCTTACTGCCATACGAGGAAAACCTAACTTGTGTAATTAACAGAACAATTACTTGAATTTCATGAACCCGATTGCCTTAATCCCCTTAAAGTTGACTGGCATCCTGGTCTACGAGGTCGCTACGAGGGTGTAGACCCTCTACGAGTGGTTGTGATTTTGATTTATTTTCATTTCAAGGAACCTAATATAGCTAAGTATGTAGCTGTATTATCATCGGATCTTTTATTTATTCTAACAAACGCTTTGTGTTATGCATCGTATATCGTTATCGTGTCTCAGTCCTCCCTACTCCTGGATGTCCCGCAGAACAAGTGTTTGTCACGTGCAGGTACTGACTCGATACGAGGAATTAGCATTGATAGTGAATAGTCTGCGGTTGTATGCTTCGGGGCCTTTTTCGGAGCGTTACCTACGTTCGTTGACTATACTCTGAATATATAATTTTCCTGTTTATCAGAACGGAACCTCTGATTAATGTGTTATAAATGTTAGATTATCGATTCTGCTTAGGTTGGTGTAGGTACTTGTTAATTTAAGTATATTCATAATAAGGGAATGCTTTTGCCCAGACACAATGTACCTACTAGATAAGGAATTTTTATATTACCTACCTATGTATTACCCACTAGCTGCGCTCCCGCGGTGTGACCCGCGGTCCCTCGGGTCTTTTCGTTATTCGGGATAAAAGGTAGCCTATGTAGTTCCCTGGGATACAACCTTTAACTATGCCAAATTTCAGCTTAATCTGTTCAGCGGTTTGGGCGTGAAAGCGTAACAAACAGACAGACAGACAGAAAGACGGACAGACAGAGTTACTTTCACATTTATAATATTATTAGTATGGATATAGTATATAGTATAGTATGGATTATCTGAAGAAACTGAGATTTTTAAGTTTATTTTATATTATGTACTGTTATTTTTCCAGTCGCGTTGATTTATGTTACGGTCCTCAACACGACAGTATGAAACATTATTCCTAATGTGCGTAAAAACAAAACGTGGAACGATTGTTCACTTTTTGTGCCAGGATTTTGATAACAAAGTACTATTTCCATAGAACGCTGTTGGAATATAATGTTGTAGCTTTGAAGTAAGTTATATTTCGGATGCCATGAACAGTTGAACAGCGAATTTAAAATACGCTTAATAATTTCAGTCGCGTAGCTAGGTAGCCAAAGGGCCCTGGTGCAAAATAAACCGGGGCCCTAACTGAACGGTTTAGGTTTTATCAAGTCAAAATATTATGCAGGGTGTGGCAAAATGTAAACGTATTTATTTTTTTGTAAAAACTTAAGATTTGATTCGTCATTTTCTGGGAAACTATTTCAAAAATCTAATAATGCAGTTGTTTTTATTTTCAAAATAATCATACCTATAGTTTCCTAAGAACAAAACCTTCTGGACTCTCGGGACTCAGAGTCCGAGGGCCCCCTGAGCTTAGGGTCCCCGGTGCACTGCACCGTCTAGCCATTCGGTAGCTACGCCACTGAATAATGTCAAAAAAATAAGATCGACTCAAAGCTTTGCATACCTTATGTCTTATTCCCTTGACTAAAAACTACTTGAACAAAACTATATGAGTGGCTGGTATAAATATATAAATGTTTTATTAACTGAATCAATGTTATAATTAATCGTAATATTAACTAATTTAATTAGCATGCCAGTTGGCGAAGTGTGCTCGAGACTTTAACTTATATTAACACCTGTACTGTACACAACATACCATGCTTCTAGAAAATAAACAATTTCATTTCATTTGAAGGAAAGCTTTGCGTTATTTCTCTCTCGTTATTATTTATCTAAAAGTATGTAGTTTTGTTATAAGTATTTGTATAGTTTCTATGATTTTAAGCTTTAAAGTTTGACGTGTTCTGTGCAGAGTGAAATTAACCATCTAATTATGTCTCGATTTACTTTTGGCTTCAATGCTCTCGCCCAATACTGATAGTAGAAAACTTATGTCGAGAAGGTATTCTCTTGTAGTTTTATGCATACGACGCAGTTTTCATAGGAAGTTTCCCGTCTCCGCGCCTACTTGAGTGGTGTGCTCCATGTACTGATGACGCCCGAGGCTACCTACTCCTAAAGTACTCCTAGGAGCAATAAACAAAGTTTTGTCGTGTTTAGTGCGAAGCGGAAATCCCGCAGCATTATCCTCCTCCTAACAGTTAGGCTGGAATCCCGCCGATAACGGTATTTGTTTCTACAAAATAGGCAATTTTAAATCTTAATAAGGATAGGATGTTGTTTTTGTTTAATGATAATATCGCTCTATTTTACGGATAGCCAGGTTGGCCATTATTAAGACGAAATTATTGACGGCCCCGATATTGTTGTTTTGTATTTATAAGATCTTTGATTGATTAGTCAAATAGAATTAACGACCTTTAAATATAGGGAACTATATTTTCTATCACCAAAATTTATATTTGTCATCAAGTTGTATCACCTAATAAATAGATCTATCGCCACGAAATATTTTCGTTCTCAGATAAACAAAAATTGTTCCCTCGTTCGTCAGATTCCATTATTCTACATTTCTGGCTAACCTAACCAAATGGGTCGTTGGTTAGGTTATGTTAGGATAGTGTAAAAACCATGCGCAAGGCGAGCGAGCGAAGCGAGTGTGCCGCGGCAGCGGCCGCCGAAGCGCCAGAAATAAATAAATCTGACGAAAGGGTCATTAGAAGTTATCCTATTATAATACATACAAAAACATTTATTTGGTACTAGACCTTATATCTGACGATTTTAGGTGATTTATTGTGGAACTGATTTTGCATTGTTTGGTGACTACATTTTGGTGACAGATCTACTATTTTGAGGACAAACCCTATTATTTAAGAAACACAAAACTAATTAAATTGGTGATAGCTTAAATGATACCCTTAAATAAATACCCTATTAAATTATAGCAACGTTAACTTTGAGGTCAATCAATGGGTTTGCCAATGTTGTTTATGTTGTCTCACCAGTCGTGGTATGGTACAGTCAGCATCAAAAGTTGATGGTCATTTTTGAGATGTCAAAGCTAGTGATTGAAATTAGTGTCAAAGTATGATAGTGTTAAAATGATTGTAAGTACAAGTTAAACTGCGGACCGTGGAATTTATATTGCTTACTGGAGAAGTTAAATTCCGTACCGAACGAGTCATAATTTATACCGTAGGAGTTAGGTATGTTGTGTACCGTAAGAGTTAAGTTGCTTATCGTAACAGTTATGATGCGTACCGTATGAGTCATGTTGCGTACCGTAAAAAAAAAACTTAGGCCTTTACATCTATATATTAGATGATTTAAACAGCGTCAGGAGGCAATCCATGCCTACACTTACGGGACGCTGTAGTGCCTGTGCTGTTGCGTACCGTAAGAGTCAGGTTACGTACCGTCAGAGTCAGGTTGCGTACCGTAAGAGTCGTGGTGCGCAGCGTGATGGTGATGCCACACGTTCTGGTGCGGCGCGAAGTGTGCGGCGTACTGCTGCAGGCGCGGCGCCGTACCGTAGCCCGACACGCCGAGTCCGTAGCCCTCGCCGCACTCGCCGTAACCGCCCCCCGCACCACCCGCGCCGCCCCCCGCACCGCCCCCCGCGCCTGCGCCGAACATGCTGCACAATCCGACCTCACTGAGGACCTGCTCGCATCCTCTAGTCATCCAACCTGCAATACAATACACCATGTTAAATCTACGAGTACTTACCCAAATGATGCAGACGGGATTCTATCGAAAGATGGTTAAGTACACTTCATTCTACGGCTTTGAGGCAAATCTTAGTACTGAGTAATATTTCACAGCATGTTGCACAGCAAACAATTAAAACTCGACTTCTCGAAAGCTGTTGTGGTGCCACCCTCGGTAGGTTATTTTCTTTGAATCAACATTGATGCTCTGAGAACCTAAACACCAGTTACAATAATTGTTAGTTTGCTTCATCGACACGATTCACATAATTATTTAATAACTTTTTTTGCTTGATTGCGCACATTCCACTAGAGCTACTTTACGTGTCATTTGTATAGAATTCTTTTAATTAGTATTTTATAGAAGACATTGAAGCATGTCTTCAATCAATCTAACAATCTACAACCTACCTTCCTGTGCAAAAAATATCGTTATTTTGCTCTCCTCGAAAAACAAAGATCACCAGTTATAAGAAAATGAAGAAGTTTTATTGGAAGTAGGTACTCGTGTTTAACCTTTGCCTATCACACATTTCGTGTGAGCGATAAGCGCGCTTGGCAAATCGCATCGCGCGCAACGCGCCGATACGCGCGCGCTGATACAGCACGCTTGCGCGCTCGCGCCTGCTCTCCGCCACGCACTTGCCTAGCCACTATCCACCTTATCACAACTCACTAAAGACTATATGCATTGTTTATAACAGTAAGTGTAAGTTGGCCAGCACTTGCCACAGTGACTGAATTACCTAATATCGCAATGAATATCGTTGCGACAAAACTGTGTCAGTACAGTAATGACAAACAACTTGTTACTAAGAATAGGAATACTGGATGTAGTTGTAACACGGGTTGGTTACGAGTATTATTTCACTTGCGTTATCTGACACTACAAGCACTAGTGTCTAAAGGACATCAAATACAAAAAGACAACGATTCAATTTTTATCACCAAGATACTCGTTTTAGCGGTCCCGGTATTAGTAGCTACTAATACTATATATTATAGCTATTTACCTACTAGATATTATGTAACGGTAGGCAACTTGTTATAAATAAAACTGGACAAGTGCAAGTCGGACTCGCCCACCGAGGGTTCCGTACAAAGGACTAAGTAGTAGTGTCCGTCCGAACAACAACCAGTTCCTTTTCAGGTACGGAACCCTAAAAACATCTGTATCTAAGCTAATGCTCATTCTATAAGTCAGTATACTTAAAAGAGCATATAATCATTTAAAGCTGGCCATTATCAAGTACTTTGTGATTTTAACATTAACATTGGATCACATTGTAGGTACTAGAAATGCAATAAAATACACAAAGATAACAGTGTTGGTGTTAGTGGAATCGAACTAGGATGCCTGTTATCTGAGCGGCCATGCTTAGTTACCTACCTTAGCGCTTTATCTGCTGTGTTATAGGCATGCGGATCATTTCAATATTATGTCCAATTGGGCTAGGTACTTGCAGCTACGTTTGAATAGTATTTATACGCGTATGAATAAAAGCTACGTGAAACATGATTTTTTTATGCCTAGTTGCGAAGAACGCGGGTCTAATAGAGCAGGCCAGGCGCAGTTTGTCGGGCGCGCGCGGCGCGTGCCTCGTGTCTCGTGTCTCGTATCGTACTCTCACATTGTTTATAGTTATTGTAAGAAAGTTCTGCAGGCGATGAGTTCTACTTATTTGCGAGGAGGCTCATATTCCGTGTTCAAGCAGAGTGTGTCCGCTTATCTGATGACCGCCGTATCCTCAATGCCATGTAGTGACCCCGTTTATGACAAATCAATAAGAATTTTATAGATTGTTTTGGACTTGTACGGCGCTAGCATTTTTGGCATTTCGTTACTTTATTTGAGTTTTAATGAATTTTCACAAAATACATGCTGTCTACTTTTTTGTATTGGACTGATTTACCATTGGTTTTATTATAAAAAATAGTATATTTACTTAAACCAATCCGTATATAAAATTTGATGTTTCTAGAATGTTATAATTTAGGTACCTAACAGTCAGAGTGGATAACCCTAAATTAAAAGAGTTTCATTTTAAACAAGCGCGTCATCAGTTTAAATACAAACATGATTTTAATTAACGACCTTATGTTTGTACGAGTCTGTCAACCCTCGTTGTACTTACTTAATCATTTAAAATAATGATGATTTAATTCACAATGAAAACATACCTAAATGTTACTAGGTGTAGTGTGCTAGTGTACCTACTGGTGTAGTACGTACGTGTAATGTTCATCATACCTAAAACGGAGAAATACCTACCTACAGATTAATAACAATACTTAATACTTACATAGATTTCAATTCAATTTCAATTTATTCATAAAAACATATTACATAAAATAACAATTATTATAAAAAAGTACGTGAGTGTCGTGGAACACTCGGTTGGAACGAAGTTTGTATATTTGATATTTTTAATATTTTGCGCACCTTGTGGACTACTTTTTGCACTCTGCGCATCTTTTTTTTGCTCACTACTATGCGCACCATTTTGTATAATTAATTTGTGAAGTTATCAACGAAAACATGTTTTTTTCTTCTCCTGTAAAGTTGTGTTTTTGCAGTTATCCTTCTATTCCCCAGAGACAGCGATTATGTCGTGGCGGTTAAATCAATCGCTTTTTTTTCTAGCCTCCATCCTCGATACCGTCCGAAAAGGAAGTTCGTTTCAATAATACACATCGAACCCGCACTAGGCTAAGCCTGTATCGCTATAATAGCTATCGCTGTGGAGACGAGACGAAACAGAAATCACAAAATCTATTTAGTGGAAATAAAATTTGAAAGCGGCCTGATATTCCCGGCGGCGGCATGCGGTACGTGTACGTACGCTGTGACGTACGTACGACGCGAGTCGCGACCGACGCGCGACGTTGTGAGCGCGTTGTGTTTCAGACAAATGGCTTTTGGACGTCGTGATCTACGACCCTCATAACTAACATGTCTCTGGCGTCATCAGTTTTTATGATTAAATTCGTGTGTTACGAAGCTTTAGCTAAAAATATCAAACTAATTTAAAAATCTTCCTTCAACTGGAATCATAGGATTAGGTATTGTAATTATTGAAATGTACAGAAGCGCCGCGCCGGGTATGCAGCCGCTGTGCTGTGCACTAGACAAATATAAAGCAACGTTCACACGCTGCAATAAATTAGTAGCTATTAGTTTCGCGTGTAGAACGAGCATTTTACGTGTTGATGCAAAAAACGGCGCCTGCGCAGCCGGTCGGAGACATGCGGCCGATTTACGACGCCCGCCAATTAGGGGCGACCCTTGAGGAGGAGGGGTTTTATGGACGAGCTTGTTGTTTGTTGTTTTGTGCAGCTGGGACCCTTTATTACGAATGTTAAGTATTTTATAGAAGCTTCGAGTTGAGCAGTGTCTGGTTAACTTTAAGAGCTTGTGAATAATTTATCCTAAAGATTACAGCCTATAACCGAGGAACCATAACCAGCGCTAGCTCTTTACAGCACGAGTTGTTGCGAGCTCCAGCTGCGTTGTGTGTGGGGGTTTGTGGATGGAGTTGTGTTGTTATCCAGTTTCCAATCCCACAGAAATAGTCGTAGCGCGTGCTGTCCACACTCCACACGTGTCGGAGAGTAAATCACGGCGAGAGCTGCGCCTGCGCCGGTCGCGGTGCCTCGTTAGCGCATTCCTGCATTCCGGGAAGGTGTCGCCGGCGCCGGCGCATTCCTACGGGCTCTACTTCTTCCGTGATTGAATGCCTCGCACTGTCACCACATGAGATGTCGAGAAGGGTTTAAATAAATTAAAGATAATGAGGGCGCTCATTAGTAGCCCTGAAAAAATGCTCTTACAAATAGAGTTAATAAACACTACCAGTCCCTTTTTAGAGATTTTTAGTAAGCGATATTGAGTGGGAGTGGTTGTATTTTTTCAATAGGCTGTTTCCTCAGCAACTTGGGCAACTTTAGCTGGTTGTAGTCTGTCTCGTATAAGTAGACGATAACTAAACTAAAAAGATAACTAACAGAGTGCAGTTAGGGGACCACTCGGCCTGTGACAAATATTGGAATTCATTCAAGTATCTTTCCGCATTCTAGCGTATCTGCCACAAGTCGGACATAAAGACATCGGCCGTCGGCCAACCTTGCTTGCTCGTCCGAGTGCGCGCTGCCACGGCCGGTGCGCGCGGGCCAAGCGACTCTCGACTCTGTGTCGTGGGCGCAAGGCCGGCGCGGCCGCAGAGCTCAGTGGTCGGTGGTTGATTTACGCGATGCATTAGCCGCGGACGCGGCCGGTGTATATTCCTTCCAATTTATGGACGACGCGCAAAAATTATGCATCGAATTTATATTGCAATTTCCAGCTTTAGTGTAATGAATGAATTTACTGTTATCTGACCTAGGTTGTTCAATTTAATTATAAAAATGTTTTTTGAGAAAAGTTGCGGTTCTTCTTCGAGGTGCTTGCTAAAACGATCTAGCCAAATATTTAGGCCGCCGTGATAGTTTGGTTGGTAGAACTGGTTTTTTACCTATTTGAGAATTATGTGCTGAATGCTGTCAAGACACACGATTGTGACTTAAAACTTACATCTTTCAAGTCACATACAACCTACAGCACAATAATTCATTGTAGTACTGCAAGCTCATACTGTTCGGAATTGTAGAGATCTGTCAGGCATTAATGGTGAGTGCACTCCTGCGCTGACGAGAAGCACGCCTTGCCCTAGGTCGGCGGCGGCCACTTGAGAGGCGCCGCGCCGGCGCCGCCGCCTCCACGTGCACCCACCGCCCTCTGACCTTTGTGTTCGAAGTACTTCAAACATTTTGGAACTGTTTCACATCGATTCAACGCCACTCACGGCCACCGCTTTGACGATCTGAGAAACAACTTTATCGTAATCTGACAACTGCGTGCGTGTCGTGGTGCGGTTGTCAGCCTGTTCGCGTCCTGTTAGCTCTTGCTCAGGAATCTCGCGTAATTGATGTCGTCGTACAGGCATTCGTGTCAGTGTCGGCTGCCGAGGCTGGCGACGCGACAGACGCTGCGTGCGCAGCTATCTGGCGCATCGCATCGCACTCGATAATCAATCAATGTTCATTACGATAGCCGGCCACTCCAGCCCCTGGATTACCTCACATCTGCTGCGCGGCTAATGCGAGATCAAAACAGATCAACTATTAATAGGATCACTTCATTTTGCCATAAACAAAATAATATCTGTTGGTTTCAATCTAAGTGGTTCGGTTTATATTTGCGCCAAACAGCTGGTGGGGGCTGCACCAAGCATTTTTGGAACTTTGTTGCGCTGTTACTAAAGTTCCGAGTCGGGCCAAGGTCACCAAGCATTGGTTCACCAAAATCTTTGTACAGGCGATTTAAACTTCTATTCGGAGATGATCATGAAGCTGTCATCCTCCGAATGTATTTGTTCCCAGCGGCCGCACATACGTCCAGACTGGCGGGAGAGATGCGTGGGCGCAGCATTCCCACACAAAAAGCGCGTCTCCGCTGCATGTGGTGTCAAGTGGCGGCAGGTGGCCTCGCTTCAGGAGTCGATGACATGATGATGCTTTTTATATTTTGCAGAGATTTTTTTGGAACGACAAAAAGTGGAATCGTAACGGTACAAACACAGAACTATTCTGTGGGTACAAATGTAAAGCCCGACCCAAAAAATATGCAGGAGTGCGCACATGTGGAAGGATGAGTGCTGCGATTTAGAAAACAGAAAAAGGAAATCTTTGCTGCGCTAAGCCATCAAAATATGTGTAAATATCTATGTTTAATTAAACTATGGAAAAAGGTCGATAACCTATTGCCAGTTGAAACATAAGAAGAAACAACAACAATCAAATTAATATAGCAATGCTTTTGCACAGAAATATAAGAGATTAATAGTACGCGTTGAAGTCTTTTATACTGATTCAAGTGGTCAATATAAAAGACTTGAACGCGCTCTTTGCTACACAGTATAAATAAATGTTTAGTGTACTCGAACCAAAATATGTTCATTTTGTAATGTATGTAAGCATTTGATTGTGTAGCATCAAGATATCAATTACACATAGAAATGCATAAATACCATTGTAAAGTAAAAGTAAAAAAAAGTAAAAATGTATTTATTGTTTTTACAAGTATACATTGTAGTTGGTAAGGCATGACAAGATATTTAAATAAGTAGGAGAAATCTTGTGTTGTATTATAAGTATTATTAAGAATAAATTACGCCGTTTGTGTTCGCAATCATCTGTTGGTGGCACTTGAGCCACAAAGCATCTGGCGAGTTCCGTTAGATCAATCGACTTTATCCAGGCATGATAGACATTCTCTCCGATCTCAATTCTTTGGTTTGCTCAAGTTTAACCCTAATGTTCTGAAGAACATTAGGGTTAAACTTGAGCAAACGATCGAAGCAACCGAATCGATCCAAAAGGTGAACCTTTTGGATCGTTTCGCGACAAGTTCGAGATATAATTTATGATAAGAGTAGATTATGATCAGATAAGTATAATTTTTTTATTTAAATTGCGTTAATCTTTTGATATTTCCATCAAAAGCGGTTTATGGTCTGGTGTTAATGTAACACATTGGTACGACTACACTACTAGTAAGCTTAGGCTTTTATACATCTATATTAGATTAATACAGCGTCAGGAGGCTATCCATGTCTACACTTAACGGGACGCTGTAGCCCAGCACCTAAACCATCCTCTCAGCTTAATCAGCCTGGCCCACAGGAAAGCCGACGTCAAAACGTGTGGAGCTCTCTAAGCTGCGGGTTTCCTCACGATGTTTTCCTTCACCGTTAAGAACTCGTGTTAAAGTACATATAAATTTTACGAAACGAAAAATCCATTGATGAACGGCTAGGATTCAAACCCACGACCTTCGGATTGAAAGTCGAGGCACAGCCCCATTCAACCAACACGGCTCTACTACTAGACTAATAGTGCTGTATTCTAATCCGGTGATATTATTTGTCAAGTGATTGTGCAAACTATCAGCTGGTCCGGTGCAATCCTAATATTCCTTCATTGATAGAAAGTTAAAGTTCATATTTATTTCCACATCAATGTTAAATCATTGCAAAAGCAAGTTCAGTCATTCACGTTTACGTTAGATGATTAATTTGTAATCAGCATTATCTCCTATCTTAGCACCGTGTCGTGTCATCACAGGGGCATTAGTTAGTATGTGCGACTGCGCATGCGCGAACGTCATCTGCCAGCGGAGGACGCGGGGGGAGGGTATAACAGCCCCGCTGATTAGATAACGGCTGAAGTATTGAGCGATGGCAGTAGGTGGGTCAATCAACTTTTAAGCCACTCCTTTCGTGTCCCCGGCATAAAAGTTGGAATAAAATTTGTATTTCACATAAAAATATGGTTGTTTTGATGTTAACGTAAAATAAGATCCTTTTCCAACATATCAGATCTAAGGCATTTGATTGATTATTGAAAAAAAATAATTTTCTAATGGTAACTCAGCAGAAAATAAACACTCTCCATACAAAAAATATGTGTCCCCAGGCCTAGGTAACGAAACAATGCAAGGCTTTTCTTAAAAAAAATGTATGAATACACGCTATTTTATCCCAATATTATTGAAAAGAAAAAGATTTGCTTACGTTTAATGTTAACATTTTTCAGATATTGACTTAAATTATTATTTTTCATGCACCTAAACGTTTGTCCCCAACTTTGACGAAAACAACAGCTATACTGCGTTACCGATAAAATTTCACGATCGTTACAATAGATGGCGTCTAACTTGGCATCACGTAAGGCGATTATTGTCTAACATTTTGTTGCTATGGTCTGACAAGATCTAACTCGCTTTACCCGCCCCTCAGTCTGCGGTAAGCTCTCAACCGGTGCGCGTGGGTTTATTGTCGTTCAACAGCGTTACCGCGGGAATCTTGGTAAGTTTTTGACAAATATAATTATAAATAGGTTAGTAAGTTGCCTAAAACATCTGATTTCAAGGTCATAGAAAAATATTTAGTCATTTTTTACCGTAGAATTATTTATGATATTTTTATTCAAAATTTTCCCCAGCGTTACCAGTAACGCTGGATAATTTTTCTCATGCGTTACCGGTAACGCATGAGAATGTAAGGCAAAATGACACTGCGAGTTTCAGAGGTTTAAGAATTCAGAGGTTTAAGATAGTATTATTAGTTTCATTTGTTTAAGGTTTTAGGTGCATCATATTCCGAAATGCCACTTAGTGCAGCAGAAAAACAGAAGCGATATAGAGAAAAACTCAAAAATAACATAGAAAAGTATGAAGAAGCGAAGAAAAAAAACCGAGCCCGGTACCATAAAAACAAAAAATTAGTAAAAGATTTAACTCCAAAAGAAAAATACAACGCAAACGTCATATGGAGACTACGAAAACGACAGACTAAAGCAAGGAAATTGGCTATTGAGAGTGTGCTACAGCAAACGCCCCCTGACTCGCCTAGATCTGACTCCAGATTAGGATATTTTGAAGAGTTACATGGAACTCCACCACCGACGCCTCCACGTGCTACTTCTCCACCAAACACGCCACCGCGAGCCAGAGATGAACCAACGCAAGATGGGGATACGTCGCAGCACGCAAAAGATCCACCACTTTTATTGAGAGCACCGACACCAACAATAGCAGTCACAGACCAAACAACACGATTAAGACATCCACGATCAAGAGATCCACCACGACAACCAGCTAAATCAAGATACCAAACTAGGCAACCTAAAGACCTACCGCACCGTGCAACAGATACACCGCCACAAGTACCAGCTACGACGCCCCGATCCCTACCTACTCCAGCAAGAGCACCAGCTACTCCAGCAAGAGCACCAGCTACTCCAGCAAGAGCACCAGCTACTCCAGCAAGAGCACCAGCTACTCCACCAAGAGCACCAGCTACTCCACCAAGAGCACCAGCTACTCCACCAAGAGGACCAGATACTCCACTTCTCTCATCTTTAAAAAAAACAGGAAGAAAGAAAGTTAAAGCAAACAGGTCACGGGTGTATAGAGAAAACACAAAACTTAAACAAGATAATGAGAAATGGAGACGAAAATACGAAAGGTTTAAAAAAAGATGTCAAAGACGAATTGATGATGAGACTAACGAAACTGAAAAAACGGAAGATCTGAGATACAACGTTTTGAGCAGCGCTATAAAGAAAACATTTAAAAAGATGAAATCAAGGAAAGACCGAGAGGTTATTAAAAATATTTTTTCAATAGTTGAACTTAAAGACTCGCGAATGAAGAAAATGATACTTATGGACACTCTAGGCGTGGATAGAATTACGAAAAGTATAGACTGTACCGATCAAAACACTGTGTTGAGGAAGAAATTACAGGAATTTTATCTAAGAGACGACATATCACGTGCTACAGCTGGCAAAAAAGAAACTCTAACAAAATCAGGAGTGAAGAAACAAAAAAGATTCATGCTGGATACGATGAAAAACCTGTTCAAAACCTTTGTAAAAGAGAATCCGGATCTTCGTTGCTCCTACTTCTACTTTACCCGAAACAAGCCTTTCTATGTCAGAAGTGCTCCTATCGACGCTAGAGACATGTGTCTTTGCAAAACACATACCAATTTTGTTTACAAGGCAAGGGCACTGAAAAAGAAAAATATTACTGGCACTGATGACCTAAACATACTCACTGAGTCCACCGTTTGCGATGCAAACTCGAAAGATTGCATGTACGGCAATTGTAATCAGTGTGCCTTTAAAACTAATAGTTACTTTATGGAAAACGTAAAGGGTACTATCACTTGGACTGAATGGGTTCGAAAAGAAGAAAAATATGTAAAAGATGGCAAAAAAATGAAGGCTATAAAAAATGTTAAGGAAGACAGAACTGAAGAAACACAAATATTTCTACAAATATTTGAGAGTGACCTTGCAGCATTCAAAAAGCACGTGTTTAACATAAAGTCACAATTTCAAAACTTTCGACGTTGTCTTGAAAATATACGGCCATCTGAATGCGTAGTAGTAGCAGATTTCAGTGAAAATTATAACTGTAAGTACAGTCAAGAAGTACAATCTCACCATTTTGGAGGGTCACGCAAACAGGTTTCTCTACACACGGTTGTAGTCTACACTTTTGACGGTGCCAGTTCAAGAGGATACAAAGTCAACTCTTTTTGCAGCATTTCTGCATCAAACAACCATCAACCAGCCGCAATTTGGAGTCATTTGGATCCGATATTGAAATTCATAAGATCTGATTTAAAGGAAGTCAACACTGTCCATTTCTACTCAGATGGCCCCAGCACTCAATATCGTCAAAAGCAAAACTTCTTTTTGATGTGCACTAAGTTTTTTGATTACGGGTTTAATAATATGACGTGGTCATTTTTCGAAGCCGGCCATGGAAAAGGACCAGCAGATGGAATCGGGGGTTTTCTGAAACGGACAGCAGACACTATGGTAGCCAATGGAGAAGATATCGCTGATGTTCAGCAATTTTTTGAAAAGATGAATAGTGTTAGCAAAATAAAATTATATTTAATTGCTGAAAAAGATATTCAAGATCAACATAAAGCCCTACCAAACAATATACCAAGGCTTGTAGGAACCCTTAAAGTTCACCAAGTGTTTTCGAACACTTACGGAGAACTTAAATTTAGGGATTTGAGCTGCTTTTGTGAGCCCGGGAATCTCAGTGTACGAGGATTCTGTATGTGTCTCGATCCCAAGACTTACAGTGTCGGACTCTCCTGCAATGCAGATGAAAGTTTTGATTTCAT
Organism: Epirrhoe tristata; assembly: GCA_951394285.1. NCBI lineage: Eukaryota > Metazoa > Arthropoda > Insecta > Lepidoptera > Geometridae > Epirrhoe > Epirrhoe tristata. The sequence goes on along the minus strand of OX596139.1, from coordinate 112,795 downwards.
TCCAGATCTGACAAATTATGATACTCCATTAAAAGATTTAACACCAGAGGATATTGATCTCATTCTTACCAATTCTAACTTGGAGCTCACAAATCTTAATTTGTCAACAACGAACCAGAATTCTGAAAACACATCTGAAGACGATGAACCATTAAGTAACCTGAAAATTTCTAAGCAGTTACAGGACTTGACAAATAGACACCAAAGAATATACAAAGACATATACGGAGGTTCTTCATCGGAAGAAGAATTGGCATATGTTAGTCATGATCAAAGCTCTAAAATAGGATGTGGAGATTTTTTGTTGGTGAAATTGCATGTGGACTCTTCAAAGACAAAATTTTACACCTATGCTTGTAAAACATTGACTGATGTTGAAGATGATGGAGAAGTAAAAGTAATGTTTTTGCGCGTAATGGACGAAAACGGCAAACGGTTCCGCTTAGATGAGAAAGATATTTCTTACGTGGATTATGAAGATATTATCCAAAAATTACCAGTACCAGAAATTATGAAGAAAGGATATCGTTCATACTACTATTTCAAAAAATCTGTAGATGTGTTCGAAAAGAAATGAATCACTATTTTTAGGTACATCTTACAATAATCATGTGGATAAGTGATTGATCTCGTTAAAGTTCCTCAAATTACTTAATTAATGATCATACCAATAATGTAGGTAAATTTTGCTGCTATACCTTGTTGATTTATTTCTGTGCCTCCTGTGAAAGGTGATTTAACTCGAGTTGTAACGTTTTTGCGATTTTTACATTGAAATTATCAGAAAAAGATTACGCTTTTTTTGGTCTAACTCACGTTCTTCTATCTGCTATAGTTTCGGAGATAATTTGGTGCAAAGTGATACAACTGACAGTGTTTTGGCAAAAAATATCGTGAATTTAGATATAAGTCAAGTTGTAACTACTTTAGGTAATAGCTCCTCACATTTTTTTCGTGCCTCGTGGTATAAGAGCGATTATATCAATTTTCACATTTTATTTTTCAGTATATTTATCGTGAATAAGAATATAAATAGAGTTATATCACTTTGCACCGATTTTTATCAATACTGACTAGGGTACAACTCAACTTGTACCTACTAATTCGAAGCTAAAGTTATGCCTCATTTGTGATAATTGATACATCTCGACTTACATCATTCGACACAAAACATTTTTTATGTGTAAACTAATATAAATTGAATTATATCAAAAATACAAACAAAATCGATATGCTTTTTATGAATAACAAGATGTGCTAAGTGATACAAGAGCGAACATGACGAGCGTGGCGGGGGTACGCGGGACGAGCGGGACGAAGTGAATTTGAATATGACGCGGCGCGGGAGTTAGTGTCGCTGCGGCCTTTATGGAGTGGGGTCATGTCCGAACTCACCATGGATCGGCGCGTAAGTTGATAGTTGTATCATTTTACACGAAATTCCATAGTTTTGGGTTTTTTGTTTTATTATTGACTTAAATCACTTTTCACAAAAGTTCCTGTTGTAATGTAGACATAACGAACTTTACTTGTGCCGCGTCACGTTGACTTTTTGTTTGTTTCCGCTGTATTTGATTAAGGTTTTCAATGTTTACATTGTTCTTTTATTAATAGTTTAGTTTTTTATAATTATTGTTTCCGTGCTTTTTATAATATTGATTCTAAAGAGCTACACTAATTGCTTGATTGTAACCGGTAGTACCTACTTCTTACAGTGCAGACGTTTATTTTTGTTTCAGTTGACGTTTCCGAAATCACGTATAGCTAAAATAATGGATTTAGCTACTAGTGACGACGTGGCAAACACAAGTTTTCATGACTCTGTTGAAGTTGAAATGGAACGAACAGAACATAATAATAATACCAAAGAAGACGGCCACGGATACCAAGTAAGAGAACCAATTGAAAGATCGCTGCCAGAAAAGTCTATTGAAAGTCCAGTCCCTACTATTAGCGAACACCGGAATCCAATTTCTTCAGAGAATTCAACAGAAATGGTCACTGACAGCGATAAGACGAACAAAACAAATATCAATGCTTCCAAAAACCTGTTAGATGATTTGAGAGATGCAGGTTCATCAAACGATGGTGATTTTGGATCATCTAGCAGTGATGATTACATTTGCGGTACTGATGAATCTTCCTCATCCACTGATGATGAAAGAACTCCGGCTAAAAAGAGAAGCAAGACAACGGTTACATCAGAAAATAATATTACCGTTCCTGAATCACAATCTTCAAATAATGCGAGCATATCAGAGAATGCTCCCTCTGGTTGCTCCTTTTGGAAAAATAGCGGGATGAATAGTGGCGGAAAAAAGAAAAAACCAAGAAAAAGTGAGAAGGAAAGAAGACAAGATAGAGTAAAGAGAAAACTTTTTCGTAACACTGGTTTGGAATACACCACAAAGGCAGGAAAAATTAAAAGAAGTCGTGAACTACATGAACTAGACAACTGTCGTAAGAAGTGCAAAGAGAGGCTACCATTTCATATAAGGAAAAATCTTTTCGATACATATTGGGATCTGGGAAGTTATGATAGTAGGGCCGATTATATGGCAAAATGCATTGAAGTTTGTCGAAAGAAAACGTCAAAGTCTTCTCCAAAGAAAAAACGCAACGTCAGCTTTAGATACTTCGTTCAAAGTGGTGATCTAACAAAACATCTAATTTGTAAAGGATGTTTTTTGAAGACATTCGACGAAAGTCACAGATTTCTGCAAACGATTTGCGAAAAACTACGGATCAATGGTGGTCACCTTCCACCACGTAAACGTCGAGTCGGTAAATCGATTCCCGATTTCAAACTAGAAGAAATAAAAGCTCATATTGCCTGTTTCCCTTGCACAGAAAGCCACTACGGCCGTAACAAAACGACTAAGAAATTCTTGAATTCTGAGCTCAACTTACAAGTTCTATATGATTCGTTCAAACTGAAGACCGAAACTCCAGTCAGCAAAACCATTTTCAAAAAGGTATTTGATACCATGAATTTGTCTTTCAAAAAGCTATCGGTAGATACTTGTTCCAAATGTGACTCCATAAATATGAAACTTAAGTACGCATCCGAGGCTCAGGCTGCAGATTTAACGAAGACACTCGAAGAGCACCAAGAAGCATTTAAGGCTGCTTACGAAGAAAAGAAAAAAGATAAGCAACTGGCTCAGTCATGCGAAGATGTAATGGTCATAACGTTTGATTTGCAACAATGTTTGCCCACCCCATACTTGCAAACGAATGTAGCATTTTACAAAAGACAGCTTTGGACCTTCAATTTGACCATACATGATTTAAAAACAAACAAAGCTTTCTGTTACATGTGGCCGGAGTGTGAAGGGAATAGAGGAGCGAACGAGATAGCTTCATGTCTATACGATTTTATCATACATCAACTGCCGCATTTAAACCCAAACGCCAAGAAGCTGATCATGTACTCTGATAGTTGTCCGGGTCAAAACAAGAATTCGATTGTTACAGCAATGTTGATGCTGATTGCTAAACTATCCCCTCAGCTACAATCTATTGAACATAAATTTCTCATACCCGGTCATACCCACATGGAGGCTGACACCGACCATGCGTTGATTGAGCGTAAGAAGAAGCAAACGAGTATGGATATTCACTTGCCAAGAGATTGGTACCAGCTAGTGCGTACAGCTTCAAACAAAACAGCAAAGTTTACTGTTATTGAGATGACTCTTGACATGTTTTATGATTTCAACGTTTTTTCAAAACAATCTTATACTCTCAGAAAAACCAATACAGACGATGAAAAGTTTCTCTGGTGCGACGTTCGATGTGTTTTGTACACCAAAGAAAATATATCCAGTTTTTCTTACAAAAAAGAATTCAAGGATGTTGAGTACAGGAACATGGATTGGTCTAAACGGGGTAAAGCTTACGATATGATTACAATAAATACGGTACCGAAAGCCTACCACTCCAAGATTACTATTTCAACCGAAAAGAAGAAGGATTTGTTAGATTTGCTGTGCTTTATTCACGAGAGCGCTCATGACTACTATCGAAGTCTGAGCTGTAAAAATGACGTCAGAGACACTGCTCCCGATAATGATTATGATGATGAGTAATCTCTGACAGCTGTTAACTGTGCTGTGTTAGTTTCTAAGTGTTAGCAATTTTGTTGTGTACCTATTTTTTTCTATATTTTTTTAGGGATTCACCCAATAATGGGTGTGCTGTTAAGTTTTGTACTGAGTAGGTTAACATTGATTATTGTGATAGCAACGTAAGATTGATCTGTGCCATTTCTTAGTATTTAAGTTTAACACTACTTGCATTTTAAGGCCCTTATTATGGAAGCTTGCCCAGTCATCGATCTATGCTTGAGCAACGCTTTTCTATGGCATTAAACGTCACTCAAGCATAGATCTATGACTGAGCAAGCTTTCATAATACAGGCCTAAAAGATCTCAATTTGATTTTGATAAAACTGTGCCTTATTTGTAAGTAAATTCATAATTTTGAAAAATTTAATAAACGTTTATTATTTTTCTTGTATTCATTTACACCATAAATAGGTATTTTTATGAGGGGTATAACTAGACTTGTATCATTTAACACATATTTAAAAATACTGGAATTTTAGCAAACTGATACAATTCAGGTAAAATATGAAAATAGGGGACTGATAAGTAAGAAAGTCGGATCTTTGCAGTAGTATTTTTATGATTTGTTTGAGCAACATTGTGTTTTGAGTATATTCTTAAGAGTTATTCGTTTTTTTTATTTCTTGTATATCAGTTTACACAAAGACAACGTAAAGGTGCAACATGATTTAACTGTACTTGTATCATTTATCACGAAATTTTAACACATTAAAGAATTAAAAAAAGGTACAATTGTTAGGTTTTTCATGAATTACTTCAAAACTATAATATTTACCACAAAATGTTTAATACACAATGCAAGTGGATGTTTTTATCTACAAAAAATGCTACTTAAGTTTAACTTAGCTCACTTAGTACACGAACTAGAATTTTTTAGATCTTGTTTTTGCTCTCCTGTAAAGTTGTGATTTTTGAGATGTATCACTGGTCACAGGAGGCACAGATTTGATCTCTTTTAGTTTTAAGCTGTATTCCTAAAATATTGTAAAATTTTGCGAAGATTATGAAGAATAACCAATCGACAATATTATAATACTGTCAGTTGCAGTGCTTTGATGGTTCCAAATTCTCAGGCGTTACTTTTTAATTCTCATGCGTTACTTTTTTTCTCATGCGTTACTCATTTGTCCCTAAATATTTATTATGTCTTTTGAAGATAACTCTCACGGTAATTTATTTTGTTTAGAAAACATGCTAGAATAAAAGTCTCTAAGACTCGTGTATTATGTAGAAATAAGAATTATAAGTCTGACTATCCTATGTGGACATTTATCTTAAAGTTAAGAATTTAAAATTTAGTGAAGTAACGCTGTGGAGCTGTGATTGTCTCTATTTCATAAATTAATGATAAAAAATTAGTATTATTAAGTTACAAAGACTGAATCAAAGAATAAATAAATGATACCTTAGTTGATTTTTCTAATTTCGTTGTTTTATTTATAGTTTTAGTATTTACAATATTAGTAACGCAATGGATATTTATGAGGCACCTCGTCAGTTTTCTGAAAAATCTCGTTCAAACTAGCTTAGATCTCGTGGCCCGCTTCAAAACCTAAAAATAGGATAAATAGTGCAAATGTTAACAGTACAAATTCATGTAATTTCAACAATTTTTTTAAAAATAAATTTTGTACATAATGTCGTCAAAGGTGTGGCTTAAAAGTTGATTCGCCCAGGTACCTATGCGGGCGATGGTCCCGTTAGCCGCTATTGCCGGGTTTAACAATTAGTACACTCAGGGAAACTGTACATTTGGATGTGTTTCCCACTGGGTTCTTTTACTATGATAAGATGTATGAAAGAGGCCAGTAACTATGTTAAGAAAGCTTTTTCAGAAATCGTGTTTGATTGTTGTGTTGATGTTTCCTATTCTCACAGGAACACCCAACTCTTAAGACTAATAGCAAATAGTCTAAGTGATTCCCGGTCCTACTGGATAAATTCTTTTTGACTTTGAATAAAACCAAACAAAAAAAGTTTTGATTAGAATTTTTGTATTTTGTTCAAACGTAGTCGACTGTTTCCTCCCTGGATAATGACACTAGAGCAAATATTTTTGTACCATATAACCTTTTACGATCATGACCTTGGTTTTTAAAATTCTAATTATCATAGAAACACGAGTCTTAAAAAACTAGAATTAAAAAAAAAAACAAGAAGGTCATTGTAGTTAAAGGTTTTATGATACAAAAATATTTGCTCTAGTGTCATTATCCGGGGAGGAAACAGTCGATTACGTTTGTATGGATAAAGAGCCTGTATTGCTGATTAAATATATCTAACAAAACTCATGTATACTTTGAGGATTGGGTGAATGATTTGCATGACATTGGCGCGCCCGGCTCCGGCCGGTGCTTGTTGTGCGTCGAATCAGAACATCCATCAAACGCGTCATAAACCGAACGTTTCGTGTTTTATTTCCATAAGTTCCGGAGTCATTAGCAGCGAAACATTAAAAATCTGGGAGGTCCACCGGTGTTTAGTGCATTCTGTACCACCCCCGCTTTGCTGAATAAAATTGAAATTTATATTCATACTAATAAGGCTCTGAGCAGGTTGTAATATAAAATCGTGTACCAAATGTACGCCGTAAAAAGATCATAAAAGCGAAATTATTATATTCTTAGGCATCCAGTGCTAATTATACATATCTACAATTTTATTGTTGGTAGTTATAGTTTATGAGCACACTTATAATTGCTTGCTGACATTCCCATCAAGTTCCATTAAACGTTATCGGCCTGCGACCTGACGGAATGTTACACTTTGCAAGTACAGTACCTACCTACCTGCTGCCCAACATACACAGCCTTTGCACATTTATTGGCTTCATAATAATCATAATAATCTTTATTAGGAACAAACAATAATTATTTATTAGACCACTTCTACTGTTTACTGCTGCTAGCCTCCGACGAGTAGGTACCTACTGAAGTTTGGCTTGGGTTGGGTGCTCCAAGTCCTAGACCGTAAGCATTCAGCTAAGTAAAGAAAAACATTCCACGTCTTCTGTATAACAAAGACGTGTTTTCATAGTCCCGAATTTTGGCACCACCTTCAACAAAAAGCTCTTGGCGCGCGACATACTACCATAATAATCAGTTTCAAAAGAAATAAAAATTTCTCGACTGGATTTGTTACGAAAATACTGTAAAGGGTACAAAGGGGGCTAGTTATACGATACGTATAGGTTAGCTTTGTAGGTATAGTTTATAGTGCAATGCATAGTTTATCGTACCCATAACCAGTCACGATAAGGAGAAAGAGAAAAGCAAACCACATCGTGTGCACTAGCGCTTATTCTGTGGCGGAGGGTCCGCCTCGCCCCGCCCCCCGCCCCCTGCCCCGCCCCCGCCGGGGGGGGGGGGCTCCAACTGCTGCACGCTGTGGCCTGTGGGTGCAGCGCGTGACCCGTATCGGAGCCTTCTAAATTATTATAATCAAAGGCACCATTAATCAGCGTGCCGGCTAATGTTTCTGTAAAATATATTTGGGTTTTTAGTGGATGCATTTTAGTTAGTTTTATGTTACGAGTGAACAGCACGATTCGGATGTTTATGACCCCGTCGCAGCTAAAAACATGGGTAGGTAATACCTACTGGCATTTTCCAAGCTGCGCATTGTTTCAGCCTTGTTCCAACAAATCAATGTTAATTGCCATAGGCCTGGTCTCGCTATAGGTACCTAATCATCAACTTGAATTTCTAAAACAGGATTTCTATACTTACGAATTATGATAATTGTTCAAGCGTGATTCGTGTTACGAGTGTAGCCATTTGTCATAATCATTAATTACCAAAAAGTGAGGTTAGGGGAGTAACAATTTGGCGAGTAACATCGAGAGCTAGCAAGCAGTCATCTTTACTGCATCGAATATTAAACTGCAATTCTACAGCCTAGTTGGTTTACTGACTTTTGGGTGCATGCGCCGGCGCTGGCCATCCGTAAAAGAATCACCAAGCCTCGCTGGCAACTACCCTTACCCTGACTAGCGTTCATACAGTTCTTTGCTCGCTGGCTTGCCATAAGATCACACCTTTAACTGTATGGTGATTGTTATTGTATACACCCCTATTTTTTTATTACCAAAAAAAATTTAAACATGGCTTCGATGCCTGTTACTGATCACATTTATGTAGGTAAAACTCAAAAAAAGAGAAAAAAAAAATTAAAGGGAGACGAGACAAGTCAAATATGGGTTTATGATAGCTACTGCGGTTTTACTGACTGGGGATGGTACGATAGCATAGTTTAAATGAGAATCCGTACGCGGCTGTTGTCTGTAGTACTTATTTGTACAGTTTTCATAAAATTTTGTTCGGTTTGGGTTAACTACAATCCTCGATAACTTTGTGATGGTTAAATAAAAAAAAATCTGACCGTGCCATTATCATTTTCTGCATCTACTGCAACCGTCCTTAAATTTTTTTGGTAGTCATAAAATAGCGGTGTATACTGTATAGAGTAGTCCTAAGGTCTTCACTACAGTACAAAATAAAGACTTTATCTCGACTCTAACTTTTTATAAGAATCATCATTAGTGTTTTCAGAACGGCTAGTGCCACCTTGACATTTACAAAGCTCTACTCTAGTCCCTATTCAACCATCACCTAATAACCACCGCACTAAAGGTAAAACCAGTGATATATTTTCTTTTTGCCAGAACATTACGAATCAATTGGCTTTTGTGGACACGGTCAAGATCGTAAAAAAACTTCTCGCATCAGCACTATATTTTACTGCTCATTGTACCGAAAATAGATTAAAAAAGTTTCACTAGATAGAGTCTTTAGTTCAGTATACTTAGTGCATATTATACTTACTCGTAAAATTAATAGAAGAGATTTTGTCGGTTTACGACAATCATTAACAGAATTTTATTAATTTATGCATTTATTACCCGCTACTTTAGGTAAGCGCTGTTTTACAACATTTGTAAGATTTTTTAGTGCTGATGTGGTCAGATAGCGACCGCAGATGGTGCGCATCAAAGAGCTGTAAAGCCTATTAGACTATCAGTGCCGACTCTCCGCAGACGTCCGAGTTATATTTGAAGTTGATTAGTGCGTTAAAAACGCTGCGGCCGCACTCACTGCTGCCCGAGCTGTGGCCGGAACGCTATATCGATAAGTGATGATGTCCATAAACGTATAGCATGGAGGGATTATTATGGTAATGGTCAGCGGTGGTGACGGTTTCCCATGCGCGTTATCGCCTGCATTAGCCCCCCCCCCTCCCTCGCCAGGACCCCGCGGCCCCGTGCCTGGGCTGGCGCGCTGGCGCCGCGGCTCTTAGCTGCGACAAGTTCATTTTTGGTCGTTTTTTGTGCTCTCGCGTCGAAGGTAATTAATTAGGGCACTCTGTGGGAAAGCCGCGCCAGATTTGCGATCGCACATTCACAGGAACCAAGTTTGCGTAAAAAGTAAGCTCTACAGTGTACACACTGTTGTAGAGCCACGGTTTTTACTACTTCAATAAATTATTTTTCTTACTAAGAGTGTAATTGTATAATAGCTACTTGATAACTAAGTACATGCCTACTGACTACAAATCGTCGTATTCGCAGAAAACTTTTTGTTCCTTTGTTTGTAAGTGACGTTGGTAATTTGTACCGATTCATTGCAAAAACGAATAGGCTGTAATTTCACTTCCGGTATGAGTCAATTACAATTTTAAAATAAATGGCGCATAATATTTTGACTCTATTTTCACAAATTCTGCCTCTAAATCACTGATAAATAAAGAGCTCTATCTGAACCCCTTGCAAACTCATTACCAAATTATGCTGCAAGAATACTCAATACTGCAAGGCAAGAATGTCTTTTGTTATATTGAAGTTGAAAGTGTGTGTCAGGACGTTTGTGTGAGCGCGTGTCTCGGGCGCCGGTCCTTTGTCCGCTTGCGTAACGATCCTTACAAATGACTCACTGAGGAGGCAAGATGGACAGATAACGTCGAATGACACCAGACCGATGCTATCAGAGACGCGTAACCGGCTAACCCCGAACCGAACAAAATCAAATTAGCCAAATGGATGAAATTTGCGTTGTATTGCGTATACGATCAGAGGACATACATACATCCACCTCAAGAATCACTATGTAAGTAAGTAAGTTGATATAATGCATGCAAGTGGCTCTGAACTGATGACGGAGTTGTCTGGTCGCTTGAAGGCTTGGAATCATGGATAACAATGATATACCCAGCACATGTAATTTCATACGTCTTTAGAAGCACAGGACCATTAATTGTGAACAGGCCAGTTGTTCCAGCAGGCTCGCGAAGTACGAGTGCGAGCTCCGCTGTGCCGTGTGTGGCTCATAATGAAGGGACGCCGCGGACTGGATTAACACATTAACAGGTCCTGTCGCCGGAATAAAAGCATTCCTGGAGAGTGTCGCGCCGCAGGCGGGGGTGAGGTGACGGGGGCCGGGCGCGGCGGGGCGGGGTGGGGGGGGTCATCAGATCGAAGCCTCTGTCGGCACACTCGACACCGCCGCCAGCTTGTAATGCTACGTGAAAACGTTTCTTCTTTGTATTACTACCAGGGATTAGTCAGTAGAAAATATTTTGGAACAAAGTTCCTTTTCGGACGATATCGAAGAAAAACAAACTGAGAGGCTCGGAGAAAAATGTTTACCGTCACGGCCGTCACGTCACAAAATCGTCACAGTGCGAAGTGCGCAGCCGCGAACAGTCCATAGATTATTACATTGTTATAGTCCGGAAGAGCGTTTGATTTGAATTTGAAATTCCCAGTATAGAAAATTACTCTTTGCTTCGTTCCAACCGAGTGTCCTACGACACTCGCGTACTTTTTTTAATAAATAGGTATCCAACTTGTTAGTGATAACTAAAATGATGGAAGTTTGCACTAAGGTGATTAGTAATCGGTAAGAACCTACTTCAAATAATTCATAATGCAAAATACAAATTTTCCGTGGTCACTGTACATTTTAGTTGTGCAAACATTTTCAAGCACGATAACATCTATGAAAACTCAATGAAAACTGTCTTGCGAATATCATCATTGAGAAAAGCAAATGCTAAAGATAATTTGAAGATGTCTTCAAAGTCGCTACTTATCAACATGATTGTCAGCGAGCGTCTCAATCGATAAGACGTATCCACATCAACTTGGTGACAAGTCGGGAAGGTGCGCTGAATCAATTAGTAGGGTTGTAGTGTAGGCGCCACTGATCCCCCCTCTCCGCCCCGCGCCGCGCCGGCGCACAAGTGGACACACTAAACCACTAACACTTGGAGTTAAACCCATCGCTATTAATAGATCCGATACAATTTATGACCCATTACAGTAAGAGAAAAAACCTGTTAATCCATGAGGAGTTTTGTTCGGCCGCCGACGGATTGCTAATGGAGGCTGTGCTGGAAGAGCGACACGTGATCGCACAGTCTATTACAAAGTACTTTTTGGTATCACAAAGTACTTTGCCAGCTAGCATCACTACAAATTAACATGGAATAAACACCGGAATTTGCAGACTGTTATGATCTCACTCTGACATCTACTTAGAATGTTATGGTGAAATCACCTGTTGTTCAGTGGATTCGTAAAAATTACAAAATCTCGTAACAGTTGTTGAATCTATTGCCTTCTCTTTTTAAACACATGTGAGTTACGAGTCAATAACACTTTTCAAAGCCTTATTAAAATGAATAATGGGGTTATCTACAGTGTAATGTCTGTCATCGTTTATCCTTATTTATGTCACTTATTACATTGGTGTTATATATTATTATTATGAAGACACTTCACTCGAGCGATTGATAGTACCTACGCAAGCACAACCGCAACTTCACTAAATGCTATCAAAGTCTTAAGTAGGTATCACTCGATTATTTTGCTTCCAGCATAGGCCTCCCCTAGACTCTTCCAAAGTTTGCGGTCATTGGCTTGTCTTCTCCACATTGAGCCAGGCCTTTGATGTAACATAATATGTATTTAAGTAGCACCCTGACAACACAAACACAGTAACCACATCTTGGAACAATTCTAATATGTTGTCTGCGAATAGTCAGACATTAAAAACTGTGGTCAAAAGTTACTATTCTGTCGACTGAGACACCAAAAGAGAATTGACTCGAGATTGATCTCAGAGAGTCCTCTTTAATAAAATCAGAGATATACTTATTTACCTACTGTCATAAATGTCACAGTTTTTTTTTTTTTTTTTTATTTACAAAAAAAGAAAAGGGCTTTGTCGCTGAGCGACTATAACGCCCAATCAGTAACATCTTGACTCAGTCTTCTTCTTCGTCTCTCTCACTTCACTTCTTGGTTTCTTCTGGTTTCACTTCATTCCCCGGCTTCTTCTTCTCTTTATTCCTTCTTCCTCCCTTTATTCCTTCTTCCTCTTCTTCTTTTTATTAATGGCAACTAAATTTTAACTGTATTAACAGTATAATTCTGCCAATGTCAAGTATCCTCACCTCTCAAATATGTATTATGTCACGTCAATTTGGTTTTGAAAAAACATGGCGGCTTGTCATTTCAAAACTCCAACGAAAATCTTTCGTCAACTGAGAAATTTTCTTGAATACTCCCCCATTCCATTTACCAAATCTCCTGTTACGTAATCCAAGGCTTCATTAGTAAAATGCCACCGAAATAACATAATAAAACCTAGTAAAACACGAGAAAAGTAAATAAAATAGCAGAGCCACTGGCTCCTTCAAAAATAAAATGAAATGAATGAAATGAAATGATTTATTAAAAATAGATAGAAAGCTTACAGAAAAGTCCAAAGCGCTTAACTATCGTAAATGAACATAACTTAAATATACTCTTAAATTGTTATATATGGAGCATAGACTGTCATTGAAAATGTCGATATGCTGGAACTCGTGGAGAAAATTATTTAGTAGGTTTAAAGCACGAAAAAAAAAAAAAAAAAATGGCGAAAGAACTCCTAAATGTCACAGTTGAGAGTACCTAAGAGCTGTATACAGGCTGATTTTTTTTCAGGGCCACTAAGGGTAACTCTAAAACCGTGAGAGTTATCGAAAAGTCATGTTAGGAGTTTCGTGCTCGATTTTGATAAAATTAGGAACTGCATTTAAAAAAAAAAGTTTTTTGTTTTTTGAGAAAATTTACGTTTTTGGTAGTTTTTTTTTGCAATTTTGGATACTCTATCTGATAAAAAAACAAATACTCCAAAATAACTGTGGGTCTAATGTTGCTAAGTCCGCCTTTCGCCGCGCCGAGCTCAGCTCTAGGCTTGGTAGCAGAGATTTCATAACTTTTTTACAGTTTCACTGTAACTTGTGTGCAACCAATTTTAAATGGAATAATTTTGGTGGGATCAGAAGAGGTCTGAAAGAGGCGAGGGTTTATACGTGAGTCCTGACTCTAGTGAGTGATTATTTTTCAAAAGATATGGAGAATGGCATGCGTGCGGTCACGTCCCCAGTGAGTTGTGGTGTCGGCATGTATCACTACATGTATCACGACAGATTACCTAAAATAACGATGAATAAGATGTGTTTGTGCGCGTTATCGCACGCGTCACGGCTGCGGTTGCGGTCAGCACGAGCACTCTGGTCCCTTTGTACTATTTTTGATCAAATAATTATTATTATTAAGAGGCGTGATTATATGTATGTTTGTATGTATGTAACAAGCTATCGGTTTAAATAATCAAATGGGTTTTAAGTTTTAATAAAACCAAACACAATCCCTATTATACGATGGTTCATGTTGAACCACAGCAATATTGAACAAATTATTATACTGAGACGTGTGACGTCACCGCCAACCGCAAGAGGTTACGTTACAGCCCCAGTTACAGCACTGTTGGCCATCATTTAACCACTTGAGGTAAAGACACTGAACACAAATACAATCACTTCAATATTATATTCCTGCCTTAGTGCAATCTGTGGACTCTAACGGTAATCTGTTTAGAAGGAACAGGAGTAGATCACCTAGTTTTAAGAGATTCCAGCAAAATAGTACTTAACACGTTACAGTGGGGTATCAAAATAAAGGAAATTAAAAGGAGATTACAAAAATATATAATTGTCATTTTAAAACAAAATGGCGGATACGTAAATAAATAAAAGGAGATTACAAAAATGTGTATAAACTTAGTTTTGAATAACAAATTGGCAATGAAAGTATGTAAATGTTTTTATTAACAGTTTCGGTCCTACTTCGGTACTAGGCATCGCAAAATCACAAAAGTTGACTTTCTTGCTCGGGTTTGTTTTTTTTAATTGTAATTGCTTGTTTTCAGTTTTGATTCTGTTTCGGCTAAAGTTCAAATAAAGTTCCCTAAAAAGTTTGAATAGGTATTAAATGCAGTCAGCTAAGTACCTACTGCATTTAAAATTCCGGCTGTCACAGATTAATGTATTTACAGATAGAGGTGAACTGCTTCATTAGCTAGTACTAGCTGCTTGTATTACGAGTATGATAGGGCTTTTGTTTTTGTTAAGTTTCCTCATCAAGAGTGAATAATAGCAAATTAGTTAACTTTAAAGTTGTTGATGTCGTTTAATTACTGGATAAGTTTTTCCGCGAAACAAGACAATGTATGACGTACAGCGGCCAGAGGGCAACTACCTACTGCGGGAAGACATCACAACAAGAGGAAAATATCTTAATTGGTTCACTCCCACAGCAGACTAATTGACATCGTTACCGCAACGATACACAAAACTATAAAAACAACGAAATCTACTAAATAATAAACCCTCCGCTATAAACCAAGGCATATCGCGGATATAAATAGCTCAAAGGCATTCCTTGATAGTATTACGTAATGTTTCAGAAATTAATCAACTCTCTAATTGTAGGGGAAGGGACGGCGGCGGGGGGGAGCGGGGAGGGGGGAAGGGACGCGGAGCGGAACACGGAAAGGCTTTCGAGGCGGCGCCTTCAGAGGGCGCGCCGCCGACCCCGGCCCGCGGCACACCGCGCGCACACACAGACTACACACGACACGATACGACCGACGCACTAAGAATAGCATTCACAGACTATTATCGAGTACGTAGTACGTAGTAATTACATAAAAGATCGCTCGGCGCTGCTTTGGGTTGTCTAACGACTAGATTATACGAGCTTTACTTTGTTGTGAACATTATGGAGTTATTTAGACTGATTAAATTGTACTTGCATTATTCAGAAAAAAAGAGAAGTATTTTCTTAGCATAAAAAGAACGTGTGTAAGCTTTTCAGTTACCTACCTACTCCTAATGTTGAAGCCATTTATCATGTTTATCAGTACTATGTTTTTTTTTATTCTTTTATGACGTGAATCTCAAAGCATAACTCATTTGCTCAAAAAAAAATGATGTTTGTCGCTACTTATAGTGCTTGTAGGTACACTTGCTCGAGGCATATTTGAGATATTGCTAGCAGATGCTTGACATAATTATAACGTAGTGTCTGTTGTCCCAGTGTGTCGCGGGCCCGGAGCGCCGGCGCCCTGCATTAGCTGGTTATTACATTCGGGCGAGAGCCTCCGCGCTGCCTCACACACTCATCATCATCATCTACCTGATATCACTATCAGGTGGGTGACCTTCTCTCTCTGTTTGTACGTACCATTTTTGCACAATATATCCAACAAGACGTATTTGTGAATTTAGCGATTTCATGACATAAAAGTTAGAAACCGGGTTTTGTTTATTTATTTATTTAAATTATTACAAGGATATTGTTGAAAATGAACTTACCTTTAAATAAAATTATTATTTTTTCAATTTTTTTTTAAATAAAAAACAGTTTTTTATCAAAATGGTATCACGTAAGCGAGTAAGCGCGTAAGTACTTATATCAAGTAATTCATTAATTTGCTTGTTGGGCGCCGACTCAAAATTACTTATTACTTTAAGAACTTATTTATTAAAGTTAAATAAAAAAGGTTTACCTATTATTTTTTGCGGTTTAGTTTTTTGTAAAAAAGTTTTATATTAGTAAAATTGAATTGAACATGAAGGTTAGAGCACCTTGATTAGAGCAACAAAACATAGCCTTAGGCCTTACTTTCTTTGAAGAACTTTATAGCGACAAAGAAGTAATACCACCGCGGGGATAGGCAGAGCTCTCGTCTCAGAGGTCATCACAATTAGGAGCCTTGTAGATCCGACCGCGATACGGACCCGACGCCTCGTCCGACAAGCCGCGGCTCCCTCACACCACGATCCTACCTAAAAGTAGTGGTTGTTTTAAGATCTCGATGCAACAAGCTTTAACAAAATATGTAGGTAAAGGCGTTTTCGATTCATTTTGTAGCGCATGACCGTTTTTTTCTAAACTTTCCTCAAAAATTAACATTCCATAAAATTATAAAATATGATTTTTGCTCACGCAGTTAGACATAACGTTTGCAATTATTCACATCTTGCAAGACAGCATTTCACGTGCCGATCAGTAAGTCAGTAGAATATTAACTTATTTCTCACAGTAATAATTCATTCAAAAGGCGTACATATTTTTCATAAAAAGAAAACTAACTTCAATGTTTGACTCGAAACGCGGTGTGACTCAGGGCGTCAAGCTGTCGATTCGATTTCTATTTGTGACATGGCTAGGAGGGAAGGTGTTTAGAGTTTTACGGGGAAACTATCAATCCCTCAGGAATAAAATTTATATGGGACCACCTCTGGAGTATACCCTTTCAAACATGAAAAGAATTTTGCAAATCGGTCAACAAATGGCGGAACAATCGCGTAACAAGATACAAAAAAAAAAAAAAAACATACAGACGAATTGAGAACCTCCTCCTTTTTTGAAGTCGGTTGAAAATAAAATTCTATAATAATAATAGTTACTCAGACAGAACCCAAATTCACAACCTCTGGGTGGACTATCCCGCACGGCCTTAGTATCAAGTTATAGGCTTAAAAAAATATTAATGGCGTAGAATAGAAATTGAAGAGAAAAAGTTCTTACTACCTACTTTTATAAAATCAAAAGTTACAAAAAAATAGCAATATATAGTACACAAACTTTATGTACATTTATGTTCATTTTACACACACATACATACACACTTCAAAACATAAATACGTAACTTGATATTTAGTATGTTTTCCTTTTCTTATCTAGTTATTTTACTACTTTTAATCAAATAGTTAGACCATTCGTTTCTTTGGATGGAACTAGTATAAGTCCGGAGGGGGCCGTTGGTGCCTGCGACACAGTTTTACAAAAACCTTCTGCAGGTATCATCGTTTCCACTGTATACATAAGCCACTGTTACTGTTCCTGAATAAACTTGATTTGATTTAATTTGATTTGATTTACCTCATGGCATAACTAACTCTAACGTACGTCTAACTAACTATTTGTATTTTATTTTATTTTCTAGATAATTACTACTAGTACAACATAATAAGACCATATTATCTACCTAATAAATAAACAAATAAATAATGCTGGACTTTTCACACAGCATCATCTAGCCCCAAAGTAAGCAGAGCTTGTGTTATGAGTACTAGATGACTGATATACTACTTATATACTTTTTGTTTGTAAATACATACATATTATACATAGAAATACCCAGACCCGAGACAAATATCTGTAGGTCATACAAACACTTGTCCCGCGGCGGGGATCGAACCCGCAACCTTCTGCATCGCAGGCGGACCTACGCCCACTGCGCCACAGAGGTCGTATAAGGTAATAATTTCATGTATAAAAGAAAAAAACAATTAAAACCCAAAATCCAGCAATCTACGGATAAAAACGCGCCCGGTACATACGCTCGACCAGCTGTGCGAGGTCGGTTTTCTCTGGATATAATGATTTTTCGGAAAATCCTTTTGGATTTGGTTGTGTGTTGGGATGCTGTACCTACCCCCTAACGGCTTCGGTAGACGTCTTTTTACACCCTGTATATTGTTATATATTGTTCATATGAAGTACCTAATAGGTACGTCAATCCCGGCGCGGCGCGGGCGCGGGCGCGTGGCGGCTGCGGCTCGAATGCGCCTACAGAAGACATAAACGCGCGCCGCGCGGCCGACCGCCATCCACCTTACGTGACCAGACCAACCTGTATTTGTTATTAGATTTCTGTCTTCAACTTCCTTTAAAGATAAAGTTATGAATTTAGTTTTTTTTAATAGCCTATGATGTTCATATTTTCTATAACGTAAAATTTTTGTGGCCACTTATTAGAACTGGAAACTTGACGATATGATCAGCCATTTTATTTTAGTGTTTGTGAAAGTAGACACTCGGAAAGGCCTTCTCACTAGAGATGTTTTTCCTTTATCATAAAGTTAGGTATCAGATGAGATCCTAATAAATATGAATGTGATCAATGAAAATCTAACTTGACTTTGTAGAGTTTTAAATCTAAGTAGGTAAATACAATACGTTGTATACATAATCTGAAATAAATAAAATAAATAATGTTTATTTTGGACAACCTGAAGTAATCCATATAAGTATGTTAAATTATACACCATTGTTAATTTTATAGTGACAAAATTTTTCCGTAAGAAATAGGTAAGTAGGTAAGTACGTTGACTCGGGCAATAACCTAATTTTGTGTTTTGAATGACCTTCTTGGTTTATCCTTGATAATTAATTTGTGTGTCTTCCGAAGAAACTATATAGACACAGAAAATATTAAACGATAGTTTCTCACGGTGTTTTGCATAAAATATTGCATTTTAATTAAATTAGCATCATCGGCAATCGGCATCGATTGGCCGCAACCGTCCGTCGGCTCGCACTGCCGCCGGCAGCGAGGGGAGCTTATTACATAGTTTGTGTCAAAGTCTGTTTCATTTGTATTAGTTGGCTAGAAGCTAATATTTAAATATAATAAACAATATTTTATAATTATGTTAAAATTTTATAATATATTAGAATAACAGTGAAAATTGTTTATTTATTCTGTTTCCCAGAGGACCAAGAATGCGAGCGGTGTTTTTTTAATTTCTAGGTGTAGTTCTAGTTCGGCAATAGGTACAAGTATTCTAGTTATTATAATGTTATGTTTTTTAATTATAATACTAAGTATGATACTAATCTGTTGAATACGGCTACGCTCGGGCTGTTCCCACGGTGCACTGCACTGCAACTTAGTCTAAGTTCATCCGTCGTTACTAATCACTGCTTTTGTTTCCTTCGCTCGAAGTGTTATCGCTGGCGACTACAATGGAGCTGTTGGGATTTTTGTGAAAAGGACGAAACCTCCAAGAAATGTGAATCAGCACTTACACAATACCATGAGAATGATGACTTCTAATTAGGCTACACTGCTAGAAAATGTTTTGGTGTAAGCATATGGAAACAAAATAATATTTTTTAGGAATGTGAGTGTAAGGATTTGAAACCATGTCAGGCTTATTATTGTGTAGATCGTCACTGTGGCGTGACAATGTGCGATACAGTGTGATATTTGATGATTGATTGAACATGAGATTATTTTATCAAATATTTATTTATTATTAGGTATAATAATTTAGAAGCTGGTGCCCCCATTTTTTGTAGAATTTGGCTCAAGTGCCGGCAATTATAGTCGTGAAATAAATATGTTTGTTTAGTGCAAGGGACGCCTCGCCACAGTTACAGCAACACAACACTTTTACGACGACAGTGACGGACATACAGTAATGCAATGTCGTTTCTCCTTTCACATAAAGTTCATAAAGAACAGGATCACCGCTGCATCCCCAAAACATAATCATGGCCTCAATCTCAGATAACGTTATTCAATATCCTTTGCATTATGTAAGTCATTAAAATATTCTTTGACAATTTGTAAAGAGCAAATACAGGCTCGTCCAAATACATTTGGCAGAAGCTCACATTTTGCTAAAGTTCGTAACGTATTTGAATTTTTTAACCGACTTCAAAAAAAAGAGGAGGTTCTATGTTCGGCTGTATGTATGTTTTTTTTATATGTATGCATGTTCACCGATATCTCCGTCAATTATGGACCGATTTCCAAAATTCTTTTTTTTTTGTTTGAAAGGGTCCCGAGGTGGGTCCATTATTTCTGAGTAATTGATAGTTTTCCCTTAAAACTCAAAAAAAAAAACCTTTTTCTCACTTGAGAGTTGGCCACTGATTCATACGAACTTACTTACTTACTTGAGAAATGCCGCACCAATAAGTTTCTTTTTAGTTTTTAAAAAACGTAATTATTAGGTACTTGTGCGATTGTGTGCAAATCCAAGTAATATTATGCGAAAACAATTTATTTTTCCAAAATTTAAAATCCATTCGGGGTTCAAAACGACGAAGTTAAAAAACTTAAACCTTGTTAAAGAAATGTTATTGTGTGAGGTTTCCTTAATGCTGTAGTTTCGGGTGAAAACAAGCCTTGTCAGATAATATAATACTAGTCTATAGTCATTTTGACCAGTGTATCGGTAGGCTATTAGCGCTTGTATGCGCGTAGTTGCGGTACTGCGACAGCGGCACTGCGGCGCGCGGTCGTTCACCCGCGCACAATGTTGCACGATACACGCATTTCATATTCCGACAAACTGCACGTTACTTTGCCTTTATGCGGCTCGGTCCCATCGAGGAACGTATCCGCGGGAGTTATTGGGAACTGAGTTGATAGCAGTCGCTAAGTACCTACCAGTCCAGCAATCTCTAGGTAAAGTAGATGGCCTTAGGTCAGCTAATTTCAATAGGCCGTTTCACTACATTTTCAAATGTTTGCACTTGTAGGTATGTTTATTATACAAATGAGATTAAGATTGTCTTACTTTTTAGGATAAAAAACTTGTTTCTTCAAGACAGACCGATACGAGTTGATTCTTTGTTCTTGTAGATTTGCATTTCGTAATGTTTCGAGTGCCGCGATAATAATTATAACGAATGCCGCTGTAATGGCGAGCTAATTGCAGATACATGCCAACGAGGCGGCGGCGGCGGCGGCCGGCCTTGGGCCTGACGTTTATGTTTGCTAAACTGGCTAACATTTGTGTTATGCCATTGGCTACGTCAAGTCATTAAAAAGTTAGAGCTCTACATAGTTCAGTCATACATAGTGCTAGTATGAAGAATGTAATGAAAGTGAGTGAGACGAAAAAGTATCATGTGCTGTGCAGTGCAAGTGGGAATCTGTAGTTTCTGCCTACCTCTACGGGAAGGCGTCATAGTGTCAGTCAATCAGCCTATTTATTACATTATGAGAAAGTTGAGACGAACAACTGTATTAACTAATTTGAATGAATGAAACCATTTCCTCACTTATTGACAGAAAGTCCAACCGGTGGATTTTATATTTATTGTAAAAACATGTAAGACAGAAACTTTAATTAGTCATCAATCGTCACCTCAGTTCGTTAAACTACCTGCATTCGGGGCCGCAATCCTTTGGGGTGGCGAGTCGCGTCACTCGGCGCGTGACGTCACCGGCGCGGGCGCCGTCGCTTCCTGTGCCTGCAGGTACCTACGAGTACCTACCTCTGGCGATGCCAACACTCGCGAACTGACCCTCGATTCCGGCTTTCTCAGAAACCAGGAACAGGGTTATCTAATGATCTTTATCGCCCAAAGGAGATCGCGCCCTCGATGCGTTTTTAGTCGCAGATGAATGTGACGTGCCGTGCCAGGCCCATTAGGGTAATAGCTTTGCAATCGACCCCGACCGCTCCAGGATAACGTTAAAAGTCAATTAGTGAGAGTTTTTAGATAAGTGGGTTTTTAAAAAATTTCTAAATGTACTTTTTTAGCTAAAAAAACTGGAAAACTACAGCTAGAAACAACAACAACAACAACAACTTTTAAAGCCAGTCTAGTCCTACCAAACAAGTCTCTTCATAAAAAATTGCAGCTCGTATTTGTGCAAGTATCAGTTACAAGGACCATAATGATACTACTCCTAGATCAGTTACGTCTTCGTCAGAATAATACTCACTACAAACAATTACTCACGATGACTTGACGGTTTGATATGAAACTGGTGACAAAAACAGTCAATTATTTCCTTCAGCCTAAAAGCCTTTTATCATTCAATCTTCGAATAGCCTGATGTCAAACACCCCGTCATCGATACAGCTATGAGCCCCCTGGCCGGCGCCGCCCCGCGACCGATACGTGGCCGGGCCATTAGCCGCTCTCCGTCCGGATTAACAACTCGTAAACTGGCAAAAAACCGTCGTCGACTCTCGCCCCAACCAAACAAATATTTCGCACTCGGCGCGCCCTGCAATGCGCATGCGCTTCACTCGGACGCAACGGTTTTGATCCCTGACTGAACTGGTGCATTCGACATCTAGTATTGCATTTGTCCATTAACATCAGCACATAGGGTTTGTTTTTTTACGAATAAAATATCAATTTACTATGCGACGATTCGTAATGTCGACTACATTGTGTAAGTACGGTCGGTAAACTAGCGAGTTTACCTCTTCGGCTCTCAGGCCACTAAACTCGTTATGATTATGACGTTTATCGCAGATAGAGAAATTGAAATACCCTCGCCTCGCCCCCCCCGCCGCCGTGTGCGCCTTGTTCTCGCTAATTCAAGCCATTTGAATATTACTTCGTTTCTAGATTGTGGCGCAATATGGAGGTAGTTGAGACCGGTCGCGAACGGCTATCGAAAACGCTCCAGAATCCACGGATTTCAATTGTCGGCTTTGTGACAACGTTTAATGCATTTGTGCGTTATCTGCGAGCCGCGCGCCATTGTGCGCGAGCACCGAGTGCGCGGAGTCGAGCGGTAGGTAAAAAAGCGTGGCGCCTGACTCGCGTTGGGAGCCCAGTAATTTATAGTAGGATTATTAGGGTTGTCACTTGTCCTTCTCCCCCTTGTTACCGTTGCATCGCCCCGTCCCTCTCCGGCGAACAATTAGTCAGTGGGGCCGGGCCTGTCACGGATAGCTCAATAACTTTGTTGAGCCACTTTGCGTAGTTTTTGCTATCGCGTTGTGCAACGCGGCGCGACGTCCCGCGGCGCGGCTCGTGTCGTGCGGGAACAAATTTATGGCATTCCTGGCATTCCTGCTCTCTGCCAGAACTCACTTGCATGACATGTCAAACCACCACATAACATTCCATTTTCAATGATGTCTACGTGCAAATTGCGACTGCAATAGTTGATGATCTCAGTCAGTGTCGTGTCCCAGGGGCAAGAGTTGCGAGTTAAATTCTCGAAGCGGGCCTAGACGGTTGTAAGCAGATTGTGCACATAGGAACGAAATGAATTGCTATGTCAAAAAAAATATAACTCTGAAAGTAGCATCGAAAAGAACACCATTTTTATACGAAAACCTCGATTTCCGAATCCGTTACTTAGTTTTCTTTTAATTTAATTAGGTTTTTCGTTATTTTGTTATCTTAAGCTTCACTCCCGACTTCCTGACAGACACTTTCTGTTTACAATATATTTAAGTTAACCTGTGGATAACGCCGTGAGCTACATTATTAATAGGTTATTATAGGATCTACATTCCTGAAATGTATTCCTATAATAAGTTCTTTAGTTAAGCCTTATAATGTAGCTGTTTGTTGTTCCGTTATAAATAAAAAAAATAAAAAAAAAAGAATATACGAGTATGTTTAAAGTTAAAACATTTTCAAAGAGAAACGTTTCTGAAATTCTTGAAAAAAATCAATGAGACTGAGATGACTTTTCTGTAAATTCCATAAGTAGGTAAGTAAATATAACTGTTAAGGCTGTTAATTTTCTATGTTCTATGAAGTTGTTCTAAAGCTGTTTGTTTTCCAATAACATAAAAATATAATAAAATAAAAATAGACCTAAGTACTATCCCAGTAGGTACTATATATTTTAGAACTGTACCGTCTCTTCAACTAGCCTAGGTAAGGTCTTGGTAAAGTCTGGGGTACTAGGCAACTCTAGCTCTACTCTAGTAGCGCTCTATTCAGCGTTTCATTTTATAATCAGTTCAAAAAATGTATTGGAACTATAAGATGTTCATAGAGCTGCAGGTACGGTAAGAAAACAGCCGAATGCTGCCGAACTGACTA
This sequence comes from Epirrhoe tristata, assembly GCA_951394285.1. Classification (NCBI taxonomy): domain Eukaryota; kingdom Metazoa; phylum Arthropoda; class Insecta; order Lepidoptera; family Geometridae; genus Epirrhoe; species Epirrhoe tristata. The sequence goes on along the minus strand of OX596139.1, from coordinate 88,720 downwards.
AATAGGAAATATTAAAATACTAAACAAGTCATCGTAGTCTAGCTTTAGTCACTTACTCCTTCTTTAACAATAGCACAGACAATAATATAAACTAGTAGTAATTATCTAACGTAGTTAGAACATTCCCGATGAAGTCACCATAAAAAAATACGTTTTAAAAAGAAAACCGACTCCAATGTTTGACTTAGGACGCGGCGTGACTCAGGGTGAAGATGAGGTTTTAAGAATTTTACGGGAAAACTATAAAACCCTCAGGAATACATTTTATATGGGACCACCTCGGGACCACTTTCAAATAAAAAAATAATTTAGGAAATAAATTTTTCAAGTCTGTTAAAAATAACGAAATAATAATCGATTCATCAGTTTGAGAGCTACAATGGCACAGGTAACACCAGCACAGCAAGCTTATAGGTAATTATGACGACCCTCTTTTAGCGTAGGTGTTCAAAATAGTGTTTAAAAATCTTGTTCTCCGATTGAATAATCTGATGCTATATCAGTGAATTATTAAAAAGTAGTGGACCCGGGCGCGACTTCGTCTGCGCATTGTTTCGTCATACAAACTTTAGAGGTAGAACTACCTTGTTCCAAACCGACCCATGAAAACACTGAATTCATTTTTGGATTTGCTGTCTTTGATAAATATAAATAAGTACCCATCTAAGTAGTTTTGAAAAAATATAAATACGTGTTTCGCTATTTATTAAAAAACTTATTTAGGCATCACAACCCCACAAATAGTCTTTAAAATTTGTTCAAAGCATAGAAGAACGAAATGACATCGCCATTTTGAAAAGCCAAAAGTTATTGGTTGTCATGGCAACCTTAGAGCAGTGCTCTTTGTGTCAAACAGAGTAGGTACTGCTAAAGTTTTTATGGAATATTCCCGTTGTCCTTTTACATATTTTTTGGTTTTCAGGAACGTTTTTCGGGATAAAAAGTAGCCTATATGCTATTCTGGAGTTATACCTTTAACCTTACCAAAAATTGTAAACTGTTTGAGCCCGATTTTTACACAAACATACAAACATCCAAACATCTAAACAAACTCTCAAACTTTCAGCTTTATTATATGAGTGGGAGTATGTCACAAGCTTACTCAAACAATTATTGATTCTTAATTTTCAATCAAAACCCTATTCTTGAAGCTTAGCAACGAAGTGAACTAAAGCGTTTCCAGTTTACAGATTTTAAAAGCCCCAAAAAGCGGTCTTAGCTGAAAACCACCTTATTCAATTCATGAGTACCTATTCGTTGACTCGAATACCACAACAAGCAGTTTGTAGCGTGTTACAGTTTCATTAGAACCCCCCCACCCCCCTTCTCCCCGCGCTCGCTGCTGATATGGATAATTAATTGGTTGATATATCGCCCTCTGCGCCTGCGCACCGCAGCGTGACGCTGCCAGCTCTAACTCTAGGGAAGCCTCTTTCAGTAATTAACTTGTTTAGCTTCCGATTAAGAACTATTCGAAGACCTTTATGTTTTTATCGACTCTTACTCGTATGCACCTAGGAATCCAAAGCTTAATTGTCTTTATAAAACTATGGATAAAACTTTTCTTTATCATTTTTGGAATCTGTTATCAGAGCCCTCATATTTTGTACCACATCTTCAAAGGGGACATTTTTAGAGTTCCATACCCAAAGGGTAAAACGGGAATCCTATTACTAAGACTTCGCTGTTTGTCTGTCTATCTGTCTGTCTGTGTGTCACCAGGCTGTTTCTCATGGACCGTGATAGTTAAACAGATGAAATTTTCACAGATGATGAATTTCTGTTGCCGCTATAACAACGAATATTTGTTTTTTTTTTATTAAATAGGTCAGCATTTGACCTCCCTCTGCCTGATGTTAAGCAGTAGTGAGGTCTAAGATGGAGCATGCTTTCCTAGAAGGAACCTATTTACTCTTGATTTAAAGAGAATTCGGAAAATACGGTACCCGGCAATGAGTTCCACAATTTTTTTGAATAATACTAAAAAACAGAATAAAATACATATTTGGGGGTAGATGGTATTCCCCATACTATGGCAAAGAGTGAGTACTCGCCTCACTAAGGTTTGCCCAACTGGCACACTTACCTCAGGGCCTGTTCTGCCGACAGTTGTAGTCGGATAGTTATATAAAGGTTATATGCGCTTAGAAACATCGTTTGCGCAATTTAGGGCGCATATACTCGTATGTATATACATATATGGGAGCCCCCATAAATATATGGGGGCTCCCATACAACAAACGTGATTTTTTTGCCGTTTTTATAGATAATGGTACGGAACCCATCACACGCGAGTTTGACTCACACTTGGCCGGTTTTTTCAACTACTGAATCATAACAAATGCTTTCATTTCATTGAATTTAAGTTGTGCACAGTTCTATTCTGTAGGTATAATAAGTTTCTTAAACTAATTCGTTAAAACGTGACTTGATTTCTGGTCGAGGGCAATTTCTTAATTAATAACAATGGAAAAGTCCTTTTGAACATTTGTAGGGGTGCAAACGGATGGCATATCAAATGGCAGCTTAAATGGAAACGAATAATTAGGAAACAACACTGAAAGTTGAACTTTTTGACTAAAAATAGTAAAAATACATTTTCAAAACATTGTTGTCTAAGCAATCCATTGACATCCAACATAGTCATATAGAATATAGTATAGTCATCTAACATGTGGCTACATACTTGTAAAGGCGCTGCGTCCGATAGCAGAGATTCACAATCAGCACAGTCAATATCACAATCACAAACCGAGAGCCGCGGCGGAGCACCGAGATCGTTATCTCTGGGATCAGATAGCGCGTGTTAGCGGAGCGGCGCGCACGGAGGCACTGTGGGCCCGCGGGAGTCGCCACGCCCCGCTGCACCCCGCCCCACCCCGCCTCTACCCCCGCGCGCACCCGGGGCGGGGCCTGCGCCCACACCACCTAATGGAAAATGCGCTTTTCCATAAATCGTGTGCGTCACGAGCGTCAGCGGCGGGCGCCATGAACGCTGCTTCAGGAGTCTCGCAATTGATACGAGTACTACATTGCTTTCTAAAGTACCTACGTAATCCAAATTTACGGTGATAACTAAAGGCAGAGATGTGCTGTCGTCTGACTATCCTTGAGCCCAAATCAAGGGTGACTTAGCGTGTTCTGACTTCATCAAGACAAGACTAGCCCAAGCTGTATTATGATTGATGTGCCTACCTCATGCTTGTTAAAACTCGGTCAGTATGCCGTGGCCCAGAACGCCAGAACCCACTGTGATGGTGGTGTGCCAGGTGCCGCCGGTGACTCCCGCACGGCTCCGGTAGACCATAAACTGAGCGGTTCTAATTCCATTAGGGGGAGCCAGCCCGACATAAATCTTGCGGTCAGCGCAGACCGCCCCCCTCTCTCCTCGCCCCTCGCCCCTGCACTTGGGGGTACTGCGACACAATATTACTATGACCAAATTAACTAAAACAACGGATATTCTAACTAAAAAGAAATAAGTTGGTTCTCACCTTGGGATAAAATATCTTTGTAAGATAGGTAAGATAATATTCGTATGATGTCGAGCTGCTGATCAAAAATCACATATTTTTGCTGAAAAGCTCTTCACAATAAGAAAAAGAAGAAGAATAACGCTTAAAAAACGTGGGTGTAGAAATAATGCAAGGTCGAGCCACTACTTTTGGCTTACAGCGTGACAATGGACAAGAAGAAGATTCATATCGGAATTCTGCATAAGTAGGTATAGGTTCAGGAAACTTTGGTGTGGTATTTCTTAAAATTTCTACAATTTACCCTTTTCATAAACTTCTTCAATTTACACTCAACAAAAACCAACAAAATTGAACGAAACATTGAAATATAAGTCCTACGCTACTAATATGAACTCAGTTCAATTCATTTATTTATTGTGTAATATGGATAAGTAACAGATGGTTAGTGGTACAGATCTAGTTCGTCCATATGATAACCAGCGTCACGCGCATCCAATATTATAAATAAATACCTATTTACTAAGTATTATACGGTTTTAACTTATGTGTGAAAAATATGAACTTGATCGTTACTACACTGACTGAAACTCGAGAACGACGAAGAGTAAGGGGATATGATAATTATAATCTTATTCAAAGAAGTGGTTTTTAAACGAAGATGTTGTCAGCCTTACAAATATTACTAACTTAACAATGATATTAAATAATATTATTTTGTTTTTTGTAAAATAAGTTTTTATTGAAAAACGTTTTTTCAATAGGTCCAAGCTTTTAGTAGGTGATCGTGAACTGATTCATATGAGCCCGAACACGGATATTTTACTGTTATTCACTGAAAAGTTCCATTGAACAGCTCCTGGTTCCATCATCAGAACAGCTCACTGTCACCATATTTTAAAATTTTCTCGAAATTTGACCGATGAACCGAGTTTCAATTCAAAACTTGCTATCACCACTACTAGCCCGAGTTTCAACTCTATCGGCCAAGTTGCTAAGAAGTTCTGTTGTACTGTCACCATATTTTGAAATTGTAGATGAAACTTAACCAATGTGCCGAGTTTCAACTCAATCTATCTGTTTTCTGAGAAATTCGGTTCTCCATCATCAGGTCAGCTCGCTATTAGCATATTTGAAATATTAAGATGATACTTGACTAACTAACCGAGTTTCAACTTAATCGGCCTATTTTCTGAGGATTTCCGTGGAATAGCTCCTGACATCATCATCAAATTAGCTAATTGTCACAATATTATTGCATTGTCACCAAAGACTCATAAGTGTACCAAAATTCAGCTCAATCGAACCACGGAAAGTGGGTCTTATTCAGCTTGCAAGATTTGACGGATAAACATACATACAAACAAACATACAAACACTGCAAGTTGATTGTAAGCTTTTAAATTACAGTAAAATAGCTCCTGAGCTTGTAGTTAGGAGTAGGTACCTACTTAAGTACATATTATTTTCTGCCGATTCATTGCAAGATAAACAGAGTTTTTTTTTTCTAAAATCCTAATAAATAAAATCATAAGTATTCTATCTTGCAAAAGCTTAATTTATAATGAAGCCCGGCACAGCCACCAACCGCCACCTATCAATAAAACATTTTCACACGGTACTCTACATTACCTAATTCTATGTTACTAATCCTGCACAATTGGTATCGATCTCGTGGGAAAGTGCTTCCTTCTGTTTCAAGAACAACCACTAATGAGATAATCGTTCTTGGTAGCTCATTGTTGTGCTGCACTGTACATATTGTGGCTTTTGTTCAAGTGCGGCCGGCGCGACTACTCTAGTTGTTCGCTTTGTGTCGCACTGCACACAATGCCCTGTTGCTATTAAAGGATAAAGGACTTTTATGACAAGTGGTAGGTAATACCTACCTATTAGGTGGAATACCTCTGAATTACCATTGATAACAAAATATATTGAACTTAAATAATATGGTTGGCTACGAAAAAATAGTTTTTTAAATAATTAGAGATTCAATAGATTTGTTTCGTTTGCAATCAGTAAAAATAAATGGTAAATAAATAAAAAATGCTGGACATATCACACAGCATCATCTAGCCCGAAACTAAGCAAAGCTTTGGGAACCAGATAACTGATATTACTACCTACTTAGGTATATACTTTTTGTTTGTAAATACAGTACATACATATTATACATAGAAGTCAAAGTCAAAGTCAAAAAGCATTTATTCAGTAGGACCGCTGGGATCACTTTGAAACGTCTTAAAACTAGGTGATTCTACTCCTGTTCCTTCGCGACCAATACCGGGAAGAACCAGGGCAACAAACACGGTAGCGCACTTTTAGGTGATCCATCTTATATCTAAACTTGGCTAACTTAGTTGCCTTAATTAATTAATATAAAAAAAAAATTCAAAAAGCTAAGCAAGATAGCAAAGGCATTGTGCACACATCAGCTGTCGAGGTGCAGAGCGACATCAGGCCACGCGAATTTATCATTAATATAATCACCAATAGAATAGTACGCTTTCTTTATAAGATTATTTTTTATGTAACTTTTAAATCTTCGAATAGGCAATTTAGTGGCATTATCTGGAAGTTTATTATTTAAGAGTACGGTATTTCCCATGAAAGAAACACCCAGACCCGAGACAAATATTTGCAGATCATACAAACTTTTATCCCGCGGCGGAGATCGAACCCTCAACCTTCTGCTTGCCAAGCGGGTTTTCACCTACTGCACCACAGAGGTCGTCACATAATTATTTAGCATTAGGGTAATGATGGTTTTAAACATAAGAAAACAAAAAAGTACGTGAGTGTCGTGGAACCTCTGTGGAAAACCCGGATGCGGTTGGAACGAAGTTTCAACTTGGACAATTAGCATTTAATTTTGTCAAATAAATTATTGTCTGCAAGACGTGGGCATGTATCAAATATGTGTTTGGACATACCTCTGACTACCCCCATTAGACATCTTCATAGGATCCGGAATAAGTAACATAAAAAGATCTGAGAGAATGTCTACCGCACCTTGGGGATACAGTCGTGAACCTGTTTACAAATATTCAAATTTCAAACCGTGTTTGTTGCTCTGGTTCTTCCCGGTATTGGTCGCGAACGAACAGGAGTAAAATTACTTTTATGACTGATCCCAGCAGAGACAGATCCTACTGAATATATTTTTTGACTTTGACTTTGACTTTGAGTACATAATTGAAGCAAGTACATAGTTGTACATAATAATAATCTTAACCCTAAGTATTATGTATTTGCGTATTGAAAGGTTCATGTCAGAACTTAGGTCAGGTCCAGCTAAAATATAACTACACCTAATAAACTAAGGCATTTGAAGCTCAAGAGTTCCAGCCAGTAGATATTTAAGATGAGCCAGATGAGCCTTACGTTTTTGGACATTTTATTAGATTCGGATTTCTCTGAGTTAGAGACACATACAAATAAAAGCTGTTTTATGCGACCGTTAAAAACATCGAAGCTTTCCTCTGTTCGCGTTTATGTCTTTTGTATGAAAGTGATCAAGAACGTTTTGATGTTAACTTGCCTTTTTTGCTACAAGAGTTTTTCCGAGTGGAAATAAAGCAAGACAAGTTTGATGTAGTAAGTGTCCTTTTTGGAGATGTCCTGTGTTCGCGATATCAGAGGACAGGCGCGTTCCGGAGACAGCGGCGCCGGCGCCAGGCGCACATCACACGACGCCCCTCCCCTCCCGTCACCCCGCGAGCGCTCGATAAGTGCGGCCGACGGGTCAGCGGCTGCTTTGTACCTATTCTATTATTTCATGATCCGATAAAAAAGGAATAAAGATGACCTAAACTTAGGAATGTTGTAGATTTTTGTTTTAGGCGGGCGCCGGCGCCGGCCGCATTAGTGCCCGCTCCGCGACATCGGTTACACATTAGGGGACCGCCGAGCTCGAGCGTCGGATGTGTCCGCGAGCACCACGCAACTGTGCACCCTGCGCGCTGCGTACACGGTGTTGTTTGATGCGTGCATGCCCGCGCCTTGCAGCCTTCTGTGCCGACGCGGCCTCGAGCCGCCGTGCGCCTACAGGACGTATGTGCGCGCGCGCGCCCGCGGGCCTGCGCCCTCGCGTCGCGCGCATACGGTTGTTATCAAGCTGGCGCGGACGCTACGCTTGCGCCGGAGACTGCGGACACTCGTCCGCCCACTTATCGATCGGACAATTTAACCGATCCGTGTGTCCGAGCGATATATCAGCGCGGGGCTGCCGCTCGTCCGTCCGCCGCGCGGCTAATGAGCGCGTCGATTGCGCCGCTATCGGCCGCATAACTTATTGACGAGTGCCAGATAGCGATACCTAGAGCCTGCGACGGTACACGTGGAGCCATGTCCCGCCGCACTACCGGACCTGACCCCCTCATGCTAATTCTGAACGGAATTACATACCTAATTGCATTAACAGTGGAGATCGCTTAGATTTTTTTCTTGTGACAAATCAAGTAATGTAATGATGTGTAACTGCTCTATGTACTCATTCGTTCATCGCTCTGAATCTACTATGTAGTTACTTATAATTTAGCTCATTTCGTATTGACGTAATAAAGAGTCGTGTAAACTAGTGGGATGTAAGTAATTTCATCTTTAGATTCAAATACGAGTTTGAATCCTGGCTTGAATCATGCTCGCATTAGCCTAAGGTCTTAATGGCATAAAAAACTCACGAAGAAACCAAATGTTATCATGAAAATGAAAACTCTTATCAAAATTTTACCTAAGTGTGGTTTACACTATAAAATTAAAAATTATAGTTATCATGCAATTCATAATGGGTTAATATGAAAATATACCAACAGGCCTATACAGGGTGTAAATAGACAACTACCGAAAACTGAGGGGTTGCAATCAGACCATGATTCTAAACTCATTTAGCGAAAAAAAAAAGCAAAAAAATTTTTGACTTTACTTAGTCGTTTTATGTTATTGTCAGTTATTGACTAGTAGTATAACATAATAAGACCATACCTACCTAATTATTTCATTTTTAGAAGAAAAAAACAATTTAAAATCCAGCAATCTACGTAAAACAACGCGCCCAGTAGTACATACGCAAACAGTAATCTTCAAACGCTGTTTTCTCCGGATATAATGCTTTTTTCGGCAAATCCTTTTGGATTTGGTGGTGTGTTGGGATGCTGTACCTGCCCCTTTCAGCTTCGGTAGACGTCTTTTTACACCCTGTATTATTATGCCTATATAGATGCCTAATTATTACTACAATTACAAATCCAAATCACACACGGCTCACGTGAGATTTGCTACGGACGCAAAAATATAAACTTTGGTTACCGCATGTTTAATAAGTTTAAAATGATGAAGCTTTATTGTCTCACTAACTAACTTACACACACTTGCCAAAATTATAAAAACACCGCGGAATAGTTTTATCTATCGTCGGCAAATTATTTAATTTATGTATTAAAAAGGTTTTGTCGCGCGATCACATCACCTGCAATGATACAAAATTAGAATGCTAAATATAGTTTCCTCGCGACACTTTCTGTTGCCATCACGGCTGATTTGAATTCAAGGTATTTACATTCAATCAAAGTTACAAATGAATCAACATTTTTGCTTTACATTAAACACATCAGTGTACGTAGCGCCATCTCTCGCACTGTTCGTAACGTGCAGTGATGCACACTAACGGAACCTAGCGAGAGACACAGTTGCGCTACACCCTGCCGCTCGCTACCAAGACTCTACTCGGCGCCGAGCTTCCGCGAGTTTCAGATAGATGGCGCTGATCGCCACTCCCATCCCAATGATAACGGACGTGTCGAACGTAGAGCCGCCATTAATTTTATAAGTGGGTAGCACATGATGCGCTGTCGGTTGTAGGTATACTGTGGAGTTACAAAATGTGTTATCAGATGAACAAACCGCTCCGATTGCTTATCAGTTTGATTGATGATGTTATTTTTATGCTTTTGGAGTCGCTTGATGAGTGTTTCAATGCATGAGTTAGATTCAAGTTATTCAACGAATATGAAAAATAAATTCTAGATATTAAAGATTAGCAGAGGCATTTTGAGCTATTTGCCTTTGTTTTTTAGGGTTCCGTACCCAAAGGGTAAAACGGGAACCCTATTACCAAGACTTCGCTATAACAACAAATACTTAAGTAGGTAGGTACTCTAGGTACTTATAAATAAGGGAGCTTCCATACAAGAAACGTGATTTTTTTTTGCCGTTTTAATAGATAAAATGGTACGGAACCCTTCGCGCGCGAGTCCGACTAGCACTTGGCCGGTTTTTTTTAACCTGCAGTACATACATACTTACCTATTTGTCTGTTTTTAGTTGAAAAGACTATACCAACCTGCATGGTATGATTGTATAAGTATTACACATATTCCTAATCAGTTCAATACCATCAGACTACGTAGTTCTCTCCGCCTTTACGAGACGATCCCGTCCGTAGGCACCTGATTTGATGCCAAGAAGTCCTAGAACCAAAGGATCGCGAGTAATTACTTCAAACTTATTCCCCTATTATGCTTAAAAGTTCACTAGGCATAGGTACGAGTAGGTAAGGTAAGTAAAAGTACAAATCACCTGATATTTCGTTCGCGAGGTCTTCTGTTCTCACAGAACCACTAGTTTGATGGCAGGTTTATGATACGTACCTACACTTTTTCTGTGCTTCTTCATCTTCTGTTCATTTCTTTTAGTGTCGTGAAAGACGTGAAGAGTGTCTGTGCTATACGAGTATAACTAAGAGAAATGTCATAGGTTAGAACTGACATTATTATTATTATTTCTGTCTATATTGTCCTTATTTGAAGACCTTACCTTGCGAAGCTCGGTAAAGAAGTATGGTAGGTACATGATTCAATTCAAAATGAAACACAAACCGTCATGGCTACTCTTTTATTTGCCGAACAATTCAACATTCTTGTGGGATTGTGTCGGTACATACAGAGAGTTATCTTAGTTTAAACACACTGGTGATGCTAGTACTGTGCTAGTACACACTTACTGTATATTCATGCATAATATACATACAAACACACACACACACACACGTACACGCGAGCGCAAAAATGTTTTTTACATAAATTTTAAAAGGTACATACAATTAACGCGCAGTAAAAAAGTCTAATAAAGAAAGTTAATAAAATAAAACAAAACGTAATATATTAATAAATTCGTCACCGAGGTGATTGTACTTGCTAAGCTTACAAACTATTTTTACAAAATGCATTTTATTCACAACTTTGATTCCCGTAATTCTAGTAGCTTAAATTAATTAATTTATTTATTTGGTAAACCAACAGCTGTAAAGTAGGTTAATTTTGGGATAGAAACTGTATACATAAGAGCATAAGGGGCAAGATCCAGCGAGGACACGCCGGCGCCGCGCGCCTTCACTTCCATTTTACTAAGTACCTACCTACCTACTATGTACAGAAGAACAAACATTCAATTACTAATTGAGTGCGCGCTGCAATCTAGCGTGGGCTTATAGATTTACAGTGACGGTGTTTTTGTGCACAAGACACTTCACATCTGCAAACTACTGTCAATATTAAACGAGTTCTTCACCGCGAGCTGAATAAATAATCTTCGCTATATACACGGTCGTCACAGGGCTAGCGGAAGGTGCAGCGGGCGCGGGGCTAGGGCGGGCGGTACTGCGCCTGCGCAGCCGACAGCGAGCCGCGCTCTAGCGCTGGTAGCCTGCCACAATCACACTCATCATCAAAAAGTTGGTTCAACCAAAAAGAAGAAAAACTTGAGTATTCCTGTTGTTGAATAACTAGAAAAATAATTCCAAAACCAATGGGTTTGCAAGAAGCACACACAAAAGGTTCAATCAAGGATCTCAGCATTCGTGAAGTGAGCCAATGCAATGCGTAGTGGACGTTTTATGACGACCTCTGTGGCGCAGTGGGCGAAGGTCCGCCTGCGATGCAGAAGGTTGCGGGTTCGATCCCCGCCGCGGGACAAATGTTTGTATGACCTACAGATATTTGTCTCGGGTCTGGGTGTTTCTATGTATAATATGTATGTATTTACAAACAAAAAGTATATAAGTAGTTTATCAGTCATCTAGTACCTAACTACAAGCTCAAGCTTACCTTGGGGCCAGATGATGCTGTGTGAAAAGTCCAGCAATATTTATTTATTTATTTATTACTATCACGAAATGGCGAATTTCTAAAACCGACATCATCAGATTGCGTAAAGTAATGAATGAAAAAATATTGTTTGAAAAAGGGTTAAGTTTTCACTTCGTTATGGAAATACTACAGAAATTAAAGTTTTATAATATCAGATAGGAAAGGAAAGCGAGTGCAGCAAGTGGATATCCAATGCTGCTAGTGCGTTATACATTCAGGTCAAGTTGCATAGTCAAGTCAGTGCTGAAGCGAGCGTGCAGGCGACGAGATAGATAGACAATAGAGCTCTAAGAATGTTAGAATATTTTGAATAATATGATAGCATGGAGAGAAAGACTTCCTAAGCTCTACGCCGTAGCCTACGCGTAGCCGGGTCCGGTAGCGCTACGCGCGGGCTACGCTGCTACGCATTCCCGTAGCGCGGAGTTGTGCGCGTACTCACATGTCGAGCTGGTGGCGCGCGGGCAGCTGCAGCAGCAAGGGTCCCCCCGCACCCCCCGCGCCCCCCTCCACCGCCGCGTACAGCGGGGGCAGCACCTTGTGCGAGTGCGACTCCACTGCGGACCAGCACACGCTCACTTCAACACAACGAACCGGCAACGAGACCCACATCGTCTTCAACTCTCGAGAGAGGGTCGAGTTTTTTCAGGAGCTACCTGGGCTCGAACCGCGGAGATCTGCAGCCAAGCGGGGTCCGGCCGAGGCAGCTCCCGGAAGAAACTCACCCGCGGGTGTGTCGCGACGTCACGAGTAGAACGTACCGGAGAGCGCGGCGCCGGGTGCGCGGACGCCGCCCATGCTCTTGGGCTTGCGCTTGCGTGTCTGGATGCCGTCCTTCTTCATGCTGAGCGGCCGGTTCACCTGCGCACAGAGAGTGTCAGTCGCGAGGATCCCCCTACGCCACCGGCACGCGCTCCTATCATCCTTCAAACAAGCGTATCTAACCACGAGGAGATAATTGATAAAAGATTATTTATCTCATTATGAATATTCGTGGCCGCCGTGATAATACTCTATCGGTCGGCAGCCCCGCGTTTATCTCACGAGATTAGATGAGACCCTGTGTTTTGGTTTTTTACGCGACCCGATGTTTGTCGAGGAGTTCCGCGATAACCTCCGCGCCCGGCGGACACCGCCGCGGTACTCACGTTGTGCAGCTTGTAGTAGAGGCCGCAGGCGTTGCAGACGGGCTCGCCGTTGTTGTTGCGGCGCCACAGCGTTGTGTTGGAGGTGCGGCAGTTTGCGCACGTTACGCCCACACGCCGGTTGCCATTCGTGGGCTGTTAAATATACCTATACGTTAGCAACGGAATATTCCGGTGAATGTTCACAAAGGGTCGACAGAGAAAACGATACAGTACACTGACCAGCGCCTGCTGCGGTTTCGCCTTGTGCCCCTTCAGCGGCGGGCGGTTGACGCCGTTGATGCGCGTGTAGAGGCCGCACGCGTTGCAGAGGTAGTGGCCGGTGCCGTCGCGCCGCCACAGCGGGGTCGTCGCCGCCGCGCAGTTCACGCACTCCTTCACCTCGCCCATGCCCGCCATGCCTGCGCATCGTAAACGGTCAGATCGCAAACATCAACCGCAAGATCAGGGATCACCTGGAGCGGCACTCACCGGGGTCGAAGCCGTCGTCGATCGGCAGCAGGTTGTGCGCGGGCCAGGGCTGCGCGGCGTGCGGCGCAGAGGGCGGCGGGTACCCCTCCACCAGCAGTCCCTCGTACCCGGACACCGGCACGTACTCCACGCCTCCCGCCGGCAGGTAGTGCTCGCCGGCCACCTTGTACTGCACCGCGCCGCCCGGCCCGTGCGAGTACAGCGTCACCTGCTGCGCGGGGCTCGCGGGCGCCTCGTACCCGCCGTACACCACGCGCGCGCCCAGCCCCGCCGCCGACAGCGGGGGGTCCGCACGGTACAGCAGCTGTGCCGGCGGGGACTCCTCACCTCCGCGCCGCTCCGCACCCCCCGAGCCCCCCGCCTGGCCCCCGCCGCCGCCCCCGCTGCCGTACAGCGCGAGCAGCTCTTTGCCACCGCCGTACCCGTACGCGGGCGCGTACTGCGAGGAGGGCGGCGCGTACGCGTACCCGGCGGGCGAGGGCAGCGAGGTAACCGGCTGCAGGCTCGCGTAGGTACCCGCGCGGTCCGCGTCCGGTGCGCGCTCGTACTTGAGTGGCGCGTACCCCGGCTGCTCGAGTGTCGCGCTCTGCATCAGCTCGAGCGCGGCGCTCGCCTGCTCGCCGAGCGCGTACTGCCGCGCCTCCGCCTCCGCGTACCCCTCCACACGCTCCTTCTGCAGGTACGCCTCCTGCGCCTCGTCCGCGGTCGCGTACCGCAGCGCGAGCCCTCGCGGGAAGGCAGCGGGCGGTGCGGCAGGTGGGGCGGAGGGCGGCGCGCGCCGCGGCATCTGCTTGTATGCGAGGTAGCGCGCCGCGTCCGCGTCCGCGAGCCGCAGCCGCTCCTCCTCGTAAACCGCGTCTTCGAGCTTGGTGGCGTACTGCGGCGCGTCCTCGCCGGCGCCGGGCTCGGGTGGCTCGTCCTTGACGCCCTCGTCCGCGAGCTCTTCCTCGGTGATGTGCCCGGCGGCGGTGATGGTGCGCCCGCGCCGCGTGATCACGGACAGCGAGTGCGGCGCGCACGCAGCCCCCCCGCTCCCCGCGGCCCCCGCAGCCCCCTCGGGTTCGAGCGCGCGCTGCTCGCTTTTCACCAGCTGTAGCGCCTCAGTTCCGGGCTCCTCACGTGGCTCCTCCTCTCCCTCGCGTCCCATCTGCTGTTGGACGTTCTCCATCTTTTGTTCTGTAAAAATATAAGATTGCAATGCCGGAGCGCGAAGTTCCGTCCCTCCTTAGACCCTAGCGTGCGGGAGATCGTTGTCTCGCGAACTGGATTTGTGCACGAATAAACACGAGAGCAAGTTGGAGGTGCGGAGCGGAAGTAGGCTCCTGAAGCGCAGGCGCCGGCGCCCGACCTGACACCTCTCCGGATGGAACTAGGAATGACCAGGGACGCAACTTTGTACTGTTTGCGAGTGGACCGCTAAAATCGTTCATCATTGCCCACACGACCCTAACCAAGTATCAATATTTAATCTATAAGTATACCTAAAGTGATATAATGTATGTTGATGAAGTCACTGGCAGGTAAAAGTTAAAATGAACTATATTGAAAGAGAAACTAGTTACGAAACCAGTTACCAGTCAGTATTCTTATAGGCGGCGATGGACTTGCAACCCGTCACGTATGGAATACTAACTTCAAAATGTGGGTAGTGTCAAATAATATGTACACCTGCCTCTGACTACCCCCTTAAGAATATATACAGAAAAAAGATCTTAGCACGCCTTGAGGATACAGTCGTGACTCTGTTTACGTTGTTTAGTTAGGAAAGTAGAAAGTCCCGAAACAGGAGCACGCATGATTTGTACGAGTTAGCAACTACAACTACTGATTTTACGTCCAAATTACAGTTACATTTTGAATAGAGAAAAAAAAATACCCATGCATTTTTAATAAAAAAGTTGAATTAATAATAAAAGGCACTGCACAAACTCGGGGCGACCGACGGAAGGCGCGCTGTGTGCTTACTCGCGCGGCGAGAGTTTACGCTCGAACAATCCAAAATACTCTCTCTGTCCTCATGCTTTAAGTTTATTGTAGCAAATCATAGCCAAAATCCAAATCCTATAAAAAATGATCCAAGTTAGACTTTGATTAGGAGCAATAAGGTCGAGTATAGGGTGGGTGGCGAGTGGGGGGGGGGGCGCGGGCCGAGGCCCGAGGGCGACGTTTATGGCGCGACTGTTTGCTCTCGTCCCGCGATAACGCCGGGACACCTCCGATAACGATCGCTTCATAATAAACGCTACACATCACTCGGGGCTCGAGTAAATGTCCTGATCGTTGGCCTCGTTCATTCATGGCCCAAGAAGCCTGCATTTACAAAACGTATGAAGTATGTCGTATAAGTAAATGGGTAAGAATTATGATAGGAGGTTCTGTTAAATCGATGGAAAAAAATGCCAAAATGGCCGTTACAAGCCCATAGATAGATATAGGTCTATCCCATAGATAGAAGTCTGTACATTTAAATCTGTAGCAGCTAGTTTGATCTTACAAGTAATTGGATGATATACAAAACAGTACTTCTCTACAAGTTGAATAGTGTTTGTTGGACACCACAATCGTTTTGCAAAACTGAGTCGATGTTTGAAGTTAGACATTCCCCCATTTTCCCGCACTTTATTATCAAATTGATCGAGATCCCGACGTATGCATATTGCATAGTCATTAATACATGGAAGTATTCATGACGTATTCGTCACCGGAAGATCACATATCCTAGGCATGGCCTGATTTAGCCTTTTCTAAAACGCTTATCATTTTGAACGACACTTTAAAAAGAACAAACAAGGAAAGTTAAATAACATGAAGTAAATATGCACACCTACTTTTCTTGGCTGTTTTTTTATTTATTTTGTTAATTGTAGAGTTAAAGAATCAAATGTTTTAGGCATTTTGCACCTCTCTGGGTACAGCAATTCATTAGACTACAACATTATTTGCGCACCGTTCTAACCATGGTGTTCATGTTTACTTGCTATGGATTAGATATTGTTAATTATCTAGTTATTTTTGTCTCCATTTATAAATATTGATTAAAACCTCAGCAACCGTTAACAAAGTGTAACCTAAATTAAATACTTATCCAGAAAGTTTTTCAAGAACTCTGTTATCGAACTGTTATTTTAATTCCGGATTCTTATTAAATGATTAGTTAGAAGTTAGAGTTTCAATAATCATTTGAGATTCAGGTACAGGTACCTACCTACTCACAAAGTTTATATTAAAAATAATACTCGTAGCACTAGAACATACTGTTGAGTTTTCGCTTCTTGTAATAAATAAAATGATGTAAACCCAAACTTTGGTAAAAACTAGGACATGTTTCGTGCTCGTGAGTGGGTACTTCCTGTTTATTATTTTAATTACCTATTGTAACTGTTGTATATGATGTGGAGAAAATAAAACTTTATTCTATTCTAATTCTTAAATGTGCTTATAAAATGTGTTAAGTAGTATTTATTTTATTTGACGGAAGCTGTATATTTATACCAAATCGGAATTGCATTTTAAAAATAAAAATAAAATAACCCTGAAGTTGAACCATGTACCTTAGTAGAAACTTTATCCTGAATGTTTTTTAATCTCAGATATTTATAACACGATAATATGATTAGGTTCTAAATCAACAATGATAAACTCTCGCAAGCAGTAGAGAAAAAAACACTTACCAAACACTAAGCACTAAAATAAGTAACAACTTGATACAGCTATGGTATGTCGGTGTGGGCCGGCGCGTCTCTGCGCGGCGCGGACGCTATCTGCGCTATCGCTATCAGATCCGCGGCAGGTGAGGGGCGCGCGTGTGTGCGTGCGCGCCGCTGTGTGCGTGCGCCGGCGCCCTCCCATTGGCCGGCGTGCCCGCCCGCTGCCGTCATACGCCGCGGCCTAGCCTCCGACGTTTCAGCTCGGGGAAACGCGTTTTCCTGAGGTTCTTTTCCATCAAGAGTTTCATTTTCAACTATCAAAATGAACCAAACAGGTAAATTACTGAATCCTCGAAGGACGGTAAACATTTTTTCAGATATTTTTTTATAAGTTATTTAATATTTAAAAAAAATGTCTAGGCTTGATTCAAAAGCACGCTAATACATATTTGGAACATTAATTTTATTACGGTGACCGGATCTAAGTCCATTGCATTTCCCGTAGAGGTAGACACAGAAGACAAACTTCTTGCTACGATTGTGACACGTCATATTTCGGCTCATTCGTGGCCTTCGATCATATGATCGAATTTCGTGGCCCTTCCCTAAAATGGCACAGGTACTTTTAGTTGAATCATGTTTACCAAGCCTCCTACTACCAACTGTCACACTTTTATTAAGTAATGACTCGAAAACTGTTTAACTGAGTTACAATTAGCCGAAAACAAGGCCCGAAAACGTGTTGTTTCCCCGCGTTATTAGTCGCTAAGGAATAGGGCCTTATCTTTAGGCCTTTAGGGGTAAAATCACTTGAAGTGATAACCTACTGGTCCTATTGAATACTTGCGGACTTTAATTTTAATTGCATACTTAAAAAAACTTATCTTGTCTATTTCTGCGGCCTGGGACGAGGTGCAAGGTAATAGACGACCAACTTAATAAGAAAAATCGTACACAACTTCGTAAAAAAAGTATGCTTGTGTTCGCTACCCCACTGCTTATTAAGATCATCAGGCAAAGTATCATCTCATCTCAAATACTTAGCTTGAACTAGCAATTAATGTCGATTTAAGTACCTATGGTAACTGTTGTATATGGTGTGGAGAAAATAAAACTTTATTTTTCTTCTTGAATGGACCCGGGAAATAAAAATAATTATAATTTTATGAACGAAAACAATCCTACCTAGTATGTGCGTGGCCTGACACGCACTTGATCAATCTATTATAAAGTATTGCGGCTCATACATACAAATAAATGTGGTGTATGCGCTGTCCAGCGCTGTAATTCCTTTACAACAGTTGGGAATAATAAAGAGCGATAAGTGATAGGTAATCGTAGATCGCATTATCGGCTTACTTGAGACATCGATCATCGCTCTAATTACAGATAGGCTAATCTGCGGGCGCGGCGCGCGGCGCGCGGCGCGCGGCGGAGCTCTAGGCGCCCGAAGGCTGCTGGAAAATTGAACATTACCGACTGCACTCTACATACCCTTGTATCTTATTAGACTAGATTCATTTTTAAAGGATTTATCATTCCTCATACCAACTAAGCTAAAATAATTTTTCCTCTTGTTGTTTTCCTTCGCCGTGTAGAGCTCTATTAATTTTCCGAAGCGAATCCCAATGATACGAGTAAGTGGCTGGGCTCCGAACCCACGACCTCATTAAAGTCAGTCCATGCAACATCCAGGGTCATCCAGATCTTGGACAGGTGCTAGGCCACAGGCACACACAGCCTAATCAAAAAATGGCTGTGTAAAAGTAAATCAGTGATATTGGCAGAGGCATGTTTCGTGATGATCTTGTTAGGTAGTGCAATAAATAGATGGTGAATTGGATAAAAAAGCAAAAATATGACGCATGACAGTACGAGTATAAATAAGTAAGTAAAGTGAAACAATGGATAAATTGCAAAAACAAAGCCGTCACTACCTGAACTAGGTCCCTCCAACGGAAAGTAATATCTAAAACATACTGCGTCATCCACCCGGATTTGAACGTTCAAAGAACACCTAAACCTATGTAAGGGCTGTGCCTCATAACAATAGAGTTCTGATTCCGAGGAGTGTGACGCACGCTCCCGATATAGCGCGGGCGGGCCGGGGCGGGGGGGAGGGGTGGGGGGGCTCTGGCTGGCGTGAATCAGCTTTAGGTACCTCCGCGTACCTACGCCGCTCCACACTATCTATACCTAATTCATATTTTGTGTCAATACTGACAATAAGTATCAAATCCTTGAGCTATTTAACCCTCCTCACTCAAAGATAGCTACTGACACCCGACTTCTAGCCTAGTTTACTAAAACAGACAACTATTATATTTTAAAAGAGCTTTATAACCATCAGCCCTTCTAACTTGAAATCCATTTTTAGTTGTCATCCCATTAGAGCTCAAACAATCACATAATAGGAAAATGACAATTGAAGTCCAGAATGGGTTTCAAATGTCAAAATGAAGCCCATGTCCATTGCCAGTTGAGTCACACAATAAGGCCCCAGAGCACCTGTATTCTGTTGTTATGTCCGTAGTAGATGCGGCGCTGGCGACCGGAGCACAGACCGCGCGCTCCTCGTTCCGGCAGAGTGAGAGCTGACCTGCCTCTACCGTCAAACTATCTATCACAAATAAATGATTTGAATTTGAAACTTTATCCCGCATTCTGGTTTACCTACATCAAAGTTGGAGGATCACGCTGTATCCACTAAATGCGGTAGACAGTATTTCAGATCCTTAGAGAAGATGTTTTTATTTTATTATTTCGGATCCACGACTTATCCAGCACGGCTATCAAGAACAGTAAGCCACTATTTTGGTAGAAGGTAGTTATGTACTTATCTAACATTCGGTTGCGACGTGTCGATAAGGATCTGCTACAATAGCCTAATTACTATAACTGCGCGATGCTTCACGCGATTGATTTTAGATACCGACAGGTAGGTATGTACCGGCTACCTGCAGGGCAGAGCGCTGCTTCTACTGATGATACCAGGGAGGCAGAGGGATATCAGAGTCGTTATGGGAAAAACCATAGACTGTCGGATTTTTTCACTTGTCATATTTTTGAAGTGAAAACTTCTTTAGGCGTGTTGAGCATTTTCGAGATGGGAAAAAACCATCGAACTCACGACCAGGGGCCGTATTCGCGTTCTTTTTTTCGTTCGTTTGATGAATATTCGGATGTTTCTTACTACGATTTCTGATTTCAAAGGTCAATTTTTGGGTTAGGAATATTTGGTCTTAGGTTAGGACCGTGTTTTAACGTTGATCCTTTCGACTGAATACAATGTAACTCGTAGTAAGAAGCATCCGAATATTCATCAAACGAACGAAAAAATGAACGCGAATAACCCCCCTGCCTGTTACCGACACCATCTCTGAAAGTTCTCTTCGGCTGAGATCGACGAACTATTGTATCAGCATGGTGGGCTGTCTGTTCGTCTGTCACCAGGCTGTATCTCATGAACAGAGATAGTCAGACAATTGAAACTTTCTCAGATTATATGTATGTCTGTTGCCACTATAGGTAACAACAAATACTAAAAAACAGAATAAAATAAATATTTAAGGGGGCTCCAATACAACCCAACAAACGTGTTTTTTTTTTGCCAAAATAAAAGTGTGTCAAAAATAATTCAACTCGTAAATCTGTCGTGAGATAGGATGACAGCTTGCTATCAATAATCTTCCGAAGAATTGTCATCGTGTGACAAGGTGTCAGGTCTCCAAGGCGTGGCACAGATGAGGACGCCGAGCACTTGTCGCCGCAGATAGCGCTCCCAGCGCGGCGCCTATCGCTCCGATCGATATCTGAAACACTAGATAACACCCGGCTCATATCGGCACTTCGAGGTGTGCTCTGCTCTGCTCTGCTAAGCCGAATACCTACTACTTAGGTTTATTAAGTGTATATTATGAAAGTCTCATGTATGAATTGTGATTGAGAATATCTCATTCCATTACCAAACACTAAGGCCCTTATTAATAAACGTGGTGTAAAGTTACGCCAGGTTTAAACTCCAAAAAATGTATGGTTACTCCTAAGTTACACCCGGCGTAACTTTACACCACGTTTATTAATAAGAGCCTAAATGTACGGGACCTAGATGCTACGAACATGCTACGAGCTTGCTACGGTATTTATATTTTTAGTAGCTGCGCTCCCGCGGTGTGACCTGCGTTCTCTCGGGATTTTTTTTATTTTTCCGAGATAAAAAGTAGCCCTGGTAGTAGTAGTCTTTCACTGAGATAGAATAGAATAGAATAGAAAATACTTTATTGCACACCATACAAAAAGCAACTTTATCAACATACAACTTTACAACAACAGCACAACAACAACGATATAACTTTTGTCCATGACCTGTTCAGTGGTTTGGCCGTGAAAAGGTAACAAACAAACAGGCTGACAGAGTTACATTCATCATATCTATAATAATATAGTATATGTACAGACAGAGTGGATTTTGTAGATGGGCCACGAAGGGCAGGTAAGTTCCCTAAAGTAAGTGTGCCAGTTGGGCAAACCTTAGCGAGGTGAGTACTCCCTCTTTGCCATATATTGGGGGAGTATTATCTAAAGTAGGTATAGATAGGTAATAGGGTACCGTATCGGACAGCGAGCGGGAGCGGGCCGGCGCGTACACGACCCGTTATTGTACATCAACTTATCCAGAAAATATTTTGTACTAGAGAGTACAAAATATTTTTGACAGAGATATATTTATCAAAAGCTCCAGCTGACTTCTAATCACAGCAGATAATGGTAGTATACGTAATCAAAATGACATCGTTGTATTTACATCGACGCCAGCGGTTCCATGGCTCGATACCGCCGTATCTCAGTGCGTCGACCCCATAGATACCCCCGCGGTATCGCCTTTCTTAGATATGCAAATTGTTATCTCGTTTATCTTAACTAGGTGCTAATGTGAGACCGGTTATCTTAGAGTTTTGATACCTAATCGTATCTAGCAGATACTGTATCTAGTTAACAGCGGTGAGTAACACGGCGGGTTCCCCGCTGCAGTCGGCGCGGCGCGAGCGGAGACCCTTGTGCAACGCCGCGCTCGATGCGGCACGATAAGCGGAGCAAACACGCCGACGAGCACCCGTCAAATATTTGCCTGCGACGCCACGGCCCTCCCCTCTCCGCCGCGCCCCCGCCGCTGCACCCGGGGGCGCAGGCCTGCCTCTCGGCGTATCTGCGAGATACCACGATACCATCCCCGATACGGAGTAATTATCAGATAGAGGCTCGGAGATTTGATTAGGATAGCTCGTATCTGCGACGGCGACTCATTACAGTCGACAGCCGCGCCGGCCCCGCAGGCGCGCGGCTGCTCCCGTGGAGCCCTGGGCCCGGGCTAGGCCGCGCGCGTCTCCTCGTCCTATACTACTTATTGACATCGGACGGATTATAGATGGCTCCGCTCGACCTCATCGCGATCTTATCGCTTGTGTTTTTCGACGAATATTTTCTGTGAAAAGCTAATAAAGGGGGGAGGCGTCTGGGCGGGAGGGGGCACGTGACTCGCGATAAGCCGCCATATTGTTTCAGAACACCTTCCCCCGCCCCGCCGCCTCACCCTGACACCCTCCACGTTCGATTTCCCTGAAGTGTTATTTGTAGGCAAATATGAGTGTTGAATCACTAATGGGCCTACGTGCTAGTGGACTACCTATAGTGCCTAGGCAGGTACATTCTAAACAAAGAAGGTGCGCTTGTATGTGCTCTGAGAGTGTAAGTAAACATACCTACTAACATTGTGTAGTGTTAAGTTTTATTTCATAGTTTTTAGTACAGGTTTCAATTAAAGTGGAAAATTTTCAAGTTGAAGCGTGATTAATGTTCTATTAAGTATTTGACACTTGTAGCAGTTAAAATATTCGGCCCTTACCTGCCACTTCCCCAGGCTAGTGAGCATCTCATCCGAGTGGAGGCAGAGGATTGTCGAAGGAGATTTCTATACCTACCCGGAAGAAAGACATTCAGCAGCTGGTTCCGAAAACGTCAAAATTGTCATGAAAACCTATAACCAGGAAAATAATTACGTTTTACATACATTTTATATCACCTACTGCGGCACATGATTTCCTAGGGCCGTATTCCCGTTAATATTTTCGTTCGTTTGATGAATATTCGGATGTTCCTTACTCCGATTTCGGACTTCAAGCGCCAATTTTTCGGTTAAGAATATTTGGTCCTAGGTTAGGACCGTGTTTTAACATTGATCTTCTTATCGACCGAATACATAGGTACCTACAATGGTGCTCGAAGTAAGAAACATCCGAATATTCATCAAACGAACGAAAAACTAATGTCAAACTGACGATTCACAATAGTAAATCGTCAGTAGTTCAGTACAAAATGTAACATGGCTAGGAGCGAAGGTTTTTAAGAGTTTTACGGGAAAACTATCAATCCCTCAGAAATAAAATTTCTATGGGACCACCTCGGGAGTATACTCTTTCAAACAAAAAAAGAACTTTGCAAATCAGTCAATTAATAGCGGAGCAATCAAGACGTCGTCGTCGTCGAACCAAGAAGACAATTTTCTAGGTTAGACGACATGCTGGAGCTGGTCTCCTCACGATGTTTTCCTTCAACGTTTGACAATCGACCTTAGGATCGAAGCTACTACTAGACCATCAGTGATCTACCTGAAAGAACTAGTGACACGGTAAGAAAAATAAGTTTGAAGTAGTTTCCACTTTTAATCTTGGTGGAAGATTAATATTAAAAACTTACTTTTGAGAATGAACTTTGACAAGGTCTACTTTTATTACCAATACAATCCCGGGACTATCCCGGGATCCCGAGATTAGCTGTAGTGAAACTAAATCCCGGGATTAGAAAAAAGGGGCCGAGATCGAATCCTCTGACTGAAAACATGCATGGTCGGACCTTGGGTATAGTCAACGGCCCGGTTTTAAATGAATATCATTGATGAACTACATAAAGGATTCAAATAGAAACATGCTAAGTATATTTTACAAAATACAGTAGCATCATTAAAACTATCTAAGGATCGTCGTAAAAATGATGATTGATAAATAAGTAGTGAACGTTTTTCAAACTATGCCAAGTTTACCCAATTTATCGAGCGAGTCCCATTATTACCTAATCTACGAACTGTACCTACACGTATTTTTTAAAGAATTTTTTCCTTTTCGCTTGCCAAAAATGGGGAAATAATCATACAATATATGTGAATACATAACATAAAAAACAGTGGCACTCCGGAGAAATGAAAACTTGAACGAGCTGTCGGTAACGGTTCTAAACTTAAAAAAAAAAATGCAAAAAGTATATTGCCTTCCCGAAGTCTGTCGATCTTTGCCGAGCGATAACGGTTACAGTGTCGCGATTTCAATGCTTTTTCCCAGTGTTTTCCTCTGCTCTATGTAGAGCTAATAAGTTAACCATAAATAACACATGCTATTTTTCATATTATTTATTTTATTAACGTGTTGGTACTTCTGATCACTTATAGATACAATATTTACACAAAAATAATATAACTAACTATGTCAATGGATTTATAGACATCTTCTCGTCAACACTAAAATAATCTAATATTTATAAATAGTTTAACATCACACAGCACATGCTGTGTTGTATATTTGGCGATTGAAATTACACTAGGTACAATAATATTACAATAACTAATAATAACTTTTACAATAATATTATAATTTTTATTATTCTCATTTATCTATTAATTTAATTTTAACATAGATAGGTACTTAAAAGAGAGTTGATTCAGATCTAATTGTTTATTTACTAGAGATCAGCTTCAAACAAACACAACAAGAACTCAGTAATTATTACTTTAAATCAATAAATTCGTATTCGTTTATTATTATGAAAAAAAACAGGTCTCTATTGTTCTGAACTAAGAAAATATCCCCGCGATGCAAAAACATCTTTCGGAACATCTATGCAAATAACTCTTTACGATTAGTTCAGATCATGGATTACTCGATAACTAAATTACACACTATAGGTATGTTCGAAATCAAATAAATCATCTAGCTACAAGTACTAGTGGTTGAGATTCAGCCGAGCCGTTCGACAGGCAGCACCCGCGGGGCCTCCCGCTGCCGTTCGATAAATTCGTGGAATGTACTTTCAAGTCATGGAGTTACGATCTACAGAGGCATAAGTGCTAATCTAAAATAAGGCATATCATCATGTCAGGAGGCGGCGGCGCGCGCTCAGCTGGCGAGCGAGACGGCGGCGCGCTCGGCGGGCGTCCCCTCGCGCCGGTACTCCAGCTCCTCGTACAGCGGGTGTGCGTGCGCGTGCGCGTGCATGTGTGCGTGCGCGTGCGTGTGCGCGTGCGGGCCGTGCGCCGGCGGCGGCTCCTCCAGCTTCATCGCGTTGTGCACGTAGTAGCCCAGAGGCAGCGGCGACCGCGGCGCGCCGCTCTCCACTGCAACACACGTACGGAGGGCCGTCAGAGCTGCGGGGGGAGCCGGGGGGCGGCGTGAGAAGAGGGAGAGCAGGGAAGGTACTCACGTAAGTTTTCGATCTTGACGTTGCCCGAGGTGACCGCTCGCGAGATGTTGCTCTTGAGGCTCCTATCGGCCTTCATGCTGCTGTTCTTGGGCTTCCGCTTTCTCGTCTGAAACACGAAGCCGACGGTCAGCGAGGGTCGGGAGGGTGCGGGCGCGGGGCGCAGGGCGCGGGGCGGACGGCGGGACCTACCTGGATCGAGTCCTTCTTCATGGCTAGCGGTCGGTTGATGTTGTGCAGCTTGAAGTAGAGGCCGCACGCGTTGCAGACGGTCTCGCCCTTCACGTTGCGGCGCCACAGCGACGTGGTGGTGGTGTGACAGTTGGTGCAGGCCATGCCGGGCCGCTTGGTGCCCATCTGCACAGAGAGAGGAGGTCAGGCTGGCGGCGGGGGCGCGCGGGGGGCGGGTGCGTTAGCGGGACAAGCGATGGGTTAGCGAGCGTGCGGGAGGGCTGCGTACCCCTTTCTTCTGTTTGTAGTCGGGGGTGTTTGGCGGCGCAGGCGCGGCCGGCGCGTGCCCGTGCGCCGCGAGGCCGTTATACAGGAAGCCCTTGAAGTAGTCCGCGCCCGGCGGCGTCCTCTCCGCGGCCACTGCAACCAACATGTATCGTCACTAGAGCTCGGCTCGGGCGGGAGCGGACGCGCGGCGGGCGCGGACGGGGCGCAGGGGGAGGGAGGAGAGGCGAGCGAGCGGTGCGTACGTCGTGCGGCGCGAGCGGCGCGTGCGGGGCGCTGCGCTGACGTACCAGCCGCCGCGGCTGCTTCAGCGGCCGGTTCATGCCGTTCATCTTGTTGTAGAGGCCGCACGCGTTGCACAGGTAGTGGCCGGTGCCGTCGCGCCGCCACAGCGGGGTGTGGATGGCTCCGCAGTTCACGCACTCGCGTCCCTCCGTGAAAAACTCCGCCATCTCGACTGCGCAACACACATCCGTTAGCGAACCGGCGCGTCCGACTCCGAAACTCGCCCACATACAGTTATATTACAGTTTGAAACGATCGAAGATCAGAGCGGTGGATGCGTCGTTGGATCGGTTCGATGCTTGGGTGGGAGGTGAGTCAGGGCGCCGCCGCGGCACGTCCGGGCGTGCCGTGCGCGACGTGTCGCCCGCGGTACGGTGAGTACCTACGCATCTCAAGTGCGGTATCGGGTTGCACTCGAGCCCTAATAGGTGCCTATTGTGCCATAACAAACGGCATGTACGATGAGAAACCGCATTCGGAGAATGTCAAATATGGCTCGCTTCCGAGTAGCCTATCCGATTAGTTTAATCCCGTCCTTGGAGAATAGTACGCCTTTATTCCGCATAGCGAAATAACAACAGTCTTTACTAAAGATGTTAGAGTCAGCAAGAATTCGGAGTATTGTGGCTGAATTGAATACGTCGGGTCCCCCTCGAGACCCCACGCGGGCGCGCTGTGCGCTGCCGCGGTCAGCGCCCCATGACAGCCTCCGGTGACTGAGGAGATGCCGGCAGATGCTACTGCCCTGCAACTTGTTCCTATACTGTGCGTGGACACTTCGTCTGCTTGCTCTATATACACTAAGCTTTTTACCTACCTTTATTTCATTTTGGTCAGCAGTTTCGCCAATCGCCCAAATATTATACATATTCATAATCATCATTAAAAAGTAAAAGAAAAAAGTAACAATGATTTATTGACATAATAAAAATTGGTACATGTTGTTTTGAGCTCCCGAACTAGTTATAAACTGTGTTTCAGGAGCCAGGGCCATCATTGCTTACTTGTTTTGTTGTTACGATTCAATTACTAACTAAAATATTTTTCAGTTACTACGTGCAGACCGTAGTGGGTTTGTAATGCACCGAGTGAAATGCAAAAGCTAGGTGACCTATAGGTGAACCCTGGGCCATTGTAACATTAATGCGTGCGAGTGCGCCTGCGCAACGGCACTGCGACCGTTAGCCGTCGTGCGCTTCCACGAACAATAACACAGGTCAGGGCAGCGCCTGTAGCCAACGTGCCTAGTGCCTAATGCCTACAGTACCGCAGCATAATGAACTATCAAAACATAATGCTGAAACCAAACTTGACTGATAAATATATCATTTCAAGTATCCTTTAACGGACAATGGTTGTCCTTTATGAGGCAATGAGTGCGCGTGAGTACTTATATTGTTTGATATTGTTGTAGGATACATTTTTTGGACTTATCGGTGTGATTTAACTTTCAGAGTACGTTTATACTCGAACTTTTAGAGATGTTGATATCTATTTAGTTGAATAAAATAGTAAGTACTTCTATATTATCATGGCAGGTAGGCGTAGAGTTACGAGAGCCGACAGCAGCGTCGCGGCCGGGGCCACCGGGGCCACCGGGGCCACCGGGGCCACCGGGGCCACCGGGGCCACCGGGGCCACCGGGGCGGCGCGGGAGGCGCGGGCGGCGCGGGCGACGCGGCGCGGCTCCGATTACCCGTAATGGGTTAAACATGGATGTCATTAGCGCGGCCATGTGGCGACGGCGACCCGGCTCCGAACTCTTCATGTGTCATCTGTTTTATTCACTATATTGACAACAATACGTGTATCAATCAACCGATATGATTTAGATTTGATCGAAAGTCGTTCAAGTATACCTATTGGTTTTGAATCTTGCGAACGTATTGTCGTTGGGCTCGGTCGAGCAAGTACCTACTGGGACGCGTGGGTAATGGGTGCGCAGTGTGAGCAGTAGGTTAGCTTCCGGGCGGCGCGGGCGCGGGTCACGGCACGCGTCTGTGCGCTCGAGCCAAAACATCTCGCCGCCGCCGATATTTGCCGAGCTCGCGTTGTCAGCGCGCGCCGCTTCCGCCCCCATTGTCCGAACAAAGCTCTGCAGGTGACGTCACACCGCAACCATGTCCTAATGGCGACGATAATAGCCATTGTAATGGGTAGGTTGCTATTCGTAATCTGGTGTAATGGTCTCTTCTTCGGCGATAAGGAGGGCACGCAGGCGACTCACCGCGCGGGCCGGGCTCGGAACGGGCGCGGGACGGACGCGGCTTGTTTGCTGGCGCCGGACGCGGCTGTTTGCGCGGCACGTGCCTTATCCAACACCATTTACGGAATGCGATTTTAATGCGCTTAAAAGGAACGACTTCATTTTAAAAGGAGACGTGTTTTTTTTATGGCGACCTATGTAAACACGAGCGCCGCTCGGCCTCGCTCGGGACGATTTAACGACGCTCTTAAGTTTTGTTTTGACAAATTGATTTTATTGCCCGAAAGCTTCAAAATGTAGTTAAGGTTATTTGTTGACTTTACAACTGCCACTTTAGCCATAACTGTGTACGTGTAGTACAAAAGCGCGTGTGGCACGCGGGTCATTGTACAATATTACCTTTTTGATCACAATGCCTACGCAGCGAAACGACTTTGAAGGATTAATAACTCACATTTAAAACACCTACAAAGCAAAATGTCTCAAATTATCTAAATATCTAACGTGGTTTGCCAAATTTGCAATACGCCTGCATTCTTTCTTGTCTCGGCAGCATAACGACTCAAAAATTAAAATGACTTTAAAGTATAGTACATAACACGCCATAGGACTAAGAATCATAATTAATTGCAATCAAAAACGGCTATAAATCAAATTGCCTCAAATTAATATTATACCTCTAAATCATTATGCAAATGGCATTATTGGCTTTTTCGATTGACTTCTGCAACATAAGTAATAGCACAGATAAAATAGGTAAGTATAGTAGGTACCTAGTTCGGGTACCTACATTATCAGATTTTTTAAAATCAAAATATAACCTTGAAATACTAAAGTTTAAAATACTGAATTTCATATTATATAATGCTCAAAATACCGAAAGTTTAAATTGCATACTGGTTACAATACAAAGCATAATGGTCAATAGTGTAAGTTCAAAATTCATAATGATTATAATATCTAAGTGGTATTCTATAAGTTCGAAACTCATAATGGTTCAAATAATATAAGTAGGTATACTAGTGGTCCCGGCCGCGATAGAACTACCTTGTTCCAATCCAACCCATGAAAACACTGAATTCCTTTTTGGATTTGCTGTCTTTGATAAATATAAATAAGTGCCCATCCAAGGGGTTGGGTAGTTTTGAAAAAAGTTTTTTTTAATAAATAGCGAAACACGAATTAGTCATCACAAGTTTAGTCTTTTAATTTAAGTAATGAAATTGTTCAAAGCATAGTACCTATAACGAAATAACATCGCCATTTTGAAAAGTCAAAAGTTATTGGTTGTCATGGCAACCTTAGAGCAGTGCTCTTTGTGTCAAACAGAGTAGGTACTGCTAAAGTTTTTATAATATATTCCCGGTGTCTTTTTATATATTTTTTGGTTTTCAGGAGCGGTTTTTCGGGATAAAAAGTAGCCTATATGCTATTCTGGAGTTATACCTTTCACCTTACCAAATTTAATTGTAAACTGTTTCGTCGTTTGAGCCTGATCCTTACACAAAAACATACAAACATCCAAACATCTAAACAAACTCACAAACTTTCAGCTTTATTATATGAGTGGGATATAATATTATAAATAAATAATGCTGGACTTTTCACACAGTATCATCTAGCCGCCTCAAAGTAAGCAGCAAAGTAAGAGCTTGTGTTATGGGTACTAAATGACTGGTATACTACTTAGGTGGGCCTTACGTGGGCCTTCGCCCACTGCGCCACAAGAGTTCCTAAAAATATATAGGTAGGTACCTAAGTTTAATAACTATAAAGTTGTTAGCATATAATGATCAAAATACCTAACTAAAGTAATTGTATCTAATAAGTACCTACTACATTTCTGGCGCCGTCGTATATATTTTGATTTTATATATTCTAATTATGTATCCCTAACTAATACTGAGATGAAGCCAAAAAAAATAAAAATACTTAATAATAATAATATAAATGCAGAGTTATATTTTTCAAGGAATGGCTATTAATAAGTTTTATGAGTCACAACGATATTTAAAATTAAGTATACGATGGGTGTGAAGATAGACGAAGGTTTCAAGTGGATTTGTCCCTGAAAAAATGAGCTTCGACGCGCTCGTAAATAATGCCGGAACTCTCCTTATCTGTTTTGTCTTTTGGAAATTGCCTTATCGAAATAAAAAACATGGCGCGGGAGCAGGAGCGCCCTCCCCGCGGGGGATGAGAGGCGGGCGGGCGGGGTGGGGGGGGGGGACGCGGGGCTATCGCGCCTGACCTGCCGCGCCACAAAAACATATTCTGTCGCTATCCGCTATCGGGATCATCATTCACGTTTACGCCTTATCATATCGCTACAAGCTCGATTCATATATTAACATTTTGTAGCAATTTACACTTTACACTTCATATTTCTCTGATTAACACAGCGAACGGGCGCACATGTAGCGCTTGTTCACTCTCGAGTCGACACGATGAGTTCATCCATCAGTTCCGAGTCTCGGAGACGCGACTCTGTGCACCCGCACAACGAACCGATTCCAAACTTTCCAAAAAGAACATCCACATCAGTTTTTTCAATAGGACCGAGCTTCGAAGGATCGAACGATCATCACCGGATCGGTCGATCCTTCGAACTCGGTCGGATACCTAGAGGCTCGGATCACCGCTATCAACCTCAACGCGAACGGTACTCACTGGCAGACAGGCTCACCGCGGCGGACGGCTGGGACGATCTCCACGGATCCTGGAAGCACAGAGAGCGAGGGTTTCATATCGGCATACATATCTGAGAGGCGACGCGGTTCCGGTCGGCGCGTGCGGGCTCACCTGGTGCGCGTACGCGGGCGCGGGCGCGGCGTACGCGGCGGCGGGGCGCGCGGCGCCGGCCGCGCACGCGAAGGCGCCGCCGAAGCGTGCGCTGAACGAGGGCAGCGAGGAGCCCGCGGCCCCCGCGCCCTCCGCGCCCTCCGCGCCGCTCTCCGAGTACTCCTCCAGCGCGCCCGCACCGCTCGACCCCACGTAGCTCGGGGAACCGCCTGGAACGAACCGAGAGGCTCAATTTATTTATTGATAACATTTCGATGGCGACTTGGCTTCGGCCGGTTGCTGCTCTCTTTTGAATCGGTCAACTGGCCCCTCGAGTCCATCTGACCTGCGACCTCTGCCGCGGCAGGGTACGCACCTGCGGTGGGGCTCCACATCTGCGGCTGCGCGCTCAGCTCGGCGGAGAAGTACGGCGAGGAGC
This sequence comes from Epirrhoe tristata, assembly GCA_951394285.1. Taxonomy (NCBI): domain Eukaryota; kingdom Metazoa; phylum Arthropoda; class Insecta; order Lepidoptera; family Geometridae; genus Epirrhoe; species Epirrhoe tristata. The sequence goes on along the minus strand of OX596139.1, from coordinate 57,150 downwards.
CGCCCGCTCCAGCGCCCGCTCCCGCGCCTGCGCCGTACGAGCAGCGTGAGTACACTGCGCCGCCTCCGCTCCTGCGCAACGAAAGGAACATTTTACCTTACACATCTATATCATCGCTGTGACCCTTTGAATAATTTTATGCGATGACTTGCGGGCGAGCTGGCTGAGATAGTGTTTCGAACTTTAGGCAGCAATGCGCCTGCGACTTGTCACATGTGGAATGCTTAGGTACATCTAAAAACGTGATCACATTTACAAGAGTTGTATTTGGGCATAGAGCCTCTGACAAGTCGTACAACCCCTCCCTCTCAAAAGTTCAGATTATCTTGAATGAGTTGATCTGGCGTAACTTGCTGGTAGGTACTTGTAGTGGTTATGTCTAACACTTACAATAGATTTAGTAGACTTAAGTTTGAAGGTGAGCCATATGAGCTTTGAAACTAATTTTAAAGAATAACGTTCTGTCGGTATCACGTAACTAGGTACCGACTGTAGGGAACAACATTTTGCTGAAATTAAATAATAACAGATTACAAAAATTATTAAATAGTGTTTTGTTGCGATATTTTCCTGCCACTGAAATAGCATGTGGCCTTGCGAGAACAAAACATATTTTTAGTCAAAATGCATTTAATAAATGTAAGTACTTACATTTATTTACGAGTATGTACCAAATAATTTACAAAGTTTCCTACGACGATCGTCGAGTGGCTGATGACAACAATACTTTGTTGGTAATTTAGCATTATTTTTATCAGTTGACTGGTGGTTGCACTGGTCACTTGTAGAGTAGGTTTTTCTATACCTCAGGCACCAGTCTCTCACAAAGCAGGTTTTTTTTATATCTTTAACCTTTTTGGACTTGTAATGTATTTTTTTAGATTTTTTTAATAAGTAAGTTTTTTTTACATTTAAATGGAGAGGTCTGTTAAATGTAAAAAAAAAATATAATAAAACTATAGAAAATATAGGAATATTTATTTTAGAATAAAAATAAATTTTTAATTTTTAACATTTGAAAAATGAAGTAAGTTACATACAACGTTTTATTGTTGAACGGTGATTGTTTTCAAGAATAAACGCAATGAAGGGATGATGAACTGTGCTGAGTGCAGTGTGTGAGTGACGTCACAGTCACAGTCGGTGTGATGATGATGACGGATGATGAACTTGTAGCATGCTGATTAGTAGGATACACATTACTCATCTAGTCGCGTGGACTCAAGCTGTTGTATTCAGAAAATGAATCCCTTCTCTTATATATTATGGACATGGGCTCGTTTCCGCCAAACTTATGGTCTGGGGCCATGCCTTCTTATTAAACTAAACAGAATAATAACAATAATTATAACTTTTTTATCATTTAGCAATAGCAATGAGGTATTAATTGTTGTCGAAAAGAAGCATACCTAGGCTACTTGCAAATTCGAGTAATATTTTTTCATATAAAAGACTTTAACGCGCTCTCTTATAAATCATAAGTTTTCATGTAAGATCAATCAATTTCCAAATTATGAAAACGTCATTTAAAATGCAACTGCTATTGAAACGAACCAATTGTCATCAACATTGATGCAACACGTGTGGAGCAATCCTCCGATAAGAGCGAGCGCGGTGTCGCAAAGCGCGCGGCTCGGCACGTACTGCGCCCGCGCAGGACACGTCGACGCGATCTATATTACACGCGTTTCGAAATAAGACTTTGCTGCTTCGAGTTTGTTGTTGCTAAGTAGAGCGCGGTGCTGAGGCTAATGGCTCGGAACGTCTCGGAAGTAGGTGCGCGTTATCAGCAACTTCCCCCCCCCCCTCTCCTCCCTCCCTCCCCACGCTGCTAGCGCGCCCAACGCCAGGCGCCCTCGACCTGCTTGCATGCATTGTGCTTGCGAATCCAGCGGCCGCCAGCCGGCAGCCGCCGCCATCCAAGTTACACTTCCTTGATCAAAGTTTAGACGCGAGATGACGCACCTACAGAATGCTAACGTCTGCCCTATATAGGCATCGACGTGATGCATGACGGAACGAAACAACTCTCATAAGGAAACGTAAGGCGTGAGGCGATCGATGTCACCCGGAGCCCGCATCCCGTGCGGGGAACACGCCGCAGCCATTAGTGCAGGCTGGCAGCGGCGGCTCGGGTGGAAAGTGTCCCGCAGCCGCCGCGCTCCACCGCGCGCACGTGCGCCGGTGCGGGGCCCCGGGGACCGGCTCCGGGGGGGTCAACCTACGATCCACACGTGTTAGCCGGTGAATGTTTCATTTTTTCGACAATTATGTACATGCAAAACAGCGAGAGAGATCACAAAAACTCTGGCCGCCCGGGCTCTCACCGTAATAAACCGATCATTATTTGCACGTGATCCGTATAATCCTACACCGGAACGCTAAGAGCCTATACAAATAAGTCGTTTCGAAACACTTAAATAGAACGTCACTCGACTTAACAAGCACAAAAAACTGTGTACAAGGAAACGAGTGTGGTGCCGGGACTCGGCACAAACACGCCGAGCGCCTCACCTGCGTGCGCCTGCGCCTGTGCTAGCCTGCCATACCTACTACCGCTAGACAAGAATTTATAAAAATACTACCGACATCATCATGGTCACTGGAAGTGTTGCATAAAAGGATTTTTTCATTTGTCACTAGCTGACCCGCTGCAAACATTGTTTTGCCATATAAATATGTACTAATATCACTAACTGTGCAGTAACTACTTAACTAAAACAGTGCAAACTTTTAGGTGCATGTAGACACCAACGTTATTAGGTAGGTATACCCGTAGTAGGTACATGAGAAGGGAATTTTTTTTTTTTTAATTGAAAACTTTATGAGCAAGATTATTATAAACTTCAAATGTAATTGATTGAGGATAAGTAAACACGCATGACATAATTATACTTATTAAAACGTATTTGTGTAATTAAATATTGTTATTTCTGTAAGTTTGTGTTTGTATTGTAGACGTGGTCAATTGTTATTGTGAAGCCGTTTTCATAAATACCTATGAGCTAGTACGTAAGTGACTCGATTATTCTCGTGACCGCTTTGTTGTTTTAGTTATAAATAATAACTGCGTGATCTAGAATGACCCGACTCTAAGATGTGGGTCTGCCTCACTCAGCCTGCCACTCACTGCTGCGTGCAGCCTCTCTGTACCTGCGCTCAGCCGCTCACCACAGAACAACTCGATCTTCTCTTTATATCGTTCGGTCTAATTCTACGTGTATTAGGTATTTGAACCATAGATAGAATACTTATGGTCGTTTAGAAGCTGGCCCAGTGCGACGGGCCACGCTCGGCCCGCACTACTAGCTGCGCCCCGCGGCATCTACCAGTTTGGGGCTGTTTGTTCTTAGTTTTAGTGTCGACACCATAAATTAATTCACCTCAACGGATCTCAAACAAGTGAAAAAAATGGTGTGTTTTGTGTGGAGACATTGACTCTGCACCTCAAAAAACTATACGCAGAGTTAGTTTTTTTGTTTAAACATACAAAATGTAGGAACTTATAGGTATACGAGTATAAGCCCACCTATGATGTAGAAACAGAAACGGGTTGTAATCAAACAGTTTACAACCGAAGTACCCAGTAGGTACCCACCCAGATTCCATTGAAAAAAATGATGATGACGTCCTAGCCGCTTTCGGCCACGGCGACTGATTTATTGATTTATTCTGGACAGGCATATTTAACTCTGTATGTTAAGGCGTCGTTGATCTGCCCTTTGGTGCGCTCTTTCGTGACTTGAGTACCTACCCTATTTTATTAGAGAAGGTACGTGCGCACTTGGGGCATGTAAGTACCCCGCTAATGTAATTGTACGAAATGGCCACAGGTAATGAAAATAATAAATAATAAATGTAACAATTATTACAATTAAAAAATCAAAAAACCCGACTGCAAGAAATATAAATATAGCTTAGTTTCTGTAAATAAATAAAAAAAAAATTTGAAAAAAGAATTGAACCGACTTCACAGAACACAAACAGAAGAACCTTCTACACACTAAAAAGAGAAAAATAAGAATATAATTTGAAGTCGGTGCCAACTATTCATTTACATCTAAGAAATTAAAAAAAACTTAGGTGCAAAATTGTATCCTGGTACGCTATCGCTCGATTTCTTTTTTTTTTTGGCACCGACTTCAAATTATATTCTTATTTTTCTCTTTTTAGTGTGTAGAAGGTTCTTCTGTTTGTGTTTTGTGAAGTCGGTTCAATTTTTTTTTTTCAAAAATTTTTTTTTTCACTTTTTAGTGTAAGTAAATAAATACTGTGTAATTAAAAGTGTATGTGTAAATAATATAGTAAGCTACGAGTACATTAAGACTTTGCTTATCGTAGCTTAAGTAGGAAAGGATAAGAGAAGTCATGGGCAGACCTACTAAAGGACACACCGGAGTTCAGCAAGGGGGAAAACTATCAATCCATAAGGAAAAGAAAATATTTTGGACTACCTCGGGTGTAATACCCTTTCAAACTATTTAATGTTTGACTCAGATTGTGAGTCAGGGTGTGTTGTGTAGTGAGAATGAGGTTTTTTGAATGTTACGGGAAAACTGTCAATCCCTCAGGAAAAAAAAATATATGGCGCCACCTTGAGAGTATACCTCTTTCTAACAAAAAAAAATTTTGGAAATCGGTCCACATTTTCTTGAAGTTCAGTGATTGTTTTAGTTTTACGGTAAAACTATTAATCCCTCAGGAAAAAAAAATATATGGCGCCACCTCGAGAGTATACCTCTTTCTAACAAAAAACAATTTTGGAAATCGGGCCACATTTTCTTGAAGTTCAGTGATTGTTTTAGTTTTACGGTAAAACTATTAATCCCTCAGGAAAAAAAAATATATGGCGCCACCTTGAGAGTATACCTCTTTCTAACAAAAAACAATTTTGGAAATCGGGCCACAATTTTCTTAAAGTTCAGTGATTGTTTTAGTTTTACGGGAAAACTATATCCCTCAGGAATAAAATTTATATGGGACCACTATGAGAGTATACCCTTTCAAACAAAAAAAAAATTGGAAATCGGTCCACAACTGACGGAAATATCGGTATAAAAAAAAATAAAAAAAAAACAACATACAAACAGCCGAACATATAACCTCCTCCTTTTTTTTGAAGTCGGTTAAAAATATAAATGTTCATGTCAACTTTTGAGATTTTGCAATGCGTAAAACCATTTGCATGAATTTATTTGCCAATTTGTTGTACAAAACTAAGAAGCAACATTATTATGACTTGTGTATATTTTTATAATCTCCTTCCAATTTCTTTAATTTTGATACCCCACTGAATATGATTGGTTATATTTTTTTTCAACACACTTGCTCATAAAGTGGCTCTATGGTCACCGCAATTAGGCACATAATGACACCCATAATCAAACTGTGACTTTTTCATTACTATAACTCACTAGTGAGTTATAGATTTTTTTTTTTAATTTTATTGGTTGAGTTTCTTTGTTCTTAAAAAAGTTTTTATTCAGAAAAAAGATCGTGTTCAATAGAACAAATAAATTAATGTTCCTTTTGCTTGCTCATTTCATGCAATAGATAATTTTAACTCGTACGTGTTTAATAAATAAAACTTTCACTCAAATATAACTTTAGTTTTCTCTGTAATAAAAGAAAACTTTAAATTCCCCATTTTGTCCGTGGCAGAATAGGCCGCAAACCCTATGCGCGGCGCGGAAATATAGTCTGTGGCCAATCGCAATGCGCGCGCATAGGAAAACTGATTAATTTTTCCCGCAATAGCGAAACATTTTTCACAACTAATTTTCACTGTTGAAAATGAGTTTTTATTGTTATTTTATTCACAAGTGTGTTGAAAAACGTCGTATGATACACGTGTGTATTGATGATTACCTGCCTCGGCTCTCTTAAGAGCCTCGCCTAACGGCTCGACGGTAATCACCAATGTTACACACTAGTACCATAATGTACTATTATTAACATACTTATTTCTATTTCGCTCTTAGGATCAGCCATTTTGTTTCCTTTTAATTTTATTTTTTTCCCACTCGATATGATCAGCAATTAATTAATTATGTATAATATGTATGTATTTACAAACAAAAAGTATATAAGTAGTATATCAGTCATGTAGTACCCATAACACATAAGCTCTGCTACTTTAGGGCTAGATGAGCATCATGTGGAAAATACAGAAAAAAAAGAGAACAAAAGAAGGTCAGTCCGCGTTCAAGCAATTTATTAGAAAAAAAATAGAGAACACAAAACCAAAACACATCGCTTTCATTAGGTTACTTACATTTCAATTATTTCATTGAATGGATTTTTTAGTATTTCTTGTTATTTACATTTTTATCTGTACAAATATAAAAAAGAAGTAAAGTTTGATTCAAAAATCAAATCAAATCAAAATATATTTATTGAGGAATACAAACAATGTGTATAAAATCATATGAGAGCGATGACGCCTGCAGTAGCTTTTAGAAGCTGTGTCGCAGACAACAACGCATTATTTGTATGGTGTGCCAATAAGAGGTACTTAGTCTATGAAACTACTCATTCGATTTTTTATTTTTGTTGTAAGTATTTGCCGCTCAACTTGTGTATAACATTAGAAAGTGTGGTTCGCATAGAATAAAATATACTTACATGTTACATATACGCCAGCAACGAACATACGAGTACGTAAAGAAGGGTGCGCGTGTGGTGCGCGTGCGCATGCATGTGTGCGACGAGGCGGCGCGCGGCCCGCGCGGCAGGAAGTCGCCGCGAGTACCTACCTAGTACCTACTCGTCTCGTTCGCAGAAACCGCACTCTGCTCTGAAACCTACATTAATTATTACTTACACATACAGTAAGTATAGGTAGGTAGGTACCCAGACTAGGGCGTATAAACTACATAATATACGGTAGGTACCGACGGGGCGGCGGGCGCATACAATACGTATGCAAATATAATTTAACCATAACATTAATTAAACTAGGTATTGTCCCATCCAATGTCATGTCGGTACGTATGCCACCGAAGAATGAAGGACCACCTTCACACACCTGCAGGGAGTGTTAGTTGTTCCCTTTGAATTCAAGTATTACTACCGTATCTACATATACAGGGTCTCTACTAATAAATAGGTGTTACATGTAGGTACCCGACACCCGTTCATCACTCAGTCCGGACTAAACAGGTTTATACGTAAGTAATTAAATGGCAATCAATATAACGGTTCCAATCGTTATCTTAAATACTTATTAAGACCATTTTAAAGACTACTGCGCGAAACTTTATTTCGGATAAATATGTAATTAGGTTCCATCCATGCGCCACGGTTCCACAATTAATTTTAGCAGAAGGAACACGTTACCTGATGCCGTTTTGGTGCAAGCAATGAAATATTGATTCAGTGTCACTGTCAAACATCAACGATCATTGGTTTCATCAAGAACATGTTGCTCATCAACAATTTACACTGTGTTGTGCCGGCCTTCCTTAATGTTCACTTTCGATACTAGAAGTACCTAACAAAAGTGCAATAAGGTTCAAGCTTCGGCGCGCCGCGCCGCGCCGCCTGTGCACAATGCTCATTCGCAGGAGATGTTTATGTGAACGCAATTACGCTGAATGCGCGTGACGTCACCGACATCCGCGCCCACGCTGCCGAGCACCATCTCGTGTTACAAAAATTATAGGCAGGTAGGTACTTACATACAAGTGTGAGAAAGTCGAGCCCTTGACTACTCGATCAACGGCGATCGCAATTCTGCATGTTAGTTCATAGTCACAGTCACCATCTACGATAGCTAGATATTATAGGTTTGAGACGCAACGTAACATGAATGATGTAGGTATGGTATGTGCTTGGTGTACGGCGCGCGGCGGAGGGAGTCACACCCGCGCAGGCGCACGCACGCACACAGGCGCGCGCGCACGTACGTACGGGCGGCGCTGCTGATAAGCCGGCGAGGAGTCGAGGACAGCGGCGCGACGCGCTCCACATAACTAACTACCGAAAACAGCCCTCGCTCCACTCGCACAACAACACAACTGTACCTAGTTCTTTATTTTAATTGATCATTTATTTAACTGGTTTGCCTTTAGTGATTCGCTTTGCATGGTAGTCGTCACTCGTCAGTGGGCTGACTTATGTTTTAGGTAGGTACTTATTTATTTACGAACTTGTAACCGGTGCCGTTAGCCCGATCGTGCGCCGCACACTTTGTAAATGAAAAGGTCAATCTTCGCAACCGCAGTCCGCTACGCTGACCGCATGGTTCCCTACTACATATTTTGCCCCTACAAAACATAATTTTGATCATTTAAGTACTTTTAGCAAAAGGCTACAATAACAACACCCACATCATAATAAAACCTCTTCTTAGATCTACCTGCTGCGCTCACAATACATTCTCATTCATTTCCATCTCCCTTAGGTTAGGTTAGGTAGGTACATGACTTTTATCCCTCCGCGCATTACACGCCCTAACCGCATGCCAAACCACGTCAAACTACACTATCTGCTCTATCACTCTATTGCTCATCTCCTTTTCAGTCAGATACGCTACTTGACTTCCCCTTCTTTCGTGTCAATGTTAAAACCATTGTTCATCTTTCAACTGCTTTCTCCCTAGCGTGTAGTTAGTTAGCTGTCCCTAGTATTTTATTTAAACAAATAACTTAGAATCAAATAATTTTACATTCAATCACGTAAACTCTTAACTACGAGTTGTGGCCGATTTAAACATAACTTCAAGCAAGGATCATTTTTTGTTTGTATACAACGACTATATTTACGTTTGATATAAGTATTATTAACCAACGAAATACTATAATCATCAGAAAATATACAGGGTGTTACAAAACTACCCATAAAGCCGAAAGGAGGTTAAATGGGGCCTTATAACGAGTCCATTCACAATATTTAAGAACTGTAGTAACGCTGTATAACATACCCCAAAAAAATAAAAAGGATATTATTATTTTCACTGATGTGCAAACCCTATTTCAGTAAAATTAAAGAGTAAGCTACGCAGAATGTACCTACAATTGTACATAATTCACGGAACGACAAAAATTTAACAACTGTCCCTCGCTGTGTCCACCACTTTAGGACTCCTCGTCGTCCCACTGGCTTCCTCCTGACACAGACCTGGCCCGAAATTATTACTTATCGCCTTTTGAAAATGATACCCCACACTTTAACAGACTTTAAAAAAGGGGAACGTCCTCAGTTCGTAGGTTTTATTTAAATATAGACATAGACATAGACATTTATTTATTTGCCACTCAAGCACACACAAAATACAGTAACAAAATGAAAACAAAAGTAAAGAGAATACAAGTAAAAACAAAAAGCCTGTCATGTGTGTGTGCTACAGCAGCAAAAGGGCTTCGACTCAGCATAATGCCTCGCCACAGCGAAATATGCTCCCCATAGTCACTTGACTATTCAAAAAATTATTCTCTTTTTTTTAAGGGCATATTCAAAGGGTATTTCAAAAGTTCAATTTTCCAAAAAAATCTAGTAGTCCCATAAAAATCCTTTCCCCGCACAACTTAAAAAAACCTTGCATAGAATTTCCACTTGAGCCCAACGTTGAAATCTTTTTCTTTATAGTTTTTTCAACTGAATTATTCTGGTTATAACCTTTGCAGTCATGAGGAACCGGTGAAGTATGCCCATGAAGAGACTCACTTCCCTAATATTTATCTGTTTAGCTATGTATAGCCCCTACAGCTGCCTAAATAATTCGGTTTTCAAATACAGATGAAACTATACAAAAGTATGTCTGTATAAAATAATAATAATATTATAGCGAGTGTGAGTGTGAGTGTGAGTGTGCCGTTGCAAGCGGCGCGCGACACGTCTGGTGCGCGCGCGCATGCGCGACACCCAGCTGCCTGCACAGATACCTCGCGTTCTACTGCAATTCTATGTAACATACATGCTCGATGGAGTCACTCTACCTTGCTTGCATTTATTTACAGTTATATGTATACGAACAAACCGCTGAAATTTAATATCGTCAGCAAAGCATGCACTTATGAAATCTATATCTGCTTGTTTCGGTCTCGACCTGAGGGTCCATCCCTCTTATGCGTATCACCATACAGGTAATTATCTCAAAATTATGCCAGAACAGCGCCATAAAGAGTCAAAAAGCATTTATTCAGTGGGATCGCTGGGACCGCTTGGATCAGTTTTGAAACTACATAAGCAGGTGGTTCAACTCGTTCGTTCGCGACCAATACCGTGAAGAACCGGGCAACAAACAAAACACCGTGGATTGACCATAACACAGATGGCGTACAACACCACCTAGCTTACAAAAGACGACTTTAATGTCTCTGCATACATAGCCCTATGTATATATCTGGTTCTTCAGTCGCGGCTCTAACTGAACTATGAGTACATCGCAGTGCATTGCCAGCCCATCAGTTTGGTGGAAGATTGCTGATTCTACGACACCAGCCGTTACAACAACCGTTTCACTTGATATCAAATTAAGATGACCAATAATACAAATAGTTGTAGTGCAACCGATTTCTCTGATTACTCGTAGATACTAGATACTATAAACAATAACATACACTCGTAAAATACATTCATAGACTGATTTGATACGTCAACAGCTGTCTCTCTTGAATCTTTTGCAGTTTTGTATTCAAATTCATGTTGTTTTATTGATCAGATTAGATCGGAGCCCCGTTCAATGGAGATCGTTAGTGTCAGGTGTGACGTCACTCGCCTCGCCTTGTCTTGTCGTACACACTACACAGTATCTAAGATCTGCCGGTCTTTAAAAACAAGTGCGAGTCGGACTCGCACACGAAGGGTTCCGTACCATTACCATCTATAAAAACGGCAAATATCTTTAAAAATGTTTTGTTGTGTGGGAGCCCCATTAAATATTTATTTTATTCTGTTTTTAGTAAAAAAAAAAAAAGTCAGTTCGTGTAAGTCAGTGGCAAACTCTGGTGGCGGAGTTTTTAGGCCGCCTGAAGGCCGCCGTCATGGCTTAACGACTTAAATAGCCGGGACAGACAATTTTACGTGCCCTCCGAAGCACGCAAGCGCTCAGATGAAAATGCCACTGGCCACCTACCATCCACTTACAGACCGTTTCGAACATTGCTTAACTTCGACAATCTATCAAGAACGACTAAGCAAGCACGACCACGAGCGGTTCCCTGTTTTTTAGTATTTTGTTGTTATAGCGGCAACATAAATACATCACCTGTGAAAATTTCAACAGTCTAACTATCACGGTTCATGAGATACAGCCTGGTGACAGACGGACAGACAGACAGACAGCGAAGTCTTTAAAAAAAAGGAAGTCTTTAAATAAAAAATAAAGTCTTTGTAATAGGGTTCCACACACGGTTTAAGAAACTGCTACAGATTCCGTTGTGAGTTTTGAAGATGCAACGCTGATAAGTAAGACAAACACTAAGCTTGCAGGATTATTACGTTCTTCATGAGCTCAGCCGCATCAAGGTATGTCGCAGGCTAGTTCGGCTCGGCCGGCTTCGATTAGTTAGTACCTAACATAGTTAGGTTATTTTGTCTATTAGTTTAAAGCACCAAACAGAATTGCCCTTTTGCCAATAAATCACGCCGCTCTAATGAGTTCCATTGTGTACTTTTCGATACCCTGCACCTTGGTTACTTTTTGTATCAAGATTATGCAAGTCTGATGTAGAGCGAGAGAGCCTACAGTTCTATGTGTAACCTTCGTTTGAAGATCGCTCTTTTGACACGTATCGAAGCAATGGACGTTTCGACTGTGTATAACGTTTCTTTGTCTTTAGTGTAAGTACTTCGAAAGTCACGTCAGTTCATAACAATCATGCGACATCTCATTATAAATAATGTGCGATGTTTCAAGGTTGACGTGAGAAAAGCATCAAGCAGACTAAGCTAATTAATAATAATACAATACACAGATAGTGAGCGACTCCACTCCAACCCCGATATACCTACCTACCCGTAGCGGCTCCTAGTAGCTACAGGACGTTAATCGCAACTGTGTAGCAACTGTGGAATATAACCAATCGTTTGTGGGGAATTATGGTCTCTACTCTACAAACATTTTTTGTCATCAGATTATTATTATCCCTAGGGATAGTATAGTATTAATCTGCCAGTAAATGAGTATAACATGGATTTAACGATTGTATCTTTTGTCTAGTTTTGTCCGGGCTGTGTGATTGTGTGTGGCAAGTCGCGGGGGGTGGGGTGGGGTGGTGTGCGGGCCTGCGGGGGGTAGGGTACTCACTGGTGGGTCGGCGGCGGGTCGAGGTGGTCGTAGGGCGGCGGATGCCTCGCGTACTCGTAGTGCATGCGGTAGTCGTCGCGGCGCGGCGCGTCCGGCGGCGGCGCGGGCGAGCGCGCGCGCAGGTACCCCTCGTGCTTGAAGAGCGCCTCGTCGAGGTGCACGTAGGCCTGCATGTCGCGCGCGTGTGCCGCGGCCGGCCGCAGCTCCTGGTAGCTGCGCGCGGCGGGCGGGGCGAACGGGGGGCCGGGCCCGCCCGCGCCGCCCCCCGCGCACTCCGCCTCCGCCTCGCCTTCTGCAACACACACATACGCCCGTCACGTCAGCTCACTGTCACCCACCGAGCATCCCGCGAGTGCCCGCGGGTCCCTGCTGTGCTACCGACCGACCTCTCTCTCTCCCAAATCGGCAGAAAGCTAATTCCGATATATTGAATTCGGTACCCGGCTACCTAGGCTTCGCTTTTGATTGCGTTTTTCATTAATTTCTTGGAATGAACCTAAAGTGGGTGATGTTTTCAATATGAAGTCCCGTTAATTAGAGGTCCGCGACGCACAAATGTGAATTAGGTAGGTACTTGCCTAATTAATATGGTCTCTTATTTGGACAGCTAATGACGTTTACTCGTTAATTAGTTCAATATAAACAATGTCGTTAAAGTGTAACTAAAATAACAAGAAAAGTTGACATTCATTATCGAAACGGGGTCACTCAGTCGATCGGCCTGGTAGGTAGGTAGGTACTTACCTACCTACTAACTACACTTGTACCTAGGCTAGGTATGTACCTATGTACCTACAAACCTGCCATACCGATTCGAATAATGCTTAGGTCCTACACTACAAAAATTATACAGGGTGGGCCAAATATTGACGTCAAAACAACAAAAATATATTTCTCCAACCCTACCCCCCCCCCCTGGCTCCGTATCCGAAAATACCTACCCCTTAAATCGTAGAACATACTACCTACATGGGGTAGGTATTTTCGGGGTTATTCCCAACGTCCCCACGAGTCTTCAGATACCCCTGGGTCAGAGGAACTTTTTTTGTTTTAACGTCACTGTTTGGACACCCTGTAGAATATATCCTCCAGTAAGTATTACTTTTAGGGTTCCGTACCCAAAGAGTAAAACGGGAACCCTATTAGGTAGTAAGACTTCGCTGTCCGTCCGTCTATCTGTCTGTCCGTCACCAGGCTTTAGGTACCTATGTATATCTCATGAACCGTGATAGTTAGACCGTTTAAATTTTCACAGATGATGTAGGTAGGTAAAGTAGGTATTTCTGTTGCCGCTATAACAACAAATACTAAAAAACAGAATAAAATTAATATTTAAGGGGCCTCCCATACAACAAACGTGATTTTATTTTGCCGTTCTTATAGATAATGGTACGGAACCATTCGTGCGCGAGTCCGACTCGCACTTGGCCGGTTTGTTTTACTAGCTTCATCGACTGCTTTATGTGCGGCGTGAAACATCAACATTTATTTAAGGTATACAATACAGGGCCTTAGATTTAGTATTTTAATGACCTACGAGTACCTACGTCATAAACTTTCAAACCGGCTTCTGATCCCGCGAACAAACGACTAAACGACGGGACACAGACCCCATGCTTAATTTTTTTTATTAAATACTAGGTAAATAAAATTAAAAATATTTAAATGAAAAACAGACTCTCTTGTCAACTTTAACAAACTATTTGTTTGTTAGTAGGGAAGTAGGTACCGAGCGCAGGAAGTGAGACCAAACCATTGCATGAGAATAAGCCAAACAAAACGGTATGTAATACACCGCGAGTCGCGCGCGCGCGACACGAGTAGCTCAGCTCGGTAGGTAGGTACTTACCCGTACTACGCTACTACGCACCTTGTGGAGGTGCTTGAATAACCATATTTGGGTACTTAATAACCCAGGAATGGGTTCCAGCAGAAAATTCAGGGAAAGGGGGTTCTTCAGAACGACTCAGGCAAACTGATCCATGGCCTGCCATCGATGGAACATAAATGTGAAAGCTTTAACTACATCATACATCACCCCCTATGCCTTTTGTCACCGATCTCAGCTGCTAGGTACCTACTATTATTTGAATAGGTATCAAAAGTAGCTAAAGATCAATGAAGTAAGTATTGTAAGGTATAAGTACCTTTGAGGCAGTCGTTGTTGTTGACCTCGTCGATGAGAGCCTCCAGCTCGAAGGGCTCCGTCTTGTAGGTGACGTAGGTGTAGGTCGGCCAGGCCGCGTCGTGCAGCATGCTGCCGGTTCACTGACACTGATGGCTGAGATAGTGCAGACGTACTGGAGCACTGGACGCGTGCTCTCTACGCGGCGGCGGCGCGCGGACTGGAGCGCGGGCGCCGCGGACGCACCCGGCCCCCCTCGCCCCTATACGCCCCACCCGCCCCCCGGTTCCCGGAGTCCCGGTTCCCGACCCGATGCTGCTCTTTTATTTTTGAAAGGATCCCTCGATTAATCAATCGCTGGCGCTCCCACCGTATACATCCAAACGAGGAGGAGGAGTCTCAACTCGTTGCCGGTCCCGGGTGGATGTGACGGAGTATAGCGAGTTCTTATCGAACTATACCTTAAGGAGGGGGTTTGTTTAGAAGCGTATCGTATCATAGGACAACTAGGTAAGTAGATTAAATTACCTAGTACTATCAGTAAGCTGCAGTTGGCCAGATGGAAAACGGATGGAAGCCAGCCCAAAATTACAGTTCTCCAATATCTGGAATGACTAAATCCGGACCAGTACGACCGACACCTCGTCACGATCCGATGGTCCGAAGACATTGTGGGTCCCAGGTGGTCGGAGGATGGACACCTCTGGTGTACCTAACCTAATGAAGTCCACCGCTGAACAATTGAAGGCTTCACCAATACACCAGAGATCGGAGTGTACCCTTTGGAAGATGTCTTCAGTTTCAGTTTGCTACCTATAAGTATTCACAGAATGGTGTGGTGTAGCAGTAGCTACAGACTATTCAACCAATTAATGTATGGAAATGTAAAATGAAAGTGGATGCAATCAGAAGAAAGGTTATGCTAAGATTCGATCGACATTCTGACGAATAAAGGAGGGATTGTGCTGAAATGGCGATTTAAAGAGAAGAAAGAACTCGTGTGAAAGGGTGTCTTCACCCCGTGTTATATTGAACAGAATCAGTACTGAGTACCTACTATTAGCTAATAGAATCCAGAGAGACAGACCGCTAAACTACAGGTTTTCATGAAAATAGTTTGTTTGTCTTTGTCGCTCTAGAAAGTATCGTGATGGCGCCAAACCAACCCAAAAGAAAGTGGTGCCGCCTAAACGTCGTTGCGTAAATGTTGAAAACAGTGTTAGTAGATATTTTTCCGTGCTGTTCCACTAATTCATAAAGGATCTTGTAAACGGAGGTATATCACCTTGTAAGATGAAGGGCGGTGCGGGTGCGTCAGCAGACGAATCCAGCCGCGGCGGCGCCGGCGCGGGCGCACCTCGCAGATAACGTATCGCAGCCGCACGTGCGCGCTTATCGCGGCATCTCCTCCCGACCTACTCCACGCCACCGCCGCCGCCGCCGCCTCTCGCCAGCCAGGGCCAGGGCGCTGCACGCCCTGGCGCCCACCAGCTATCACCGTTTCTTACATTCAACACACAGAAGGTTCTAGCACATAATTGGTTCTGGCGCGTTCTAAGTGTTACTGACAATACCAAGTTTTGAATCTTCGAAGCAAAGTTATCTATATTTTGAACCCTGAACCATTATTTTAACCGATTCCTGGAAAGACGCTTGACGTTTAATATTTTCGATATATTTTGTAACACCCCATAAAATGTCCGTGGGTTGGCATATGTGTGCTGCGTATGACGGTGGGTCGAATCCCGGGAACCTATAAATTGTATCAAATTAGAGATGTAGATGTTGTAAATCAATAGAGAAGCAGTAGTGCGAACCGCGGCGGGGCCGGGCCGGCGCGGGCGCAGCGGGCGGCCGCGGGCTGTAAATCAGTTATCGATGAGGGCTCGTTAGGGGATGTTTATTTACATGCGCAGGCGCAGCGCCCAGCGGGAGGTCTGCGCGGGTCAATGGTGAAAACATTTGTTTTTAGGCTTGTCATAAATAAAATAAACAAATACAAACCATCACAGAAACGGAACCCGTTAATTACAAATTTCTTTGTTTATGATAATTACTTCTCACAGTAAGTATAAAGATGTTTTATTCACTTACCTATATTGTTTTAGTGGGGTGGGTTTTAATAATGCTGATGATAGTTACAGATACAAGCACTGATGCTTTCTGATGACTCACAACTTAGTAACGCCTTGGAAATTGCGGCACGGAACGTCGTCTGTACAGTCTTTGTTTTGGCGGGAAACGACAGCGACTACCACCTTCATTATAATAGTATACTAGGTATGCTTCTAATCGTGTAACTCTTTAAACTATCGGTTATCAAATATCAACGCTATCTTATTACTTACTCACTTTTACTACTTATTAACACTCTGCAACTGCGCAGATATATCGGGAAACTGCAAAAACATTGAATCATGGTGACTATCCCGTGTTACTGTTGTTACGTGTTATATTTTCTCAATTTTTCATTATTTTTTGTCTGCAATATTAATTATATTTTTAAACTTTATTACTTACATTGTTTATATAGATGTAACGCATTGGTACTAACTGTAATGTTACTTCTTACTCTTATAAATAAATAAATAATAGTATTAATACTTTTTTTTATTTACTAAAATAACTACAGATTTAGTATAATATTGTGCCTGAAAACCATTATAGGTTCGAGTAGGCACTCACATTTGTCTTAATACTAGGTAACTAACTAACTTAATAAACTAACGTGGTGGTGGTTCTAATCCTGTTTAGTCACCGTTTTTTATTTCATAGTGTTTTTTACTACCTGCGCATCTCAGGTTGCTATTTTGTAAAACTAGTTCGAGATTGCAGATTGTATAACCTGGACACTCACTATAAAACAATGACACCTCAATGGCCTCCTTGGCGGAAACTTAATGATTTTCAAAGAGCATAAAATAATAATAGGTATTGGAAATTGTGTCACGAATCGGTGGAGGAGATGGCTCATCTGTACTATTATTTATGATCTGGGATTAAATGGAAATTAGTGAAAAGGGAGATTGAAAGAAAACATGTTGTGCCGACCCCGCATACCGGGTGAGTGCTCATAAAACACGAAGCAGTACCTTCCAGAGAGGAATTAGCATGTAATAAGTACCTAGTACTTATTAGCTACACTTGTATGGAGCGAATAATTCCCAAACCCCCCCTACTCGTAATGAGCCGTGAGCCGAGTCGCGCGCGGCGCGCGGCGTGCGCTCGGTTCCCGGAAGCACACCGGAAGTGCCCCCAGCCGCCCCCGCCAGCCGTAGTGAATATATTCGAATCCTATGCATTCCTCACTAGTGTTTTGATAAAAAGAAGCTCTTTTATTTTTTTCTCATCATTGATTCCCAGTTCTATGAAGCAGGGCCTACAGCTTAAGCTGTCAGTACTAATATGAAGTCTTCAAATTGCTCTAATGCATTTCTTTTGACTAATAAATACTCGTTGTATACCTACTAACTACCCAAAAATTTTGTTATGTCAACTTGATTAACTTTATATCCCAAATACACTGGAGAGCAATGAATTCGGGTCTCCAGATATCCGGTAAAGAAACCTATAAATCTCGGAAACTAAGAATGCTAGCTTAATGAAATAAATTGTATTTAATAGACAAATTAATACTACTAGGGAGCAATGTCGGTCCCCTTGAGTTCATTATTATGATACATGACCTACCAGACGTCGTGAAAGAGGCTAAGTGTTTGCTTTTTGCGGACGACTTAAAGGTCTTTCTCACAGTGACACCTCGGATTGCGAGCGTCTCCAGCGAGATATAGATAGGGTGGTTCAATGGAGTAACTCGAACCGCCAGTCGAGTTATGCCTTTGATGCAATTGAGAAAACCAGGTTAGGATGCAGCTAGAGCTATCATGCTCATAATTACGATTTTTACTTATTTTTTACCTACCTTAATTATTATTCGATGTCTCAAACTTTGTGCCTACTAAACATGTGGTTGTCAACGAGAACGTAGTGTTTAGACAAACCTAATATAGGCTTAGAAACACTACTAAATGATGAATGTTACATTTTTCTGAGAAATAAAGATATCTATCTATCTATCTATCTATGTCCTTTTGATATGCTATGTAACTCGATACGTAGATGCCAATGGTGCAATAAAAACAAAAGGGATTAACTCGACTTAACCCCTTTTTTACTAGAGGCACTGATTTATGAGTGTGCAAAAGTATTTCATAATTGTATTGTAAAAATACTGTTAGAATATTAGTTTCTTTAAAACGTTGTCTTAGCGAGTCCCGTGGTTTCATATTGTAAATCGCACGGATAGCCCGCTTTTGCAAAACAAAAATCTTGAATTTCGGCTGCTTTACCCCAGAGAAAGATACCGTACGACATCACACTATGGAAGTAACTATAATAGATTAGCTTAGCTGTCTCCTTATCAGCCAGACTCCTAATCGTACGAACTGCATATGCAGCGGAGTTAAGTCTACCTGCAAGTCTTTCAATGTGAGGTCCCCACTGCAATTTAAAAATAGCTGAATCTACAAGATTAAGTGTTTCTCCATTTAACTCAATTTTAGTTGGTTTGTGAACCACGTTAGGCAAAGTCGTTTTCTTGGCATTAAGTAAGAGATTATTAACCGTAAACCATTTTAAAACTAGGGACAGAGACGCATTAACATCATCGTAATTTTTTTTATATCTATCAACTTTAAGAACCAATGAGGTATCATCAGCAAACAGAACAATGTCACACATGTCTTTTACTAAAGAGGGAAGGTCGTTTATGTATACTAGAAACAAGAAGGGGCCTAATATTGAGCCTTGAGGTACACCTATATCTATTAGTGACCCTGCAGACTTTTCACCAACTACATCAGCCTTAAGAACTCTATTGGATAGATAGGAATTGACAGGGTCTATAGCTCGATTATTGACGCCATAGTATTTTAACTTAGAAATCAGAGTCTTGTGACATATGCAATCAAAAGCTTTCGAAAGATCGCAGAATACTCCGATCACGTCTTGTGAGTTTACAAAGGCGTCATAGATGTGCTTTAGAAGCAAAGTACCTGCATCAGTTGTTGAACGACCTTTGGTATAAATTATTAAATGCATTCTGTAGATGAGTTTCACAAGTATCACTAAACATAACCGTGCTATCGTCTGCAAACAGGACCATTTCATTTGATACTACTTTTGGAAAGTCAAACATCAGCGCGCAGCGCTCCAACATAGGTCGATCGGTACTCTTGAGCTGCTGGAGCTAATTCTGAGGGCTAGCCTTATTTTCAGCCACCTAGATTGTAAAGCTTATTCTTGTATATTCTGTTCTTGTATTGTGTTCTTGTAACTCGTAATCATCTATCTTTTTCTTACTTAGACGCTTAAACAATGCCGGAGCTGCAGTCCTAGAGGTACCTACCGTACCGTGTTTGATAGAGAATAGACTAAATAGTGAGTTGGTGGTGGTGCGATCAGGCGGGGGGCTCGTGGGGCAGCGCGCGGTAATAATAGTGGGAGCGGCCCCCGCGCCCGGAGGTCACCGGTTCACGCGCTATCAGCACCGACGGCCCCCGCGCCCCGCGCCCCGCGTCCGCACTCGCCACGACTCGTACACAGCCGTTACAAAAATAATATAATAATGATCTCAATGCTGTATCACGTGACACAACTATCACTGGTGCGTTCTTTCGTTTATTAACTCTGTCTGCAAGTTCACTTGTATGTGCTCAAAATGCCCAGACTAGACATTAACTATGCATGCGCGCACGCCTGAACAGAACAGTAAGAGTTGGCACTACCAAGTATCTGCAAGGACGTAGCTGAAGCTCGCGGTGGTGGTGCGGGGTGCCTGCGCTTGCGCTTGAATCGATCCGATAAGGGGCTGCTGACGTGCGGTGCGCTATCTTTGCCTTTGATAATGAATGTAAACATTGTAGACATTCACTTGGGTTGGGGGCGATGTGAATTTTGATTTTAATTTTGTAGGTATTTTTGAAGTCAAAATTTAAGGGCCATGGCAACTACTGCAGCTCTACCACAGCTCTATCTAGGTCTTCTTCTTCTTCTTAGGCTCCTTTCGTGCACTTGACACATGTTTTCGAACATTGTAGGTTCTATCTAGGTGAAGGCACATTCCATCCCATCCCATCCCATCCCACTCATATAATAAAGCTGAAAGTTTGTGAGTTTGTTTAGATGTTTGGATGTTTGTATGTTTGTGTAAGGATCAGGCTCAAACGACGAAAAAGTTTACAATGAAATTTGGTAAGGTGAAAGGTATAACTTCAGAATAGTATATAGGCTACTTTTTATCCTGAATAACGTTCCTAAAACCCAAAAAATATGTAAAAGGACAACGCGAATATTCCATAAAAACTTTAGCAGTACTCTGTTTGACACAAAGAGCACTGCTCTAAGTTTGCCATGACTAACTTTTAACTTTTCAAAATGGCGATGTCATTTCATTCTACTATGCTTTGAACAATTTTTATTAATTAAATTAAAAGACTATTTATTTTTGTAGGGTTGTGATGCTTATTTAAGTTTTTTTTAATAAATAGCGAAACACGTATTTATTATTTTTTCAAAACTACCCAACCCCTTAGATGAGTACTTATTTATATTTATCAAAGACAGCAAATCCAAAAATGAATTCCGTGTTTTCATGGTAGTTCTATCTCTAAAGTTTGTATGATGAAACAATGCTCAGACGAAGTCGCGACTCGCGCCCGGGTCCACTAGTATTATAATAAGTTTTCAATGTACTAAACAACTTAACCCATTTGTATTAGGTACTTAAACGTGTACCGCAACAAAAACCGTAACTACGAGCTGGTTCCTACGACATGGGACTAGACCACCATCTATACTACCTGTATACATTTGAGATTAACATATGTAGCACATCGTTGCATCTCATTTAGCAACTAAAATAACAAAGAAGGTAGCTTTGCATCAGCCTGTTGAAGTTGTGTCTCAGTATATCTATATTAGATAATTTATACAGCGTCAGGAGGTACCCTATGCCTACACTTAAGAGGAAAGGATACCGATACCGGCTCTTCTCCATACAAACGTATTCGACTGTTTTCTCCCTGGATATGGATAATGACACGAGAGCAAATATTTTTGTACCATAAAACCTTTAACTACCATGACCATGCCCGTGATGAGGTGCGATAGCACCTTTAGAACTATACTGACTCAACGCAAAAAAGTGTTTTTTTGGGAATCGGCGATTACAAGTCATGAGACCCCTCTCATAACTTGTCCATGCCATTTTTTCAGGTGATGTAGGTGGGTAACCAGAAGAGTGCTTCATATTCATGAAAACGTATTACGATAACAGGTAGGCCACAAACGAGATGAATGGATGGCGTGAAAGGGAGTCTTGGCTGAAATGACGACTGATGAGAAAGATGAGAGAAGTTTTCTGATCTCACATAACGTGGGACATGGCTACTGGCTAGTAGGTAACTCTAACACCTTGAATAAGTTGGTTATGTATGGACATGTATACACCACAAGTGAGGCGAGTGCGGAGCTGCGCCTGCGCGCGCCGCGGAAAAACTGGAAAATTTATTTTTTGTAATATTGTTGGAGCGCGGCGCACGCAGCGGCGGCGGCGGGGTCAGCGCTTATCGCAGGCCGCGCGCCCCCCCTCACCCCCTGCTCCCCCTGGCTCTCTCCGCGCTCGTCATAAACCTCGATTCCAGTAAGTGAGTATTCGAATGTTTCACATGTTCGTAAATATGACTGCTAGTTTTTTATGGCTTCGATCTACGCTACGACAACCAATTTTAATCAAAATGATTCCTGTTCCTGGATAAATGCTCTCACTCCACTGCTGCTAGTATAGGTACTGATAAGCTCGATCTCACTCTCACTTTCACTGGGACGGAGCCGGCAGCGTCGAGCCCTCCGGCGCGAGTCCGGGGCCGCGCTGGGCGCCGGGGCGGAGCCGGGCCGGGAGGCGGCGGGCCGGCGAGGCGCGCGAGAGCCTACTGCCGGCTGACGAGTTGCCGCAGTTTCGCTTTATCTAATCGTGGATGATAGCGCGTCGCGCCGGCTCCGGCCCGCCGCCGGACGCGCGCCGCACTTCCCGTTGCAGACGGTTTGCGCCATGCTGGATTCCTATCCTGATTTTAGTAATGTTCAGGTAAGCACCTTCCTTGTTGTGTTGCTATCTGGATTTTCACTGTCACAATCTTCGAGTTTTCCTAACCTCGTTACTGCGTCGATCGATCGATTAGGGATCATATTACACGGACACCAGCAACTCTTATTACAAGGAGTCCTTAGACCTCCAGGAAGGGGATCCTCGATGTTCAGGTAGGTACCTACCTGCCTTAAAACTTGTAAGTAGGTACTTTAGTTGCTTAACTGCCTACCGTCTACGAAGCTTACAGTAACAAACTGCTGTTTAAATTGTGGTTCTCAATGATAGGAAAGTAAGTTCTTATGTGTTCGTGATGCTGTTGTGCGAGAGCAGAGTGTACCTTTACGTATAGAAGCGGCACCAGCAGTGACATTGTGGCGACTGGCGGGAGCGGGCCGCGAGTCGCGACCCGGCGCCGGCGATAGCCCGCTCTCCAGTTCTCCACCCGACACCGACCCCGCTTTCTACAAGCTCGTATCGATACTTTTTAATTTAACTCGGTCAACCGAATCCACGCAAATATTATGATGAGTGTAAAAATATTTAATATACCTACTACAGCTGAAAAAACAACTCGCCATCCTCCTATGTACCTTACCTACATGAGATCTCACCGACCGTCGCCTCCTATGCTGGCGCCAGACTTGCTTCAAACGTTTGAACATAAAGGTACAGGCGCTCACCGAGAGAGACAGCAGCGTCGGACTTGCTGCCGGCGCCGGTCGATGCTGCACTGCACTTACCGAAGCGGTACTCGCTCTTGGTGTCGAGCTCGGGGCTCTCCATGGCCGGTCGCAGTGAGGGCTGCTGGTGCACTGGTCAGGGGCAGGCGGGTGCGCGCTGTGGCGGGCCGGCAGCCATGTCTGGCGCGAGCGGTCGAGAGGTAGCGAGACGCGTGCGCTCGCCACTCCGGAGCGCGCGAGTCCGCGCCGCGGCCGCTCTCGCGCCGAGCTGAGCCCTCCCCCTTCCCTCCGCCGCGCTGCTTATGCAACGGAGGACGCGGCGACCGACGCGAACCTCCTCCAGCCGAACGCCTCCGCCGGCCCAGGCCCGGGTCCCGCACCTGCACGATGATGATGATGATAGCTCAATTTCAATGACCACATGAGCCAGACCTTTCTTTTTAGTCTTGTTGCCCTTGCGTGCACATTCTGTTCTTCGACCTCCTTCTTCTATGTAGGTATAAACAGTAGACTTGAGTTCTGGAAAATTGTACTTAAGTACATGAAACTGGATCCATTGGCATCAAAAAAAAATCGAGTTTTTTTTTAGTACAAAATGTATGGGAAAAGGTTTAGACGATTTCTGACTAATCTAGTAGGTACTTACTCAAACCTCAAATGGCCCCACAGAAAACTGAAACGATTGGCACCAAAAAATTTTGTTTTTTACTTTTGGCATTTTTGTCGCTGATTGTATATTTTTTTCAAAATCTGTGAAAGCAGTTCAAAATATCTCAAAAAGTAAGGGTAGGTCTCCTAAGAGCGTTTTCCTGTAGCTACAACAGTTAAGGTCTCAGCCCTCCATGCCATGGCCCATCTCAAAAATCCTGTACCTATATATGTATAGGCTTTCCGTTTTTTATAAAACTCAACTGTTATTTTTAGCTGTTGGTCTTAATCCCACTTAATAGTATGTGTGTATAGTGTGTACTGTGTACCTACGTATGTGAATGTTTGTTACAAAAATGCAGTTGTTTTTATTTTCAAAATAAACTTATAGTTTCCTAAGAACAAAACCTTCTATATAACTACAAAAGAAAAGGTACATGCCCTCAATGTTGTAAAATTTTGCCACACCCTGTATTGTAGGTATAGTATGGATAATAATAATAATATTAAGAAGGTATATTTTATTATTTCAGGCAACAGAAAAGTAGGTAGTTACTTATCTATACAATTTTTTTTTCCGCCTCAAACCTTCATGTTTTATGGGCCGAAGTTTGTTTCACATTTGGTTGAACCGAACTTCGGCAGCTTGGACCGAAATAAAGCATTCGGAGAAATTCGGTTTATTTTTTTTATTTAAGAAATTCGTTTTAAATGCCAAACATTCGGTACTTACCTACTTACTACATAAAATTATGCTTCGATGTAAAACTACTTTCGGACATTCTCATGAAAATTCTATTGAACGTCTAACCACGTCTAACTAAGGTGTTGTTTGTCATTAGTATGCACGTAACGTAAGTAAGTACCTACCCATAGGCTTATTATAACTAGAAACAAAATATTCTGAATCAGTCTGACTGAATTACCTACACTCTTTCATTTTATTACGATATTTAATCTGTCACAGACAGAATACAATGTAAACGCACGGCCCTGTACACGCTACACGGTGCAGGCTGGCGCCATCTAGTGAGCCAGCCCCGCGCCACTGAGCCACACCGCTCGCTATATAGTGCATACGAGATCCACGAGAGGGTGTTCGCAGCCACGATAAATAATTTCATAGAATAATGGACTATTTGGCCGACGTCACAATGTCACCGATGATGTAACCTGGAGGAGTAGGTAAATATTATGTTTCTTGTGAAAAGTAAATACATAGGAATTGAATTATACAACGCTCTTTACAATTAACTGGTGAAACTTACTAACAATTACGTAAAAAGAAAACCGACTTCAATGTTCGACTCCGCACGCGGCGTGACTCAGGGCATCAATAAGCTAACCATACAAATCGAAATAAGAATTATCATACAAATCAAATCAACAAAGGAATTGAGGGTTAAAAATTAATAAAACCGGTAAGGGTTTGCTTCCCGATTATTTATCTACCATTTCTATCACATGATGATGCATAGTTTTCGAGGGAAAAAAAAAACTTCAGTTGGTTAGGTTAATTATGTCTGCATTGAGCCTTAGGCTCCACATACGTCCAACTAAACTAAAGGCATTAATTACCAAAACTGCATAAAGTAGGTACATTGTATGTGAAGTTTCGCGGCACGTGAGTTCCTGGCATTAGTAAATCGTCAGTTTGACATAAGCTATGCTAGAGGAATTCACGTGGCGCGATACTTGACGTAAAATCTCGTAAAATTTGGGCAAATAATGCCATTAGACGCAGATAGTCGATATGACGTGTCGCACGATCCAGCCGAGCCGAATGCGCCGAACTGTCAATTCAATAAAAGACATGCTGAGACTTCAGAAGCGAGCCCTCGTCAGAGTATATTGTTCTGTGAGCGAGCCGCATTTTCTGACGTCATCAGCATTATTGTATAGAAAAACGACTGCGGCGAGAACGGCGCGGACAAAATGTGCGATCAGCTTTAACCTTATCTGTCGATTCGATTCGAAAAAGAAGCAGAATTTATTCTGCTTCTTTTTTTCTTATTATTTATTAATTTCTTTCGCCAGTATTACCTACTTATTTCCAACACCGTTCTAACTGGGATAAATAAATGGAGAGTGACTCATATACGTGCTCATACATGCAGCAAGCAAGCAAGTCAGTACTCCGTCTGATCCGACAAGCAGCTGGACGTTCGCTCGCAGCTCGCAGCTCTCAGGGCGCTCTCTCGCCGCGAAATCAACAATGTCGTCCTCCGCCCCCGCCCCCGCCGCGTCCCCCGCCGTCGTCGTACGCGACGCTACGCGCGAAGACATGCCGCTCATTCACACAATGATACACGTGAGTCTATAGTTATAACCTTGCATTTTGTGCAATAAAACATACTAACGTGATCACGGCCCACGGCTGTACCAGTAGGTACCTACCTACACAGTGACCAATACCTACTTAACCACGTTCTTCTATTCTACTCGTTTTGCCAGCGACTTCGCGACTTCGCGTGGGCTCATTAGTTTTCCCGGCATTCGCGCGTACCTAAATCTCGATCCCGTAGGAATTCCGGGATAAAAAGTGCCTAAAACCTACCTTTATTTTGCCCTACAACCTCTTCTATCTTCCAGTGAAAGTCTTACTATAATTGGTTACCTTTTCAGAAATTAGCCTGGACAAACGGGAAAAATATCGAAATATAAAGAATAGCTATAAAAATGTTTTTATAACATTTTTATAGACGAAGACCTATAATTGGCTCACTGTTTCTATAGTAATTATTAAGGACACCATGTTATAGCTGTTGGTTTTCCAATAAAAAAATAAATAAAATTTTATTGAATTGAAAACTCCTTTAGGCGCGTTGGGCATTTTTGAAATGGGAAAAAAAAATAATTGAATTCGGCATGTAGTACCTAACCGTTACCATTAGGCAATCGGCAAAGAATAGAATAGAATAGAATAAAGTTTTATTTTCTCCACAAAGATCGACAAACTTAGGGGTCTGTCTGGTCTGTTGGCGTGTAAGTATAAGCCTGAACTATGGTAGGTTAGATACATACCTAGGTATATAATAATTTAATAATGTGGTGAACTCGTTTATTGCTCAATTACTCCTAGGCCCTATCAAATCGGCAAAACGCAACGATAGCGCGATATAAAATTTGCCCATTTGTGTGTCGGTGAGCAGTCACGTGACCTTTTCGAGGAGAATTCAATAATTTTTCTCATCTAGAAAACTGCCAAACGTGCCTAAAGAAGTTTTCACTTCAAAAATAATTAAAATTCAATTGTGTATTTTTCTTAATCTGTACTATATTGATCATCAGTTGGAGCACGGGACCGTCCCCGCCTGATCAATGCATGTGGGTAAACAGCGCTGGTAGCTGCTCCATTGGCTATTCAGGCGGGGCGGACACGAGTTTAACCTAGGTGTGTGTGTGGTTTGCGCAGGAGCTGGCCGAGTTCGAGGGCATGCCGGAGGGACCCGAGCTCAGCGTCGCCGGTGAGTCGCTCGCTTTCCTCCCGGCTCCCGGCTCCCGGCTCCCACAACCTTCATACGACTATAGGACACACCATGTTTGAGATGAAGGAAAGTAATCACCCAACAGGAAAACCTCCGAAAGTCGAGGTCCCGATGTTCAAATAAATTATCATTATAGCTGATGTAATCAATCAAAAAGAACAAGATGTAATCAAATCCCGTGTCAACTAGGGACCTTTTTTAGTTTCTCCAATTAATTTTGCGTATTCTAATGCAATTTTTATTATATTATTATATCTAATCTAAATCTAAATGTAAACAAAAGCTCTATTCCTAAGCTTTATGCAGCTTAGAAATTTTAGTTTCCAAAAAAATTAACTAGATTGCGACTCCGGAAAAATTAGATCGCGCTATCTTTGCGTTTTGACTTGTGCTTCAGAAACTCGCGCCGTGACTCATTGGATATCATAATGACCATTACCAAGTTTTCCAATTATTTTCTTTAATCCACAATACTTAAATTACCATCGGGATGACTGACAATTTATTTCAAGTTACGTAATTAACCGGTGTCGCCCTACCGTCTAGCGTCTTACGATCACATGACTGCGCCAACGAATCCAAAGTTTTTTACTCATTTCAAAACTATTTCCTCTGTCGCTTACGCACCTAAAGAAGTTTTCACTTCAAAAAAACCCTTCTCATGTGTAACTTTGGTGAATGCACTGTTATACGTACCTACTTAGTCCTTTGTACGGAACCCTCGGTGGGCGAGTCCGACTCGCACTTGTCTGGTTTCACTTGTCATCTGTGAGCATTTCAACTGTCTAACTATAACAGCTCATGAGATACAGCCTGCTTGGTGACAGACGGACAGACAGAAGCTGACAGACAGACAGCAAGTCTCAGTAACAGGGTCCCGTTTAACCCTTCGGGTACGGAACCCTAAAAAGACTTTGCAGGTAGAATCCGGCCAGCGCGCGGCCTCCCGACGAATCATCATCGACATACCCTTCCCCAGATCTGATCGCGGACGGGTTCGAGAGCTCACCTGAGTGGTTCTTCGCGCTTGTGGCGGAGCTGGGCGGCGAGCCGGTCGGGTACGCGCTCTGCAACCGTGCCTACTCGAGCTGGACGCGGCGCGCGCTGTACCTGGAGGACCTGTACGTGCGGCCGGGCGCGCGGCGCGTCGGCGTGGCGAGCGCGCTGCTGGCGCGGCTGTGTCGGCGCGCGGTGCAGGCGGGCGCGCGGCGCCTCGACTGGCACGTGCTGGAGAGCAACGCGGGCGCGCGCGCGCTGTACGCGCGGCTGGGCGCGCGCTGTCTGCGCGCCTCGGAGGGCCGCGCTGCGCTGCGCCTGGACGCGCTCGCCATCGCCGCCGCCGCCGCCGCCGACACAGACCCGACGCCGGATACTGCGAACCTAAAATATAATTGATACTTCCATTACGACCCTCGCGCGCCTTCGTCTGCGCATTACATAAATAAATAATCTAATACTTACACTTAACTCCTATCACTTATTTCGAATTCCCGTGTCATAGTGCTTGTAACTTATCTCCTCCGAAACGGCTTGACCGATTCTTATGAAATTTTGTTTGTATTTTCAGTAGGTCTGAGAATCGGATGTAAACTATTTTTCATCCGATTCCTTTAATTTAAGTGTTCGAAATGACTACCATATTTTTTTCAATACAACATCCAACTCGTTTAGGTTCGTAAAATTGTCTTTAAAGGATATTAAAACAATGATTTTATTAATTTTAGACATTTTTAATTGTATCATTTACTGCTTATGACCTACACAATCGATATCTAAATAGAAATAATGCAAGTTTCATTTTTCAAAACGTCAGGATTCGATTCCCGAGTACAGTATTTTTTGACAAATGTAATTTTCTGGGTTGTCTGTATTTTTTTTCAAAATTACAGTTATTTTATTTTCAAAATAAACCTATACTTTCCTAAGAACAAAACCTTCTAGCTACAAAAGAAAAGGTAGCTGCCCTCAATGTTGTAAATTTTTGCCACACCCTGTATAGATAGAAGATACCTGTGACGCAACGTGGTACGGGGTATGGCTAATATGGGTATTGTCCTTTGGCAATGGCCAATGAGTTCAACAATATGACGCATCATCATCATCGTTCCATCGAGTGGGGAATATTCAACATAATGTCTTCTGACCTAAACAGTGGTCACCCATTCTAATTGTTGGTCTAGCGAACGTTGCAAGCCCAAAAACTTTCTTATATTTGAGTCAAAAGTACCAGGCGCCCATAAGACGGATTATATGTTTATAGTGTTTACCGCACACTTGGGGACATCTAAAGATTTTTGGGATGCATTTAAAAAAATGGTGTATTTCTTTTTCAAACCACAGGTTCAACCCACAAATATTTTATTTCTGTTTCACACCAAATTTCAACCCGCTACAAAATGTCTGAAAATATTTTTCCGTTTCGACCCACAATGGCCTGCAAAACTAAGTACTACACTTTTATATATTTTTTTTTTCTAAACTATACAAGTTAGAGATTTAAAATAAAAATGTGTTAAAATAAAAATAGCCATATTTAGCTTAGTGTCACAAACATTGAGTTTTTAGTATGTTTTACATGTTATTTAAGTTTTAATATTGCCTCCTCGGGCTCTGATTACAGTTTCGAGCCGGTTTGGCATACTGAACGCGAGGTTTCAGAGCCTATGTTGGGGTATATTCTCCCATTCTTCTATCAGGGCCTGTTTTAGTGCCCTGAGGGTGGTAGGAGGTGGTCTACGGGTTCTGACTAGCCTCCCTAACTCATCCCAGGCGTGCTCAATCGGGTTGAGATCAGGACTTCTTGATGGCCATCACGCTGATACCAACCTCTTGAATATACTTTTGCACGACCTGAGCCGTGTGTGGGCCGGGCGACCTTCTGAAGATATGCCAGCCCATACATGTACACTGCCTCCACCGTACTGAACTCTTTCTGAGAAGCAGGCTTGAAAGTATCGCTCACCAGGTTGTTTGTAGACACTTCAAAGATGGATAAAGTGAGAATCGAGATTCATCTGTTAACAAAATTCTTGACCATTCTTCTTCAGACCACTGTATGGTGTTCACGGGAGTATCGCAATCTCGCTACCCGATGCTCTCTCTCGAGTTTAGGGCCACTCGCTGGTCGTCGGGGTTTCAGGTTTGCTTCAGCAAGTCTTCTTCGCACTGTACTGACACTAATGTAGTCCCTTCGGGTCTGAAGAAGCTGTTGCTGGAATTCAATTGCTTTTAGGTGGCGATTTCTCAACACAGTGGAAACAATATAACGGTCTTCTCGGGCACTTGTGCACCTGAGTCATCCGTTACAAGGTCTCCTTAGATGGTTTCTAGTCTCTTCGTATCTTCGCTTCACCTTCTGGATCGTTCGTAACGTTACATCCACCATTCTTGCAGTACGACGCATACTGATGCCTAGTTCCAGAAAAGTCATGATCCTAGCGCATTCCTCAGGTGAAAGAGGCATGATACATATTAAAGTTTATGTGCTGTTGTCTAACTTAGCTTTTGTAACAAGCAAGACTCATCTCGATCAAGAAAAAAATTGAGAAGTAAAATTATAATTGAAAAGAATTATTTTTGTTTGTAAAGTTTTTTTCAGCCATTTCCTAAAAGAATGTTATCGACTATGAAATTTTAATATACAAAATTAAACTCTTCTAATTGTGTACATAAAAAGTTACTGTACTTAGGTTTGCAGGCCAGTGTATTTCTGTTTCATACCACATCTTCTTCTTCTATCTATATTAATAAATCTCTTTGTCCTGACTGACTGACTGACTGACAGACAACGCACAGCCTAAACCGCTGGTCGTAGAGACTTGAAATTTTAAGGGTATGTCTGTCTTGGTGCGTAGGGTGTGTGTACTAAGAAGGGATTTTTTGAAATTCAACCCCTAAGGGGGTGAAAAGGGCTAAAAACGCTTGTATGAAAAATCGTATTCCTAGCACTTAGAGACATGAAATTTTGAATTATGATAGTTCAATAGTTTTAATGAAAGTCTACATTCAAAAAGTTTCAAAACTACCCCTAGAAGGGGGTGTAGGGGGTGTTGATGTTTGTATGGGGTTTTTGAATGCGTGGTCCGATTCGCTTGAAACTCGGTGTGAGCATTAAGTAAAATAATTACAAAATGTATGCATTCAAAAAAATTTAAAACTATCCTTAGAAGCTGTAGGTGTAGGGGCTATTAATGTTTGTATGGGGTTTTTGAATACGTGGACCGATTTGTTTAAAACTCGGTATGAGTACGAGTATTAAGTAGTGTAATTACAAAATGCATGCATTCAAAATAAATAAAAACTGCCCTTATAAGGGGTTGTAGGGGGTGTTAATGTTTGTATGGGGTTTTTTGAATGCGTGGTCCGATTCGCTAGAAACTCGGTATGAGTATTAAGTAAAATAATTACAAAATGTATGCATTCAAAAAAATTCAAAACTACCCTTAGAAGCTGTAGGTGTAGGGGCTATTAATGTTTGTATGGGGTTTTTGAATACGTGGACCGATTTGTTTAAAACTCGGTATGAGTACGAGTATTAAGTAGTGTAATTACAAAATGCATGCATTCAAAAAAAACTAAGTACTTAGTAATGTTTGTTTGATTTTTTCAAAAACTACCCTATAAAGGGGGTGAAAGAGGGCGTAACAGTTCCTACGGGAACCATAAGTCCTACATCTTGAAACTTGATTCTTTTGTCTGCTGTATTTTAGGATTTCGTGGGGGTGGGGTGAACTTTTTAATTTAGGGTGGGTTAAAAGGGAAGGTTGTTCTTCTAAAGCACATCTATGATGCCTTTGAAAACTCACAAGACGTGATCGGAGTATTCTGCGATCTTTCTAAAGCTTTTGATTGCGTGTGTCACAAGACTCTGATATCTAAGTTAAAATACTATGGCGTCAATAATCGAGCTATAGACCTTGTCGATTCCTATCTATCCAATAGAGTTCTTAGGTTGATGTAGGTGGTGAAAGGTCCCCCCCCGATGGATTCCAATCTTGACGCGATGGGGGGGCTTAGTAACCGTGGTTTGGAGGCCCACGGTGAAGCGAAAAGGAATCCCAGGCGGGGACGCCCTGGTGGCGTCTAGCGGGTAGGGTCGCGGGTGAAGAGGCGTGTCGGTGTTTCGTTGCCGCTCGCCCTATCTCCCGCGACCCAACGGTGGCGCACCGTAAGATGCGTCGGCGGTGGGGCCGCAGTGGAAGAGGAGTGTCGGTGTTACGTTGCCGCTCTCCCTATCCTCTGCGGCCGGTTTTGGAGGCTTCTCCACGCCCTCTTTCATTAGAGTGCGCAGTGGACGAAGGGAGCGAAGAGCTTTGGTGGTGAGTAGCGGACGCTAGGTGCGGGGGCACCTTCGTCCGCCATGCACTACTCACCACGACGCGGGGCCGTCCTAAGGGCGGGGATTGCCAGAGGGGGACTGGACGTAAAGGCTGTGCCGGTTTCCCAGACCCCCTCCATTCCAGGCGACGCCGGAATGACGCTGGGTCGTTTAGTGGGTATACCGGGAGTCCCCGGGAGTCCCACATACCCCTCTCGCCCCCCGGCGGAGGG
Source organism: Epirrhoe tristata (assembly GCA_951394285.1). Taxonomy (NCBI): domain Eukaryota; kingdom Metazoa; phylum Arthropoda; class Insecta; order Lepidoptera; family Geometridae; genus Epirrhoe; species Epirrhoe tristata. The sequence continues at coordinate 24,260 of OX596139.1, read as the reverse complement.
GATGCGTAATGCATTTTTCCCAGCGAGAAAAAAAAAAAAAAAAAAAAAAAAAAAGGTGGTGAAAGGTCCCCCTCCGATGGATTCCAATCTTGACGCGATGGGGGGGCTTAGTAACCGTGGCTTGGAGGCCCACGGTGAAGCCAATAGGAATCCCAGGCGGGGACGCCCTGGTGGCGTCTGGCGGGTAGGGTCGCGGGTGAAGAGGCGTGTCGGTGTTTCGTTGCCGCTAGCCCTATCTCCCGCGACCCAACGGTGGCGCACCGTAAGATGCGTCGGCGGCGGGGCCGCAGTGGAAGAGGAGTGTCGGTGTTACGTTGCCGCTCTCCCTGTCCTCTGCGGCCGTTTTTGGAGGCTTCTCCACGCGCACCTCTTTAATTAGAGTGCGCAGTGGACGAAGGGAGCGGAGAGCTCTGGTGGTGAGTAGCGGACGCAAGGTGTGGGGGCACCTTCGTCCACCTTGCACTACTCACCACTATGCGGGGCCGCCTTAAGGGCGGGGATCGCCAGAGGGGGACTGGACATAAAGGCTGTGCCGGTTTCCCAGACCCCCTCCATTCCAGGCGACGCCGGAATGACGCTGGGTAGTTTAGTGGGTATACCGGGAGTCCCCGGTGAGTCCCACATACCCCTGTCGCCCCCCCGGCGGAGGGGATGCGTAATGCATTTTTCCCAGCGAGAAAAAAAAAAAAAAAAAAAGGTGGTGAAAGGTCTGCAGGGTCACTGATTGATATGGGTGTACCTCAGGGCTCAATATTAGGCCCCTTCTTGTTTCTAGTATACATAAACGACCTTCCTTCTTTTGTAAAAGACATGTGTGACATTGTTCTGTTTGCTGATGATACCTCATTGGTTTTTAAAGTTGATAGATATAAAGAAAATTACGATGATGTTAATGCGTCTCTATCCCTAGTTTTAAAATGGTTTACGGCTAATAATCTCTTACTTAATGCCAAGAAAACGAAATGTATTAAATTCACTTTGCCTAACGTGGTTCACAAACCAACTAAAATTGAGATAAATGGAGAAACACTTAATCTTGTAGATTCAGCAATTTTCTTAGGGCTCACTGTTGATTCCAAATTGCAGTGGGGACCTCACATTGAAAGACTTGCAGGTAGGCTTAGCTCCGCTGCATATGCAGTTCGTACGATTAGGAGTTTGGCTGATGAAGAGACAGCTAAGCTTACTAGCTTAGCTATTATAGTTATTATATTATAGTTACTTCCATAGTGTGATGTCATACGGTATCTTTCTCTGGGGTAAAGCAGCCGATATTCAAGATATTTTTGTTTTGCAAAAGCGGGCTGTCCGTGCGATTTACAATATGAAACCACGGGACTCGCTAAGACAACGTTTTAAAAAAATTAATATTCTAACAGTATTTTCACAATACATTTATAAAATCCTTTTGCACACTCATAAATATATAAATAACTTTAAGAAAAAAAGTGACGTGCATAGAATTAATACTAGAAATAAGGATAAACTTTGTGTGCCTGAATTTAGATTAGAAAAAATGAAAGGTTCTTTCATGGAAGAAGGTTGCGGGTTCGATCCCCGCCGCGGGACAAATGTTTGTATGACCTACAGATATTTGTCTCGGGTCTGGGTGTTTCTATGTATAATATGTATGTATTTACAAACAAAAAGTATATAAGTAAGTAGTATATCAGTTATCTGGTTCCCATAGTACAAGCTTTGCTTAGTTTGGGGCTAGATGATGCTGTGTGAAAATGTCCAGCATTATTTTTTTATTTTTTTTATTTTATGGGAAATACCGTACTCTTTTATAATAAACTTCCAGGTAATGCCACTAAATTGCCTATTCGAAGATTTAAAAGTTACATAAAAAAATAATCTTATAAAGAAAGCGTACTATTCTATTGGTGATTATATTAATGATAAATTCGCGTGGCCTGATGTCGCTCTGCACCTCGACAGCTGATGTGTGCACAATGCCTTTGCTATCTTGCTTAGCTTTTTGAATTTTACTAACTTTACTTTTAATTTTACAACTACGAGTAAGTTAGTTAAGAAATTAGCCTAAGTTTAGATCTAAGATGGATCACCTAAAAAAAGCTAGGCCCCAAACCGTGTTTGTTGCCCTGGTTCTTCACGGTATTGGTCGCGAAGGAACAGGAGTAGAATCACCTAGTTTTAAGACGTTTCAAAGTGATCCCAGCGGTCCTACTGAATAAATGCTTTTTGACTTTTGACTTTTGTTGAAACTATCCCTGATATCCAGTGATTAAGTGTGTATGGATTTTTTTAAGTGGGAGTGGTATTGATGGATTTGTGGATTAATGGATTTGTGGATTTGTGGATTTGTGGATTTATGGATATGTGGATTAATGGATTTATGGATTTAATGATTTATGGATTTTTGGATATGGAAATATGTATTCCTTGGTCCGATTCACCCCAAACTCTACTTACATAAACTTTAAAATAAATAATGAAACACATATTTTTAATTAAGTGTTGAAAAACGACCCTTGTGCAAGGCAGTTCCAAAGATCGTATTACGAAAAAATGCGCAGACGAAGGCGCGCGAGGTCAGCTAGTCTATAATAATAAATTTGTACGGTCGAACTACGACGAACTATACTTTTGTAGATGTAGGTTAGTATTTTATACGAGTATAATGTAGAAAGAATTGGGGGAGACCTTTGCAGCCCTAAAAATTATATATATTTTTTTATATTTACGAATTTTTAGGGCTGCTGGGCAAAGGCCTCCCTCAAAACCCAACTCCAGTTGGTCGAACTCAGTGGGAACAACGGGAATTGGGTACTCCAAACCTGACAGTTGTTGGCACAAAACCATTCAATTAAAAATGTTGAGCTCGTCATGTCGCAAATCACCGGTCAGGCAGGAGTCAGGACGGAGGCTGTGTCGGCGCGCATGCGCGATGATGGCTCGCGGCGGCGGCGCCCCAGTTCCCGCCGGGCGCGCCCCGCCGACGCACGCACTCGCACCGCCCGGCGCCGGCCGAGCGGACGCCGAGAAGCTGCCTCTCCTATCGCATCTGTATATTAACTTACCAGCTCGTAGGACCGGTGTCACCGATCCACGTCGAAGGAGAGGGAAAAGAGCGTTTCCAGAATGCGACGCGGAAGAAACTAACCGAATCCTCACGCTGATCGCTCACCGACAGCATAATGAGCTCGCCGGATATGGTGATAGAGTGCAACAAGTACAATAAGTGGCCCTATCGCTGAGCCGTCCGGGATCCAACGCGGCGGAGACCACCGGGTCGTCCCTCGCGGTCGGACCTCCACCATCGACCGAGCCGTGCGAGGCGGGCCGACCTTCGGAGACAAGATACAGATATTATGTCGGAGTCCGAGACGGACTTCGTCGCGAGATCCGGCTCCATCTCGAGCGACGGCCGCGACGTCGCGGCGCAGCGTGGCGGCCGGCGCGCTGTCGGGCCGAGCTAGCGGCCCCGCGGGCATGCTGCTCGCGCTCGCCGTGTGCGCGCTGGCGCTGGCGGGGCCGACGCGCGCCGCCGCCCCGCCGCCGCTGCTGGTGCTGCGCGCCGCCTGCCGCCCGCCCGACGCGCGCGCTGCCTTCGCCCGCGCCGAGCTCGAGGCGCGCGCGCTCGGCATGCGCGTGCTCGGATACGAGGGTGAGCGTCGGCGTCGCCGAGACGGAGGCCCCGTTCGGACCTCGAACGCATAATCGACCTCGATCTTGTGCGTAGAGACGTGCGGAGCGGCCTGGCGCGGCAGCGTGTCGCGGGCCACGCTCGGCGCGCTGAGCGCCGGCGGCTCGCTGGGCGCGGCGGGCGCGCTCGGCGCGGACGTGTGCGCGGCGCTGCGGGCGGCGGCCGGCGCGCTCGGGGCGTCCGCCCCGGCGGGCTGCTGGCGCGACCGCCTGCTCGCGGCGCAGGTGGCGCGGCTCGCGGCCGAGCTGGGCTGGCGGCGCGTCGCCGTCGGCCGCGCGCCCGGCGCCGACTGCGCGGCGACCCTCGACGCGACGGAGAGCGAGCTGCGCGCGGCCGACGTGCCGACGCGCCGGCTGGCCCCCGGGGACCCGACTCCGGCGGAAGGTGATGATGGATGTTCGGTGCTTTTGTCCCCTTAAGTCTAAGCCTCAGCTTATTTTCGCTCCAATTGAGTTTGTTATCTAGCACTATGCCAAGGTATGTAACTGAGAGGCTCCATGGGATGCTATGTTCCTCAATTTTCAGGGTAAGAGTAGGGGGGCTACGCTTTCTTGTAAATATAATGGCCTCGGTTTTGGAGGCATTAATTTTAAGCTTCCATTTCTTGAAAAAGCTAGACAGAAGATCCAAGGACAATTGTAGGCGATTTATAATTAAATCAGTGTCTTTGGATGAAGTAAAAGACGCTGTATCATCAGCAAAACAAGCCAAGCTTGTGCGTGTCTGTATGGGTATATCGTTCAGGTATAAAAGGAATAACTGGGGGCCGAGGATAGATCCTTGGGGCACACCTGAAAGGATCTGAGGGATAAGTAGGACTTGATCATACAAATTAAGGGCAGGGGAATATCAAGTTTTATTAGTTTGTGAAGGAGACTGCCTGATGCCAGACCGTGTCGAAGGCTTTTTCTATATCTAGTAGGAACATGCCTGTCGACTTATGCATGTTGAGACCATGGGATATGGCCTCGGCCACAATGCGAGTTGCTGGGTGGTTGAGTGGGCTTGCCGGAACCCAAACTGTTCATCGATTAGCCTGCTTGCTGACGCACGATATAATCGATAATATAAGATCTTTTCAAACAGCTTTCCGAGGCAAGGTATAGGGCGATAACTAGCAGGGTCTCCGGGATCTTTACCAGGCTTATGTATAGCAATAACTTTCGCAGTTTATATTATATTTTGATCGAAGGTTCGGCCGAAGCTCGTATTAAGTTAAAATCACATCATCAAAAGATACATACCACCCTCGGTTGGCTCCGTACTTCTATGTTCTATCGCAACTTATCATAGTAATTCTGCCAGCGGTCGTCCTCTGCATCTCTCCGGAGGCCGGCGAGGATACGGAGCGGGCGCCCCGCGGAGGGCGAGCGCTGCTGCTGTCCGCGGCGGAGGCGGGCGCTGACGAGCTGCGCGCGCGAGCGGACGCGTGGCTGTCAGCCGGCGCGCTGCTGCTGCTGGCGGAGGCGGAGCCGCCCCCGCGGGGGGAGCGCGCGCTCGAGGCGGCGCGAGCGGACCTGCGCCGCGGCGCGGACGCGGCGTGGTCGGAGCTGCGGCTGCTCGAGCGGGAGGGGGGCGAGTGGCGTGACGCGGGCGCGCTGGCGGCGGCGGCGGAGGGGCGTGGCGCCGTGCGGACGCAGCTCGCGAACCTCACGGAGGAGACGCGAGTGCGCTGGGCGGACGCGGGGCCGGCGGCCGCAGCGTGGGGCCGGCTGGCATTCGGCGCGCTGCTGGCGGCGCTGGTGGCGGCGCTGCTGGGCGCGCTGGCGGCGCTGGCGCGCTGGCGGCGCGGGGCGCACGCGCCTCTGCTATCGCCGGCGGACTTCTCGTTCCCGCCGGACGAGCGGCGCGTGGACGACGGAATGGAGACGATGTTGTCGTGCTGGCTGCGCCGGCTGCAGGAGTTCGGCGCGCCGGACGGCGTGGTGGGGGGCGGGGCGGGGGGTGGGGTGGCGCCGCGCGCGCCCTCGCTGCCGTCCTCCACGTGCAGCGTGAACCGCGTCGCGCCCGACATCCGCACCAGATACAAGGTGCGCGCTTGCTGTCATCTATCACCCGTGGGAACGCCCGGGCGCCCCGCGTGTTGCACGCTGCATTTACATACAATAACTTTAGTGTCCGACTGAAACAAGCGGAAAATTTCAGGTATCCACATTTCACATTCATACTCATCATCCGCCAAGCATGATGCAACATGACTTTCAACAATACCTCCTCATAACGTTGATAACGTGCCCAGCGCACACCTCAAGCTATCCGCAACTCTCTTACTTCCCCTGATTATACCTATTCACAACCATGTCCTACTCCTTAGATCCATCATCAAAGTGTATGCTTCTTCAAGACTATTGAAAAATCAACGACCAGTAATTGACTCGCCGAAACCATTAGAAATTGAAACTTCGGTTGGATAATAAAATAATCTCGTATGTTATTATGAAGTAATGTTTATAGTACGTTATGGTACTAGTATGTAATATTGATGATTACCAACCCTCCTTAAAGTGTGCTGAAAGTTTGGTTTATCCAGTTAGCCTCCTCTTCAGTAAATCAGCTTCAATCGGAATAGTTCCTAAAATTTGGAAAATGGCAACGATAACACCAATTCATAAAAAGGGTTCTAAGCGTGATATCTCTAACTATAGACCGATTTCCAAACTATGTGTTCTAGCTAAGGTCATAGAAAGAATAGTCCATAATCAGGTGTATGCTGTACTTAAACACTACTTCATCCCGCAGCAGCACGGTTTCCTTAAAGGCAGGTCGACAACATCGAATTTGGTCTCATTCATTGAAGATGCGACAACTGGTATGGAGGGCGGAGGGCAGGTGGATGCAGTCTATACGGACTACAGCAAAGCCTTCGATCGCATCGATCACTCTATTCTTCTCGCGAAGTTATATGCGGCTGGAGTAAGGGGTGATCTGCTTAGATGGCTTACTTCCTACGTAAACGATCGTTGTCAAGCTGTGGTCTTGAATGGATACGCGTCGACTCCGTCGCCCATCCATTCTGGTGTCCCCCAAGGATCGATACTCGGACCTCTATTATTTACCATATTCATTAATGACATAGGCCAATGTTTCCAATATTCCCGTTTCTTGTTATTTGCCGATGATATGAAAATCTATAAAGTTATTCGTAACAGTGATGACTCTGACTTGCTGCAAAAGGACCTAAATAGTCTCCATGAGTATTGTACGGTGAATAAACTCGATCTCAATGTTCTCAAATGTTGTTGCATTACCTTTAGCAGATCTCCTAGTCCTTCTACTTATGGCTATAGAATTAATGATCAGGCTCTTATAAGAACCGACTCCGTTGTTGATCTCGGAGTAACTCTCGATTCTAAGCTTCTTTTTGCGAAACATATTGAAAACATTGTATCAAAAGCTATGAAAGCATTGGGGTTCGTGTTTCGATCCACCAAAGACTTTAAAATTCTAAAAACCATGAAAATCCTCTATTGCTCTCTGGTTCGTAGCCAACTCGAATACGCTTCCCAAGCTTGGAATCCTTGTTATGATAAATATATCAATATTCTCGAAAAACCGCAAAGGAAATTCCTACGCTATATTAATTTTAAGGCAAACATTTCAAATATTGATTTTGATTACGCTAAGAGCTGTAGGCATCATCACATGTTACCTCTTTTTAGAAGAAGAGAGGCTGCTGATCTCTCCTTTGTCCAAAACATAGCATCTAGTAGAATCGACTGCTCGTCCCTACTGGCTGAAATAAAGCTTGTTACGCCACCCATCACATCCCGCAAAAGTCACCTCCAACTCTATTCTCCCTGCCCTCTAACAAACTATCGTGGAAACTCTTTCTTCCCACGCACTTTTACAAATTTTAATTCTCACTATTCTATGTATGTTGACTTATTTTCGACAAGGCGCAATATGTTTAGAAAACTTATTAACGATAACTTTTTTGCTCAAGCTTAACTGGTTCTGAAAATATCCCAAAACCCTTGAATCTAATCTCATAGCCCTTATACATTGTGATCTAATTATCCTAGAATAATCGATTCATATAGCTCTGTTTCTTTCTTTATTTTTTTTTATAATATTTGAAACTTTTCATTATACTTTAGGTTCATTTTACTTTAGTTTCATTAAACCTTCTTATGTTACACTTAAGACTACTATAATTTTTACTTCCACTACCATTGTACCTATTAGCGAAAACTTGTTAAGGCTTACCCCTGTTAATTTTTTCTGTATGTTCTAGGAAGTTGTTATAAAGCTGTTAGTTTTCCAATAAAATAAAAATAAAATAAAATTACCGCCGAGGCAAATTGAGACCCGAGCCATCGGCGAGGGTCTTAATATAGCCGAGGAAGGTAATCATCAATACACACGTGTACCATACGACGTTTTTCAACACACTTGTGAATAAAATAATAATAAAAACTCAGTTTCAACAGTGAAAATGAGTTGTGAAAAATGTTTCGCTATTGCGGGAAAAATTAATCAGTTTTTCTATGCGCGCGCATTGCGATCGGCCACAGACTATATTTCCGCGCCACGCACAGGGTTTGCGCCTATTCTGCCACGTACAAAATGGGAAATTTAAAGTTTTCTTTTATTACAGAGAAAACTAAAGTTATATTTGAGTGAAAGTTTTATTTATTAAACACGTACGAGTTAAAATTATCTATTTAAATAAGAAGTTGCATGAAATGAGCAAGCAATAGGAACATTAATTTAATTGTTCTATTGAACACGATCTTTTTTCTGAATAAAAACTTTTTTAAGAACAAAGCAACTCAACCAATAAAATTTAAAAAAAAAATCTATAACTCACTAGTGAGTTATAGTAATGAAAAAGTCACAGTTTGATTATGGGTGTCATTATGTGCCTAATTGCGGTGACCATAGAGCCACTTTATGAGCATTAAATTTTTACATTACATTACATTACATTGTACGCAAACCCTATGCGCGGCGCGGAAATATAGTTTGTGGCCGATCGCAATGCGCGCGCATAGGAAAACTGATTAATTTTTCCCGCAATAGCGAAACATTTTTCTCAACTAATTTTTACTGTTGAAAATGAGTTTTTATTGTTATTTTATTCACAAGTGTGTTGAAAAACGTCGTATGATACACGTGTGTATTGATGATTACCTGCCTCGGCTCTGTTAAGAGCCTCGCCTAACGGCTCGGCTCTCAAATAACGGCTCGGTGGTAGTCACCAATGTTACACACTAGTACCATAATGTACTATTATGTCAATGGGGCCTATTATGTCACTCTGCTCCTTAAAATTTTTAAAAGTTGTCCACCAGGGTGACCCGGTGCACGTAAAGTATCCGCAGGAGGCTCCGCCCGACCTTAAGCGCCGCGCGCGCGCCGTGCTGCTCACCATGCAGGGGCTGCGCCACGAGAACCTCAACCCCTTCGTAGGTGAGCGCCTGCCCCCTGCCCCCTGCCCCCTCCGACTCCCTCTCCCTCCGCCGCACTCAACCCCCGCCGGTTCCAGGGTGGCTGGCGACACCGGGCGCGCTGGTGTGGGCGCACTGCTGGCGCGGCTCGCTGGAGCAGGTGCTGCGCTCGGACGCGATCCGGCTCGACTGGACGTTCCGGCTGTCGCTGCTGACGGACCTCGTGAAGGGCATGCGCTACCTACACGCGTCCCCGCTGCGCCTGCACGGGCGGCTCACCTCGCGCGCCTGCCTGGTGGACTCGCGTTGGGTGCTGCGCGTCTCCGACTACGGGCTGCCGGCGCTGGCCCGCGCGCACGCCGTGCCCACCGCGCCGCCCGCCGCGCGAGGTGCGCCTCGCCCTCCCCCCTACCCCCGCCGCCGCCGCTCGCTCCCCGCTGACGCGCGCTCCGCTTGCAGACCTGCTGTGGACGGCGCCGGAGCTGCTGCGTGACTCGGCGGCGCGCGCGTGCGGCTCGCCCGCGGGGGACGTCTTCTCCTTCGCGATCATCATGCAGGAGGTGATCGTGCGCGGCGAGCCCTACTGCATGCTGTCGCTGACGCCGGAGGGTGCGTTTTTGGGGGGATGCAGAGGGCAGGGGGAAGGGGCGGACCGACCTGACGCTCGCGCCTGTTGCAGAGCTGGTGGAGAAGCTGAAGCGGCCGCCGCCACTGATCCGGCCGTCGGTGTCGATGGGCGCGGCGCCGCCGGAGGCCGTCAGCGTGATGCGGCAGTGCTGGAGCGAGGCGCCCGAGCACCGTCCCGACTTCCACCACCTGCACGACACCTTCCGGCGCCTGCACCGCGGCCGGTAGCTCCCCCCGCTCCCGCTCCCTTGCCCGCTCCCTCTCGGCGAGCGCTCGCTGAGCTCGGCTTCGTTTTCAGGAAGGTGAACATAGTCGACTCGATGTTCGAGATGCTCGAGAAGTACAGCAACAATCTGGAGGAGCTGATCAGGGAGCGGACCGAGCAGCTCGACATGGAGAAGAGGAAAACGGAGCAGCTGCTGAACAGGATGCTGCCGAGGTGAGTCATGGCGAGAGGCGGGTGAGGCACGGGGTGGGGCGGGGAGTGCAGCGTGGCTGTTGCAGGGCGGTGGCGGAGCGGCTGCTGCTGGGCGGGCGCGTGGAGCCGGAGGAGTTCGCGTCGGTGTCGATCTACTTCAGCGACATCGTCGGGTTCACGGCGCTCGCCGCGCGCTCGACGCCCGTACAGGTGGTAGATCTGCTGAACGAGCTGTACAGCACGTTCGACGCGGCCATCGAGCGGTACCGCGTCTACAAGGTGGAGACTATCGGCGACGCGTACATGGTGGTGGGAGGGCTGCCGGCGCGCGCGCCCGACCATGCGCAGCAGGTCGCGACCATGGCGCTGCACCTGCTGCACCTCGCGGGGCTGTTCCGCATCCGGCACCTTCCCGGCGCGCCGCTGCACCTGCGCATCGGCCTGCACTCGGGCCCGGTCTGCGCCGCCGTCGTCGGCCTCACGATGCCGCGCTACTGCCTCTTCGGAGACACCGTCAACACCGCCAGCCGCATGGAGTCAACCGGTGCGTCGATCCCGCCCTCCCCCCGGGCCCCACTCCCGCCCCTCGCTGACCGGCCGCTCCCCGCAGGCGCGGCGTGGCGCGTGCAGGTGTCCGCGGCGACGGCGGCGCTGCTGGCGGCGGCGGGCGGGTACCGGCTGCGGTCGCGCGGCGCGGTGCAGGTCAAGGGCAAGGGCGCGATGCACACGTACTGGCTGCTCGGCAAGGAGGGCTTCGACCGACCGCTGCCGACCCCGCCGCCTCTCGAGTGAGTGCCGCTCCGGCCCGGCCGCGGCCCGCGAGCGACCGAGTCCCGACCGCGCTCTGTCCGCAGGTCGGAGCTGCTCGAGGCGGACGAGGAGGAGGCGGCGCCGCTCCCCGCACCTCGGTCGCCGGTGTCGGCGGACAGCAGCCCGCCGCCCGCGCCGGCGCGCTACCGCTGGCGGGCCGAGGCGGCGGCGGGCGGAGCGGGCGGCGCGCTGCGGCGGCAGTGGTCGCTGGAGCGCGGCGAGTCGCTGGCGGCGGCGGCTGCGCGCGCGCCGGCGGAGCGGTACCGCACGCGCCCGCCGTGACTCCCACGTTGACAATAAGCTCGCCGCGCGCCGACGTCGGCCGCGGGAACGATCCTTCACTATATTTACGTCCATTTAGTGATGTCCGTACTAGGTACCTATTTTGGATTTTTTTTACCATTACATATTATATGGTTCAATAAGTAGTACCTACTCAATTGTTATTTATTAAGTAAGTGGCTACAATATTTTCCTACTTTTTCCATTTTACATCCTAGGTGGTACTTATATAAATAAATCACATACTTACTTACCTATCTATATTTTTTAGGTGTATAGAAATAAAGCCTAGATACCTAGATAGAAAACACTTTATTTATTGCATACACAGATGAAACAGCCAGCCAGATAGCATAGCAGTCGCACATACACCACAACAAACACAGAAAAGGGAAATAAGTTGGAGAGTCAGTGTTATGATGACGACTCACTGATGAGGATGGTTCCTTTATTGAATCACCCAAAAAATGTATGGTTATTTATAAAAAATCCATCTAAATCTAACGGCATTCCTATGGGTGAAAGATTGTAATTTTATGAAAAAACGGAACCCTTATAAGATCACTTGTTGTCCTTCTGTATGTCTGTCTGTCTGTTTGTTACCTTTTCACGCCCAAACCGCTGAACATGGCATGGATAAAGATTGTACTTCAAGGATTGACATAGGCTACTTTTTTCTTTAAATAATAATGAGGCGTGAAAATAAGGGTTGCAAGTTTGTATGGGGAAAAAGTTGAACGATGCTGGGCGAGGTCATAAAGATGATGGGTGACCGAGCCATTCTTTGGTCAATGTTTTTGCACTGCAGATTGTTTTGTTGAAATATTAATTATTTTAAATATAAACATTTTTTTTTTGTTATTATTGTTTTTTAGAAATATACAAATTATAATAATTGAAACGAAACAAACCGAGCGACATGCACAACAATTGTCAAGGACTGCATAGGCCTAATTCGCGCATGTAATAATTTATTGATGAATGGGCTAATAAGTGAACAATAGGTTCGTCCATTATCTCGAAGAAGAAGAAGAAGAAGAAGAAGAAGAAGAAGAAGAAGAAGAAGAAGAAGAAGAAGAAGAAGAAGAAGAAGAAGAAGAAGAAGAAGAAGAAGAAGAAGAAGAAGAAGAAGAAGAAGAAGAAGAAGAAGAAGAAGAAGAAGAAGAAGAAGAAGAAGAAGAAGAAGAAGAAGAAGAAGAAGAAGAAGAAGAAGAAGAAGAAGAAGAAGAAGAAGAAGAAGAAGAAGAAGAAGAAGAAGAAGAAGAAGAAGAAGAAGAAGAAGAAGAAGAAGAAGAAGAAGAAGAAGAAGAAGAAGAAGAAGAAGAAGAAGAAGAAGAAGAAGAAGAAGAAGAAGAAGAAGAAGAAGAAGAAGAAGAAGAAGAAGAAGAAGAAGAAGAAGAAGAAGAAGAAGAAGAAGAAGAAGAAGAAGAAGAAGAAGAAGAAGAAGAAGAAGAAGAAGAAGAAGAAGAAGAAGAAGAAGAAGGTTAGGTTAGGTTAGGTTAGGTTAGGTTAGGTTAGGTGACGTTGACGTCCAGGTGGGGCCGTACCTCAAGTACCTTGGCCTCACTCTGGACAGTCGCTGGGACTTCGGGGAGCACTTCAGCCGCTCCGTCCCCCGGATCCAGAGGGTAGTGGGTGCTCTGCACAGACTGCTGCCCAATCTCGGGGGACCCAGGGAGGGTGTTCGCCGCCTGTATGGCGGGGTCGTGCGATCGATGGCCCTCTACGGAGCGCCCGTCTGGTCGGGGAGACTGACGGGTGTTAGGCGCTATAGGCAGCTCTACAGCAGCCTACAGCGTCCTATGGCCATTCGTATCGCGCGAGGATACCGAACCATCTCGTTCGAGGCGGCGACCATCTTGGCGCGGTTCCCGCCCCTTGATATCTTGGCGGCGATGGACGCACGTGTGTACGTTCGTCTCCGTCAGGACGATGGGAGCGGAGCCGCGCCTGCTGAAGTGCGGGCGCAGGAGCGCCGGCGTGCGCTCGGGATGTGGCGCGAGCGGCTCGACGAGCCGCGGAGCTCGCGCCAACGCGTCGTCGGCGCTGTGGTGCCAAACTTCGAAGCCTGGCTGGGGAGGGAATATGGGAACGTCACCTATAGACTTACTCAGGTACTCACCGGACACGGTTGTTTCGGTGAGTTCCTGAGTAGGATCGGACGCGAACCGACACCACAATGTCACCACTGTGGGTCAGACCTCGACTCCGCTCAGCACACGTTGGAGCACTGCTCGGCGTGGTGCGCGGAGCGTAGAGTCTTGGTCAACAGGATCGGGCAGGATCTCAGTCTGCCAAGCGTAGTGGCAGCTATGCTGGCAGACGACACGGCCTGGAGGGCCGTGGCCTCTTTCTGTGAAGCCGTTCTGGTCCAGAAAGAGGCAGCTGAGCGGGATCGTGAGAGGGCCGATCCCGCTCGGAGAAGGAGGCGGAGGCGGGGCGCTAACGGCCGCCCCGCACCGCCTGCCCCCCCATGAGGGGGGCGGAGTGGTATCCCCTGCCAAACAGGGGACTTTCCGGGTTCGCGGGTGGCCGTAGTGGGGACTTCGGCTGTCCACGATGCGAACCCCGGGAGGGCGGCGGCGCTCCTGTGGCGAGCGCCGCCGTAAGCACCGCGAGGGTGCCGGGCGTGGCTATGGGTGTCATTCCCGGGACAGTGCTTAGGCAAAATGCGAGAGGGGCACCGGCGTGTTCCGTAGGAGATCCCGGAGCCCCTTGACATGCATGGAGGCCGGCCACACGTCAGTTTTTAGTCGGTGAGAGTCCGACATAACCCTTCCGCCGTCCCCACGGCGGTTGGGTATCCATAATGGATTTTCTGACGAAAAAAAAAAAAAAAAAAAAAAAAAAAAAAAAAAAAAAAAAAGGTTAGGTTAGGTTAGGTTAGGTTAGGTTAGGTTAGGTTAGGTTAGGTTAGGTTAGGTTAGGTTAGGTTAGGTTAGGTTAGGTTAGGTTAGGTTAGGTTAGGTTAGGTTAGGTTAGGTTAGGTTAGGTTAGGTTAGGTTAGGTTAGGTTTTTTTTTTTTTTTTTTTTTTAAGTGTGTTTCTGACGTTCCTCTAATCGATTTATCTTTTAGAGTCCTTTTTTGCTTATTATTATTATTTACTTGTTTTTAATTATGTTTTGGGATTTAGTGAAGGAGATTTATTATTTAACTTTATTTATTTTGCATGATTATATTTAACTATTTTATCTTATTTTATTTACTATGTATTTACTTATCTTATTTTATTTTTATCAATATATTTCAATTTTTATTTTTAACTTATTAAATTTTACTTATTTATTTCTACTTTATTATTTTTGTTTGTAGTTTTGTATAATAGGTATTTTTGTGCCTGGTTTTTTATAATCTTTTGTACGTTTAAATTTTATCTTAGGGTTTACTATTAATTATTTATTTACTATTTACTAAATTATTATTTTGCTGGTTTGAATATATATTTCAATATATATTTTCGACAAGACTATCTATGTTTCTGTTTATATCAATTTTGTATTCTCTGATTGTTAGAGGCCTATATTTGCGGTTTTTGTAGCTCTTTTTATAAACAGTGGTTCAAAGTATCAACTTGTTCCGGCCTGTTTATCTGGCGTCTTGCTCGCTTATCTGATGCCTTAACAATAGGCTATGGTGGCTCTCGCCAATGCGTCCCACTTCCTCCTGATCGTGCAGTCTTGGCTGAAGGCGTTGTGATCCGCCTTCTCTACCTTTGCCTGCACGCAGTTGCAGCAGGAAGGGGTCGCATTGGCGAGGAATGCGGCGCACTCCGTCCTCACGTGGGGGCCCCCGCAGTGGCTGCACTTTTCCAGTGCTTCCTGGCAGAAGCGACGGCCGTGGCCGTAGCCAAGGCACAGGGAGCACTGGACGAGTGGAGACTGGTCGGCCACTCGTACGCGCTGGAGGTCGATGCGAATAAAACCTGCATCGACCATCCTTTGCCAGACCTTCGGGGGCACCCTCATGACCACGTGTTGTGTGTGGGGGTTGCGGGTTTGTTTTTTGTAAGCTACTTCTATTTTTTGTGTCTGAATGTCAATATCGACGAGGATATCCTTGTTTTGATTTCTCAAAGCATTATGGATATCCTCGTCGCTATTGTACTTGAAGACGTCTTTTATGACTATGAGCGGGTTCTTGTTTTTCATCTCCTCCACTTTCAGGTGACTTCCAGCTCCTTTTAATCTTTCCTTTATCTTGTGTCTTTCTTCCTCAGTTCTACAGCTTACGATCACTTTTCTATCCTTAGCTTTTCTTATCCTCTCCACCTCTACACTTCCGTCCCTCGCATTCACTACCTTCCTGATCTTATCCAGCACTTCCTCTCCTGTATCCTCTTCGTTCTTTGAAGTGACGACGACCGAGTGTAGCGCGGTCTGCTCCCAAAGATTTATTTTCTTCGGGGGCGCCGCGGCCACATTTGCGTATGTTTTCGCTTCCGTTGCTTTTTGATGTTGTTCAAGCGTGATTTTTAAGTTTTCCATCTTCTCTGTGTTTTGTTCTATCAGCTTTGCATGTTCCTTCATGACTCTTAATATTACGCTGTCGTCCCTTACCATTTCATCTTTGTGCGGTGGGGGCGGCGTCTGAACTGGTAAAGGAATATTGTCCTTTACCAGTTCAGTCGCCACTCCCTCTCCCTTTCTCTGTCCCTTTGCACTTTCTGCCTCTTTCACCAGCTGGTACAATCTTTCGATTGCTTTAATCACCTCTTCTTTTATTTCTGTTTTTAAATTTCTTGAATTTCCTAGATTTAGTTTGGCTTTTGCCAAGCATGCTCTGGCTTCAGACAGACGGTCAACATATTTTGGCTGTTTCAGTTTGGGTGGACTCCCCGCTGCTTCCACCGATATCCTTCTTGAAACTGGTCTGCTCTCTTGCGAGAGCCCGGTTTTCGGTTTCGACTTTGGGGGGTCCGCCGCAATGTTGTCCTTGGGGGTAATGGAAGTCTTGGAGAGTGTGTCTGGTTTCCCAGACTCCCACTCTCCAATACTTCGCCTCACGCTGGTTTGTTGCCTCCTCTCTTTCTCCCCCAGCGTGGGTTCTGCCCCCTCGGATCCAGGTGTTGATCTGCGTTGCTCGTCTTCTTTTTGCGTTTTTGGGGCCTTTGCTACAGGCGTCCGTATGCCGAACATTGTAGAGGAACGTTAACCTTTGTAATTAAATATGTAAGTTTGTATAAGTTGTATAAATAAATCTTCCTTAAAACTAATTTAAAATTGTAAATAATGTAATATACTAAAAAATTTTAATCCTAATTTATGTTTCAGATGCAAGGAGATCTACGGTCTTCAAGCCTCGTCAAAATGTGAGTAAGATTCTCAATAGAAATTTTGAGGTAAGTTTTTTAAAACTAAAAACCTTGTCAAAATTGATGTTTGTGTGTTTATGTCAAGGCCCTATGAAGAACTTATAAAAAAGTCTTAGAAAAACCGTTTGCAATAAACTTAAAATAGGGTTTTACCCGTAGGATTGTCAAACTTAACAATATTGATGAATTTAGCACTTTGAGGCCTTGTACAGGCCTCTAAAAGCGCTGGTCTTCGCACAAAAAGGTGCCCTTAAACTAGGACAACAGTCCCCTATGCAAAAATAAAAGAAAAACCTAGTAGTTTAAGAGATAAAAAATATTTCCCTACAAATGAGTGACTAATCTTTTACCACGGTAACGCGGTATGGGGGGGTGGGCGGGCCCGTTTTTGAATTTTTCTTCGATTAATCCTTCTGTTTTGTTACAGGGTTGCGCGGGGGTGTTAAACTAAGAAGTTTCAGCTGCGCCACGAGGGATGCACGTCAGGAATCGAAGGAAAATCGCCAAAAGTGGACCAAAATGCACTGAAATTAGAGAAAAATACGAGTTTTGGACACAACTAAGTCAATAAACTTGCTATTTCGCGTCCAAAATTCGCTTTTTTGGTTTCAGCGCACGCGGATTATACAGAACTACACGAAACGATCGAATAAAAAATTATTCGACCAACCAAAAAGTCAAAAATATACGAAAATCACTTAAAAAATTAAGGATTTTTCAAAGTTTTAGAAAATACACAAAAATGAACGAAATTAATTTGGAAAAGGGGGCAGGACTATATATTTAGCTATTCCTTGTCTAATTAGATGTAAATAAAATTTTGGAATGCTATTTTCAAAGAGTTGATGCGAAAATAAAAATTTTAATTCACGAATGTATGGGATTCTTGTACCGGGTATGAAGACTTTTGGGAAGGCGGCCGAGCACGTTTTTGAATTTTTCTTCGATTAATCCTTCTGTTTTGTTACAGGGTTGCGCGGGGGTGTTAAACTAAGAAGTTTCAGCTGCGCCACGAGGGATGCACGTCAGGAATCGAAGGAAAATCGCCAAAAGTGGACCAAAATGCACTGAAATTAGAGAAAAATACGAGTTTTGGACACAACTAAGTCAATAAACTTGCTATTTCGCGTCCAAAATTCGCTTTTTTGGTTTCAGCGCACGCGGATTATACAGAACTACACGAAACGATCGAATAAAAAATTATTCGACCAACCAAAAAGTCAAAAATATACGAAAATCACTTAAAAAATTAAGGATTTTTCAAAGTTTTAGAAAATACACAAAAATGAACGAAATTAATTTGGAAAAGGGGGCAGGACTATATATTTAGCTATTCCTTGTCTAATTAGATGTAAATAAAATTTTGGAATGCTATTTTCAAAGAGTTGATGCGAAAATAAAAATTTTAATTCACGAATGTATGGGATTCTTGTACCGGGTATGAAGACTTTTGGGAAGGCGGCCGAGCACGTTTTTGAATTTTTCTTCGATTAATCCTTCTGTTTTGTTACAGGGTTGCGCGGGGGTGTTAAACTAAGAAGTTTCAGCTGCGCCACGAGGGATGCACGTCAGGAATCGAAGGAAAATCGCCAAAAGTGGACCAAAATGCACTGAAATTAGAGAAAAATACGAGTTTTGGACACAACTAAGTCAATAAACTTGCTATTTCGCGTCCAAAATTCGCTTTTTTGGTTTCAGCGCACGCGGATTATACAGAACTACACGAAACGATCGAATAAAAAATTATTCGACCAACCAAAAAGTCAAAAATATACGAAAATCACTTAAAAAATTAAGGATTTTTCAAAGTTTTAGAAAATACACAAAAATGAACGAAATTAATTTGGAAAAGGGGGCAGGACTATATATTTAGCTATTCCTTGTCTAATTAGATGTAAATAAAATTTTGGAATGCTATTTTCAAAGAGTTGATGCGAAAATAAAAATTTTAATTCACGAATGTATGGGATTCTTGTACCGGGTATGAAGACTTTTGGGAAGGCGGCCGAGCACGTTTTTGAATTTTTCTTCGATTAATCCTTCTGTTTTGTTACAGGGTTGCGCGGGGGTGTTAAACTAAGAAGTTTCAGCTGCGCCACGAGGGATGCACGTCAGGAATCGAAGGAAAATCGCCAAAAGTGGACCAAAATGCACTGAAATTAGAGAAAAATACGAGTTTTGGACACAACTAAGTCAATAAACTTGCTATTTCGCGTCCAAAATTCGCTTTTTTGGTTTCAGCGCACGCGGATTATACAGAACTACACGAAACGATCGAATAAAAAATTATTCGACCAACCAAAAAGTCAAAAATATACGAAAATCACTTAAAAAATTAAGGATTTTTCAAAGTTTTAGAAAATACACAAAAATGAACGAAATTAATTTGGAAAAGGGGGCAGGACTATATATTTAGCTATTCCTTGTCTAATTAGATGTAAATAAAATTTTGGAATGCTATTTTCAAAGAGTTGATGCGAAAATAAAAATTTTAATTCACGAATGTATGGGATTCTTGTACCGGGTATGAAGACTTTTGGGAAGGCGGCCGAGCACGTTTTTGAATTTTTCTTCGATTAATCCTTCTGTTTTGTTACAGGGTTGCGCGGGGGTGTTAAACTAAGAAGTTTCAGCTGCGCCACGAGGGATGCACGTCAGGAATCGAAGGAAAATCGCCAAAAGTGGACCAAAATGCACTGAAATTAGAGAAAAATACGAGTTTTGGACACAACTAAGTCAATAAACTTGCTATTTCGCGTCCAAAATTCGCTTTTTTGGTTTCAGCGCACGCGGATTATACAGAACTACACGAAACGATCGAATAAAAAATTATTCGACCAACCAAAAAGTCAAAAATATACGAAAATCACTTAAAAAATTAAGGATTTTTCAAAGTTTTAGAAAATACACAAAAATGAACGAAATTAATTTGGAAAAGGGGGCAGGACTATATATTTAGCTATTCCTTGTCTAATTAGATGTAAATAAAATTTTGGAATGCTATTTTCAAAGAGTTGATGCGAAAATAAAAATTTTAATTCACGAATGTATGGGATTCTTGTACCGGGTATGAAGACTTTTGGGAAGGCGGCCGAGCACGTTTTTGAATTTTTCTTCGATTAATCCTTCTGTTTTGTTACAGGGTTGCGCGGGGGTGTTAAACTAAGAAGTTTCAGCTGCGCCACGAGGGATGCACGTCAGGAATCGAAGGAAAATCGCCAAAAGTGGACCAAAATGCACTGAAATTAGAGAAAAATACGAGTTTTGGACACAACTAAGTCAATAAACTTGCTATTTCGCGTCCAAAATTCGCTTTTTTGGTTTCAGCGCACGCGGATTATACAGAACTACACGAAACGATCGAATAAAAAATTATTCGACCAACCAAAAAGTCAAAAATATACGAAAATCACTTAAAAAATTAAGGATTTTTCAAAGTTTTAGAAAATACACAAAAATGAACGAAATTAATTTGGAAAAGGGGGCAGGACTATATATTTAGCTATTCCTTGTCTAATTAGATGTAAATAAAATTTTGGAATGCTATTTTCAAAGAGTTGATGCGAAAATAAAAATTTTAATTCACGAATGTATGGGATTCTTGTACCGGGTATGAAGACTTTTGGGAAGGCGGCCGAGCACGTTTTTGAATTTTTCTTCGATTAATCCTTCTGTTTTGTTACA
Organism: Epirrhoe tristata; assembly: GCA_951394285.1. NCBI lineage: Eukaryota > Metazoa > Arthropoda > Insecta > Lepidoptera > Geometridae > Epirrhoe > Epirrhoe tristata. The sequence continues at coordinate 4,067 of OX596139.1, read as the reverse complement.
GGGTTGCGCGGGGGTGTTAAACTAAGAAGTTTCAGCTGCGCCACGAGGGATGCACGTCAGGAATCGAAGGAAAATCGCCAAAAGTGGACCAAAATGCACTGAAATTAGAGAAAAATACGAGTTTTGGACACAACTAAGTCAATAAACTTGCTATTTCGCGTCCAAAATTCGCTTTTTTGGTTTCAGCGCACGCGGATTATACAGAACTACACGAAACGATCGAATAAAAAATTATTCGACCAACCAAAAAGTCAAAAATATACGAAAATCACTTAAAAAATTAAGGATTTTTCAAAGTTTTAGAAAATACACAAAAATGAACGAAATTAATTTGGAAAAGGGGGCAGGACTATATATTTAGCTATTCCTTGTCTAATTAGATGTAAATAAAATTTTGGAATGCTATTTTCAAAGAGTTGATGCGAAAATAAAAATTTTAATTCACGAATGTATGGGATTCTTGTACCGGGTATGAAGACTTTTGGGAAGGCGGCCGAGCACGTTTTTGAATTTTTCTTCGATTAATCCTTCTGTTTTGTTACAGGGTTGCGCGGGGGTGTTAAACTAAGAAGTTTCAGCTGCGCCACGAGGGATGCACGTCAGGAATCGAAGGAAAATCGCCAAAAGTGGACCAAAATGCACTGAAATTAGAGAAAAATACGAGTTTTGGACACAACTAAGTCAATAAACTTGCTATTTCGCGTCCAAAATTCGCTTTTTTGGTTTCAGCGCACGCGGATTATACAGAACTACACGAAACGATCGAATAAAAAATTATTCGACCAACCAAAAAGTCAAAAATATACGAAAATCACTTAAAAAATTAAGGATTTTTCAAAGTTTTAGAAAATACACAAAAATGAACGAAATTAATTTGGAAAAGGGGGCAGGACTATATATTTAGCTATTCCTTGTCTAATTAGATGTAAATAAAATTTTGGAATGCTATTTTCAAAGAGTTGATGCGAAAATAAAAATTTTAATTCACGAATGTATGGGATTCTTGTACCGGGTATGAAGACTTTTGGGAAGGCGGCCGAGCACGTTTTTGAATTTTTCTTCGATTAATCCTTCTGTTTTGTTACAGGGTTGCGCGGGGGTGTTAAACTAAGAAGTTTCAGCTGCGCCACGAGGGATGCACGTCAGGAATCGAAGGAAAATCGCCAAAAGTGGACCAAAATGCACTGAAATTAGAGAAAAATACGAGTTTTGGACACAACTAAGTCAATAAACTTGCTATTTCGCGTCCAAAATTCGCTTTTTTGGTTTCAGCGCACGCGGATTATACAGAACTACACGAAACGATCGAATAAAAAATTATTCGACCAACCAAAAAGTCAAAAATATACGAAAATCACTTAAAAAATTAAGGATTTTTCAAAGTTTTAGAAAATACACAAAAATGAACGAAATTAATTTGGAAAAGGGGGCAGGACTATATATTTAGCTATTCCTTGTCTAATTAGATGTAAATAAAATTTTGGAATGCTATTTTCAAAGAGTTGATGCGAAAATAAAAATTTTAATTCACGAATGTATGGGATTCTTGTACCGGGTATGAAGACTTTTGGGAAGGCGGCCGAGCACGTTTTTGAATTTTTCTTCGATTAATCCTTCTGTTTTGTTACAGGGTTGCGCGGGGGTGTTAAACTAAGAAGTTTCAGCTGCGCCACGAGGGATGCACGTCAGGAATCGAAGGAAAATCGCCAAAAGTGGACCAAAATGCACTGAAATTAGAGAAAAATACGAGTTTTGGACACAACTAAGTCAATAAACTTGCTATTTCGCGTCCAAAATTCGCTTTTTTGGTTTCAGCGCACGCGGATTATACAGAACTACACGAAACGATCGAATAAAAAATTATTCGACCAACCAAAAAGTCAAAAATATACGAAAATCACTTAAAAAATTAAGGATTTTTCAAAGTTTTAGAAAATACACAAAAATGAACGAAATTAATTTGGAAAAGGGGGCAGGACTATATATTTAGCTATTCCTTGTCTAATTAGATGTAAATAAAATTTTGGAATGCTATTTTCAAAGAGTTGATGCGAAAATAAAAATTTTAATTCACGAATGTATGGGATTCTTGTACCGGGTATGAAGACTTTTGGGAAGGCGGCCGAGCACGTTTTTGAATTTTTCTTCGATTAATCCTTCTGTTTTGTTACAGGGTTGCGCGGGGGTGTTAAACTAAGAAGTTTCAGCTGCGCCACGAGGGATGCACGTCAGGAATCGAAGGAAAATCGCCAAAAGTGGACCAAAATGCACTGAAATTAGAGAAAAATACGAGTTTTGGACACAACTAAGTCAATAAACTTGCTATTTCGCGTCCAAAATTCGCTTTTTTGGTTTCAGCGCACGCGGATTATACAGAACTACACGAAACGATCGAATAAAAAATTATTCGACCAACCAAAAAGTCAAAAATATACGAAAATCACTTAAAAAATTAAGGATTTTTCAAAGTTTTAGAAAATACACAAAAATGAACGAAATTAATTTGGAAAAGGGGGCAGGACTATATATTTAGCTATTCCTTGTCTAATTAGATGTAAATAAAATTTTGGAATGCTATTTTCAAAGAGTTGATGCGAAAATAAAAATTTTAATTCACGAATGTATGGGATTCTTGTACCGGGTATGAAGACTTTTGGGAAGGCGGCCGAGCACGTTTTTGAATTTTTCTTCGATTAATCCTTCTGTTTTGTTACAGGGTTGCGCGGGGGTGTTAAACTAAGAAGTTTCAGCTGCGCCACGAGGGATGCACGTCAGGAATCGAAGGAAAATCGCCAAAAGTGGACCAAAATGCACTGAAATTAGAGAAAAATACGAGTTTTGGACACAACTAAGTCAATAAACTTGCTATTTCGCGTCCAAAATTCGCTTTTTTGGTTTCAGCGCACGCGGATTATACAGAACTACACGAAACGATCGAATAAAAAATTATTCGACCAACCAAAAAGTCAAAAATATACGAAAATCACTTAAAAAATTAAGGATTTTTCAAAGTTTTAGAAAATACACAAAAATGAACGAAATTAATTTGGAAAAGGGGGCAGGACTATATATTTAGCTATTCCTTGTCTAATTAGATGTAAATAAAATTTTGGAATGCTATTTTCAAAGAGTTGATGCGAAAATAAAAATTTTAATTCACGAATGTATGGGATTCTTGTACCGGGTATGAAGACTTTTGGGAAGGCGGCCGAGCACGTTTTTGAATTTTTCTTCGATTAATCCTTCTGTTTTGTTACAGGGTTGCGCGGGGGTGTTAAACTAAGAAGTTTCAGCTGCGCCACGAGGGATGCACGTCAGGAATCGAAGGAAAATCGCCAAAAGTGGACCAAAATGCACTGAAATTAGAGAAAAATACGAGTTTTGGACACAACTAAGTCAATAAACTTGCTATTTCGCGTCCAAAATTCGCTTTTTTGGTTTCAGCGCACGCGGATTATACAGAACTACACGAAACGATCGAATAAAAAATTATTCGACCAACCAAAAAGTCAAAAATATACGAAAATCACTTAAAAAATTAAGGATTTTTCAAAGTTTTAGAAAATACACAAAAATGAACGAAATTAATTTGGAAAAGGGGGCAGGACTATATATTTAGCTATTCCTTGTCTAATTAGATGTAAATAAAATTTTGGAATGCTATTTTCAAAGAGTTGATGCGAAAATAAAAATTTTAATTCACGAATGTATGGGATTCTTGTACCGGGTATGAAGACTTTTGGGAAGGCGGCCGAGCACGTTTTTGAATTTTTCTTCGATTAATCCTTCTGTTTTGTTACAGGGTTGCGCGGGGGTGTTAAACTAAGAAGTTTCAGCTGCGCCACGAGGGATGCACGTCAGGAATCGAAGGAAAATCGCCAAAAGTGGACCAAAATGCACTGAAATTAGAGAAAAATACGAGTTTTGGACACAACTAAGTCAATAAACTTGCTATTTCGCGTCCAAAATTCGCTTTTTTGGTTTCAGCGCACGCGGATTATACAGAACTACACGAAACGATCGAATAAAAAATTATTCGACCAACCAAAAAGTCAAAAATATACGAA